>OY728125.1:2044295807-2045624557 GCA_963277665.1 Viscum album
ACATCCTAGTCTACTCTAAATCTGAAGAAGATCATGAGCATCATTTGTGGATTGTTCTAGGGTGGGGAGATTTCCTCTGATTGGTCGTTGTCTCCTGAGGGAATTATGTGTTTCAAAAAAAGTTTTGTGGTCCTGTTAGTTTTGAGGAAGGTGGTGATTCAAGATATCCACCAATCTCAGTGGGTCATTCATCTCGATGCTAAAAAGATGTATTATGATGTGATTTTTTAGTTTCGGTGGATATTTATGAGGCACTACATAGCTGACTTCGTATCAAGATGCTATACTTGTCAGCAAGTGAAAGAAGAGCATCAAAGGCCCTCTGGTTTTCTCCAATCGTTACCCATTCCTACTTGGAAGTGGGACGAGGTCGCCATGGACTTAATTATTGGATTACCTCATACACCTCGAGGAAGGAATGATATTTGGGTAGTAACTGACCGCTTGACTAAATCATCTCATTTCATTCTGATCAAGAGATTCAGTGAAGGTGGATGTTCTGAAACAGTTGTGTGTTCAGGAAGTGTTCAGGCTTCACGGTGTGTCGTCAGTAATTATTTATGAAAAAATACCCTGCTTTACCTCTCGGTTTTGGGAAGGCCTTAAAAGTTTATTGGGTTAATAGATCAAAATGATTATGGCTTACCATCCTCAAATGAATGGTCAAACAGAATGGGAAAATCAGATTCTGGAAGACATGCTCCGTACATGTGTCTTAGACTTCGGAGGTTCATGGGATTGCCATTTGGGATTGGTTTACTTTTATTATAATAATAGTTACCAATCCTCTATTTGAATGGATTCCTTTGAGGTTCTCTATGGTTGTTCTTATTGATTTATGTTATGTTGGGATAAGGTAGGTGAGACCTCACTTTTGGGATCGAGCCTAGCACAAGAGACATCTCAGAAATTCAAGCTAATCATGCAGCGGATATTGACAACTCATAGTAGCCATAAATCTTCAACCTATCAGAGGAATTTATGTCTAGAGGTCTTTGTGGGGGATTGGGTATTCCTGAAAGTGACCCCTCATTTGGGTCACTGTCATTTTGGGAGGCAAGGGAAGAAAAAACTAAGGTATGTGAGGCCCTTCGAAATCACCGATCAGATTGGTAGGGTTACATACAAGTTATCTTTTCCCTCTTATTTTATGTCTATCCACGACTTGTTTCATGTCTCCTAACTTAAAAAGTACAATCCAGACCCATATCATGTGATGAATTGGGAAGAGTTGGAAATAGATCCTGATTTATCAGTGTTTGAACGGTCGGTTCAGATAGTGAACTCCCAATAGAATTTGATTAATGGGAATTATATTCCTTTGGGTTGTGTACTTTGGTAGAATAGAAGTTATACACATGATATATGGTAATGTAAGTCTTGGGTCAAGCAAGAGTTCCCGTTTTTTTTTCTTATCAAGGTTCGGGTTGAATTTTCGAGGGAGGAAAGTTTTCATGGTGGGGAAAACTGTAACATCTGTGATCTCCTTTTCAGGTATTTTCCTATTTTACTTTTGTTCTATATTTTTTCCTAGGTTTACCTTTAAATTTTTGAGAAAAATTGAGGATTTTGGGTGGATAGGACCCTCTGCATGGTTAGCGCATGGTTATTAGTAATTGTGCAACCACTTAGGACACCGTGTGGTAGAATATAGTTACTACCACACGGCCTCCACATGGTCGTGAGTCTCAGCCCAGGTAACCGTATGGAGGTCTATGTACAAACATAATGGTCTGCACAATTACAACACAATTTCCCAAACCATGCGGACTAACCGTGCGGATCTGTCGGCACATTAAAATTTTTCCCTTTTTCTCTCTCCTCTTGGGTTTAACCCCCAAAACACCCTATTTATCTCCTACTATGGGATTTCTCACCCTAGGTGCACCTCTCTCTCTTTCAACCTCCCTTGGAGATCCATTTTCTTTCCATATTTGGTGTGGTTCTTCCCTGGTTCATCCGATAAGTACTTTCTCCCTTGATTCCTCCCTCCAATCTAGGGTTTTCTATCTTATTTTGGGGGTTTCATCTTCTACATCCCTAGGGTTACATTTTTAGGGTTCTCTTTTGATGTTCTTGGTTTTATCTCTTGGATTGGGTCTTGATCTTGCTCTCCTGTGGTGTGATGGTGTAATTGGAGTTTCGCATCGGATTTTGATAATTTCACCACCAAAGGTAGGTGATTCCATCTTTAAATGTTGATTGATGAATTTATTAGTCTTTCTAGTGTTATTTATCATGTTTTGTGAATTATTATTGTGGTTTGAAAGTAGTTTTTGAATAGTTTTGATGTTCAATTTATTTTTAAAATGGAATTTTTATGTGAAATTAGTGTGTTCTTGAAGTTAGGCCTTGTTGTGTGCATTTGAAATGTTTTATAAATTGATTAAATGTTTTATTGAGTTTTTTTTGGAATGTGAATCATGGTTGGAGAGATTTTGGTGGGCTTTTTATTTTTGAAAGAGGCTTTGGGTGTGAAAATGACAGCTTTTTGTGTTTGTAGTACCTTGTTTGGATTGTGTGTGTGACTGTGGTGTATCATGTGTAATGTGGAAAATTGTTGAGCACTAAGGGAAACCTGGGTAGCTATGAGGGAATATTAGGACTAACATGCTAGTGATACGAAAGTGGCTACAGCTTGGTTTCACTTAGTAGTATTGACAATCAAAACTCTATCTAAACATTGATGATGAATGGAGACCACTAGAATTTTGGATGCTTCTCCTCTCTAGTGAATCATGCATGAGAATGTGGATGTTTGTGATTCATATACCACTTTACATAGATATATGAGGTTCAAGGGTCCCATTTACTAGCTAGTACCCATAGGGACTCTCCCATGTTTAGTGATCTATTGACTACGTTGTCCTCACCATTGGTATACAGTGTGGCATTTGGGGTTACTTAAAATTTAAAAGTGTTTTCATTTAAAATTTCATTCTTATAAAAGTTGTTTCTTTTAAAACTTCTTCCTTTAAATTATTCTATCATTTTCTTTCATATATTAAACTTGTAATTATTTTTTCATCTAATTTTTAGAGCATGGAATCCTTTCTGGGTGGCATCCTATTGGGAAATAGCTCATACCCTGCTTACACCTTTGGTTGTAAGCAGACTTGATCATTTTTTATACAAGTAAGGGTAAGGATTTTGGTGATGGTGGCTCAGGATGATAGTGATCCTCTTGGGTGTTGTTGTGGTGATGGATTGAGGAAGATGTTCCCCTTTCCTTGTGGTGGTTTTGGAGATGGTTCTTGGGTTCCCTTTTTGTAGTGTCCCTCCTCCTAGATTTTATCTAAACATGTAAACTCAAATTTGAAACCTTGTTAAGGATTATTTGTTTATGAATTTTTAGTTTCTGTTTCTCTAAAGTTGTTCATTGTTTTGTGATTCCATGTTTGGTTAAATCATTCCCACTTGCTTGCATTGATACTCGGGCACTTATGTCAGCCCGTGGGGATTGGGAATTCCCTTCGGGCCTTACTATGGATTGGGTTGGGCACTGGTTCAGATGACAACCCATCTTGGTTCATGACAATAATATTTCTCATAATTATTTCAATTTAATTTATCTAACATAATACTTGTTTTTATTAGGTATCTTTATATAATTTGTGTTAAACATGTTACAAAATTAGTGTATAGTATCTTAGACACCCAATTTATTTATCTATAGTCAAGGATCATGAATGATGATAAAATAAAAACATATATTTTTTAAATATTTAAGAATGATGTGATTCGGTGTTGGATGTTTCCTTATCTTGATAGGTATGAAACATATATTTTTTCTCTTAATTTAACATTCACTAACATTATATTTTTTTATACTACTAGCCATTGGATGATAGTTATTTTATTTTTAAAAGAGAATACACTTTAATGGCTATGTTCCATAAATGGTGACATGTGAGAAAAGTTGAAATAATTTTTGAAGACGTAATTTTTATTATGTGAGTAATTATTTTTTATAATGACTTTAACTTTTATTTTGTACATATCATTTTCAAATAGGGAATGAGATTAATATCGAGTGTTAAAAGGAAGGAGTGAAACAAATATCATATATGTACAGATAAAGTTAAATTCATTAATAATTACTATAATTTTACATGTACATAAAATGTTATTTTGAATTGAAAACTTATTTTAAAACAAAATTTTCATCGTCAAGGAGTTGAAAAATGTGGATATTATGAGATATATGTTTGAAATAATTTCAATCAACACAGTTACAAAATTCCATAAGGTTATATTTTATTATAACCTTTTTTATTTATTTTATCTTTATATTGAAAATATGTGTTAAATATGAATTAATTTCTATTTATAGATTTTTTATGACCATCATGATTACAATAAAGAAAAGTTGGATCATGTTCAAGAAATATAGAAGGAATATTTTATAGGTTTGATTGAATTTTAGTTTGTAATACATATTTTTACATTTAAGTTCAAAGTGTAAACTTATTATAATTTGGAGAAATTTTTGAAGTAAATTATAACACCCTAAGATTTCATAGTACGTTATCTCTTTAAAGTAATTCAATAGCTTGCGTTACACGCAACACCGAGTTCAAGTGCACCACGACTTACCAAACTAGCCGTTCAAAAAGCGGTTATGAATAGTATTAACTGATTTTTTAATTTTATATACTCTATATAATTTTATAATCCATATTATGTGTTTATTAGACATAAAATAAGAACAAATTCATTTTTTTAGATAAAAGAAGTATTTTTTTCAAAAAAATGCAATTTCACCACCTTTTAATGGGGAACTTTTTTTAAATACAATATTTGACACTTTTATATATTCAATTTAATTAAATTAAATTCTTATTTATAATAGGGAAATAAAAATTTAGTTTGGATAAATTTTTGGTACTTTTCTGATAACTTTCATATTTTTATGAATAGTTAAAAATACTAAATTTTAATTCAAAACAACTTTTTTAATTAGAATAATTTATAGTGTTAAATTATTCATTTGAGTGGTTTTAAATTATAATTAGATTATATTTTTATCATTCAATATAATTTTGGTAATTGGAAGTAATTTCACATTTAAATTGTACATAAACGCATGTCAATCTTTTGATAGTTTTTAATTCTTAAAAACCTACCTTCTGGTTTTGACAACGGAAATTAATTTTAATTTAATTAATGAAACTTCTATGTTTTAAATTTGGTAAAATAGACATCATTTTTGAATTTTTAATATCAAAATTAGCTTAGGGTGAATTTTTTTATTTTTCTAAAAACATCAATTTTTTATGAATAGTGAAAACACTATGTTATTGTTTAAAAACGACATTTCATTTAAATAATTAATATTTTTATTTAAATTTATTTTAAATTAAAAATAGATACATAATACCTATATTAGTCTAATTTAATTCATTGGAGTCATTTTATAATAAGATTAGATAGGAAAAAAATTATTAAACTATTTAACGTCTTTTACCCACCTTCTAGGCACATTTTGCAAATTTACATAAAACGTAATTTTATCGCTTCTTTGAATTGAATTTAAAAAATACGAGAAACACGGTTGACATCAGTAAGTAAAATTTGTTTCAATAGGATGAAAATAATTTTTGGTGAATAGTATTTTTTGACTTTTATTTACCACGGTTAAAAGTAAATATAATAATTAAAGGTAAAAATGATATTATAATTACCCTAACACATGTAATAATTATATTGTATAATTTTATTTTGACCAAAATAAACCAAAGTAATAAAATATGATTCTTTTGATCCACTTGGATTAGATTAGGACATTTATTATTATTTTATTTAAAGAAGAGTTAAAAGTGTTAAATTCAAATTTTAATAACTAAACCTTTTTTAATATAGGGTTATACATAAGATAAATTCGACTATAAATATTAATTAGAAAGATATAAATATTTCCTACATCATGGTATTTTATTTATAATTTTTAGATATTAAATAATTAAATTTATTTATGACACAATGATGATGCAGTAATTACCTTATTAGTGAAATATTAAAATAATTGATATTATAAATATCAAAATAAATTTAAATTGATACTTTTGATGAATTGAAAGAATTTTATAGGTTAATATTAAATTTTAGGGTTAATATAATGTATTTTTTAGAAGTAATCATTTTTTTTTGACTTTCACAAAAACCAAATACTAAATAATGTCAAAATTGACATAAATGAGTTTTTAAAAAAAATACAATATTATTAAATGATATAATATTCCTAAAAATATAAGGTCTGGAAAAAGGACTTATATAATGATATATATTTCATTAATGAACCAATTTAGGTTCTCTTGGCATTTTATAGTAAGTTTATTAACCATGTAATATAAAAATACAAGAAGACATTGTAAAAGTTAAACTATTTAACTGAGAATTAAATCTAAAAGATAAGGTTAATATGGTGACCTAAACCTATATAAAACCCATTGGTTGAGAGGTTTTCAACCCATCCCCACCTTATCCTAGAAATAAATCCTTTTGGAACCATTATAAACCAAATATGATTGTATAATAAATTAATATTTCAAGTTTTTTCAAAAGTGACCCTCACCTCTCTTATAAAAGGTTAACTCCCCTTATCTTAAAATCACACCTGAAAAGCCATTTGGATCAGTCAAACCCTGCTCAAATATCCTCCCAACTACCCTCAATTAAACCTAGAGGCCTTCATTTTATCATAAATCCAACTTAAATAGACCTTTTGATCAAATCAAAAGGAAGCACCTGAAGAAGATGTAATAATTTCATCACCTCTTTCAAAGTTATTTTCTTCTTCCACTTCCTCTTTCTTTGTTGTTTCCATAATAAAATAATAACTCCAGTGCCTTATACATACTGAGATTTTATTATAAATATGTTATAACCATATTAATTATTCTATCCATCCTATTAATGACAAAGTCACCATACATGCGTACGTACGGCTTATCGTCTTCACGTCGTGGTGTAGTTTGTTATTCAACACTTCATTATTTGGATGGGTATAATAATGAGTATAATTGATGTAAATAATAAATATAACATTTTAATGATTTTGTATATATAATATACTATCCAATTAAATATGATTTCACCATCAATAGAATGATATTGTCGCTCATGCGCACGTACGGCTTACCGTCTCCACGACGCGATGAGATTCATTTCCACGATCACCATTCAATGATGATTATAAAAATATATATTATTAATAAGTATTTAATATATGAAATAATAATTAAAATTTAAATATATATATATATATATGACTATGTATTTACATATATCTCATTCACTTACTTTCGTTCAATACGATATGAAAACGGAAATAGCGTTTATGCGTACCTACGATCTATCGTCTCCATAAATAGTGCTTTCCATTTCATATATCTATCTATTAACATATTTATATTCCTAATATATATGATACATAAATAATTTTTTATATTCTGTAAGTAATTAAATGAATATATAAGTGATATGATCAATAATAACAAGTTAAAAATGTACGATAGAGAAAGCAATTATTACTCGAAATATTATTTTAACATGGAAATTATTAATAAATGGGTAGTATAAAGACATAAATGAATAAATTATGATATCATAAATATGAATATGGTTCTGGTATAATTTAATAACATACTATGGTCTTTATACAGGAGGTTAAATGTACCCTCGACCAAAGGAAAGTACAAGGTAAGGGTTATTTCTACAATCTCATTATTATTCGAGATTGTTTATCTGTAAGTATCTATTGGGAAATATTTATCATATATGTACACATACCATTAAAATGTTTTAAAAAGGAATATTTTAAGTTTTTATATAATATACTCTTTAACTAGATCGTCATTTTAAATGTTTTTAAATATTTGTTTTTCTAAATCTTTTAATTATTGTCCATGTTTTCAAAATGATTTTAAGGAATTATTTACGTAGACATGATTGTTTTAAAGTGTTAATTTATTTCAAAATTTTCAAAGTGGTATGGGAAAATATGATTCAAAATCTCTTTTAAATTACTTTATAAATTTTGTGACTTTTAAATGATTTCTTGAAAAGTGGTATTTCTCTCAAAGAGTTTTATTGATTATTTTCAACTATGTCAACATCCTTTATTGGATATTATTACTGGTTGAGGTTGATTTACTATAATACAATCTTCTATATTTTATTGAATGAGTTATGATATGTTTGACTGTGGATATGATATTTTTATACCATTCATGGTTTATGGTTAAAGTATTAACATTTCATAAGCTAGTTTTAATACGAATGTTTATGTTATGTTTGAACCTTTTCATATGAGGAATGAATTGGACTTAGTAAGTGATAGGTGGAGCCTGCTATAGGTCCTCGATGCATTGGTAGGTCTCATGAGACAAACTAGTGTCTTGGCACAAGGCCTTGACAAAATCTTATTTGTAGTCTTGTCATGAGGCCTTGACTATGTGGTTATGATGTTTGGCATTATCCATTCCATCATTATGAAATTAGCTATTGATATTACATGTGATTATTCAACTAGTAGAATATCTATGTGAATAGATAAATGGCATTATTTGATTTATCTTTGCCATATTATGTTGAAGTTTAAGTTTAAAAGGATTTTTTTTATTCTTATACATTGCCTTAAATGTTCATGCTTATTTATGATAGTTTCTTCTATATAGTTATCCTTACTGAGCATCTGAGCTCACCCCTTTCTTATGTTTTATTTTTTCCAGGATGTGAATAAGTGTATTATTATTGATATGTAAGGTTAAGCTAGGGGAATAATGGAATTATCAAAGTATTATTTATTTTATGTTTTATTTTAGAAATTGTAATGTAACGTTCATATATGTAATCTATTTTCCAAGACTACTAAACTAATCACTTCTTCGGGACTTGATTCCTTATAATCATGCTAATGTATTAAAATAATGCACTGATGTTGGGTAACTAGGTTCGAGGCATTACAGTTGGTATCAGAGGAATTTTAGTACATGCCTTGGAAACTAGATTTAGAAAAACTCTAATTAGATAACATTACCCTAAGATAGACTTTGAGGATTAATATAGAAGAACTTCCTATAATTTTGGTAATATAGAGATTTTGTGAATTTTACAAGCAATACATCGCTTTCTATATATGAGAAGGTAGAGGCGGCTCTGGAACAGATGTACCTAGGAGTGAAAACTCTGACAAGGAGTTTCGGGCTTGACCCAGGGTATCCTGATACACAACAACAGGCATTACTGCACTCTTGGTTATGACACTCTTGGGGGATATACTTAGGATAATTCACATTTTCTTTAAAAACCATTATGAAAGATTTATGAGTAAATATGTTATCAAAGAAACCATTTTTATGATTATGATACTAGATGTGTGAAAATATTCAATTAATGTTTATATTTTTTCTAGATTTTGGATTATACGTTATGATATGATCTAACCTAGTGTATTTCATCATTTAGAAATGGCACCCAGTAGAAGGAATGATAACTCCAACAATACACATGATCCAAAGAGTAAAAAGGATCATATCTTTCATGGTCTTAAACCAACATTTATAAGAGAAATAGTCTCTCACGTATTCTCATCATATGAAGAAATAGTTTCTTATGTTAATAAGATAAGTAAATAATTCTCTGAGTCTTATGGATCTGAAGGGAAGACAGAGAAGGAAAGGATGTTATAGAAAAATATGGATAAAGGGAAGAAGGGAAAGAATTATTTTTCCATATGTGATAACTACGGAAAGAATCACCTTGGTAAATACTGGAAGGTAATTAGAGTTTTTTATAAGTGTAGAGAAAAAGGACACCAAGTACGTGAATGAAAGGGTAAGAAAAAGGTTTCAAATGTACAATGCTTCATCTTCAAGGATTTGGGACACTCTGCGAATCAATGTCCCAATCATCAGAGTATACTGCAAATGATATTGTTGGTTAATAATCAAGTTATGATACTACCACAAATGAAGATAAATGATTGGTGTTCTTATGTTGTTATTAAAAAATTATGTCATTTCAGTGTTGTATCAATGATGTATTGGTTATAAAAATTATGGATTATATAAGGATTTTACTGCAGTACTATTTCATTAAGGATTTGAAATTGTGTGGTACCAAGAAAAGTGACTCAATAGCAAGTTGAACTTTTTGGGAAATACATGGTTGAAGGAAAGATAAACCTTAATACGGTACTGATACTAAGGTATTGATTTTTGAATAATAGATGATTGATTTGGATAAATTATATTGGATATTATTGACTACCTTGGAATTAATTAATGGTTTTTTTATTCCATCATTGTTGGAGATTACAACATTTTTGGATTTAAAGAGTATATCTAGTATTATATGTTTTACAGAAGGAATAAGAAAGTGCATACCTATTCAAATATGGTTTTATGGTAATTCATTATATTACAACATTTTAAGATAATACATGATGAGGGTACTCACATGTATATTATGTTACCTTCCTTATAAATTTTGGACTGTGAGTTCAGACAGAAGTATTATGGATAAGTCTAAAGGTTGGAATGGATTAATTTTGACATTTTATACTATTGTTAAAGTTAAATAATTTCTTAATAATGTTTTTGGATTGTTATAAAAAGGACAACCTGGAGGTCGAGCGACAACTCGTTGCGTCCGGTAAGGCCGCAAGACTTGAACCCACAACCGAAGGGCGATAAGGGTGCATCAACTACCACTAGCCTACGTGATGTCCTAGATTGTATAATGTAGTTTTTTTTTAAAGATCTGACAAATGAATTATAAATTAATTTTTTGTAACCTATACGATTAGGATAAATAGAATATTTTTGAGTTCTATTATCTTTTGGAGTGAAAGATGAGTTTGTGGTAGAAATTAGTTAAAGAATGTAACTCTACTTGTCAGGTATTTTTTTCTTATTCTATGAAGAAAATAATTTTTAAACGTTAGTTAAAGGATCTCAAAACAAAAAATGTGATATCCTAATACCTTATGTTTTGTTGAACAGATGATATTTTAACTCATCATAAATGTATGGCTTTAAAGCCCTCATTTTTTCATTTATTGTTCACTTGTTTGTGATTGATGACCTCAATCACTTCCTATAAATATTTACGTTTTTCCTCCAATTATGTGTCTATAATTTCCACCAATTTTCACTTATTTGAAACTCTAATTTGGTGGTGATTTTTTCATTTCCCTTTCCCTCTTATTAAGACTAAATTTTATTAACCCTATTTCTAATGTGGGTTTTCCACAAAGGTATTTTCTATTTTAAACCTTTTATTTTCGAAGAACAATTTCAAATTGTGAGGAAGAAATTTATTGAAGGATAGGATAATGTAACACCCCAAGATTTGATAGTACGTTATCTCTTTAAAGTAATTCAATAGCTTGTGTTACACACAACACCGAGTTCGAGCACACCACAACTTACCAAACTACTCGTTCAAAAAGCAGTTATGAATAGTATTAACTGCATTTTGAATTTTCTATACTCCATATAATTTTAGAATACATATTATGTGTTTCTTAGACATAATATAAGAAAAAAATCATTTTTCCAGATAAAAGAAGTATCTTTTTCAAAAAAATGCAATTTTACCGCCTTTTAATGGAGAACTTTTTTTAAATCCAATATTTGACACTTTTATATATTCAATTTAATGAAATTAAATTTTTCTTTATAAGTGGGACATAAAAATTTAGTTTGGATAAATTTTTGGTACTAATCTGATAACTTTCATATTTTGATGAATAGTGAAAAATGCTAAATTTTAATTGAAAAAAAAAACTTTTTTAATTGAAATAATTTATAGTGTTAAATTATGAATTTGAGTGGTTTTAAATTATAATTAGATTATATTTTTATCATTTAATATAATTTAGGTCATCGGATGTAATTTCACATTTAAATTGTACATAAACACATGTCAATCTTTTGATAGTTTTTAATTCTTAAAAACCCGCTTTCTGGTTTTGACAATGGGAATTAATTTTAATTTAATTAATGAAACTAATATGTTTTAAATTTGTTAAAATAGACATCATTTTGTAATTTTTAATTTCAAAATTATATTAGCGTGAATTTTTTGTATTTTTCTGAAAACATTCAATTTTTGATAAATAGTGAAAAACACTACGTTATTGTTTAAAAGTGAAATTTTATTTAAATAATTAATATTTTTATTTTTAATTTATTTTAAAGTTAAAATAGATACATAATACCTATATTAGTACAATTTAATTCATTGGACTCGTTTTATAATAATATTAGATATAAAAAATTTTATTAAACTATATAACGTCCTTTACCCACCTTCTAGGCACATTTGCAAATTTTCATAAAATGTAATTTTACGCTTATATGAATTGAATTTAAAAAATCTGAGAAGCACGGTTGATATCAGTAAGTAAAATATGGTTCAATTGGATGAAAATAATTTTGGTTGAATAGTAACTTTTGACTTTTATTTACCACGGTTAAAAGTAAATAGGGTGATTGAAGGTAAAAATGATATTATAATTACCCTAACACATGTACTAATTCTATTGGATAAGTTTATTTCGACAAAAATCAACCTTAGGAATAAAATATTATCCTTTTGGTCTACTTTGATTAGATTAGGACATTTATTATTATTTTATTTAAAGAAGAGTTAAAAGTGTTAAATTCAAAGTTTAGTAACTAAACCTTTTTTAATATAGGGTTATAAATAAGATAAATTTGGCTATAAATATTTAGTATAAAGATAAAAAGATTTCATACATCATGGTATTTTATTTATAATTTTTATAAATTAAATAATTAAATTTATTTATGACATAATGATGATGCAAAAATTAATTTATTAATTAAAGATTAAAATAATTGATATTATAAATATAAAAATAAATGTAAATTGAGACTTTTGATGTATTAAAAAAATTATAGGTTAATATGAAATTTTAGGGTTAATATAATGTATTTTTTTGTAGTAATCAAGTTTTTTTGACTTTCACAAAAACTAAATACTAAATAGTGTCAAAATTGACATAAATGAGTTTTTAAAACAAATACTATATTCTTAAATGATATAATATTCCTAAAAATATAAGGTTCGGGCAAAGGAATTATATAATGATATATATGTCATTAATTAACCACTTGAGGTTCTCTTGGCATTTTATAGTAAGTTTATTAACCATGTAATATAAAAATACAAGAATACATTGTAAAAGTTAAACTATTTAACTAAGAGTTAAATATAAAAGATAAGGTTAATATGTTAACCTAAACCTATCTAAAACCTATTGTTTGAGAGTTTTTAGACTCTTCCACGCTTTATCCTCTAAAAAAATCCTTTTGTATCCATTATAAACCAAATATCATTGTATAATAAATTAATATTTCAAGCTTTTCCTAATGTGACCCTCACCTCTCTTATAAAAGGGTACTTCCTCTTCTCTCAAAATCACACCTCCAAATCCATTTTTCTTGGACAAACCCTACTCAAATATCCTCCCAACTACCTTAACTTAAAACTAGAGGCCTTACTTTGATCATAAATCTAACCTAAACCTAAGGAGCCCTTTTGATCAAATCAAAAGGAATCACCCAAAGAAGAGATAACAATTTCATCACCTCTTTCAAAGTTCTTTTCTTCTTCCACTTACTCTTTATTTTTTGTTTCCATAATAAAATAATAACTCCAGTACCTTCTAAATAATGAGATGTTATTATTAATATGGTACAACCATATTCATTATTTTATCCATACTATTAATGAAAAGGTCACCATATGTGCGTATGTACGGCTTACCATCTTCATGTCATGGTGTAGTTTGTTATTCAACACTTCATCATTTATATGGGTATAATAATTAGTATAATTGATGTAAATAATAAATATAAAATTTTAATTATTATTTATATATAATATAACATCCAATTACATATTATTTCACCATCAATAGAATGATATCATCACTCGTGCATACGTACGGCTTACCGTCTCTACGACACGATGAGATTCATTTCCATGATCACCATTCAACGATGATTATAAAAATATATATTATTAATAAGTATTTAATATATGAAATAATAATTTAACTGTAAATATATATTTATTTATTTAAATATATATTTACATATATCTCATTCTCTTACTTCTGTTCAATATGATATGAAAACGGAAACAGTGTTTATACGTACCTACGACCTACCGTCTCCATAAATAGTGTTTTCCATTTCATATATCTATCTATTATACATATTTATATTCTTAATATATATTATAAATAAATAATTTTTATATTCTTGAAGCAATTAAATCATTATATAAGTTATACGATCAATAATAACAAGTTAAAAATGTACGATAAAGAAAGCGATTATTACATGAAATATTATTTTAACATAGAAATTATTATTAAATGGGTAGTATAAAGCAAAAAATGAATAAATTATGATATAATAAATATGAATATGCTTCTGGTAAAATTTAATAACATACTATGGTCATTATACAGTAGGTTAAACATGCCCTCCACCAAAGGAAAGTACAAGGTAATGGTTATTTCCTCAATCTCATTATTATCTGAGATTGTTTATCTATAAGTATATACTAGGACATATTTATCATCTATGTCCATGTATCATTAAAATGTTTTAAAAAGGAATATTTTAAGTTTTTATGGAAGATACTCTTTAACTAGATCATCATTTTAAATGTTTTTAAAGATTTATTTTCTAAATCTTTTAATTAATGATCATGTTTTCAAAATGATTTTAAGGAATTATTTACGTAGACATGATTTTTTTAAAGTTTTAATTCCTTTAAAAAGTTTAAAAGTGGTGTGGGACACTTTGATTCAAAAATCTCTTTTAAATTACTTCCTTTATAAATTGTGCGACTTTTAAATCATTTCTTGAAAAGGGGTATTTCTCTCAAAGAGTTTTATTGATTATTTTCAACTATATAAAAATCCTTTATTGGATATTATTCTTGATTGAGGTTAATTTACTATAATAAAATATTCCATATTATATTGAATGGGTTATGATATGTTTGACTATGGATGTGTTATTTTTATACCATTCATGGTTTATGGTTAAAGTGTTAACATTTTGTATTCTAGTTTTAATATGAATTTTTATGTTATGTTTAAACCTTTTCATATGAGTAATGCATTTGACTTAGTAAGTGATAGGTGGAACCCGTTATAGCTCCTTGATTAATTGGTAGGTCTCATGAGACAAACTAGTGTTTTGTCACAAGGCTTTGGCAAAATCTTATTTGTAGTCTTGGCACGGGTCCTTGACTATGTGGTAATGATGTCCGGCATTATGCATTCTATCATTATGAAATTAGCTATTGATATTACATGTGATTATTTGACTAGTAGAATATCCATGTGAATAAGTAAATGGAATTATTTGATTTATCTTTGCCATATTATGCTGAAGTTTAAGTTTAAAAGGATTTTTTTTAGTATTATACATTGCCTTAAATGTTCATGCTTATTTATGATAGTTTCCGCCATATTGTTATCCTTACTGAGCATCTGAGCTCACCCCTTTCTTATATTTTATTTTTTTCAGGATGTGAAAAAGTGTATTATGATTGATATGTAGGGTTAATCTAGGGGAATAATGGCATTCTCAAAGGATTATTTATGTTGTGTTTTATTTTAGAAATTGTAATGTAATGTTTATATATGTAATCTATTTTCCAAGACTTCTAAACTGATCGGTCATTCGAGACTTGATTCCTTGTAATCATTCCAATGTATTAAAATAATGCACCGATTTTGGGTAACTGGGGTCAGGGAGTTACATAAATACTTTTTATTGGTCTTACTGTTGTTATTATGCTGCCATTGTTTTGTTTTTTTTTTGTCACTACTTCTAGTTGTGGGTTACTGGTTTCATTTAATATTTTTTTTAAAATAGTTTCAACGTTAGTTATTAAATAACTGGAATCAAAAATACTTTTCAACATCGGTTATTATATCAACTTTAAAAATCCATCATCCATTAATAATATTAACGTGTTTTTAACATAAATTTTTAAAAGAACCAACATCAAAATCCATGTTCAAAATCAGTTAAAAGAACCAATGGAAAAAAAGTATTTATAGTGTTAATTTTTAAGATATTTTTTAACCAATGTTAAACCTTAAAAAAACAAAATGAAAAATCCATTTCTGCACTAGTGGAAAAGACAACATCTATATACAATAGGCTTAATTGGGTGATACACTCATAGTAAAAACCAAAGACCAAAAATCCTAATGTAATCTCCTTTTGACCACTTGGTTACCATCAATCTACAATTCTAACTCATTCCTATAGAGATCGAGAACCAAAACCTACAAAACAACTCAAGTCTACCAACACCGAGTGGAATAAGTACGGTGTGTGAATAAAACAACTCAGTAGGTAAGCACCACAAAATCTATACATTTTATTTTCAAAAAAACCCAACACATTCTAGTTTTAAAATACACTATAGAAAGTAGAGTTTTAATCATTTTCTAAAACAAACACATTTCTTTCTCCAATAATCTTTAAAAATCCATTTAAATATTTCTTTTGGATATTCCCATTTTTAAAATTCATCTTTTAAATTGTACCTAAAAATAAAGAACAATGAAAAAATAAAAGAAACCCCAACTGGGTTAATACATAAGCAAGAATAATCAAATGGAGGATAAAATAAATAGAGTGTGTCATGATGAAAGATGATAAATAATATTTAAATAGAATAGAGAGACAAAGTGAAAGTAAACAATAGGAAATGAAGAAAATGTGATCATGGAAAATTCCTAAACATCCCATGAGGTGACCCTATATGTACTCAGATTGGAACCATCTATAGGCTTATTGGTACATTCCTAAGTTAATAACCAACTGGATTCCCTCAACTAGATACATTGATGACACTCCCATATGGCCTTTTCATACCATAGGGGATCAAGTCCTTCTAATCAAGACTATATAGTAATTGTCACTCATCTCTCACTAAGACTTCTAGGATCCCATGATAGTAATAAAAGTGGGAGGTGAGGTATCCTTTAAATAAAACACGTAAATTGTTAATCAACATAATCCAAAAACAATGATCAACCCACCTCCATAAACTCACTCATGAAAAGTAACCCTCTTTAATAACGAATATTTTCATCTTAATATTAAAAAGAAAATAGGGAATCCATGGAGGTACATGTCATGAGATGACCCAAGGTAGGGCTAGAGCTGCAACTACCCTAAGCCCGCCTCCATAGGCCAGAGGGTGGATACTAGCGCTGAAGGCATAACTAACTTGAGGAGGCCTTTTCCTAAAAACCTATACACATGCACACATCCAAATCAATGAAAAGGTTAAGAGGGAAGGAATAAAAGATGAAATATTGTTATAAAGTAAAGCAAGTATGCATGAACCTCTAGACAGTATAAAACTATAGTAGTGTATACTGAAAAGTAAAGGGGAAAATACACGCTCAACTAGAAATATGTCTCAACCTAACAAAAACTATAAAAGAGTAAAAATATGAGAGATACTAGATCCTATATCCCAAGCTATGGCCACCGTATGCGGTCCAATAATCTAGTATCTCCAAGCCCATCTAAAGTCACAGTCGACATATCGGTCGTCTACAAAATACACGACACATGTGGGTGAAGCCCATGCAGGGGTGAGTATATACATACCCAATAAAACACCTCAAAAGGTTGAAGGGGGAGCAGTAAGATATACAAATGAAGATGAAAACAGTAGATGGAACAAGGTACAATGAAAGAGTATAGCTCAACCCAACAAGAGATTGAAATCAAGATCATCCAATCACAAGGGGGTAAACATGATGAGTAGATGAACTACCTGTTAAGACTTCACCACCTATAGAAGTAGATTAGACTCATCCAACCATGAGAAGCTAAACACTAAAAGCACGTGGCATACCTTGAAAGTATTCGCCTCTACTGGAAGAAGAGTATCCAAATCCAAGGTGTGAATCTATAAGAAATAATATATATACATGTGTGTGTGTGTGTGCTCAGTAAAAGAATCCCAAAATAGGGAGTAAGGAGATATCCATATCACGTCTCAGCCCAAGAAGAAGAGTATCCAATAGTTCCAAAAGTCTAACAACAAATCCCAGAATCCCACATGTTTACCCTGAACACACAAGTCTAAAGAAATCAATCATCACACCTTGATACTATACTCTTTGGGAGATACTAACTCACCCATACAGTTTTAGGTCGTGTCACAAGAACACGTTTTGTTGTGGAAAGCATTCATCTTACTCATGAGTCCAAGGCTATGTCAAACTATGTCTCTTCACTGTGATGCACAGTTAAGGGGGTGTAATATCTAGGTAAGGATCACATGTCCCAGTACGACAGGAGGGTCCTACTCAGCTAGTCACTGAGGAACTCCACTTACTAGCTTCACTAGAGGGTAACGCTTGGGAATGTCATTAGGGAACACTTCCTAGCCCTAGTAAAGGGTAACACCTGAAAGAAGTCATCGGGGAACTCCACTACCCAGCCCTGCTATAGGGTAACACCCAGAAGAAGTTGTCGGGGAACTCCAATGTCCATCCCTACTAGAGGGTAATGCCTGAAATAAGTCGTTAGGGAACTCCACAACCCATACCTGATGAATGGTAATGCACAGAACATCAAGGAAATCCACTTCCTATCCCTAATGAAGGTTAAATTGTAAAGATCATTGGGGGACTCCACGAACCAGCCTTACTGGAGGGTACCGCCCGGAAAGGTATTTGGTGATCCCACCTGATCACTGTTGTCATCGAGCAACACCTAAGAAGGTTTTTATGTCATAAAATTTATCATCATATCTTGAAATCCACATGTGAGGACACCATCGCATTCTATGTGAAAAAATACTCAGGATAGGCTACTCGCAGGCCAAAATATGAGTTCAAATGAAGGAGATAGAAACATTCGAAGTTTTCTCAAAAGAGCTCAAGGAGTACACGGTGTGTGATGGGACCCACATGGTGTGTAGACACACTTCATATCCTGGTTGTGTCTCTAGTTAGGACACGAATCACTATCCATGTAGGGATACATTCCATATAGGTGGACTACACAGTGTATCCAACCTATTCGGGGACCGAGCAGTGTGCTTCTGGTCGTGTACGTGTACTCAGACCCCATGTTTGTGTACTCTGATACATGGCGTGTCAGTTCACATGGGATAATTCCTATGTGGTCAACCCATGCATGTGTACTTCTATATAGACTCTCACCTGTGTGGTATACCACATAGATTGTCTAATTGGGATAGGGTGCACTATGTGTAAGGGAGTACTACATGCCATGTCATCCTTAAAATTTCAAAAAACCTAGTGTCGCCACTGGAAGGGGTTATGCGCCATGTGTTCTTCATTGAACATGGTGTGTAGTCGGGTTTTTTCTAGTTTTCCAGGTCTGATCTTAGTGGTTTGAATCTGTCTACACCGCCTTTGATTTCACCTTGAATTGTTCTAAAACTTCCAGATCTGGTCGTGGATTTTAGATCTTGGCCATTGCTCGCCATGAATTGGCTCTAATCATTGATTAGGGTTCTGTCGATCCTTCCGCATGTCATCGTGCCTCTGTTAATTCCTAATTTGTTCTCTAAACAATGAATCAAGCATTATTACTTCATAATGATCTTGGATATATCCTTCTTTCAAAAAATTATTCACGTTTCGTATATTCATTGTGGATCCAGGTGCCCGATCAAGCTCGGGCTTCCTGGCAATCATCGAACCGAGACCTCAGGGATTCAACCAATGAAGAACGTGAAGAAATGAGGGATAAAAGGCACAAGAACAGAGTTAAATTGATCAATGCTAAGTGTTCTTGGCCAATTGATCAAGAACGAGCAGTTCAGATTAGAAAACAATTGAATTAAAGTAATATTTCAATACTTAGGGTCATCCAAAGGCTACAACAGTAGTGCAGATCGAAAAAAAAATGCTCTAATCGATCCTTTAATCAAAAGAATAAACACACCAATTGATGATTTTTACCTTGGATTGGATCACTCACTGATTAAGAATGCGTGTGCCAACATAGAAGGGAGATCTATTGTGTTCCTTATGATTCGATTCATGTTGATCCAAGGATTCATCATTGATCAATCTCAATTCATCAAAGGAATGAGGAAGAGAGATCTCTGTCAGTATTCATAGGATTGTGAGGCCAACCTTGGAAAAATAGCTATAATGATATATTTATAAATTTTTTAGTTTCGGTTAAATGAATTATTTAATTAATCAAGTAATTAAATAAATCCACTTAAATAACTGCCAATGATTGAGGGGTCCAAACATCCCATATTGACTCATTTTATGTTGTGCCTAAGGAAAACACCACATTTTGGACTCAACCATGGTCTCAGATTTCTAATTTGATCAACCATTTAAGAGTTATCCTATTTTATTTAATAAGATGTGTGTGTGCAATATAAAATAATTTTAAATATTTTTATAAAATTAATTATGGTCACATAAGGCCTCATAATCGCACTTCGTCTCAAAACCTAGCTATATAAATATATATAGAAATATTTCAAATAATTTTAAGGAAAAAATTAGGTCTTTGCATCATTCCATCCTTCAAGATTTTCATCCTTAAAAAGAAAAACTATGAGAAAAACATGGGATACTAAGTGATCACTTATCTCTCATGCTCCCAGGAACTCTCTTGCATGTTTCTATGCTACCACAACGCACAAACCAAAGGGATAGTCCATCTATACAGGGTTCGCTTCTATCGATCTTCAATCTCCACTGGGTGCGCCGCAAAGGTGGTTCCATCCTCGAAGTCCAGCTCGACCAAGTCGATAACGTGCATAGGGTTATACAGTATCTCCTCAACTGCAACACGTGGAAGACATTGTGCACCCGATCTAGTAGTAGGGGTAGGGAGAGATAGTAAGAAACTTATCTAACCCGCTGCATGATCTCGAACGGCCCGATGAACTTTGGGGATAGCTTACCTCCTTGACCAACCTCTTCAATCCTCATCACGGGGAGACTCTCAAGAAGACATGGTCTACCTGCTCAAACTCCAAAGGCCTGTGATGGTGGTATGTGTAGGATTTGTTTCTACTCTAGGCTATCCTCATCCACTCATGGATGACCTGGACTTTCTCTGTTATTGTCTACACCAACTATGGGCCCACCATAGATGACTCACCGATCTCAATCCATAACAAGGGTGACCAGCAGGGTCTCCCATACAAGGTCTTAAAAGGTGTCATACCAACGGTAGAGTGGTAGCTATTGTTTTACATGAACTCTACTAAGGGAAGGTGATCCTCCCTGCTCCGGTCAAAGTCTAACATCAAATCCCTATGCATAACCTCTAAAACCTAGATGGTGTGCTTGGTCTACCCATCGAACTGAGGGTGAAAGTTTGTACTCATCCACATCTGGGTCTTGAATACCTCCTGCAGGCCTCTTTACAATTGTGGCGTAAACCACCCATCACGATCGAAGACAATAGTTGAGGGTGCCCCATAAAGGAAAATGATCTCCCATACATAGAGCTACCTCAAACTCTCCACTGAACTTTTCTCTCTGATATCAAGGAAGTGAGACAACTTCGTGATTCGTTCAAATATCACCCAAATGGAATCATGGATCTTTGTTGTACATGGAATGATGAAGTAAATGGATATAATTTCCCACTTCCACTCTGGGATCTCAAGAGGCTAAAATAGACCTACCACAACTTGGTGCTCAGCCTTCACCTACTGAAAGATGAGGTGTTGAGAATGAACTCAACTACACTTCATCTCATTCCAGACCACTAAAACTACCACTAAAGGAATATTTATATCACCCCACACTGGGATGTACATCTAGGGGAGAATTTTGGAACTCCTATATCACCTCCTCCTGCATCGTAACTGGAACTATTTTTCGACCCTGGAATAAGATGACATGATTCCTTCCTTCAAAATATCTATCTAGTTAGTTACTTATGAATATCTGATCATGTAAGACCTCAAAATTGATGTCTCACAGCTAGGACTCTCTCACATGCTCGAGGAGAAAAGAAGTCAACACTATAAACTAAAGAAAATTTGTACCCTCCTGGTCCACCAGGGTCTACTGTATGGAAGATAACTATTTTGAAGCATCATACACTAAGAGAGCCTCAGACTTACTATTAAGGGAATCTATTAAAACTTTTACCTTCTTAGGGGTATAAACTATATCTAAGTCATATTCCTATAGGAACTCCAGCCAGCTTTGTTGTCTCAGGTTCAAGTCTTTATGGGTGAAGATGTACGTAAGACTCTGGTGGTCTGAGTAAACCACAAAGCATTCTCCTAGAATATAGTTTCTTCGCATCCATATATAAAAGACTACCACTTCCATATCTAGGTCATGAGTCATATAGTTCTTCTCATGGGGTCTCAACTACCTCGACCTGTATGCGATGACTACCTATCGTTTCATCAACACGCAACTGAGACCAACTATTGATGCATCGCAATGCACTACAAAATCAACACATTCCTCAGGCAGTCTCAAAATAGTACCACTCATCATCCTCTACCTCAACTCCTCAAAGGACCTCTAGCACTGCTCAGATTAGGTAAACGGATTCCCTTTTCATGTTAGGGCATTCAAAGGGGATATTATTCTAGAGAAGTCTGACACAAACCTCCTATAGTACCCCACCAAGCCAAGGATGCTCCAAAAATCTAACATGTTCTTGGGTGTCTCCCAAGAAAGATCTACCTAGATCTTTACTGGATCCATAGCTAAACCATGCTCATAAATGAAATGCCCCAGAAATTAAACCTCATGAATCTGGAACTGGTACTTAGAGAGATTTCCATAAAACGGGTGCCCTCAAAGCAAGTTAAGAATCATTCCCAAGTGCTCTGTATGCTCTTTATCTGAGGCAGAGTAGATGAGTATGTTATCAATGAAGACAAAAATGAATTGGTCCAAGTATGGCTGGAAGACCTGGTTCATCAAATCCATAAACACAGCTGGGGAATTTGTTACAAAAAAGGGCATCACTAAGAACTTATAGTGTCTGTAGTGACATCAGAATGCCAAATTTGGAATATCATCCTTGAAAACCCTCAACTGGTGGTATCCGGACCTGATATCGGTTTTTGAGAACCATCTCGCACCTCGTAACTGGTCAAAGAGATCATAAATCCTTGGTAAGGGGTACTTGTTCTTTATCATGGCATGGTTCAAGTGATGATAATCCATGCAAAGTCTTAAGCTCTTGTCCGCCTTTTTCATGAACAGGACTGAAGCTGCCCAGGGGGGTACACTGGATCTAATGAAACCTTTCTCAAAAAGGTCCTCTAGATGAAACCGTAGCTCTTAGAGCTCGGTAGGTGTCATCTGATATGCCACAAAAGATATCAGGGATGTCCTTGAATGCAAGACAATGCAAAAATCCATCTCCCGCATTGGAGGAAGTCCCAAAACGTCCTCGAGGAAGTCGTCTATATAATCCAACATAACTGAAGGAACCCAGATGCCTAAAGATCATGTTGCACCAAGGTCTACACTCACCAAATGATAGGTTATGGGTTTTAGTCTTCTCACTACAATAAAAGGTCCAAGTAATGGTGGGGTTTTTTTGCTTTGGCGGCGGTTTAAACCGTCACTACATGGTTCTGTGATGGTTTCAAAAAACCACTGCTAAATCGTGTGTTGGCATAAAATATGTGGAGGTTTCTTCCATTTAGAGGCGGTTTTTTGTAATCATTGTAGGAATTGTATTTATAGGTGATTATTTCTATTTTCACAGTGGTTTTCTGGGAGGTGAAAAAATGAGGATTTAGCAGTGGTTAAAACCATCGTGAAATCTAAAAAAAATTCCCCACAAAAACACTACTAAATCGATTACAACCACCGCTAAATAATATTGTGTCATATTTAGCAGTGGTTTTAACTATCACTAATAAAAATATTCCATATATAGTAGCATTTTAAACCGCCTTTAAATTTTGATTAACAAAAAAATGTCATCTGTAGATTTTGCGGCCCCCAAACTACCCTGGAAAAAAACAAATGAAAACCAAGTGTAATGCCAGTCAGTATCACACAAAATCCCTATCAGATGCATGGAAAATCAAACATATATAAGAAATATAGCATCAACAAACAATTATATTAGTTCACATCCAATAATAAATTATTTCAGGTCTATGTCACAAAATAATACATCAACAAACCCTCTCATTCCATATTAGTCCAAAACATCAAAAAGAACAATAATCACTGCCAGATAAACTCCACTCATCTCAATATCTACTTACTACAACCAGCACCTATATTAAAATTATATTGAAAATTAAATAGTTTTGTATATTTATATTTAAACTTGAAATCAATAAAATTTTGTGAACTAAATGATTTTGAAGTTGTGTGATTTACCTGCTCACCACCAGTCATCGATGCAATATCACCGGGAAAAGATCCATTCATCTTATGATATAAATCAACCAACACTTTCAATATCCACTTCTGTGATATAACATTAGTAAGGACCCTATATAATTCAAATGGGACAACTATCTTTAGTCTTTTCAGATTCCAAACATCTGAACTTTTCATATTTTTCTCCATAGTAGTATTATTTCCATATTTTATGAAAAAATAGTTAGTATTATAAAAGAACTAAAATAACTTTATTCATATTAAAATTTTCACCCATAAAATTCACCTTCCAATATCCTCACGAAGAACTAGGAGTGGCATGCTACCTCGCTATTGAGGGTTGACTGGTATTAATTTAAAGCTTCCTCCTTGGCATTCCTGCCATTTAATCGAATAAAAGTAACTTCAGAACATATATTTCAAAAAAATCATGCAGAAAAAAATAGAAATGATAACAGATGCACAGTACTGACAAAAAAAATATAAATAACTATGGTAATGAATGACTATACAAATGACATAAGTGGTTGATAAATGAATAGATGACTACACATACAATCATTTTCTCCTTAAATCGTGTCATTTTCCTAATCCATCATTACTTCATCTACTTCATACACCCTTGAAAGAATAATATTTTCAATATCATGATGGAAAAATAAGTTTTCTACTTGTTGTTGGTGGGATTCAATGTCAGGGGTTAAATCTTTCAACTTCATTGCCCATATCATACAAGTCTCTTTGTTTTACGTGAGAAACTACACTCCACCCTTCATCTATGACATATTCCACATAATATACCATTTTCTCTTATGATGATAAGATATACAGATCATTTAATTCATAGTCACCAGTATTCATCAAGTGAGAGAAGTTCACAAAAGTAAATTTCAATGAATCTCTTTTAACACCCCTAATAAAATTGACCCAATTTCATTTCAATAAAACAACTAAAAAATGATTATGGTAATTTAATTTGATAATATCAATCAACTTTCCATAGTATCCCACTTCTAAAAACATAAATATACCACTATTTTGTGTTTTCAAACCCTCTTTCCGACTAACTATGTGAAATTTAAAGTCATTCACATTGTAAGCGTCGAACTTTATATCCGATTTTAGAGGACCTCGAGCAAAAAACTTCAAATCTTCTGAAAAATTATCTTGAGTATCAGTATTCATGATCTAAAAAAATTAATATACATTATTATATTTACAAAATATATGTTTCAACCTAATATCTGTATTGATTTCAATATTTATGAACTTACACATCATGAAAATCATTCTATAAGATCTTTATTAACAACTTTTGTTATATATTTCTCATTTCATGTTAGACCTCTCATTTGTATCCTTTTTTGTATCATCAGCTCTTCAATAAATGGATCTTCAATTTCACTATTTAGTAGCACATATTTATGTGCCTGTGATAATTCCATTTCTGTCAGTGAAACATTTGAGTTCCTCCCAACTAATTGGCTAATAGAAGGAAAGTTTTTTGATTTCCCATGTATTTGACATTGAGTAGACCTGTCGTCAACACGTCAAACTCAATTGAATATTGTCCCAATATCATCAAAGTATCTATAAAAAAATATAAGACACTCTTCTTCCAAATAGCCTTCATAAATAAAGACTTCATTTTGAGCTTTATTTCTCACGTATGATTTCAAATGCCCAAGATATCTGTGAAATAAAATAAAAAAAACATAGTTGTGTATTTAATGAAGCTCCAAGAATTTTTTACTTAAATGAAAAACATATAAATAATTTACCTCTCAATTGGATACATCCATCAATAATGTATGGGGCATCCTAATTTAGCTTCCTCAACCAAATGCATAGTTAAATGAATCATGATAGTAAAAAATGATGGTGGAAATATCATCTCCATTGCACAAAGTGTTAATACAAATCTATCTTAAAGTTTTTCAAGCTCAAATTATTGTAGAGTTTTATCACATAATTTTCTGAAGAATGTGAAAAATTGGTGTACAATAGTAGTAACTTTTTTAGGTAATAATGTACACAATTCCAATGGTAGCAACTGATGTAACAAAATATGTGAATCATGACTTTTCAATCCATGTAACCTATGATGATTTAAGTCAACACACCTTGATATGTTACTTGAATACCCATTAGATACCTTGACATGTTTTAAAATTTTAAGTAATGTATCTTTGTCCCTATTTTTCATTGCAAAAATTACTGGAGTATACTTTCCATTCTCATCTGGCCAGAGATCACGCTTTATGTTCATTGCTTGTAAGTCTTTCCAAGTATTGAGATTATCCTTCAATTTTATGTGCTCATTAAGTAATGTGAATATAAAATTATCACAAACATTTTTCTCAATATGTATCACATAAAGATTATGTTGCAAAAAATTAAATTCCTAATACGAAAGTTTGAAGAATATACTTTTTTCTTCCACTGTTGCGTTCTGATTTCACTTGAAGATTCATTTTGAACTCATTTCCCACTATCATTCAAATGATACACATTCCAAAATTTTGTTTTAACATTTCTAAATTGTGCTAATATTTCAGAACCTGTCAACAACTTTGGAGTTGGTCCAATCAATATAACCATTGAATTTTAACTTGTTGAACCAAAATCTACGAGATGCATCAAGCAATATTTGATGACACAAGAAGCACAATTTTATACTGTGAGGTAGTCATTCAGGCTCAAAATCAAAGTTACAAATAGGACAATCCAAACCCGTGTAAGTGTTACAACCAGTTAAATTCCCAAGTCCAATGAAGTCGTTAATGGTCCATATTAGAGCAGCTTGCATTTTGAATATTGTTCTATAAGATGCATCATATGTCTCAACACTGTTTCTCTATAACTCTCGTAATTATTCAATTAAAGGCTGAAAGTTCACATCAATATCATTTCTAGGAATTTTTTTCTAGGAATAATCATTAAAATGATAAAAGATGTTTTTTGTGTACACATCCATAGAGGTAGATTGTAAGGGATCAAAACAATCATCCAAATGTTATAACTAGTGATCAAAGTCCCAAATAGGTTGAATCCATTGGAAACCAATCCCAATAGAACATTCCTAGGATCATATGAGAAATTTGGATATAATTAATCAAATTTATTCTATTATTTTAAATCTATTGAATTTCGCATTAACCCATCATTGTTATTATCTATAGAATTCCACTTTATATGTTCTGTGGTTTTTTATGACATGAATAATCTTTTAAATCAAGGATTTAAATGAAAGTAACACAAAACCTTTATAGGTGTGTTCTTTCTCTTCTTCTTCATAGTAGCATGTTGATTCAGACTTCCAACATCACTCATTGGCCACCATCTAGAAGAAGAATATTTTTTACAATCATGTCTTCTTGAATCCTCTCCTCAATAAATAATACAATCATTGGGACACATGTTTATTTTTTTATAATTCATACCAATCTTATTAACAACTTTTTTAATATCATAAAAAGACTCAAAAATATTTGCTTTAGGAAATGCATCATGCAACAATTCCAATATCATGGACATCGCCTTATTTTTAATTCCACATAGGCATTTGATATGGTAAAACTTTAGAAAAAAAGAAAGTTTTTAATATTTCAAACATCGACTACACAACTCTTGATTTCCATCATCTACTAAACCATGAAACACATTTTTCTTCTCAGTAAAGATTTCTCTTACATTAGTCTCCGCAGAATCAAGAGGAGGATCCAATGATATGTTACAATCTTGATCTAGTTGTCCTATATTCTCGGAAACATTAGTCATCATGTTTCTATTTGTAGCACCCTCAACTATTTGTTCTACTATGTTTTGATGTTGATTTTTTTGTCTTGCAACGCTGAATGCATTGTTAATGAGTTTTTGCATTTCATTTTCCATTGTCGACAAAGTTGGGAGATCATTATATCGATTTAAGTTAGTGCTCAAAGTTTCTGTAATGTTTGATTATTTGTACCAAATACAACCGAAATATTGAGTAGGGAATTGCTTCAATATCAAGTGTTTATAAACTTCATCTCTCTTTAACCATCTTCTAAATTTATATTGAGGACATGGACATATTATTATCCCATCAACAGATCGATTGGAAATTAAAAAATCAAAAAAATACTCTAAACCCTTAGCATATTGAGGTGTGTTCCTCAGTAATGTGATCCAAGTTTTATCCATATATATCACAATGTTCCTACACATTATTAAAAAAAATAAAAACACATAACTATTACTAAATAAGAAAACAGATAATGGTAAAATCTGGTAAAGTGGGGAATGATAATGAAGTGAATGGATATCCTAATTTGAGAATGTAGGAAACCTGACATAAATGGAGTGTCAATGCTAAGATGACCTTAGCAGTTCTATCGTTCAAAACAACATAGGGAATACCTTACATGAGTTAGTGTAGATCTCACCTCCTAGTAGAGGTCTAACATAATGATATATTCTAAATCTTTGGATTAGATTTTATATATTGGAATAAAAATGAATCCCATTGTTATGGGAATCAATACACACATTGTTCTTGATATAGAATCCCCCTATACAGATCTGATTTATATAGAGGGGTGAAAGAGGGAAATGTATGGATGATATGGTGAGAGATATGAAAGAAACAATCATGAAATTAGGAAATTAATCATCACTATAGAATAACTAGTTATGGAAATGGAAGCATTATTTCATACATGACTTGATGAATTTGAACATATCAATAAGAAAAGGTGACACATGTCGAATGAACTAGAAATAAATTATAATAGAGTATAATTATAATTTTACAAGAAGGATCTCCTCTACTCATTTATTCAAGGGGGACTGGTGATAAAACACTATTTTATTGAATATTTAATTGATAATAAATGATATAATTTCCTCAAATTGTGTTAAATATGTTTAATTAGAAAGTATTTGGGATTAGATCATTCATTTGAATATTTGATGAAAATTCCAGTTTTACCCTTTATAATTCACTGTAGTATTTCGAAGATAAATATTTTTATATTTATTATTTGAATTTTAAATTTTTTAAAGGTGTTCCTAAATTAATTATCTACAACTTTTATTCAGGACACTAGAGCTAAAGAGTTCATTTGGTTGTTAAAAATGGGCCATGAAGTCAAAGTTGGGCTGGGCTCGCCAGAATGGAGAATCTTCTACATTTCGGCCATAACTCCTTCATATGTGCCTTTATTGATCCCAAATTTGGAGAGGAGACAGAGAACCCATATCCGAACATTTTATCCTTCTGGAATGCCGGTCAATTCACGCTTTTTGGTGGTCAAATGGGCGGTGCAAGTTGGCATAAAATATTTGGCCGAATTTCCACATTCACACTTGAAACCACTTGTAACCTCTCCTCCCCTCCCCTCTATAAATTAGAGTTTTTCTCATTTGGAGGGGTTTGGACGTGCATTGGGAGATTGGAGGCAGAAGAGAATTTGTTTCACCCAAATTCTCCAACCATTGTAAGAGGGGTATCTCTTGAAGCAAGGATCCCCTCATCGAAGCCTCCTTCTCTTCTTCATTTTGTAATGTTTTCATTTGTGTAATAAACTTCTTTGTTCTTATTTTATTTATTCTCTTTTCTTCTATTTTGTTTAAATTTATTCTTCTCTTAATCTTCCTATTTGGTCTGGAATTCTTGAGTAGAAGCGTTATTGGGTTATACCCATTATAAACCTTTGCACATGCAAAACGCTTCTACGATGATTACGCCACCCATGGAAGAGTAGTTTTTTAGTAATTGATCTATATTCTACCCTCTTCATTTAATTATTTTGAATCATTGAGATACTGTAATTCACTTAATATGATCCATGAATTGTGTTTTTAAATTGTAAGAAACTAAGCAAGCAATTGAACAATTAACACAAAAACACGCGAGGTCGGGATTTTGTGTAAATTGTGAGAGCGCGATCTTAATCGGTAATATAAGACCACACGGGATAAATTTGTAGAGTTAAAATATAATCCCTAAACAAAATTCATCCTAATTTCTAGAATGGATATGTGCCTTAATTTACCACTGACCATAAGCTAATATTATAACATCAATCAAAGCAGGGTGCTGCGATTGCATGTTCTGAAGTTAGCCTAGGGTTAAATTCACATCATCTTCGTGGTAAAGTTAATTCTTGTAGGTTTCGGGATTTAACAAATTAAGGGATCATAATTAAGTGAATGTTAATTTAAATGATAATGATTAATAATAAAGTGAAGAGGTATAGTTAGATCGATTACGCCTTTTAAATAGATTTCTAAAAAAACATCTTCTTGTTGTGTCATTTTAATCGAAATTCATTTCAAAACTAAAAACAAAAAAAGAAATTATACAATCTTCTTCAAGCAAACTTCTTCTAGATTCATAAACTACAACAAAACCCAATCCTTTAAAGTAGTGTTTTTATTCTATTTTATTTTATTTTATTTTATTTAGAATACCTCTAATAAGTTGTTAAATTCACTTCCTCCTTTGAGAGACGACCTTGGTCAGCCACTCTACTGCACATAAGTACCCCAAATCACACTAATCATTTGAGGGCGCCCACGACAGCGCTCTTTAAAATTGGCGCTGTTGCCGGGGAGGCAAGTAATTATTTCAACCAATTAGAGGTATTTATTTTATTTTACATTTTATTCTCTTCCTCTCTTCTTTCTTCCTTCTTTACCCAATCTGATTTTTCTTCTTCTTCTTTTATTTTCTTCTACTTCTTTTTGGACCATCAACTCAAACTTCTAATTTTTATTTTACTATGGTCCACTTTCTTTCTTTTCATTTTTATTTGATCTATGACACGAACTAATCCCAAAGATCTCTTAGATCTTGACCCTGAGATTGAACGTAGCCTTAGGGCTCGAATCAGAAATTCTCAGTCTACGGGAAGTTTCAATATTCAACCAGTTGGTGAATTCCTCTCTTCTGGAAACATTGAAATTGGAAGTTATTCAATTTCAAACATAAAAGAGGAACCAATGGCTGAAAACAATGGAAATGAACTTAATAAAACCATTCGAGAATTGGCTGCACCTCATATTAACTATCAACCAAATTGTATTGCATACCCAAATCTCGAATCGGACTTTGAACTAAAATATGGGTTAATTCACTTACTTCCAAAGTTTCATGGCCTCTCTAGTGAGGATCCCAATAAAAATTTGAAAGAATTTAATGTGGTTTGCTCAACCCTAAAACCTAGAAATGTTTCTGAAGATCAAATCAAATTAAGAGCATTCACATTCTCATTTGATGGAGCTGCAAAAGACTGGATGTATTATTTACAACCCGAAGATGTAACTTGTTGGAATGATTTGAAACATCTTTTCTTGCAGAGATTTTTTCCCGCATCAAGGACCACATCCATTCGAAAGGAGATTTCGGGGATCAAGCAAGAACAAGGGGAGTCAATGTATGAGTATTGGGAGAGATTCAAGAAGCTGTGTGCAAGCTGTCCACATCACCAAATCAGTGAGCAACTCCTCATTCAGTACTTCTATGAAGGACTCACACCTATGGAGAGGAGCATGGTGGATGCTGCAGCTGGAGGAGCATTGGTGGACAAGACACCAGTAGCTGCACGAGCATTGATCGACAAAATGGCCCAAAACTCCCAACAATTTGGCGATAGAGGTACACCACATGTCAGGGGAGTACATCAGGTAAGTCCTTCTCTTGAGAGTCATTTGATTGATACCAAGTTAGAAGAATTGACCAATATGGTGAGGCAAATTTCTTTGGCACAAAAGACATCTCTACCCCCTCCTTCAAGGCCTTGTGGCATTTGCACTGAGACAAGCCACCCAACTGACTGTTGCCCACAACTACAAGAGACAGAGGATTGCGCAGCAGTATTACCAGGGAGACCATTTCAGCAGCAACAACAACCATATCCCCAAAAGAAGTTTGATTCATTTGCTCCAACATACAACCAAGGGTGGAAAGATCAAGCGGACATGAGGTATGGCTCTGGAAAACAACAAAGGCCCCCTTTTCAACCAAACATCCAGCATCCTCCGCCTTACCAGCAGGGTTTCCAACAACCCCAAAGGAGATTTGAAGCCCAAGCATCAACAAGCCAACAACAAGGGAATCCCCCACCAAAGGTAGATTCTAATACTGATGATATTTTGAAGCAAATTGTTCTTAATCAACAGAATGAGCTGAAGAGTCAAAGTTCGGAGCTGAGGGAGTTAAAGACTCAAATGAGCCAGATTGCCACCGCCCTCCATGAACTTGTAAGTAAGAATTCTGGAAATCTACATTCTCAACCCACTCCAAATCCAAAGGGGAATGTTAGTTCCATCACATTGAGAAGTGGGAAGTAAATGAACAATACATCTATACCTATCATTCCACCGAGATTCACCTCAACTCCGGAGAAGCCGCATTCCAAACCAACTGATGAGCAATACAAGGAGAAAGATAAAGGTAAGAAAAATATTGATGATGTTCCTCCTAAACCCCTTCCTTTTCCAAACAGGGTTGTTCAAACCAAGAAGATGGCTGAAGAAGCAATGCAAAAGGAGGTTTTGGACACATTCAAGAGTGTGGAGATCAACATTCCTCTACTTGAAGCCATTAAGAAAATCCCAAGGTATGCCAAATTCTTAAAAGAACTCTGCACAAATCGAAGAGGGCTTAAGGGGAATGAGAGGATCAACCTTGGAAGGAATGTCTCGGCACTCATTACACCAACTCTAGCAATGCCAACAAAGTGCAAGGATCCCGGGACATTCACCATCCCATGTACCATAGGGGAGTTGCACTTCTCTGATGCTCTTTGTGATTTAGGAGCTTTAATAAATGTGATGCCTCACTCTGTATTCTCTTACTTGCAGGTTGGAGAGTTGAAGCCAGCAAGAGTAGTGGTGCAATTGGCAAATAGAGCTACGGCATATCCAGCGGGGGTCCTTGAGGATGTACTTGTCCGAGTAAGAGACATGATCTTTCTAGCGGATTTCTATGTTCTTAACATGGAGGATGATCAGGTAAGTTCTCATGCCCCTATTATCTTAGGTAGGTCCTTCCTCAAAACTGCAAAAACTATCATAAATGTCAATGAGGGTACACTTTCCATGGAATTTGGGGATGAAGTTGTGATATTTAATGTTATGGATTCCATGAAGTACCCCTCTGAGGACCATTCTGCTTTTGTTATCTCCCATTTTGAACCACCAAGTAAAAACTCCATGGATTTTGATTGTCCTATGCTTAGGGAGATTATGAGTATTGGTTCTGGTTTAATGTCTAAGAGAACTTCCACACCTGTTTCTAATGAACAAGACTCTCTAAGATTTCATTTTGAAATGGATTCATATTCTGATCTTCTTCATGTGAACTCTGATTATGACATGGCTATAGAGTATGCTGATGGATTTGATGCTTTATTCTCTGATTTTGATGATGTATATTCTGATACCGATGCTCTTTGTGCACATATTTCGGTTCCTTAAATGTCTCCATCCATACTACACCCTCCTTCATTAGAACTCAAGCCATTGCCACCAAATCTGAAATACTCATACTTGTTGAGTGGTGAGAGATTACCTGTTATCATTGCTAAAAATATCCCTTTTGAACATGAAGAAAATATTTTTATTATTTTGAGGGAAAACATCAGGGCGATTGGGTGGACCTTGGTTGACATATCAGGTATTAGCCCCTCCATTTTCATGCATAGGATTCTCTTGGAGGATGGGGCTAAACTGGTGAGACAGCCACAAAGGAGACTCAATCCCACCCTCCAAGAAGTTGTTAAAAAAGAAGTTGAGAAATTGCTCGAGGTAGGTATAATCTTTTCCATTTCAGATTCTCAGTGGGTAAGTCCAATTCAGGTTGTGCCTAAGAAAACTGGTTTTACAGCTGTTAAAAATGAGAAAGATGATTTAGTTCCAATGAGGGTGAAAAATAGTTGGCGAGTGTGTATTGATTATAGGAAACTAAATCAAACCACTTGTAAGGACCATTTTCCCCTCCCATTCATTGACCAGATGCTTGAGAGACTTGCAGGTAGGACACATTATTGCTTCTTGGATGGTTTCTCAGGTTATTTTCAGGTTCCCATTGCAGCAGAGGACCAAGAGAAGACGACTTTCACATGCCCGTTCGGCACATTTTCCTACAGGAGGATGCCATTTGGACTTTGCAATTCCCCAGGTACCTTCCAGAGATGCATGGTGAGTATTTTTTCAGATTTCATTGAGACCTGCATGGAGGTATTTATGGATGATTTTACAGTGTATGGTTCCTCATTTGATGAATGTATATGTAGTTTGGAAAAGGTTTTGAATCGTTGTATTGAGAAGAATCTGGTCTTGAACTTTGAAAAGTGTCATTTCATGGTAGATCATGGCATTGTCTTAGGTCATGTAGTGTCAAAGCATGGCATTGAAGTTGATAGATCTAAGGTAGACATCATTTCATCCTTGCCATATCCTACATGTATGCGTGATGTTTGATCTTTCCTAGGACATGCAGGATTTTATCGGCGCTTTATCAAAGACTTTAGTAAGATTTCTCTTCCTATGTCACGATTACTTCAAAAGGATTCTGATTTTGTGTTTGATGATTCTTGCAGGACGTCCTTTGATGAGTTAAAGAAGTGTCTGACCACTCCGCCTATCATACAACCCCCACGGTGGGAGATTCCTTTCGAGATTATGTGTGATGCATCCAACTTCGCGGTTGGAGCTGTCTTATCTCAGAAGGTGGAGGGACGTTCACATGTGATTGCATATGCATCGAGGACACTGGATTCATCCCAATCCAATTACACCATAACGGAAAAGAAGTTTCTTGCTTTTATATTTTCTTTAGATAAATTCCATTCATATTTATTGGGATCTAAAGTAGTTGTCTTTTCTGACCATGCAGCTTTGAGGTACCTCCTGAAGAAGCCAGATGCAAAGCCCAGACTTATCCGATGGATGTTCCTAATTCAAGAATTTGATATTGAGATAAAGGACAAGAAGGGGTCAGAAAACATGGTGGCAGACCACATGAGTAGGCTTACTCACACACTAGAGGATGACACCTTAGATCAGGTACCACTTCGGGACACTTTCCCTGATGATCATCTCTATACCATCTCAGGTACGCATCCTTGGTATGCTGATTTATTTAACTACCTTGTTGCTTCTGAAATCCCTGCAAATTTAAAGAAACATCAGGTCCAAAAATTAAAGAGTGAGTCAAGATTTTATGTTTGGGATGATCCATACTTATGGCGCATGTGTAGTGACCAAGTCATTAGGAGGTGTGTTCCCGATCATGAGTTTGAGTCTGTTTTTCATTTCTGTCATACACTTGCTTGTGGTGGACACTTTGGACCCCAACAGACAGCTAGGAAGGTTTTGGACTCTGGATTATATTGGCCTAGATTATTCCATGATGCCCATGTGTTTTGTAAGTCATGCTCTCGTTGCCAACACACTGGGAACATTTCTAAGAGACATGAGATGCCCCAACAACCCATACTATTCTATGAGATTTTTGATGTATGGGGAATTGATTTTATGGGTCCTTTTCCTAGTTCATTTGGATTTTTGTATATTTTGGTTGCTGTTGATTATGTGAGTAAATGGGTGGAGGCCAAGGCCACCAGGACTGACGATTCTCATGTTGCAGTGGATTTTGTCAAGGGTAAAATTTTTTACAGGTTTGGAGTACCAAAGGCCATCATCAGTGACCAAGGGACACACTTTTGTAATAGGAATTTTTCTTCCCTCCTTCGAAAGTATGGGGTGACACACAAAACATCAACACCATACCACCCCCAAAAAAATGGTCAGGCTGAGGTTTCAATTCGTGAGTTGAAACAAATCTTGGAGAAAACTGTGCAGCCAAATAAGAAGGATTGGAGCAAGCACTTGGATGATGCATTGTGGGCTTATAGGACAGCATACAAGACCCCCATTGGTATGTCCCCATTTCGGATTGTTTTTGGGAAAGCGTGTCATCTCCCCGTGGAAGTTGAGCATCGGGCTTATTGGGCTATAAAGAAATGCAACATGGATTTGGCCCAAGCTGGAATCCAAAGGAAGCTGCAAATTCAAGAGCTTGAGGAGATTAGATTATCATCATATGAGAACTCAAGGCTCTAAAAGGAAAGATCAAAAGCCGCTCATGAAAAAATGATCCAACAAAGGGAGTTTCATGTGGGAGAGAAAGTCCTTCTCTATAGTTCGCGACTCAAGCTGATGCCTGGTAAGTTGCGTTCCAGATGGTTAGGTCCTTATATTGTGACTAATGTTTTTCCTTATGGTGCAGTGGAGATCACACAAGAGGAAACTGGAAGGATCTTTACCGTCAATAGGCAACGTTTGAAGAGATACATTGAGGGACTTCCTACTGATGCAGTGGATTTTATCACACTGCATGACCCCATCATCACTTGAGCACATCATGCTGTTCCTAACCCTTTCACTTTTATATTATTTGTCCTATTTAAAAATTATGCATTTCATGTGCATATATCATCTCATAGGTCCACATTGAGGACAATGCAATATTTTAAGTGTGGGGGAGGGAACCTTTTAGTTTAGTAATTTCAATTGCTTTCCTGTTCAAAAAAACCAAAAAAAAATTGTGTGTTTTTTCAAATTTTGTGTGTTTATTTTACAATTTTCTATGTGTTTTTGAAACTTTTGAGCTGAAATGATTCTCATCACCATTTTTAAATCCATATCAATAAGTGAAACAATTTACCCCTTGAAACTAATCTTAAATGAATGCTGAAATGACTTTGTTTCAAGTTCAAATATTTAATAATTTCATGGAAAGTACACCGAATTTTGAATCCCATGCCACATCTCACTGTCTTTATATTTGAAATCACTTTCATGTGAGGCTTCTGAACCATTATTTTCATATTCTTTACATTCACCTCACTTCTTGAGAGAACCAAACCATGCTTGATTTAACTAGAATTTGATTTATTCCTGTCAAAACTTGAGGGTTTGAGGTACTTATGTTTAAATGATTGAGGAATTTGTTTGGTATTAAAGCCCCTATTTCAAAGAATACTTTTTTTATAATGGCCTACCTTGAATATTTAATCCTTTTAGCCCTTAGAATCCATGCACAGCCTGTTAGTTTAGCCACATTACAAGCCAATTTTCCCTATCGAACCAACTCTTGAAGTAAAATTGCATAATCTAGTTGAGCTTAAGTGTGGGGGAAGTTGTCTTGTGTTTTGCCACCACATTCTGTGATACTTTGGGTGGAAAATTAAATTCTGAAGAGATGTGTTTCTGCTGAAGAAATTCATTATATTGAAAGTTGTGCCTTTTCATGAGCTTTCATGACAAGTGAAGTTGTGCCTTTTCTGGAGCTTCTAATTGAGGTGGAAAGTTGTGCCCATCTGGAGCTTTCAAGAAAATCATGTTTGAGAAGATTGAAATTTTTTATGCTGAAATGATGAATGGTGTAAACCTTTCATGACTTTTCATGATTATGGAGCTGAATTGATACTATGGGGATTGAGGAGAAGACCATATTTAAATGAAAATTAGATTAATGCAATTTTGCTTCAAAAGAGTCAAGCCCTCCTCATTCAGCCTCAGAGTTTTTCACATCTTAATCCTACCAACCGAAAGCCACAGAACAACCCTGAAAAGTCCTCATGATAAACATATGTCCTTGACTCACATCGGGTAGCGATGTAGGAATCTATCAAGCCTATGGTGACCCTTGTATGAGTTTGGATGAGAAAGACATTGCAAAAAAAATTGATATTTGAGTGATGAGATAAAATTCAAGAGAGGTAAGTGTTTTGTGCATGGGAGGATAAATAAAGTGGAAATACATTGAATGATATAAATGAAGAACTTGAAATAATGGTTTTTTATGAGGAATGATATCTTTTTTTTCTTGGGGTGTAATTGTTTGATCTCAAGGATATGTGTTTTAAAATTGGTTTTGATTTGATATTAATGTTTACTTGATATGAGGTTTTGCCCAGGAGTGCAAAAGGGTAAGTGTGGGGGAGTTGATAAAACACTATTTTATTGAATATTTAATTGATAATAAATGATATAATTTCCTCACATTGTGTTAAATATGTTTAATTAGAAAGTATTTGGGATTAGATCATTCATTTGAATAGTTGATGAAAATTCCAGTTTTACTCTTTATAGTTCACTGTAGTATTTCAAAGATAATTATTTTTATATTTATTATTTGAATTTGAAATTTTGTAACAGTGTTTAAAACTTAATTATATACAACTTTTATTTAGGACACAAGAGCTAAATAGTTCATTTGGTTGTTGAAAATGGGTCATGAAGTCAAAGTTGGGATGGGCTCGCCAGAATGGAGAAGCTTCTGTATTTCGTCCATAACTCCTTCATATGGGCCTGTATTGAGCCCACATTTTGAGAGCAGACAGAGGACCCAAATCCGAACATTTTATCCTTCTATAAGGCCGGCCAATTTACGCGTTTTGGTGGTAAAATGGGCGGTGTAAGTTGGCATAAAATATTTGTCCGAATTTCCACATTCACACTTGAAACCACTTGTAACCTCTCCTCCCCTCACAACTATAAATTAGATTTTTTATAATTTGGAGGGGTTGGGATATGCATTGAGAGATTGTAGGAAGAGGATAATTTGTTTCACCCAAATTCTCTAACCATTGTAAGAGGGGTAGCTCTTGAAGCAAGGATCCCCTCATCGAAGCCTCCTTCTCTTCTTCATTTTGTAATGTTTTCATTTGTGTAATAAACTTCTTTGTTCTTCTTTTATTTCTTCTCTTTTCTTCTGTTTTGTTTAAATTTATTCTTCTATTAATCTTCCTATTTGGTCTGGAATTATTGAGTAGAAGCGTTATTGGGTTATACCCATTATAAACCTTTGCACATGCAAAACGCTTCTACGATGATTACGCCACCCATGGAAGAGTAGTTTTTTAGTAATCGGTCTATATTCTACCCTCTTCATTTAATTATTTTGAATCATTGAGATACTGTAATTCACATAATATGATCCATGAATTGTGTTTTTAAATTGTAAGAAACTATGCAAGAAATTGAACAATTAACACAAAAACACGCGAGGTCGGGATTTTTTGTAAATTGTGAGAGCGCGATCTTAATCGGTAATACAAGACCACACGGGATAAATTTGTAGAGTTCAAATATAATCCCTAAACAAAATTCATCCTCATTTCCAGAATGGATATGTGCCTTAATTTACCACTGACCATAATCTAATCTTAGAACATCAATCAAAGCAGGGTGCTGCGATTGCATGTTCTGAAGTTAGCCTAGGGTTAAATTCACATCATCTTCGTGGTAAAGTTAATTCTCGTAGGGTTCGGGATTTAACAAATTAAGGGATCATAATTAAGTGAATGTTAATTTAAATTATAATGATTAATAATAAAGTGAAGAGGTAGAGTTAGATCAATTACGCCTTTTAAATATATTTCTAAAAAAACATCTTCTTGTTGTGTCATTTTAATCGAAATTCATTTCAAAACTAAAAACAAAAAAAGAAATTATACAATCTTCTTCCAGCAAACTTCTTCTAGATTCATAAACTACAACAAACCTCAATCCTTTAAAGTAGTGTTTTTATTCTATTCTATTTTATTTTATTTTATTTAGAATACCTCTAATAAGTTGTTAAATTCACTTCCTCCTTTGAGACACGACCTTGGTCAGCCACTCTGCTGCACCTAAGTACCCCAAATCGCACTAATCATTTAAGGGCGCCCACGACAGTGCTCTTTCAAATTGGCGCCATTGTCGAGGAGGCAAGTAATTATTTCAACCAATTAGAGGTATTTATTTTATTTTACATTTTATTCTCTTCCTCTCTTCTTTCTTCCTTCTTTACCCAATCTGATTTTTCTTCTTCTTCTTTTATTTTCTTCTACTTCTTTTTGGACCATCAACTCAAACTTCTCATTTTTATTTTACTATGGTCCAATTTATTTCTTTTCATTTTTATTTGATCTATGACACGAACTAATCCCGAAGATATCTTAGATCTTGACCCAGAGATTGAACGTAGCCTTAGGGCTCGAATCAGAAATTCTCAGTCTGCGAGAAGTTTCAATATTCAACCAGTTGGTGAATTCTTCTCTTCTGGAAACATTGAAATTGGAAGCTATTCAAATTCAAACATAAAAGAGGAACCAATGGCAGAAAAAAATGGAAATGAACTTAATAGAACCATTCGAGAATTGGCTGCACCTGATATTAACTATCAACCAAATTCTATTGCATACCCAAATCTCGAATCGGACTTTGAACTAAAATCTGGGTTAATTCACTTACTTCCAAAGTTTCATGGCCTCTCTGGTGAGGATCCCAATAAACATTTGAAAGAATTTAATTTGGTTTGCTCAACCCTAAAACCTAGAAATGTTTCTGAAGATCAAATCAAATTAAGAGCATTCCCATTATCACTTGATGGAGCTGCAAAAGACTGGATGTATTATTTACAACCCGAAGATGTAACTTGTTGGAATGATTTGAAACGTCTTTTCTTGTAGATATTTTTTCCAGCATCAAGGACCACATCCATTCTAAAGGAGATTTCGGGGATCAAGCAAGCACAAGGGGAGTCAATGTATGAGTATTGGGAGAGATTCAAGAAGCTGTGTTCAAGTTGTCCACATCACCAAATCAGTGATCAACTCCTCATTCAGTACTTCTATGAAGGACTCACACCTATGGAGATGAGCATGGTGGATGCTGCAGCTGGAGGAGAATTGGTGGACAAGACACCAGTAGCTGCACGAGCATTGATCGACAAAATGGCCCAAAACTCCCAACAATTTGGCGATAGAGGTACACCACATGTCAGGGGAGTACATCAGGTAAGTCCTTATCTTGAGAGTCATTTGATTGATACCAAGTTAGAATAATTGACCACTATGGTGAGGAAAATTGCTTTGGCAAAAAAGACATCCCCCTCCTTCAAGGCCTTGTGGAATTTGCACTAATACAAGCCACCCAACTGACTGTTGCCCACAACTACAAGAGATAGAGGATTGCGCAGCAGTATTCCCAGGGAGACCATTTCAGCAGCAACAACAACCATATCCCCAAAAGAAGTTTGATTCATTTGCTCCAACATACAACCAAGGGTGGAAAGATCAAGAGTACGTGAGGTATGGCTTTGGAAAACAACAAAGGCCCCCTTTTCAACCAAACTTCCAGCATCCTCCGCCTTACCAGCAGGGTTTCCAACAACCCCAAAGGAGATTTGAAGCCCAAGCATCAACAAGACAACAACAAGGGAATCCCCCACCAAAGGTAGATTCTAATACTGATGATCTTTTGAAGAAAATTGTTCTTAATCAACAGAATGATCTTAAGAGTCAAAGTTCGGAGCTGAGGGAGTTAAAGACTCAAATGAGCCAGATTGCCACCTCCCTCCGTGAACTTGTAAGTAAGAATTCCGGAAATCTACCTTCTCAACCCACTCCAAATCCAAAGGGGAATGTTAGTTCCATCACATTGAGAAGTGGGAAGCAAATGAACAATACATCTGTACCTACCATTCCACCGGGATTCACCTCAACTCCGGAGAAGCCACATTCCAAACCAACTGATGAGCAATCCAAGGATAAAGATAAAGGTAAGAAAAATATTGATGATGTTCCTCCTAAACCCCTTCCTTTTCCAAACAGGGTTGTTCAAACCAAGAAGATGGCTGAAGAAGAAATGCAAAAGGAGGTTTTGGACACATTCAAGCGTGTGGAGATCAACATTCCTCTACTTGAAGCCATTAAGAAAATCCCAAGGTATGCCAAATTATTAAAAGAACTCTGCACCAATCGAAGAGGGATCAAGGGGAATGAGAGGATCAACCTTGGAAGGAATGTCTCGGGACTCATTACACCAACTCTATAAATTCCAACAAAGTGCAAGGATCCCAGGACATTCACCATCCCATGTACCATAGGGGAGTTGCACTTCTCTGATTCTCTTTGTGATTTAGGAGCTTCAATAAATGTGATGCCTCACTCTGTATTCTCTTCCTTGCAGGTTGGTGAGTTGAAGCCAACAAGAGTAGTGGTGCAATTGGCGAATAGAGCTACGGCATATCCAACGGGAGTCCTTGAGGATGTACTTGTCCGGGTAAGAGACATGATCTTTCCAGCGGATTTCTATGTTCTTAACATGGAGTATGATCAGGTAAGTTCTCATGCCCCCATTATCTTAGGTAGGCCCTTACTCAAAACTGCAAAACTATCATAAATGTCAATGAGGGTACACTTTCCATGGAATTTGGGGATGAAGTTGTGATATTTAATGTTATGGATTCCATGAAGTACCCCTCTGAGGACCATTCTGCTTTTGTTATCTCCCATTTTGAACCACCAAGTAAAAACTCCATGGATTTTTATTGTCCTGTTCTTAGGGAGATTATGAGTATTGGTTCTGGTTTAATGTCTAAGAGAACTTCCACACTTGTTTCTAATGAACAAGACTCTCTAAGATTTGATTTTGAAATGGATTCATATTCTGATCTTGTTCATTTGAACTCTGATTATGACATGGCTATAGAGTATGCTGATGGATTTGATGCTTTATTCTCTGATTTTGATGATGTATATTCTGATATTGATGCTCTTTGTGCACATATTTCGGTTCCTTCAATGTCTCTATACATGCTACACCCTCCTTCATTAGAACTCAAGCCATTGCCACCAAATCTGAAATACTCATACTTGTTGAGTGGTGAGAGATTACCTGTTATCATTGCTAACAATCTCCCTTTTGAACATGAAGAAAATATTTTGAATATTTTGAGGGAGAACATCAGGGCGATTGGGTGGACCTTGGCTGACATATCAGGTATTAGCCCCTCCATTTTCATGCATAGGATTCTCTTGGAGGATGGGGATAAACCGGTGAGACAGCCACAAAGGCGACTCAATCCCACCCTCCTGGAAGTTGTTAAAAAAGAAGTTGAGAAATTGCTCGAGGCAGGTATAATCTTTCCCATTTTAGATTCTCAGTGGGTAAGTCCAATTCAGGTTGTGCCTAAGAAAACTAGTTTTACTGTTGCTAAAAATGAGAAAGATGGTTTAGTTCCAATGAGGGTGAAAAACAGTTGGTGAGTGTGTATTGATTATAGGAAACTAAATCAATCCACTCGTAAGGACCATTTCCCCCTCCCATTCATTGACCAGATGCTTGAGAGACTTGTAGGTAGGACACATTATTGCTTCTTGGATGGTTTCTCGGGTTATTTTCAGGTTCCCATTGCAGTAGAGGACCAGGAGAAGATGACTTTCACATGCCCCTTCAGCACATTTGCCTACAGGAGGATTCCATTTGGACTTTGCAATGCCCCAGGTACCTTCCAGAGATGCATGGTGAGTATTTTTTTCAGATTTCATTGAGACCTGCATGGAGGTATTTATGGATGATTTTACAGTGTATGGTTCCTTATTTGATGAATGTCTATGTAGTTTGGAAAAGGTTTTGAATCGTTGTATTGAGAAGAATCTAGTCTTGAACTTTGAAAAGTGTCATTTCATGGTAGATCATGGCATTGTCTTAGGTCATGTAGTGTCAAATCAAGGCATTGAAGTTGATAGATCTAAGGTAGACATCATTTCATCCTTGCCATATCCTACATGTGTGCGTGATGTTCGATATTTCCTAGGGCATGCAGGATTTTATCAGCACTTCATCAAAGACTTTAGTAAGATTGATCTTCCTATGTCACGATTACTTCAAAAGGATTCTGATTTTGTGTTTGATGATTCTTGCAGGACGTCCTTTGATGAGTTAAAGAAGTGTCTGACCACTCCACCTATCATACAACCCCCACGGTGGGAGATTCCTTTCGAGATTATGTGTGATGCATCCAACTTCGCGGTTGGAGCTGTCTTATCTCAGAAGGTGGAGGGACGTTCACATGTGATTGCCTATGCATCGAGGACACTGGATTCAGCCCAATCCAATTACACCACAACAGAAAAGGAGTTTCTTGCTGTTATATTTTATTTAGATAAATTCTGTTCATATTTATTGGGATCTAAAGTAGTTGTCTTTTCTGACCATGCAGCTTTGAGGTACCTCCTGAAGAAGCCAGATTCAAAGCCTAGACTTATCCGATGGATGCTCCTAATTCAAGAATTTGATATTGAGATAAAGAACAAGAAGGGGTTAGAAAACAAGGTGGCAGACCACATGAGTAGGCTTACTCACACACTAGAGTATGACACCTTGGATCAGGTACCACTTCGGGACACTTTCCCCGATGAGCATCTCTATACCATCTCAGGTACGCATCCTTGGTATGCTGATTTAGTTAACTACCTTGTTGCTTCTGAAATCCCTGCAAATTTAAAGAAACATCACGTCCAAAAATTAAAGAGTGAGTCAAGATTTTATGTTTGGGATGATCCATACTTATGGCGCATGTGTAGTGACCAAGTCATTAGGAGTTGTGTTCCCGATCATGAGTTTGAGTCTGTTTTTCATTTCTGTCATACACTTGCTTGTGGTGGACACTTTGGACCCCAACGGACAGCTAGGAAGGTTTTGGACTCTGGATTATATTATCCTAGATTATTCCATGATGCCCATGTGTTTTGTAAGTCATTCTCTCGTTGCCAACACACTGGGAACATTTCTAAGAGACATGAGATGCCCCAACAACCCATACTATTCTGTGATATTTTTGATGTATGGGGAATTGATTTTATGGGTCCTTTTCCTAGTTCATTTGGATTTTTGTATATTTTTGTTGCTGTTGATTATGTGAGTAAATGGGTGGAGGCCAAGGCCACCAGGACTGACGATTCTCATGTTGTAGTGGATTTTGTCAAGGCTAAAATTTTTTGCAGGTTTGGAGTACCAAAGGCCATCATCAGTGACCAAGGGACACACTTTTTCAATAGGAATTTTGCTTCCCTCCTTCGAAAGTATGGGGTGACACACAAAACATCAACACCATACCACCCCCAAACAAATGGCCAGGTTGAGGTTTCAAATCGTGAGTTGAAACAAATCTTGGAGAAAACCGTGCAGCCAAATAGGAAGGATTGGAGCAAGCGCTTGGATGATGCATTGTGGGCTTATAGGACAACATACAAGACCCCCATTGGTATGTCCCCATTTCGGATTGTTTTCGGGAAAGCATGTCATCTCCCCGTGGAAGTTGAGCATCGGGATTATTGGGCTATAAAGAAATGCAACATGGATTTGGCCCAAGCTGGAATCCAAAGGAAGCTGCAAATTCAAGAGCTTGAGGAGATTAGATTATCATCATTTGAGAACTCAAGGCTCTACAAGGAAAGATCAAAAGCAGCTCGTGACAAAATGATCCAACAAAGGGAGTTTCATGTTGGAGAGAAAGTCCTTCTCTATAGTTCACGACTCAAGCTGATGCCTGGTAAGTTGTGTTCCAGATGGTTAGGTCCTTATATTGTGACTAATGTTTTTCCTTATGGTGCAGTGGAGATCACAAAAGAAGAAACTGGAAGGAGGTTTACAGTCAATGGGAAACGTTTGAAGAGATACATTAAGGGACTTCCTACTGATGCAGTGGATTTTATCACACTGCATGACCCCATCATCACTTGAGCACATCAGGCTGTTCCTAACCCTTTCACTTTTATATTATTTGTCCTATTTAAAAATTCTGCATTTCATATGCATATATCATCTCATAGGTTCACATTGAGGACAATGCAATATTTTAAGTGTGGGGGAGGGAACCTTTTAGTTTAGTAATTTCAATTTCTTTCCTGTTCAAAAAAAACCAAAAAAAATTGTGTGTTTTTTCAAATTTTATGTGTTTATTTTACAATTTTCTGTGTGTTTTTGAAACTTTTGAGCTGAAATGATTCTCATCACCATTTTTAAATCCATATCAATATGTGAAACAATTTACCCCTTGAAACTAAGCTTAAATGAATGCTGAAATGACTTTGTTTCAAGTTCAAATATTTAGTAATTTCATGGAAATTACACCGAATTTTGAATCTCATGCCACATCTCACTGTCTTTATATTTGAAATCACTTTCATGTGAGGCTTCTGAACCATTATTTTCATATTCTTTACATTCACCTCACTTCTTGAGAGAACCAAACCATGCTTGATTTAACCAGAATTTGATTTATTCCTGTCAAAACTTGAGGGTTTGAGGTACTTATGTTTAAATGATTGAGGTATTTGTTTGGTATTAAAGCCCCTATTTCAAAGAATACTTTTTTTATAATGGACTACCTTGAATATTTAATCCTTTTAGCCCTTAGAAGCCATGCACAGCCTGTTAGGTTAGCCACATTACAAGCCAATTTTCCCTATCCAACTAACTCTTGAAGTAAAATTGCATAATCTAGTTGAGCTTAAGTGTGGGGGAAGTTGTCTTGTGTTTTTCCACCACATTTTGTGATACTTTGGGTGGGAAATTAAATTCTGAAGAGATGTGTTTGCTGCTGAAGAAATTCATTATATTGAAATATGTGCCTTTTCTGGAGCTTTCATGACAAGTGAAGCTGTGCCTTTTCTGGAGCTTCTAATTGAGGTGGAAAGTTGTGCCCATATGAAGCTTTCAAGAAAATCATGTTTGAGAAGATTGAAATTTTTTATGCTGAAATGATGAATGGTGTAAACCTTTCATGACTTTTCATGATTATGGAGCTGATTTGATACTATGGGGATTTAAGAGAAGACCATATTTAAGTGAAAATTAGATTAATGCAATTTTGTTTCAAAAGAGTCAAGCCCTCCTCATTCAGCCTCAGAGTTTTTCACATCTTAATCCTACCAACCGAAAGCCACAGAATAGCCCTGAAAAATCCTCATGATAAACATATGTCCTTGACTCACATCGGGTAGCGATGTAGGAATCTATCAAGCCTATGGTGACCCTTTTATGAGTTTGGATGAGAAAGACATTGCAAAAAAAATTGATATTTGAGTGATGAGAGAAAATTCAAGCGAGGTAAGTGTTTTGTGCATGGGAGGATAAATAAAGTGGAAATATATTTAATGATATAAATGAAAAACTTGAAATAATGGTTTTTTATGAGGCATGATATCTTTTGTTTCTTGGGGTGTAATTGTTTGATCTCAAGGATATGTGTTTTAAAATTGGTTTTGATTTGATATTAATGTTTACTTGATATGAGGTTTTGTCAAGGAGTGAAAAAGGGTAAGTGTGGGGGAGTTGATAAAACACTATTTTATTGAATATTTAATTGATAATAAATGATATAATTTCCTCAAATTGTGTTAAATATGTTTAATTAGAAAGTATTTGGGATTAGATCATTCATTTGAATATTTGATGAAAATTCCAGTTTTACCCTTTATAGTTCACTGTAGTATTTCGAAGATAAATATTTTTATATTTATTATCTGAATTTTAAATTTTTTAAAAGTGTTTCTAACTTAATTATCTACAACTTTTATTCAGGATACTAGAGCTAAAGAGTTCATTTGATTGTTGAAAATGGTCCATGAAGTCAAAGTTGGGATGGGCTCTCTAGAATGGAGAAGCTTCTGTATTTCGGCCATAACGCCTTCATATGGGCCTGTATTGAGCCCAAATTTTGAGAGGAGACAGAGGAACCATATCTGAACATTTTATCCTTCTGGAAGGCTGGTCAATTCACACGTTTTGGTGGTCAAATGGGCGGTGAAAGTTGGAATAAAATATTTGGCCGAATTTCCACATTCACACTTGAAACCACTTGTAAACTCTCCTCCCCTCCCCTATATAAATTAGAGTTTTTCTCATTTGGAGGGGTTGGGACGTGCATTGGGAGATTGGAGGCAGAGAAGAATTTGTTTCACCCAAATTCTCCAACCATTGTAAGAGGGGTAGCTCTTGAAGCAAGGATCCCCTCATCGAAGCCTCCTTCTCTTCTTCATTTTGTAATGTTTTCATTTGTGTAATAAACTTCTTTGTTATTATTTTATTTCTTCTCTTTTCTTCTATTTTGTTTAAATTTCTTCTTCTCTTAATCTTCCTATTTGGTCTGGAATTCTTGAGTAGAAGCGTTATTGGGTTATACCCATTATAAACCTTTGCACATTCAAAACGCTTCTACGATGATTATGCCACCCATGGAAGAGTAGTTTTTTAGTAATCGCTCTATATTCTACCCTCTTCATTTAATTATTTTGAATCATTGAGATACTGTAATTCACTTAATATGATCCATGAATTGTGTTTTTAAATTGTAAGAAACTAAGCAAGCAATTGAACAATTAACACAAAAACACGCGAGGTCGGGATTTTGTGTAAATTGTGAGAGCGCGATCTTAATCGGTAATACAAGACCACACGGGATAAATTTGTAGAGTTCAAATATAATCCCTAAACAAAATTCATCCTCATTTCTAGAATGTATATGTGCCTTAATTTACCACTGACCATAAGCTAATCTTAGAACATCAATCAAAGAAGGGTGCTGCGATTGCATGTTCTGAAGTTAACCTAGGGTTAAATTCACATCATCTTCGTGGTAAAGTTAATTCTCGTAGGGTTCGGGATTTAACAAATTAAGGGATCATAATTAAGTGAATGTTAATTTAAATGATAATTATTAATAATAAAGTTAATAGGTAGAGTTAGATCGATTACGCCTTTTAAATAGATTTCTAAAAAAAACATCTTCTTGTTGTGTCATTTTAATCGAAATTCATTTCAAAACTAAAAACAAAAAAAGAAATTATACAATCTTCTTCCAGAAAAATTATTCTAGATTCATAAACTACAAAAAACCCCAATCCTTTAAAGTAGTGTTTTTATTCTATTCTATTTTATTTTATTTTTTTTAGAATACCTCTAATAAGTTGTTAAATTCACTTCCTCCTTTGAGAGACGACCTTGGTCAGCCACTCTGCTGCACCTAAGTACCCCAAATCACACTAATCATTTGAGGGCGCCCACGACAGTGCTCTTTCAACTAGTATGGTCGTTGAGAACTCCCATGATACCTTGGTAGAGACCTATACTAATGGTGAAAAAAAATAGAAAGACCATGGTCTGTATATATGGTATATACAAATGAATCATGTTCCTTAATTATAATTCTTAGACAGTATGTCATTCCTATCACTAATGAATGCTTTCTTATAAAATAAATATCCTAAAAAACATCATCCAAAGATTAACTTAAACTTCTATAACAAACAATGACGTAGCTATATAATTGAAGATTATAACTACCATTTTTTATTATTGATCAAACCATATGTAAATATACCTCAATTAGGAGGTTGTGATGGCAATGCAGAGGAGAAAAAACAAGGGCTTGGGTATTGGTATCTGAGGTCTCGAGCTGGGGCTCGGCTAAAGAGAGCTCGGTCGGAGAGGGATTGTCCGGTGAGGGCTCAGTTGGCAAGGTATTGGAGGGCTTCGGATCATGAGATGTTAGTGAGGGATTAGAGGGCCCAATATATGAGGTATCAGGCTCGAACGGTGAGGTATTAGAGGGCTGAGGTTCAGGAGATGTCAGTGAGGGATTGGAGGGCTCGGGCTTGGGAGCCACCAGCGATGGCTTGGATGGAACTGGCTCAGGCAACGCCGGCGGGGGGTTAGATAGGGTTCGGGGTTTGGGGGTCTTGGGAGGGGGGGGGGTTGGGGTAGAATGAGGTGGGGTTGGGGGGAAAGTGTGTTTTTTATTAAAAATTGAATATTTAGTGATAGTTTTTAAAAAATGGCAGAAAAATCCTGGAAATTTTTTTAGCGGTGGTTTAGTGAACCGCTGCTAAATAACAATTTTGGTGTAGTGTATTCTCATTGAACCCACTTACCCTGCAATGAGATATATCTTTCCAAAAAATAATAATCTCATCCCATCAGTGTGCAGGCATCTGATTAGTCTACGGTGACAGTCGATATAGACTCGAACCATGGATAACCAATCCATACTCAAGATGATGTCATAAGGCTCCATCGTGATGACCAAAAGGTCCCACGTGAACCTCTCTCTACAAAGTGATAGCTCTCACTATCAGCATATGAAAGATATATAAGAAGTGTTCCCTGTGGGAACCTCAAGACAGAGTTGTTGTGTTGGCGCCTCAACTGGGAGTTCCAACTCTCGGACCAAGAGTAGAGAGATGAAAGAATTACTGTAACATGTTTCTACTAGTACTAAAGCAAGAGTATAATAAACACAAATCATACCTCAAATCATCTTTTATGTTGTGGGATTATAGACATCCAAAGCCTATAGTTGTCTGGGGCCATGATCGTCAGCTCCTTGAGCCTGACGTGGGTCGCCTGGTGGTGGTGGTGGAAGGATATCATGATGACGTCTACCACCCATAGCTCCTCCTTCTCCTCTTCCAGCTCTGTCTCCCTGGGGACCACCTTTTCCGCGCTTAGGAGATCCTTGACCGCATCATTGCCTCTGTTGTGGTGGTCCATCAGCTATTTATCTGGGCTTTTCAACACATCTAGTTAGAAAGTCTTGTGCCATGTGATCTCTCTCGTCACAAGAAAAGTATTTCCCCTCTCTGGGATGATCTGGTCCTCTACGTTGGCTAATATCCATATGAATACATGCCTAAACCTTCTCGCAAAAGGGTCTCCTACTCCGAGATCTCGTCGACCGACACCTACTAGGTACCGCAGTTGACTCATCTCCACGATGCTCACTACCAGTTCCAGTTGTGTGGTGTCCCTCTAACAAAAATCTCTTTTTCACCAGTGCCCACTCCAGAACCCTGGCATAGGTGGGGATGCACAAGGGCACAATGCTGGCCTGAATCTCTCTGTAGAGTCCCTGCTCAAACTTCTATTCTCGGAAGTATCCATCTCGGATCATGTTAAGAGAGTAGTGCATAAGATCTATGAAACTCTTTACATACTCATCCACTATCATCCCTGTAACGACCCGAAATTTGGAATAAATCTTATTTCCTAATTTTATGTGTTATTTTATTTTATTTTTATACTCAACAAAAATGTTTCATTTGATAACATGATTATAATTAAAATGAGACCGTTGGGTTTTGACTATTATATGACCATTGGTCAATATGATCGTTGGAAACTAAACATTTTGATTTTTGTCTCTAAATATAAGTAATATTGGTTAATTATTATAGAAAGAAGATTTGATGGCCTCACCCAGTAGTCTTGGACCGATCGAAGCCCATCTAACAGAACTTGGGAAGGAGGTAGCACCACTGGGCTTTGCTCTGGACCAAACCCAAGCCGAACTTCATCGTATGAAGCTAGAACGGAATCGCCTTTGCGAGAAGTTCAAACTGATAGAAATTACTACTTGTGCGATGTTAGCCAAGCCTCCCTCATATTATCTCACCTTAGCATACCTTACACTTAGGTCCTATGATGGTGTGATAAGGGGATATTTAAGGAGACCGTAACTGCCTTGTGTAAATCCTTTATTTTAAATAAAAATTGGGATTTCTCTTTATGATGATGTTTATGACTTTTCAAATGTCCGGATAAATATAGTATGCATATTTTTGATGAATTTTAGAAAATGGATATTTTAAAAATGTTTATGTAAACCTTAAATAATTAAAAATGTGTAATGATTTTCCAAAAATGGTCTTCTACAATTATATTCAGCACGAAATTTAGAGTCTAATAAGATCAACTTGTTTTTTGATGAATAGTAAATTATGAATAGTGATTTTATGCTTAAGATTAGTAATGTGACCAAATAGATTAGTAATCTCACTTAAAAAAAGTATTAATATAATCTAGGCACCTTGATTAAGTAATTTGATTCAATGAAATGGTTAAACAACGGTTTCATAAATTATTATTCAAGTATTAGTTTTTTCAAGTGAATAGTGTTTTTTAATTAAAAATTAAATTAAAAATATTTAGAAAAATATTTTTATAAAATGGATTTTATTTTTAAACTCAAAGCATCGATATTATGTTAAGGTAATTTTTGGGGATTTTTCTGAAAAAAATGAATTTTCGGTGAATAGTGTATTTATTTAAAAATAAAATTAAAAATATTTAGAAAATTATTTTTATAAAATGGAGTTCATTTTTGAAATCAGAGAATTGATATTTGGTTAATGTGAAATTTTTGGATTTTTTTGAGAAAGTTGAATTTTCAGTGAATAGTAAAAATACAGTTTTAGGGTTTCGGTATGTTTAATGACATCATAACTGTGTCATGATGATGTCATGAGATATTTTAAGGGATGGTCGACCAAAGGTGGTGAATTATTGTATTGGGGGCTCCATGTGGCCTAACTTCATGGGAAATATCTTGGGAGAGCACATGGTTTTGAGAAAACTACTTTTGAGGTGTCCCTTGGCCATTAATGCCTTGTCCCCTCACTTTCCCTATAAATACCAAGCCCTCCTCTCATACATTCGACTCAAAAACCATCCTCAACGAAGTTATGGTCTCCTTACCTCCCAAGGATTCCTCCCAAGGTGCCCCCAAGCCCTCAAGGTCCCAACCTTTGAGTTTTAAGAGTTACGTTTTAAGGTAAGGGATCCGATCTCTCTCTTTCTTTTTAAGAAATCTCTTTTATGTAATTTCTTTTATGCTCCATGTTCTTATGTTAAAGGGTGTTATTTTATACTCCTCTTACTGCCCTTTTCATGTTCACATAATTAGATATCCCCTATTACTCTCATTATTTCATTTTATGAAGTTTTAAGTGGCGCCGTTAGGCTGCTGAAATTTTTGTAACAGATTCTTTCTCCCTTCTCATTTTCAAGATCTATTTTCTTGTCAATTCTTTCAAGTTCCTTTTTGTTATGTTGGGGTATGATATCTATATATATCATACTGATATTTTATGACCATATGATTAGATACCCCATTTTATCTCTTCAATTCAGTATTTTGAAGTTTAAGTGGCGTCGTTAGGCTGCTGAATTTTTAAGTGGTCCTTACACATTTCTCCCTTTTCAAAGTTCTAATTCCATGTCAAGTCTTGAAAGTTCCTTTTATTATGTTGGGGTATGATCTCTATATCTATAATACTGATCTTTTATGTTCATATTATGAGAGACCCTATTTGATCTCATCAATTCATTTTTGGTTGATGTTTATGTAACGCAGTTAGGCTGCCGAATTTTCATAAGAGAAATCTTATTTTTTTCTTCCTTTCATGTTCTTCATTTCATATGGTATATTTTAAAATTTCATTAACATGTTCTTAAATCCCTTATATTCTATCCCTATACTGTTTTATGGGTCATTTATGAATGTTTGACCCATGTCCCCTCTCTTTTCAATGTTTTCTAAAAACCTTGTAACATAGCCGTTATGCTGCAGAATTTTCGTCTCAAAATGTCTCTCTTTTTTTTCTAAAGTTATTTTATTTTATTAAGTGAATATTCAAAGCTCTACCTTCTATATGGGTATTCACATATATACCAAAATTTTCTATTTAAAATTCTGGGATTTACATACATGAAACCCGCTTTCCCTTTTCATGGGTTTAAAGTGACGTAAAGATCATGTCTTTAAAGCAGATTTTAAAACGTTATGATTATGAAATGAAACCCATTTATTTTATGCTATATGGGTCATTTATGAAATTTTTTATGATGATATATGTGGCTCACATGATAATAAAGTAAAATTTAAGGTTGCGCCCTGATAGCGCTCCAATGCATTGGGTAATGATGTAACCACTAGAGATTACAATTTTTACGATATCTTGGTGAATAACCTTGGTAATTTTCAAATGACACCTTGGGGATGGACCTTGGTGATATGTTCATGATTGTCTATATTAAATGTTGCAGCCACATCTTCAAGTTATGAAAAATGTTATTTTTATTATGATATGCCTCATGATTTCTTTCTCATGCCTTAATGTTCTTTTCATGACTTTATTGATGTATCTCAAGTTCATATGTAAAATGTTTCACTTGTTTCCCTTACTGGGCCTTCTGTTCACCCTTCCTTTTGATGTATGTCCCCAGGTTATGAGATGCAGTAATGAACCTAGGATGAACATGAGGAGAATCCTTTCAAGTGTTTAAGAATAATCTTTTATGTTTTCATGTTTAAAGTTCCTGGTTTCCAAGACACTAAACCTTAAAGATCCTCAGTTTTTTAAAATGTAATGAAAGTTTATGTGATAAAAAGGTAGGATGCTATAATCCCTCCCTTCTAAATCTCTAGGATCTACTGGATCTATACTGAGTATAAGTAATAGGGGCAGTATTCCTCATAGAACAGTCATTGGAATTTGTCCCATGAGAGTGTTGACTTGTCATGCATCTGTGTAATGAGGCTCCACCAACAACCAATTGCTCCATGGAAAAGGCTAGATGCCAGTGCCACCACTTGATCCATCAGGGTCTGAACAAGCCTGAATATATGGACCACCGACTCTAGCCAATCCTCTGCTGTTTGAGGATCTAGCTCACCGTGGAACCTCAGCGACCTCTGACGCTAGAACTCGCGGAGTGCGCTAAGACTGTGCGCTTCCTCAGCCTTCTCTGCTTGGATGATTTGTTTCTCAATTGGTAGAGGTGTTTCCACCTGCCCACCCGGAGGAAGAGGGTCATAAGATGAACCCTAAATTGAGGCCTCATTGCTCATAAGGTCATTGTCATAAACCGGAGTCAGTATCCTAGATGGTTGTCATCACGGAGGCATCCTGAAATTTATCATGGAGTACCGCAGTCTGATTAGCATATATATATATATATATATATATATATCAACAACTATTGGGAGATGACTCAAAAAGGACAGTCAAAGAATCAATCCTATATGATGCATGTACCTTTGATCCCCACAAAAAATGTCTTGGCATGCCGAGTCAACAAGCAGGTAGTCAAGGTCTTGGTGAATAGATACATATGTTTTCCATACCATCACTGGACTTTCGGGCCTGAGAGTCACACTTGAGACACTTTGACACTATTTCCCTGAACCTAACCAAATCCTCTTAAAGGGTAATGTCTGAACCACATCCCAAGAAATGAACTTTCTTTGATACCAATCTGTCATGGTCCGAACCAAGCTGAGGCTCAAGCTGCAACTACCTCAAGCCTGCCTCCATAGGCCAGGGGTGGTGACTATCACCGAAGGCGTAACTAACTCAATGAGTCCTTTACCTAAAAACTTGTACACACACACAACCAAATCAATTCAAAAGTGCATAGGGAAAGAAGAAAAGATAAAATAATACTATAAAGTAAACCAAGCATGCATGAACCTCTAGACAGTACAAAAGTACGGTAGTGTATACTGAAAAGTAAACGGTAAAAATACATGTCCAACCAAAAATATGTCTCAACCTGACAAAAAATGGAAAAGAGTAAATAGTAGAGAGATCCCAGCTCATGTATCCCAAGCTACGACCACTATACACGGGCCAAGAACCTAGTATCTCTTAGATCCTCTGAAATCACGGTTGACATGTCTATCATTTTCAAAAGACACGACACGTGTGGGCAAAGCCCATGCAGGGGTGAGTATATAACTACCCAGTAGAACGCCCTGAAAGGGTGAGGGGGGAGAAGTAAGAGATTCAACTAAAGAGGAAAACACTAGATAGAACAAGGTACAATGAAAGAGTACAGTTCAACCCAACAAGAGAGTGAAATCAAGATCATCTAAGCACAAGGAGATAAACACAGTGAGTAGATGAACTACTCATTGAGCCTTTACCACCTATAACAGGAGTGTAGACTCATTCAACTATGAGAAACTAAACACAGAAAGCACGTGGCATACCCTGTGTGTCTTCACCTCTCTAGGAAGTAGAGTATCCAAATCCAAGGTGTGAATCCAGAAGAAAGAATATATATATGTGTGTGCTTAGTAAAAGAATCTAAAACTAGAGAGTTATAGGATCTTTATCTCACATCTCAACCTAAGAAGAAGAGTAGCCAACAGTTCCAAAATTTTCAAGACCCGACCCAACGGGGCTCGAGCCGCAACTCCCCAAGCCTAACACCAATAGGCCAGGGGCTGGAGACTAGCGCTGAGTAGGCTATCACACACATGGGAGGCATTAGCCTAAGGTACCTGTACACACGCACCCACATACACCTCCATGAAATAGTGCATAGATATATATAAAAACTTAAAGAAAATGCATGTATACATCTAACCCACAGCCAGAGTACATCAAAAGTACAAAAGGGAAAATATAGGGGCCACCAAAAATAAACTACAAAAGCGTCCAACCTGCTCAGAAGGAGGGGATCACTATCAAAAGTACTTGTCGGTAAGCTCCTCGGCACAGCTCCGGTAAACACCCTGGTCAGTCTCGCTCACAAAGATCCGCCTGCTCCGGGTCCTCCTGGGACTCCATCGAAAGGCTTGTGGTCTTCACAAGACACAAACATGTGCGGGAAAATCCCATGCAGGGGTGAGTATTAAAATACTCAGTAGGCATCCCAAAAACTCCAAAATAAAAGGGAGCAAATGAAAGGCAACAGTCAGCTCATCCCAGCCAGAGGGAACCCAAATGAGAGAGAAACTCCATATCAAGATCATCCTCGGCTAAACACGACTAGTCATCTCAACTCAGGTGTATGCCCATACATACAACATGAACATATGCTCAGGTATATGCACGTACATATACCATGAGAAACCAGATATACTCATTCCATGGACCAAGACTCATGAGGTTTTGACCTCATAACCAGTGACAAGTTCTAAACGAAACTAGGAGAACACACTCCATGCGCTTTTTCATTCCATATGACACTCATCCGAGAGATACACTCCATCGGGTCTCACACCAACATCCCAAATGCCCATCCAAGAGATCACACTCTTCAGATATCGTCACTAAGAACATCACGCTGAAACAGCAGAAACACTAAACTTCTCAGATCGGGGATCACTCCTAGGGTCTGCTAGGGGATACAAGAACCCACTCTGGTATCTCAAAGATCTCACATATAGGGGATCACTCCTAGGATTCACTGGGGGATACCACAACCCGATCTGGTGCTCCACAGATCACATCACTCAGATAGAGGATCGTCGCCCGTGTAAAGGTGGTCACGACGATACCAGAACCATATCTAGTATAACTCGTGATGTAGGGGATCGAACTGATGATGCACCAACCCTACCGAAACCACGCGCTGAGTAGGGGATTATATAACCAATGATTCTGCAACACTACTAAAACCACACGCTGAGTAGGGGATCATATACCTAACGATGCCGCAACCCTACTAGAAACCACAAGCTGAGTAGGGGATTGTGTAACCAATGATGTCACAACCCCACTATAAACCACATGCTGAGTAGGGGATTGTGTAACCAATGATGCCACAACCCCACTATAAACCACATGCTGAGTAGGGGATCGTGTAACCAACAATGCCACAACCCCAATATAAACCACATGCTAAGTAGAGGATCGTATAACCAACGATGCTACAACCCTACTGTGCATGGCCCAGTACGTAGGGGATCATATTCCCGATGATGCCTCAAACCCTACAGGATTAACCTGCTAGATAGGGGATCACCACCCGTGGATAAGCGGTCACAACGATACCAAGAACCCGATCTATGGAAGTGAAGCTAGAGGATCCCGCTCCAAACCAACTGGAGGGATGCCACAACTCTAATAGAAATTCATCATATCGAGGGGATCACAGACCTATACTAAGGTTGTAATGTCACATGAACACTCATAGGAATGAACCAAGGGAGTACACTCAACCACTACTGGTCCGAACGTCGCTAACCCGAGCAACCCACAACATCGACACACTACGCACCTCCTAGGACAAAATAACGTGGCCACCATTGTGATCTACGCAGAAAAACACACAGGATAGACTACTCATTCGCCCAAAACGGACAACCAATGAAAAAGGTACTATTCACCGTAGCAAGCCCGGGTGGGGCCCATGCCTCGATCTCGAAACTCATCAAGAGGACTACACCATTGTGATCCCCTCAAAAACGCATGATATTGACTACTCGTTCGTCCAAAAAGGACACCCGAAGAAAAAGTCGTGTTTCTCCGTAAACGCCCAAAAGAAGCCTTGTGGGGCCCACATCTTGATCTCCATCCTAGCACCCATAAACTATCCTGAAAAGTTGACCTTACTATCAAGATCACAACGTCACTGATGGCACATCAATCGAACGCTCCGTGCAGAAGTTACGGTGGGTCGAAGTTGGATAATAATAAAATATTATTATTATTTCAACGTTTCGTAGATCTGGGCCACAAACTCAACTCATAAAATTCCAAAAGTGAGTTCAAAAGGTCCATCTCAAAGCAAGTAAGGCATCTCCACAAACGGCTTGCAAATAGGAGTTACGGTTTGCGAGTTGTGGGGGTTTAAAGAACCCCCAGAAAAAATCTGGTCGGACCACCGCAGGGTCGTCGGAAACCGCCGCCACCACCTGACTGGATAGCCGCCGCCTGTTGGAATCCACCGCACCACTGGCACCCTCACCAGAAACTTCCATTGTTGTCACTGGAAACTGGGTTTTCCACCGGAAAACTTTTGGGAGTCACCAGGAGCACCCGGTGCTCCAAATTCAGATCCGAAAAATGTTTCTGAAACCTCGAGACCCGAACTATACTACCTTATGAACATTTGAAGAAAAAAACACAGAAATGGGATCCAAAATTTCAAAACTCAAACCACCTACCTTTTGGAGGATTTCCGACTCTTTTCACACTCCGCTGCTGCTGCTGTTGCACGATCCGGGAGCGTCCGCCGTCAAGATATGAGTCCGACGGCACCTCGTTCGCTCGATTTCAGTCGTTCGTCATCGACGGAAGGATGAGATACCGATGAGGCTTCCTTCTGGAGTGCATATCAAAGGGTAGGGGAGGGGTATTGATTGATTTTCATTAATTAATTAATTAATATAATTAATTAAATCAACACCCCCGACCAGACCTCCCGGTGCGGAGGAGATTAGGTCACCTCTAGGGTAAACGCGACGTTATGAAATAAACGGTGCATTCATAATTTCAATATGAGACTTCGTTCAAAGTTATTTGAGCTGACACTCATAAATAAAATTTTCCATTTATTTAAAAAACACCCCTGGTGGCTTTTTCCATAGCAGACCCGCGCCCACAAAGTTTACACCCTACCTAGGGTAAACGGCACATTCCAGATGCAACTGTGGCCTCATATTTCTGATCTGAGCTACCATTTAGGAGAAAACACAACCCCTCCATGTGAATAGTATAAAAAATACTTAATATTTTTATAAAATTAATTTTGGGCACACCGGGACTTGGAATTGCATGCCGTCTTCGTGCCAAGCTCTGGAATTATTCATAAGAATATTCCAAAGTCTGACAGGGCCAAAACTTGAGTCACTACAAAAATTCCAACAACAAATCCCATATTTCCACATGTCTACCCTGAACACACAAGTCTAAGGAACTCAATCACCACACCCTGATACTATCCATTTTGGGTGGCACTGACTCATTCGCATGGTTTTAGGTCGCATCACAAGAATGTGTCTTGGTGGGTAAAGCGTTCCTTTTCCTCGTGAGTCTAAGGTTATGTCAAACCACATCTCATCATTGTGTTGCACACTCGAGGGACCACAATCTCTGGGTAATGATCTCATGCCTGGGTACGATAGGAGGGTCTTACTCTACTAGTCATCGAGGAACTATACTACACAGCCCTACTGGAGGGTAACCCTCAAGAATGTCATTGGGGAACACTGCTCAACCTTGCTGGAGGGTAACGCCTAGAAGAAGTCATCGGGAAACTCCACCGCCCAACTCTGGTGGAGGGTAATGCCCGAAAGAAGTCTTCGGGGAACTCCACCGCCCAGCCCTGCCGGAGGGTAATGCCTGAAAGAAGTTTTCAGATAACTCCACTACCCAACCATGCTGGAGAGTAATGCCTGAAACATCGAGGAACTCCACTGCCCAGCCCTACTAGAGGGTACAGCCCAGAAAAGTCTCTAATGATCCCACCTAATCACTGTCATCGTCGAGCGTCACCTAAGAAGGTGTCAAGGTTATTAAATTTCACATCGTATCTCGAAATCCACATTCGAGGACACCATCACGTTCTATATGGAAAAACACTCAAGATAGGCTACTTATAGGCCAAAATATGAGTTCAAACGATGGAGATATGGACGTTCAAAGTTTTCTCAAAAGTGATCAAAGAGTACACGACATGTGAGGGGACCCACATGGTGTGTGGCCCCACTTCACAGCATGGTCATGTCTTTAGTCGGTACATGAGTCCCTGTCCCTATAGGAATATACACCGTATAGGTGGACCACAATACGTGTCCAACCTATCCGGGGACCGGGCTATGTGTTGTTGGTTGTGTCTGTGTACTCAGACCTCGTGTTTGTGTACTCTAGTACACAGTTGGTCCACACAGGATGATGCTCGTGTAGTCTATCTGTGTCTGTGTACTTCGACACAGACTCCTACCCATGTGGTCCACCACACAGTTTGTCCAACCGGGATAGGGTACACGATGTGTAACACGCTATGTCATCCTAAAAATTTCTAAAACCCTAGCGTCGACGCTGGAAGGGGCTACACGTCATGTGTTTTTCATTGAACACGGTGTGTAGTCAGGTTTTTGCCAGTTTTCCATATATGATCTATGCGGCTTGAATATGTACATGCTGCCTTTGATTCCACCTTAAATCAGTCGAAAACTCTCGGATCTAGATGTGGATTTTGGATCTCGGTTGTTGCTCACCGCGAATCAGCTCCAATCATCGATGAGGGTTCTGTCAATCATTCTGCACGCCATCGTGCCTTCGTTCATCCCTAATTTTTTTTATAACCAATGAATCAAGCATCCTTGCTTCATAACGGTCAGAGATCTGTTCCCGTTTCAACAAACTGTTCACATTTCATATATTTGCCATGGATTCGGGTGCCCGATCGAGCTTGAGTCGCCCGATAATCATTGATGTAAGAACCTAGTTCTTCTTCTTGAGGTACGGGTTTCTTATTTTCCTTTTTCCTTAAGTGTTTTTGAGAAAATAAGGAAAATGGGGGAAAGTCCCAAATTTTGTGGATACACGCAGTGTACTTTCCCACACGTCGTGTACTTTAGCCGTGTGGGATGAGTATATAGGGCGTGTAGCTGATTATCCACTAAATGAGGCTAATATTCATTATTAACATATATAATATTCATGTGCTTTATTATTCATAAACACTATTTTAGTGCATTTTACACTTTGAACATCATTTCACATTATGATTGTAATACCTTCTTAAAATGCACTATTATGTGGTACATTTTTTAACATCATTTAAAGTACCCAATGATTCATCTGATTTTAAGGAATATAATTATAAATATTTTAATTTTATATTTTGTGAAATTGATATACACTTAAATATGAACATGTTTTATTCAGGGATCAATGGAGAATTCATGGAAGAATATGGGGATATTTTGTGATGAAAGGAAACAATTCTGGAGAAGTCAGATTGGACACCAGCCCACTGATGAGACTATGGGACCCACATTACAAACCCGGTGAAGACCAAATTTTGTGGGAGGCTATAAGGAATATAGAGAAACAAATAATTATTCAGGAGTCAGTGCTAATTAGGCCTCCATTGTGTTTATTTAGGCGGACCAAGTTGGAGATAAAATTCTGGGCCAGATTCTGCGGCCCAGAAAAACAGCCCACTATTCTAATAATATCTCAGAATAAACAATTCCAAATGAGCCCAAATTTTACAGGAGGTTGGGAGAAATCCAGGTATCCATTTTCTTCTTCTATGTACCACTATAATTCGGCCATATAGAAGGTTTTCCAAGCGTTTCTATTCGGTGGATGAAAGTTGGATGCCACCTCGGGTCAAATGTGGAAAAGTCCAAGTTCCACAAGCTTTCCACCACCATAGGCCTACCATAATAAAGTGGGATACTTTTTAATGTTGGAGTCTCAACCCAAGGCTTCCAAAATTCCTATTTAAGTCATTGGTGGTGGAGTAGTTTGATAATTTTGGATGCTTTGTTCAATTGTAATGTTATGCTGTGATTTTGTTGTCTTAAGTTTGTCTTTCACATGTAAGTTGTTCAATTCACTTTAGTTTTTTAATAAAAGTTCTTCTTATCCTATTATTATTATTTTTTCATATCACTTTTATACCGTTGGATCAAGGTGTGAATTTATTCACACCAAACCTTGTGAAATTATCACACAACGGTGGAGTGATCGTTATTTTATTGTGTTTTTTTTTACTTCTCCATTTCTTCCCCCATGAGTCTAATTTCCGCTTCCATTGAAACCATAGAATCAATGGAGGGATAACCCACTTATGGGTTGATCAAAGGGAGTATAAAGGGGCTGTATTGGATGTTATTTATCACCCCATTAATGTCTAATCACTTCTTTAATTGAGATTTTTATTTGATGATTTTTAAACTCCATCGTCCTTGTTGAATTTAAGGCCACACAATTCAAGTGCTAATACAAACTTTTACCTTAAAGTGATCAAAAAATTTGATCCTTCAAGTGTATGGGTGATTAGTATTAAAGGGTTTAGGCATTAAACCAGTAAGTGAAGATTTTTTTTTATCTTCTTAAATGAATCTATCTCAAATATAAGAAATTGAAATCATTGAAAAGGGAATATGTCCATCCACCCCAAGTGATAACCTAGGATCAACTCATTCTTTTAAATTGAATTCACTTAAGTCTCTTAGAGTTCCTTTAAACCAATCTAAAACCATCCCAAGTTGTCCACTTCATAGCCAAAAACAGTCCATATAATGTACGTGTCTATAGGTTTCTTCATAGGTCTCTGAGGATTCGACAACCCAAGCTAAACTACAAGGACCATCCTACCTTCTTCTCTTGGGTAAATTTGAGCGTGAATCAAATTTTGGCGCCATTTCCAGGGACCTAAGTAAGTTATATCAGAAACTATCATCCTTTTTTAATCCCTCTTCTCTATTATCACCCCCTCACTCCTATGGAAATCAATTTTGAACAAGACCAAACATGGGGAACCTCTCCCTACATTGATCACCCCACACCAAGTGTGATGTACAATGACCATCCTAGTTTCTACTGGTGGGATAACCAACAACCAATTGAGACACAATGTTTTAACTCCTATTATCCACAAAAAATTCCAAAATATAATGAGTTTCAATCCCCACAAATCCAATTTGAACATCCTCTTATGGAATTCCAACAACATAGTTATCCTCCTAGAATAGACCATCTGTCTCAACCCCTTATCCATCCTAATCCACGTCCATTACTTGAAAAATTGTGTCAAAAAATGGAGATAATGAATTTTGAGGTTTCATCATTGAGTTTAGAACAACAAAGCATTAAAAATTGTGAGGAACCCATCCCTACACAAATTGTCCCTTCCATGAATTTATGTGAAGTGTCTAGTTTCCCATAAACCTCTCATGAATTTATTGAAGAACTGACCTTTGGATTTGGGATAGATGAAGAGGATCAAGGAATTTCTGAAGGGTCTTTAAATCAAAAGGAGATTGACTTTTTGGATTCAAAATAGGATAATTTGACATCATGGATTGAGTCTCCTAAGTATAACTCCATTGATAAATTTTCAAAAACACCAATCATTGAACCATTGAGAGAAATCACAAACATTGAGTTCATACCCATTCCTAAAATTGATCTTTCCAATTTTGTGGTTGAATATTCTATTCAAAGGGAACCAATTCTGTTGATAAATTTTGAAAATGAAATTGAGTTTGATTCAAAGTCCCAACCTATGTCTGAAAGTGTTAACCTACCCGAACTTGAACAAAATGACTTTCCATCCACCCTAAAGTTTCCATTCATTGGGGATAGCCAAAAACTTCCAATTTTTATAATTTCTTATCTTGAAACCAATAAATAGGTAATGATTCTTAATGTCTTTGGAAAGACTAAAAAAGAAACTGGATCAACCATTTATGATATTCCTTGGATTTTACCACTCATTATAGAACATAGGTTTGCACATGACAAAAATTATAAACAAAGAATCAATATCAATCTAGTGGAATTGGAGAAATATGGGGTCTTTAAAATGTTGAAAATTGATATTGGGTAAGTTAGGGGGTCTATGTCGGGTTAACAACGTTAAACAAAGCGCTGCATGGGAGGCAACCCGTGGTTTTTATGTTTCCAATATTTTTTGAATCATCTTTATTTTTCAAATAGGATTAAGTAATCATTTTGATATTTAAAAAAAACCATTGACATGTTCTTATATTATGAGTATGGATGGGTACGAAAGGAGAGCTCCATATTAATCTGTTTCACGTGGTGTGATCCTTGAGTAATACCTTACTCAGAACTTTAAAAAGAAGACAATGTATAATCAGTTTGTTTTATTTTAATGTTTTTGTAGGTTAAAATAAAAATACAAAAAATAAATAATAATATAATAATAAAAATAAAAAGGGACACGTCGTGGGTCGTGGGTCAAACCCCGTCACAACCGGCGAAGCCGCGGGGATTCGAACCCGGGACTGAAGGGAGACAGGGGCGCGCTTTTACCACTGACCTACGGCTTTTTGTGCTTCCTTATTCTATAATTTATATATATATATATACTTATATTTTACTTTCTTTATTATATATATATATATATATATATATTGTTTTTTCCCTTTTTCTACTAGGGAACTTTGCAAATGACATGGATATCAAAGGACTAAATTGGAGCAGCAAGAATTTCAACTTCAACCACCAGGTGACTTCATTCCATGATCCTCATTTTCAATTTCCTTTTTGAACTTTCATTCTCTACCTCTACCCCCTTCTAAATTTTCTTTTCTTTAAACACTGGGGATAGTGTTATTTTAAGTTGGGTGGGAGATAAAATAAAAAATGCTTTTGTGTCAAAAAAAATGAATGATTTGAAAAAAAAAGTGTAAATGGAAGGAAAAATTCCTTTAACTTTGAACATGGTAATACACATTGCACACTTTGAAACTGAATATCAAATAATTTAGCATGCCCTGATTCTGATTTTAATCCTTGTATAATTTCATGAGCATAGATTTTGGAAAGTGTGGTTGTCCAATGTGATATTTCATCATTTATATTTTCATCCAAAAAAAAGATCACAATGCACGTCCTTTGGATAGTGGGGTATTAGTTTAAGTTCATGGGGTGCCCCAAATAAATAGCACAGGTTTGGTGATCATTTTAGTTTTAATATGAGTATTCAATAAAAAAAAAAAATTGCGCGTAGAGCAATGAAATGACCTAATGCGTGGCTTTCGGTACTTGGGGATCGTGACTCCATAGTTGTCTGGCCCAGAGTTGGTAATTTTATCTCTATTTTTGGTAATTTGAATTTGTTTTTGACTGAGTTAACTCAAGATGATTCCCGAGTGTGTGGGATTCACTTGGTGCCCTAAGGCCTTTGATCCTGGGAGTCATTGGAAAAGTCTCACTACAGGGGTTGACTCTTTTGAGTGCAATTTCAATTACCATGGTAAAATTGCAAAAAAACAAAAAACAAAAAAAACAAAAAAATAATACAATAAAAAAAATTGAATACTCATCTTAATATTGAAATGTGATTCCACCTAGCACTTTCGTCATTTCCCCCTTGAATAAAGATGAACTCCCATGTCTATTGTGATGCACAACACATCCTCATACTTAATTGATATTGGATGAAATGTGGCAATGAATTTGAACAAAAGAATGGGCTTGGGATTGGGATCTGCTTATGAAACTATCTTGTATTAAAATATTTTTATGGGTTTCATAATTGTTTGGTATAAGGGTTTTTGGTGATCATTTTTTATTAAAATATTTTTGGAAAAGGGAATTCGAATTTCATTTTTGATGAGATATATTTTTCTCGGGACTAGAAAAACTCAAGTTGGGGGGTGTGATTAGCCACTAAATGAGGCTAATATTAATTGTTAATATATATAATATTCATGTGCTTTATTATTAATAAGCATCATTTTAGTGAATTTTACACTTTGAACATCATTTCACATTATGATTGTAATACCTTCTTAAAATACACTATTATGTGGTACATTTTTGAACATCATTTAAAGTGCCCAATGATTCATCTGATTTTAAGGAATATAATTATACATATTTTAATTTTATATTTTGGTAAATTGATCTACACTTAAATATGAACATGTTTTATTCATAATGGAGAATTCATGGAATAATATGGGGATATTTTGTGATGACAGGAAATAATTCTGGAGAAGTCAGATTGGACACCAGCCCACTGATGAGACTGTGGGACCCACATTACGAACCCGATGAAGCCTAAATTTGGTGGGAGGATAGAAGACATATAGAGGAACAAATAATTATTTAGGATCTAGTGCTAATTCGGACTCCATTATGTTAATTTAGGCATCCCAAGTTGGAGATAAAATTCTAGGCCATATTCTACGTCCCAGAAAAATAGCACACTAATCTAATCATATCTCCTAATACAAAATTAAAAATGTGCCCCAATTTTACAAGAGTTTGGGAGACATCTGGGTATCCATTTTATTCTTCTATGGACCACTCTAATTAGTCCATCTAGAAGGTATTCCAAGCACGTCTGTTAGGTGGATGAAAGCTGGATGTCACCTCGGGTCAAATGTGGAAAAGTCCAAGTTCCACAAACTTTCCACCACCCTAGGCCTACCATAATCAAGTGGGATGCTTTGTAATGTTGGATGATCAACCCAAGGCTTCAAAAATTCCTATTTAAGGTAGTGGTGGTGGAGTATTTTGATAATCTTGGATGCTTTGTTCAATTGTAATGTTATGCTACGATTTTGTTGTCTCAAGTTTGTCTTTCACATGTAAGTTGTTCAATTCACTTTAGTTTTTTAATAAAAGTTCTTCTTATCCTCTTATTATTATTATTTTTATATCACTTTGATACTGTTGGATCAAGGTGTGAATTTATTCACACCAAACCTTTTGAAATTATCACACAACGGTGGAGTGATCGTTATTTTATTGTGTGTTTTTTACTTATCCATTTCTTCCCTCATGAGTCTACTTTCCGCTTCCATTGAAACCATAGAATCAATGGAGGGATAACCCACTTATGGGTTGATCCAAGGGAGTAGAAAGGGGCTGTATTGGATGTTATTTATCACCCCATTAATGTCTTATCACTTCTTTAATTGAGATTTTTATTTGATGCTTTTTAAACTCCATCGTCCTTGTTGAATTTAAGGCCACACAATTCAAGTGATAATACAAACTTTTACCTTGAAGTGCTCAAAACTTTGATCCTTCAAGTGTATAGGTGATTAGTATTAAAGGGAGTAGGCATTAAACCAGTAATTGATGATGTTGTTTTATCTTCTTAAATGAATCCATATCAAATATAAGAAATTGAAATCATTGAAAAGGGAATACGTCCATCCACCCCAAGTGATAACCTAGGATCAACTCATTCTTTTAAATTGAATTCACTTAAGTCTCTTAGAGTTACTTTAAACGCATCTAAAACCAAACCAAGTTGTCCACTTCATAGCCAAAAATAGTCCATAGAATGTACGTGTCTATAGGTTTCTTTTTAGGTCTCTGAGGATTAGACAATCCAAGCTAAACTACAAGGACCATCCTACCTTCTTCTCTTGGGTAAATTTGAGCATGAATCAGTAGCCCTGCCGGTGATGAAAGGTGTAAAAACTGACTACACGTCGTATAGTCAGTCGGTAGGTGAATAGTAGGGCGGTGGAGGCAACCGCCAGCGGAGCGACAGTGCACGCCGTGTAATCACGAAGACATGCCGTGTACTCATGTCGACAGATGAACAGTTCAGCGGTGGAAAAAGTAGCTGCCATAGGAATAGTTAAATGAGAAAAGTACATGCCATGTAGTTTGTTTTTTTTTTTTGCTTAAAACGGGTAGTAGCCTCCTCTATTCACATAGGAATCTTAGAACGCCGGAGGGGAGATCGAAAGGATGGTCGGAGCTTTGGAGATCACCCAATCATGCACCGGGAACCCATTTCCTTCACCGTTGATCTCGTTAGGACCGCACGGGTAAGTCATCTCTTCTCATGGTGTTGTTCTTGCCAATTATTTTCTGAGGGTGAGTTATTTACGTTTGAACGGGAATTCTCTTATCCCAGATCTACGTCGTTCTTGGACGATCTGGGAGGCGTTGTTCACTTATACCGATCTGGGGTGATCGAGGTGGGTGGTCTGGTGTTTAAACTCAAACTGATGTGCGTGTTTGTGTACCGTAGTGTTATGAACCTATGTTTGGGGTGTCGTATGGCTGAGGCCTTGGCTGTTTTAAATACCTAGAACTGTATAGGTAATTGAAAGTAATTATAAACTGCTGTTTGGGATCACTGCTTGGATCCAGGACCACCCCTGGGGTGCGTTCCTCTATTTAGCCGTTTAGCCAGGCTACCCGAGGGTATACTGTAAAATTTATCATGCTTTAAATTGCATTGAGAGGAATTGTATATAATTTCTTTCTTATATGTTGGGCTCGGCCCGGTTACTTGAGCTTGAGGGCAGTGTTCTATTCATCCTGAGGGCAGTGTTATGTTTAGCCTGAGGGAAACTCCTTCCGTGCCTATGGGCAGTAGATTCTGTGCCTGAGGGAGACACTTCGTATGCCTGAGGGCAATATCTGTTATGCCTGTGGGCAATTACCTGTGGGTTGTGACTCTGATTACCTAAGGGTAAGGTTGTATGTCTGAGGACAGTGGCATAATGAATATTCACCGAAGTGATTTCTATATGTTATACCTGCCAAGTTAAAGCACAGGCTTGGAATGATTAAATGAATATTAAAATGGAAATATGACTTATAGAGTTAGTTACTTTTGAGTACTTCTTCGTTTATTGTTTTTACTACTGCACACTGTTGTTGCACATTTTTCACTAACAGTTGGGCACGGGCCTTTGGTGGGTGCCTACTGGGATTTATTTCTCACACCCCATTTAGGTCATGTCTTCGGACCAAACAGACTATATTGTTGTAGGTGTCGACAGGGGAAAGAGTCCCTATACAGGTATATGATTGTTGCAGAGTAGGAGAGCATAAGACCGAACTTAGGCTTGCAATGCTGCTGAGCTCCTGTTACACTGTTTTGTTTTATTTTGTTGTACCTTGTACTTGAGATGTATTGTATTGTATTGTAGTGTACCTTATTCTGGATGTTTTCGTAGAATAGTGACATGTTTCATCTTGATATATATATGACTGATGGTTCTCTTTACTTTAGTTTTCCTTTTTAGTTATATATTGTTTACTGCATCCGTTGTTGTATGTTATTTATCCTTTCCGTTGTGCTACACTTTGACAAATGAGAGAATAGTTTCCCCACTATCAGACCTGGGCCCTCACTGCTAGTCGGTAGCCTCTGGCGTTTGGGGAAATGCGCTTGAGGTCATGTAACCAACCGGGTTCAGGGCACCCGTTGGGTGGCACCCAGATCTGGAACGTTACAAAGTGGTATCAGAGGAGTTCTTTTCTTTGACTTACTATTTGGAGCCATAGTTTGGGATAGGACAAACGTGGTAGTTGGTAATAACTTATGCCCGGAAGTATCTAACCCGTGTACAGGGAAAAGCCAGTATACCTCGTTTATTGTAATTTTTCTGATTATAAAATTTTACAATTGACTTGATTTTCATCATTGGGTGACGCACTTGTGATTGTGCTTTTTATATGTTATACGTGGGTTCTATTTAGTTTCAACCCGATAAGATGAGGGTATTCCATCTCATACATCATTTAGGCACATGCTAGAAATCACATGCCATGAATATTTTTATGCCATGTAGGTGCATTAGAAATTGCATGTTGTTTTGCAAGTTGTTGTGATAGTTGTTGTGCTAGAAAAGCATGTTGTTGTGATAGCTGGTTTGATAAATACCTTCTATTTGATAGGGTATTGTTGTGTGAGATTACTGATATAATGGATGCTAAACTTTGGTTTTTGGGGAGTATGGGCCCTTATTGACCGTAATTTGGTGGATCATTGACCTGTTCACGGTGTTATAACTTGTATAAGATTCCGAAATTTGATTCGCGGGGAGTATGGGCCCTCACGGATCGAAATTTGGCACTTAGGTGTTGGTTTCAGTGTTATTATGGGCTCTAGAGTAGTTTTTGAGGCTTACTATCCGGAAAACCCAGGATACACATCGTGTATTTCTATGGACACACGTCGTGTGTTCTTCTGTTCAGGAAGAAATGAAAACTTTTTAAGTACACATCGTGTGCCCTCAATACATGTCGTGTAGTCGCTTCCTGTGTCATAGACCATGTGGGTGGGGACACGGGGTAGGGAATGGCTTGGGGGAAACACGTTGTGTACCGGTTGTACACATCGTGTAGTTTTGACCCGGTGTCCTCCCGTGTAACTAACAACACGGACGGAGGAAACCTTAAGACATACACGTCGTGTCTACCTTGAACATGCCGTGTAGTCTAACCCAGGTACCCGGCCGTGTCATGAACAACACGGGTCGGTGTTATCTTTCCTAGTATACGCCGTGTCTTCCTGGAACACGCCGTGTAGTGTCAGCCGTGTAGCGAGCAACACGGGTCGGTCTGGGGCTTCTTTGTACACGCCGTGTCATTTTGGAACATGCCATGTAGTGTGACCTGGGTACACAGGCCATGTCACGAACAACACGGGCCGGTGAAAGCTTGTCAAGTACATGTCGTGTATCTATGGGACACGTCGTGTAGTATTTTTTAGGAGAGTCGTGTGCCTTATCCGTGTTGAAGGACCCGGGTAGGTAAGGAGGATTCAAGTACACGTCGTGTAGTCCGAGGACATGCTGTGTGTTTGGGGTGTTACACGGCCAGTTTTAGCTGGAGTACAAGCCCATGTGAATAGCTTGCGAAAACACGCCGTGTAGTTTTTATACATACCGTGTAGTCAAGTTTTGTAAATCTTGAATGCTTTCTTTCTCATGTTCCCTTCTTGGTCTCCTTGTTTTATGTCCTTGTTAATCTTGATCTAAGGCATGCGTTTGACCTTGTAGAGTCATGCCTCCAAGACGGACACCGGTTGTTCTCCAAGAGAGCAGCGATGATTATACTCCTGAGATGGTAGGCCAGGGGCTACCAGTTGATCCTCTAGCAGTGCCAGATGCAGCGCCAGCTTCTATACCGGACACAGGTGCTGATGCGTAGTTCCGTGAAGGATTTATGCGTTTTATGCAGACCTTCCAGGGAGCACCACCGGCTGCCACATCTATGGAAGAGCTGACTCGTATATTCCAGCAGCAGCATCCGCCTACGTTTTTAGGGGATGGCGGACCGCAGGCTTCAGAGTCTTGGCTGGGTTCTATGTAGACTATTTTTGAGCATCTTGGGATGCCTCCTGGGCGGAGGGTCAAGCTCGCGACTTATATGCTACGTGATTCCTCCAAGAGGTGGTGGGATGTTACCACCTAGTCTGAGCATCACTGCAACATAGCGTGGGAGGATTTTCAGGAATATTTCTATGACTCCTTCTTTCCTAAGACGCTACGGGCAGATCGAGCTCGAGAGTTCATGAATCTGCAGCAGGGCGCCATGTCAGTGATGGATTATTTTTCTCGCTTCACCGAGATTTAGCATTTTGCACCCATTTTGGTTGGTGATGAGACGTTGAGGGCCAGACGCTTTGAGTGTGGTCTTTGATGTGACATCCTAGCACTAGTGAATTTTTTCAGGTTGCCTGTGGTGCATGCTATTGTGAACCAGGCATTGATTACTGAGCGGAACCTGCGGGAAGCTAGTGGTGTGGGACAGGGTGGTTTAGCACCAAATTCTGGTACTATTTCTACTAGTAAGAGGAAGAGGCAGATGGATTTCTCTCATACTGGTAGTACTAGCCAGAGGAATACTTTAGGTGGCCAGGTCGTGTGCTACTAGTGTGGTAAAGAGGGGCACAAGAGACCGCAGTGTCCACGTGATCCAGTGGAGTGCCGAGATTGCGGAAAGATGGGTCATCTGCAGCGCTTTTGCAGGGAATTTCTACCAGTGGCTAGTGAGAGGGATTCTGTGCAGACTCTGTGTGCGGGAGCAGGACCAGCAGCTTCTTACCAGTCAGAAAATTGGGGTACGTCAGGACGTGCAGGCAGAGATGGTGGTCGTGGCCGTGGTAGCCAGACACCAGGATCTCAGAGGTAGCAGGGCGGAATAGCTCAGGGTAGCCAGGCTGTGTCGCAGGGCTGCGACATTGGGCAAGCATATGCAGTGCAATAGACCCAACAGGAGCAGGATCCCGGACCTTCTACTGTTAGAGGTACTATTCTAGTATCTTCTATTTTATCTTCAGTACTTTTTAATACGGGTGCTACACATAGCTTTATATCTGTAACCATTGTGGAGAGACTTGAGCTCTGTTTTTCCTCTTCTTCTGGTGTTATGACGCTAGACACCCCGTTGGAAACTAGAACAGCTGGTGTGCGTCAGTGTAAGAAGTGCCCCCTAGAGGTTGGTGGGTGTCACTTTCTATGGGACCTCTATGTCTTGGAGATGATGAGCTATGATTTCATTCTTGGGATGGACTAGTTGGTACCCTTCCGATCCTTTGTGGATTATTATTGTCGCAAGGTGAGTTTCACGTCACCAGAGGGCGGAGAGTTTCTATACAAGGGTGAATGGGATGTTCAGGCGAGTCGAGTTGGACATGAGCATCGTGGGCGAGGTGGAGTCACAGCCCAGATTGCGAGTTTATATCTGGATGATCAGGGGACTTGTCAGAAAAATTTTCCTCTAGTAGTTTACCATTTCATGGATGTCTTCCCAGACAAATTTTTAGGTCTACCTCCGGAATGAGAGGTGGATTTCTCTATTGAGATCATGCCAAGAGCGGCACCGGTATCCATTCCTCTTTATAGTATGGTTTCACCTGAGTTGCAGGAGCTCAAGAGACAATTAGAGGAGTTGCACTCAAAGGGTTTCATCCAACCCAGTACTTCTCCTTGGGTTTCACCAGTCCTTTTTGCGAAGAAGGCGGACAGTACCCTTAGACTCTATCTGGATTATCAGAAGTTGAACCAATTGACAGTCAAGAACCGATATCCCCTACTGAGGATTGATGGTCTTTTCGATCAACTTCGAGGAGCACGAGTGTTCTCGAATATTGACTTGAGGTCCAGATATCATCAGTTGCACGTTAGACCATCTGATATACCTCTCATAGCCTTCAGAAGTAGGTATGGTCTATATGAGTACTTGGTGATGCCGTTCGGACTCACGAACGCGCCAGCAGTTTTCATGGCTCTGATGAATCATGTATTCCACTCCTATCTGGACTCTTTTGTGGTAGTTTTCGTGGACGATATATTGGTGTACTCTCACATTCGACACGACCATGCTACCCATCTTGAGATTGTATTGAGTACACTGAGAGAGCACTAGCTATATGTTAAGCTCTCAAAGTGCCACTTTTGGATGGACTAGATACACTTCCTGGGTCATATTATCTTAGAGGAAGGAGTTGCAGTAGACCCAGAGAAGGTGAGAGCAGTAGTTTCCTGGGAGAAGCCTAAGAACTTGTTTGATATACGGAGTTTCTTGGGGATGTTTGGTTACTATAGGCATTTTATTCAAGACTTCTCCCGCTTAGCAGCGCTGTTGACGGGTTTGACTAGGAAGGGTGTGAAGTTTGTTTGGTCAGAAGCTTGCGAGACAGCCTTTCAGGAGATGAAGGAAAGGTTGACCTCAACACCAATCCTAATACTTCCAGAGAAAGGGAAGATTTATACATTCTACTATGATGCATCAGGTATTGGGCTGGGAGCAGTGTTGATGCAGGGCGATCGAGTTATTGTGTACGGGTCTCAGCAGTTGAGGCCACATGAGAGGAATTACCCGACGCATGACCTCGAGTTGGCTGCAGTTGTTCATGCATTGCGCTGTTGGAGACATTATCTCTTGGGAGATAATTTTGTGGTTTTCACCGACCACAAAAGTCTCAAGTACATCTTTACTTAGTGTGACCTGAATCTGAGACAGTGAAGGTGGGTTGAATACCTTCAGTCCTTCGATTTTGAGTTTGCCTATACACCTGGTAAGGGTAATGCAGTAGCCGATGCACTGAGCAGGAAGACTCAGACGCAGTTAGTACATGAGGCCAGTGGTGAGTGGCATCTTATGGATTTGTTCTCTGAGATACATTTGGAGGTGCACGATCGTCAGGGGAAAACCTATCTTTCTTCCTTAGTTGTGACTTCTACCCTCCTAGAGAGAGTGAGGATGAGACAGCTATCAGATTCGGAAGGTCTAGTTCTACGGGAGTCGGTGGCAAGTGATGAACCTCCTCCTGGTCGGGCGATAAGCGATGATGTGGTACTGCGTTTCCATGGACAAGTATGGGTTCCAGGGGATATACGTGAGGAGCTGATGCAGGAGTTTCATGCTTCAGCTTGGGCAGTGCATCCCGGAGTTACCAAAATGTACCGTGACTTGAGACGTCCGTATTGATGGATGGGTATGAAGAGAGAGGTAGCTTGTTTTGTTACTAGATGTTCCACCTGTCAGTAGGTGAAGGCGGAGCATTAAAGGCCAGCTGGACTGTTACAACAGTTACCCATCCCAGAGTGGAAATGGGACGATGTCGCGATGGACTTCGTGATAGGGTTTCTGAGGTCACCTCGAGGCAATGATGTCGTGTGGGTTGTTGTGGATAGACTCACAAAGGTAGCTCACTTTTTGTCAATCAAGGATACCTTCAGTGTTGACGATCTCATGAAGTTGTATATCTGAGAGGTCATACGTCTTCATGGGGTCCCTCGTTCTATCGTTTCAAATAGGGGTGCCCGTTTTATGTCTCGTTTCTGGTAGAGTTTTCAGAGGGCACTGGGTACACAGGTGCTTCTGAGCACAGCTTACCACCCTCAGACTGATGTCCAGTCAGAGCGTACGATATAGGTGCTAGAGGACATGTTGCGTGCATGCATCCTCAACTTTGGGGGCTCTTGGGAGAGGCACATACCCCTAGTCGATTTTGCCTATAATAACAGTTTTCAGGAAACTATTCAGATGGCACCTTATGAGCCTTTATATGGTAGGTCATTCCGATCACCCTTGTGCTAGTTAGAGGAAGGTGACGCAGCTTTACTGGGACCACATCTCGTGTAGGAGACTTCAGAGCAGGTACAGTTGATTCAGAAGCGGATGGCTACTACACAGTATCGTCAGAAATCTTATGTTGATCGCCCCAAACGACCCTTAGAGTTCGTTGTCGGGGATCAGGTTTTCTTGTGTGTTTCACCGAGGTTGGGACACAGGTGAATCAGGAGACAGGGTAAACTTTCACCGAGGTATGTGGGGCCGTTTGAGATTCTGGAGAGAGTCGGGTCAGTTGCCTATCGGTTGTAGTTACCGCAGAGGTATTGGGCCATGCACGACGTCTTCCATGTATCTCAGCTGCGCCGTTATCACTCAGACCCGTATCACATTTTTCAGCTCAAGGAGGTTGAGCTTCAGGTCGATGCATCCTTTGAGGAGCATCCAATTCGTATTGTTGATAGGAGCACGAAGGTTCTCCGAGGCCGGTCAGTTCCTCTCGTACAGGTGATATGGCAGCATGGCCGAGTGCAGGATGAAACCTGGGAGCAGGAGACCGACATACGTGCTCAGTGGCCAGAGTTGTTCTCAAATTTATCTTCACCACCCTTGGAAGGGAAATTCGAGGATGAATTGCTTTAAGGGGGGAAGTTTGTAAGAAACTGGTTCTTCTTCTTGAGGTACGGGTTTCTTCTTTTCCCCTTTTCCTTAAGTGTTTTTGAGAAAATAAGGAAAATGGGGGAAAGTCCCAAATTTTGTGGATACACACCATGTACTTTTCCACACGCCATGTACTTTGCCCGTGTGGGATGAGTACACAGGGCGTGTAGCCCTGCCGGTGATGAAAAGTGTAAAAACCGACTACACGTTGTGTAGTGGGTATTTACACGTTGTGTAGTCAGTCGGCAGGTGAATAGTAAGGCGGTGGAGGTAGCCGCCAGCGGAGAGACAATACATGTTGTGTAATCACAAAGACACGCAGTGTACTCATGTCGATAGATGAACAATTGGGAGGTGGAAAACGTAATAGCTAGAGGAACAGTTAAATGATAAAAGTACACGATGTGTACTTAAGAGTACACGCCGTGTAGTTTTTTTTTCTCTTAAAATGGGAAGTAGCCTTCTCTGTTCATAGAGGAATCTTAGAACGCTAGAGGGGAGCTCAGAAGGACGGTCGGAGCTTTGGAGATCACCCGATCGTGCACCGGGAACCCGTTTTCTTCGTCGTCGATCTCGTTGGGACCGCACGGGTAAACCCTCTCTTCTCCTAGAAGTGTTCTTGCCAATTCTTTTCCGAGGGTGATTTATTTATGTTTGAAAGGGAATTATCTTATCCCAGATATATGTCATTCTTGGATGATCCGGGAGGCGTCGTTCACTTATACCGATCAGGGGCGATCGAGGTAGGTGGTCTGGTGTTTAAATTCCAACTAATGTGCGTGTTTATGTATCTTTATGCTACGAACCCATGTTTGGGGTGTCGTATGGCTGAGGTCTTGGCTGTTTTAAATACCTAAAACTGTATAGGTAATTGAAAGTAATTATAAACTGTTGTTTGGGATCGCTGCTTGGATCCAAGACCACCCCTGGGGTGCGTTCCTCTGTTTAGCAGTTTGGCCAGGTTACCTGAGGGTATACCGTAAAATTTAGCATGCTTTAAATTGCCTTGAGAGGAATTGTATATAATTGCTTGCTTATATGTTGGGCTCAGCCCGGTTACTTGAGCATGAGGGCAGTGTTCTATTCAGCCTGAGGGTAGTGTTCTGTTTAGCCTGAGGGTAACTCCTTTCGTGCCTGTGGGCAGTAGATTTTGTGCCTGAGGGTGACACTTCGTACGCATGAGGGCAATATCTGTTATGCCTGTGGGCAATTACCTGCGGGTTGTGACATTGATTAACTGAGGGTAAGGTTGTATATCTGAGGACAGTGGCATCATGAATATTCACCAAAGTGATTTCCATATGTTATACCTTCCAAGTTAAAGCACATGCTTAGCATGATTAAATGAATATTAAAATGGAAATATGACTGATAGAGTTAGTTATTTTTGAGTACTGCTTAGTTTATTGTTTTTACTACTGCACACTGTTGTTGCATATTTTTCACTGACAATTGGGCACGGGCCTTTGGTGGGTGCCTACTGGGATTTATTTCTCACACCCTGTTTGGGTCATGTCTTCGGCCCAAACAGACTATATTGCTACAGGTGTCGACAGGGGAAAGAGTCCCTATACAGGTACATGATTGTTGCAAAGGATTAGGAGAGCATGGGACCGAGCTTAGGCTTGCGATGCTACTGAGCTCCTGTTACACTGTTTTGTTTTGTTTTGATGTACCTTGTACTTGAGCTGTATTGTATTGTATTGCAGTGTACCTTGTTCTGGTTGTTTTCATAGAATAGTGACATGCTGCATCTTGATATATATATGACTGCGGGTTCTCTTTACTTCAGTTGTCCTTTTTAGTTATATATTGTTTACTGCTTCTGTTGTTGTATGTTATTTATCCTTTCCGTTGCGCTACACTTTGACAAATGAGGGCATGGTTTCTCCACTATCAGGCATGGGCCCTCACTGTTAGTCGGCAGCCTCTAGCGTTTGGGGAAATGCGTTTGAGTTCATGTAACCAATCGGGTTCGGGGCACCCGTTGGTTGGCACCCGGATCCGGGACATTACAATTGAACAGAGACCTTGGGGATCCAATTGGTGAAGAATGCACTAATAGAAAAATATCATATATCAATGGTTTGGAGGACCGTTGGCTGGTTTGGCATTGAGATAGACCTATACCAACAGTTCTGGGAAAACCATTGGTATAGACCTATACCAACGGTTTGAAAACTGTTGGTGTGGGTCATATGAAAAACCTATACCAACGATTTGATAGAACTGTTGGTATAGGTAATTCAAAAAAAACCAGCTTGATTTTGATCCCAACACCTCCTGTTTATAATCCAATGACCTAACCACTAAACTAATGTGACTTTTGTGAATATAATTTTATAAATATATATATGTATATTCATAAGTATTTTAACTTTTGATTTATTTAATGTTATTTGACAAAAGATACCATAAAAGATATGTGTACCTATACCAATGGTTTTGAGAACTGTTGGTATAGGTTCTTTGATTTTTTGAGCTATACCAACAGTTTTGGTGAAACAGTTGGCATATGGTAGACTTATACCAACGTTTTGGCCAAAACTGTTGGTATAGGTCCATTATAGTGACCATATACCAACGATTTTGGCCAAAACTGTTGGTATATCTCCTTATAAGTGAACTATACGAACGGTTTGGGCCAAACGTTGGTATAGGTCCAAATTAGTGACCTATAGCAACAGTTTGACCAAAACAGTTGGTATAGGTCCTATTTCTAGTAGTGACGCGGAGAAAGTGGGGAGAAAAGACACAAGAACAAAGTTCAATTGATCGAGGCCAAGCATTCTTGGCCAATCGATCAAGAACGGATATTTCAAATTAGAAAACAATTGAAGCAAAGTAATATTTCAATACTTAGGCCCGTGTAAAGGCCGCAAAATAGTGGCGCAGATCGAAGAAAGGACAAATGATCTACTCAATCCTTTAATCAAGGGTGTAAAAACACCAATTGACGGGTCCTAACTTGGATTGGATCGCTCGCTCATGAAGAACATGTGTGCCAACGTAGAAGGGAGATATGTTGTGTTCGTCGTGCTTCGATTCGCGTTGATCCAAGGATTCATCGTTGATTGATCTCAATTCGTCAGAGGAAGGAAGAAGTGAGAGCTCTGCTGGAGTTCGCAGGATTGTGAGGCCAACCCTGAACAAATTGCTATAACGATATATTTATAAAAATATTAGTTTAGGTTAAATGAATTGTTTAATTAATTAAATAATTAAAGAAATCTACTTAACGCGTCGCCAACGAGCGAGGGGTCTGAACGTTCCGCGCCGATTCATTTTATGTTGCGCCTAGGACAAACACCACGTTCCAGACTCAACCGTGGTCTCAGATTTCTGATCTGATCAACCGCTTAAGAGTTAATTTGTTTTCTTTAAGAAGTTGCACGCACGCAATATGAAATACTTTTTATGATTTTTATAAAATTAATTTTGGGCACACCGGGTCTCGGATTCGCACGTCATCTTAGCGCTTAACTCTGAATATATATATATAAATATTTCAAAGCCTTACAAGGCAAAAATATGGTCTCTACAATACACGTTCATATGAAAAATCATTTCAAGGTACCAACTGAGCCTTAGCATTTTAAATCATTGATCGTTTTTCTAAGAAAACATACTTCTTTCAAATGCAATTTGGAAACCAAGGAAAACATCGAATTGTTTTCTCAAAGTTCCAAACAGGCTTCTAAACCATGATTTGGAAAACACACCTTTGAAATGCCTTTTAGAAAGCCTCTTAAGAAACCAAGTGACAATTTGAAAACCAAGATCTTATCAAAGGCATTCTATGAAATTTTCCTTTATATACATGTACATGTCTATATGTGCACATACATGCACGTATAGATATGTATATATCACTTGCATATATGTAAACATTCATAAGGAATGCCAAAGGATCAATGAAGAGGCACAATTCACAACATCCATCAAAATATAAGATTTCCTAAGTAAAACCATTCAAAACCTCAAAATGGTATCAAACCAACCAAACCACAATTCAACCACAAAACCAACTCACGTAATTTATAAATGGTCAATCATCATTTGAAACACCAAAGTTCTTTGAAACTTAGGCATTTTGGCAAACACATGGCACATATACATTTTTACATGAAACATAAGCATCATAACTCTTTGATATCCCATTTTAAATCAAACCACTAGCTCGTAGGGCTTTCAAAACCAATTTATATGTTTAACATCAAGGGGGGTTCAATTTAAACAAATTTAGAAAGGTTCAAACATCTAATGGTGTGTTTTGGAAAGGAAAAGGACAGAAACACATACCTTAACTGGAGTGCAAATGTGAAACAACTCCCAAACACAGAAGGAGAGGGGTCCGCAAAACAATCCACACATCCTAACAATCAAAGCCACAAGGTTTTAGGATTAAAACCTCACCTAGGGTTCGACCTACATGAATCATAGAGATGGAGATCAGAAAACACGGGGAAAAGGAAGGAAAAGATAAATAGAGGCCTTACCTTGGAGAAACCCACCTCAAAATGAACAAGGAGCCTCAAAAATTAGAGGAGCAAAAGAGAGGTGGCTTGGAAGCCCCTACGTGCATTTTGGTCGATGAGGAGAGAGGTGGGTCGAATGGGGTTTTAATTTAGGCAGGGTATATTAGGAAATTCACTTTTTAAGAAAATTGGGTGATTTGCATGGTTGGACTACACAGTTTGCCAAATTGTGTGCTAACCATGCGCCTTTCACGGGAAAATACCTAGAGACCGCACGGTTGGACTGACTGTGCGTCACTCATGTCAAATGACTTTGTCAAAAGTTGCACACATCCGCACAGTTGCCGCATAGTTAGTCCAACTGTGCCGACTAACTATGCACCCTGCATTGAATTCCAAATTTTGAAATTGTCACGAAGACTCGGCCCAAAACTCGGAGAGAAAAACACTCACAAATAAATAAGAAAAATAAAGGTCGGGATGTGACATTTTTTTTATAGTTTAGAAGAGATTGTTGATTCGTCCACACACTCATTTGAACAAGCTTTTGTTACGTAAATATTGTAACAATAAATGAAAGCACAACTATGTGGTTAAATAACAATATTTATTTGTTATTTGTATTGTATCAATTCTGATATGCTTGATGCTAATTCGGGTGATAAATAATTTTACCTTTATCTGAGCAAACTTTTCTAGCGTTTTTTAAAGTCTAAGAAAGCCTCTTTTTTATGTTGTAAAAGAAAGATTATGTTGTAGTGGGCATTAATGCATTTGTAATCCAATAATCGTAAAAAAAAAAATATCTAAAACTCACAAAATTATTTAAAAAAAAATTAAACTGATATCTAGGATATACAATAAAAAAAATATCACAGTAACAATATATATTTTATGCTGGAGATAATTTTTTTTTTTTCAATACAAGAGTGTAAAAATGTGAGTGCTCCAAAAAAAAAAAAACGAACCTTCTTCGGCTTCCACACCGGAATCCTTCCCGGTTGCAGCCACGGAGATGAAACTCAACACGACCTGTTCAAATCGGTTGTATCTGAGGAAATTCGCATGGACATCCGCTGATAATGTGGGGCTCGTGGAACCCCCTTCATATATCTGGAGCCCCCTGTTCAAAGCGTGCTCTCGGATTTGTCTCAGGAGATCCAAAAAGGCCCACGCTACCTACGATACTTCGTCTTTTTAGTTTGGTTTAGTTTAGTTTCCCCCAATTTCATCAGATTAATCCACAGTTCCGGCGACGACACTCACAGGGAAGCGAGTTCCACCGCCCATCGAGTTGCGGCCACGGCGGCAACGCGTTCCAGGTCACATCTCCTTCCTGCCTTTTTTTTTTAACCTTCGTTTTTGTTTTACGTTTTTGCTATTCTTATCCGAATCATCGTCGGTGAAGAAGTACGATGGATTCAGGGTTTTCGCTGAACAAAATTTGGTTTTCGGATTGAAATATCGGGAGTTCCGAGCATAAATTATCTGCCATTGCTGTTGGATTGATATATCGGATGCTTGAACTTCAAAGGGTTTGGTACAACCCTAGCAGCAGTTTGATTTAGCCCGGCCCCTTTTTATTCACACCGTAGATTTTTGAAGCTTTGAGGTGGGCGCTGCAGTGTTAGTATAACGTGTCGAGTTCTCTGAATCGAATTCATTCTGCTGCCACCAATAGGAAAAACACATAAAGAAGGTGAAACAAACAGTGAAAGAAATCAAATTTAGGGCACATGGGTCCTTACCCATCTTTGTCTCCTACTGAACGATCATAAGAAAGAATGTTGGCCATGTGGGGATGTTGTCACCCTCATGCCTGCATAAGGGAGGGAAACATTTTGCTGTGAATGTTTGCATTTAGTCATTTGACACTTTATTAAGGTCCCATGAAGTCTTGTGAATTTCTTTTTTTCTTTTTTTCTTTTTTCTTTTTTTCTTTTTTTTTGGTGTGGAAAGAAACACGTGACTAGGGATGTAATTGAGTCAAGTTGAGTGGATACAATATACCTGATGCAAGGTGACTAGGGATGTAATCGAGTCGAGTTGAGTGGATACAATATACCTGATGCAAGGTTCCGATACTTGATACTTGACTCAACTTGAGTATAATTTTGGATGCTTGAGCTCAGCTCGATTTTTTAAACGAGCTACTCGAGCTCGATTGATTAAGTTTGATTAATGAAGTTGTGCATTCATGCTCGGGTATGAGTTTGAGTTATGGTATTCAAACAACCCAAGCTTGAGCTCAATTGTTGCCATGGCTCGAGCTCGAATATTGCACATATATGAATATTAATTTATGTATTAATAAATTTATTACTCGATTAAGCTTGTGAACTACCTGTTTATGTTATTTTGATACTCAAACTCGACCCGGCAAACTACTCGAGTAGCTCGGGCTTGAGTTCATCTCGACAAAACTTGAGCCGAATTTGAGTATTTTTCAAGTTGAACTTGAGTCGTGAGTATTGATGTATCATTTACACCCCTACATTCCAACTCATAACGCCAATGAGGATCTGAGCTTCCAAAATCTGTCCCTGTATGTTCAAAAGTGATGGGCTTGAAACCCTAAACCATGTGTCCTTGACAAACCCGAACACTGCTGTGACCCGGTGAAACTGGGCTTGACATAATTATCACCGGTCAGGTCTACACATACAAAACCTGAAAGGATTTACAAATTTTTAAGAAAAACAATTTTACCTTTCAACAGGAAACAGAGGAAAAGCCAAGAGAAAATCCATGTGCCGATCCATGGCTTCTGAAACCTCCTGCCGCTACAAACCCGGATCTTGAAGGTATTGTAATGCATGTCTGCTTTATTCCATGGCTTTGATCATGAGCTTGGGAGTTTCTTTTTCTCTTTAGGATAACGATTAAACTTTTCTTTGGCCATCCCGGATCTTATTGTTATTTAATTCTTCTCAACTCTTCTTCTCTGGTCGCCATGTTTCCTATGATTGGATCCATTTGAGGAATGGATATTTTTTATTCAAGGATAGTAGCTAGTAATAAAGGGTGAAAACTCACTTAAACGCCATGATTGGGCCTCCTTTTTCATGAATCAAAAGTAAAGCAGCATGATGAATGTTGGGGGGGACAAAATCGATTTCCCAACAACTGCACAATCATAAAGTCCCATGGCCAGAGATGGGACGGACGTACCAAAAAGCAAGAGCAAAACCTTTTTACAGACATATTTGGAAGGTGAGTGAAAGAATGGAGGGCACATAGAGTGTAGGAATGCTGACTTTTAACTGTCCTTTGTTGTCCTGTTGAATTTCCTTTGCTGACGAACCCTGGATTTTATAAAAACACCATCATCATGTGCTTGACACGACTGGTTTGTCAGTTCATGGGGCTGAGGCAGGGTCCCAGCTTGGGCATGAGAGCCACGTCCATTCTAAAAAGGCAAACCCACTTCAATTTTCATATCCTTTTACCAAATTTACCCCCAAATAGCCAGAAAAAGAGTAGTTGAAACTGGTCAGTACCCACCCATATTTTCCTTTTCTCTTAATTCTTTTGGGCTGTGGATACTGAGGGTGTTGGGTAATTCGGCCGAGTTTCCGTTTAGGTCCACATTTGATGCGGGGCCCAATATTTGAATCCTGTCCGATCTACATTTTAAGCGGACCGGCCCATATTTGTATTTCTGATTAAAAATAATTTTTAGAAAAATAAGAAACTTATTATTAAGCAATATTAAATTGTAAACACATAATAATTATCACATAAATGTTAATTTGTATATATGTTCATCACATACTTATAAAATATATATATGTTTGCTCTATATAAATAAAATAACATTAAAATAAAAAAGAATAAAATTATTCTTGCTCGGCGGGTTAGCCCGCATATGTTGAGGTCAGTCCGCACAAGTCCGTGCCCTATTTTCTTCGGTCCGCTTAAAATGAGGGTCATTTTTTTCTCTTGTTCACCCAGCCTCAAAAAGTGGGGCTGGAGGGCTTGACCCGCGAGCTTGAGACCCGTTAAACACCCATGGGTAAGAATTTAATGACTTAGTATGAAATTTAAGTCTAAAATTTCTTTCATGCTTCGTTTGGCGGCGATGATTTGGGGCGAAATGAAACGAAATGGAGCGATTCGTTTCCTCTTATAGCGTTACATTCAATCAAGAGAAATCATTCTCAAAGAAATGGAGAAGGAAACGAAGCGAGATGGGTTGTTTTTTAAATTTCTCATATTACCCATATGTATATTTTATTTTATTCAATGTTTTATTAAATTAATATTTATATAAATGACTATCTTTGTGTTTATTAATAATAACAAACATTATTTTCATGTGTATATAAATATTTTGTTAAATGTAATTTGTAAATAATTATTTTTATAACTTCAACTTAATTTATAAATAATAATAACAAACAATTATAAATAATTTTGATTATGTGTATATAAATAATTATAAATAATTTATAAATAATTTTTAATTAATAATTATTTTGAATTGATATTTTTTTGAATTAATAATTTTGAATTAATAATTATGTTGAATTAATAATTTTGAATTAATAATTATGTTGAATTAATAATTTTTAATTAATAATTTTGATAATCTTGAATTAATAATTTGTAATTAATAAATTATATAAATAATTTATAAATAATTTTGTTTACTTTGAATTAATAATTTTGATTATTTGTATATAAATATTTTTGATGTCTCCCGGAGCCTTGTTGTTGCGGAGGCATCTGCCATCCTCTATGGGTTTCTTCTCGCTCGCTCAAAAGGTTGGATCAATGTTGTGGTGGAATCTGACTGTGGGGGTAATTAACCCTTTGTCAAGGGAGGAGAAGGATTTCCAGATGTTTGGCCTTATTTTGAGAAAGATCCGGTCCTTGACCGATTGCTTTGTTGAACGTAAATTTTCTTTCATAAAGCGAGAGGGCAATCAGTAGGCTCATCGTTTAGCTTGTTTTGGAAAATCATGGGGTAACCATTGTTGGGTGGAATCTTTCCCCGAGTGGATCTGTAGATCTGGTGTGACTGATTAGTAATTTATTTGTTTTGGTTCAAAAAAAATATGGATTGTGCAAATGATTTTAGTGAATATATGAAATCAATTTTATTTAAACTTTTTTTTTATGATGGTGGTCTCCAATCTTTTGACTTCCTCATCAGAAAAATCAAGTCTCTTAGTCAAAGCTTCACAACCTGCTCTTTCTCCTTTATCGAACGGGAAGAAAACGAAGCAGCTCGTCATTTAGCTTCTTCTAGTCTTTCTGGCATGAACCATATCTGGCTCGATCATTTACCTTCGTGGGTGCATGACTTTGTAACTGCAGATCTATGAGATTAATATATCATATTTTCTTGTAAAAAAAAACAATAATTAGGTAAACATTAAAAGACCAAAATTATTGATTAAAATCAAAATTATTGTTTATATAATTGATATGATATAAAAAAAATCATTGCTAATTATCTTTCAAAATTAAATGTTTATAATTTATATGATATAAAAATCAAGATACAAAATTAAGATATAATTTTTTTTATTTGGAATAATTGTATATTGCAAAACTATATTTTTTTAAAATATTAACCAAATCTGTCCAAATTAATAATTAAGTAATAATTTCAAATTGTCATATTTTCAAACATTTCTTTTCTTTTCTTTTAAAAATTGTCACCAAATAAAATGAGCATAAATTACTATCATTTCTTTTATTTTACTAAATTTTGAATTCAAACAAGATAAATCAAAATCATTTTTTCCTTTTTATGAATTAGGAAACTATTTCTTTTATTTTATTAAAATATGACCACACATGGATTCATTGTTTTGGTCATATTTATCCTATTATAAACATATAGTTTATTTTTTTATTGGGAATTTATAATGCGATTTTTTAGTATATGCATACATAATGTATTAATATATAAAAACAATGTAAATTTTCATCGCACATTTTCAATGCAAATTTTTATTGACAAATTTCACTACACATTTCCACTAGAAAATTGTAGTCCAAATTTCCACATTGATTTCCATAGCATATTTTAGATACATATTTTCCACACATTATATATTTCATAATATAAATATACAATGTATTTTTTGAATGAAACTTTATAGTTCAAATTTTCAATAAATAAAAAAAGCATTGAAAATTTTATTATCAAAAAAACAAATTTTTAGTACAAATATATTAATATATAAATAATGTAATTTTCCAATAAAAACTTGCAATGCAAATTTTTAATGTAAATATCCAGTGAAAATTTTCACAGGAAATTTATAGTGGAAATTTTTATCACTTATAGTTCTAATAAAAATCTGACTATTACATAAATAAAAAATGTAAATTTTATTTGGGAATTTATATTGAAAATTTCCATTATAAACATTTAGTGGAAATTCTCACTAGGAATTTTTAGTTCAAATTTCCAGTGAAAACTTATACTGAAAATGTTTAGTGAAGATATATTAATACATAAATAAAAAATGTAAATTTTCATCAAAAAATTACATTGAGGATTTATTCAGAAAGGTTTTCCACTGAAAACTTTTAGTGTAAAATTTCATTCACATTTCAATGTATTGTATTTTTATTTATTTTTATTATTAACACATTAAAAATATCTTTGTTATTAATATTTAATAAAAACTATTATTAAAATGTTATTTAATAAACAATGTTATTAAATATAAAATATTTAATTAAAATATATTAAAAAATTGGGTACAACTGTGAAAGTGGCACACGACGCGAGGAAGAAAATTGCAGTAAATTGAAAGCCCAGGGACTTTACCCCGCGACTTGCCCCTCACCCCCCCCCCCCCAAACCCTTACCACCCCACCACCAATAGGGCAATTTAATTAAAATATATTGATTAGATTAAAATTTGATGTCATGTACATTCATTTTAAAACATTAAAAAATATCTAAATATAAACCAACGGATCATTTTTTTATTTATCTTTATTATTAATATTTTATAATAATAGTTTTTATTAAATAATTTATATTTAAATTTGTTATTAACATTTTATAATAACATTTTTAATTAAATATTTTATGGTTATAATTTACTTAAAAACATTTGCAGGGGAGGAAAGGTATTATGGTCCGAATGTTTTCAATTTATTAATTTAATTTTTTAAAAACATTGTAACAAAAAAAACGGATCTGGCGGTATCCACCCTGAACCTTATCCTCATATCCACGCACGGAATTGAGACAATTTTTTCCGCTCAAAAAAGGGGTGTGGCTGCAGGGTAATCATTCTGGGTAATCATTCTACCTCCAACATCAATCTACAATTTGTCTGTCCGCTCTTTTTTTTTCATTGCCATTTTATGAACTAATTATTTCAATTTCCATCAACTTTAGTGCATGATGGATCCTCCACTTTATCATTTAATATGTTTCTTATGTGCCTTTCCACCCAAGTGCATGTCATGATGTAATACCACTCTGGCATGCATCCAACATGCAGAGGTATATGTCGCATGGCATCATGACATGCATTGAGTTGCCTAGCTAGGTGCATATCAGAGGTCCATGTCTGCTATGTCATAGGGCTTACGTGTAATCCATTTTCTAGTCAGAAATTATGTAGTAAAATATTTAAATTATATAAAACAGTGCCACAAAATTATATTGATCCCATCATTTTATAGTTGCTACCACCTGTTTAACAACTATAAACAATTGTTACAAACAAATTCAAAGTGTTAAATTCAAAACCAAATTTACACATAGGTGAGGATCCAATTTTTCTATTCCAGAATCGATGTTTTTATATGAAAAAAATGAAAACCGTGAATCAAAATTGAAATTTTATTCCAGTAAAAGAACTACACATTTATAAATCCATTCATTAAATAACCGGAATAAAATTAATTTTGATCCCTCAATTTCCATTTTTATATTGTTTGATGCAGATAAACATATACTGAACCCACGAAAATCGCACAAAAAAAAAACAAAAAACAAAGAAAGATCCGAAGTCCGTGACCCTTTCCCAATTCCCAGGCTTCATTGTCGACGAAGACGCAAAGCTGAGCTTCCCTCGGCCGAACCAGAGAGGCGTGTGGGAGTCCGAAGGAGAAGAAGATGAAGCGTATATATAAGGGCAACAGAGCAGTACACTCACTATACATGCAGCGCCGCCGCCGCCGCCGGATAGGAAGAAGCTTATATGATTTGCCGGGGATCACCGTCGATCGGCACGATCCAGGATAATGGTTGAGAAGAACAAAAAATGGGGTTAAAAATTAGGGTGGCCATAGCAGACGTTGAAATTATATCTGCAGTTGCGCGGCGGAGCATCAGGTGTGGAGACGGGAATGGAGGCCGTGCAGCGGCTGCGGCGGAACCGCGCAGGGGAGCTCCACGGACCCGCAATGCAGCAGCTCCTGGATCATCTGCTCAATGTGACGATCCTCCAACGGCTTCACCGCCGCCTGCTGCGGCTGCGGCTGCGCCTCCGCCTGCCACTGCTGCCGCTCCTCGGATTTCACAATTACACGGTCGTGCCCCTGCAGCCGCTGCGTCGGCGCCAGAGCCAGCGCCGTCCACGGGCGGCGCTCCTCTGTTTTCACAGACACTCCGCCGTGACCGCCGCCGTCCTCGGCTTTGCCCGGAATGAGTTCGGGATCGGGGGGAGCCGCGGCCGCGCGGGCGGAGAGACTCTGCTGCTGCTGCTGCTTGGTGATGTGGAGGGAGGCCATGTAGCAGCGGTGGAGCTTGGCGGTGAGGGTGGCGGAGAGGAGCTTGGAGGGCGGCGGCGGCGGGGCGGTGGGGTCGGAGGAGAAGTTGGTCCTGGCCCGCGGCACGCAGATGAGGCGCGCCGCCTCGTCGTAGGCCCGCGCCGCCTCCTCCGCGCTCTCAAACGTCCCCAGCCAGATCCTCGTCTTCCTGTCCAAACCCAACCATTACAGGAGGTTCCGAGACAGTGGAGAAGAAGAAGAAGAAGAAAGAAGGTGTGGGCGGGGGCTTACAGCAAGGGGTGTCGGATTTCAGAGACCCAGGAGCCCCAGTGGCGCTGGCGGACGCCGCGGTATCGCTGCTGGGGCCGCGCCATTGCCAGATCCCGAGGTGTTCGATGAAATGCGTGAACGAGGAAGAATGTGGGTGGCGGCAGGGCGGGCGAGGGGTTTATGTAGCAGCCTTTTCACCCGAAGCCAATGCGTGGGCCCCCCCCTGGTGTGTTTTAGAGCAGAGTCTTCCCGGCAACTTTTCATTTTTTATTATTTTTATTTTCCATAAAAGAAATGTATTTATTTATTATTTACAACGATTTGTTTAATGGTGAATCGAACCCAGTTGGGATTGGAGAGGTGATATTCAAAGAAGTGGCCGGATTCAATTGGCGGGGCCCGGGATTTTGGTGCCCGCCCATTAAATGGGGAGATAGGCTGATATCCCTCCGGCTTTGGTTCGGTCCGGACTCCACCGAACTTCATCTCCATCACTCCATGTTCGACCCGCCATATAGCCGTGGCTAGGTTCCGGTCACCTTATCCATCCTAACCTATTCTACCAACCCTATACTCATGGGCTGCTCGACAGTTTTTTTTTAATGGGTTTTTTAATTTATTTATTGCAAAATTAGTTGATAATTAATATTTATGAAGTTTAATTTATGAGTCTTCTGAAAATTTTGTTAGGATAGTTATTAGTAATTTATTAATATATAATATATTTAATAATAATCAATTGTATTATTTATTATGAATTAATAATATATTATTATGTTATTATTATGATTAGTAGTATAATAACTAACGTTTATTGTTTAGTAATATAATTAAAATATTTGTATTGATAAATATATTTACTAGTTAAAATTATGCCATCTTTAATATATTATGGTATGTATTATTAACTGTTTACTTATATAATGAATAATATAATATTTATTATTAATATGAATGATAATTATAGATGTAGCACCCCAACCCAAGAGCCACTCAAATGATACTTCGAGTCAATGGACCAATGGGGCTTAGGTGCGTCTTCCCGTACACCAAAAATTGTCTTGTGTTATTGAATATAGGAGAAACTATACCCTTTGGTGATAATATAATAATAAAAGTCATATGATGATAAAACACTGCGGAAGGATAAATACCAAACTCAACGAAATCAATAATAGATAACGACAATAATAAATCGAAAACAATAGCCATACATATCAAATAAAGTACACATGTCAGGAATAGACATGTAAGATCACCCACAGCCGATCACATAAGAACGTACTCAAAAGCCCCAAAAGGAAACTCCATCTTGATGCAAAGAACCACCACGATCCATCTGTCATCCATCTCATGCACCTATGCATCCCGTATCACTATGGTGTATACCACGATCTTGGTCCCTGACCTGATCTCAAAACCATAAAGTCTACATGTGTCCCAATAGACCCGTGTAGGGTGTGAGTATGAACACGGTAGGCCACCGTCAACGTGTGCCTATCTTACTTCCATAATTATACAATGTATGCATACGTAAATAAATAGCACCAACTCATATAAAAATAAATAACTCACTCCACTTGTGCTCAACAACCACAATTGAGCATTAACCTACTTCGACCAATGTCGATGCGTCTCTGAATACATGTCATCAAATACATATTTGCATACACTACATGTCTGCAAAGATATAGCTACACTGGCAAGGACTCGTGGCTTAATGCCCAAGCGTCCACATAAGGACGTCATACCGAGAGACCCTCAACCTCCTCCCATGAACATATCACTAACACTTCATGCCATCCGACACATCATGTGCCACCAATCAAGTAACCGACATCCTATCAGCATGCCCATCAATATGTCCCAGGTCCCTTGGATCTTCGTTCAAAATTCACCGTCGGCTCAACAACCCAACATCCCGAGGGACGACGATATTCGTCCTCCCGTATATAATAAATCATTGTTGGCTCGACAACTCGACGTCTAAGGCACAACGAGATCCGTCCTTCAATGATCCTGGCCCATCAACCTCAAATATAAACGATGAGCTTCAACCCCCAACCAAGGGTCTCAAACACCATCTTTTGTACCTTTCTACAGTGAGCACCTCCTCCATAATCGATGGTCAACGCCATCTCCTAAGCTACTATAACTACGGAGGTTCCCACCCAGAACAAGTGGTCAACACCACCTCAATTGAGTCCTATATGTGTGCACACGACTCCCACGACAACGTCACCCAACAACAGTGAGTGGCAATCACCAACAGTACCAAAGCCACACCATCTAACAACCTCGTTGCCACACCCTCAGACCAACGAATCTCGTCGTCTTAGTCCCGATGATCAACATCACCTCAATACCTTGGGTCATGTCTGCCACATTCCCATGGAACTCATACAATCATATCACAATTTAATTATGTTGTGGGGAGCGCCCCTACGCGAGAGGAGTCCCCACGTAATAGCCCAAGATCTATTGGGTGTTTTGGTTTGTTTATTTACAATTTAATACATGCAAACTGATAAACATATAATATTCAAGTTGCAATTTCATATCATCAAATGAATACATTCAAATGAATTCTTGCAGTGAACATAACACACATGACAGCAACAATTACAACATCCAAAACTTGCCATGTAATTCTCATTACTGCACAAAATATTCTATACATAAACAGTCTTGACAAAAAGAAGCAAGACAACGAGAATACAAATTTCCATATTCATAAATGCATTTCCAGAAAAAAAAAAACAAGCAAGAATTAATCCTGTAGCATCAATGATGATCTGGGCAGTACAAAGCCCAAAACAACTTCTATTTAATTATGCAAATCAAAACAAATTTGGAATTAATCCACGAAGTGAACGTTCAGCAATTTACAGGTTGGAATAAAATGTGGAAAGAAAATCAGTAAAAGGGACACTAAATATTTACGTGTTTTGATCATTGGCCTACGTGCAAGGGGTGAGATCATCATGAGTTTTCCACTAAGCAAGAAAAGACATTGTCTAGAGGCCATTTTTCCATGTCCGTGGGCATGTCATTGGGTGACTCTGGGCACGCAGGACAAGACCCATGCCCAGTACAAGGACTACCTGACATACAATACATGGACGATACACAATAAATGTAGGTTCTGGGTGCAGCGGAAGCGCAGTTGGACCGACACCCAACTTTAATTTTTACCATGATCAATGATTATTTCAAGATCAATACAACGATGAACGTCAGTCTCTACGGAATAGAATCAAAGATTTAGATAAAAAAGGAAAATGCTCTAAATCTTTAGAGAGGATCTTGCACATCATGTTTATAATTAATTTAATTAATTTCATAAAGAAAAGAATACCTGGATCTTCGGTATTTTCTTCGTTGATGATGTTGATCGTCCAGAATGACCCTTCCAGATTATCTCATTGCGCTTGCGAGGATTCAAACTATAATCTCTCTAGCGGTGATCCACACATACTCCGATGACCTCCAATCGACACCACTCGTTCTCCGAGTGCTAGCACGACAAAACGAGTGTCTTGTGTCGGTCGTTCTTGATCGCTTTTTCTTCAGCCTTGAAGAACGTCTCTTGTTCTTGAAAGAGGGGGGGGGAGATTCGAGAGAGAAATTGTTTAGCTCAACAATTCTCAATTCATCGGGCGTGTAGTTCGGTACGTGACACAATATACGTATGTGTCTATTTATCGACACGAGACTTCAGTTACAATATTTAATTGCGCAACAACAATTAAATACATTTATAACTTTAGAGAAAACTCATGCTTTTAATAATAATACCGCATCATTATTTATGGTGCGCCAACTTACGCAAAACAAAATTATAAATAAAATTTCGCATCACAAAATAATAACAACGTTATTATTATTATTTCAATTTGTGCCAACTAGTTAAATAATTATTTACCGTCTTGCAAATAATTATTTTACTATTGGACCAGCCTTTATCTGCTCGAATTCCACTTCCATTTATTGAACACTCTAATAAATAAATAAATAATTTATTCTCTTAAATAAATATTTTATTTAGAAACTAGTAAATAAATATTTATTAAATGTTCAATAAAATAAATAAATATATTTTACCCACAATCCATTGAATAAATATTTATTTAATTTATACAATCATTTTAACTTGAATAAAATTATTCCACTATCATGAGAATAATATTTATTCCATTAATTAAATTCAAATAGAATTTAACCGAGACCACCAGAAATACTTAGTGTGTGACCCTCTAGGATTTTTTTTCGTTGACATTAGGTGAGTTTGCCTAAAGTCCAAAAGTAATGTTTAGCAATGGGTCAAAGCACCCAAAAGAAAGAATTTAAAGTCGCAACAACAACATCCACATATAAATGCTCACTGTGTAATATAATCTTTGTGTCTCAATATCCCATCAAGCGGGTTTCATGATAATGTCATCAACCTTTGTGTTTGATACGTCGTTCTTTGACTACCTGAAATAAACTCGTCGTTACACCATGACCATGAAATTTCACGCGACAGTTCTATTTCAATCAAAGGACCAAGATATCAACTTCCATAAATGGAAGAGACAAATCTTTTCTCGACTTATCCATTAATAACATGTCACTCGTGATGCACCCAACACACCCTACTTCCCGCCAACTTTGTGCGTGAGGGTTTTCGTCAATAAATCAAAGTGCGCGAGTCGTGACATATATTAATGATAATCTTAAAGTCTAAGGATTACACACGCTCGCAGATAAGAATATTCGATGACACCAAAATATGCGAAATTTCTACTTGTGGGTCTGTTCTCACAATCTCTTATCTTGGAGATTACCAAGTGCGAATTTCATGAGAGGAAGTCTCATTTGTTTACGAGTATTCGCACCTGACGGTCTGTATGCTATGTGTCTCATCATAGTATGTCATCCAACCGCAGAACTATATTTAAGAATATTGTTATAGCATTTCAAGGTTTTCATCATAGCGGAGAACTGTCACGACCTTATCAATGCAACAAATACTCTAGGACATTATTACATCATAGTCATGCAGAACAATGAACAATATGTAATAAGATGCTTAATATTTAAATATATTAAATATCTATGTAATCAAAGTACAAATAGTTGGTTCTAGGACACCAAATCTAACAAACTCACACTTGGACTAGAGCCAACTGCCTACGACTTTCAGTCCGCTAGACCTCACATGATGATCATGTTTCTGCTGAGTTAAGGCTTTAGTCAAGGGGTCCACCATGTTGTCTTCCGTAGAAATACTACTCACTGCAACTTCACCTCTCTGAGAAAAATCTCTCAAGAGAAGATACTTCTGAAGTATGTTCTTCGTCCCTTGATGTGACCTTAACTCTTTTGCGAGAGCCACCACTGTAGTATTATCATAGTACCGTGTGATGAGATCTTTACTGTTAGGTATCACATCTAACTATTGGAAGAAGCTTCACATCCAAATTGCTTGTTTAGCTGCCTCAAAAGCTGTGATATACTCGGACTCTGCTGTAGAATCTGCGACCACACTCTGCTTTGAGCTCTTCCAGCTCACTGCACCTCCATTCAAAGTGAAGATGTATCCCGTTTGCGATTTCATGTCATCTTGATCAGTCTGGAAACTAGCATCTGCATATCCTCTGATCACTAGTTCCCCATCTCCTCTATAAACTAGGAACGTATCCTTAGTACGCCTCATATACTTTAGGATAGTCTTGACTGCCATCCAATGATGGTCATCTGAGTCAACTTGATATCTGCTTACCACACTCAATGCGTAGGCGACATCCAACCTAGTACATAACATGACATACATGACTGACCCAATTGCTGATGCGTATAGAGTCCTTGCCATTATCTTTCTTTCCTCATGTGTCTAAGGACACATTTTTCTTGGAAAGATGAATGTCACGTGACGCTGACAACAATCCCCTCTTGGATTGTTCCATACTGAATCTCTTCAATATCTTATCAATGTATATACTTTGACTTAGGCCCAACAATCTCTTGGATCTATCACGGTGGATCTTGATCTCAAGAATATATTTTGCCTTGCCCAAGTCCTTCATGGAGAAACATTGATTCAACCATGCCTTATCAGACTGTAAGACTAATATCTCGTTTTCAATAAGTAATATGTCATCAACATATACTATTAGGAAAACGATTGCACTCCTACTAAACCATTTGTAGACATAAGGCTCACATTCATTCTTGATAATACCAAATTCTGTTATGGCTTCATCAAAACGAATGATCCATGACCTCGATGCTTGCTTTAATCCATAAATGGATTTCTGCAACTTGCATACCTTATTGGCATCATTTGAAGTCATAAACTCTTCAGGTTGTGTCATGTAGATATCTTCCCGAAGGTTCCCATTAAGGAAGACTATTTTGACATCCATTTGCCAAATCTCATAGTCATGATAAGCGACAATGACCAATAGAATTCTGATGGATTTTAGCATTGCAACTGGTGAAAAGGTTTCGTCGTAGTCAATACCTTAACGCTGCTTGAACCCTTTTACAACCAGTCGTGCTTTATAGGCACTGACTTGTCTTTCCATGTCCAGTTTCTTCTTGAATACCCATTTGCAACCAATAGGCTTTACATCAACTGGAGGATCTACCAAAATCCAGACTTGGTTTTGGTACATGGAATCCATTTTAGAATTCATGGCTTCTTGCCACTTGGCAACATCTGCGCCACTTACTGCTTCCTTGTAGGTTAGAGGATCATTATTATCAACCAATAACGAGTCACCTTCCTCAGCAACTAAAAAACTGTACCGTTCCGGTTCTCTAACCTCTCTTATACTCCTACGCATTTCTTATGTATTTGGAATAGTTCTTTCTTCCACAGGGCTTTGTGGAATCTGTTCCTATACCAACTCTTGTGTACCTTGAGCCTTAACTTCATCGAAGTCTATCTCACTCCCATTATCTCTTTTGGAGATGTGATCCCTCTCAAGGAATATGGCGTGTCTTGCCACTATAAACTTTTTGTATGAGGGGTTGTATAGATAATATCCCCTTGTTTCCTTGGGGTATCCTATAAAGGTAAACTTTGTGCCTCGGGGTGCAAGTTTGTTACCTGAAGAGGCCTTAACAAACGCATCGCTTCTCCACAATGTAAATTCGATAACATGACTTTCTTTCCACTCCAGAACTTGTATAGAATACCATTTATCAATTTAGTTAGTACTTGGTTTAGTATGTGGGTCCCTGTTAGTAACGCATATCCCCAAAAGGATAATAGAAGACTCACATGACTCATTATTGATCTCACCATGTCCAACAAGGTGTGGTTCCTCCTTTCGCTCACACCATTCCACTAGAGCGTGTAAGGAGGAGTGATTTGGGATAAGATCCCAAACTCCCGTAAGTAATCAATGAAGTCTTGATTAAGATATTCTCCACCTCAGTATGAGCAGAGTTTCTTAATCTTCTTACCAAACTGATTCTCAACTTCATTCTTGTATTCTTTGAACTTATCAAAAGAATCCGACTTATACTTCATTAAGTAGATATATCCATATCTACTAAAATCATCAGTAAAAGTTATGAAGTATGAGTACCCTCTCCTTGCTTCAACTAAAAATGGCTCACACACATCAGTATAAATCAATTCAAAAAGCTCTTTAGCCCTTTCACGTTTCCCACTAAATGGGGCTTTGGTCATTTTTCCTTGTAAACATGCATGGAATATTCCAAGTAGTTTTAGTTCGAAAGAATCTAAATATCCATCTCGATGTAACTTTGTCAAGTGTTTCTCATTTACATGACCTAGCCGGTGATTCCAAAGTTGGGTGTGATATGAGTCATGTGAAGTATCTTTGTTATCGATTGCCATTACTTGGCTTGTGTAATCCAACACGTAAAGTCCGTTGTATAAATGTGCCCTACCAAAACAAATGCTATCTTTGTAAAAGAAGAAACATTCATTTCCAAAATTGAAAACAAATCCATCTGTATCTAATCTGGATACAGAAATAATGTTTTTAGTAACAAACTACACAAAATAAAAACCCTTTAATGCCAAGATCATCCCAGTTGGCAACGTGAGGTGGTAGTCCCCGACAGCTATAACAACAAGTCTGGCTCTGTTGGCTGCTCGTAGATCTACCTCCCCTTAGTCAATCTTCCTGAATCTACTTGGTTCCTGTATTTGGATACATATGTGATCACCACAAGCTATATCTAATACCCAATTTGTAGAAACAGATAGATTGCATTCGATAACAAACACACCTAAAGCTTCCCCACGCTTCTTAGGTTGGGTGAAATTTTTCTTACAGTGGTCATTCTTGCCACATGCGAAACAAAAAACCTCCTGTTCCCTTGCCTCTCCTTTGATCTTCTTTTTCTTGGAAGGGCGTAAAGAAGCTTTGGGCTTAAAGCTCTTTGTCCCCCCTTTCCTCATATTTACCATAAGGACAAAAGGCTTGTCGTGCTTCATATCTTTGTCCACTTGGAGAATGAGGATAAAATGATCAAATAGAGACTTCTCAATGTTGTTCATGTTAAAATTAACAACAAAGCTAGAGAAGCTCCGAGGGAGTGATGCGAGAATGAGATCGATGCCCAGTTCTTCGGGGAGTTTAATCCCTAGAACCTCCAGACACTCAATGTAGCTAATAAGCTTGACTACATGAGGCCCGCTGGGGTACCCTCTCCAAGATTACTCTGAAAGAGTTCCTTAGAGATATCAAACCTTTCCTGTCTTTCTCTCTCCCGGTAAAGACCACGGAGGTGCTCGAACATGCTATAAACATCCATGTTTTTGTGAGACTGCATGAGCTCACTAGACATTGATGATAACATCAAACATTGAACGTTGACCACGTCGTTCATATGTTTCTCATAGACCAGGAAATCCTCATCACTCGCCTCTTTGGCAGGCGGATCGGGTAATGCTGACTCCAATACGTAAGACTTTAGTTCATGGCGTAGGATAACTCGAAGGCGTCTAAACCATTCCTAGAAGTTACTACCGGTGAGGATGTTGTCTTTATCCAGAATTGATCACATGGATAGTGTGGTTGACGAGCTTTTCATTTTTATTCTACAATTAAAAAAGAAGATCATTAGTAATTTCTTGATTACATTTTATGAGAAATAATAAATTAATTTTATTAAGTCTTCTACTATTTTATCAAGTCCCAATGACCCTCACCATTGAACTCGGAATGTCTAGTTTCCATGGAATTCTAGTGGCAATGATCCATATTTCCCTTCGCATAAACCCAACAAGGGTTGGTCAAGCTATTTGAAGGTATTTAGGTAGGCATGTCATTGCAAACTGCGGGATTTCAACTCCTTGATCTGTTGAGTGAACTCCCCAATCTTGAAATCTTGACTTTGGATTTCCTCAACTCTTGCCTCCAATATTACACCAAGTCTAGAAAGGGCTACTTCTCTTGATGTAATATGGTTAAATCAACCCGAAACCTTTCATAAGGGATTCATGTATAAAAGTATGTATCCCAACGAAGGTTAGTCAAACACGTGGTTTTATTGAGTTTTTCTCTTAATCAAGTAACGAAAGGCTTGGTCTGACTTAATATTTTATTTGAGGGATTTTTATCACTTATGCGTGAATTAATTATTATCATTATCACATGCTTGCTAATATTAAGTGGAACTTACTTAAGTTATTAACCATATCTTGATAATATTTACGCATAAGCCTGATTTATTTTAGTTCCATCTTGCATGCTTGTTTAATTCATTAATTATGTGACCATGACAACACATCCATAATGATAAACCATTCATCTGAAAGAAATAAAACAAAGCAAAGGGAATGATCACGAGATTTTATAATAGTTAGTTTATCTAGCGGTTGATAAACTAACCCTGACCCAGGAGAGAAACACCTTGAACCTTTTGGGTTCATGTTTACAGCTTTCCACCTATCCACCTATGTATCACTTGAGATTGGTTTCGTCTCAGCTCCAGCTTGAACCGCCTCCACTAGCTTGGGAGTTCCATACATTACATATGCTTTTTTAACTCACATGTAGGTGAGGGGTAAAAAGAGGTTTTATACAAAAGAAACCTTGGACACGTAAGCCCTACATATTAATGAGGAGAAGGCTCACATACCAACAAATTTAATTTGAATAAATAAATTAAAAGAAACCATCCACATACAAATGTCTTGGTCTGGCTCATGATCATCCATACATGCAACAATATTTACACATAAATAAAACTAGCATTCAATTATTTAATCATTCTTGTTTAAAAGATAAATCACGTCCGAATCAATTAATTATCATCTTTAATTAATCAATTCTTTTATCTTAAACCCTTTTCTGAATTTCATTAAGATTCCCATCCATCATAATTTTAAACAAATAAATTCATTTAAAATTATCTTTATACGTAACTTGTACCTTAGAGGCAACCCGATGAATTCTTGTTCATAACCACCCAATGAGTAGAAATGAACATTACACAAATGTTAAATTAAACACACATATATAAAACACCTATCACGTATTGTGCCTCAGCTTTACACCTACACCATGGTATACGTATCAAGGGTTTGTATAACACAATAATAAATTTTAATAAATCTGCGCAATTTGGATGAGTACACAACATGTAGTTCCAACTACATGGGGTGTGCTACTGTTCATCATCCATCCGAAGTACACGCCTGAGGAAACGACATGTGAGTGTACTTCAGAAATCTTTTGAGTACACAATGTGTCCAGTGGGACACACGCTGTGTAGTTCTTTGTTACATAGTCTCCAGCTGGGCAAGCCATGTACGAGGTACACGATCCAACCCTAACCCGAAGGGACTACATACTATGTCCAGTGGGCCACATGACATGTAATCCATAAACTGTGTGCCACCTGTTCTTGGTCAACACACGAAGTCATTAAGACTTAGACAAAATCCAATGACACAACTTGGTTTGGTGGACCAGACCCAGTGCATTGAACCTTGACTACACATTGTGTACTGCCGAATACACACCATGTGTTCTGGTGTTGTACGACCAGGATCCTTTGACACCTCTAGATGAGATCCTCTATTTAATTTTAATCAAAATTAAAAGAAAAGACCATTTCTATAAGGTGAATGAGAAACGAAAGAGGAGGAACAGATCTCGAGATTCAGATTTGAAGAACGATTAACTTGAATTGAAACAACTAAATTATTAAATGCGTAAATAATCAAAAAAATATTTAAATAATTATAAACTATGATATAGCTGCTTTGATACCACTTGTAGGTTCCAGGCGCAGTGGAAGCGCGGTTGGGCCGACACCCAACTTTAATTTTTACCATGATCAATGATTATTCCAGGATCAATACGATGATGAATGTCAATCTTCACAGAATAGAATCAAAGATTTAAATAAAGAAGGAATAGATCTGAAACCTTTAGAGAGGATCTTGCACATCATGTTTATAATTAATTTAATTAATTTCATAAAGAAAAGAATACTTGGATCTTTAATATTTTCTTCATTGATGATGTTGATCATCCAGAATGACCCTTCCAGATTATCTCGTTGCGCTTGTGAGGATCCAAACTAGAATCCCTCTAGCGATGATCCATATGTGCTCCAATGACCTCTGATCGACACCACTCGTTCTCCGAGTGCTAGCACGAAAAAATGAGTGTCTTGTGTCGGTTGTTCTTGATTGTTTGTTCTTCAGCCTTGAAGAACGTCTCTCGTTCTTGAGAGGGGGGGGGGATTCGAGAGAGAAATTGTTTAGCTCAACAATTCTCAATTCACCGGACGTGCAGTTCGGTATGTGACACAATAGACGCATGTGCCTATTTATCGACATGGGACTTCAATTACAATATTTAATTGCGTAAAAACAATTTAATACATTCATAACCTTAGAGAAAACTCACGATTTTAATAATAACACCGCATCATTATTTATGGTGCACCAACTTGCACAAAACATAACTATAAATAAAATTCTGCATCACAAAATAATAGCAGCGTTATTATTATTATTTTTTAATTTTTTCCAACTAGTTAAATAGTTATTTACCGTCTTACAAATAATTATTTTACTACCAGACTAGCCTTGATCTTCTTGAACTCCACTTCCATTTATTGAACACCCAAATAAATAAATAAATAATTTATTCTCTTAAATAAATATTTTATTTACAAACTAGTAAATAAATATTTATTAAATGTTTAATAAAATAAATAAATAAATTTTACCCACAATTCGGTGAATAAATATTTATTTAATTTATGAAATAATTTTAACTTGAATAAAATTATTCCATTGTCATGATAATAATATTTATTCCATTAATTAAATTCAAATAGAATTTAACCAAGATTTTGACATTTGCCGAGATCAATAACCAGGCGCATCAAGTTGTAGCTCGACATCTCCCTCCGAGAGATCCCAAATCGCACCTGGAAGGTAGTAGTACTGAAATCCTCTCCTTTCCCATCTCTATTGACCAAAACTAAGCCCCAATTTTTAGGAGCTCTGGCTGATGGGATTGCGTGACTGATATCTGGGGTGGAGGTTGAGATTGCTCTGGCGGAGGAAGTACTACTACACGTGGCTAGCAACCTGTGTCGGCGCGTGAGTCTTCATGAAGTTCCTTGAGTTCCCTCTCCTCTCTGATCTCCGATGCCAAACCATATTGCCTAGCCAATCGGTAGGATTCACTACAAGAATGAGGAAAAAGAGTTGTGGATCTAGAAGGATGAAAAAGGTAGCCCGACTTAAACCGGCGAACAGAAAGGGGGGACAAGCGGATGGCTAGGAATGTCCGAGTGGTTCCCAAAATACAAGCTACAAAACAACCCTTATATTGACAACACGTATTAAAAAAGCATTTAATTAGTAAAAAATAAAAATAAAGGGATTACCGATTCACAAATTAATTTAAACAATCAGCATAACCTATCCAACCAACCACAAACCCCATACCCAGATTATCATATTTTAAAGAAGCAAGAGCATGGCCATCGACATCTCATAATATTTATTACAATCTAAAAACAAATATTAATTTATTAATGGTTTTACCTAGACAACCCACACATGCGCATTTAAGAATGCATCCCATAACACAAGTATATTTAAGGAGAAAGCTAGGAACCAACCACCTTAGACTCATGCATTCACTCATTGAATACCAACCTCTAATTTGATCTGTATCAAAAGAAATTGGGATTTTAGACAAACACCCTGAAAATAGGGCAAATGAGATCGCATGGAAATAACATTTCAAACAGTGAAATAAAAGAAGAAAGGAAGCAAGATGATTGACAGTCTTACCGTTAACTATCCAACGCACTTGACGTCGTTCAAATCAGATTTAGATGAAGGAGTTACAAGGGAACCTAGGAGAGGGAGAGGGAGAGCTCCACGTCTTAAGGAAGGCACACAAATGGTAGGAGAAAAATGAGAGAAGAAATATATAAAAGGGAGGGGTAGTTTTATAATTTAACCCCTTTAAATGAATCGTATGATTATTCCACACGGTTTGGATAACCGTGTTCCAAACGTGCAATGCCGCTATACAAAGGGAACCTCCTTTATAATAGGTCACACTATTTGACCAGATCGTGCGCCAACCGTGCACACTCACTGCCTAAGTGGTACTAAACATGCGGGCTAGACCACACAATTTGTCAAACCATGCACAACCCGTGCACACCCTATGTTAAAAACTACAGACATCTCACACGATCATGTGCCTCACCTCGTACGGTTTTCCTAACTGTGCTCTATTTGAAACATGGGCCCCATGATTTCACCTTAAGAGCCATACAATTCAAACAAACCATGAGCCTCTGCCCGCACTTTCTGAAAATGAGTTTTGGGGGCCCGATGATTCCAAAACTTGTCTGAACCCCTGAGGCACTCACTGAGACTTAAACCCCATCTAAAAAAAACATATTAACACATTGTAATTCTCAAAATTATGCTTTGAAACCAAATTTAAAAGTTGACTTGTCCATCAAACTTAAAAATTCAAATTTACCTGAAAAAACGATCCATTACAAAAATCTAGGACATTACAGTCTCCCCACCTTACAATTTCTCATCCTCGAGCTATATGATGTTTCACGCAGAGATGGTACCGAACATATCCATCTCATAATCATTACCCCAAACTACCCCAGTTACTCAGTCACAAGTCAATTCCTCCTGTGGTGATCCCCACCTTAGGAATTACTGACCCAGTCACTTCCCAATCCAAAACGACATTATGATGATCCAACCCGACCATCCCCTGGACATACATGTCCCCACATGACCTACCGTCATTCCTGCCCTCATCAGGTGCTCATTCCATACCCATGTCATACACGACACCCATATATATATAAATATACATTGTTAGTCGGAGTGAGTAACTCAAGAGGGGGGTGAATTGAGTTCCCAATAAAATTTATGTTAAAAACAAATTAGAATAAAATTACTCAATTTAAATAAAAATGCCCAGTTAATTAAAACAACCGTTTAATATAAGTTTGATATTTCAAAAGATTTATCAAAGCGTGATTAGGGCTTAGTTAAAACAATATTTGATATTAATTTAACTTTTGAAATCGATTTACTTAATCAAATCCTTTATATAAACACTAGTTAAGATTAACTATCAAAGTATATGTTTTGTTTACATTTAAAAAAAATATTGTTTAAGCTTTGAAACAAAGGAAACAAAACACAAGCACACAATAGAATAAAAAAAGGGTTCAGTCTCAAGTCGAGACCTAATCCCTTCCACTTAGTAATCACCTACTGCCAAGCAGATTATTATAACCAATAATCTGATTCACAATCTAGATCAGGTATATAAACAATAGCTTGCAAGATATGTAGGCTCAAAGCCTCTTTCATAGTTATACGTGGAAAGAAAAACAACATAGGCCACACAGAGACCTCTTCCATAGTTGTCATGGGTATAAAGATAAAAAGGTTTAAAAGAATATCAGGTATTCTCCAGTTTAGGTGCAAGAGTCATTGTGGGTAGATATATAGAGAAATATAGTACACTGTTCAAAACTAAAGAAAAAATAGAGATAGAAAATAAAAAGATATAGAGAAATTAAGTGTTGTTCGGTCTGTAATGCTTCAGATGATCAAGAGTCCTCAGATTTGACATGGCGAGGATCTCGAACAAGTTTTCCAAAAGTTATAGGAAAAAAAGTGTCATGGATTTCTTTTTTTTGTATGAAGATGCTATGAAAATATTCTCTTGATTCAATGTAAGATAGGAACTCAATCTTATGTGTATTACACTCTTTCACAGTTGTACGAATCTTATCATGTAATCTCTAGGTCACACATGGTATTCAACAAATCTCACGCACAAGGGAGTTCTCTGAAATATATATCACTATAGGTTCAAATATCCATTGAAAAATAATATTAAAGATTTTCTGGATCATCGTACCGAGCAATAAATCAGAAAAATCTGACTTGGCCTTCAATGCATTTATGTAATGGTTTAGGAATAATCATTAAATAAAACCATGTGAGGGTGCCTGCATTAACTATATAAACTAGCCGTTGGAAGCAATAATTTTTAATCAAGAAAAACAACAACAACATCATAACTGATGTTTATTCATCTCCGATGAAAACAAAGGTCAATGGTAGTAGGATGATGGTAGCATGTCTGGTGGTGATATGCATATGACGGTGGTAGAAAGATGGTGGTACCACACGACTGACGGTAGCAGAGAGCTAGTGGTAGCACATGGATGATGATAAAAAAATTCTGGCTGTTGAAAAATTATGGCGGTAGCAGGACTCTGGTGGTAGAAAAATTTGGCGGTAACAGATTCTTGGTGGTAACATAAGCCTAGCGGTAGCACAAATACAATAGTAGCAGAGTTCTGATGGTAGCATAAGCCTGACGGTAGCATGACTCTTGGTAGTGAAAAAATTTACACCAACGGTAGCATATTTTCTATACTTAGCCAAATTTTCTTTATACATTGATATATTATCATAAAACATTAAGCACATTAGAAACACAATAAACATGATTTTTTGACCATTAAAATAAGGAGGTTCCAATAATCTCCTCCTTTTTGGTGATCAAAAATCATGACATTTAATAAACCATGTATAAAAACAAACTTAGGCATAAATAGATGAATTTGAAAAAGTAATGATATCTGCTTAATAGTTCAAAAAACTAAATGTGATAGTTTGAAATTAAATTTTGAAACAAAAGCACTTGAAACAGATTTATAGAATTAAAAACATAAAATGACGAACTTAAACTTCCAAACCCAAACTTGGAACTTTTAAAGGTAAATGCCATCTAAACAATTTCTCCCCTTTTTGGGATTATCAAAAGAAACAGTAAAGATAAATAAATAACTCATGGATAATAAGAGAGAAACTTAATTAAGAACAAAATTTATTGGATTAAAACCATAAAGAAATATAAGGGATTACAAAATCACGATCAAAGATTAAATTTAATCAGAATCACTTTCATCTCGAGAGGTAGGATCAACAGGTCCCTTGACTTTGCCAAAGTTAGGAGGCATTGGAGTAGAGGTTGAGGGTGATGAGGTAGTTTGAGTCAGCTCTCGGATCATCACTGGTCTGAGATGCCTAATTGCTTCAGCTGGAGACATACTGAACAATTGATATTGAGGAGGTAGAGGATCAGAGGATGATGCAGCTGTGAGGGTTGACATGGGAATGGCCTCAGGTGCAATAACTATTGTACTAGATACATATAAGAAAGGATTCATAAGGTTTTCATAATACATAATTATATTACCACCTCTCTCTATAGCTATGAAGAAGTCCTTCTCATCCATGAACAACTTGAGTAGAGGTGTCATTACCTTGAGTTGGTCTATCTGTTCCTTGAACGCCCTAGTAATAGGTGACATCCTTAAGTTTTCAGCTAAAAACTTGAAATGATAATTTTACTCATGCTTTGTATATATCCTGGAAAGATGGTATTTGATATCCTTGGTGATGGTTTTCCTACCACTTTGGGTTTCATTCAAACACTCTCTTACCAATTTATATATATGCTCACTGTGTTTCCAAATCTGGTGAAGATCCTCCTGATGAGATGTATGGATATCACCCATAATATCTTGTAGATCCTCTCTAACTATGGATCAGATCATATCACCATTAACTGAGGCTAAAGGAGGTGGACCACTGGATGTAGAAGTAGTAGTTAGAAATCTCTCCATCCTCTCAAAAAAGGCATCCTGACTAGCAGCAAAGGAAGTCCTCATCTCCTCCATAACATATATCATAGCTTATATCTCACTATCCATACTTATATTCTCAATTTCAAAAGACCACTGAAATTTGAAATCAAACTTTCTTTGAAAACATCCAAGTCACCTCTGGTCACAAAATTTGAGGGCACAAAGGCAGTAATAGAAAAATGTGAATAAGGTCTCTTAGAAATAGTCATAATAGCCTCAACATGATCTGATCTAGTAGATGCATATAAAGGAAAGGTATTAATCTCACCAACATCATCAATCTGCTCAATAAGAGATCCATTAGAATCTGATCCAACACCAACCGAGATAGCAGGTCCACTATGATCTGGTAGATTGTTGTGATCATCATCACTACTATCATCTCTATCAGAGTCTGGATAGAAAATACCAAGAAATTTAGAATCAGGGGATAACCCCCTAGATGATTCCTCATCCTATTCTAAGGCAGAACCAATCTGAGCATCTCTATGATCTCAATCATCTCCTCTAACTTTTTTGGACTTGGATTAGTAAATTCCAAGCTGTACATACCTTGGGAACTTCTCACACTCATCATGTGTTTCCACTTCAACTCTAGCAGAAGTCATGTCAGTAAGATCTATATGATCAAATCTATGATTGAAAGATCTTGGTGATTCCTCCCCCTCAACAAGTGTCCTCGAATAACCTCTAACAGAGGTAGCATCACCAACTAGATTAACATAAATAGATCTCTCCATATACACAGATCTAGCTGAATTAGGTCTCTCCGTAGACCTAACTAAATAAGAACCAATAAAAGAGGGATGATGTGACTAAGTTCTCTCAACATCTTCTACATCATGATCATGTCTATCACTATTACCATCCTCATCATCATCATCATCATCATCATTATCATCAGCACCACTATCACCATTCTCATCATTTCCATCATCCCCATTATCTCCATTCTCATTATTTGAAAATTCCAAAACTTCCTTGGAGGTATTTGGAAAAATCTTAATTTGTTCTTCTCTAGAGACTTCAGTCTCTTCATCATCTCTATCACTCAATAAACTCTCTCTGGTAGGGAGAGAAACATGTGGACTAGCAGGTCCAAAAGACATAACTGGTCTCTTAGGATTATTAGGATCAATTCCTTACTCAACAGAAGTAGACACTTTATCTTCTTCAACCACAACAACATCAACTTCTTCTTCCTCATCTCAATAAACCACAATCTCATATGGATCCAAGCTAGGGTCAACAAGATTCATGGGTCTGGTAGGGTTGTCCACAGGATTAAAATCCTCATAGAGCTTATTATTATCTTCAACCCACTTCTTTATCCAGGGATTCCAATTTACTTTCATCATTTTATAGGTAGATTTATTTAAACATAAACCACCACACTTGACTTCTGCCTCTTCTTCCTCATGAACCAAGCCCTTGACTTTTAACATGGTTGAAATCAACTTAGGGTAAATCAAAGAATTTGATCAGGAAGAGGTCTTTCATATCTCCAACATGTTCACCATAAGATATCTGTAGATATTAATTATATCCCCTCATTTCATAAGGAATGGGAGATAAACATATTGATATCTCATAGTACTGAAGTCCCCTTTCTTAGGACACAATATATACTGAATGAACTTAAACAACAGTTTTCATTCTCCATATAACTCAGTAGAATCATGCCTTTTCACTATACCATCACCAGTCAGCTCTAGAAGCACATCCTCATATACAAACCGTTCACTATCACTCGGAATTTATCCTTGATAGTCATCATAAACTCCTCAATGAGGTACATTGATACACTTATCCCATTCTTTTGAAAAAAACTAACCACTTTACTATCTATCAAACTCTGAATTAAATATTTCTTCTCTCCAAAACTATACTATGTGTATTGATAGAACTGATGAACCAACCTAGAATAGAAATGTCTATCATTTCTAGAGAACCAATCTATCCATACTTAGTATTGGATCACCCTGATCACTAATGAGTTGCTCGATAACAACCATTCTGCATCTACTTCCTTTTCTGTAACAACAATGTATCGACCGCGACCCTAGTATCCCAGAGTCGGTGCCTCACTTTATTACATTGAAATAGATACAAGATTTGAATCCCAAACAACCGACCAATTTAGTAGTTTTGGAAACTAGATTACATACATGAACCTTACATTACATTTTAAAACATAAAGTACAACATAGACAATCTTTTGAGAACACTATTATTCTCCTAGCTTAACCCTGCATATCATTCATAATACACATCTTGGCATCCTGGAAAAAATAAAACATAAGAAAGGGGTGAGATCAAATGCTCAGTAAGAGTAAGTGTACAATGAAAGCTATTATGAATAATAAAAATAAATATTAAGTCAAGATGTATAAATAAAACACAAGCCACTTAAACATAAACTTGTGCATAATATAACAAGAATAAATGAAAATCATATAATTCCATATAAATAATCACATGAATATTCTACTAATCGAATAATCACATGGAATATCAATAAATAATCTCATAATGAGGGAATTCATAATGCCAGACATCATAAACATACCGTCAAGGCTTCATCCAAGACATTATACATAAACGGGTAAGATATCAGCCAATACCCAAACTAGTTTGTCTTATGAGACCTACCAATACATCGAGGGGATATAGCAGGCTCCTTCTATCACTTACTAAGTCTAGTGCATTTCTCATATGAAAAAGGTGAAACATAAAAAACATAAATATTCATATGGAAAAACAATTATACAAAATGTTAATACTTCAACCATAAACCATGAATGATATAAAAATAGCACATATATTGTCAAACTGATCATAAAACCTTCAATAAAAATATGGAAGATGGTATAATATGATATCAACCTTAATCAAGCATAAGATCGAACAAAGGATGTTGACATAGATGAAAATACTTTAATAAAATCATTAAAAATTTCTTGAGAGAAATACCCCTTTTTTACATTGAAATCATTTACTTAAAAGGCCGTACAATTTTACAAGAAAATGTTTTCATTAAAAAAATCTTGTAAACTTGCAAAGGAGGCTTCAAGACATTAAGATGTCATGAATAAGAAACAAGTCGCTCATACCATATAAGTTAAAAAAATTACTTCTGTATTTTTGTCGAAAAATTCATAAAATACCTCATTTGGAAAACGATAAAAAGATTCATTTCAAACCATTTTATAAAAATTAAAACACAGGTAAAAATACTTTAAAAAATTGTAATATAATAGTAAAAATATTTTGGAAAACATTTTTAAGAAACATGGACATGGATGATAAATATTCCCCAGTAGATACTTACGTATAAACAATCCCGAATAATAATGAGATTGTGAAATTAACTCTTACCATGTACTTTTATTTAGTTGAATATGATTTATCCTCCTGTATAATGGTTTAAAACATGTTATTAATTTATACCAGAACCAAAACCAAATCCATATCCATATTTATGATATCATATATTATCTTCCTATATTGTTTTGTTAATAATATTTTGTTATTACCCTTGTTTTGGGTGTTAACTGCTTCATTTTCCTATGCATGTTTTATCGTATAAGTCTTGGTTCTTATGCATAGGATATATATATTTCATCTAAAAAATTATATTAAGTTTATAGATATTATATTTACTTATTATATACATTTTTATAATCATTATTAAATGTTTAATGTGGAAAATGAATATCATCTTGTCATGGAGACGGTAGGTCGTACGTATGCACGAGCGACGATATCATTCCTTTAATGGTGAAATGGTAAGGAATTGAATGATATGTTAATTATAAATAATCAATATCATGTCATATTTATTATGAATATTCATTATGTTCATCATTATACCCATCCGAATAAAGTGGTGATGAAAAACAAATTACACCACGGTGTGGAGACAGTAAGTCGTACGTATGCATGTACAGTGCTTTCGTTTTTCATAGGAAGGATAAATCATGGAATATGGTTTTCCCATAATCATAATAAAATATCATAATATATATGATACTGGAGTTATTAATTTATAATGTAAACAACATATAAAGAGGAATTAGAAGAAGAAAAGAACTTGGATAAGTTAGTAGAAACAATTACCTCTTCTTCAGCAGACTTTCTTTAGTTATCTTCTTAAGGGATCTAGGGTTGGTCTTTTTGTGAGACTAGAACCTCTAGAACTTGGATAAGGATTTTGGGAGGAGAAATGAGTAGTAATTAGTCGAGATATAAGTCTCAAAGTGGTGTGAATAAGTGAGGGATGAAGTTCCCTTTTATAATTGAAGTGAGGGGCATATGTGGAAACTCTCAAAATATTAAATTAATATAAATTAATTTTCTGTTCCAAATGGATCCAAAATAACTTATTTGTAATTTAGGATGATGATGGGTCTAAATCCATTCATAAAATGAAAATTATACAAGTTTTGATTATTTTTTTAATCCTTATCTTTTTTATTTTAACACCTTTTAACCCTTTTAACTCTTATGGTGATATCATGTAAGTTACACTTTGAGTCTTAATATAATTTCTATAAAATATCAAAAGACCAATAAATGAGCCATTTATGACATATTTAACTTCATAAAAATAATTTTTCTGAATTTTATATTATTATAAATTTTATTTCATTTAATAAAATTTTATTTATTTTAAAATAGCATTAATGTCAATTTTGACACTATTCAATACTTGACTTTTAATAAATATCATAACAACATGATATTTTCAAACCAACTCCTTTAAATCATCACTAATATGTCAAATTAATCTAAAAAATTTTCGGATGACATTAATTATGTAAAATTATATTTATTTTAATATTTTTAATATCATTTATTTGATTCTTTCATTAATTAAACAATTACTGCATCATCACTATGTCATCATTTAGGGTAATTATTTTATCACTAAAAATTATAAATAGATTACTATGATATATATAAACATTTTAGATTTCAAAATACTACTTATAGTTGAGCATATCCCTTATATAACCCCATATTAAAAATATTTCTTTTGTTGAAAACAAAAGTATGACAAAATTAAATTTCCCTTGAATATAATATTAATAAGGTTATATTATCATCCAAAAGGCCATAAATGGTTTCATAACCAATAATTTAATGCTTAGGGATGAAAATACTCATTCAATAAATTCAGGACAAGTTTTTGAGTAATTTTATGATATTTATAAAATCATTTTTACCATTAATTACCCAATTTACCCTTAATCACAATAATTAAAATATTAATAAATTCACTATTCGTATGCCCCAAAAAATAAAAGAAAACTATTTACATAATTTTAACTCACTAATTCCAAATATAAAATCCATTTTTTAAAATTCAGATCATATAAGTTGTAGTAATTAATTTAAAATTAATCTCGTCGACGAAACGAGAAAATGAGTTTTTAAAGTGAAAACGTACAAAATATTGTAACATTTTTATATTCATATTCAATGTAAAATTGATTATAATGACCTAAATTATATTAAATTATATAAGCCTAATCTAATTATACTTTAAAACCAATTAAAAATAAAATTTAACACTATAAATTATTTAGATGAAAAAGTTATTTTCAATTAAAATGCAATATTTTATTACTATTTATTTAAATATGAAACTTATCAGAAAAATATCAAAAATTTAATCAAATTAATTTTTTTATATTCTACTTTAAAATAAGTAGTTTATTTTTTCAAATAGAATATATAAAATTGTCAAAAATTTGATTTAAAATAGGTTCTCCATTAAAAGGTGATAAAACTGATTTTATAAGAATATAGATTTTTGTGTGTAATATTAAGTTTGTTCTTATCTTATGCATATCAAATATATTGGATGAATTTCAAAATATTTGATTGGATATATAACATATAAATTCACCATCTAAATTCTCTAAAAGTGTTAGGATTTAATTGTCTATGAAAAATGTGACTAAATAGCATTTTGTTCAAACTCGTTGTTGTGTGCATTATAAGCTATCAAAAAATTAAATTTATTTTAAAAGGAAAATATGCTAAAGTCTTGGGGTTTTACATTCTTCCCTCCTACAAAAATTTCTCCCTTGAAAGTTTTGGGGTGTTAACTTTTAAATAATATGTGGGTAGTTTTCCTTTATAGAATCCTTTGGTTCCCTTATTGTTTCTTCCATTTTGTGATTTCTCTAGAGTACCTTTACCAGCTGAGTCATTAGATTCCTCAACACTTGTTCTCTAGTATCAAGAATTTTGATGGGTTCTTCATAGTAATAAAGGTCAGGTTCCAACTCTATTTCATCAGAGGTGAGCATATGCGTTGGGTCAGACATGTACTTCCTTAGTAGAGATATATGAAATACATTGTGTACTTTTAAGAGATTTGGTGGCATTTCCAAACGATAAGAAACAACTACAACCCTTTCAAGAATATTAAAGGGTTTGATGTACCTGGGAATCAGTTTCCCTTTCTCACCGAACCTTATAACACCCTTATATGAAGATACTTTCAAGAAAACATGATCTCCCACTTGGAACTCTAAATAATTCCTCTGATTATCATCATAACTCTTTTACCTACTTTGAGATACTTTAATGTGAGTCTGAATAGACTTTTCCTTTGTTGTTGTTTCTTCAAAAAGTTCTGATCCTATGAGTTTCCTTTCACCAATTTCATCTCAATAAGTTGGAGTACGATATCTCTTACCATATAATGCTTCATACAATGCCTTTTGAATACTTTAATGGAAACTATTATTGTAGCAAAACTCTACCAAAGGTAAGTACTGATCCCACATACCTTGAAAGTAAAGTGAGCATGACCTCAACATGTATTAAATTTTTTGAATCATTCTTTTAGACTGTCCATCGGTTTGAGGATGGTAGGTAGTGCTCAAATGAAGCTCAATGTCAAGAGCCTTCTAATGACTTTTTCATAATTTTGATGTAAAGCAAAGATCTCGATCAGAAACAATCAATAGATGTGCACCATGAAGTCTTAAAACTTCATTAATATAGAGCCTTGCAAGGTACTCAAGAGGTAGGTATTCCCTTATATCAAAGAAATTTGCAGATTTGGTAAGGTGATCAACAATAACCCATATCACATCATTCCTTCTAGGAGTCCTTGGTAGTCCCATGAAAACGTCCATCATAATATCATCCCATTTTCAAAAAGGAATAGGAAGAGGTTGTAGGACTCATTTAGGATGCTACCTCACAGCTTTCACTTATTGAAAAACCAAATATATGGACACATAATCCACAATTTCCCTCTTTATGTTGTCACAAAAAATGTTCCTTCAAGTCCCTATTCATCTTTGTGCTACCATGGTGTATAGAGAAATTTTAGCTTTGATCACCATCCAACAATTCTATTTTTAGCTCAGGTATAGATGGAACACATAGTCTCTTTCCAAATTTTAGAACACCATCATCACAAACAAAGTATGCTAACTTTTCTTCATTCACACCTTCAATTTTCTTCTGAAGGTTCTCATAATTAGATTGAAAATTCTTTATCTTCTCTAATAAAGATGGGTTTTCAATCATTTGAAAAATAATTGATGTCTCTACTTCCTTATAAATTACCATATCCATATTTAATAGATCTATGAACATAGGATCCTTCTCAATCCTTATTTGGGTAAGAAATCCATGATCCTTGCTAATTAATGCATTTGTCACCTTATTTTCCTTCCCTGGGTGGTAGTTTATTGAACAATAATAATACTTTATTAGTTAGAGCCATATCCTTTACCTCATATTGAGTTCTTTCTATGAGAAGATATATTTCAATCTCTTGTGATCTATATATATCTCACATATCTCACCATAGAGATACTTTCTCCATATCTTCAGAGCAAAGATTGCAACTGCTGACTCAAGATCACGAGTTGAATAGTTCAGTTTGTGATTCTTCAATTTCCTTGATTCATATGCGATAAATTTATCATTTTGAATTAGGACACAACCAAGTTCCTTCTTTGATGCATTGCTATATATGAAAAACCCATCACTTCCAGATGGTATATTCAAAATTAGAGTATTGACTATTCTTATTTTTAGTTTATCAAAATATTATTCGCATTCCCTTGTTCAAACAAACTTAACCCCTTTACGTGTAAACTTGGTTAACATGTTATCCAATCGAGAAAAATTATGAATGAACCACTGATAATAATCTTCCAAACCAATGAAACTACGTACCTCGATTATGTTTGTTGGTGTAGGACATTCTATGACTGCCTTTGTTTTTACAAGATCAACTGATATTCTATCCTTGAAGACAATATGGACAAGAAAAGGAATTTATTGAATCTATAAATCACACTCACTAAATTTCCCATATAATTCTTCAATTCTAAGAGTATTAATAATGATCCACAAGTGATTCTCATGTTCCTCATAGCTTTTAGAATACACCATAATATCATCAATTAATACCATAACAAAATCATCAAGATATTCCTTGAATACTATGTTCATTAGGTCCATAAATATAGAGGATTCATTATTCAATCCAAATGAAATTAATGTAAACTCATAATGTTCATACCTTGTCTGAAAAGTTGTCTTCATAATGTCTTCCTTGCAATTGGTGATACCCAGAATAGAGATCAATCTTTGAAAACAATTGTGCTCCGTAAAGTTGATCAAACAAGTCATAAATGCAAGATAGAGGATACTTGTTCTTTATTGTAATAACATTTATTTCTATATAATCAATAAAAAACCTCATGAATGCATATTTCTTCTTAATTAAGAGAACATGAGCTACTTATGGTGAAATGATAGGGTGAATAAATCAAATTATCTACTTGTTTCTTAAACTCCACTAATTCCACAATTTTTATTCTATATGGAATCTTTGATATTATTCTTTCATCAAGGATTAAATCAATGGAAAATTCAACTTTATGATCTAAGGGATGTTCAGACAATTTCTCAAGAAATACATCAATGTATTCCCACATAATAGGTACATCCTCAATTTGAAAATTACTTTCCCCATACCTAGATGTTGTTTTCTCTTCCTCTCCAAGAATTTCATTTAGTAGAGCTACTGGGGGTGGATCTAGATAAGAATCAAATGATAAAGTTTCTACTTTAAAGATAAGGGATACTTATTCTTCCTCACAAATAGTAATTTCCTTCTTCTTACAATAAATTTTCACATCATATTTTGAAATCCAATACATACTGTGGATTATATCAATGTAAACCATAGGTATGATGATAAGGTCAGCAAGTAAAGAACGTTTATGTGTCGTAAAGGGGACTTACCAACACATCTTTGTTTCAATAAGACTTCCCTTAGGAGTTTTAACTGAAAACTCCATAATTAAATCAAAAATAAAATGTATAATTTTCTTGAAAAAATGGGAAGATATAAAAGAATGAGATTAAAATTAAATAAAGCATTAGCTAAGTTTGAGGAGACGATTAAAGTACCTGCTTCCACATCATTAGGAACTTCAACCTCAACATTTTTGATTGAATAAGTTTGAGATTTCTACCTTGGCCTTTTCTGGGGAAAGTTTCCTTGATGCTTAGGATAATCATTTTCATAGTGTCTCATCTCCTTAAAGTTAAAACATTGCACATTAATGACTTATTTCTTACCCTTTCAATCACGGGTTTGGTAACCTTTTTCTCCACACTTGTAACAAACTCTCATCTCCAATAGGCATGTTCCATGATGTTTCTTTCCACATTTATTACAAGATGGAAAGTCAACTTTTCTCTTCTTCCCCTTTTCCTTATTTCCTTTTCCAGAGTCTTCAGCAACCCTTTTCTTCTCTTGCTTCCCCTTAAAGTCATAAGACTTAGAGAATTCTTTTTCTATCTTGATAGCACATGAGACTATATCTTCAAATGATGAGAAATTTTAGGAGACTAGTGCCCTTATGTGGAATGGTTTAAACCCATAAAATAATCGATCAATATTTCTCTTTGGATTACGTATGTAATCCATAAAATTCCTTTCCAACCTTGTAAAATTGGCTTCATATTTAAAAACATTATCATCCTCCTTTTGCCTTAGATTTAAGAATTTTCTCTCCACATCTGCTCATTATTCATGAGAGAAATATTTTTCTAAGAAAATTTCTTTAAAATCCTTCCATTCCATACTTGAAATTTATTTATCCTCTTTTATGTTTTGAATCAGTAACCACCATGGATCTGCATCTCCTGAGAGATGATAAACTACCATAACAACCTTCTCCCTTTCATTGCTTCCCAAATAAAGAAATGTATTCTCTAAAGAACATATCCATTGTTCATCTATAAATAGATTTGTAGTCCCATTGAATGTTGGAGGTTGTTGTCTCATGAAGCGGTCTAACATTGTTCCTCCACATTGTGGATCGGGATACTCCATATAGGTAAGCTTATTATTCATAAACTGAGTCAACTATCCTAGTTTATTTATAAGTTGTTTGGCAAGAGTTGCAGCTCCATCTTCAACATCATTATATTTCATAGGAGGAAAATCCCAACATGGATTACGTGTGCTGATACAATTTCCATTCCTTTCATTAGGTGCTATTTCTAAACAATGACATACGTTATATTAGGTTATGAATCATAACACAAAATTTTGAACTAGTAACACCTAACATAAATTGAAAAATTTATGCATAGCTAATCTCATAATCATAAACATAGTTTATTTGGGGACATATTTACTTTTAAATCCTTCATAATGGTTTGTAAAGAAAATGTGAATAATCCTAAGCATATACCTTGGGAGTGTCAAACCAAGTGTATAGTAAGGCCTATTGTCGTGTACCAGGTTACGTCGAGTCAGGCCCAACATACCTTGTGAGAGTTGTTATCCCTAGGTACATCTATGCTAGAACTACGTCCACTTGTAGTATCCAGAAAAGGATGTATTATTAAGAAGACCCACATAATATCTACCTTACAAAAATTCTAGGATGTTATTCTATGATTATCCTAAAATTCTATCTTAGGGTTACGTTCCCTAATCATTGTTTCCTAAATCCAATTTTCAAGGTTTCTACTAAACTTCCTCTAACACTAATTGTAATGACCCTAACCCCAATAGCCTGGAGTCGGCACCTCACTTTATTACTATAATGACCCAATGTTTAATCAATGGAAATTCCCTTCTTATAATTATGTCATATAATATAATCACATGAAATCACAACACAATGAAATACTAAGTACTATGTGACCTTTAAACATAGTTTTGTCACTTTTGTGATTTGAATTTCAAAAATCTGACATACACGGTTGCGATCAGTAAGATGTTTGGAGTCCGATAAGACAAACTTAATTTTTAATGAATAGTAACTGACCCTTATGAATAGAAATAACACCCTTATCAATAGTAATATGACCCTTATAAATAGTAAACCATCCAAGTGAATAAGTAACCTTACCAATGAAAGTATAAATAAAATTTATCCATCTTATAAGTGACAATATGATATAATTATATCACAGTGTTGGTATTTTTGTATATTTAATTACAATTTTATGATTAATTTAATAATTTAAAAGAAAATTTATTTTCATAAAATGTATTCATAAATAAGTATTTTTATGACTTATGATTATATGATAATTTTAAGAGACCTTAATTAATTTTTCAAAGTTTTATAAAAGTAGTTTTAATTTTACAATTTGTATTTTTCAAGTAAATTAAGATTTTAATTAAAAATTAAATTTCACATATTTAAAAAATTATTTTCATAAAATGGACTTTATTTTCGAATTCTACATGTCAAAAAATGGTTGGGGTGAATTTTTGAGATTTTTATAAAATACTTGAAATTTTTTGAATAGTAAAATATGGTAATTTTCTAATATATTCATTATATGTTAAATACACCATTTATTGAGTCATGGATGATGTAAGTACCTTGGGTTAAAAATCACATGAACATATTGCTGATTTTTTTCACAAGAATCAATACTATTTATTATCTTGATAAAAATAATAAAATAATGAATAAAATATTGAGAAAACCCTCCTCTCCTCCACTATAAAAAATCTCCCTCACCCCTCTCTTCTCTTCACTCCTCTTAAGCCTTTTGCCTAGTCCAAATTCTACTCAAATACCTCTCCAAGCCCCTCTACCACATACAACAGCCTTTGGTCTCTTCAAAAGACCAAATCCTCTCCCTTAAAGAGGTTCTTAAGGAAGATATATTCAAGAGGTAAATTCCTCTTTTCATTCTTTTATTTCCTTTCAAGTTCCATTCTTTTCTTTTTCTTTCCTCACCTACTTTCATCCAAATGTTATGATAACTAAATTATCTTATATATACTATAATTTTGTTATGATAATGTAATAATTCATCATCACCCCTCATTTCCCCTCCTTTTATATTAGAAATGAAAATACCATTTGAGATGTGTTAATTTCTCACATTCAAGCACGATGAGTTTTCAATTTCTATTACCATATTCAATTCTGATCATGAAACCATTTTTATGGTTTAACCAGAATATAATATATGTATTATTTATAATTTAATGTTATGTAATCTTTTTACACATGATATTAATTTATAAATCAAAATGTGTTCAATGTGATCAAAAAACTGCTAATTAACCAAAATAGTTATCATTAAAGTTTTATATAATGATTCATCTTCACTCCAAATAACCAAATGAATTTTATAAAAAAGTAATATAATATATGATAACTAATAACATATAACTCCAATTCTGAACAACCATTCTCACCTTACATGTTTATCCTTAAATGTATATAAGTAAACCAATTATGAAAACCAATGAAACAAATAATGAAATTGAACTTCTTAAATCATCAAAAAGGTCATGAATGAACTTAATAAGGTTATAACAAATAAATTACATAAATAATAGGTACTAGAAATGTTAATTAATGAAATTAATTTGGTTATCTAGGACATTAAGATCAAGTGAAGGACACCATCAGACTTAAGGTAAGGAATTCTACCCGAACCTCCATTATTCCTTCGGGTTGCTATATCTTTCCTTTTACCCAAATGAATTATCTGTTATTTTTATGTGAATATTCTAAATTATGTGTATATTATAAAAAATCATATATCAATATCCAATAATCATTATATTTTAGGGATATACATGTTTTTAATGGTTCCCTCCTCAATACTTCCTGGAAAGCAAACCCATTTAAGGGAACTTCCTGAATTCTTACCCAATTTCAAGTGCACTATTCCATCTATTTTAATCCATAATTATTTTTATAAAATTAGTCTTTTTATTATAAAAATATTATTAGTTCACTTATGGATTTATATAAAATATTATTCCCCTTTCTATTTTAAATTCTCTTTAGTATTTTTCTTAAAACCACACTAAAATGTTTTAATGCTAAAATTTCTTAAATAATCTTCTTACATATCATCAATTCTATTTGACATAACTTACCATGATATATTGTTACTTTACCTTATAAATGTGCATGTATGTTTTAATTCCTTTTTTTTCATGGAAACTTGTATGATATGTCCATTCATTATGCTTTATAACATGATTATGATACCCATTTCTTTCCATGGGTACCCTTATGTTTATGTATGATTTATTATGTATGATTCATTATGTAGAAAACATATTCATGAACATGTTAATATGGGTGCGCCTAGATATCTCTCCAATGCATTGGGTAAATTTGAGTCTTATGAGATGTTATGTGCAATGGTCTTGGCGGTTAGCCTTGACTCGTGCTATCATGTGAAATAGTCTTAGTGGTTAACCTTGAATTGTACTCATCTATGTGCAACAAGTATTGACTCATGATAAAGTCATGTTTTATGTTGCTACCATATTACTATGAATCCATGTTTATATGATCCTATGTTTATATTTTATGATTACATATGTTCCATGCCTTTTTGTATCATTATGTCATGTCTTCTAACCCATGTTCTAAAGCTTTATTCTTATGTTTATTTTTCTACTAGGATTTTTATCTCATCCCTTTGTTCATGTTATCCCCAGGTTATCCTATGAAGGTGTATGAGCACAATCTAAGTTAAAAGATCTTTATGAATACTAAATAAAGAAATTTTATATTTAGTTCCATGTTTTATGTTTTATTTACCTAGTCTTCCAAGACACTAGACTTTATGATATTTGACTTGTAATATGATACTTAACTATGCTTAAAATCATGTAATGATACGTGTAAAAGGATAGGGTCACTATAGTTGTTCTTAGAGGATGGTCTAGTTTTTTTAGAGATTAGAAATATAACACTTTAGTAAGAACCCTAGGGATGAGACTAAGTATAAGAAAACATCCTTAAATTTTGGTAATTATAGAGTAAGTGGTTTATTAAGAAAATACATCCCTGCCTGTATACAAACAAGTAGATGTGGCTCTGGCACAAATGTATCTAGGGATAAAACCTGAAAACATCGCTTGGATCATGACTCGAATGAGAACTAGTGCATGACAACGGGCCTTACTGCACTCTTGGTTTGGCCCTCCCAATGGATATGATTTTGTAAATTCATAAGCTTAGTACGATCCATTATTAAGGGAACAAAAAAAAGAGCTCATAAGAATATATTTTATGTAACAAATCAAGGACAACTTGGATTTAAACCTAGGGAATCACAATTTAGGATATACTTTACCTTTAAGAGTTTATCCTTTTATGTTTAAAGTTTCATTTTTTATGCTTATTATCTAAGTATTCAAGCCCCCTAATTGTATATTTTTTTATTAGTTAATAGAGGGAAATATAAGAAAATGTGACAACAATCAATGTGATAGGCAATGTGACGATTTCCCTAATGATATGCCTGATATGATGAGAAAAGTTGATAAAAAATTCATGGTAGTACTTGATCAATTGGCTCAGGTTTTGAATAATAACTGAATCATTTAGAAATCCCTCCTCCTCCAAGGAAAGATCCAGTTGATGTTGAATTCTTCATGCGATAAATGCCTCCCATGTTTAGTGGATATTCTGATCCCCTCCTCGTAGAATAGAGGATTAACTCCATTGAAAATATATTCTCTGTCCTCCAATGCTCAAAATAAGAGAAAGTCATGATGGCGGTCTATCATTTTGATGGGGAATCTGATTAGTGGTGGACATTGATCAAGAATACAAAGTTCCAGGAGGAAATTGATTCCATGGATTGTGAGGAATTCAAGAAAATGTTTTTCAATAAATATTTTCCCTAAACCCTCCATCTCAATATGGAAATAGAGTTCTTCAGACTTAAGCAGAAGGAATATGAGTCCATTGGGGTGTATGAAGAAAACTTCACAAGGATTTCAAGATATGCCTCCGAATTTTTCATTAACACCGAAATCAAGGTGGGTATCTTATTTAGAGGATTAAAGTCAAGTCTATGAAAAATGTTGGTGATTTGTGACTTTGATAGTTATGAGGAGATTGTCTATTATTCCCTCAAGGTTGAAATGGATATTGGAGACTCCCAATGGTCTTGAGGGATCGATGAAAAAAAGCAGAAAACAAAGTCTAATATGGGTGGTTTGGAAAATAAATCCCATGATGGAAAGAAGATCGAACATCCCACATGTCAAATTTGAGGGAAGAATCATCCTGGGAACTGTATAAAGGGAACCAGGAATTTCTTCAAATGTGGAAGAATGAGACATCTTGCTAAGAACTACCGGAGGGATATGAAGAATCCCACTAATGTGTAAGAATAAAGGAAGGTTCAGATCAAAACTCAGCCTATAGTGCATTGTTACAACTGTAAGGAGCATGGGCATTATGTGAATAATTTCCCAAGCCAAGGGTTGTTGGAGGAAATCAACAACAAACTCCGAGGCAACAAGGAAGGGATTATGTCACCACTACTGCTGAGGTGGAACCATAAAACGATGTGGTGACAGGTATTCTAGTTATTCAATCAAGAATAGTGAATGTACTATTTGATTCTGGTTTTATGATTTTTTTCATATCATTCAAGTTTAGTAGAAATATTCAAACATAACCTCAAAATTTAGAGGTTGAGTTATCTGTGAGAATAGAAAATGAAGCAATTACTGCATCCAAAGTATATAACTCCTCCCTGGTTAAAATTTGTGGACTAAACCTCCCAGAAAATCTCTTCATACATAATTTAGTAGAATTCAATGTTATCTTGGGCATAGATTGACTATCTTTATACAAATAAAACATCAACTGTCAGGAAAGGTAGATCACTCTTCACATCCTGAATCATCCTCCAATTCTTTACAAGTGTAAGGAGGAAGATGAATCTCCTTTAGATTCATTGTCTCAAGTGTGGATATTAATGCCTTATGAGCAAGCATGCATAGCTCAGTTGATTGAGACAAAGTAGATGATACTTCTCGAAGATATTCCCATCGTGAGGGATTACACTGATGTATTCTCTAAAGAATTGTCTGGTCTTCCTCCTAATCGATAGGTTGAGTTCTAAATTGAAATTATTCTTGAATATCTACCTATATCAAATACACCTTATAGAATGACCACCATAGAGCTGTAAGAGCTAAAGAAGTAGTTACAAGAGAATACGGAGAAGGGTTTTATATGCTGAGTGCTTCACCATGTGGTGCAACAATACTGTTATTCAAGAAGAAGGATGGATCAATGCACCTCTGCATTGATTATAGTGAGCTCAATAAAATCATAATAAAGAACAAGTATCCTCTATAATGGATAGATGACTTGTTCGATCAGATTCATGGGGCCATTTATTTCTCTAAAGTGGACTTTTAGTTAGGATATCACTAATTAAAGGTGAGGAAGGAAGATATTCCCAAGACTGCCTTTCGAATGAGGTATGGAAACTATAAGTTCATAGTGATTCCCTTCAGACTCACTAATTCTTTGGAAATATTCATGGATTTAATGAATAGAGTATTTAGATATTATCTTGACAAATTTGTGGTAGTCTTTATCGATGATATTATAATATACTCCGAGAGCAAGGAGGAACATGAGAATCATTTGAATACAGTTCTGATGACTTTGCAAAGGGAGAAACTTTATGAAAAGTATAGTAAATGTGAGTTCTGTATGGATGAAATATCATTCTTGGGGCATGTTATCACCATCAAAGGGATATCTGTAGACCCTTATAAGACTAAGACAATTGAAGAGTGGCTCATGCCAATATCTTTAATAGAGATCCGTAGCTTTCTGGGTCTCACCAAGTATTATTGACAATTTGTGAAGAACTTTTCACGATTTTTAAACCCAATGAAAAACTGACACGGAAGGGGTGAAGTTTTTATTGAATCAAGAATGTGAGGAAAGCTTTAAGGATCTCAAAAAGAGGCTTATCACTATTCCAGTACTCACATTCCTGATAAGTGGAGAACTCTTTGTGGTGTACAGTGATCCTTCAAAGAAGGTATTACGCTGTGTGTTGATGCAAAATGATAAAGTGATAGCCTACACCTCAAGACAGTTGAAAATCCATGGGAAAAATTATACCACACATGATCTGGAGTTGGAAGCTGTGATTATTGCATTAAAAATCTGGTGGCATTATCTCTACAGGGAGAAGTGTGAGATATATAATGATCACAAGAGTTTCAAATATATATTCACATAGAAAGATCTTAATATGCACCAATGAATATGGTTAGAGATCATCAAGGATTATGACTACTCAATCCGCTACCATCCTGGTAAGGAAAATAAGGCGGCAGATGCTCTAAGTAGAAAGGATCCTATATCTTTAGTAATGATGAGAGTTGAGAAGGATCTAATCTTATTAGATTTTTAGAGGATGGATGTGAGAATCATTAAGGAACACAATCAATAATTTCTCAAATGGTTTCCCAACCACCCCTCATTGAGAAAATAAAGGATGCTAAAAGAAAAGATGTAGAAATTCTGAAAAGGGTGGAAGCTATTAGAAATGGAAAATCCTATGAGTTTAAGATTGATCAAGAAGGAGTTGTAAGATTTTAGTCACGATGCACATGAGTCTCAGCCTAGTTGTTTAGGACTCGACATGTGTATCCAAGAGACCCGAGATCAAATCTAGGTGGAGGCATATTTCCGGCACTATAATAGCATTGTAGCAGTACTGTAGCAGGTACTGTAGCAACCAAGACTATTAATCCATCCGGGTCTTTTGGCCACCAGTTTGGTCCTCGGGTCCTACAAGGCTTTCAGGCCACCCAAGGCCTTCAAGATAGTTGTTTCTCAAGGCCTTCAGGCCACCTTAAGGACTTTGGGACACCCCAAGGCCTTCAGGCTACATGAATGAAAATGTACCAGTCAGACTACAAGGGACAAGGCTTCAGATTAGGATTCAGGGCAGATGCATTCACTAGAGAAAAGCTAACCAGAATTGGAAGAATGGGAGGGTATAGTTTTTCCATCGGTACCAGGCCTGTGCAGCTTTGTATAGGACAACTAGTCGATCAACCCTGTGAAGGTGGAGTGTTGATATCATGACATATGCTAGGGAGGAGCAGTTCCAAGTTGTCTTGTCTGGGTGATTCCCTCTAAGAACTACGAGTCATGTAATTGTCTCTAAGACTTCGGGCCTTGTAAGGGTTCCACCTCACCCTTTGAAAAGGTGGATTATCAAAAAATAATAAAAAAATGAAGGCCTTCGGTCCATTATGACTGAGTCATGACTATGTGTACCATCCGATCCATAGATAAAGAAGGAGATTTTGAATGATGCACATAGCTCAACCTTCTCTATTCACCCGGGGAGTATAAATATGTATCAATATCTTTGAGAGAACTTTTGGTGGGACAATATAAAGAAGTAGATTGCTAAATATACATCAAGGTGCCTGATATGTCAACAAGTGAAGGCTGAAAGATAGAAGTCTTAGGGGATGATGCAACTACTACCCATACCAACATGGACATGGGAAAAAATTACCATGAACTTTGTCACTGGACTTACAAGGACATCCAGAGGAAACAATGCTATATGGGTCATTGTGGATCATCTTACAAAGACAGACCACTTTATCACCATTCGAGAGGACTTCTCATTGGATAAACTTGCACAGATATATATCAAAAGAGGTGGTAAGGCTGCATGGGGTACCACTATCTATTGTATCCGACAGAGATCCGAGATTCACCTTGATGTTTTGGAAAAGTCTCCAACATGATCTAAGCACTAAACTGAACTTCAGTATGACCTATCATCCTCAAATTGATGGCCAATCTAAGTAAACTATTCAGACACTGGAATACATGTTGAGAGTGTGTTCTATGGACTTAAAAGGAGGATGAGACCAACATATTCCACTGGTTGAATTCTCCTACAACAATAGTTTCTACTCCAGCATCCAAATGGAACTATATGAAGCCCTTTATGGGAAAAGGTACAGAACACCATCATGTTGGGATGAAGTTAGTGTGCATAATCTACTAGGGCCTGAAATGGTTGAATAAATGTTGGAGAAGGTGAAAACCATTCAGCATCACATCAAGACAACCCAAAGTCGACAAAAGATCTATGCAGACAATCGTCGATGAGACCTTGATTTTAAAGTTGGAGACATGGTATTTCTCTACATATCTCCATGGAATAATGTCATGAGGTTTGGGAAGAAAGGAAAGCTAATCCCCAGGTACATCGACCCCTTTGATATTCTTGGTCGTGTTAGAGCTGTGGCCTATCTACTGGAACTTCCACCTACCACGTTTAAAGTACACGATATCTTTCATATATCTCTCTTAAGGAAGTACATACCAGATCCTTCACATGTACTATCTTCAGAGGTGGTACAGTTTGAGAATGATCTTTTTTACGAGGAGAAGCCAGTGAAGATCTTGGATCTTAGAGATAAAGTTATACGTAAAAAGACTACTCACCTAGTCAAAGTACTATGGTGGAACCATAAGTACGAAGAGGCAACATGGGCACTGGAGGAGGTAATGAAAAAAAATACCCACACCTATTTATGGCTTAGAATGTAAAATGAAATTTTGAGGGTGAAATTTCATAAGGGGGGAAGAATGTAACAACCCAAAGTTTAATTAATGGAAATTACATTCTTATAATTATGTCATATAGTATAATCACATGAAATTATAATACAATGAACTAATAAGTACTATGTGACCTTTAAACATAATATTGTTACTTCTGTGATTTGAATTTTAAAAATCTGATATACACGGTTGTGATCAATAAGATATTTGGAGTCTAATAAGAAAAACTTAATTTTTGGTGAATAGTAACCGACCCTTATGAATAAAAATGTTTCCCTTATGAATAGTAATATGAACCTTATGAATAGTAAATCATCCAAGTGAATAAGTAACCTTACCAATGAAAGTATAAATAAAATTTATCCATCTTATAAGTGACAATATGATATAATTATATTATAGTGTTGGTATTTTTGTATATTTAATTACAATTTTATGATTAATTTAATAATTTAAAAGAAAATTTATTTTCATAAAATGTATTCATAAATAAGTACTTTGATTACTTATGATTATATGATAATTTTAAGAGACCTTTATTAAATTTTCAAAGTGTTTCAAAACCAGTTTTAATTTTAAAATTTGTATTTTTCAAGTAAATTATGATTTCAATTAAAAATTAAATTTCACATAGTTATAAAATTATTTTTATAAAATAGACTTCATTTTTGAATTATAAATTTCAATAAATGGTTGGGGTGAATTTTTTGTACTTTTCTAAAATACTTAAATTTTTTAGTGAATAGTAAAATACGATAATTTGTTGTATATATACATTATATGTTAAATACACTATTTATTGAGTCATCATTGATATAAGAACCTTGGGTTTAAACTCACATGTACATATTATTTTTTTCACAAGAATCAATATTATTTCTTGTATTGAGTAAAATAATAAAATAATGAATAAAACATTGAGAAAACTCCCCTCTCCTCTACTATAAAAACCACTCTCACCCCTCTTCTCTTCACACCTATCAAGTCTTATGACTAGTCCAAATTATAATCAAATACTTCCCTAATACCCTCTCCCACGTCCAACAACCTTTGGTCTCTTCAAAATATCAAATCCTCTCCCTTAAAGAGGTTCTCAAGGAAGATATGTTCAATAGGTAAATTCCTCTTTTCATTCTTTTATTTCCTTTCAAGTTACATTCTTTTCTTTTTATTTCCCCACATACTTTCATACAAATGTTATTATAACTCTATTAACTTAAATGTAATTAAATTTTGTTATGATAATGTAATAATTCATCACCATCCCTTATTTCCCCTTATTTTATACTAGAAATGAAAATACCATTTGAGATGTGTTAATTTCTCACATTCAAGGACGATGAGTTTTCAATTTCTATTATCATCTTCAATTCTGGTCATGAAAACATTTTTATGGTTGAAATAGACTATAATATATTTATTATATATAATTTAAGGTTTTGGAATCTCTTATACACATGATATTAATTTATAAAGCAAAATGTGTTCGATGTGATCAAAAAACCGCAAATTAACCAAAACAGATATCATTAAAGTTTTATATAATGATTCATCTTCACTCCAAATAACCAAATGAATTTTATAATCAAGTAATCTACTAGATGATCACTAATAAAATATAACTCTAATTCTGTACAACCATTCTCATCTTACATGTTTATCTTTACATGTATATAAGTAAACCAATCACGAAAACCAATGAAACAAACAATAAAATTGAACCTCTTAACCCATCAAAAAGGTCATGAATGAACTTAATAAGGTTATAATAAATCAATTACATAAATAAGAGGTTAGTGAAATATTAATTAATTAATTTAATTTGGTTATCTAAGAAATTAAGATCAAGTTAAGGACTCCATTGGATTTAAGGTAAGAGATTTTACTCGAACCTCGATTATTCCTTTGGGTTGCTCTATCATTATTTTTACCCAAATTAAGTTATCTATTATTTTTATGAACATATTATAAATGTTGTTTATATTCTCAAAAATCATGTATCAAGATCCAATCATTATTCTCTTTCATGGATATACATGTTTTTAAATGGTTCCCTCCTCAACATTTCCTGAAAAGAAAACCCGTTTAAGGGAACTTCTCAAATTCTTACCCAATTTCAAGTGCACTCTACCATCTATTTTAAGCCACTGTTGTTTTTATAAAATCATTATTTTTATTATGAAAAAAATTCTTGGTTCACTTCTGGTTTTATATAAAATATTATTCCCTTTTCTATTTTAAATGCTCTTTAGTATTTTCCTTAAAACCATACTAAAATGTTTTAATGCTAAAATTTATTAAATACTCTTCTTACATGTTTTCACTTCTTTTTTGACATAACTTACCCTGATATATTCTTACTTTTATTTATAAATGTCCATGTATATTTTAATTCCTTTATTTCATGGAAACTTGTATGATATGCCCATTCATTATGCTTTATGACATGATTATGATACCCATTTCTTTCCATGGTTACCCTTATATTTATGTATGATTGATTATGTATAATTCATTGTGTGGAAAACATATTCATGAACATTTTAAGATGGGTGTGACCAGATATCTCGCCAATAAATTGGGTAAAGTTGATTCTCATGAGACGTTATGTGCAACGGTCTTGGCGATAAGTCTTGACTCATGCTACCATGCAGAACGGTCTTGGTGGTTAACCTTGACTTGTGCCCCTCTATGTGAAATGAGCCTTGACTCATACTAATGTCATGTTTTATGTTTCTGCCACATTATTATGAATCCATGTTTATATGATCCCATGTTTACATGTTATGATTTCATATGTTCCATGCCTTTTTATATCATTATGTTATTCCTTTCAACCCATGTGCTAAAGATTTATTATTATGTTTATTCTCTTACTGAGATTTTTAGCTCATCCCTTTGTTCATGCTATCCCCAGGTTATAATATGAATATGTATGAGTACAATTAAAGTTAGGAGTTCTTTATGAAGACTAAACAAATAAATGTTATATTTAGTTCCATGTTTTAAGTTTTATGTACCTAGTCTTCCAAGACACTAGACTTTATGATTCTTGGATTGTAATATGATGTTTAACTATGATTAAAATAATGTAATGATATGTCTAAAAGGATAGGGTTTATATAATTACATAGGCATAGATACAAGATTTGAACCCCAAAGGACTGGTTAGTTTAACAGTTTTGGAAACCAAATTACATACATGAACCTTACATTATATTTTAAAACATAAAGTAAAATATAGAAAATATTTTGAGAAAGCCATTATTCTCCTAGATTAACCTTTCATATCAGTCATAATACACATCTTAACATCCTGATAAAAATAAAACAAAATAAATGGGTGAGTTTAGATGCTCAGTAAGGGTAAGAGTACAATAGAAGCTATTATGAATAATAAGCATAAACATTAAGGAAAAGTGTATAACTAAAACACAATCCACTTAAACATAAACTTGAGTAAAATATGGAGAGAATAAATAAAAATCCCATAATTACATATAAATAATCACATGGATATTCTAATAATAAAATAATCACATGAAATATCAATAACTAATCTCATAATGAGGGAATTGATAATACCAAACATCATAAAAATTCCATCAAGGCTTCAGCCAATACACTATACATAAACAGGTAAAACATTATCCAATACCTAAACTAGTTTGTATCATGAGACCTATTGATGCATCGATGGGTTATAGTGGTCCCATACCATCACTTACTAAGTCTAATACATTCCTCATGTGAAAGAGGCGAAACATAAATATTCATATTGAAAAACTAGCACATGAAATGTTAATAATTCAACCATAAACCATGAATGATATCAAAATAGAACATCCATAGTCAAACTGATCATAAAACCTTTAGTAAAAATATGGTAGGTTGTATCATAAGATATCAACCTCAATCAAGAATAATATTCAACAAAGGATGTTTTCATATATGAAAATAATCTAATAAAATCATTAAAAATTTCTTGAGAGAAATACCCATTTTTACTTTGAAATCATTTACTTAAAAGGCTGTGCAATTTTAAAAGAATTTTTTTTATTGAAAATAATCTTGTAAACTTGTAAAGTATTCTTCAAGACAATAAGATTTCATGATGGCATAAAAATATAATCATGCTGTAAAATTTAAAAAACACTCCTGTATTTTTCTTGAAAAAGTCATAAAGTACCTCACTTGGAAAATGACAAAAAGATTCCTTTCAAACCATTTTATAAAACTTCAAACATGGGTAAAAATACTTTAATTTTTTTTAATATAATAGTAAAAAAATTTTGGAAATAATTTTTAAGAAAGATGGATATGAATGATAAATATTCCTCAGTAGATACTTACGTATAAACAATCCCAGATAATAATGAGATTGTGAAATTAACTCTTACCTTATACTTTTATTTAGTTGTATGAAATTTATACTTCTTTATAATGTTTTAAAAGATGTTATTAATTTATACCAGAACCAGAACCATATTCCTATTTATGATATCATATATTATCTTTCTATATCATTTTGTTAATAATATTCCATTATCACCCTTATTTCTAGTGTTTACTGCATCATTTTCCTATGCATGTTTTATTGTACAAGTCCTGTTTATTATGAATAGGATATATATGTATATATTATCTAAAGAATGATATTAAGTTCATATATATTATATTTACTCACTATATACACTTTTATAATCATTCTTAAATGGTTAATGTGGAAAATGAATCTCATTGCTTCGTGGATATGGTAGGTCGTACGTATGCACGAGCGGCGATATCATTCCATTAATGGTGAAAGGGTAAGTAATTTGATGGTATGTTAATTATAAAAAATTAATATCATGTCATATTTATTATGTATATCTATTATTTCTATCATTATACCCATCCGAATAAAGTGGTGATGAAAAACGAATTACACCATGACGTGGACACGGTAAGTCATATGTACGCACGTGCAATGCTTTCGTTTTTCATAGGATGGATAAATCATGAAATATGGTTTTTAAATAATAATAATAACATATCAGAATATATATGATACTATATTTATTACTTTATAATGTAAACAACATATACAGAGGAAGTAGAAGAAGAAAAGAACTTGGACGAGTTAGTAGAAATGATTACCTCTTCTTCGGTGAACTTCCTTTAGATCTCTTCTTAAGGGATCTAGGGTTGGTCATTTTGGGAGATCAGAACCTATAGAACTTGTCTAAAGATTTTTGGAGGAGAAATTTGTAGGACTTAGTAAATTTAGAAGGCTCAAAGTGGTGTGAAGAAGTGAGGGTGGAGGTTCCATTTTATAATTGAGGTGAGGGGAACCTTTGGAAACTCACAAAATATTAAATTAATATAAATTAATTTTCAATTAAAAATGGATAAAAAATGACTTAATTAAAATATAAGATGATTATGGGTCGAAATAAATTATTCCAATTAAATTTAGACAAGTTTTGATTATTTTTTAACCATTATCTTTTTATTTTAACCCCTTTTAACCCTTTTAACTATCACTATGATATCTTTTAAGTTACACTTTGAGGGTTAATATAATTACTATAAAATGTAAAAAAAAACAATAAATGATTCATTTATTACATATTTAACTTCATCCCAATAATTTGGACAAATTTTATATTTTTATGAATTTTATATCATTTAGTAAAATATTATTTATTTTAAAATATCATTAGTATTAATTTTGACACTATTCAATACTTGACTTTTAAAAAACATCATAACAACATGATATTTTCTAATTTTTTTTTAAATCATCAATAATATTTCAAATTAATCTATAAAATTCATGTATGATATAAATTCTGTCAAATTATATTTATTTTAATATTTTTAATATCATTTATTTGATTCTTCCATTAATTAAACAATTACCGCATCATCATTGTGTCACCATTTAGGGTAGTTATTTTATCACTAAAAATTATAAATAAATTACCATGATGTATGTAAACATATTATATTTCCAAATACTATTTATATTTGAGAAAATCCTTTATATAACCTCATATTAAAAATATTTCTCTTGTTAAAAACAAAAGTATGACAAAATTGACTTTCCCTTGAATATAATGTTAATAAGGTATATTCTCATCCAAAAGTACATAAATGGTCTCATAAATGATACTTAAATTATTAGGGACAAAAATAATCATCCAATAAATTTAGGATAAGTGTTAGGGTAATTTTATGATATTTATAATATTATTTTCACCCTTAATTACTTGATTTACCCTTAACCATAGTAATTAAAATATTACTAAATTTACTATTCATATGCCCCCCAAAAAATAAAATAAACCTATTTACATAATTTGGATCCACAAATTCAAAATATGTAATTAATTTTTCAAAGTTTAGAACGCATAAGTTTAATTAATTAATTTAAAATTAATCCCATTGACAAAATGAGAAAACAAGTTTTTTAAGTGAAAACTTACATTAGATTGTAGCATTTTTATATTCATATTCAATTTAAAATTGATTAAAATGACCTAAATTATATTAAATTATTTAATATTAATTTAATTATAATTTAAAACTAATTAAAAATATAATTTTACAATATACATTATTTAGATGAAAAAGTTGTTTTCAATTAAAATGCAATATTTTATCACTATTCATCAAAACATGAAACATATAAGAAAAATACTAAAAATTAAAACAAAGTAAATTTTATATTACTATTTTAAAGAAGAAGTTTAATTTTTCAAATATAATATATAAAACTTTCAAAAATTGTTTTTAAAATAGGTTCGCCGTTAAAATGCGGTAAAACTGCTTTTATAAAAATACAGGTTTTATGTGTAATATTGAGATTGTTCTTATCTTATGCCTATCAAATATATTGGATGAATGTAAAAATATTTTATTTGCTATATAACATATAAATTTACTATATAAATTCTATAAAAGTGTTAGAATTTAATTGACTGTGAAAATCATGACTAAATAGTGTTTTGTTCAAATCTGTTTTTGTGTGCATTATAAGCTATCAAAAAAATTAAATTTTTTCTAAAATAAAAATATGTTTAAGTCTTGGGGTGATAAAAACAATGTGATTCACAAGATGTGGGTTTCTCGGTTTAACTGGAGCACGACTCAGTTCTTCACGAGATCTCATATTAGGCCATGATCCTTTAGAAGACAACACCACAGGGCACTTAACTCTCACTATTTCACTAAAATGGTGGTTAAGAAAGGGCATGTATAAGGCTGAAGGTCGTGAGAGAAAGAGAAGGTGAAATGGTTTGAGGGAGTAGGCGCGAGCGAGAGAGTGAATCAAATTTAGGTTTAAGTCTGAATTATATCATTTAGAAATTTGAATTTAAATAATATAATAAAATATAAATGAATAAATCAAATAAAAATTTTACACAAAAAGATAGGAATGGTAGCAAAATAGAGGTTCAATTGGTAGAAAAATAAAAACAACGACTGGTAGCATCCCAACAGTGTCTCTTTCCCATGGTGGATCATTTCAATGGTGGATCATTTCAATAGTGGCTCACCAACGGTGGATCATTCAATGGTGGATCATTCCAATGGTGGATCATTCCAATAGTGGATCATTCAATGGTGGCTTGTCCAATGGTGGCTTCTCCAACAGTGGATTGTCCAGCGGTGGATTTTAAAATGGTGGATCCTATAAGATTAAAGACTAACTAAAATTTATCATTCCTAATTCATGTTTGATGTAGCTTAATCTCTCAGAATTCAAAGGATTTATAAAAATATCAGCAAGTTGATGTTCATTTCCTATGAATTCAAGAGTTATATAACCCTTTTAGAAATGTTCTCTCAAAAAGTAATATCTTACATCAATATGATTTATCCTAGAATGAGATATAGGATTCTTAGAAATATTTATTGCCCTTGTGTTGTCATAATTTATAGAGACATGTCTGAATTGAAGTGATATTTGGGTGCATCCATTGTAACATGTTCATGCATATTTTTTCCACATGAATAATAAAACATAAGGAATAAACATAAGGGTTACCCATGGAAAGAAATGGGTATCGTAATCATGTCATAAAGCATAACCAAAGGAAGTATCATAATGGTGACTATAAAATAATGGATTTAAATCATACATGGGAATTATTAAGATAAAATAGTCATAAATCATGAAAAAATGATGTCAAATTGAAGTGAAAATATGTAAAAAGAGTGTTTAATAAACTTTATAAATGAGCCACTTTAGCATGGTTTCAGGAAAAATATTAAAGAGACTTTAAAGAGGACAAAGTAATAAATTTTCATATAAAACTAGAAATGTACTATGATAGTTTTTCAAGATGAAATGAGTTATTTTTGAAAAATAATGGTGTCTTGAAATAGTTCATGGTGTGTACTTTAATATGGGTAAGAAACGGAGAAGTTCCCTTTAATTAGGCTTGTTTATTGAGATAAATTAAGAATAAAACCTTTTAAAATATGTATTTCCCCATAAAATAAGGATAAATTGATATAGATACATAAGTTTGGAACATATACATATAATTTAGAATATTTACATAAGAATAATTAAGACATACATTGGTGTAAAGAGAGAGAGAGAGAGCGTAACCCAAAGGAAAACTGGAGGTTCAGGGAGATCCCTTACCTCATGTTTGAAAGTGCTATGCACTTAATTTTATAGATAATAAAATTATATTCATTAATAGTTTAATTCAGAACCTATTAAATATATATTTTATTTATTACAATTTTATTAAGTTAATTTATGGTCATTTTTATGAGTTATAAATTTTTAATTTTGTTATTCTGAGAGCGTTTATTTCATAATTTTATGATCGGTTCCCTGGAGTATAATTATGGGAGTTCTTTTTAAATGGAAGTAAAACTAAAAAAGTGGAATTATATGATATTAATATACATCCATAATTTTAAATGGTTCCATATATAATTTTTTAATGAGATGAGGATGATTCATTTTATAAAATGTTAATGATAAACGTCTAGTTTATTTTGACTATTTTTCGATCACCATGAACTAGTTTTTTTTTATTTAATATTATATATATTAGTTTCAGAACATAAAAAAGTTATAATATACATTTTAAAATCTTTTTTATACATTATAATGGTTTTATGACCAACCATGAAGGTGGTAATGGAAAATGAAAACTTTCCATCCATGAAGGCAATGAATCGATACATCATGGATGGTGTTTTCATTTTTAGAATAAAAGGATAAGAGAAGAGACATGATGATGAAAATTCCATTAACATAATAACATTTCATTATATATATGATACTATATTTATCATTCTATTTTGGATAGGGGAGGTGAGGGGAGGATAAGAAATGAAAAGAAATTAAAAGAGATAGAAGGAGGATTTTACCTCTTGAATGTCATCTCCTTGAGACCCTCCTTAAAGAAACTGGGTTTGGTATTTTGGTGATACCAACAATACCAGTACACGGGGAAGAGGTTTATGAGAGAAATTGGGTAGAATTTAAGTAACTTTAAAATCTTATAAGGTACGAGGATAAGAGGTAGTGAGGGGCAGTATTTATAAGGGGAGGAGAGAGGTGTTTTGATTATTTTATTAATTTTTTTAGCTCAAAACCATCAATAGTGTGATTCTTGTAACTAATTACATTAAATAGTTCAAGTGAGTTTTAATTAATGGTTTCTTACATCATTCGTGACTAAAAAATTCATTTATTTGGCTTAAAATGTTAATTTTCATAAATTATAGCATTTAACTATTCACCAAAATTAAACTATTTTAGAAAAATACCAAAAATTCACTATAACCATTTTTTGACATTTAGATTTAAAAAATGGACTCCATTTTATGAAATTAATTTTATAAATATGAGAAATTTAATTTTTAATTAAAATCGTCATTTATTCGAAAAAATACTGATTTTAATATTATAACTGGTTTTATGAAACTTTGAATAAAATAATTAAGGTCTCATAAAATTATCTTATAATCACATGAGAAAACAAATTAATTTATAAATCTATTTTATGAAAAAAAATATTTTAAATCATTATATTAATTGTAAAATTGTAAAAAAAACATTAAGTTTCTTAAAATACCATCACTTAAGTTATCATTTTTAAAATATTTATTTTCTTATTATATGATATAAATATATCATATTTTCATTTATAAGAAACCTAAATTTTTATTTATACTTTCATCCTTTAAATTAATATTTTATTATTAACATTATGCTTTATTTTTATAGCTTTATTTGTGAGTGTGGACATTCTAGAAGATCCAAATTTTCTTATTTCCTATTTTTTATCATACTGTAAAATTTATTATTTTTATTGGTTTATTTAATGACTAAAGTATCATTCTTCATTAATGGAAATAATGTATTTATTGGGTTCCCTATGTGATGTATGTTCTTTATACTATGTAACATAATTATAAGAAGGGAAATTTTCATTGATAAAATTACGGGTTGTTACATTCTTCCCCCCTTATGAAATTTCACCCTTGGAATTTTATTTTACATACTAAGGTGAAAACAGATGAGGGTACTTCTCCTTCATCACTTCCTCTAGCTCCCATGTCACCTCTTTATATTTATGGTTCCTCCATAGTACTTTGACCAGGTGAGTTGTCTTGTTATGCAAAACTTCATCTCTACTGTCTAAGATCTTCACTGATTGCTCCTCATAAGAGTGATCATTTTCCAGAAATACTACCTATGAATTTAGTACATATGAGGGATTTGGTATGTACTTCCTTAAAAGGGATACATGGAATACATAATGCACTTGAGCTAAGGTTGGTGGAAGTGCTAGTCGATAGGTCATAGCTCTGACATGATCAAGAATATCGAAGGGGCCGATGTACCTAGGACTTAACTTTCTGTTCTTCCCAAATATCATGACCCCCTTCCATGGAGATATGCGAAGGAATACCATGTCTCCAACCTCAAACTCTAGGTCTTATCAATGATTATCATTATAGCACTTCAGTCAACTTTGGGCTGCTTTGATGTGTTGTTGAATGGTTTTCATTTTTTCTACCATTTATTTGACCATTTCATGTCCCAATAGCTTACGTTCACTGACTTTATCCTATCATACTGGTGTTTTACATCTTTTCCCATAAATGGATTCATATGAAGCCATTTGGATGCTTGATTGGAAACTATTGTTGTAAGATAACTCGACCAGAGGTATATGTTGGCCCCATCTTCCTTTGAAGTCCATAGAACATGTTCTCAACATTTCTTTGAGTGTTTGAATAGTTCAATTAGATTGTATATTAGTTTGAGGATGATAATCCATACTGAAGTTCATCTCAGTGTTTAGAGAATGTTGGATAATTTTCCAGAACTTGGAGGTAAACCTCGGATCTTGATCAGATACAATTGACAATGGTACTATATGTAGCCTCACCACTTCTCTGATGTATATCCATGCAAGTTGATCGAGTGAGAAGTCCTATTGAATTGAAATAAAGTGATCTATCTTTGTAATATTATCCATAAAAACCCATAAGACATTATTTACTCTGGATGTCTTTGGAAGTTTGGTGAAAAATTCCATGTTGATCTTTTCCCATTTCCATGTTGGTATGAGTAATGGTTGCATCATCACCTCATACATTTTCCTTTCAACCTTCACTTACTAATATACCAGGAACTTTGATGTATATTCAATGATATCCTTCTTTATATTGTCTCACCAATAGTTCTTTCAGAGATATTGATACATCTTTATGCTCCCTAGGTGAATAGAGAAGGTTGAGCTATGTGCGTCATTCAAAATATCTTTCTTTATCTCTGGATTAGATTCTTTATATAGCCATGACCCAAATCTTACAATTCATTACTCATCAATTTTGAACTATGAGGATTTATTTTTTATGACATCTTCTACTTTATTTTGAATTTCCACATCATTTCTTTGAAAATCCTTTATTTTATCTATAAGGGATGGTTGAGAAATCACTTAAGAAAGGATTGATGATGTTACTTACTTAATGATTCCCATTTCCATCCTTTACAAGTCTAATAATATTGGATCCTTCTCAATTCTCATCATTGATAAAGTTGTAGGATCATTTCTATTGATAAAATCTTCCACTTTATTTAGTTTACCTAGATGGTAGTGGATTGAATGGTCATAATCCTTGATGGGATCTAACCATCTTCACCTGCATATTAGGCTCATTTTATGTGAATATATATTTGAGATTCCTATGATTAGTATATATCTCACACTTATCCCCATAAAGATAATGATTCTAGATTTTCAACATGAAGATAATAACTGTCAAATCCAGATCATATGTGGGATAGTTTTTCTCATGAAATTTCAACTTCCTTGAGGTGTAGGCTACCACTTTATCATTTTTCATTAGTACAAATCCTAATCCCTTCTTTTAATCATCACTGTATACCATAAAGATTTCACCACTTGTTAGTAGTGTAAGTATTGGAGTAGCGATAAGCCTCTTTTTTAACTCTTTAAAGCTATATTCACATTCATTGGTCCAGATGAACTTTACTCCCTTTCAAGTCAGATTGGTTAGTGGGTTTGAAAATCATGATAAGTTCTTCACAAATCGTCGGTAATACCCATCTAGACTAAGAAAACTACATATCTTCATTATAGATGTTGCATTAAGACACTATTTGATTGCCTTTGTCTTGGAAGGGTCTATAGATGCTCCTTTGATGGTGATAACATTCCCCAAGAATGATACTTCCTCTATCTAGAAATCACATTTATTGTACTTTTCATAAAATTTCTCCCTTCACAAAGTCTTTAGAATAGTATTCAAATACTCCTCATATTCCTCCTTTCTCTTGGAGTATATTAGAATATCATCTATAAATACTATCGCAAAATTTTCAAGGTAATATCTAAAGACTCTATTCATTATGTCCATGAATATTGTTGAATAATTAGTGAGTCCAAAGGGTATCACTATAAACTCATAGTGTTCAAACCTCATTTGAAAGATAGTCTTGATAATATCTTTCTTCCCCACATTTAATTAGTAATATCCTGAGCAAAGGTCCACTTTAGAGAAATAATTAACCCATGCAGATGATCAAAAAAGTCATATATACGTGGAAGGTGACACTTGTTATTTATCATGATTTTATTTAGATCTTGATGATCAATGAAAAGGTGAATTAATCCATCATTCTTCTTGAGAAAGAGGACCAGTGCACCTCATGGTGAAGAACTCAGGCACATGAAACCATTGTCCAAATTCTCTTGTAACTACTTCTTCAGTTCTTCCCACTTAATGGTGACTATTCTATAAGGATTATTTGATATAGGTAAAGATCTAGAAATAAGTTAAATTGAGAACTCAACCTCTCAGTCAGGAAGAAGACCATACAATTCTTTGGGGAACACATCAGTATAGTCCCTCACAATGTGCATGTCTTCAAGCATGATATTCTCATTTGTCTCAATCATTTGGGCTAGATATGCTTACTAATAATGCAATAATATATATAATTGAGATGGGGAATTGAAGAAGATTCATCATCATCCTTACACTTGTATATAATTAGAGGATGCCTCAGGATGTAAAGAGTAATCTCCCTTTCCCGACAGTTGATGTTGTATTTGTATAAAGATAGCCAATCCATGACCAATATAACATCAAACTCCACCAAATAAAGTAAGAAAATATTTTCTAGGAGGTTCATCCCACAAATATTAACTGGATAGGAGTTATATACTTTGGATGAAATAATTTCCCCATTTTTTGTTCTCACATATAACTCAACCTCTATATTTTGAGGTGGTGTTTGAATAGTTCTACTAAATTTTCAAGATATTAAAGAATGCATAAAACTAGAATCAAATAGCATGTTCACTATTCAAGAATGAATAACCATCATACCTGTCACCATATCATTTTTGAGCTCCACCTCAACACTAATGATAACATATTCCCTTACTTATGGCCTTGAAAGTTGTTGTCGTTGTTATTGGCTCCGACAACCCTTGGATTAGGAAATTGACTCGCATAATTCCCATGTTCCTTATAGTTGCAACACTGCACTATAGGTAGAGTTTTGATCTGAACATTCCTTTATTCTTCCACTTTTTTGGGATTCTTCATATCACTTCGGTAATAATTATCCTGATACCCCTCTCTTCCACATTTGAAGCATCTTATGGTTCCCTTTAGATAGTTCCCAGGATGCTTATTCCCACACTTTTGACACATGGGATGTTGAGATTTATTTCTATCATGGGATTTATCTATTTATCCTCCCATATTAAAATCTATTTTCTACTTTTTATCTTTGAGCCCACAAGACCATTGAGAGTCTCTAATCTCAATCTCAAACTTAAGGTCACAATGAACAATCTCCTCATATCTATCAAAGTCTCATATCTATAACAATTTTTGTATACTTGAGTTTATTTCACCAAAGAAGTGATCCAACTTTCTTTCAGTGTTCTTGGAAAACCCAGAGGCAAATCATGAAAGCCTTGAAATTTTTTCCTTATACACTGTGATGGACTTATCTTCTTTCTGATTTAGTCTGAGGAACTCCCTTTTCCATCTAAAGATGGAGATTTCATAGAAAATATTAATTGAAAAATATTTTCTTTAATGATTCCCAATCCATGGAATCAATTTCTTCCTTAGAATTTGTGTTTTTGATCAGTTTCCACCACTGATCAACTTCCCCATAAAAAATATAGACCACCACCATGAATTTCTCTTCTTTAGAGCACTGGAGTATAGATAATATCATTTCAATTGAGTTAATCCATTGTTATGTGATGAGGGGATCAGAAGATCCACTAAAAATAAGGGTCCTTTTTCGCATAAAGGATTCAACCACAATTTTCTATTTCTTAGGAGGAGGGAGTTCCACATGTTTCAAGTTATTATTCATAACTTGAGCCAGTTGTGCTAGTATTTTCATAAAGTTTTGAGATCATGTTTCTATAAAATTTGGAATTTCATTAGGGAAATCATCACATTGCCTATCACATTGATTTTTGGCACAAGTTATTCTATTTTTAGCTATTAACTAAGAAAAAGTACAATTAGGGGGGTGGACTGGAATACTTATCTAATAAGCATATAAAAAAAATACAGTTTTGAACATAGAATAATAAACTTATAAATGAAAAGTATATCCTAACACATGATTTCCTAAGTTTTAATCTAGGTTATCCATGGTGATAGAATTATCCCTGTGGTTCTTACTAAATTTTTCTAGTCCTAATCTCAAAAAATAATTAGATCATTCTATGATACCAAATATAACAACCCTAGCATTTTACACATATTATTACACGATTTTAAGAATAATTATCCATCAAATAAAAACCGAGGATTGTAAAGTCTAGTGTGTTTGGAAGATTAAATAAATAAAACAGAAAACATGGAACTAGAATAAAACATCTTTATATTAATCATCCATAACGAGCTCTTAACTTCCTTTGAGCTCCTACATCTTCATAGGATAACCTAGGGAATACATAGACAAAAGGGATGAGATAAAAAGCCTAGTAAGAGAATACAAATAAGAATAAAGCATAAAACATGGGTTATAAGGAATAACATGATAACATATTAAGACATGGAACATGAATAAACATATGGAAGTAGGACATATAAAACATGGGATCATATAATCATGGAAACATAAGAATGTGTAAGAAATATAAAACATGACATAAATATGAGTCAAGGCTAACTGCCAGAATATATCACATGGTGGGAAAATCCCCATAATAGATTAGGTTTACTCACTAATCCCATATATGATGTCTCATGAGACTAAACATTATCCAATGTATTTTAGTGATATATGGGTGCACCCATCATAATATGTGTTGGATTGGTGTAGCCTGATCCTCTTTAGATTTTGTTAGGTAGAATGCTTACGACCCATACTGTACATCATGATTCAACTCTATGGACTTCTAGTCACTAGCCACTATATAAGTTCATAATTTGTAATGACTATTGTAGCATTGTGGACTTCCAACCACTGGCCACTATAGCAATTTGGACTTGGGAGGCTGCGACATTGTAGCAATGTGGAATTCCAACCACCTTACACTATAGTGCAATAAAATTTCTGTTTGGTTGGTGGAATAGTGCTTAATATTATTTATTATCCCATTTCAGGATAGGGTTTGTGTGTGTTAGAAACTCTGAGATACTCCATATAATTTTTTTTTCTGAAACTAGTGAAATTTCTACCTCTCTGTGGATGTATGGATAATTTACTGAACCATGTAAATCACCGTGTCCTGTGTGATTATTTCTTCTGTATTTTCTTCATATGTAAACCTATTCTATTTTTGAAACTCCAAAAATTTCTACAATAACATGTTCATTCATATGTGTTTCAAATTAAGATTCAAATATAAGGAATAAACATAAGGGTTACCCATGGAAAGAAATGGATATTGTAATCATGTCATAAATCATAACCAAAGAGGGTATCATAATGGAGACCACGAAAGAATGGATTTAAATCATACATGGTAATTCATAATAGAAAATAGGTATAGATAATGAGAAATGATTTCTAACTAAAGTGAAAACATGTAAAAATAGTGTTTAAGAAACTTTAGAAATGATCCACTTTAGTGTGGTTTAAGGGACAATATTCGAGAGACTTAAAGAGGAAAAATAAATATTTTTCATATTAAACTAAAAATTAACTAAGATATTTTTTTCATGATTAAATGAGTGATTTTAGAAAAATAATTTTGGCATGAAAAAATTCATGGCATGTACTTGAAAATGGGTAAAAAACGGATAAATTCCCTTTAATCGAGCTTGCTTATCGAGAGAAATTGAGAAGAGAACCTTTTAAAATATGTATTTCCCCATAAAATAAGGATGAATTGGTATGGATATATAATTTTAGAACATATACATATAATGTAGAAGATTTACATAATAATAATGAAAAAATACATTGGTGTAAAGAGAGATAGAGAGAGAGAGAATAACTCGAAGGAAAAAATGGAAGTTCGGGGAGATCCCTTACCTTATGTCCAAAAGTGTTCTGCACTTGCAATTTATGTCTTAGATAATAAAATCAGATTCATTAATAATTTAATTCAAAACCTCTTCAATATATATTTTATTCATTACAATTTTATTAAGCTCATTTATGGTTATTTGAAGGAGTTATAATGTTTAATTTTATTATTCTGGGAGCATTCGTTTCATGATTTTATGATCAGTTCTCTTGAGTATAATTATGGGAGTTCTTGTGAAATAGAAGAAAAACTCCAAAAGTGGAATAATATGGTATTAATATACTTTTATAATTTTAAATGGTCCCATATTTTTTTTTGTTTTATGATATGAGGATGATTCATTTTACAAAATTTTAATGATAAACATTTAGTTTATTTTAGCGGTTTTTCGATCATCACGAACTAGTTTTGTTTTATTATTTAATATTATATATATTAGTTCCAGAACATAAAAAAGTTATAATATACGTTTTATAATTTTTTTTATCCATTATAATGGTTTTATGACCATCTTTGAAGGTGGTAATGGAAAATGAAAACTCGTCATCCATGAAGGTGATAAATCGACACATCACAGACAATATTTTCATTTTTAGAATAAAAGGAGAAGAGAAGAGACTTGATTATGAATATTAGATTAAAATAATAAAATTAATATATATATATATATGATACTATATTTATCATGTTTTTTTGGATAGAGAAGGTGAGGAGAGGATAAGAAATGAAAAAAAATTAAAAGAGATAGAAGGATTTTACCTCTTGAATGTCGTCTCATTGAGACCCTCCTTAAGAAACTTGGGTTTGGTATTTTGGTGAGACCAAAAAGAACAGTACATGGGTAAGTGTTTTGGGAGATTAATTGGGAAGAATATAATAAATATATAAATCTTAGAAGGTGTGAGGAGAAGAGGTGGTGAGGGGTGGCATTTATAAGGGGATGAGAGGGGTGTTTTGATTATTTTTTTAATTATTTTTGTTATTTTAGCTCAAGACTATAAATAGTGTTGATTCTTATGGATAATTATAGTAACTATTTCATGTGATTTCAAACTAATGGTTTCTTAAATCATTCATGACTAAAAATTTCATGTATTTGGCTTAAAATGTCAGGTTGTAACACCCCGACCCCAGTTACCCAGAGTCGGTGCATTATTTTAATATATTGGCATGATTACAAGGAATCAAGTCCCGAAGGAACGATCAGTTTAGCAGTCTTGGAAAATAGATTATATAAATGAACATTACATTAAATTATAAAATGAAAAACAACAACAATTTTGTCTCTATTGACCATATTCATATCTCTTAGACTATCCCTGCAGGTCAGTCATAATATACTTCTTCACATACTGGGAAAAATAAAACATAGAAAGGGGTGAGCTCAGATGCTCAGTAAGGGTAAATAATTTAGCAGAAGCTATAAAATTTTAAGGCAAGATGTGAAATAAAAATAAAAAACTTTTTAAACATAACCTTGAACATAATATGGAAAAAATAAATAAAAAATCACTATATAAACATGCACATGAAAATTCTTCTAGTTGAATAATCACATGTAATAACTAATTTCATAATGAGGGAATGCCTAACGCTGGACATCATTACCGCATAGTCAAGGCCTTGTGCCAAGACTAAAAATAAGATTTTTATCAAGGAATTATTTCAAGACACTAGTTTGTCTCATGAGACCTACTGATGCATCGAGGAGCTATAGCGGGCTCCACCCATCACTTACTAAGTCCACTGTATTCCTCATATGAAAAAGTTGAAACATAACATAAACATTCGTATTAAAACTAGCATATGAAATGTCAATAAATTAACCATAAACCATGAATGGTATAAGAATATAACATTCACAGTCAAACATATAAAAAATAATTCAATACAACATGGAAGATTTTATTATAATAAATCAACCTCAATCAAGAATAATGTCCAGTAAAGGATGCTGACATAGTTGAAAATGATCAGTAAAACTTTTTAAGAGAAATATACCTTTTTGTGAAATCATTTAAAAGTAACACATTTATAAAGGAAGTAATTTAAAATAGATTTTTGAATCAAAGTGTCCCATACCACTTTGAAACTTTTGAAAATAATTATCATTTCAAAACATTCATTTCCATATAAATAAATCTTTAAAAACATTTTGAAAACATAGACATTAATTAAAAGGATTTAGAAAGATAAATATTTAAAACATTTAAAATGATGATATAGTTAAATAGACCCTCCCATAAAACCTTAAAATATTCCTTTTGAATTTTTTTTATGAAATATGGGTATCGATGATAAATATGTCCCAGTAAATACTTACACATAAATAATCTCAGATAATAATGAGATTGAGGAAATAACCCTTACCTTGCACTTTCCTTTGGTCGAGGGTACGTTTAACCTCATGTATAATGACCATAGTATGTTATTAAATTATAAAATAACCATATTAATATTTATTATATCATACATGATTCATAAATGACTTTATACTAGACATTTAATAATGATTTCCATGTTAAATTAACATTTTGGGTAATAATCGCTTTCTTTATCGTACGTGTTTTAACTTGTTATTCTTGATCGTATCATTTAGATAATTATTTAAATACTTACAGAATATAACACATGATTTATATATCATATATATTTATAATATAAATATGTATAATAGATAGATATATGAAATGGAAAACACCGTTTATGGAGACGGCAGGCCGTACGTACGCATAAACACTGTTTCCGTTTTCATATCGTATTGAATGGAAGTGAATAAGATATATGTAAGTACATATATATATATATATATTCAATAGAATTTTTATTTCATATATTACATACTTATTAATAATATATATTTTTATAATCATCGTTGAATGGTGAACATGGGAATGAATCTCATCACGTTGTGGAGACGGTAATCCGTACGTACGCGCGAGCGACAATATCATTATATTGATGGTGAAATTGTATGTAATTGGATGATATATCATATATAAAAAATAATTAACATGTTATATTTATTATTTACATCAGTTATACTCATTATTATACCCATACAAATAATGAAGTGTTTGAATAACAAACTACACCACGACGTGGAGACGGTAAGCCTTACGTACACACGTATGGTGAATTTGTCATTTAGAGGGTGGATAGAATAATGAATATGGTTGTACCATATTTATAATAACATCACAGTATTTAGGACGTACTAGAGTTATTATTTTGGTTTGGAAACAACAAAGAAATAGGAATTGGAAGATGAAAAGAACTAGAAAGAGGGTGGTGAAATTATTACCTCTTCTTCGGGTGTTTCCTTTTGAGTTGATCAAAAGGGCTCCTTAGGCTGGATTTATGATAAAATTAAGCACTCTAGGTTGATTTTAAGGAAGCTGGGAGGATATTTGGGCAGGGGTTGGCTGAGCCAAATTGCTTTGGAGGTGTGATTTTGAGAGAAGGGGAAGTACCCTTTAAAAGAGAGGTGAGGGTCACTTTAAGAAAAACTTGAAATATTATTTTATAATAAAATAATTTTCGGTTTCTAGTGGCTCTAAAATGATTTATTTATAGTTTAAGTTGGGGATGGGTCAAAAACCACTCAATCAATAGGTTTTATACAGGTTTAGGTCACCATATTAACCTTATCTTTTAGATTTAACTCTTAGTTAAATATTTTAACTTTTACTGTGTCTTCTTGTGTTCTTACACTATATGGTTAATAAACTTACTCTAAAATTCCAAGAGAACATAAAGTGGTTCATTAATTACATATATAATATTGGTTAAGTCCTTTGGATGAACCTTAGATTTTTAGGAATATTATATCAACCAATAATATAGTATTTGTTTTAAAAATTAACTTATGTCAATTTGGACATTATTTGGTATTTGGTTTTTGTGAAAGTCATCACAAATTGATTACTTCGAAAAAGATACATTTAATCAACCCTAAAATTTTATATTCACCTAGAAAATTCTTGGATATCATAAAAACTTTTAAATTATATTTATTTTAATATTTATAATACCATTTATTTGATTCTTTCATTAATAAGGTAATTACTACATCATCATTGTATCATAAATAAATTAAATTATTTAATGTATAAAAATTATAAATAAAATACCATTATGTAGGAAATATTTTTAGAGTTATAATTAATATTTATAGTCGAATTTATATTATGTGTAACCCTATATTAAAAATGGGTTAATTATTAAACTTTGAATTTAACACTTTTAACTCTTCTTTAAATAAAATAATAATAAATGTCCTAATCTAATACAAGTGTACCTAAAGGATAATATTTTATTCCTAAGGCTGTTTTTGGTCGAAATAAACTTATCCAATAGAATTAGGACACGTGTTAGGGTAATTATAATATCATTTTTACCTTTAATTATCCAATTTACTTTTAACCGTGGTAAATAAAAGTTAAAAGTCACTATTCCCCAAAATTTATTTTCATCTTATTGAACCAAATTTTACTAACTGATATCAACCATGTCTCTCGGATTTTTGAAATTCAACTCACAGAAGTGGTAAAATTAAGTTTTATACAAATTTATAAATGCTCTTAGAAGGTGGGTAAAAGAGGTTAAAAAGTTCAATAAAATTTTATACATCTAATTTTATTATAAAATGACTCCAATGAAATACATTGAACTTATATAGGTACTATATATATATTTTGACTTAAAATAAATTTAAATAAAATAAATAGTTATTTAAATAAAAAGTCGGTTTTAAATAATAACACAGTGTTTTTCACTATTCATCAAAAATTGAAAGTTTTCAAAAAAAATACCAAAATTTCACCCAAAGATAATTTTGATATTCTGAATTCAAAAATGAAATCTATTTTACCAAATTCAAAAACATAGAATTTTCATTTGTTAATTTAAAATTAATTCCCATTTTCAAAACCAAAAAGCTGGTTTTTAAAAAGTAAAAAATATCAAAAGATTGACATGTGTTTATGTCAAATTTAAATGTGAAATTACTTATAATGACCTACATTGTATTAAATGATAAAAATATAATCTAATTATACTTCAAAAACTTTCAAATTCATAGTTTAACACTAAGTTATTTCGATTAAAAAAAATTTGTTTTCAATTAAAACATATTATTTTTTACTATTCGTCAAAATATGAAAATTATCCGAAAAGTACCAAAAATTTATCCAAACTAAATTTTTATGTCCCGCTTCTAAAGAATAATTTAATTTCATTAAATTGAATATATAAAAGTATTAAATATTGGTTTTAAAAGGGTTCTCCTTTACAAGGCATAAAACTGCATTTTTTGAAAAATACCTCTTTTATCTTAAAAATTGAATTTTTCTTATATTATGTCTAAGAAACACAAAAGATGAATGCTGAAATTATATAGGATATATAAAATTTAAAATGTGGTTAATACTATTCATAACCTATTTTTTGAATGGCTAGTTTGGTAAATCGTGGTGCGCTCAAACTCAGTGTTGCGTGTAGCGAAAGTTATTGAAATACTTTGAACAGATAACATACCATGAAATCTTGGGGTGTTACAAAGTACCTTAAGTTACCATATTTCACTATTCCAAAAAAAAAATCAATTATTTTAAAAAAATATCAAAAATTCACCCTAACCATTTTTTGATGTGTATATTTAAAAAATGGACTCCATTTTATGTATATAATTTTTTAAATATGAGAAATTTAATTTTTAATTAAAACAATAATTTATTAAAAAAATACCGATTTTAATATTATAACCGATTTTATGACACTTTAAAAAATTAATTAAGGTATCATAAAATTATATTATAATCATAAAACAAAAAAATATTAATTTATGAATGTATTTTATGAAAATAATTTTTATTTAAAATCATTATATTAATTATAAAATTGTAAAAAGTATTTACTTTTCACAAAATACCAACACTTAATTTATCATTTTTAAAATATCTATTTACTTATTATATGATATAAATATATCATATTTTCATTTATGAGATACCAAAATTTTATTTATACTATTATCTTTTAAATAAATATTTTACTATTAACATTATGATTTATTTCTATAGTTTTGTTCATGAGTATGGTCATTCCAAAAGATCCAAGTTTTCTTATTTCCTATTTGTTGTCCCACTATAATATTTGGTATTATTATTGGTTTGTTTACTGACTAAAGTATCATTATTCATTTATGGGAATAATTTTTTTTATTGGGTTCTCTATGTGATGTAGGTGCTTTATAGTACATGACATAATTATAAGAAGATAAAATTTCATTGATGAAATTCCAGGTCGTTACAAAGATACCAGTGACTTTCCCAAAAGATGACATGTTCTAGAGGTGCTTTTTATATCAAAATTGCAACCACAAAAATCCATATCTAAATAAATCACTAAATAAAATGATTTTCCCCTATGGAAAAACAATTCTAAATTGGTTATATATTTGAGGTATTTGAAAATTATTTTATCAGCAAGTAAATGAGATTCTTTAGGGTTTTCTTGAAAACGGGAACACATACACACACTAAATATAATACCTGATCAACTAGAAGTTAAGTATAGAAATATTCCAATCACAGCGTTGTAATTGGTTTGATCCTCTAGCTTTCTAGTTTCATCAAGATCTGACTTACAAGTGGTACTCATGGGAGTATCATTACTTTTAGTGCTATCCAAACAAAAATGTTTTAGAAGGTCTTTAATGTACTTACTTTGATTTAAAATAATTCCATATTTATTTTGAAAAATTTGAAAACAAAGAAATAATTTAATATCACTCATTAAACTCATTTCAAATTAACTTTTCATCATTTTTGAAAAATCAGTACACAATTTGTTTTAGAGGATCCAAAAATAATATCATCAACAAAAATTTGAACTACTAAAACATCTTTTGAAATTATTTTTATAAAAAGAGTAGGATCAAGTATACCTTTTGAAAAAACTTTAAAAATAAAAAAACTGATGAGACTATCATACCAAGCTCTAGAATACTATTTTAAACCATATAAATCATTAGTTAATTAGAAAACATGATTAGGAAAATGTGGATTTTGAAATCCAAGGGGTTCTTCAACAAAAACATCCTCAACTATATCACCATTTAAGGATGCACTTTTTACATCCATTTGATATAGTTTGAAATCCAAATGTACTGCATAGAAAATTAGTATTCTAATGGATTGAAGTATCACCACTGGTGCAAAGGTTTCCTCATAGTCAATACCCTCTTCTTGACTATATCCTTGTGCATCCAACCTAGCTTTATTTCTGACTATAGTGCCTGAATCATCAAATTTTTTTCTAAACACACACTTAGTTCCAATATTTAGATTGTATTTAAGTCTAAATAAAAGTTCAAAAACTCTATTTATTTCAAATTTATTAATATATTATTGTATTTCCATCACCCAGAATCTATCATTAATTGTATCATTGATATTCTTAAGTTTAAGATAGGACAAGAATGCTTGATGTTCAACCTGATTTCTAAGTGTATCTCTAGTTTTTGTACCTATTTCTAGGTCCTCATATACAACATGTAGATAATGGTATTTATCAATCTTAATAGCTCTAGGAAAATAAGGGTGGGAAATATCAGGGTCATCTACAAGTTCAGGTTCAAGTTCGAGTTGTTCGTCATAATTTGATGATTTTTCTATTTGTTTCATAAAATTTTCAGAAGTTTTTACATTTATATTCATAATTTAAAGATAATCCTCAAGGTTCTCTAAAGGGTTCTTAGGCTCATATGGATCTATTTCATCAAATTTGACATGAACAAACTCTTCCAAAATCTTGGATCTTTTATTAAACACCCTATATGATTTACTAGAAGTTGAATAGCTAAGGAAAATTCCTTCATCACTCTTAGAAGAATTTTTTTCAAGATTATCCTTAGTATTAAGAATAAATATTTTTCAAAAAAAACTCTAAAGTAATTACCCTTTTGGATTTCTACCCTTCCATAATTCATAAAGAGTTTTCTTTAAGAGAGGTCTAATTAAAATTCTATTGATTATGTAACTGGTTGTATTCATAGCCTCTTCCCAAAAATAAACAGGTAAGTTATACTCATTAAGTATGGTTTGAGAAATTTCTAGAAGTGTTATATTTTTCCTTTATACAACATAATTATGTTTATGGGGTCCTAGGTGTATAAAAAATATGATTATAGACATTTTTTGAGAAAAAAAGATTCAAAGTCTTGATTTTCAAACTCATGACCATGATCACTTCTCAATGTATTAATTTTAAGTCCACTAAGATTTTATATAGATTTTTCATACTTTGTAAAATGAGAACAGACTTCGATTTTGTGAGCAAGAAATAATACACAAATATACCTAGAAAATTCATCTACAAGAACATAAACATAATGCTTCCCATTTAAACTAGAAACTCTAGAAGGGTTTAAAAATTCCATGTGAACCAATTCTAGAGGTTGAGAAGTTGAATTTTTTTTCTTTGATTTGAAGATACCTTGTGTTATTTACCTTTTTGACATGGTTTACACACTTTTTCATTTAATAATTCTAGTTTAGGTAGATCTTTGACTGAGCCTTTCCTAGTTATCTTTCTAAGAGAATGAATATTACAATGGACTAGTCTACCATGCCAAAGAAAACATTCTTTGTGAAAGGATTTTAGGTAGGAAATGTTTTGAGAAAATAAAGCGACTAAATTAATATCATAAATATTTTCATTTACCAAGGCCATAAAAACTAAATCATTTTTAGAATAAAAAATATTTAATACATTATTTTTAAACTTAACATGAAAACTATCATCACATAGATGTTATATGATGACCAGATTATAATTTAAACCATCTGTAATTAATAATTTAGAAATTAAAATAGTATTAGAATTACCGATTTGGCCAAGACCAATAGTTTCCCCTTTGACATTGTCACCAAAAGAGACATGTCCACCATTTAACTTTATCAAATTCTTGAAACTTGAATAATCTTTAGTCATGTGTCTGGAATAACCACTTTCCAAGTATCATAATTTCTTACTGGATATTTTCTGTAATGTCCCAAAAATTCTATATAATTTTTTTTAATTATATAGAATTATTTCAAGACCGTGAAATCTGACGGCGCGTGATTCCGAGGCCCAGAGTGCCTAGAACGATCCATTGAAGTTTTGTTAAGCTTTAATTAGCGCGCGTAAGCAGTTTTTTGAAAAAGTGGAATAACTCTTAAACGGTTACTTGGATAAAAAATCTGAGGGTACCGTTACGCTCAGGATGGAGGGTTTACCTTAGGCGCGACTTAAGTTTAGTCGGCGCAAGCCTACGGTGAGAAAACCCAAAAATGGCATGACCGTAAATAAAATAATTAAACAAAGTTATTTTATTTTTCAAATGATTATAACTCATGAACGATAACTCAGATTAAAAATCTGAGACCACCACTGAACTCATTAGGTTATGCTTTATTTAGGTGGATACTAACTTTGGCCGGTGCGGGCCACCAGAGAAAGTTAGTTTTTGGCCGTAAATAAAATAATTAAGTGACAATTATTTTATTGTAAAACGGTAACTCGGATTGGAAATCTGAGAGTACTTTTGAGTTCGTTGGGGGTGTGTTTCACTTAGACAGAGCCTAACACCGACCAGCATGAGTCGAGGGTGGCTGTTAATAATTTTCCAATCTTTTTTTTCAGGTACGTTTAGTAAACGCGCAAGCGACATTTTTTAACTTTTGAACCGGTGCTCGGAATTAAAATCCAAGGACACCGTTGAACTCACAGTGCCGATATTCTCTTAAAGAGACCCTCACCTCAACAATAGTAGGTCGATGGTGAAATTTAGTTTTAAGACTTTTCGTGGGTGTGTTAAAAGAATAAAAATAAAATAAAACATCTTTTATTTTATTTTTCCTTATGAAACATCCCATTTGAATTCGGTGGTGGGGACCACTCCAGCTTGAAACCTCCCATTATGAAATTAATGGCAGGGACCACCCGACACTTGAACTCCCTCTTTAATATGGGGGTGACTCTTGGTTTCTCCACCGGATTAATTATGCCAACTTAAACTTAATTGTTGTGCCAACTCAACTAGTTTAATTTATATGTTGGCTCCTCACCGTTCTCTGGGTTGGGGGGAATTGTTGGAAAGGAGAGCACTTGAAGGGCGAGATTTAGAGAAAACATTATCCAATAAAGGAGATTCTCCAATAAAGAATGAGGACAATGTTTGACTCCGGATCGGAAGCATCTTATGGAAGCAACGAATGCCGAAGTCCCCTCCATCAACTTCGTCCTCTTCTTCACACCATCTCCAAGAAACAAGGTAGGGGTTTAAATATGTGTGATTATCGTTTCCCATGTTATTCTCTTCTAAACAAAGAATGCGGATCAACTCAGTAACTAGTTGATCCACGGATGTTTTCTTCTTGTGGGATTAGGAATAATTATTGCAGGTTGATGTAGGAGTTTTATATACGTTGAATTTTATTCTATTGATTCTTAATATCCTAAATTCATGACGAAGATGGCCGAACTAACATGGCCATTGTCCTGCATATAAACCTTTCTCCTCTTTCTTTTTATTCTTCGCGCGTTCTTCTTGCGTTCTTCAACGCCTAATATTTTATTGACACTGGAAACATAGAGTTTTGCTGAGCGTGAAATATGGACGCGGAGCTCTCGACACAAGGACTGCGAATATGATATCATTTAATTTTTCAGGCTTGGAACGAAGCCGCAATAGCTCACAGAAGAAATCAGTGACCGTCACCCAGTTGTCTGTGAGGAAGTTGGGGTGGTGCGCGTCCGCGCCGCTGGTTGAGCAAGAGGCCGCGGCCCATCAGCCTCGGCGGAGCAGGGTAGCAAACGACATCCGGCCAACCACATGGTGGAGCGGCAGCGTGCGTCCGTGCCACCGATGAATCAAGAGGCCAAAAGAGGCCGACATCTGGCCGGCTGTGGTTGAGCAGCGATGCGCGACCGCTCCACTGGGAGGAAGACCGGTTGGCCTTTCGTGTTGGATCGAATTACACCAAATATACACAAGAGTGGGGGGGGGGGGGGTGAATTGTGTCTTTTCAAAAATCTTTATGAGATTGTGTTCTGCCTTTTAACTTTAATCAGATAAAATTATGCAGTGGAAATTTAAATGGCAGTAACACAAGATGTATAGTGGTTCGGAGAACAGAAGGCCCCTAGTCCACTCCACCAATGCTCTACTCCACGAGCTTGGTGATTTTCACTATCTGATCCTCGTTTCAACAGACCGGTTCACAACTGAGTACAGGCAGTTTACACCTTTACAATCCAAGGCAAAACAAAGTCTTATGGTTCACTTACAGAACCTACACAGCTTAGTACGAGAAGTCGATCACTCAAGAATAGAAAGAAAAGATTTTTGTATTTTGAAAATACTTTCCAGATGTTCTTTACAATTGCAACAGCATGCAATTGACAGTAGGTAGATCATTGCCTTCAGAAATAATAATCTTCACATAAGAAACCTTCTGAGTCGATCCCGTTGCAGTAGATATAGAAATATAATTCACAACTTCAGCAGTAGAAAATTCACAGTAGATATTCGTTGTAGAACAAGTGAATCTTCTATCGCGTTCCTTCCTCTTTTAACAAACAGAGCTTTGACGCTCCTTTTGAACTAGCAGATCGGTGTGTTTCAGTAGTCTCTATTTTTCCCTCTTTTTTCTTCAGAATAATAAAAAGATAACACATGATTAATAATTTTCCGATGCAGTTCAAAAATCCCATTTAAATAAAATAATGATAAGAACTTCACCTATAAAATTAGATCCACACAAGTCGCCTTTTTACTCGCGATATTCAAACATTTGAATTTACAGAGTAGTCGTAACTTCCCTGAAGACTCGGCATAAAAAGTTCCTTTTAATTTGATTATGAAATAATTGATGGAATGGTTTTGAATTAGTCAAAATCGTACTTTAAAATCAGCTTTAAATCAGGCTTGAAATCCGCCTAATAATCAGCGTATTGACTATTGCATAAAAATATCGACTTTAAATTTTCCGACGCCAAATGTAAGGTTAAGTTGAACTGTATGCGTCCTCTAAACGTGAGGTTGATGACGTAGTCTTCAAACGTAAGGTTCACAACGTAAGGTTGAAAACGAACGTAAGGTTCATTCCAAACGTAGGGTTGGTCATCCATACTTTTACTTGATCCATGCTTTTCCAAGAACGTATGGTTGTTTACAAAAGTAAGGTTGATGAACCATAATTTTGAGAAAAAAACGTAACATTTAATATTTATGTACGGTTCTTCTTCCATAATTTTCTAATATCCCAAACGTAGGGTTCCTTTTTAACGTAGGGTTCTTCTTCCATACTTTACCGATAACGTATGGTTGTTTAACCATACTTTTTACTTATCTCAAAAAAGTATACACGGTTTTTATCCTTACGCTATGTTTATCCACGTAGGGTATGAACAGTGTTTCCAGAACACGCTCAAGCAGATTCTGAATAAGTAGCGCATGAATAGTGTTTCAAGAACATGCTAAATATGAATACTTTAATAATAAATTCCTGTAATTTCAAGAGTAAAATAAAATGATAAATTCCTGAAAAATGATTAACAAATAAAATCATTAGAAAATAATTAAGGTTATTTGTGAGCATCAAAATTATCATAAAGAGATAGAGTATTAATATAAACTCCCCCTTTAAATAAAAATATTATCTATTTTTGAAAACAACACTTGCTCAACAATCTCCCCCTTTTTGCTGATCAAAAAACCCATAAAATAATATGACTAATTAAATGAAATTAACTTTAAAAATTAGTTACATAAAGTTTTAGAATTTTGAGAGGATAAAACAATATTTAATTTTAACAAAATCATTTCAATAAATAAAAATTTCTCCCCCTTCATGAAAATAAATAAAATGTTATGTTTATCCAAATTTCTCCATCTGTATAAGTATAAATCCATATAAATACAAAACATTTTAAATATACAAGAAATAATTTAAATAAGGTTTAAAAAACTTAAAATAAAATGTTCCGTTTATCCAAATTTCTCCCCCTTTTTTTGATATAAAAAAGAATGATAAATCATGGATTTTAACACATTTAATGTTGCACTGAACTGTAGGTAAATGCTATTATTAACTGTTTATCCATAATTAAATCTGGAGTACTGGCATAGCAAAATAAAACAGTAAAATAGATAGAAAGAAAGAAATAGACTTTCATTAATAGTCAAAAATAGATACAATGATGATAAACATAGGAATCAAGGCTTTTTGTAGTGAACAAGTAGGGTTTATCTTCTCTGGACAGTAGACTTGATTTCTGCTAACTGTTCTCTCAACCTTTTCATTAATCCATCACCAAGATTAATAATAATATCTATGGCCTCTTGAGTCATATGAATATCTTCAATGAGATTGAATCTAAAAAACTCATGAAGCCTTTCTTCTTTCTCCATAAACAAAGAAATCTTCTCTGTGATTTTTTCTAAGATAGAGAGAATCCCTGGCTCACTGGATGTTAACTGATCAACTAAGAATTTCTAATTATCTAAGAGAACAGATAATGGAGCACTGTTGAACTGAAGATATTGCAACCTGTCATTCATATTACTCATTGCAGCTGTGATAGCTTGAAATCTTATGATTAAATCAGGTGAAGTGTCTGATCCACTAACAACACTATTTTCAACTGATGAAAATTGTGTCTCCAGAAACAACTTAAGATATGAGAAATCTAACTTCATAACCATTTCAAATTTCAATTTGGCAACAGCATTTAGCATATCCTCTTTAAAAATTTCAACTTCTTGTCTTGAAACAGTACTCTCCTTAAGCTTTTGAAATTTCAACTGTTCGGATGATAAGATGCTTCTCAGAGAATCATTCTCACATTGCATTTGAGATAGATTTTTGTACAACTCTTCAGCTTCCCTATTCTTTGAATCAGAAGCACCCGATGCTTGGTTCGCATTCTCAGGTTCTGTGAGAGGTAGCAGTACTAAAGGTAATGTTTCAGCATCAGATTTTTCTTTCTCCATGTCCTGAGTAGGTTGGTCCACAAATTTTTCCTTAGAGTCCTTTTCAGACTCTTCCATAGAAAAATCCTCTTAAAGAACTTCTGTGTGAGCTTCAGAAGCATGCTCATCATGATTATCTGCAATTTTTTCATCTAATGAAATATCTAAAATGATATTCTATGGAGTTTCCTGAGGTCTGGGCACTTCCTCACCAGGATCTGCCTCCTTTTCTTGTTGAAGTACAACAGAAACATCAGCTACATCCTATTGTTCTAATCTTTCAACTACAATTCTTTTATGATCAGAATCTGTAACAGTGACATTATGTTCTTGAGGTTGTTCAACAAACTTTTCTCTAAAAAATCTGTAATAGAGTAAATCTATTGTAGTTAAGTCATGAGAAGTAAGTTCCTCAATCACATGTCTTTTCCTCTGAGTTTGAAGTCCCTCCTAAATTCTATCTTCCTCAGTTTCTACCACTTCAAATCTGATCCTCCTTGCTACAGTGCTGACTCTCAATTCAGCTTGTCCCTCCTTGGACTTTGCAGATTGAGCTTGAGCACTCTCTTATTCATCATTTTATCCTACTGGAAAAAGTTTTCCTTTGATATTACTCTAGAAATAGCCAATATTCCTTAAAGTTCTAGAATTAAACACATTACTGTAATGAAGTGTACTCTGGCATCCACCAGTCTCACCATGTCCTTCTTAAGCAATAAATTGGAAATTAATTGACCAAAAGGATAAAAGTTCATTCAGGCATCACTCTGACAACAATATCTTAGGTATCTAACCATATACCTAGGAAAATTGAGTTTTAAATCACCGAGAAAAAGATACATTATATACATATTGATATATAATATCTTTTCCATCTCAGACATCCTCGGTGCAATCCCTATTTGCACAAATTTGACCAAAATTTTCTGATCAGGCTCCAAATCCTTGATAAACATTTTCTTTACAGTCTTAATACCAAAAAGAAATGACATTATGTCTTCTGATTTATGCACATAATCTCCAATATTTTTCAAATCAAAATGAAAAACTCCCTCATGAGGGCATTTGAGAACCTGAACAATTTCTACTGACGAGATTGAGAAATCCATATCCTCTATCTTAGCCATCATACTGTCCTCAGTATCTCCCAGACTAAACTTTACAGATTTGAAGAATTATCTAAGTTCAAACTCATATAGAAATTCTATATTTTCACTTTTGAACATCTGTTCAAGGTTCTGAAATGACAGTGCTTGTTTCAACAGTAGATTTGTCTGAAATAACCAGTCGAGATCGATTACCTTTCCCTGTAATATTTTTCTTCCTTCGGATTGTTTTCTCTTGGCATTTCTTGTCTCAGATTCAATGACTCTTTTATTCCTTACCATCTCTGCGAGAATCGCTGAAGGTTTGAAGGTTAGGGTTTCAGAAGTTCAAAGATTAGGGTTGACGAGTAGAGGTGCGATTTGTGGGTTCGAAAGGTTTTGATAGAAATGAAATGGTTTAGAAGTCGAAAGGGTTTCTAACAACCTTGATTCCCATGTTTTTAATAATCATTACATATATTTAAAAATAAATAAAATAGATTACATGGGGAAAAGAAACTAATCATATTTGAAAAACAAAATAGATAAATTATTTTAAGCAGAATTAAAATAAAGAACTGCCATTGTAAAATAAAATTTTATTTAAAAACAAATAAACCTAGATCCCCCTTAATAAAATCAAACCTTGCAGTGGGAAGTGGTTTAGTAAAAATATCAGCTAATTGAATTTCATTACTTAAAAATTCCAAAGATATATCCTTTTTAGGAACATGATCTCTTAGAAAATGATGTCTGATATCAATATGCTCAGTTCTAGAATGATTAATAGGATTTTTTGAAATATTTATAGCACTAGTATTATCACATAAAATAGGAGTATTATTAAAATTTAGTCCAAAGTCCATAAGAGTGTTTTTCATCCACAACACCTGTGCACAACAACTACCAGCAGAAATATATTCTTCCTTAGATATTGACAGGGAAACTGAATGTTGTTTCTTACTTGACCATGACACTAAAGATTTTACTAAAAAGTGACAAGTTCCTGAAGTGCTTTTCCTATCTAATCTACAACTCCCAAAGTTTGCATTTGAATATGAAATCAAATTGAAATCAGAAGTTTTGGGATAAAGAAGATATTGAAAAACAGTTCCTTTTAAATATCTAAAAATTATTTTAACAGTAGTTAGATGATATTCTTTAGGATTTGTTTGAAATCTTGCACAAATACATACTGAATAAATTATATCTGGCCTGCTAGCAGTAAGATATAATAAACTACCAATCATACTTCTATATAAATTGTTGTCAACTGATTTTCCAGTTTCATCCAAATCAATTTTTATATTAGTACACATAGGAGTTGTATATGTCTTGCTGTTTTCAAGTCCAAATTTCTTCAACAAATCAGTAATGTATTTGCTTTGATTCAAAACATTTCCAAAATCTTTTTGATAAATTTGAAGTCCTAAAAAGAAATTTAGTTCTCCCATCATACTCATTTCAAATTCTTTTTGCATTAACTTTGAAAACTCATGACAAAGGTTTTTATTAGTTGATCCAAAAATTACATCATCAACATAAATTTGAACCAATAAAATATTAGAATTCACAGTTTTCTTAAACAGTGTTGGATCTTCCATTCCAACAGAAAAATCATTTTTCAAAAGAAAAGAGCTTAATCTTTCATACCAAGCTCTAGGTGCTTGTTTAAGACCATAGAGAGCTTTAGTATGTTTAAAAATAGAATTTGGTTTTTGAGAATTTTCAAAACTAGGAGGTTGCTCAACATAAACTTCCTCTATTAAATAACCATTTAAAAAGGCAGACTTAACATCCATCTGAAATAATTTAAATTTCATATGAGATGCATAAGCTAAGAGGATTCTAATGGGTGCTAGTCTAGCTATAGGTGAAAAGGTATCATCATAATCTATACCTTCTTCATGATTATATCCTTTAGCTACAAGTCTAGATTTATTTCTAGTTATTATTCCTTGGTCATCTTGCTTATTTCTAAAGACCCATTTGGTTCCTATTACTGGATAATTCTGTGGTATTTCAACTAATTCTCAAACTTCATTTCTTTTGAACTGGTTTAATTCTTCTTGCATTGCTATCATCCAGCTTTCATAATCTAAAGCTTCTTCTATAGTCTTGGGTTCTAATTAGGATAGAAAGGAAGAGAATTCTACAAGATTTCCTATATTTCTTCTAGTTTTTATTCCTGTATCTAATTTTCCTATTATAGTTTCTAAAGGGTGATTATTTAGGGTTCTAGTCTGTCTAGGCAACACACTTATAGGTTCTTCAGTATCACGTTCTTCTGAACTGGACTAAATTTTATTTATATCCTTTTCAAAATAATTTTTCAAGTTTTCAAGCCTCATGTTATCATTAGAGTCAGATTCATCCATTTGATCTTTCCTTTTCTCAAAGGGATCAGATTCATAAAATTTCACATGAACTAATTATTCAACAATCCTTGACTTCTTATTATAGATTCTATAAACTTTGGAAGTAGCTGGATATCCTAAGAAAATTCCTTCATCAGATTTTGGATCGAACTTTCCAAGATTATCCTTGGTGTTTAAGATGTAAACCTTGCATCCAAAAACATTAAAGTAGTTAACTTTAGGTTTTCTGTTATTCCAAAGTTCATAGGGTGTCTTTTTCAAAAGAGGTCTAATTAAAAATCTATTCATTATATAGTAGGCTGTGCTTATAGATTCTGCCCAAAAGTAGGTAGGAAGGCTGTATTCATTTATCATAGTCCTAGACATTTCCTAAATAGTCCTATTTTTTCTTTAAACAATTCCATTTTGTTGAGGTGTTCTTGGTGCAGAGAAGGTGTGTTTAATACCTATACTTGAGTAGAAGAAATTAAATTCTTGATTCTCAAATTCTCCACCATGATCACTTCTTAATGAAATTATTTTAAAACCATTTTCATTTTGAACAACTTCACAAAAACTTTCAAATAAAGTAAAAGCTTCATTTTTAAATTTCAAAAAGAAAATCCATGTAAATCTAGAATAGTCATCAACTAAAACATATACATATAATTTACCATCCAAGATTGCTACTCTTGAAGGTCCAAACAAATCCACATGAATAAGTTCTAGAGGTTTAGATGTAGCAATTTTGTTAACAGATTTGAAGGATGATTTGTGTTGCTTGTCAAGTTGACATGTATCAAAGAATCTGTCACTTTCCAATTTGAGACTAGGAAAATTAGAAACTAAATGTTTCTTAGATAACTTATTTAAAACATATATATTACAATTTCCAAGTCTCCTATTCCAGATCCAGGATTCATTTATTTTAGCAGTCAAGAAATTTACTTGTTGTTTACACAAGGAATTTAAATCCAGGGTATGCACATTATCAGTTCTTGGTGCTCTAAATTTAAGCAATTTATTTTTGAAAATAGAACAACAATTGTTAGAAAAATCAACAGCATAACCATCATCACATAGTTGAGAGATACTTATGAGATTGTGTTTCAATCCTTGTACGTAAAGTACTTTATTAATTGAGACAGATTCTGGGTCTCCAACTTTTCCAATACCAATGATTTTTCCTTTGGCATTGTCACCAAAAGTGACAAGTCCACCATCTTTTTGAGTGAGTGTAGAGAAATTCAATGAGTTTCCACTCACATGTCTCGAGCAGCCACTGTCCATATACCATATGTCCTTTTTTCTCTTGTGACCTTCTCCCTGCAAAGACATTTACACAGATTTCTTTGGTACCCATGTTTTGTTGGGTCCAGTAGTGTTAGCTAGCAAGGATATGGGAATCCAGACATGCTTTGTTTTTATAATTTCACATGAGTCGAATAGATCATATGATACAAAATATTTCTTAATTCCACTTATTTGGGGTTGTCTTAAGAAATAGTTTTTAGAAATATGTCCCCTTATTCCACAGTAATTTCAATTTAGTATTTTTTCACTTGGAATAAAATAGTTTCTGTACAACTTGGGTTTTTCACCTTTACTTCCAATTCCAAATCTTTCCTTTTTAATGAATTTTTTTCCAAGGATTTCATTTAAAATATTTTATCCTTTGGTAAAAACAAGGGCTGCAGTTTTATAAGTTTCTACTTCAGTTTGCAGTGATTTTATCTTTGATTCATAATCTATATTGTTAGAATTAATTGAATCAAATTTTTCAGTTAACTCCTTATATTGTTTTAGCATTGTATCTCTTTCATCAAAAATATCCTTATGAACATTCTTTAAAGACTTATGCTTCTTAAATATAGAGTCATATTTTTCTTCAAGCATATTGCAGTAGGCTGCAAGTTTTTCATTAGAGTAATTAGATTCAGAACTAGAATCAAAAGAGTAGTAAGATTGTACCTCATATGTTTCTTCCATAAAACACATGTTGGATTTCATATTTGATTCCTCCTTCTCTGAGTCTGATTGAAAATTACTACTGGAGTCTTCAGATACACTCCATGTAGCTTTCATGGCTTTCTTGTCCTTATGATCATAGTCATTTCTTCTGAAAAATTTCTTTATATTGTCTTCTTTTAGCTGAGGAAAGTCAGGTCTGATATGCCCCATTTTCTTGCATTAATAGCATCTTACTTCCTTATCATCTTTCTCAAAGGATTTTTTGAATCCTCTTTTCTTTCTATATAATTTTGAGAATCTTTGGGCTAGCTGAGCCAATTCCACATCAGAATTAGATAACTCATAACTCTCTGGATTCTCTTTTTCATTTTTCTTCATCTTTATGTTTTTGCTCTGTGATGATGCTTTCAAGGTAGTATCTTCTCTTTTGATAAGCACTTTATGTTCATTAGCTTCATCTTCCATCTCAGATTCATACATCATTAATGTTCTAATCAGTTCTCTCATGGTTAAATCTTTGACAGGTGTCGACTGTCTGATTGCTGCAGAGATTCCATTCCATTTTCTAGGCAGTACTCTCAACACTTTTAAAACTTGATCAGCTTGATTAGTGGGATCTCCCAAGGCAGTTATATTATTGAAAATCTCTATCAATATTCCATTCATTTGAGTAATACTCACACCTTCAACCATTCTGAATGTATCAAATTTAAGCTTAGCAGTTGCATATCTCATTTCCCTGATATTGTTAGTTCCTTCGTAAGCAACAACAATAGTTTTCCACATTTCATATGCTGTTGGGCATTGAGATACTCTGTTAAACTCATCAAGTCCTAGACCAAATATAATTTCATTCATTTCCTTTGAATTCATATCATATTCCGCTTCAGTAGATGCACTTCATGTTTCAGGTTTTTCTGGTATTTCATATGAAGTTAGAATCTTAGAATAGACTCTGTATCCAATATTTTTCAGATAGATAATCATTCGAGACTTCCATCATCCATAATTTTCTCCATTTAAGTATGATGCTCTGACCATAGACATTCCCTCTATTGTATCAGTCATATTGCTCTGTGTATAATCACTTTCAACTTGTTAAATCTTTGTCAGAAAGCTCAACCTCTAATACCAATTTTTGGATCGGATTACACCAAATATACACAAGAGGGGGGTGAATTGTGTCTTTTCAAAAATCTTTATGAGATTGTGTTATGCCTTTTAACTTTAATCAGATAAAATGATGCAGCGGAAATTTAAATGGAAGTAACACAAGATGTATAGTGGTTCGGGGAACAGAAGGCTTCTAGTCCACTCCACCAACGCTCTACTCCACGAGCTTGGTGATTTTCACTATCTGGTCCTCGTTTCAATAGACCTGTTTACAAATGAGGACAGACAATTGACACCTTTACAATCCAAGGCAAAACAAAGCCTTCTAGTTTACTTATAGAACCTACACATCTTAGTACAAGAAACCGATCGCACAAGAATAGAAAGAAAAGATTTTTGTATTTTGAAAATACTTTCGAGATGTTCTTCACAACAACATGCAATTGACAGTAGGTAGATCGTTGCCTTCAGAAATAATAATCTTCACATAAGAAATTTTATGATTTGATCTTGTTGTAGTAGATATAGAAATATAATTCACAACTTCAGTAGTAGCAAATTCACAGTAGATCTTCGTTGTAGAACAAGTGAATTTTCTATCGCGTTCCTTCCTCTTTTAACAAACAGAGCTTTGACGCTCCTTTTGAACCAGTAGATCGGTGTGTTTCAGTAGTCTCTGTTTTTCCCTTTTTTTTCTTCAGAATAATCAAAAGATCACACATGATCAATAATTTTTTGATGCAGTTCAAAAATCCCATATAAATAAATGAATGATAATAACTTCTCCTATAAAATTAGATCCACACAAGTCGCCTTTTTACTCACGATATTCAAACATTTGAATTTACAGAGTAGTCGTAACTTCTCTAAATACTTGGCATAAAAATATCCTTTTAATTTTATTATCAAATCATTGATGAAACAGTTTTAAATTAGTCAAAATCGTACTTTAAAATCAGCTTTAAATCTGGCTTGAAATTTTCCTAATAATCAGCGTATTGACCGTTGCATAAAAATATCGACTTTAAATTCTCTGATGCCAAATGTAAGGTTAAGTTGAACTGTATGCGTCCTCTGAACGTAAGGTTGATGACATAGTCTTCAAACGCAAGGTTCACAATGTAATGTTGACAATGAACGTAAGGTTCATTCCAAACGTAGGGTTGGTCATCCATACTTTTACTTGATCCATACTTTTCCAAGAACGTATGGTTGTTTACAAAAGTAAGGTTGATGAACCATACTTTTGAGAAACAAACATAACGTTTAATATTTATGTATGGTTCTTCTTCCATACTTTTCTGATATCCCAAACATAGGGTTCCTTCCTAACATAGGGTTCTTTTTCCATACTTTGTTGATAACATATGGTTGTTTAACCATACTTTTACCTTATCTCAAAAAAGTATACACAGTTTTTATCCTTACGCTATGTTTATCCACGTAAGGTATGAACAGTGTTTCAATAACACGCTCAAGAAGATTCCGAATAAATAGCGCATGAATAGTGTTTCTAGAACACGCTAAATACGAATACTTTAATAATAAATTCTCGTAATTTCAAGAGTAAAATAAAATGATAAATTCATGAAAAATGCTTAAAAAATAAAATCATTAGAAAATAATTAAGGGTATTTGTGAGCATTAAAATTACATAAAGATATAGAGTATTAATATAAACTCCCCCTTTAAATAAAAATATTATGTATTGTTGAAAACAACACTTGCTCAACATTTTGGCCGGCCATGCCACACTGGGTGGGACCCTTGGTGGGTCTGCGTTCCAGCAGTCGAATGGTCCATGGACCATTCAGGAAGACCGAGGGGTGCCTCCCCATAGGTTTCGGTCACGGCGGAACCTGCCTCGGCGGACTGCCAGCCGAGCGGGCTGCACTGCCACGGGTCGCGCCCAGTGGGCCTCACCGTAGTGGCCAGCACCACCGGGTTGCACCAACGGGCTGGGCCGGGCCGTCCCCTTCATGGGCTGTACCGGGCCCGCCAAGGCCTTGGACATCTGGGCCAGAACCGAATCAGGCTAGATCAAACCAAACAAGTTCGGGTCAGACCAGGCCGGGTTGGGCCGGGTCGGTTCGACCGAGTCGGACCAGACCCGAGCCCAGCTGGACCCAATTACGCCTTCGTGGCCATAACTTGTGAACTGAGCATATGTTTGACGAAACATCTGTGGCACCGGAATCCTTGGATTGAGAAGGTCCTTTTGGTATACTCAACTTGAGTTTTGGATATGTTTGGGGTATGGACGGGTTGGATCGGAACCCAAATCCAACCGGGCCCTCGGAGCGGAAATGCTAATAACTTACAGACTGGGCATCCGATTGACGCGCCGTCTGTTGCGTTGGGTCCCTTAAGACGCGACAGACCTTTGGGATACTTATTCATGGGAATTAGAGGCGATTGAGGTATGAACGATGGCTCAAGGAGTGGTTATCCCAAGTGCACTAGGTGCGGAACCCTGCGACTAGCTGAGATCTGACAGCTGCTAACCATTACGACTCAGAGTGACTCGACAGGTCCAGTGGGAAGCGCCTCTGTGTGACGCGGCAGAACCATGGTGGGGAGAGCCTCTATGTGACACGGCAGACCCATGGTACTCGACAGGAGGAGTACCTCAGCAGGCCACGAGGGGGAGCACCTCTGTGTGACGTGGCGGACCCATGGTGGGGAGCACCACTGTGTGACACGGTAGACCCACAATACTCGACAATATGAGTACCTCAACAGTCCAAGATTAGTGGGAAGAACCTCTGTGTGACACGGCAGGCCCACTGTACTCGATAGAGAAGGATTTCTCCAGCAGCCGAGGTGTTCGATGATGTGACTGAGGATGTTACTTGTTACTACCCCTAGAATAAATCCTGGTGTGAGCTGTCTTTAATTTGTGCTTGTGATTGTGGTTATTCTATGTGATACTTCACCTTCGTGGTGTTACCTTTGTGGTATAATTCCCACATGTATGAGATGAGTATAGCTTGATAACTTAGGTATATGTATGGGAATATACCTAAGTAGAGTTGGGATCTTGTTTTGTGGTCTTTCATTTGTGGAACTCTAGGAGACCTACGGGGTCTCGAGGTACCTACTGAGTATCGTTATACTCACCCCTGCACGGGCTACGCCCACACCTTGTTGTGTTTGGTGCAGACGACAGACAAAGCTGACTGAGAATGAGGGTACCGGGACTGGAGGTAGCTCGGAGGTGGGCTTTAGACGAGGCGTACCGCAGAGATGACCATTCGAGAGCTGCACCTACCCTTCAGGTAGGATCCTTGGTGGGTGTTCACAGGAGTTGTTTCAGTTTTACATGTACTTTTTAGTTTACTTGTACTTTACAGTTGGGCTTGTATTCTAGCCCCTTTTACTTTCTGTACACACGCTGTTTACTATATAGTTTTACTTTGAGCTTGTATCCTGATTTGTGCTTAGTTATGTGAGTTTACAAGTTATAAAGGCAATGCCTTCCCATTTTTAGTGAATACGCTATTCGGTGGTAGTCGCCAGCCCCTGGCCTATGGAAGGTGGGCTTGGGGTAGTCACGACACGGGCCTCGAGGGACTGATCGTGACAAATTGGTATCAGAGGAGTTAGGTTCTATCGAAGAACTAGGACTCTGATATTTTCTGTGAAGCAATAGTGTTAAGTGTTATGAGTGTGGTTTTCAGTTCGGGGAGTCCAGTGTTGGTGTGTCGGCCGGCGTATCCATACCCCAGGACCCTAAATTCTGATTTCTGACTCAGCACATGAAAACACTGATTTCGTGTGTTTTTGAATAGTTTTTCTTTTGATTTCTTTGGAGTCATGTCACCTAGTATAACTTAATGACCATGGCGCACCTGTTCCTTATCAGGATGCCACCACAAAGACAGCCACCCAGGTTTCCTGAGAGAGTATGCGATGATGGCCCACCGAGCGATGAGGCCTTGGTGCAGGGCCCTCTTACGGCATTAGCACCTTCGGGTGGTGTACCAGCAACACCACTACCCGTTGGACAAGCGTTGCCTCCAGCCCCACCAGTAGAGGATGCACACCGACTGAGTGCGTTGCACGAGTTCCAGTGACAGAGTCCTCTGAGGTTTCGAGGCGAGACAGATTCCCAGGTAGCTGAGGATTGGCTGGAGGCTGTGGCTAGAGTTTTCCGCCTAGTTGAGACACCAGTAGAGAAGATGGTGATCTTAGCTTCTAGTCTTCTCTAGTGAGTGACCATGAGGATGGTTCATATAGTGATGAGGCTTTGTTACATGGACCATTTCCCAAGATAGAACCTTCTTGTAGCGTGTCAGCTATATTACCACCCGTTGGGAAGCAGTTACAACTGACGGTATCGGTAGAGGACACATTTAGGCTTAGTTCCTTACACGAGTTTCAGCATCAGATACCCCTTCGGTTCTGAGGCGAGCCTGACTCATAGGCAGATAAGGACTGGGTTGAGGAGGTGGACGAGTTTCCATCTAGCCAGGGAACCATTCGATCAGATGGTGGTCCTGGTAGAGAGCCTTCTACATGGCTCAGCAGGATGATGACAGGGTTTAGATTACCCTGATCTTGCGAAGAGGTGGCTTTTTCCATGGACAATATTGAGAACCTTCCTTAGAGAAGGGGGTCTCTTTCCATAAATATCTAAGGGATGAGTGTTCCCTAGAGATTCTATAGCTTCTTTAGGATGACATGTCAGTAGATGAGTATTCATAGAGGTGTACCGACCATCCTAGGTACTCTATGAATACAGTACGATTAATGCTTCAGGGCTCAGACTTCTGAGCATGGTGTGTTTAAGGACGTTCGAACCAACACTATTACTCTATGTATTCTTACCTATGTTAGGTGCTAGAGGTAACCTTTGCAGTTTAATGTTCTTTGGCTGAGCGGATACAGCCAGTGAATGTTAGTAGTGGGAAAGTAGGAAACTGACACTAGTCTTAGAGACTTGGGCATGTAAAAATGTTTCGGGAAGAAGAAGTGTTAGGGATAGATGAATCTGTAGGGCTGCAGATGTGGAAACAGAGCTAGGAGAGAAGAATGAGGTGGTGTACATTTCGACATGTTACAACCACCACCTTAATGTGGTCCCTACCAGGCTTAGGGAGCTGGAGGAGAGGTTAAGGGAGTAGTTGCATGCGGTCAAGGAATGCGACCCATGGGTTCTAGGAATGATTCGATGAACAGTATGTGTCTGCTACTAGCTGTCGTATTAATAGACACAGGTACCATTCGTCACTCCCTTCCACGAATCTTGTCCAAGACCTATAGAATCTGGTTAAGCCATTGACTTGACCCTCACGCCTGGAGATACCTTTGGGAGAAGACTCGATAATCACACTTACGTCAACAGTGTGATCTGGCCCTTGAGGTGAGAGTTTCGGTTGGAACCTCTTGGTGGAAGCATCGAGGCCTTACAAAGTTAGTTTGGGTATGGATTGGAAATCCATAGATCATACTCAGATTGACTGTATTAGGCAAAAAGGGTTGTGGTTTACCTACAACGTTGGAATGAGATTTTCCTTGGTCAGAGAAAAAGGAAACCCAGGCAGCATAGGATAAACTCATGCATAGGAGGGTGTAGCTGATCACTCTCGAGTCAGCCAGACTTACTCTCGTGGCAACAAGAGTTTTTAGTTTTTAATTCCAAACAACAGTGGCAGGGCATGGGGACATCTTTTCAAAATACGTTTCTAGGATTACCTCCACGAAGGGAGAGGGACGTCTTCTTTGGCTAGGTACTACCAGAGATTTGTACCTGACTTATCAAGGGTAGCGACACCCTTTTCAGCTTTGATGAAAAAGGGGGATCCTTTCCTATGGGTGGATAAGTGTCAGCAGAGCTTTTAGAAGCTGAGACAGAGACTGACAAGTAGAACTATGCTACCCATGACATGGAGTTAGCAGTAGTGGTCTTTGCGCTAAAGATGTGGTGGAACTACTTTATGGGAAAATGTTTTACAGTCTATTATGATCACAAGAGTCTCAGGTATATCTTCTCTCAGAAGGACCTGAACCTGAGACAACAGTGATGGCTAGAGTTCATCTAGTACTATGAATTTGAGATAGTCTATACTCCTGGGAAGGGGAACGTGGTAGCAGATGCACTCAGTAGGAGGTATGGTCTGCAGTTGCTGAGTGAGGTGACATAGCAGCTAGCCGCGTTGTAGATATAATTCATGGATAGAGATGGAGCAGCATACCTCCAGTCTTTGACAGTCACTCCCCCACTCCTTCATCAAGTTAGGGAGGCATAACTTGGGGACACTGACTGTGAGGCTTGATGTGCTCAGATATTCTTAGGGCAGGCATCTGATGGATGTTTTGAAGGTAGGGAGCACGTCGTCCTCTTTAGAGGATGTACCATGGTACCAGTAGCCCTATAGGATGGGGTGCTGAGGGAGTTCCATATGTCCCCTCTGGCGGTACATCCTCGTGTGGTAAAGATGTACCAGGACCTTCAGTGTTAGTACTGTTTGTCAGGGATGAAGAAAGCAGTGGAAGATTTTGTATTAAGATGCCTCACTTGTTAGCAAGTGAAAACTGCTCAGAGCCGGTAGAAGTCTTATGCCGACAGGAGGAGGGAGATCATGTCTTCTTACGGGTCTCACCTCGACGAGGTTTGCAAAGATTTGGATGGGGTAACAAGTTATCTTCAAGGTTCATCGAACCTCTCTAGATTCCTAGCAGAGTGGGTGAGGTGGTATACCATCTATCTCTTTCCCCACAGATGCATCGGGTGCATAATGTTTTCCATGTGTCACAGCTGTGGAGATGCATGCATGATCCATCGCACGTTATCGACCATGGCGAGATGGACTTAGATGATAGGGTGACATTTACGGAGGTTCTAGTAGAGATTGAGAATCGACAGGAGTGGGTCCTTCATGGGCAGTTGGTACCTCTAGTGCACGTACGTTGGTACCACAAGAACCTCCAGGAGAGCACATGGGAGCAGGAGGCTCATATTCATGCTCAGTACCCTATTTTGGTTGTTTTGTCTTTGTTATGCCTTTCGGGGAGGTAAATTCCTTAGGTGGGGAGAATTTAATGTCCCGGAAATTCCATATATATATATATATATATATTTTAATTATATGGAATTATTTCAAGACCGCAAAATCTGAAGGCGCACGATTCCGAGGCCCGAAGTGCCTAGAATGATCCGTCAAAGTTTTGTTAATCTTTAATTAGAACTTGTAAGAAGTTTTCTGGAAAAAGTGTAATAACTCTTAAACGGTTACTCAAATTAAAAATACGAGGGCACTATTGTGCTCAGGATGGCGGGTTTACCCTAGGAGCGACTTAAGTTTAGTCGACGCAAGCCTACAGTGAGAAAACCCGAAAATGGCATGACCGTAAATAAAATAATTAAACAATGTTATTTTATTTTTCAAATGCTTATAACTCAAGAATGGTAACTCGGATTAAAAAATTGAGACCACCGCTAAACTCGTGAGGGTATGATTTCTTTAGGTAGATACTAACTTTGGCCAGCACGGGCCACCAGAGAAAGTTAGTTTTTGGCCATAAATAAAATAATTAAGTGATAATTATTTTATTGTAAAATTCATAACTTTTAAATGGCAACTTGGATTGGAAATCTGAGAGTACTGTTGGGTTCTTTGGGGTATGTTTCACTTAGGCAGAGCCCAACCTCGACCGACGTGGGTTGAGGGTGACTGTAAATAATTTTCCAAACTTTTTTTCGGGTACGTTCAGTAAACGCGCGAGCGGAATTTTGTAACTTTTGAACCGGTGATCGGAATTAAAATCTGACGACGCCGTTGAACTCTCAACACCGATATTTTCTTAAGGATACCTTCACCTCAACTGCAGTTGGTTGAGGGTGAAAGTTAGTTTTTGGACTTTTCGTGGGTGTATTAAAAGAATAAAAATAAAATAAAACATCTTTTATTTTATTTTTCCTTGTGAAACCGCCCATTTGAATTCGGTGGTGGGGACCACCCGAGCTTGAAACCCTTCATTATGAAATTAATGGTGGGGACCACCCGACACTTGAACTCCCTATTTAATGTGGGGGGAGACTCTTGGTTTCTCCCCTGAATTAATTGTGCCAACTTAAACTTAATTGTTGTGCCAAATCAACTAGTTTAATTTATATATTGACTCCTCACCTTTCTATGGGTTGGGGGAATTGTTGGAAAGGACATCACTTGGAGGGAGATCTTTGGAGAACACATTCTCCAACAAAGGATATTCTCTAATGAAGAACGAGGATGGCGCTTGAACCCGGATCAGAAGCGTCCTGCGGAAGCGACGAACGCTGACGTCCCCTACATCAACTTCGTCTTCTTCCTCACGTCCTCTCCAAGAAATAAGGTAGGGGTTTAAATCTGTGTGATTATTGTTTCCCATGTTATTCTCTTCTAAACGAAGAACGCGGATCAACTCACTAAGTAGTTGATCCGCAAATGTTTTCTTCTTGCGAGATTAGGAATAATTATTACAGGTTGATGTAGGAGTTTTATATACATTGAATTTTATTCTATTGATTCTTCGTATCCTAAATTCATGATGACTATGGCCAAATGAACATGGCCATCGTCCCGCACATAAAGCTCGCTCCTCTTTCTTTTTATTCTTCACACGTTCTTCGTGCCTTCTTCAATGCGTAAAATTTATTTACACTGGAAACATAGAGTTTTGCTAAGTGCAATATATGGACGCGGAGCCCTCGACACAAGGATCACGAATATGCGATCGTTTAATTTTTCTGGCTTGGAACGAATCCACAATGGCTCGCAGAAGAAATCGGTGGCCGACACCCGATCGACCACGAGGAAGGTGGGGCGGCGCGCGTCCGCGCTGCCGGTTGAGCAAGAGGCCGTAGCCCATCGGCTGTGGTAGAGCAGGGTAGCAGCCTAAATCCGACCAGCTGCATGGCGGTGCGCGTCCACACCACCGATGGAGCAAGAGTCCGCGACCGCTTGGCCGTGGCAGAGGTTGAAAGAAGCCGACATCCGGCGGGCCGTGGTGGAGCAGCGGCGCGCGACCGTGCCATTGGGAGGAAGACAGGATGGCCTTTCAGCCGACCACACCACACCGGGCGGGACCCCCTGGAGGGTCAACGTTCTAGTAGCTGAACGGTCCACGGACCGTTCGGGAAGACTGGGGGGCGCCTCCCCCCGGGTGTCTGTCATGGCGGACCCCACCTCGGCGGACCGCCAGCCAAGCGGGCTGCACCACAGTGGGTAGTGCCCAGTGGTCCGTACTGTAGAGGGCCACACTGCAGCGGGCCACGCCACCCGGCGGGTCCCACCATCGGGCCGTGCCACTGGGCCGGGCCGGGCTGTCCCCTTCGCGGGCTGGGCCACCCCCTTCGCGGGTCGGGCCGTCCCCTTCGCGGGTCGGTCCGGACCACGACCCAACGGGCCAGGCCCTCCAAGGCCCAGGACATCTGGGCCAGACCCGAATCGGGATGGGTCGACCCAAACCAATTCAGGATGGCCCAGGCCGAGTCGGTCCAACCGGGTCAGACCAGCCCCGGGCCCATCTGGACCCAGTTACGCCTTCATGGCCATAACTTGTGATCCGGGCGTCCGTTTGACAAACCGCCTGTAGCACCAAAATCCTTGGATTGAGAATATCCTTTTGGTATACTCTAATTGAGTTTTGGATATGGTTGGAGTACGGACGAGTTGGATTGGACCCCGAATCCAATCGGGCCCTCGGAGCGGAAATACTAATAACTTATCGATCAGGCGTCCGATTGACGCGCTGTCTGTTTTGTTGGGTCCCTTAAGATGTGATGGAACTTTGGGATACTTCTTCATGGGAATTCATGGTTATTGATGTATGAATTATGGCTTGGGGAGCATTTCTCCCAAGAGCACTACGTGTGGAACCCTACGACTGGCTGAGATCTGACGACTGCTAACTATTACGACTCAGAGTGACTCGACAGGCCCAGTGGGGATCGCCTCTGTGTGACACGGCGGACCCATGGTACTCGATATGAGGAGTACCTCAGTAGTCCAAGATTAGTGGGAAGCACCTCTATGTGACACGACAGACCCACTGTACTCGATAGAGGAGGAGATCTTCAGTAGCCAAGGTGTTCGACGATGTGATTAGGGATGTTACTTGTTACTACCCCTAGAATAAATCCTAGTGTGAGATGTCTTTACTTTGTTCTTGTGATTGAGGTTATGCCGTGTGATACTTCACCTTCGTGGTGTTACCTTCATGGTATACTTCCCACATATATGAGATGAGTATAGCTTGATAACTTAGGTATATGTATGGGTATATACCTAAGTAGAGTTGGGCTCTTGCTTTGTGGTCTTTACTTTGTGGAACTCTTGGAGACCTACGGGGTCTCGGGGTCCCTATTGAGTATCATTATACTCACCCCTACATGGGCTACGCCCGCACCTCATTGTGTTTGGTGTATAAGATATATATCGTTGACTGAGGACGAGGGTACTAGGACTGGAGGTAGCTCGGAGGTGGGCTTTAGACAAGGCGTACCGTAGAGACGACCGTTTGAGAGCTACACCTACCCTTTAGGTAGGATCCTTGGCGGGTGTTCACAGGAGTTGTTTTGGTTTTACTTGTACTTTTCAGTTTACTTGTACTCTATAGTTGGGCTTTTATTCTGGCCGCTTTTACTTTCTGTACACACCCTGTTTACTATATAGTTTTCCTTTGTGCTTGTATCCTACTTTGTGCTTATTTGTGTGAGTTTACAGGTTATAAAGGCAATTCCCTCCCATTTTTAGGGAATACGCCTTTCAGTGCTGGTCTCCAGCCCCTGGCCTATGGAAGGCGGGCTTGGGGTAGTCACGACACGGGCCCTGAGGGACGGGTCGTGACATTTTCAAGTAGGTTTCCTACAAAACAAAATTTTCACCAAAAATGATTTTGGTACCCAAACATTTTTGGGTCCAGAAATGTTAGTAATCCAAGATTTAGGAACCCATATTTTCTTAACAGTTTTTCTAAAAGAATATTTCAAAGTTTTAGAAATAAATACTTTTTTGGGTCTAGATGAATAAAAATTAGTAAAAGACTTTCCAAATTTGGAATTGGAAATAAATTTATTTTTAACAATCCTCATCTATCTAGGTTGATAACTGAAAGCGTGGCCGATTGTCTCCTGTCGATAGTGCAAGGTTCTGGTGCTCTTCTAATGTGTATAACATCACTCGGGTCGAATCCTTGGTGATGATACCTTTTAATAGTCGGTTGTTTTTAGTTAATTGTATTCTGATTGGGGGGTTTGTTTGCATAGATTATGAAATAATTTATGGATGATGTTGGATTTAACAAATTGATAAAGATTGGGGTGAGTTCATTATTGGGGATTTAAGCTTATGATATCCTTGATCTTTGTTTTATATTTCATTAAATGAATACCCACTTCACAAGATGATTTTTATCGGAATTCCCAAGTGTTAAAGCTTTAATCCAAGCCGCAAATTAACTTAGGGTTCTAATCATTACCATTACTTGTTTATGGTAGTGTATTTTTGGTTCCAATAATCCATGGAATCCACATATTAAACAAAACATGTCATTAATCCATGACATATAATGTTCAACATATACAATATAAATTCAAAGAATATTCATCGAGAAAAGGCCCTCAATCACTTAATATCCCCAAATTATAACTCACCCAATGGTAGATTTACTCATCCATTTAAATGATTATTAATCTGGTTATAATTATTATTATGATAAATTAAGAAGATAATAAAAAGAAAGGGATAAGAAAAGAGTGGTGCGTCGAACACACACACAAACGATTAAGGGAATTAAATACTGACTTTAAATTGAATGAGAAAGCAAAATAAGGAAGGGGATTCAACTGTATTTAAACTATTTTAATAAAATTAATATTAAACTACCTAAGGTGGATGAGAATAAGAGATATTGAATAAAAACTTTCATTAAAACAGAATTACAAATAAAGAGACTTACAAGATTACAAAAATGAAGAACACAAAAGTAAATGAAAACAAAGAGACGAGGAAAGGTCTCTCAAGTAAAAAATTTAGTATGGAAGTTCCTCCCAAGCCCTTTCCAAGGCTTTGGTCGATCCAATGTGTACTCCTCTCTTCTGAAATGCCAACTCCTTTGAAGGAGAGGAGGGGGATGTATTTATAGCCCAAGGAAGTGGACTGTTGGCATTCCCAATCTGTCCCTCCACTTGGATCAACAATTTGGACATCCAGATAGCCTAATATCAAGATATATCCCTTTTAAAAGTTTTATATAATAATTTTTTATGACTTATCTAAAAATTTGGAGTCATTTGGACATATAGTGCCAAATTTATAGCAGTTTGATTAAACAAAGTTAAACTGTCCATTTCAATCCATGATTTTTCGATAGCCAAAATGTGAATGGATTTTGGAATAGTAAGATGCCTTCAAATCCAAATTCTTTATTCAACAAAGTCGGCCACCTATATCTTCTCTTTCACACTGAAAAATATCATCTTTATATGATGACAAGATCAAGATACATGTCATTAATACTCTACTAATTTTAATTCTCGTCCAGAATGGTGGGCTGAGTTTAAATGAATCATTTGGGCCCCTTGTATTTGGATTTGGGACTTGAAATTTTTATTCAATACTACTTACATTTCCCCCCGAACCTTTGAGGAGAATGAAGTAATTTTAACTTCCATATTGATCCCAGTAATTCAATCTTCATGGCTGGTCCAGTTTCTTCAGAAATTCTGTAGGCTCTCTTATGTAGTCCATATGAGCCTTAAAATGGAAGAATTGGCCCATGATCCCTTCTAAGTAAATGTTTTAAATTGAATTAAGAATCCTAAAAAACAGGAACCACACAATTTGGATCATAAGGGGGAGAGTTATAAATAAAATAATAAACTGAATCAATCGGACTACTTCTAAAATTGTTCAAAAATTATACTTAGTATTAAAACATTAATATTTCTCACAAATTATACAAATTTAATATAAAATAAGTAAAGGGAGTATACAATAATTCATGAAAATATTAATAACATAAATCCCCCACACTTAGTCTTTTGCGTGTCCTCATGTGCAACAAATATAAAAACATGATAAAATCATTTTCACCAACCAACAAATATTAAAATTTTGTTTTCCCCAATCAGGGGAGGTTTAGACAATTTCACTCATCCATATTGAATTACACCACAAGTTTTTATAGAAACAATGTTCCAAAAACAATTCATTTTTTTCATGCTCAAATTTAGAAATGGAAAATGGTGGCACACAAAACTTACTCCTCTCAAGATGATAAAATTAATTTATGGAGCTTCTCTCATTCACCAACCAAAAGTGAAAATCTTAGAGTTTGAAAGAGATCTCAGATTCCATTCCCAATACTAAAGTGCTAAAAATTCAATAGGTATTTTTAGGGGTTTTCTATAGCTATGGGATGGTAGGAAGATGATATCCAAAAGATAGGAAAAAAGGGGTAAAACACCAACATAGAAAAAGCAATGCACATTTTTTTTGAAATGAAACATGGAAGGAAATGAAAACACATATTTACAAGGGAATGATTGTGTAAAGAAAGAAACAAGAGAGTAAGAAAATTTTAAGGGGATGAGAATATGAAATATTTACAAACCACAAAACTTCTCCCAATTACATAAGACTATAATGAAAGTGTTTACTTTTTTCTTTTTTTTTTATATTTTTTCGAAAGTTGAACTTGGAAAAGATCTCACACTCATATCCCAACCCTCTATTGATCTCCTCATGACACTAATTGTAATAGTTATAACAAGATAAAAGGTTGAGTAAGATTTATTTTTGACCTACCCAAGAAACAACCCAATTTTTTTGTTCTTTTTTTTATTTTTATTTTTGATTTTTTTGAACACTGGTCAATAACATTTAAAAAATTACATAAATGAAAGTACATTGCATTCCCCAAAACACACTAAATGACAACCTCTCCCCCACACAGAAATGGATTCTTTCCCTCAAGCATATGATAACATGGTGAAATCAACAAATGGTACCCAAAATAAAATCCATTCCCCCCACACTTAAATTTCAAAAAAAAAAATTCAATGCAAAATCCATGTTGATATTGGTTGGGATAAGGTATTTAGCTTGTAATGTGGCTAAAAAATAAAAGGTTTTGATAGGATCGAAGGGGCTTTCAAAAAGAGGATCAATGTAAGGGAAATGAGAGGCTATTTGGAGATTGTGACTCTCATGTGGTTCAGAAAATGCGTCTATCATATTAATGCACACTAAAGTAGTAAATTCAGCTCGAAGGTCCAAAAACTCAAGACTCACAAATGGGGGGGGGGGGAACACACATTTTGAAAATATACCCTTAGGTAGCCTTGGCATGAAATCAAATGGTTTTCCTCATGGGTGGAGAAAATCATTTTCCAAATAAAAAAGTGAGCATTAAAAATTTATTGGTTTTGAAACAATATTATTTATCCAAATATATGATGAAAACACAAAATTTTTGAGATAAAACCATGTCTTTTAACTCCCCAAAATGGTTGGAAAAAATTTGAAAATTGGAAGGTGAGTAATCACGATTCTTGTTTTTCCATATTTTTTAAGTGATTTTTTTTGTTGTTTTAGTTTTTTAGTTTTTTGTTTTAGTTTTTTATAAAGACACACCCAAACAAAAGAGAAAGAGTAAATAAAAGGGTTTGATAAAGAAAGTAGTAAAAAAATGAAAGAGAGGGGAAGAATAAGAAATAGTGAGAGAGAGGAAGAGATAGAGAGAGAGAGTTAAAGGGAAAGAGGTGCCCCCTGGTTTGGATTTGGTGGGTTTCCATCTCTATCCAGTGGTGGGTCAACTACAAAATTTGGGGATTTAATGGAAGTCAATGTTGTTCCAGGATTGTGTGTCCTCTCATGGTGATGCTTTAACCGATGTCCATTAACCGTGAATTTCCTTTTGGAAGAGGGGTCTTGGACTTGCACTACACCAAACAGGTAAACATTAGTAATAACAAAAGGACCTTCCCAACGAGAATTAAGCTTACTTGGGTGAAGCTGAAATCGAGAATTTAAGAGAATTAACTTTTCACCTTCATGAAATACCTTTCTTAGGATGTTTTTATCATGGAGTGCCTTGGATTTTTCTTTGTAGAGATTAGAATTCTCATAATAATAAAGTTGAAGCTCTTCCAGTTCATCCAATTGCAACAATATTTATTCACCAGATTTTTCAAGATCAAAATTACAGGTTTTCACGGCCCAAAATGACTTATGTTGGATTTCAACTGGAAAATGACATGCTTTACCAAAAAATAGCCTAAAAGGAGACATCCCAATGGGTGTTTTATAGGCAGTTCGATAAGCCCAAAGTGCTTCACCAAGTCTTTCAGGATAGTCTTTTCTAGTGGGTTTTAAGATTCTCTCAAGCACTCTTTTCACTTCTCTATTAGAAAGTTTAGACATTCCATTTGTTTGGGGGTGATATGAAGTTGAAGTTTTATGTACAACACCATTATTTTTCAAAAGAGATTCCATGGTTCTATTAAAAAAATGGGTTCCTAAGTCACTGATCAAGGCACGAGGCGTGCCAAATCTATGGAAGATGTGTGTCTTGAGGAACTCACTAACAGTATGTGAATCATCCTTTCTAGTGGTTTTGGCCTCGACCCACCTAGAAACATAATCAACCATAAGAATAATGTATGATAATCTATTGGAATGGGGGAATGATCCCATGAAATAGATGCCCCAAACATTGAAGATTTCACAGAAAATTAAAGGATTTTGGGGCATTTCGTTTCACTTGGAAATTGTGCCAAACTTTTGGAAAGTGGGACATGATTGACAGAACCCATTTGAGTCCTTGAAGAGTGAAGGCCAGAAGAATCCAGAGTCTAGGAACTTTTGGGAGGTCCTTTGTCGTCCAAAGTGTCCACCACCAGACATTGAGTGACAGAATTATAATATGGAAGAATGTTCATTCTCATCAACACATCTCCTAATTACCATTTCTTCCCCAGTTTTCCAAAGTTTATTTTCTTCCAAAAAATAGTATTTTGAATCACTTTTCAACTTTATTTTTTGTTCTTTTGAAAAAAATTTAGGAAAAAAACCAGAAAACAAGTAATTTACAATTGGGGAATACCATGGTATTTTTGGAGTGAGAGATAAAAGGTGCTTAGTTGGAAATTCTGGATCAATTATTTCATAATGAAAAGAATTACAAATTCTACTCAAGTGATCAGCCACATGGTTTTCTTTTCCTAGTCTATATTTGATTTCAAGGTCAAACTCTTGGAGCATTAGGATCCACCTTATTAGCCTTGGTTTGGAATTACTATTCTTGAGTAATAACTTTATAGCAGAATGGTTTGTGAAGATAATGATTTTGGCACCTAAGAGATAGGGCCGAAATTTATCTAAGGTAAAAAAACTGCTAAAATTTCTTTTTCAGTGATAGTTTAGTGAGATTGAGTTTCATCTAATGTTTTTGAGGCATAATAGATAACATAAAGAATTTTTTCTCTTCTTTGACCAAGAACAGCCACAACAACTCTATCAGAAGCATCACACATCAACTCAAAGGGTATGGACCAATCTGGGGGTTGGATTATTGGGGTAGATGTAAGAGCAATTTTGAGTTCAATGAAGGCTCTCTTGCAAACCTCATCGAAATGGAAAGTGACATCATTTTGGAGCAGTAATGTTAGTGGGAGGGAAATCCTACTGAAGTTATGGATGAATCATCGATAGAAACCAGTATGATCGAGGAATGAACGAGTGTCTTGAATAGATGTGGGTTTTGGAAGTGAATGGATCGCTTCAATTTTGGTAGGATCAACTTCAACACCCTATTTTTAAACTATGTGCCCTAGAATAATCCCATTTGCAACCATGAAGTGAAATTTTTCAAAATTTAACACAAGGTTACACTTGACACACTTTTGGAGGACTAGAGAGAGTGAATTCAAGCAAGATTCAAATGAATCACCATATATGGTAAAGTCATCCATGAATACTTCCATGCAGTGTTCAATGAATTCAGAAAACATACTCATCATAAACCTATGTAAGGTTGCAGGAGCATTGCAAAGGCCAAAAGGCATTATCCTATATGCATATGTTCCAAATGGGCAAGTGAAAGTAGTCTTTTCTTGGTCCTGAGGTGCGATTGGGATTTGTAAGTAGCCGATGTATCCATCAAGAAAGCAATAGTGTGATTTTACAGCTAATATTTCTAGAATTTGATCAAGTAATGGAAGAGGGTAGTGATCTTTTCGCATTTCAACATTCAATTTTCGGTAGTCTATGCACACACGCTATTTGTTATTCACTCAAGTTGTGACTACCTCCCCATGTTCATTTGTGACAACAGTTATCCCACCCTTCTTAGGTATAACTTGAATTGGACTAACCCATTCACTATTATAAATTGGGTAGATAATACCAGCTTGAAGAAGCTTGGTGATCTCTTCCCTAACTACCTCAAGGATGAGTGGATTGAGTATTCTTTGTGGTTGTCTAATTGGTTTGGATGATTCCACGATATGGATGTGATGCATTCAAAGAGCAGGGTTGATTCCTGGTATGTTATCTAGGGTCCAACCTAAGGCCTTTTTGTTTTCCTATAACACTTGAACAAGTTTGAACACCTCATTTTTAGTAAGTGAAGTGGAAATAATGACAGGATAAGAGTAATCATGGAAAAGGAATTCATATTTCAGGTGTTCAGGAAGAGGTTTCAGATCAGTCTCATCTTTCATTTACGGGTTAGAAAAATCAGTAATGGAGGAAGTGACTTTAGTTGCTTCAGATTCATTTTCCTTAATACTGTCTAAGGTGGAGCAGTAGAGATCAGAGTTGGTGTGGGATTTAAGAGAGTTTTTATGATCCTATAGATTAATGGAGTCTATGAATGAGAGGTCCACATCAACTTCACCATTTATGAATTGTTTAATCATGGTGCAGATTTAACAAGATCTTTTATCATTTGAACATGAAGAACATGATGGATTGGGGTTCAATTGACTCTTAGAAGTGTACTCAGAATCATGGATTGATAATGCAGAGTGATCCTCAGATGGGTATCACATGGATTGGAAAATGTGGAATTTGACCAGTTGGTCACCAAATTCTATAGATAAGATGCTTGAATGGACATCAATCTTGGTTCTCGCTATCATTAGGAATGGTCTTCCTAGAATTAAGGGAGATAGAGAAGAGTTCGTCTCACCTTCCATGTCAAGGACATAGAAATCAGCTGGGAAGATAAGATCATTGACACAAACAAGGACATCCTCGATTATTCCCTCAGGAATGGTTGTGCTTCGATTGGCTAACTGAATGACAACACCCGTTGGATGTAAGGGACCTAGACCAAGGTTTTAGAAGATGGATTTGGTCATGACATTAATTTAGGCTCCTAGGTCTATGAGTGCATCATCAAAGTTATAACTTCCAATTTGGCATGGAACCGTAAATTTCCCTGGATCTTTTGCACTTTATGGGAATAGAATACTGGGTGGAAACATTTTCGAAGGTCCTAAGTTTTCTCTTATGGGTGCACAATTCCTTAAGAAACTTGGCATAATTAGGAATTTGTTTTATGGCATCTAAGAGGGTAATGTTGACTTCAACACATATAAACATGTCGAGCATTTTAGGATCAGATTCAAAGGACTTATTTGGCTTAGAAATGGCTTGAGGAAAAGGAATTGGGTTTCTAAGTGGAATAAAAGGAGGTGAGGGAATGGTTTTAGATTCCTTTTCAAGTTTCTTTTTCTTTTCATTTTCTAGGTCAACATTTAAAGGGGGTTTGGAGGACTTATCTTGAGGCATAGCAATTTTCTTCCCCGATCTAAGTGCAATTTCACTTGCATTACCCTTGGGGTTGGGTAATGTTTGAGCTAGAAGTTGGGAAGAATTGGTTGGTTGCTACTGACTAAGGTGGGATGCAAGTTGACCAATTTGGGTTTCAATGTTCTTGAGGCTGGAATGGGTGAAGGAGGAAAGATCTTCCACTGCACTTTCCCATGGTTTCTTGGAAGAAGAGGCTTGTCCTGAATTGGGATTACCAAGATTTTGGTTCTTGGGAAAGCGATTGTATTGGTTTTGGAATTGGGAAGGCTCACTAGGATATTGGAATCCAGGAGGAGGATTGTTCCTTTGAGGTTGAGGAATAAAAGGATAAGGTTGTTGGAAGTTACCAACACCTTGACCATATTGGAACTGGTTTGGGTTTTGATGAGAGAATTGAGGGGGATGAGAGACATAATTAACATACCTCAGGCCTTGGTTATAGGAAGAATAGAAGGGATCAGAGCGAGGTTGGTTGAAGTTTCTAATGAACTCACCTGATTATTGAGGGTTGGTGTTCCTCTGAGCATATACTGCATTGAGCTCCATTGGCCCAGATGAATCAGATTGATCCTCTTGAAGTTGTGGACATGTGTCAGTTGGATGAGATGGAGAGTTATAGATTCCACAGTTTTTGACAGGTCCGGGAAACATTGATTGTGGAGAAGATGAAGTTAAGGCTTTGGTAGCCACAACTAGTTGTCTCACAAGACCTGTAAGTTCACATCCATGTTGCTTATGAGAGCTCATGTAGCTACAAGAGTTTTATCAAAAAGAGCACCACCACTTGCGACATCAATGAGGGTTCTCTCCATAGCCAATAACCCCTCATAGAAGTGTTGGATCAAGAGTTGGTCAAGTATTTGGTGGTGTGGGAAGGTTACAACAAGCTTTTTTAATCTTTCCCAGTACTCATGGAGTGATTCATTTGGGAATTGACGAATACCACTTATTTCCTTTCGGATAGAAGTAGTACGAGAAGCAGGAAAGAATTTCTCTAAGAAGAGTCGCTTCATGTCATTCCATGTGGTTGTGGAACCAAGAGGAAGGTAGCAGAGCCATGACTTGGCAGAGTCATCTAGGGAGAAAGGTAATGCTCTAAGTTTTATTTGTTCCTTAGAAACCCCTTGAGGCTTCATGGTAGAGCACACCACTTGGAACTCTTTAAGATGAAGATTTGGATCCTCACCGGCTAGCCCATGGAAATGAGGGAGAAGATGAATCCAACCCGATTTGAGTTCGAAGTCAGGTTCTATATTTTTATATTGAATACCAAGAGGTTGGTAATTCATATTATGGGCAAAAATTTCTTTAAGTGTTTGTTACCTAGGATTGGCCATATACAATTCAATTAGTTGGACAAGGACTAGTTCTTGAATTATTTGATTATCTCTTATGTTCCTCCTAAGTTGGAAAAGTGTTCACTCAATTTCAGGGTCAAACAAATATAAGGGATTGTTTTAGAGGCTATGGGCCATTCAGAATGATGTTGGAAGAAAAAGGAATATGGTTTTTTTCTTTGTGTTTTTTTTCAGTTTATGATTTTTATGAGAAGGCAGGTTTTTCATTGTGTTTTTTTTCAATTTTTTTTTAAATTTTGTTTTTTTTTGTTTTTTGTACAATAACTAGAAATTAACAACTACTTAATTTCAACATCCTCGGAAATGGTTCCATTTGAAATCATGACCGATTTTTGCCTATCGGCCGGTCAAGGTTCTAGTGCTCTTCTAATCTGTATAGCAGCACTCGGGTCGAATCCTCAACGATGATACCTTTTAATAGTCGGTTGTTTTTAGTTAATTGTATTCTGATTTTGGGGTTTGTTTATAGTGATTATAAAATAATTTATAGATTATGTTTGATTTAAAAAATTGATAAATATTTGGGTGAGTTTATTATTGGGGATTTAAGCTTATGATATCCTTGAGCTTTGCTTTATATTGCTTTAAATTAATACCCACTTTACAAGATGATTTTGATCAGAATTCCCAAGTGTTAAAGATTTAATCCAAGCTGTAACTTAACTTAGGGTTTTAATCATTACCATTACTTGTTTATGGTTGTGTATTTTTTGTTCCAATAATCCATGGATTCCACATATTAAACAAAACATGTTATTAATCCATGACATATAAAGTTCAACATACACAATATTAACTCAAAGAATACTCATTGAGAAAAGGCTCTCAATCACTTAATATACCCAAATTATAAGTCACCCCAATGGTAGATTTACTGAACCATTTAAATTATTAGTAATCTGGTTATAATTATTATGATGATAAATTAAGAAGACAAGAAAAATAATGGGATAAGAAAAGAGTGGTGCGTCGAACACACACACAAACGATTAAGGGAATTAAATTTTGACTTTAGATTGAATGAGAAAGCAAAATAAGGGAAGGGGATTCAACTGTATTTAAACTATTTTAAGAAAATTAATATTAAACTACAGAAGGTGGATGATAATAAGAGATATTGAAGAAGAAACTTGCATTAAAACAGAATTACAAAGAAAGAGACTTACAATATTACAAAAATGAAGAACACAAAAGTAAATGAAAACAAAGAGAGGAGGAAAGGTATATCAAGTGAAAACTTGAGTATGGAAGGTCTTCCAAAACCCTTGGAAGGTTTTTTTTCATTCCAATATGTGCTCCTCTCTTCTGAAATTCCAACTCCTTTGAAGGAGAGGAGGGGGATGTATTTATAGCCCAAGAAAGTGGACTGTTGGAATTCCCAATATGTACCTCCACTTGGCTTGACGATTTAGACATTAAAAAAGCTGAATATCGAGATATTTTATTCTTTAAAGTTGTAGATAATAATGTTGTACGACTTATCTCAAAATTTGGAGTCATTTGGACCTATGTATCCAAAGTTATGGCAGTTTTATTAAACAAAGTTAAACTGTCCATTTTAATCCATGTTTTTTTGATGGCCAAAATGTGAATGGATTTTGGAATAGGAAGATGACTTCAAATATGAATACTTTATTAAAAAAAGTCTGCCTTCTATATCTCCTATTTCAAACTACAAAATATCAACTTTATTTGATGACTAGATCAAGATACATGTCATGAATACTGTATTGATTTTAATTCCCATCCAGAATGGTGGGCTGAGTTTAAATGAATTAGTTGGTCCCCTTGTATTTGGATTTGGGCCTTGAAATTTTTATACAATACTCCTTACATTGTCTCTAGAAACTTTGAGGATAATTAAGGAATTTTAATGTCTATATTGAGCCCAGTAATTCAATCTTCATGGCTGGTCCAGTTTCTTCACAGATTCTGTAGGCCCTCTTGTGTGGTCCATATGAGCATTCAAATGGAAGAATTGGCCCATGATCTCTTCTAAGGAAATGTTGTATATTGAATTAGAAATCCTAAAAAATAATAACCACACAATTTGGATCAGAAGGAGAAGATTTATAAATAAAATAGTAAACTGACTCAATTAGACTACTTCTAAAAATGCTCAAAAATTATACTTAGTATTAAAACATTAATATTTCACACAAATTATGCACCTTTCATATAAAATCAGTAATGGGAGTATATAATAAGTCATAAAAATATTAATAACATCAATAACCAATACCAATAGTATACTTAAGTGTAGTTTTATTTCCAACAATTTTGGTAAGATTATTTCTCCCATTAGTAAATCTTTCCAAATCCTTCTTTAGTTTCTCATTAGAAAATTTCAATTCATTTTTATCTTTCAATAAATGAGATTTTTTATCTTTTTAAATAATAATATCAAACTTAAAACTAGATGTTAAATCATGTCATTTCTTTAAAGTATTATATTTTTCTTTGAGTTCATTAAATGTATCTTCCATAATATTACAGTATTCGAACATATCCTCATTAGACTTGTTCTAATCATAGTTTTCATTTCCAGAATGATGATAAATACTAATAGGAGAAGTATAAAAGACATTAGATACCTCAGATGTGTTTTTCATAAAACACATATTAGCTCCATCATGCTTATCCTCTTGGGTTGAGTATGAATCACTTGAACTATCTTCATAAGATCTCTAGGTTTATTTCATTGATTTCTTGTATCTCTTATATTTATCATCATATTTCTTCTTGAATTTCAGCTTAGGATAGTCAGCTTTCACATGTCATTTTCTATAACACTCACAGAAAATTATTTCATTTAAAGAATCATCTTTCTTCCAATCCTTTCTCCAATTTCCTCTATTATCATATCTAAATTTATAACTTGGTTTCCTAAATAAATTTTTTCCTCTCATATAATTTTTTGAATCTTCTAACCATTAGTACATCTCTTCATCACTGTTAGCAGGTGACTTATCATCACTTGAACTATCAAATTTAATTTTCTTCTTTTGTTTTGAAGTAATATATTTGAAGGCTACAAATTTTATTTTTGGTTGATTCTCCTATTCTTTGTTCACTTTGAGTTCTTCCTCATACATCATCGGTTTTTCTATCAAATCCTTAGTAGGAAACTTTCTTACATCACATGATTCTATGATTGAAACATATGTTCCTCTCCATCTATTTGGTAGAAACCTCAATAGTCACATCACTTGGTCTTTATCAGAAATAGGTTTCACCAGTGAGTGAGTTGCCTTTACAATCTCATTAAACCTGTGATACATGTAAGAAATAGGCTCATCAAGATTTATCTTAAATGAATAATATTTAATAGTATAAATTTTTAATCACATTTCTTTGAAATTAGTGTTTCTTCATGAGAAATATCTAAAGTGTCCCAAATTTCAAAAGTAGTTATACAAGAATATATCTTATTAAATTATTCATCACCCAAAGCATATTACAAAACATTCATGGAATTACAATAATTATCATACACATTTTTAGTATCATTTCTCCAAGTAGCTCTAGTAGTTTGAGGTTTATCATATCAATTTTCAATTACTATCCAGATATCAAAACCCATACTCTCTAAATGAATTTTCATTTTAATTTTCCACTAAGCAAAATTAGTGCAATTAAAATAAGTTGGTCTTTTGATAGCAGATCCCTCTTGTCTATTATTCTCTATAAAGATCTAAATTTAGAAATAAAAAAAATTTAAGATCTTTAGAATACAACTAAATCATAGTTTAAAGATATTTGAAAACCTTTGATATCAAATGTTGGTCAGAGTGAGTAAATCAAGAGGGGGTGAATTGAGTTCCCAATAAAAATAGGTTAGAATAAAATACCCCAATTTTAAATAAAAATGCCAGTTAATCAAAATAGTAGTTTAATATAAGTTTGATCTTTCAAAATATTTCTCAAATCATGATTAGGTATCATTTAAAAAATATTTTATATTACTTTAAATTTTTAAATTTATTTGATTAATCAAATCCTTCACATAAACATTGGTTAAGATTAGCTATCAAAGTACATGTTTTGTTTATATTTTAAAAACAAATGTTGTTTATGATTTTAAATAAAGGAAATAAAAGACAATGAAATAAAAAAGGGGTTCAGTCTCAAGCTAAAACCTAATCCCCTTCACTTGATAATCACTCTCTACCAAGTAGATTATTATAAACAATAATATGATCCACAACTTGGATCATGTATACAAAAAATAGCTTGCAATCTCTCTAGGATCAAAGCCTATTCCAAATTTATACTTGGGAAGAAAAATAATATAGGAAATGTAGGGACCTCTTCCATAGTTTCCATGGGTATATAGATAAAAATATTTCATATAATATCGAGTATTCTCCAGTTTAGGCGCAGGAGTCAGTGTGTGCAGATATACAAATAAATATAGTAAACTTCGCAAAAGTAAATCATAAATAGAGAGAGAAAATAAGAATAAATAGAGAAATGAAGTGCTGATCAGTCTCTAATGCTTCAAATTATTGAGATCCCTCATATTTGACTCGGTGAGGAGCTCGAACAAGTTCTCCAAAAGTTGCAGGAAAACGGAGTGTCGTGGAGTTCTCTTTTCTATATGAAGATACTCTGAAAATATTTTCTTTATTTGGTGTAAGATAAGAACTTGATATTTTGTGTATTCTACTCTTTCAAAGTTTCATGAATCTCAACATGTAAGCTCTAGGTCACACATAGTATTCAGAAACTCTCACGCATGAGGGAGTTCTCTAAAATATATATCACTACATGTTCAAATATCTATTAAAGAATAATATTAAAGATTTCCTAGATCCTCATGTTGATTAGAAAATCAGAAAACTATGACTTGGTCTTTAATGCATCCATGCAATAGTTTATGAATAATAATTAAAGAAAACCATGTGAGGCTAACTGCATTAACTCCGTAAACTAGCCATTGGAATAAGTAAATTAGAATCAAGAAAAACAACAATGATAACATAGCTAATGGTAGATCATCTCCAATGGTTGAAAAGATCAACATTAGTAAGCTGATAGTACCATGTCTAGTGGTGACACACATCTAACAGTGGTAGAAAGATGATGGTAGCATGTGGTTGATGGTAGAAAAGAGTTAGCAGTAGCACAAGGCCAACAATAGAAATATTCTGGTGGTAATAGGACTTTGGCGGGAGCAAAATTCTAGCAGTAGCAGGACTCAAGCAATAGTAGAATTCAGTGGTAGAAGATTCTTGGTGGTAGAATAATCCTAGTGGTAGCATGACTTCGCTTGTAGCTGAGTTATGATGATTGCATAAGCCTGGAGGTAGAACTACTCTTAGTGGTGAAAAAATTTATAGTAACGGTAGAATATTTTCTATACTTAGCCAAATTTCCTTTATAAAATTATATAATATCATAAAAGATTAATCTCATTAGAAAAATAATAAACATGATTTTTTATCATTAAAATAAGGAGGTTCCAACACACACACACACACACACATATATATGCATGCTTTCCCAAAAAACTCCCAATGTCTATGCATGTCATGAAAATCATACATCATACCCATTTCCCACATACTAAACAGTGCTTGGTTAGTTCAATTACAACATGTGGACCTTGTGCACCCATATTTTTCGTATTAAAAAACAAAAGGACATGCCAAGATCAAGGCATACCTTTAACTATCATTGGATCCCTAGCCTGCTCTGACCCCACCTGCTCAACAACATGCATCTGACGTGAAGCCTAATTACATGAGGCTAAAACTCCTTAAAGAGATACACTATCTACCATCCACTTACCCCACAACTGGGTCTCTCTCTTTGTTGTGACCTGCGTGTGTAGTAGAATCTCGACTACCACAGTCCTACCTCAAATCCCTATGTATGAATCTGTCCCTGACTCCCAGCTGCTCAGGAAGTCTTCCTGCAGAACCTTTCCAAGTTCCCCATCTGGCCACATACTTGACACTCCTTCGGTGGTCACTCACACTGGGTCCAAACATGACCTGACTTCCTACATTGGAAGCATTCCATTGATTACCCACTCTTCGATGGTCTTCCTAAATCTCTCATATGACCGCCCTGATGAAGCTCATCATGACCCCAATTTTGGTTACCCAAAGCATCATTGCTAGTCTCATATAGTGTTATCATCTATATTGAATAAGTCAGGTGCATCATATTCCCTTCGGCTATCAAATCCTTATTCTCTGCCTCTAAGATTGAGCTCAACCTAAATATATTTACCTACACCCTGATAGCATGATCAAGAAATCCTTGAACCATCTCACCTTGGTGATGTCATTTCCTACCATAATAGGTGAAAATTGGTATAGGTCTATGAAACTCATTACATAATCCATAATGGATATATCTTCCTAGTTTAGGTTCATGAACTCACGGGCTCAATCCGCCCTCAACGGCTACGAGAAAAATAACTCAAAGAACCTGGTCTCGAAATCCTTCCATGATAGTCCCTCATTCCTACCATCCTACACCTATAGATTCCACCAATTCTTTACCAATACTCTGAGCATATAAGTATCCAACTTCACCCTTCGACCTGGGGGTGTCTCGAGCTGGTCAAAAATAATCTGTACAAAATCAATCTAGTTATCTGCTGCCTGTAGTCCACCATCACCCTAAAATAATGATGGGTGATGAGACTATAACTCATGAGTCAAATAATAAATGGATGACTTAATTCCAGGAGCTCCCTTTTCAATACTCTATATGACTTTCACCAATATCACCCTAAGTTGCTCGTCTATCCATGGCCAAAAATCTACCATCTTTTGTGACTTCCCCACCTAGCTTGGATCCTCTACCTATGGATCATGATCATTCCAACCCTCAAGGGCCTTATCCTGACCCTTAGGTTCCTCATCCCATGATCAATCTAGTGGAAACACATATTTAACCTCCCTCTGCTCCATCAGAGCCCATTTAGATGGCTTTATACTGAAGAATAAACACCATGTTCAATACAACCATTGATGGTATCAGGGCATGTAGTGGAAGCCGGTGGGCCGGGGATTTAAATTTTTTTATCATTGGAGTGAAGAAACTTGTCATATCTAGCGATCCAATCCCCAGTAGAGGTATGGGGATCTCACATGAATATTTCAATGCACAAAAATAAATAATCGAGTACCTCATTCGATTCAGTGGTGCATTTTACTATAGCTAGTATCTGACAATCGTTGCTCAAATGATCCAAAGTCAAACCCCTATAGATTGTCCACACATTCTCCAAGAATCCATGAGGATGTCGATCATATAATTTTAGGTGCTATCACAGATCTCTAATGATTCCTCCAACATTGTGAAGATCCCCTCGATCTCATCCCTTCAATCTGTCAAAGGCGTTCTTGGATTAGTCACTCGGAGAGAGGCTCTCTCTAGAAAGTAAGAGGAGAGATAATATCTCATTTATTTTTAATAAACCATTATTAGAATGAGCTTATCCTCTTTTTTATATAGTGGGAGGATCAAAATACCCAAAAGGGTTCCCTGACCCCCAAAAATAAGATGCCCACTAAATTAGCAATAAATGTCACATTATGATGAACTAATTGTATCATTAACATCATTTATATTTTATTACCTCCTTGTAATATATAATAAATATATTATGTAATAAACCCGAGTCATTAAATTGACTCATAATTCACACTAATATTAAATGAACTTTGAATATTAAAATAATATTCATTCGTATAATATTTTTCATGTATTTACTTAAATATCTGTAAATACATTTAATAAATAAATCCAATACAATTATTTTATAATAAAATAATAATGAATTTTTTTATTCATTGGTGATCAATTAATTGGAAAACTCTCAGACCCCATGGTGGGTACCACCATATCCTATATACTTATTCAGTGGAATAGGAAAGATTCTTGAGTACGCTATTGTGTGTGACCCTCCAAGCCCTCATCTCGATAATATTGAATAGTATTCATAGACTAAGAGAAGAGTCTAGAAACCCATCAAGGGTCCTAAATAGATAATAAATTATCATAACAATGATAACCATCATACGAATAAACAATGTGTAATATAATCTCTTTGTCTTTAGATATCTTATAAACATGATGCACACTTGTGTCATCATCCTTTCAAGCTTTATTGTTTGTTGATCTAACTGAATGGACTTACCTTTTACTACCTTGGATAAGGATTTATGAAGGTACTACCATATTAATCAACTAGGTACAAGATCTTACCTCCTAAACTCAGAAGAAACAAATTATATCTTGATCATTAAACCAATGCCATACCACCAATGATGCACCCTATACAAGCTACCTCTCCATGAATTCATTTTCATGGTTTTATCCTTACATCAAAGTATGAAATCAAATGGAGCACATTTATAATGATCTCAAGTCAGGAGACCAATACACATGTTCATAGATAGGAACATACAATTACACTCAAAACATGTGGTGTTCCTATTGGTGGTTCTTCCCACATGATCTCACTTACTAGATACCACCAAGTGTGAACTTTATGATAAAAAGTCTCAATGCTTATGAGCTCTCAAAGCACCTGATAGTCAGTAATCAAAATTTTCCAATCAGTATGATGTATCTAGACCATAATAAATATGTTTAAGATTAATGACATAGTATTTTGAGGTTCTCATTATATCCTAGCACTATAAGAAATCGGAGTATTTACGATGAGTTATTTGCGACGGGATCCCGTCGCAAATAACTCGTCGCAGAAAACGGCTTCGCAATTAAAACTAGTAGCGATGGGACCGTCTCTAATAATATTAATAGCGACTGGAAAGATTACCATCGCGAATACTTCTCGGGTTATTTTTAAAAAACCTATTTGCGACGGGCTCGTCGCAAAGAACTTTTGCGAAGTATATCTTTGCTCGCTGCAAATAGTTATTTCGAAATAACTATTGGCGACGGGCCCGTCGCATATACCTTTTGCAACGGGCTTCTATTCCCGCCAAAAATACCTTTTCGAAAAACCCTATTTGCGACGGACCCATCGAAAATACCTTTTGCGACTGGCCTCTTTTCCCACTGCAAATACCTTTTGCGACGGGTCCTTATTCCTATCGCAAATAAGTATAAAAAAATAAAAAAAATGAAATAATAATATAATAAAAAAATAATATTTTAATAATAATAAAAAAATTATAATTCAATCAAATATTAAAATAAAAAATAATTTCAATATTTAAAACATTATAATTAATTATAATTTTAAATATATTTAAAATTCTTAACATAATAAAATATGAATAATATTAAAAAATATTAACAATCATATTAATACTATAATATAAAAAATATAATATTATATAATATAATAATGTTATTATTAATATTAATATTTATGAAAATCTATTATTAATATTATTAAAATAATTAAAATATGAAAATTATCAATATTTGCAAAAAAATATATAAAAAAACATTAAAAAAATAATACTAATAATAAATTATAATTTTTTTAAATAATAAACCATAATTTTTTATCAATATTTACAACAAAAAAAATATAAAAAAAATAATAAAATAGTAAGAGTAATATTATTATTACTAAAATAAACAAACATTAAAAAAATAATACTAATAATAAATAATAAACTATTAAAAATAAATATGAATTAAATAATGCAACATTGACACCAATATAGAAAAGACAAAAACTATAAATAGAAAATAATTCATATTTTTAATTCAAAAAACTTTATAACATCAAAATAAATCACTGGTCCGAAGGAGGGGGGGAGCTGGTCACTGGTCCGAAGGAGGGGGGGGGGGGAGCTAGAGGATCTGGAGGAGCTGGTGGAGGAAACTCTATCCCTAATTCATAAGTCAGACGACGCATGTTCTCCATCTGCTCCTGATGCTGCTGCTGCCACCGACTCATCTGCTCCTCGTACTCCTGCTGCTGTCGTCGACGCTCCTCCTCATGCTGCTGCTGCTGCTGACACATCTCCTCCTGCTCCTTACAGAGACTCTCTATCAGCTCAGTCTGTGATCGCAACTGATCCTCATACTGTGATGCGTAAGATAATGCACGAGCTCCTCTCGAGCTGGTTGCCGACATCGCAACACTATCATAATAAGTCACATGAGTCAAATGAGAGCTGATACCAACTACTCAGCCCTTCTTGAAGCCATACTGGGTAGCCTGCATCCATGCGGCCTTATCAAAATTATGGCCACTGGTCTGATGAGATGTCTCGACCTGACCCTCATCCTGGGTCTGTGATGTCGCGGCCTCATATGACTCCTTCAGTTGCAATTTGAAATTAAAATTGTGAATATATTATATGCAGTTAATTTTCAGACTGAAAAACAAATAATACTGACTACAATATGACGCTGGCGATCACCTCTAATCTCCCTAGTAATTGGATCACTATACATCCTCCGATATACGTCAAACTCCGTAATATCGGGCTGCTTGACAGTCTATAAGAATATAAAATAAACTATTAATATTTAAAGTTATATAAAATATTTTTTAAAAATGTACATACCAGATGTTGTCTATGCGTACTGAATGTACGACTCCCAGCTTGATGAGTCACCTCCTATCTCCCCCGATTCTGCCTCTCCAACGATGATCTCCTCTGAAATCCACCACTCAACCAGTGTGAACATAATCCATCCCATATGTGGGATGAAATGTACTCTGGTCGGTGGGCTCTACAGGACTCATCAAACACGGTCACTCCAGCTTTTTTTATGGTCATTTTTCTTAAATTGTGTAAAAATTGACATAATCGCTGACGTATCACCACCTCCCATGCCTCGTGGATGGCATCATGCATGGTATCATCGATCGGATACCATAAACCCTACAAATAATTTACAATATCAAGTTATAAATGAAATAAATTTCAAAATAAAAACTATTTATTTACGTACCAACCAATGGCCGAACATGGCCTACTGCACATCAATGGGAATCTGTTCCCATGTGGTCTATGGCTGAGAAAAATAGTTGCGCAAAATAGCGCTACCCTGTCCGACTGCTATATGTAGAAAACTGTAAAAAAAATCAAACATTTATTATGTAAATAAATTAATGAAATCTTAATAAAATGCACAGGTTATCATACCTCCGCGTGCATGGATCGAACCCAAGACGCGGACGTCGCTCGGGGATGTGGTCAGGGATCATCAGTCGTGCAAGACCATGCCCCCTCTGCATATTCCCTAAAGTTACAGTAGGCTGAGGGTCAGATGACCCGAAATCATCCTCATCCAAAGGTAGGTCAACCTCTGACAACTGATGAAATAGCCCATCGTTCATCTGAAATAGAAAATGAATGTTGTTAGCAAATAATTAAAAATTATTATTATATATATATAAGTTATGATTATATATAAATTGCATTGAATTTTATTAATGTCCACCTTCATCATCATCTTCATATCTGACGATGTCATCTTCATATTCCTCCTCAATATCATCGATATCCATTTGAGTTTCAGTTCCATAATCTCTTACCATTTCAAATTCATTTTTGGCATCATTAACATCATCGTCACCATCAAATCTTAATTGTGGGATGTCATCATTGATACTCATGTTTCTTTGTGAAAAAGATGGATTTTGAGTAGTCTCTTGAAAAACTTCAATTCATTTCACTTCAGTGAAACAAGCTTCACTTTGAGAAAACTGATTGTCTCGAATTTTGATTTTTATTATGCTCCACCAATCACTCAGGTCTCTTAATGTAGCACAGTACTTTGCATAATAAACTTGATGTGCCTGTTGAGCTAGTAAAAATGGTTCATTTACTGCAAGAATACTTTTATATTTAATATCGATGATTCCATGAGTAGGATGAATACGAACTACTCTCTCAGTATCCAACCACCGGCATTTGAACATCATTATGTAATGCTGTCCTAGATAACAGAGTTCAATAATTTCATCAAGTATGCCATAAAAGTAAACTTCATTTTCTCTATGATGAGATCCTCTCAAGCAAATTCCACTGTTCATTGTTTTTTTGATTCCCCATATGCACGTGTATGAAATCGAAATACATTCACCACATATGGATTATAAGATTTAACCATTTTGGATGGTGGGTTACTCAATATACACAGACATTTGTCAATTTTATCAGCATGTTGAGACACCTGAAAATTTGTAAAATAATTATCAATATAATAAAATTTTTTTTAATGAGATGTTAAAACATGAAGAATTTATGTTACCAGTTTTTGAAACCACAGAGACATTTTTTTCTGCCGGTGTTCTTCGAGAGCAGCTGCTGTAATTTGTGGAAGTTGTTTCTTGATATGATTGTCATATAACCTAAAAAAATAAAATTACTTATTGTAACATAAATGATAGAATAAGTGATATAAGCACTTACAGTACAAATGATGTCATCTCTTCACAGTTGAGCAGAACATACGTATGAGCTCTGTGATGTTCATCATCCGAAAGCCATCGTTTATGAACTCCACCGAAACCAAGCTCTGACTGATTAGAAACTGATAATTGATTTTCCATTCCATCATAAACATTACCCTTATTCCATCCCATGCGGTTGTGTTTTGAGGGATACTCAGATTCAAAATAGTGAGAGAAGAAAAAAGATATTTCTTCTTGAAAATAAGCTTCAACAATTGATCCTTCAATAGATGCTTTGTTACGTACTTTTTTTTTTCAACTTCTGTATGCATCTTTCGAATGGGTACATCCATCGAAATTGTGTTGGACCTCTACACTTTGCTTCATGTGGAAAATGTAATATCAAATTTTCCATTGAGTCAAAGAAAGATGGAAGAAATATTTTTTCTAGTTTACATATAATTACAACAACATCTTCTTCAAGTTTTCTTAGAACATCGTAATCTGCTTTCGCTGTACAAATGTCTAGAAAAAAAATATGACATGTCTGTTATCGAATCCCAAATCATGGAATTCAATAGACCTCTTAATACAATTAGCATAAGTCTTTCCATTATAACATGACAATCATGACTTTTTAATCCGCTAATATAACCATTATTTACACATCTACCCAAATTGGAATCACGACCATCTAGAAGTCTCAAATCTTCAATCCACTGACAAAATAATAAGAAAATTTCTTTAGATAGTGTATAAGATGCTTTTGGCTTTATTAACCTTTGTGTTCTGACATTCTCAAACAGTTCGAGTTCTGGGCGCTTGCAAATTTGGGAAAGATCTAATCGTGCCTTTACATTATCTTTTCTCTTACCAGGTGTATCCAAAACTGTATGAAATAAATTATCAAAACAGTTCTTCTCAATATGCATAACATCTAGCATGTGGCAGACCAAAAAATCAGACCAATATGGCAAATACCAAAAAATGTTCCGTTTTATCCAATTGTGTTCTTTCCCAAAGCCAGAAATTTTCTGTTGGTTTATTGTGGGTCCAAATGTGATGGGAAGTAATGAAAATACAACTGATTTTAACTCCGTACCTGATAGAATTTTAGGAGGTCCATCCCTTTCAATTGTACCTTTTCTAAAATGAGATTTGTTCCTCCGAAAAGGATGATCAGTTGGAATAAATCTGTGATGACAGTCAAAATAACAAGGTTTTTTTCTATGGAAAAGCATAAATGCTTTGTTCTCTCCCATACAGTAAGGACATAATTTCAGTCCATGTGTACTTCAGCCAGATAACATGCCATATTCCAGGAAGTCACTAATTGTCCACATCAATGCTACTCTTAGTATGAAATTCTTTTTCGCAGCAACATCATATGTATTGACACCAGTAATCCACAATAAATTTAATTCATCAATCAATGGTTTCAAATATACATCAATATTCTTTTTCAGATGTCCTGGGATTAATAAGGTCAAAAAGATATAGGGCTCCTTCATCAGCATCCATGGAGGTAAATTGTACGGAGTTATAAAGACAGACCAACATGAATACTGACTACCATAAGATCCAAATAGACAGATTCCATCAGTGGAAAGACTTAGTTGCACGTTTAGATCTTCTAAAGAAAATGACGGATGCACTCTATCAAAATGTTTCCATGAATCACCATCGGCTGGATGATTCAAGCTTTTACTGGTTGAAATATTCGTTTTGTGCCATGACATCATTGTCGCTGTATTCTTAGACATGAATAAATGCTGCAGTCTGGATGTAAGTGAAAAATATCTCAACTGTTTTACAGGAATCAAGCCAGACTTTCCATGTTGAGATTCTTTATACCTCAGTTGTCCACATGTGGGACAACTATCCAACGACTCATTTTCACCAGAATATAAAATGAAATCATTTGAACATGCATGAATCTTCTGAAAACTAAGTCCCAAATTCCGAACCAGCCTCTTACTCTCATAGTAATTTGTAGGAAAAACATTTCCTTTGGGTAACTGTGTTTTAACCAAAGAAAATATCTGATCAAAACAGTTGTTTGAAATTCCATTATCTGATTTGATAGCCATAAATTTTGCAACTGCTTCTAACTTTCTTATCTTGCAACCAGGATATAATGCATCCTCAGCAGACCTCAGCAACTCATAAAATTCAGATGGTGCCAACTCAGGAGTTGAATCAATATCATCCTGATTTTCGGTATGTTGAACAGATGGAACTGCAACATCATGTACTAAATTTTGAAACCGCGATGGATCTGGAATCAAGTTAGTATCACCTTCTCTGGAACTGCGTTCACCAGGTTGATACCAAGAAACATAATCCGGTTGAAAACCAAAATGCAAGAGATGCCCCCCAACTTTATCCAATGTGTCAAATGTTCTCAGTGCACATTTTTTACAAGGACATTTTATTGTGCCTTCTGAAACAAATTCTGGATTTGATGATGCAAATGATAAGAAAGTCTCTACACCCTCAATATATACAGGATTTAAACCAGAACCATTTGGATTTCTACGTTGATTTATCCATACGCGGTCTTCTAATAATGACTGTTTCCGACTTCGTTCTTCCATATTTTTCTACAAAACATTAAAACATTACTGGTTTTGAATAATTTGATATTAGAAAAATTCCAAAAAAGAGAAGATATTAGAAAAAATTATTAATAATTACCACTATTTACAAGCCACACAATTTTTAGTGAAATTACTACTAATTAATGCTAATTATTGGTTATTATCGGTAATTATTACTAATTATTGGTAATTAGCGGTAATTATTACTAATTATTGGTAATTACTGATAATTATTCGCAACATGATTTGATCTATTCTTAACATGTTCAAATCTCAAAGGGTCTTTAATATTTAGGTCATGCTCAATAAAAATTTTGCGCCAGCTATGTACAATGTTAACTTAGAAAAACCCTTAAAAAGAGAAGATGTTAGAACTACTTCTTAATAATTACCACTACTTACGATCGACATAATTTTCAATAAAATTACTACTAATTACCGCTAATTATTGATAATTATCGGTAATTATTACTAATTATTGGTAATTATTGATAATTATTCGAAACATTATTTGATCTATTCTTAACATGTTCATATCTTAAAGGGTCGTTAATATTTAGGTCATGATCAATAAAAGTTTGCGTCAGCCATGTACAATGTAAACTCTATAATTGTCCTTGCTTGGTTGATCACCTCGCAAGTAGCATTGTAATAAGATGACCCAAGTCATGTCGTTCACGTCTCTAAGAATCATCTCGAATTACCGTTTACATAGATCATTTTCCTTAAAAATTTAATCCCTTAAATTTTCAAGGAACAATGGTATGAAATGGTCATGTGATATAATTCTTATAGATGAGAAAGACATGACATGGATCGTCTTATTGTAACGCTACTTACAAGGTGATCAACCAATCAAGGACAATTATAGAGTTTACATTAGACACAGCTGATGCAAAATTTTTATTGAACATGACCTAAATAATATTATTATTTTTTCATAAATATTAATCATATAATAATAACATATGTTACTAATTATATACTAATTATGTTACTAATTAGTAATGGGAAGACATGCAGAGACCAGGTGATTGACCAATCGTTCAATGGAAAAGCAAACGTGATTGACCACTCATCCACCTCAATTCTCTTTTCATCTATGTGTTGACGCTTGACATGAAACTTCTATCTCCACATGTAATATTCACATTCACTGGAAGGTTGATTTTGACAGTGAATGCAAATATTACATGTGGAGACAAAAGTTTCCTGTCAAGCGTCAACATACAGATGAAAAGAGAATTGAGGTGGATGAGTGGTCAATCACATTTTATTTTAATCACTAGATAATTATTTTAATCACTTGCTAATTATTTTAATCACTTGCGAATTATTTTAATCACTTGCTAATTATTTTAATCACTTGCTAATTATTTTAATCACTAGCTAATTATTTTAATAACTTGCTAATTATTTTAATCACTTGATAATTATTTTACTCACTTTCTAATTATTTTAATCACTTGCTAATTATTTTAATCACTTGAATTAAATCGCTATTTATTTTAATTCCTAATTATTTTAATTAAATCGCTATTTATTTTATTTGATAATTATTTTAGTTATTTGCTAATTATTTTAATCATTTGCTAATTATTTTAATCACTTGCTAATTATTTTAATTATTTGCTAATTATTTTAATCATTTGAATTAAATCGCTATTTATTTTAATTATTAATTATTTGAATTAAATAACTATTTATTTTATTTGATAATTATTTTAATTATTTGCTAATTATTTTAATTAATTATTTGAATTAAATCGCTATTTATTTTAATTATTTGCTAATTATTTGAATAAATCTAATTAAATCGTTATTTATTTTAATTGCTAATTATTTTAATTATTTGATAATTATTTTAATTATTTGAATTAAATCGCTATTTATTTTATTTGATAATTATTTTAATTATTTTCTAATTATTTTAATTAATTATTTGAATTAAATCGCTATTTATTTTATTTGATAATTATTTTAATTATTTGCTAATTATTTTAATTAATTATTTGAATTAAATTACTATTTATTTTAATTATTTGCTAATTATTTGAATAAATCTAATTAAATCGCTATTTATTTTAATTGCTAATTATTTTAATTATTTTCTAATTATTTTAATTATTTTAATTATTTGAATTAAATCTCTATTTATTTTAATTATTTTCTAATTATTTGAATAAATCTAATTATTTTAATTATTTGCAAATTATTTTAATTATTTTCAAATTTCTAATTAAATCTAATTATTACCAAATAAATATCCCCCGGGAGTGTCAAACCAAGAGTACAGCAAGACCCGTTGTCGTGTATCAGGATACCCTAGGTCAAGCCCGAAACTCCTTGTCAGAGTTTTCACTCCTAGGTACATTTGTGCCAGAGCCGCCTCTACTTGTTCGTATCCAGACAAAAATTTATTTGATTGATAAACCAAAAACTATACTTAACTACTAATTATACCGAATTAATTATGACTAATTATTTACAATTATTTATAAGAATATCATTTTATTAAAAAAACTAAAACTAAGTAATAAATTAATTTAAATCTAATTTAATTAGAACAACGATTAAAATTAATATAAAAAATGAAATAAAGATAAGATTAAATAAAACGTAAATACCTTTAAAATCTTGAAACTATGGACCCCTTTGATTGCCTTCCGACGGTCTCGCAAAAAGAATCCAATTTTTTTTTTGCTTAAAACTAAAGCTTTAAGGAGAAGAGAGGAGAAGAAGAAGATTTGAATGTTTTCAAAACTGAAACAGTTGGGGGTATATATAGGTTAACTTATTTGTGACGGGTAACCCATCTCAAATACTGCTATTTGCGACAGGTCCCATCGCAAATTCCCGCTGCCCGCATTAATTACGGTCGACATTTAAAAAGGCTTTTGCGACGGGAACCGTCGCAAATACTTACCTGCCGACATAACTTTAGCGATGAGAGGAGTTTCCCGTCGCAAATACCCTGATGCGGTAAATACTATTTGTGACGGGTTATTCCATTGTCGCTACTGTTTACTTATTTATGATGGTCCCGTTGTAATTACTATTTGCGACGGGAAAGCCGCCCGCCGCTAATGTTATGTCTGTCGATAAGTATTTGCGATAGACTGTCGCAAATACCCTCGTCCTTGAAAAGGTTATTGCGACAGGCCGGTCACAAATACTTATGGACCGACATAACATTAGCGGCGGGTGGCTTTACTCGTCGCAAATAGTATTTACCGCGGCATGGTATTTGCGACGTGGAGTAGCCACCCGTCGCAAATACTTTTCCTACGTTTTGAAATGAAATCCGCACCAAACCTATTGCGACGGGGACATTGTCCCCTTCGCAAATGATCAGTTATTTGAGACAGGAATATATTCCCATCGCAAATAAGCCTTTCGTCGGACCTGTTGCGATGAGAATATGTCCCATCGCAAATAACCCGTCGCAATAAACCCTTTTTCCCGTAGTGTGGGAATTGATATAACATTTTGATACAAAAAATAATCTATGGACAATACCATTTAAATAGTAGATGCAAAAATATCAACACTATAATGGTAAGTGTACATCATTTATAAATATCTATATACGTGGCATGTTAACCTAAAAGAACTATTCAAGTTGGGTCTAGGGAACCCACTATTATAACACTCCCACTTTCACTAGATCTAACTTTCTAAAGAACATTGTTAGCTCTCACATGATAAGATCATGTTTCTACTAAGTTATGGATTTATTCATGGGCCTATCCACATCTCCACTACATGGATATTATTCTATGTGTGACCTCACCTCCTTAAGTAAGATTCCTCAAGAGATGTAATCCCTGAGTGTATCCCTTTTTTTCCACAACCATAGCTTGACATCTTGGCTAGTACTAGTAATAAAATTATCATAATGATAAAACTTTACATAATAGGTGTGATTCCAAGAATTGGAACAAATCATTTCATATTTTACACTACTTCTTTAGCTTTTTTAAAAACTCAAATAAACTCAATATTTGTTGATATGCCTACCGCTATCTTGTATGATATTTTATTTCACATTACCTTAGCTCCACTATGATATTATATCACATTGATCCAAGTAATACAAGTTTGTTTACCCTAAAAAACTAATATCATTTATTCTCTACAAACCAGGTATATATCTTTTGTACTTCCTCAAGTACAATCAGATAGTCCTGACTTATTTCCTTGTAGTTCTCCTGGATATAACTGATATTTTTCTACCATTAAGTATATGTTGGAAATATCAATATATATCGTACATAAAATGGCATACATGATTGATCCATCATAGAAGTGTATGGAATTCAACTCACCACTTTAATCTCCTTCTATGCACATACATGTCTTCTTGGAGTTATTTATTCCATGTGCCTTTTTCAACAATTCTCTCTCAAATTGTTCCAACTTGTATTTTTTAATACCTTGTCAGTATATATACTATTGAATTATTCTAAGAAACCATTCGATCTACCTTAGTATATCATGTTCCTTAGAACTTAGGTTTCTAATTTAAGTCAATCTATGGAGAGTTAATTTCATTCTGGTCTTAACTAACTATAATGCCAATATCTCTTTTCTATATGTTATCAAACATATTTTACTTGGAAAATTATGGTACTCCCACTAACCTCTTGTTGAAACATACCAAAAATTAATTCCAAATGAATATTTTATGATATTATTTCTTACTTTAATCCTAAATGGTATTTGAGTAACTTGCACCCCTTATTGACATTCTATGGTGTCACCATCCCTTTATGGCTGCGTCATATAGATACCTTCCATGATTGGTGGTCTTGACATCCAATTCTCAATAAAATGATCATAGAAAATTATCCATGATAAGTAAAATTATAATGGATTTAGGCATAATGATATGGTACAACCAATCGATCCTTATTGGTATCGTGATTGTACCATCAATGTATAGTCTCACTCGGGTACCCACTATAATATTCAAAATAATAATCCCCCTGAACTTTGATACATGGAATCCGTTATTGAATTTTAATTGATCTTGTCAATTTTAGATAATTTTCATATACTGCATACTTGTAGGAATTATTATTCTTAGTGAATAATATATCACTGGACTCGGTGAATATAAAACCATCACTGCAGTTTTATCCTTCCTACATAATATACGTCTCTAGAACATTCCTCTTCCACATCTCTTATGGAACTCATTCCTATTCCAACTACTTGTGCATCTCTAGAATTAACTAAACCCAAGTCAATCTTTCTCCCACTATCTCAAATAGATATTTTCACCCTTTTTATATAATTATAATCTATAACTTTACCATATCTTTTCTATATTATCGGTTTAATTAATATCCTTAGAAAACTTTAGTATAACTTCTTTAGATGCACATTGTGTTTTGGTTGATGCAAGTTAATTATATCCTTAACAAACACTTTACATCAAAACACATGTACTTATGACATAATAGATTTACATAATACTATAACTCATATGATATCCATTTGTCATTATAGATGACATATAATTATGAGATAATACTGCTATTTGTGAATCTTATCTTGAAAATAATGGAAGTTTTTTTACAATACATATAAATCAAAACATTAATGCTCCTTTTACTTACATCATGACCCTAATGTGTATAAGTAAATTTTAATTTAATAATTGATCCATTATAAATTTTATTTATCAATGTTAAAACATAAAAATAATCATCAATCCTCGTATTATCATCATAGTTTTGATGTGGATAAGGTAATGTGCGTTTAGAAATTACTCCACGCTACATTATGATGGTCAACGAATGCTTGGACAAAATATTTGTTGACACACAAACCTCGAAGAAACTCATACCTTTTTACCATTAATATACCACACTTCACTTTCATATTCCTTAATAAATATTTAAAGTAATCTTACGAAGTATATTTACCACCAGCTTACCCTTGAAATAGTTCACATTCTCTAGCTGAACTAATTATAAAATATTTGTGACTTAACTTTATTTCTAAAGGTTTCTTTATCCAAAAATAAGTATATAAGTGTGTCAATAATATCTAAGGTGTTTAACTCTAAATATTCTAAAACCATATTAGGTATATCCTTGATAACTACTTAGTTTTTCTTGAAAAAGTATTATCTTTCCACAACTGGGTATAACTGAGCCTTACATTTTATATTCATTAGGTATTTCCATTTATTCATGCATTACTGAACTATTGGTTGAGTATTAAACACCACAAAAAACATTCATTCCATAACCGAAAAATGTCTCCTTGTGTCCAATGGACACATGTGATTAAATTTTTGGTAATACTCCACAAAAGTTTTACTAGAATCATTAATCATGGAAATATAAAAATTGTGTACTTCTTAATGTTGACTTAAGAACCACTCTTTCTCAGATTCTTAGAGAATACATCTTACTTCTAGTGATTTTTCTATACTTACTTGGTTATTGTATTTCCATACACATATGTGATAATCATATATGATGAATAGACCTGAATAAAAAGCAATTGTTTTCTTTTTTAATTCATTTTATAGCATTTAAACTTATATATATTTTATTTCATGATATGTGAAGCAAATAACCTCCTGTTTAATACCTTTTTCTTTGAAGGATATTTCAATGGTGCCTTTGACGTCACACTTTCCATTGGCCTTTTTTTCATTGTCTTTTAACTTACTCACTATAAAAAATAAAGATTAATATTTCTTTAATGTTTGTATTGCTTAGTGAACCTTAACTAGAAGGTAATGAAGAATTTTATCCATACTTTTAGTTTTGAAATATTAAATGAAAGGATTAAATGGGTGAAAATGATATGAGAAAGGGATCCATTGAAATATCATGATCCATCTTTTAATTTACACATATGTAGTGTAGTCATCACCTATTCATATCTCACTTCACTTTCTACTCACAAGCTTCTTAGAGATGAGACAACATGTAAAACCATCCATGTACAGATATTATATCCATGAGTCATATCAGATATTGATGATATCATTATGACACAACCATCATATGCATTATACTTGAATCTCTTATAAGAATTTTTCTCATCCACGCTTCCTGAGGTAGCTCAACAGGTATTGGGGACACCAATACCTTGAATTTCTAATGTCATAGTACTTTGCATAAGAACCAGCACCACTCTTTGGAAACTCATTCTAGTTTGGACATTTTCTTTTTCCAATAATTATCATAGTGTACTTATGAGTATGGTCAAAGATACATTTATAAAACCAAAGATATAACACAGTGGATAACCTTGGGGTCGCTCTCAAGGAAGCAGTGTCGAGTGCCCTGGTGCTCATCCCAAAAATCTTTTTGTGTTTTTAAATTTCTAAAACATTAGATTAAAATATCATGAATAAGTAATGAGAAACACATAGGGTGTGGTGAAACAATAATTAACATAAGACCAATAGAGGAAATAAAAATACAGAGAAGAAAAGTCAGTGAGAAAAATGATAGATCTAGGTGGATCCATGCTCAACTACCCATCTTATGTATACTTAAGAATTAAACCAAAAACACTTATCCCCACTCAATACATGACTGGAGACTTAGATAAAACACATCTCACCTAAATAATGAACATTGAAACATAGAATTTATTCAGTGTTTGAGCATTCCACCAGATTGAAAAATGAATCCCTCATTTGACACATTTTGGCCAGGAAATATCACAAGCTAGAATAATACTGCAAAGATTTCCAGATCACACAACCAAAATCAATTTCACAGTTGATAAAATGAGAGAGGAAGGAGAAAATAAATGAGGTGATACAATAGAAAAATGTTCCTGTGCAAGAGTGTGCTCTTGCACACCCTAATTCATAGTCACAATTTTCTAAAGTGAAGAAGAAGTGATGATCGTAATGAAGATCAGATCTCCAGGTATCGTCGAGTTTCAATACCTAAATCAATCCTTGTTAATTAGTTCCCCATTTTTATAGAATCAAGATCACAACACTAGATGGAGAAGAACAGAAAGACAATCAAAACAAACACACAATTGTATTCACAAAACAACCACAAAATTACAATATTTACAGGAATAAAAGTAGAAATTAAAATAGAGAAAATAGAAGAAAGAATATAGGAGGGGTTCCCATATCCAGGTGTTGAGATGATTCACATTTTCGGGGGTTGAGATGAAAAACATAGGAAGAACCCCCCCACTTATTCAAAAACCAAAAAGAAAAATAGTGACAGTAATTAATAGGTAGCAACATAGATCGACGTGGCATGCCTTCATGTGTGCATCACCAGCCTTTAGTGATATCCCTGTGAATACACCCAACCTCTTGCAATCACCCCACGCCTCCCCTCGCATTAGCAGTCAAATACCCATGATCACCATTGCCTTCGGTCACCCGATCCTTCTAGACTATAGAAAGGAAAATGTTAGATAGTTCTTAATGTGATACTATTATATATATATATATATATTAATATTAGTATAAAAACAAAATATTTACAAACATAAATACTTATTAACCTATTAATATTAATATTAATATATATATATATATGTATATATATATATTATTAAAAATATGTATTTTTTTATATTTAATACTTAATATTATTAATAATATAAATATATATACAAAAACTATTATTATAATAATTATTATATATATTATAGTTATAATTATTATATTATATATATATATATTAATAATATGATATATTATTATATATTAAATAAATATAAATGGGTTCGGTAGGAAGAAGGGGGGTTCGACGAATCAGGGAGGCAGAGGAGGCTCGGGGTGAGGGCGTCTGAGTATCTTCTCCAACAATCCAGGTAGCAGCATCGGCTTGGCTGTAAGGAGACTTAGTGGTTCTGGTTCAAGCGACGCGTGGCCGACAATCTCGAGCACTTGAAACTCGTGGCAATCGACTTAATTTGTGGTGGAGGACTCGACATCGCATGATAGATCTGAGATTGAGGGATTCATCTACAAGTGACATTGTGTCTTGGAAGGGATTCAACTAAGATATTTTTTGGTTTTGGTCTGAGATCTAGATGCATGTAGTGACATCGGTGTGCATCGGCAGTGCAGTGGTAGAGGTTGGTTCTTGGTGTTAGTAGTGCAAGCAGAGAGTCAAATATACATTTATAAGACCCAAGATATAGCATTTTGGCTAAACTTGGAGTCTCTCTCAAATAAACATCATCGATTGATTTTTAATGCATTTTTCCGCATCATTTTTTTTATTTTATTGTATTTTTAAAATCAAAATAATGTAATTTGTTTAATAATTATCAATTGTTGTCTTTTTTGTATTAAAATGGTTAAAACAATGATTTTTTTGTGAAACAATTTTTTTTAGTGTTTAAATTAGTCATTTGAAATAATTTTAAAATTAATTAATTAATTATATTTTTACTTCCATTTTTTATTATTTTGTTTTTTGTTTAAATCATAATTTTTCATGTTCATTCATTTAATTCTTTAATTATTTCATTTTTTTATGTTTTTCAAAATAATCATTTCATTCAATCAATCCCACGCCATATCATGTATATTTATATAAAATGAAAGAGTATAGAGAAAAGGAAAAAAACTTACAGGTGAGAAAGAGAGAAAATCATGGTCCCTTATGGTGTTCGGTAATGGTGAAGCCTGAGAGAATCACTTCTAACAAGATCCACCCCCTCGGGAGGCAAATACATCTATGATGGATAAAATGTAAAATCCACCACACGAGTGGATAAAGAGGTGAGAAAATCTTCTACCGTGTTTTCTTCGCACCAGGTATGAGTAATCTCGATAGTGTTTCAAATAAGGCCCCTTCACCATCTAAAAATATACGCAATAGACCACGGTGCATCACAAGTATTCTTCAAGGAATTTCAAGGAATTAGAGAGTTAATTTCCACTATCATTAGAATCACATTATACTCTCTAGACCAGTTAAAATCGCCATTAATTTAACTATGGGGGGGGGTGACCATATCCAAAATATGATGATAAGGTGAAGATGACGATTCTTATAAAGTCACAGACTACTCCTCCATGCATGAAACCCGATGAGCAAGATCCGTCGGTGTTGAGTTTGTTTTCTGAGCCATGGGGATTCTAGCGAACCCAGGGCCCATGAGAGGAGCCATTAACCAAGTGGGAGGTGGACATACCGGTCTAGAGAGGATGGAGGGTGGGAGCATCCTTCCAATTCTTCACAATCTGAATCATATCCTGTAAAAGTATTTTTGTTCTGATCACCAGGGTCTAACTCGATCAGTCACCCCCTTCAAAGTGGACATTGTTTCTGGCTTGCCACAAACACCAACATCCTGAAATCAAGACAACTGCTCGAGTGGTCCTCTTAGGACCTGCCTACTCCACTCCTTGAAACCAACTGCTAAGGAAAGGGTATCTGTGCTATCATGAACGCTGAAGCCTGTGAAGTCATCAAAACTTTTTCAAATCATACAATCCCACTCGCTATCAAAAAATAGATGATATATACTTTCCTCATACCTATTTTTATAGCATGTACACCTGGAGGTTGAGCTGATTCCAAGCCTCCTGATATTCTTGTTAGTGGGTAAAGCTCAGTTCCTTATTCTCTATAAGAGGAAATTATATTTTGAAGGTACCTCCTTACACCATATAAAGTCATCCCAAGAGACCTCATTGGTTAAAAAGAGGAAGCATACAGAGAAATCCCCTCACTGATAAAGTTCTTGAGGATGAGTTCATAAACATGCACCTGTCTGGGTCATCGTTGATGTCAATAAGATCAAAAGTTCAACATTGATCAGCGTCTAAGACCGCACTGATAAAATTCGGGTGGTTTGTCACCTTCTAAAAGGTAATATCTATTGCTGGACAACCTGGGATGCCGAGCACCGAGCCATCCCAATTATGGTGCCAGAATAGGATCTCACCTCTCCCTATGATCCACCGAACGTGGCCCGTGAGTGTCGAGTAGTGGGGCTGAATCAAAGGTTGTAAGGATCTACCCATTTCCTCTATCTCTCATGATTGTAAACTCCTATAGAATGTCCCCAAAGAGAGGTGGATTCAACCACATCACATGCTAGTTTCACATGCCAGCCTTTCAAATTAATTAATTTTTTATTTTAATTTGAATATAAATAATTTTTATCATTGTTTATTTTTTATTTTATTATAATTTTTTTTGTTTTTAATTTTTAAATTTGTTTACTAATTTTTTTTTGAGGTGAATGATTCATCGACAAGAATAGATAATGATGACTCAACTCATCGTCAACTTCACTCACCGCTAACGACTGACTCACTACCAGAAACAGAGCTCTGTGGAGTCACCGCTAGAAGCAGAGACCTGAGCTACCGCCATAACAGAGAAAAGTGACTCAAATAACTACCAATTTCCAATTCCACTCACCACCAACACCACATCCCAACCCTTGACTAGCTCCACTCACCGCTACCTGAGTCACTACCAACACCCAGTGGTGCTTCCGCTGAACCTCTACTCATTGTCCCTGACTCACCGCCAACACTTGGCGGTATTTCCACCAGAAATAACTCCAAAGACAATAAAGACACGCATCCACCATCACCTCTATTTTTTGAACCACCTCTCACATAATCCCATTCGGCCACCACAACAAGAAAGTAGAAGGACAAAAAAAACACTGATTTTTTCAGATCTGATTATAGAACCCAATTTGAACCTGTACATCATCATGGAATGGAGCTACTTGCTATTGAATCCAAAACCAGAAACCAAACCATCAAGCACCAAGGATATTACTACCATTTTCCCTCTCATCTGAACCTCTCAGAATCGCCACCAGAGAACGCCGAACCCACCGCACCCTCCGCCGCTCGAAGATGGAAGCACCATTGAAGACTCCACTGAGCTCTACCACATCAGATCCATAGGGCATCATTGAAGACCCATTTATTAAGTTGCCTTCACGAATGAAGATGGTGTTGTCCTAACTGTCTCCATCTAAACCCGGCGCCATCCTAGCCACCACTGACCAGAGCCTCCATTCACCCTCCACTGTGAGGAAGAACCTGAGCCCTCTGGAGAAGACCCCCACCCTCCTGAAATGAAGATTAAGCGCAAATAAAAGAAAAAAAAGAAACAAAAAAAATATAATAATAAATATAATTATAATATTATATATATAGATAATAATAGTATATATAAATTACGTACATACATATTATTAATATAAACATAGGTTTGTAAATATTTTTAAATATATAGAATAATAATAATAATAGTTAAAATATTTATATATATTTATATATTTTAATAATAATAAGTAAATATACATGCCTATATATTTATATATATAGTTAATATATGAAATTAATTAATATTTAGTTATATATATGCACATATATATATTTTTATATAGGAACTCAAAGAAAATGTTGGACGTCAAAATGACCTGCAACCATTTAATAAAAAATAAGAATTCCCTTTCCGACTCTGAAGTGTTTTAATGCCTTCTTTTTCTATGTTGTTCGGTAGGGTAAACTCGATGATCATGGGTGGTGATTAAAGGAAAAGTGATAGTGGATAATTTCATCGCATATTTGAGGGGAAACGAGATCATTGTAAGAGGTCAACTACTTTTACTAGGTCTTCATCGAAATTTGGTGACAAGTACATCAAGGGATTCCATATGGATTTTCTTCCTATTAATTAGTGTTTTTTTTTATTTTTATTTTTTGAATAACAGGAGGGATCCTCATCTATGTAAAATCCCATACATGGGAATCATTTGCAATTCCTGGAGACGGGCACCTCTCTCCTTCTTCCATTTTTGTTGTTTTCATTTCTAATGATGTTCTATACAGATTTATATTATGTTTATGTTTTGTGAATATAATTGTGGTGTTTGTTTGATCATATTTTCGTTTCTCCTCGATTTGTGTTTTGTTATTGGATCTCCAGTAATGGAGAAATAATTTTCAATTATATATTGGGGAAGTGAATCTCGACACTTCCTATAAATCCAAACTTTATGATAATTGTCACCTTTTCATCACTCTATGGAGATCATGAAGGTGAATTGGGGTGTGTGAGATCACATTCTTACACTTGATTAGTTTGTTTCTCTTTTACCCTTGATCCTTTCTCCCTTCATCTCTTAACTTGGTCGATCGAGTGGTTAAGTGAGGTTGTGTGATTTTTGATCCTTTGATGATCACTTAAGTTGTGATGAAATTCTTGGCTGGAGTGATTTGATTTGGATATTTCTTCACTTTGGAAGAGTTCTCATGTGTTGGAAGTGATTCTTCACATGAATACTTAATGTTTTGAGCCAGATAGGTATGTGCATGGTCGATGGCTCAATGAACACACATCTCTCACCCAAAACATTGAGAATTCATGCAAAAAATCATTTCCAACACATAAGAACTCTCCCAAAGTAAAGAAAACTCCAAATCAAATCATTCCATCTAAGAATTTCATCCCGACAAAAGTGATCATTGAAGGGTAAAAAATAACATAACCTCACTTAACCAATCGATCGAACAAGTTAAGAGAATAAGGGGAAAATGATCAAGGGGAAAAGAGAAACAAACTGATCCAGTCCAAGAATGTTCTCTTGCACACCCCAATTCACCTTCACGATCTCCTTAGAGTGATGAAAAAGTGATGATTGTCATGAAGTGTGGATCTTTATAAATCATCGAGATTCACTTCCTAATTCTAGACTTGCAAATTAGTTCTCCATTACTGGAGATTCAGGATCAAAACACAAGTTGAGGAGAAATGAAAAGAAGATCAAACAAACACCAAAATTATATTCACAAAATATAAACAGAAAAGAAATATTTATAAAAGAGCATGAAAAATGAAAACTTCGAAAATGGAAAAAGAAGAAGAACGACTGGGGTGACCGTCTCTAGGAATTGTAGATGATTCCCATGTTTGGGATTTTATATAGAGGAGTCCTCCTCCTCCTATCCAGAAAATGAAAACATAAATAATACTAACTAATAGAAAGAAAATCCACAAGGTGTCCATTAATGCGCTCATCACCCGCTTCCAATGAAGACCCAATGAAAGTAGTCGAGCTCTTGCACTATCCTTGCTTCCCCACAAATATGTGATGAAATGCTCCACGTTCACTTCACCTTTAATCATCAACCATGATCACTAAGTTTTCATTGCCAAACAACATAGGAAAAGATGGGGTTAAAACACTTTAGAGTTGGAAAGGAAATTCTTATTTCTGATTAAAAGGTCATGGTCATTTTGATGTCAACAATTTTTTTTGAATTTCTATTTAAAAATATATATATGAATATATATAACTAAATATTACTTAATTTAATATATTAACTATATAAATATATATATGTATGTATATTTACTTCTTAATACTAAAATATATAAATATTATAACTACTACTACTATTATTCTATATATATAAAAATATTTACAAACATATGTTTATATTAATAATATATATGTATGTTACTTATACATACTACTTCTATTATTAGGATATATATAATATTTATATTTATATTTATTATTATTATTATTATTATTATTTTTGTTTCTTTTTTTTTTCGTTTTAGGTCTTTATTTCAAAGGGTGGGGGGGGGGGGGGGGGGTCTGACCCAGAGGGCTTAGGTTCTTCCTCGTGGTGGAGGGCGAGCAGAGGCTCCAGTCGGTGGAGGCTAGGATGATGTCGGCTTCGGATGGCGGTGGCTAGGACGGTGCCGGCTTCATCCGCGGCGGCGGCTCGACGAAGGGGTCTTCAACGGCGCCCTGTGGATCTGATGTGGTGGAGCTCGAAAAGGTCTTCAATGGTGCTTTTGGCTTCAATTGGCGGATGGTGTGGTGGGTTTAGTGTTCTTCTGTGGTGGTTCTGAGAGGACCAGACAAGATGGAAAAGGGCGGCGGGGGCCTTGGTGCCCAGTGGTTCAGTTTATGGTTTCGACTTCAACAGTGGGTAGCTCGATTTCAGGTTGATGTGCAGGTTCTAATTGGGTTCTGTAATCAGATCTGAAAAAATCGGTGTTCTTTGGTTCTTCTTCTTTCTTTCTATGGTGGTCGGATGGGGTTTTGTGATCGCTGGTTCGAAAAACAGAGGCGACTCTAGTGGCAGTGAGTGGAGCTGGCTGTGGATTTGGATGTCCTCTGTTCTGGTGGTGGTTCAGGTCTCTGCTTTTGGTGGTGACTCTGTTTATGGTGGTGAGTCATCCGATGGAAATGAGTGAAGCTGATGATGAGTTGAGTCACCGTTCCCTGTTTTTTGTGGTGACTCATTCACCTAAAAAAATGAACTTAATAAATAAATCTAAAAATTACAGACACAACAAAAAAAATTAAAATATAAATAAATAAACAATGTTAAAAATCAATTATATGCAAAATAAAATAGAAAAATGAATTAATTTGCAACATGAGTAAATTATTTTAAACACATTTAAATACATAAATAATTGAAAGAAGGAAACAATTTAATTGATGAATTAAATGAAAGTAATAAAAAAGAAAAATAATTTAATTACTCAAACAATGAAATAATTAAAATAATTAAATAAAAATAATATTTAAACAGAAGAATTATTAATTAAATAAAAAATTAATCAAATAAAATAATAAATGAAATAATTATATTGAAAAACACAAAAAATGAATGAATGAAAGAATTAAAAGAATTAACCTACAAAATTATGATTTAAACAAAAATATATGAATAAAAAAATGGATGTAAAAACATAATTAATTAATTATTTTTAAAATTATTCAAAATGACTAATTTAAACACTAAAAAAATCATTTCACAAAAAATATTTTTTAACAAATTTTAATACACAAAATACAACAATTATTCATTATTAAAAAAAATACATTATTTTTATTTTTAAAATACAATAAAATACAAAAAATAGTGTGGAAAAGTTAATTAAAAAACAACCACATCACTATCATACGTGTTATACATAAATCTCATGTAAGAATTTTTATCACTCTCGCTTACTAAGGTAGCTCAATAGGTATTGGGGACAGAAACACCTTGAATTTTTGATTTCATTATAGTTTATGTAAGCACCTGTACCTCTCTTTGGAAACTTGTTCCAGTTTGGACTTTTTATTTTTCCAATAATTATCGCACTATACTTTTGATATTACTTTTTATTTTTTACAAAAAAAAATCAAGAAGATTAATACTTTTATCATGATTACTGATTAGAAATTATCGATTAAGTTAAATCATTAAATATCTCCCACTATTTTACCAAACTCTATCAACCCTCTATACTAAAATTGAAATACTCTATCGCTTGAGTATTCTGGTGGCAAAGATCCATGAAACCACCCATCATCGTCTACAAGCTTTGGCTATACCACTACTCAGAGAGTTCAATGTAGGCGTTTGACTGGAAAACCACATTAACTCGTGGCTCTATGATCTATTATAACACCCTGATCCCAGTTACCTAGAGTCGGTGCATTATTACATTACATTGGCATGATCACAAGGGATCAAATCCTGAAAGACCGATCAGTTTAGTAGCCTTGAAAGTACTAGATACATACATAAGTTTTACATTACATCATGAAATCGAAAAAACAACACATTGTTTCCCCTTTGAAGACACTCATATCCCTTATCCTATTCCTGGAGTTTAATTGTAATATACTTCTTTGCATCTTGAGAAAAATAAAACATAGAAAGGGGTGAGTTTAGATGCTTAGTAAGGATAACAATACAGCAGAAACTATCATAAATAAGCATAAATATTTAAGGCAATGTATAAGACTAAAACACAAGCCTTTTAAACATAAAATTATGCAAAATATGGAAAAGATAAATCAAATAATTCCATTGACTTATTCACATGGATATTATACTAGTCGAATTATCACATGTAATATCAATAACTAATTTTATAATGATGGAATGCATAATACCAGACATCATAACCACATAGTCAAGGCCTCGTGCCAAGACTACAAATAAGATTTTTTCAAAACCTTGTTCCAAGACACTAGTTTGTCTCATGATACCTACCAATGTATTGAGGAGCTATAGCGGGCTCCACCAGTCACTTACTAAGTCCAATGCATTCCTAATTTGAAAAGGTTGAAACATAACATAAACAATCATATTAAAACTAGCATACGAAATGTTAATAATTTAACCATAAACCATGAATGGTATAAAAATAACACATACACAGTCAAACATATCACAAAACCTTCAATACAATATGCATGACTGTATCATAATAAATCAACTTCAAACAATTGTAAAATGCATCAAAAGATGTTGACATAGATAAAATCAAAACTATTTGAGAGAAATATCTCTTTATTTTGAAATCATTTAAAAGTTACATAATTATAAAAGAAAAAATTTATTTTGAAAATATTCTTATAAGCTTGTAAGGGAAACTTCGAAGATGTTATAAAGGCGGAAAATAGCCTCACCCGCCGTATAAGTTAAAAAAACATTCTTTCCTTAATTTTGTCGAAAAGGTCATAAAGGACCTTGTTTGGAAAACGACAGAAAGATTACTATATAAACATATTATAAAAAGTAAAACAAGGGTATAAATGACTTTAACCCATAGTCTAGTAAATAGTAAAAATGTTTTGAAATATATTTTTATGAAACACAGATGTGGATGATAAAGATGTCCCAGTAGATACTTACGTATCAACAACCTCGGATAAGTAAAGAGATTGTAAAATTAACCCTTACCTTATAATTTTACTTGATCAAGGGTATGTTAACCTCATGTATAATAGTTAAATCATTGTTATTAAATTATAGAAGAACCACATACATAATTATGATATCATATATGATCCTCTAATATTTCTTTGTTAATAATATTTCAGTAGTATCATCATTTCGGGCATTAACTGATTCGTTTTACTTTATATGATTGGTTAAGTAAGCCATGTTTGTTATGAATATGATGTATTTTATTCATATAAATAATTATATTAAGTTATTAAAAATTATTTTTAATCATAAAATGAAAATTATTCTTGAATGGTTATGATGGGGAATGAATTTCATTGCGTTCCTAGAGACGATAATCAGTACGTACGCACGAGCGACACTATCATTCTATTGATAGTGAAATCACATGTAATTGGATGGTATATCATATATACATAATCCTTAACATTTTATATTTATTATTTACATCAGTTATACTCATTATTATACCCATCCAAATAATGAAGTGTTTGAATAACAAACTACACCACGACGTGGAGACGGTAAGCCGCACGTACGCACGTATGATGACTTGTCATTCATAGGATGGATAGAATAATGAATATGGATGTACCATATTTATAATAAAATCACATTATGTATAAGGTACTAGATTTATTATTTTGGTATGGAAACAATAAATAAAGAGGAAGTGGAGGAAGAAAAGAACTTTGAAAGAGGTGGTAAAATTATTACCTCTTCTTCAGGTGTTTTCTTTTGAGTTGATCAAAAGGGATCCTTAGGTTGGATTTTTGATCAAAGTAAGGCCTCTAAATCGAATTTTGGGTAGTTGGTAGGATATTTGAGCAGGGGTTGGCTGATCCAAATGGTTTTGGAGGTGTGATTTTGAGTGAGGGGGAAGTACCCTTTTATAAGAGAGGTGAGGGTCACTTTAGGAAAAGCTTGAAATATTATTCTACTATACAATCATATTCGATTTATAATGGATCCAAAATAATTTATTTATAGGATAAGGTGAGGATGGATCGAAAACCTCTCAACCAGTAGGTTTTAGACAGGTTTAGGTCACCTTATTAGCCATATATTTTAGATTTAACTCTTAGTTAAATAGTTTAACTTTTACCATGTATTCTTATATTATTATAATAAATGGTTAATAAAATTACTATAAAAAGCCAAGAGAACCCCAAGTGGTTCATTATTGGTATATCTAACCTTATCTAAATACTTTTTATGAACCTTATATTTTTAGGAATATTATATCAATTAATAATATAGTATTTGTTTTAAAAACTCATTTATGTCAATTTTGACACCATTTGGTATTTTGTTTTTGTAAAAGTCATAACAACTTTATCACCTCAAAAAAATTTATTTAATAAACCCTAAAATGTCATATTAAAGTAAACAATTAGTGGAATTCATCAGAAGTTTAAATTTACATCTATTTGGATATTTATAATATCAATTATTTTAATCTTTCATTAATAAGGTAATGGGTGCATCATCATTGTGCCATAAATAAATTTAATTATTTAATGTCTAAAAATTAAAAATAAAATACCATTACATAGGAAATTTTTCTATATTTCTAATGAATATTTATATTTGAATTTATATTATGTATAAGTGTATATTAAAAATTGTTAAGTTATTAAACTTTGAATTTAATGCTTTTAACTCTTCTTTAAATAAAATAATAATAAATGTCCTAATCTAATCCAAGTGAACCAAAAGGTTCATATTTTATTCCCAAGGTTGATTTTGGTTGAAATAAACATATCAAATAGAATTAGGACATGTTTTAGGATAATTATAATATCATTTTTTACCTTTAATTACCCTATTTAATTTTAACCATGGTAAATAAAAGTCAAAAGTTACTATTCACCAAAAATTATTTTCTTCTTATTGAACCAAATTTTACTTACTGATTTCAACCGTGTCTCTCAGATTTTTGAAATTCAACTCACAGAAGCAGTAAAATTACGTTTTATGCAAATTTGCAAGTGCGCCTAGAAGGTGGGTAAAAGACGGTAAAAAGTTCAATAAAATTATATATATATAATATTATTATAAAATGACTCCAATGAAATACATTGAACATATATAGTTATTGTGTATCTATTTTTACCTAATATAAATTTAAATAAAATAACTAATTATTTAAATAAAAAATCGGTTTTAAACAGTAATGTAGTGTTTTTCACTATTCATAAAAAATTGAATATTTTCAAAAAAATACTAAAAATTCACCCTAAGATAATTTTGTTATTCCAAATAAAAGAATGAATTCCATTTTGAAAAATAAAATTTATAAAATTTCAAAAAGTGGGTATTAGTATTCATAACAGCTGGTTTGATTGGTCGTGGTGTGTTAGAACTCAAAGTTGCGTACAACACAAGCTATTGTATTATTCAAAGAGAAGCGTACCATGGAAGCTTGGGGTGTTACATTCTTCCCTCCGTTAAATAATTTGGTCCTCAAAACTTCTATAATATTACTGCATAAAAATATTCCAGCGATTCTTCATCATTAGTTACTCGGGTTCCCTTGTAGCCTCTTCCATCTTATGGTTTCTAGATAGAAGTTTCACCAGATGAGTCTTCCTGTTTCTCATCACTTGTTCTCTAGTATCAAGAATCTTGAAAGGCTCTTCCCAATAAGACAGATCAGGTTCCAGTTCTATTTATTTATAGGTGAGTACATGCATTGGGTCAGACATGTATTTTCTTAACAGTGATACATGGAACACATCATGAACTTTGGAGAGTCTTGGTGGTATTTCCAAATGAAAAGATAAAACTCCAATTTGTTATGGAATTTCGAAAGGTCCGATGTACCTGAGACATAATTTTCCTTTCCTATCGAATCGTATAACACCCTTCCATGAAGATACCTTTAAGAAAACATGATCTCCTACTTGAAATTCTAAATATTTACTTCGGTTATCGGCATAACTCTTTTGCCTACTTTGAGATGCTTTGATGTGGGTTTGGATAACCTTCACCTTTTCCATTGTTTTCTCAAAAAGTTATAGGCCTTCTAGTTTTCTTTCACCAACATCATCCCAACAAGTTGGTGTGAAATATCTCTTTCCATATAACACTTCATATGGTGTCATCTGAATACTTGAATGGAAGCTATTATTATAGAAAAATTATACCAGAGGTAAATATTGATCCCACATACCTTGAAAGTAAAGTGGGAAAGATCTCAACATGTCTTCTAAGTTTTGAATAGTCCATTCTGATTGTCCTTCAATTTGAGGGTGTTAGGCAGTGCTCAAACGAAGTTCATTATCCAAGACCTTCTGAATAATTTTCCAGAATCTTGATGTAAAACAAGGATCACAATTAGAAAAAATCGATAGAGATACTCCATGACGTCTTACAAATTCATTAATATATAGTCTTACTAAACGTTCAAGTGGTAAATCTTCTCTTATAGCAAGAAAATGTGCTGACATGGTAAGATGATCAACAATGACCCATATTGCATCATTCCTTCTAGGAGTCTTTGGTAGCCCCATGACAAAGTCCATCGTAATATCATCCCTCTTCCACTTAGGTATGGGAATAGGTTGCATGAATCATATTGGATGTTGTCTTCTAGCCTTAACCTGTTGAAAAACCATACATATTGACACATAATCAGCAATCTCCCTCTTCATGTTGTCCCACCAAAAATATTCCTTCAAATATCAATACATCTTAGTGCTACCAGAGTGTATAGATAAATCGGAGCTGTGAGCATCATCCAACAATTTCCTTTTTAGATCAGGTATATCAGGAACACAAATTATCTTCCCAAATTTCAAAATTCTATCTTCATATACGAAGTCAATCAATCTCCCATCGTTCATAGATTTAATTTTCATTTGAAACTCCTCATCATCAGTCTGAGAACTTTTTATCCTTTCTAGAAAAGATGGTTTGGAAACCATTTGAAAAACTATTGATGTTTCACCTTCCATTATTATTCCCATGTCCATCTTTACTAGATCCATGAACATAGGATCCCTTTCAACTCTCATCTTTTTCAAAACTCCATGATCCTTTCTACTCAAAGCATCTTCCACTTTATTTTCCTTCCCCAGGTGGTAGTTTATAGTACAATCATAATCCTTGAGTAGTTCAGGCCATTGTCTTTGCCTCATGTTGAGTTCTTTTTGTCATAAAATATACTTCAAACTCTTGTGATCGGTATATACCTCACATTTTTAATGATAGAGATAGTGTCTCCATATCTTCAAAGAAAATATTATAGCTGCTAACTCAAGATAATGAGTGGGATAGTTTTTTTCATGAATTTTTAGCTATCATGATGCATAGGTAATAACTCAATCATTCTGAATAAGGACACAACCAAGTCATTTCTTTGAAGCATCACTATAAATAAAAAACCCATCATTCCCTGATGGTAGAGTCAAGATAGAAGCATTGACTAATCTTTTCTTCAGTTATTCAAAACATTCTTCACAATCTTTTGTCCAAAGAAATTTAACCCCATTATGTGTGAGCTTGGTTAATGAGTTTTCCAATCGAGAAAAATTATAGATGAAGTTCCAATAATAACCTACTAAACCAATAAAAATGCGTACCTCAGTTATACTCGTTGGAGCTGGAAATTATTGTATTGCTATTGTCTTAGAAGAATCAACATAGATTCCATAATTAGAGACAATATGGCCAAGAAAAGAAATTTCCTGAAGCCAGAATTCACACTTGCTAAACTTCCCATATAATTCATTTCTACTGAGGGTTTTCAGAATAGTGTGCAAGTGATTTTCATGATCCTCATAGCTTTTTGAGTATACCAAGATATCATCAATAAATACTACTAAAAAGTTATATAGATATTATTTGAAAACTCTATTCATTAGACCCATGAAAATAGAGGCTGCATTAGTCAGTCCAAAAGGCATTACTGTAAACTCGTAATGCCCGTAACTGGTACGAAATGCTATCTTCATAATGTCTTCCTTCTTCACACAAAATTGATGATATCCAGATCTAAGGTCAATCTTTGAAAAATATTGAGCTCAATGAAGTTGATCGAATAAATCATCAATGTGAGGTAGGGGATACTTGTTCATTATTGTTATATCATTGAACGCCCTGTAGTCAATGCACAACCTCATAGATCCATCTTTCTTTTTAACAAAAAGAACAGGGGATCCCCATGGGGAAATATTAGGGTGAATAAATCCTTTATTACTCAATTCCTCTAGTTGTTTATTTAGTTCCACTAATTCCACAGTGGCCATTGTATAAGTGGTCTTCGATAAGGGCCTTGAAATAGGAATAAAATCAATAGAAAACTCAATTTCTTGTTCTGGAGGATGTCTAGGTAAATCCTCTGGAAACACATCAACATATTCTTGTACAATAGGTACATCCTCTATTCAAACATTATTTTCCTCAACCATAGTTATTTCATTATCTTCCTCCCTAATAATTGAATTTAGTGGAGCTACTGGGGGTGGATCTAGATAAGAATCAGATGGTGAAGTTTTTTCTTTAAAGATAAGGTATTCCTTATCATCATCAAAAATTGTAACCTACTTCTTCTGACCCAGAGGGCTCGGGTTCTTCCTCGTGGTGGAGGGTGAGCAGAGGCTCCAGTCGGTGGCGGCTAGGATGACGTCGGCTTCGGATTACGGCGGCTAGGAAGGCACCGGCTTCATCCGTGGCGACGGCTCGATGAAGGGGTCTTCAACGGCACCCTGTGGATCTGATACGGTGGAGCTCGACAAGGTCTTCAATGGCGCTTTTGGCATCGATTGGAAGATGGTGTGGTGGGTTTAGTGTTCTTAGGTGGCATTTCTGAGAGGACCAGAAAATATGGAAAAGGACGACGGGGGCCTTGGTGCCCAGCGGTTCAGGTTATGGCTTCTACTTCAACAGTGGGCAGCTCGATTTCACGTTGATGTGCAGGTTCTAATTGTGTTCTGTAATCAGATCTGAAAAAATCGATTTTTTTGTTTCTTCTTATTTATTTATGTGGTGGTTGGATGGGGTTCTGTGACTGCTGGTTCGAAAAACAGAGGCGACTCTGGTGGCAGTGAGTGGAGCTGGCTGTGGATTTGGATGTCCGCTGTTCTGGTGGTGGCTCAGGTCTCTGCTTTTGGTGGTGACTCTGTTCATGGTGGTGAGTCATCCGATGGAAATGAGTGAAGCCGATGATGAGTTGAGTCACAGTTCCCTATTTTTTGTGGTGACTCATTCACCTAAAAAAATGAACTTAATAAATAAATCTAAAAATTACAAACACAACAAAACAAATTAAAAAATAAATAAATAAACAATGTTAAAAACCAATTATATTCAAAATAAAATAGAAAAATGAACTAATTTTCAACATGAGTAAATTATTTTAAACACATTTAAATACATAAATATTTGAAAGAAGTAAATAATTTAATTGATGAATTAAATGAAATTAATAAAAAAGAAAAATAATTTAATTACTCAAACCCTGAAATAATTAAAATAATTAAATAAAAATAATATTTAAACAGAAGAATTATTAATAAAATAAAAAATTAATCAAGTAAAATAATAAATGAAATAATTATATTGAAAAACACAAAAAATGAATGAATGAAAGAATTAAAAGAATGAACGTACAAAATTATGATTTAAACAAAAATATAAGAACAAAAAAATGGATGTAAAAACAGAATTAATTAATTAATTTTAAAAATTTTCAATTGACTAATTTAAACACTAAAAAAATCATTTCACAAAAAATAATTTTTTAACAATTTTAATACATAAAATACAAAAATTATTCATTATTGAACAAAATACATTATTTTGATTTTTAAAATACAATAAAATACAAAAAATAGTGTGGTAAAGTTCATTAAAAAACAACCACATCACTATCATATGTGTTATACATAAATATCATGTAAGCATTTTTATCACTGTCACTTACTAAGGTAGATCAATAGGTATTGGGGACACAAACACCTTGAATTTTTGATTTCATTATAGTTTATGCAAGCACGTGTACCTCTCTTTGGAAACTTGTTCCAGTTTGGACTTTTTATTTTTCCAATAATTATCGCACTATACTTTTGATATTACTTTTTATTTTTTACAAAAACAAAATCAAGAAGATTAATACTTTTATCATGATTACTGATTAGAAATTATCGATTAAGTTAATTCATTAAATGTCTCCCACTATTTTACCAAACTCTGTCAACCCTCTATTCTAGAATTGGAATACTCTGTCGCTTGAGTATTCTGGTGGCAAAGATCCATGAAACCACCCCTCATCGTCTACAAGCTTTGGCTATACCACTACGCAGAGAGTTCAATGTAGGAGTTTGACTGGACAACCACATTAACTCATGGATCTATGATCTATTATAATGCCCTGATCCCAGTTACCTAGAGTCGGTTCATTATTACATTACATTGGCATGATCACAAGGGATCAAATCCCGAAAGACCGATCAGTTTAGTAGCCTTGGAAGTACTAGATACATACATAATTTTTACATTACATCATGAAATGAAAAAAAAACGAATTTTGTCCCCTTTTAAGACACTCATATCCCTTATCCTATTCCTGTAGGTTAATCATAATATACTTATTTACATCCTGGGAAAAATAAAACATAGAAAGGGGTGATCTCAGATGCTTAGTAAGGATAACAATACAGCAAAAACTATCATAAATAAGCATAAATATTTAAGGCAATGTATAATAATAAAACACAAGCCTTTTAAATATAAACTTATGCATAATATGGAAAAGATAAATCAAATAATTCCATTTACTTATTCACATGGATATTCTACTAGTCGAATAATTAGATGCAATATCAATAACAAATTTTATAATGATGGAATGCATAATACCGGACATCATAACCACATAGTCAAGGCCTCGTGGCAAGACTACAAATAATATTTTTTCAAAACCTTGTGCCAAGACACTAGTTTTTCTCATGAGACCTACCAATGTATCGAGGAGCTATACCGGGCTCCACCAGTCACTTACTAAGTCCAATGCATTCCTCATTTGAAAAGGTTGAAACATAACATAAACATTTGTATTAAAACTAGCATACGAAATGTTAGTACTTTAACCATAAACCATGAATGGTATAAAAATAACACATACACAGTCAAACATATCACAAAACCCTCAATACAATATGGAAGATTGTATCATAATAAATCAACTTCAAACAAGTGTAAAATGCATCAAAAGATGTTGACATATATAAAATCAAAACTATTTGAGAAAAATATCTCTTTATTTTGAAATCGTTTAAAAGTTACATAATTATAAAAGAAAACATTTATTTTGAAAATATTATTATAAGCTCGTAAGGGAAACTTCGAAGATGTTATAACGGTGAAAAATAGCCGCACCCGCCGTATAAGTTAAAAAAACATTCTTTCCTTAATTTTGTCAAAAAGGTCATAAAGGACCTTGTTTGGAAAACGACAGAAAGATTACAATATAAACATATTATAAAAAGTAAAAAAAGGGTATAAATGACTTTAACCCATAGTCTAGTAAATAGTAAAAATGTTTTGAAATACATTTTTAAGAAACACACATGTGGATGATAAAGATGTCCCAGTAGATACTTACGTATTAACAACCTCGAATAAGTAATGAGATTGTAAAATTAACCCTTACCTTATATTTTTCCTTGATCAAGGGTAAATTAAACTCATGTATAATAGTTAAATCATTATTATTAAATTATACAAGAACCACATACATAAGTATGATATCATATATGATCCTCTAATATTGCTTTGTTAATAATATTTCAGTAGTATCATCATTTCGGGTGTTAACTGAGTTGTTTTACTTTATATGATTGGTTAAGTAAGCCATATTTATTATGGATATGATTTATTTTATTCATATCAATAATTATATTAAGTTATTAAACATTATTTTTAATCATAAAATGAAAATTATTCTTGAATGGTTATGATGGGGAATGAATTTCATTGCGTTCGTGGAGACGATAATCCGTACGTACGCACGAGAGAAACTATCATTCTATTGATGGTGAAATCACATGTAATTGGATGGTATATCATATATACATAATCCTTAACATGTTATATTTATTATTTACCCATACAAATAATGAAGTGTTTGAATAACAAACTACACCACGACGTGGAGACGCTAAGCCGTACGTACGCACGTATGATGAATTGTCATTCATAGGATGGATATAATAATGAATATGTATGTACCATATTTATAATAAAATCACATTATGTATAAGGTAATATAGTTATTATTTTGGTATGGAAACAATAAAGAAAGAGGAAGTGTAAGAAGAAAAGAACTTTGAAAGAGGTGGTAAAATTATTACCTCTTCTTCATGTGTTTTCTTTTGAGTTGATCAAAAGGGCTCCTTATGTTGGCTTTCTGATCAAATTAAGGCCTCTACATATAATTTAGGGTATTTGGGAGGATATTTGAGTAGGGTTTGGCTGATCCAAATGGTTTTGGAGGTGTGATTTTGAGTGAGGGGGAAGTACCATTTTATAAGAGAGGTGAGGGTCGCTTTAGGAAAATCTTGAAATATTATTTTACTATACAATCATATTCGATTTATAATGGATAAAAAATGATTTATTTCTAGGATAAGGTGAGGATGGATCGAAAACCTCTCAACCAGTAGGTTTTAGACAGGTTTAGGTCACCTTATTAGCCATATATTTTAGATTTAACTCTTAGTTAAATAGTTTAACTTTTACCATGTATTCTTATATTATTATAATAAATGGTTAATAAACTTACTATAAAAAGCCAAGAGAACCCCAAGTGGTTCATTATTGGTATATCTAACCTTATCTAAGTCCTTTTGATGAAACTTATATTTTTAGGAATATTATATCAATTAATAATATAGTATTTGTTTTAAAAACTCATTTATGTCAATTTTGACACCATTTGGTATTTTGTTTTTGTGAAAGTCATAACAACTTTATCACCTCGAAAAAATTTATTTAATAAACCCTAAAATGTCATATTAAAGTAAAAAATTAGTGGAATTCATCAGAAGTTTAAATTTACATCTATTTGGATATTTATAATATCAATTATTTTAATCTTTCATTAATAAGGTAATGGGTACATCATCATTGTGCCATAAATAAATTTAATTATTTAATGTATAAAAATTAAAAATAAAATACCATTACATAGGAAATTTTTTTATCTTTCTAATGAATATTTATATTCGAATTTATATTATGTATAAGATTATATTAAAAATTGTTTAGTTATTAAACTTTGAATTTAATGCTTTTAACTATTCTTTAAATTAAATAATAATAAATGTCCTAATCTAATCCAAGTGAACCAAAAGGTTCATATTTTATTCCCAAGGTTTATTTTGGTAGAAATAAACATATCAAATAGAATTAGGACATGTTTTAGGATAATTATAATATCATTTTTACCTTTAATTACCCTATTTACTTTTAACCATGGTAAATAAAAGTCAAAAGTTACTATTCACCAAAAATTATTTTCTTCTTATTGAACCAAATTTTACTTACTGATTTCAACCATGACTCTCAGATTTTTAAAATTCAATTCACAGAAGCAGTAAAATTACGTTTTATGCAAATTTGCAAATGCGCCTAGAAGGTGGGTAAAAGACGGTAAAAAGTTCAATAAAATTTTATATATCTAATATTATTATAAAATGACTCCAATGAAATTCATTGAACATATATATTTATTGTGTATCTATTTTTACCTAATATAAATTTAAATAAAATAACTAATTATTTAAATAAAAAATCGGTTTTAAACAGTAATGTAGTGTTTTTCACTATTCATAAAAAATTGAATGTTTTCAAAAAAATACTAAAAATTCACCCTAAGATAATTTTGTTATTACAAATAAAAGAATGAATTCCATTTTGAAAAATAAAATTTATAAAATTTCAAAAATTGGGTATTAGTATTCATAACAGCTGGTTTGATTGGTCGTGGTGTGTTAGAACTCAAAGTTGCGTACAACACAAGCTATTGTATTATTCAAAGAGAAGCATACCATGGAAGCTTGGGGTGTTACATTCTTCCCTCCATTAAATAATTTGGTCCTAAAAATTTCTATAATATTACTGCATAAAAATATTCCAGAGATTCTTCATCATTAGTTACTCGGGTTCCCTTGTCGCCTCTTCCATCTTATGGTTTCTAGATAGAACTTTCACCAGATGAGTCTTCCTGTTTCTCATCAATTGTTCTCTGGTATTAAGAATCTTGAAAGGCTCTTCACAATAAGACAGATCAGGTTCCAATTCTATTTATTTATAGGTGAGTACATGCATTGGGTCAGACATGTATTTTCTTAACAGTGATACGTGGAACACATCATGAACTTTGGAGAGACTTGGTGGGATTTCCAAATGAAATGATAAAACTCCAATTCGTTATGGAATTTTGAAAGGTCCGATGTACCTGAGACTTAATTTTCCTTTCCTATCGAATCGTATAACACCCTTCCATGAAGATACCTTTAAGAAAACATGATCTCCTACTTGAAATTACAAATCTTTACTTTGGTTATTGGAATAACTCTTTTGCCTACTTTGAGATGCTTTGATGTGGGTTTGGATAAACTTTACCTTTTCCATTGTTTTCTCAAAAAGTTCTAGGCCTTCTAGTTTTCTTTCACCAACATCATCCCAACAAGTTGGTGTGCAATATCTCTTTCCATATAACACTTCATATGGTGCCATCTGAATACTTGAATGAAAGCTATTGTTATAGAAAAATTATACCAGAGGTAAATATTGATCCCACATACCTTGAAAGTAAAGTGGGAAAGATCTCAACATGTCTTCTAAGGTTTGAATAGTCCATTCTGATTGTCCATCAGTTTGAGGGTGGTAGGCAGTGCTCAAACGAAGTTCATTATCCAAGACCTTCTGAATAATTTTCCAGAATCTAGATGTAAAACAAGGATTACAATCAGAAAAAATTGATAGAGATACTCCCTGAAGTCTTACAAATTCATTAATATATAGTCTTACTAAACGTTCAAGTGGTAAATCTTTTCTTATAGCAAGAAAATATTCTGACATGGTAAGATGATCAACAATGACCCATATTGCATCATTCCTTCTAGGAGTCTTTGGTAGCCCCATGACAAAGTCCATCGTAATATCATCCCTCTTCCACTTAGGTATGGGAATAGGTTGCATGAATCATATTGGATGTTGTCTTCCAGCCTTAACGTGTTGACAAACCATACATCTTGACACATAATCAGCAATCTCCCTCTTCATGTTGTCCCACCAAAAATGTTCCTTCAAATCTCAATACATCTTAGTGCTACCAGAGTGTATAGATAAATCGGAGCTGTGAGCATCATCCAACAATTTCCTTTTTTAGATCAGGTATATCAGGAACACAAATTCTCTTCCCAAATTTCAAAATTCCATCTTCATATACGAAGTCAATCAATCTCCCATCGTTCATAGATTTAATTTTCATTTGAAACTCCTCATCATCAGTCTGAGAACTTTTTATCCTTTCTAGAAAAGATGGTTTGGAAACCATTTGAAAAACTATTGATGTTTCACCTTCCATTATTATTCCCATGTCCATCTTTACTAGATCCATGAACATAGGAGCCCTTTCAACTCTCATCTTGTTCAAAACTCCATGATCCTTTCTAATCAAAGCATCTTCCACTTTATTTTCCTTCCCCGGGTGGTAGTTTATAGTACAATCATAATCCTTGAGTAGTTCAAGCCATTGTCTTTGCCTCATGTTGAGTTCTTTTTGTCATAAAATATACTTCAAACTCTTGTGATCGGTATATACCTCACATTTTGAACGATAGAGATAGTGTCTCCATATTTTCAAAGAAAATATTATAGCTGCTAACTCAAGATAATGAGTGGGATAGTTTTTTTAATGAATTTTTATCTATCATGATGCATAGGCAATAACTCTATCATTCTGTATAAGGACACAACCAAGTTATTTCTTTGAAGCATCACTATAAATAAAAAACCCATCATTCCCTGATGGTAGAGTCAAGATAGAAGCATTGACTAATCTTCTCTTCAGTTATTCAAAACATTCTTCACAATGTTTTGTCCAAACAAATTTAACCCCATTATGTGTGAGCTTGGTTAATGAGTTTTCCAATCGGGAAAAATTCTAGATGAGGTGCCAATAATAACGTACTAAACCAATAAAAATGCGTACCTCAGTTATACTCGTTGGAGCTGGAAATTCTTGTATTGCTATTTTCATAGAAGAATCAACATAGATTCCATCATTAGAGACAATATGGCCAAGAAAAGAAATTTCCTAAAGCCAGAATTCACACTTGCTAAACTTCCCATATAATTCATTTCTACTGAGGGTTTTCAGAATAGTGTGCAAGTGATTTTCATGATACTCTTAGATTTTTGAATATACCAAGATATCATCAATAAATACTACTAAAAAGTAATATAGATATTATTTTAAAACTCTATTCATTAGACCCATGAAAATAGAGGCTGCGTTAGTCAGTCCAAAAGGCATTACTGTAAACTCGTAATGCCCGTAACTGGTACGAAATGCTATCTTCATAATGTCTTCCTTCTTCACACAAAATTGATGATATCCAGATCTAAGGTCAATCTTTGAAAAATATTGAGCTCAATGAAGTTGATCGAATAAATCATCAATGTGAGGTATGGGATACTTGTTCATTATTGTTATATCATTGATCGCCCTGTAGTCAATGCACAACCTCATAGATCCATCTTTCTTCTTAACAAAAAGAACAGGGGCTCCCCATGGGGAAATATTAGGGTGAATAAATCCTTTATTACTCAATTCCTCTAGTTGTTTATTTAGTTCCACTAATTCCACAGTGGACATTGTTTAAGTGGTCTTCGATAAGGGCCTTGAAACAGGAATAAAATCAATAGAAAACTCAATTTATTGTTCTGGAGGATGTCCTGGTAAATCCTCTGGAAACACATCAACATATTCTTGTACAATAGGTACATCCTCTATTCAAACATTCTTTTCCTCAACCATAGTTATTTCATTCTCTTCCTCCCTAATAATTGAATTTAGTGGAGCTACTGGGGGTGGATCTAGATAAGAATCAGATGGTGAAGTTTTTGCTTTAAAGATAAGGTATTCCTTATCATCATCAAAAATTGTAACCTACTTCTTCTGACCTAGAGGGTTCAGGTTCTTCCTTGTGGTGGAGGGTGAGCAGAGGCTCCAGTCGGTGGCGGCTAGGATGACGTCGGCTTCGGATTACGGCGGCTAGGAAGGCACCGGCTTCATCCGTGACAATGGCTCGATGAAGGGGTCTTCAACGACACCCTGTGGATCTGATACGGTGGAGCTCAACAAGGTCTTCAATGGTGCTTTTGGCATCGATTGGAAGATGGTGTGGTGGGTTTAGTGTTCTTAGGTGGCATTTCTGAGAGGACCAGAAAAGATGGAAAAGGACGGCGGGGGCCTTGGTGCCCAGCGGTTCATGTTATGGCTTCTACTTCAACAGTGGGCAGCTCGATTTCACGTTGATGTGCAGGTTCTAATTGTGTTCTGTAATCAGATCTGAAAAAATCGATTTTTTTTGTTTCTTCTTATTTCTTTATGTGGTGGTCGGATGGGGTTCTGTGACTGCTTGTTCGAAAAACAGAGGCGACTCTGGTGGTAGTGAGTGGAGCTGGCTGTGGATTTAGATGTCCGCTGTTCTGGTGGTGGCTCAGGTCTCTGCTTTTGGTGGTGACTCTGTTTATGGTGGTGAGTCATCCGATGGCAATGAGTGAAGCCGATGATGAGTTGAGTCACAGTTCCCTATTTTTTGTGGTGACTCATTCACCTAAAAAAATGAACTTAATAAATAAATCTAAAAATTACAAACACAAAAAAACAAATTAAAAAATAAATAAATAAACAATGTTAAAAATCAATTATATTCAAAATAAAATAGAAAAATGAATTAATTTGCAACATGAGTAAATTATTTTAATCACATTTAAATACATAAATAATTGAAAGAAGTAAATAATTTAATTTATGAATTAAATGAAATTAATAAAAAAGGAAAATAATTTAATTACTCAAACCCTGAAATAATTAAAATAATTAAATAAAAATAATATTTAAATAGAAGAATTATTAATTAAATAAAAAATTAATCAAGTAAAATAATAAATGAAATAATTATATTGAAAAACACAAAAATTAATGAATGAAAGAATTAAAAGAATGAACCTACAAAATTATGATTTAAACAAAAATATAAGAACAAAAAAAATGGATGTAAAAACAGAATTAATTAATTAATTTTAAAATTATTCAAAATGACTAATTTAAACACTAAAAAAATCATTTCACAAAAAATAATTTTTTAACAATTTTAATACATAAAATACAACAATTATTCATTATTGAACAAAATACATTATTTTGATTTTTAAAATACAATAAAATACAAAAAATAGTGTGGTAAAGTTCATTAAAAAACAACCACATCACTATCATATATGTTATACATAAATCTCATGTAAATATTTTTATCACTCTCACTTACTAAGGTAGCTCAATAGGTATTGGGGACACACACACCTTGAAATTTTGATTTCATTATAGTTTATGCAAGCACGTGTACCTCTCTTTGGAAACTTGTTCCAGTTTGGACTTTTTATTTTTCCAATAATTATCGCACTATACTTTTGATATTACTTTTTATTTTTTACAAAAAAAAAATCAAGAAGATTAATACTTTTATCATGATTACTGATTAGAAATTATCCATTAAGTTAAATCATTAAATGTCTCCCACTATTTTACGAAACTCTGTTAACCCTCTATTCTAGAATTGGAATACTCTATCGCTTGAGTATTCTGGTGGCAAAGATCCATGAAACCACCCCTCATCGTCTACAAGCTTTGGCTATACCACTACGCAGAGAGTTCAATGTAGGAGTTTGACTGGACAACCACATTAACTCATGGATCTATGATCTATTATAACGCCCTGATCCCAGTTACCTAGAGTCGGTTCATTATTACATTACCTAGAGTCGGTTCATTATTCATAAAAAATTGAATGTTTTCAAAAAAATACTAAAAATTCACCCTAAGATAATTTTATTATTCCAAATAAAAGAATGAATTCCATTTTGAAAAATAAAATTTATAAAATTTCAAAAAGTGGGTATTACTATTCATAACTGCTAGTTTGATTGGTCGTGGTGTGTTAGAACTCAAAGTTGCATACAACACAAGCTATTGTATTATTCAAAGAGAAGCGTACCATGGAAGCTTGGGGTGTTACATTCTTCCCTCCTTTAAATAATTTGGTCCTCAAAATTTCTATAATATTACTACAAAAAAATATTCGGGTGATTCTTCATCATTAGTTACTCGGGTTTCCTTGTGGCCTCTTCCATATTATGGTTTCTCCATAGATCTTTCACCAGACGAGTCTTCCGGTTTCTCATCACTTGTTCTCTGGTATCAAGAATCTTGAAAGGATCTTCACAATAAGATGGATCAGGTTCCAGTTCTATTTCTTTATAGGTGAGTACATGCATTGGGTCAGACATGTATTTTCTTAACAGTGATATGTGGAACACATCATGAACTTTGGAGAGACTTGGAGGTATTTCCAAATGATAAGCTAAAACTCCAATTCCTTCTAGAATTTCAAAATGTCCGATGTACCTGGGACTTAATTTTCCTTTCCTATCGAATCGTATCAGACCCTTCCATGAAGATACCTTTAAGAAAACATGATCTCCTACTTGAAATTCCAAATCTTTACTTCGGTTATCGACATAAATCTTTTTCCTACTTTGAGATGCTTTGATGTGGGTTTGGATAACCTTCACCTTTTCCACTGTTTTCTCAACAAGTTCTAGGCCTTTGAGTTTTCTTTCACCAACATCATCCCAACAAGTTGGTGTGTAACATCTCTTTCCATATAACACTTCATATGGTGCCATCTGAATACTTGAATGGAAGATATTGTTATAGAAAAATTATACCAGAGGTAAATATTGATCCCACATACCTTGAAAGTAAAGTGGGAAAGATCTCAACATGTCTTCTAAGGTTTGAATAGTCCGTTCTGATTGTCCATCAGTATGAGGGTGGTAGGCAGTGCTCAAACGAAGTTCATTATCCAAGACCTTCTGAATAATTTTCCAGAATCTTGATGTAAAACAAGGTTCACAATCAGAAAAAACTGATAGAGATAATCCATGAAGTCTTACAACTTCATTAATATATAGTCTTGCTAAACGTTCAAGTGGTTAATCTTCTCTTATAGCAAGAAAATGTGCTGACATGGTAAGACGATCAATAATGACCCATATTGCATCATTACTTCTAGGAGTCTTTGGTAGCCCCATGACAAAGTCCATCATAATATCATCCCACTTCCACTTAGGTATGGTAATAGGTTGCATGAATCATATAAGATGTTGTCTTCCAACCTTAACCTGTTGAAAAACCATACATCTTGACACGTAATCAGAAATCTCCCTCTTCATGTTGTCCCACAAAAAATGTTCTTTCAAATCTCAATACATCTTAGTGCTACCAGAGTGTATAGATAAATTGGAGCTGTGAGCATCACCCAACAATTCCATTTTTAGATCAGGTATATCAGGAACACAAATTATCTTCCCAAATTTCAAAATTGCATCTTCATATACGAAGTCAATCAATCTCCCATCTTTCATAGATTTAATTTTCTTTTGAAACTCCTCATCCTCAGTCTAAGAAATTTTTATCCTTTCTAGAAAAGATGGTTTGGAAACCATTTGAAAAAGTATTGATGTTTCACCTTCCATTATTATTCCCATGTCCATCTTTACTAGATCCCTGAATATAGGATCCCCTTCAACTCTCATCTTTGTTCAAAACTCCATGATACTTTCTGCTCAAAGCATCTGCCACTTTATTTTCCTTCCCCGGGTGGTAGTGTATAGTGCAATCATAATCCTTGATTAGTTCAAGTCATTGTCTTTGCCTCATGTTGAGTTCTTTTTGTCAGAAAATATACTTCAAACTCTTGTGATCGGTATATACCTCACATTTTTCACCATAGAGATAGTGTCTCCATATCTTCAAAGCAAAGATTATAGATACTAACTCAAGATCATGAGTGGGATAGTTTTTTTCATGAATTTTTAGCTATCATGATGCAGAGGAAATAACTCTCTCATTCTGTATAAGGACACAACCAAGTCATTTCTTTAAAGCATCACTATAAATAAAAAACCCATCATTCCCTGATGGTAGAGTCAAGATAGAAGCATTGAATAATCTTCTCTTCAGTTATTCAAAACATTATTCACAATCTTTTGTCCAAACAAATTTAACCCCATTATGTGTGAGCTTGGTTAATGAGTTTTCCAATTGGGAAAAATTCTGGACTAAGCACCAATAATAAGCTACTAAACCAATAAAAATGAGTACCTCAGTTATACTCGTTGGAGCTGGAAATTATTGTATTGCTCTTGTCTTAGAAGAATCAACATAGATTCCATCCTTAGAGACAATATGGCCAAGAAAAGAAATTTCCTAAAGCCAGAATTCACACTTGCTAAACTTCCCATATAATTCATTTCTACTGAGGGTTTTCAGAATAGTGCGCAAGTGATTTTCATGATCCTTGTATCTTTTTGAGTATAACAAGATATCATCAATAAATACTACTAGAAAGTCATAAAGATATTCCTTGAAAACTCTATTCATTAGACCCATGAAAATAGAGGGTGCATTAGTCAGTCCAAAAGGCATTACTTTAAACTCGTAATGCCCGTACTTGGTACGAAATGCTGTCTTCGGAATGTCTTCCTTCTTCACACAAAATTGATGATATCCAGATCTAAGGTCAATCTTTGAAAAATATTGAGCTCCATAAAGTTGATCGAATAAATCATCAATGTGAGGTAGGGGATACTTGTTCTTTATTGTTATAGCATTGATCTCCCTGTAGTCAATGCACAACATCATAGTTCCATCTTTCTTCTTAACAAAAAGAACAGGGGCTCCCCATGAGGATATATTAGGGTGAATAAATCCTTTATTACTCAATTCATCTAGTTGTTTCTTTAGTTCCACTAATTCCACAGTGTCCATTATATAAGTGGTCTTCGATAAGGGCCTTGAACCAAGAATAAAATCAATGGAAAACTCAATTTCTCATTCTGAAGATGTCCAGGTAAATCCTCTGGAAACACATCAACATATTCTTGTACAATAGGTATATCCTCTATTCAAACATTCTTTTCCTCAACCATAGTTATTTCATTCTCTTCCTCCCTAATAATTGAATTTGGTGGAGCTACTGGGGTTGGATCTAGATAAGAATCAGATGGTGAAGTTTCTACTTTAAAGATAAGGTATTCCTTATCATCATCAAAAATTGTAACCTCCTTCTTCTTACAATAAATTTTCGCATCATGGTCCGAAAGCCAATCCATACTGAGGATTATATCAAATTCAATCATGGGTATGACGATGATATCAACAGATAAATAACTTTTATATGCCCTAATGGGAACTGATTCACAAAAATTTGTTGCAATGATACTTCCCTTAGGAGTTTTGACTAACAATTCACTTATTAAATCAAATTAGAAATATCTAATTTTCTTAGAAAACTGGGAATATATGAAACAATGCGATGATAAAGAATCAAATAAAGCATTGGCTAAACTTGAGGAAACCATTAAATTACCTACCACCACATCTTTCAGTGCTTCAACCTCAGTAGTAGTGTTCGCGTAAGATTGGAATTTCTCCCTTGGCCTTTTCAGAAGTAAGTTTATTTGGCACTTAGGAAATTCATTTTTATAATTCCCCATTTCTCTACAATTGTAGCATTTAACATTGACAACCTCTTTCTTCCCCTTGAAATCGCAAGCTTGGTGGCCTTTTTCACCACACTTGTAACCGAATCTCATTCCCTTCAGGCAAGTACTAGGGTGTTTCTTCCCACATTTACTGCAGGATGGAAATTAAAATTTTCCCTTCTTACCCATATTTCCATTTCCAAAGTGTTAAATAGATCTCTTCTTCTCTTGCTTTACTTTATAGTCGTAAGACTTAGATAATTACTTTTCTATCTTGATAGCACATGAGAAAATATCTTCATACAATGAGAAAGATTGTGAGACTAATTCTCAAGGGAGAAATGGTTTTAAATCATCAAAGAATCGATCAATCTTACTCCTTGGGTTACATATATAATCTGCTACATGCCTTTATAACCTTATAAAGTTAGCCTCATACTTTGCGACATTCTCATCCTCTTTTTTCCTTAGACTCAGAAATTTTCCTTCTATATCCGCTCGATGGTCACAAAGAAAGTATTTTTCTAATAAAATCTCTTTAAAATCACTCCATTACATATTTTATACTTCTTCATCCTACTTTTTGTTTTGAATTAATGACCACCATTGATCTGCATCTCCCATGAGGTGATAAACTGACATGACAACTTTTTCCATTTCGCTACTCCCCAAAGCATGAAATATTATCTCTAAGGAACTTATCCATTGCTCAGCTACAAATGGATTTGTAGTCCCAGTGAATGTTAGTGGTTTTTTCCTCATGAAGCGGTCTAACATTGATCCTCTGGGTTGTGGATCAGGGTGCTCCATACGGGTAAAGTTATTATTCATAACCTGAGTGAGTTGTCCCAGTATGGTGATAGGCTGATCAGCACCAGTTGCATCACCATCTCCACTATAATTATCTTGAGTAGGAGGGAAATACCTACATGGTTTACGTACATTGATAAGGTTTACATTCCTTCCACTAGTCTCCATTTCTAAACAATGACATACACTAGATTAGTTTATGAATCACAATACATAATTCCAAACTTGTAAAACACTTAACATAAATTGAACAGTTTATAGATATAATCCATAATCATAAAAATGTTTTCTTTAAAGTGGTATATACTCATAAATAATTCATAATGGTTTGTAAAGAAAATGTGAATTATCCTAAGCATATCCCCCTAGAGTGTCGTAACCAAGAGTGCAATAAGACCTGTTGTCGTGTACCAGGATACCCCGAGTCAAGCCCGAAACTCCTTGTCAGAGTTTTCACTCCTAGGTACATCTATGCCAGAGCTGCATCTACCTGCTCATATCCATATAGGGTTGCATTTCTTGGAAAACTCACAAAATCTCTACATTATCAAGATTCTAGGAAGTTATTCTATACTAATCCTCAAAGTCTATCTTAGGGTACTATTCTATAATCAGAGTTTTTCTAAATCTAGTTTCTAAACTTTATACTAAACTTCTTATGATACTAACTGTGATGCCCTAACCCTAGTTACCTAGATTTGGTGCATTATTACATTACATTGGCATGATCACAAGGGATCAAATCCTAAAAGACCGATCAGTTTAGTAGCCTTGGAAGTACTAGATACATACATAAGTTTTACATTACATCATGAAATGAAAAAAACACATTGTGTCCCCTTTGAACACACTAATATCCCTTAGCCTATTCCTGTAGGTTAATCGTAATATACTTATTCTCATCCTGGAAAAAATAAAACATAGAAAGAGGTGAGCTCAGATGCTCAGTAAGGATAACAATATAGCGAAAACTATCATAAATAAGCATAAACATTTAAGGAAATGTATAAGAATAAAACAAAAGTATTTTAAACATAAAATTCAGCATAATATGGAAAAGATAAATCAAATAATTCCATTTACTTATTCACATGGATATTCTACTAGTTGAATAATCACATGTAATATCAATAGCTAATTTCATAATGCTGGAATGCATAATGTTGGAAATCATAACCACATAGTCAAGGCCTCGTGCCAAGAGTACAAATAATATTTTGTCAAAGCCTTGTGCCAAGACACTAGTTTGTCTCATGTGATCTACTGATGCATCGAGGAGCTATAGCGGGCTTCACCCATCACTTACTAAGTCCAATGCATTCCTCATATGAAAAGGTTGAAACATAACATAAACATTCATATTAAAACTAGCATACGAAATGTTAATACTTTAACCATAAACCATGAATGGAATAAAAATAACACACACACAGTAAAAAATATCAGAAAACCTTCAGTATAATATGGAAGATTGTATCATAATAAATTAACTTCAAACAAGTGTAAAATCCATCAAAGGATGTTGACATAGATGAAATCAAAACTATTTGAGAGAAATATATCTTTATTTTGAAATCATTTAAAAGTTACATAATTATAAAAGAAAAAATTTATTTTGAAAATATTATTATAATCTTGTAAGGGAAGCTTCGAAGATGTTATAACGGCGGAAAATATCCGCACCCGTAGTACAAGTTAAAAAAAACATTCTTTCCTTAATTTTGTCGAAAAGGTCATAAAAAACATTGTTTGGAAAAAAAACGGAAAGATTCCTTCATAAAAATCTTATAAAAAGTAAAACAAGGGTATAAATGAATTTAACCCATAGTCTATTAAATTGTAAAAATGTTTTGAAATACATTTTTAAGAAACACGAATTTGGATGATAAAGATGTCCCAGTAGATACTTACGTATTAACAACCTCATATAAGTAAAGAGATTGTAAAATTAACCCTTACCTTGTAGTTTTCCTTGATCGAGGGTACATTAACCTCCTATATAATATTTAAATCATTGTTATTAAATTATACAAGAACCACATACATAAGTATGATATCATATAAGATCCTCTAATATTGCTTGGTTAATAATATTTCAGTAGTATCATCGTTTCAGGTGTTAAATGATTTGTTTTCCTTTATATGATTGGTTATGTAAGACATGTTTATTATGGATAGGATGTATTTGAGTCATATCCAGAATGATATTAAGTTCTTAAACATTATTTTTAATCATAAAATTAAAATTATTCTTGAATGATTATGATGGGGAATGAATTTCATTGCATTCGTGGAGACGGTAATCCGTACGTATGCACGAGCGACAATATCATTCTATTGATGGTGAAATCGTATGTAATTGGATGGTATATAATATATATAGAATCCTTAACATGTCACATTTATTATTTAAATTATTTATACTCATTATTATACCCATCAAAATAATGATGTGTTTGAATAACAAACTACACCACGACGTGGAGACGGTAAGTCGTACGTATGCACGTATGGTGACTTGTCATTCATAGGATGGATAGAATAATGAATAGTGTTGTACCATATTTATAATAAAATCACAATATTTATAAGGTACTGGAGTTATTATTTTGGAATGGAAACAACAAAGAAAAAGGCAGTGGAAGAAGAAAAGAACTTTGAAAGAGGTGGTGAAATTATTACCTCTTCTTGAGGTGTTTCCTTTTGAGTTGATCAAAAGGACTCCTTAGGTTGAATTTATGATAAAATTAAGGCCTCTAGGTCTAAGTGAGGGTATTTGGGAGGATATTTTAGTAGGGTTTTTCTGAGACAAATGGATTTGGAGGTGAGATTTTGAGTGAAGGGGAAGTACCCTTTTATAAGAGAGGTGAGGGTCACTTTAGGAAAATCTTGAAATATTATTTTTTTATACAATCATATTCAGTTTATAATGGTACCAAAATGATTTATTTTTAGGATAAGGTGAGGATGGATCAAAAAAATCTCATCCAATAGGTTTTAGTCAGGTTTAGGTCACCTTATTAACCTTATCTTTTAGATTTAACTCTTAGTTAAATAGTTTAACTTTTACCATGCATTCTTGTATTATTATAATAAATTGTTAATAAAATTACTATAAAAATATAAGAAAACCCCAAGTGGTTTATTATTGATATATATAACCTTATCTAAGTCCTTTTTCTGAACCTTATATTTTTAGGAATATTATATCAATTAATAATATAGTATTTGTTTTAAAAATTCATTTATGTCAATTTTGACACTATTTGGTATTTCGTTTTTGTGAAAGTCATAACAACTTTATCGCTTAAAAAAAATTATTTAATAAACCCTAACATGTCATATTAACCTATTAAATTATTTCAATTAATCAAAAGTCTCAATTTACATTTATTTGGATGTTTATGATATTAATTATTTTAATCTTTCATTAATAAGGTAATTAACGCATCATCATTGTGTAATAAATAAATTTAATTATTTAATGTCTAAAAATTAAAAATAAAATAGAATTATGTAGTAAATATTTTTATCTTTCTAATGAATATTTATATTTGAATTTATCTTATGTATAACCCTATATTAAAAATGGTTTAGTTATTAAACTTTGAATTTAACACTTTTAACTCTTCTTTAAATAAAATAATAATAAATGTCCTAATCTAATACAAGTGGAAAAAAGGATTATATTTTATTTATAAGGTTTATTTTGGTCAAAATACACTTATCCAATCGAATTAGAACATGTTTTCGGGTAATTATAATATCATTTTTTACTTTTAATTACCCTATTTACTTTTAACCATTGTAAATAAAAGTCAAAAGTTACTATTCACCAAAAATTATTTTCATCTTATTGAACCACATTTTACTTACTGATTTAAATCGCATCTGTATGATTTTTGAAATTCAATTCACATAAGTGGTAAAATTTCATTTTATGCAAATTTGCAAATGTGCCTAGAAAGTGGGTAAAAGACGGTAAAAAGTTCAATAAAATTTTATATATCTAATATTATTATAAAATGACTCCAATGAATTACATTGAAAATATATAGATATTATATATCTATTTTTTCCTAATATAAATTTAAATAAAATAACTAATTATTTAAACAAAAAGTCGTTTTTAAACAATAACGCAGTGTTTTTCACTATTCATCAAAAATTGAAAGTTTTTAGAAAAATACCAAAAATTCACCCAAATCTAGTTTTTATATTCCAAATGCAATAATGAAGTCCATTTTGAAAAATAAAATTTATAAAATTTTAAAAAGTGGGTATTACTGTTCATAACAGCTTGTTTGATTGGTCGTGGTGTGTTAGAACTCAAAGTTGCGTACAACGCAAGCTATTGTATTATTAAAAGAGAAGCGTACCATGAAAGCTTGGGGTGTTACATCTATTGAGTGAAGTCCTAGATTCTAAAATAAAAAATTTGATTTACTCAACATTTCCCTCTAAATTTGCAACAAGCTAACTTTGACTACTTCTTTGTTGCCAACTTTAGTTAAGTCAGCCCATTACTCTCATAAGAACTCCCCAGTAGTAGGAGGTACCCTCAAATTTGGCTAACAAGAACCCCATGCACTCATTTTTTTTCAAATTAAAATGATGGAAGACATTTATGACTTAATATTTCTTTAATGATTTTTAATATTTTTCAACAAATGTAATCCTTTTATGTTAAATATGTTGATACTAAATTGAGGCACTCACAAATGAATATTTATTAATAGAATACATTCATTGCTTCTTTATGCATTTTTTCGATTTTCTATTTTATATGTTCCTAATGTCATGAAAACACATAAAATAATAAATAATATATAAAGGAAATAAATTATCCCACTAGTCTTGAACATATAATATTGGTTGATCCATTTAAACTTAACGAATCAACCATGACCTAGGGGTATCATACCTGATTCGGGTCTTTTCTCATGATGCAGCTCGTCCCCGGTCCAGTGTGTCCACTTCTCATCTAGATTTCACCTTGATTTGGCATGGCTCGCGACTTAAACTATCCCCATCATAGTATAAAAATACTCGCATGTAGGCGAGGGGGTCTTGGGTGTGTGAAATACAGATAACTCACTTTTATCTGGGCGCACATACCCTTATGCATATTGAACAAGAAAAATGAAAATGAGAAAAATGTATTATTTAAATAATTAATTCCATGCATCACACTAAATTAAATAAATAGTTAAATAAATAATTAAAACCAGACATGCACAGTCGATACTCAAGACTAGTTAGTATTTCAAATAAAAAGCGCGGTACAAATTAAAATGCAATAAATTTAAGTACGATGACATCTAAATAAATTAAATTAATTATTTGAATTCAAATATTTTTTTGGGTTAGTCCCATAAATAATTTAATTTATAATTCCAAAATTATATTATTCAATTAATTTAATTTTATACAAAAATTAAATTAATTTTCAACCAAAATTAAATTAATTTTCAAAATAAAATTATTAGTGATTTAAATTCCAATAATCAATTAATTAATATATTAGTCATATTAAAATTTGTCAGGACCTGAAACTCTACTCACAACCATTACGGGTCGGTCTAACCCTACGCAGGCCCATACCAGGTCGGGCAGAGCTACCCTGATCCATGTTGGGTTAGGTAGAACTGCTGCACGAGGTTTCAGGTTAGACAAAACTCATGAGGCGGCCAGTCCACATGAGGGGTCGCACCAGGGAACTTTGGCGGGGCCCATTCACCAGCCAGTGGGTCACACATGCCAAAACCAAGGGAGGAAGTCCAATAATGGGGGGGAGTGACCTGGTCGGATGAGGGAGCAGGGAGCAGAGGTCGGGGCGATGAGACCCCGATGTCGATGGCCAAATGATTCTTGCATGGCCGATAGAGGCGAGCGACACCGGTGAGGACGAACATGTTCAGTTGGGAAGGTGACTCATGAAGTGGTGATGACCTGGTCACAAACCAGCTTCGGACTGACCAGTGGGTGACATCAGGCAGAGTGATGGCTGAGGGAGGTGGAGACTATCCTGGGTAGTGCGAGAGAGTGAGGGTGGCGACAAAGAGCCGATTTCTTGGGAATTGGTAAATGTTTTCCATTTAGTGTGATGGTGTGGAAAGTGGGGTGCAGCTTGAGCGAGGTTGGGATAGTCGGAGCTCGACCTAGAAGGTGGAGGCAGTAGCCATGGGGTCTCAGCTGGGTAACCCGCGTGGCTAGATCTGTGGTGGGCGATGGATTACAAACTAGGCAGCGGCGGGATCCTGACCGACAGTGCTTGGGGCTCCCAGGGGCAGTGGTGAACGATGGCTTCCATAGGGTGGGGTTCTCTTGAGATGGTGAGACTAAGCAAGGTTGGAGGAGTATGCGAGCGATAGGGGGAACCCTTTCAAGTTCTACAAGAAGCTTTAGAGTAGGGGTCTATTTTTTTTAATGTGGAATTTTTCACATACACACTAGCTAGTTAAATTATTTTTTTGTCTTCTACTTGAATCCAAATAACCTACAACCCATTTTTACAACCTATAAAATTATACTTTTAATTATAACATTTTATATTATTTTAACCATCCACAAATCGATGGAAGATGACTTGGTCAAAAAAACTATCCCGAACACAATGTCTGGCCGAAATAGTTTGGGTTAATGGGAATCTATAACTAGAACCAAGTCGGGGTATTATTAACATATATAAAATATATGTTCTTATAAATTAATACCCTTAAACCACAAATGTTCCATATTAAAAATTTCAGATGACAAGAACTTGGATGTCTGAAATTGGATCGATGCATGATCTGTTCCATTGGGTCTAAAATTAAATCCCTATACTTAATTTAATACAAATTAATTTTTTCTTGAATCAAAAAATTCATGCAGTCCCTATGATACCAATTGATTATACCAAAGCACACAACGAAAGTTTGTGGGCCAGATATTTAAAAATTTATATAACCAGAGTGATGAAACTTTTCGTGTTGGGAAATCCAAGCCTCGGTAGTGGTTTGAAGATATCACCTGAATATTTCAAAGAACAAAACTAAATAAATGAGCACCTCATTCAATTATTTGGTGTGTTTGACTGCAATTAGGTGCTGGCGATTGCTGCTTGAAGGATCCAAATCCAAACGCTTCTATATCATCCACACATGCTCCAAGAATCAACGCAAACTGTGATCATTGAATTTTGGGTGCTAGCGTGGAGCCTTGACGATTCTTTCGATTTTGAAATGATCACCTCAATCCCATATATTCTATCCATCAAATAAATTTTTGGATTTTTCACCCAAAGAAGATTCTCTCTAGAAATTAAGAAAGAGAGGAGCTCTCATTATGTTGGACTGAGTCATCTTTGAAATGAGATTCTCCTCATGATTATATAGAGGGAGGATAAAAATATTAGGAAGGGTTCCCAAAACCCCATAAATATCACGAACCATCCTAGAGGGGCCCATGCCATGACAACCCCAAACCTACCTCCAATAGGCCAGAGGCTGGTGACTAGAACCAAGTAGGAATATCCCACAAATATGAGAATTTTTTCTAAAGTTCCTACACATAGACACACACACATCTACAAGCCACAAAATGCTGAAATGTAAGTCAAATGAAATGATTCATGCATACATCTAAGATCCCACAATAGACTATGATAGTGAAAGTACTGGAAAGTAAACAGGGCCAGAAACAAGCCCACCACAAAGAAACTGTACACAAGTTTAACTGAAACTGTAACGAGTCCAACCTGCTCCAAGGGAGAGGACTATGTCAAAGGTATACTCCTAGAAAACACCTTGGTCTTCCCAGATCCAACTATGCTCCATCCATTCCTGGTCCTCCTAGTACACCGTCAAAAGGGATACCATCTACACAAGACATGCCAGGTGCGGGCATAGCCCGTGCTGAGGTGAGTATAAAGATAATCCCCAAAACTCACACATTTCGACCCAAAATCAAACCCTTGAATTTTTTGATGATTTTAGAGCATTCCAAATAGATTCTAAGGTCATTCGACCTTTTTTATTTTTGATTTTATGTTTGGATCAAATATTCATAACTCTCCCAATAAGTGGATCTTATCCCGTTGCTTTCCTATTCATCCTTTTTTCTTCTATCATTATTTTGGTGGGAATTTTTCTTCTTTTTTTCTAGATCTAGATCTAGATTTGGTGAATCTATACAAGGATTTTTTATATAGATCTATAACTAAATAGATATTGATTTAGGTTTTATATCTAGAACCTGATCTATGTCATTGTGCTGCTCAATTTGTGGGGATTTGCATTGGGTTATCGTTCATCAACGAATCAAGGTAGGTGGTCTATTATTTAATTCCAAAAGTGATGATATTAATTAGGTGTATGTGATTATATAAATTTCTAGGGTTTGTTTAGTAATTAGAATTCATAAATTTAATTAATTAACATGGTCAATTAATTAATTGGGGAAATTGGGGTTTTAATTGAGTAATGGAATTATGAAACCAAGATAATTAATTGATTAATTAATTATCAGAGTATTTAATTGTATAATTGTGGATACTTAATTATTGAGTTAATTATCATAATTTTTAATATTTAATTGCGAGCAATTAATTGTTGAATTGTAAATTGAGAATAATTAATTGGTGAATTAATTATTAGATGTTGAGTTTTGAAATGGTTAATCAATTATTGAATTGATTAATGGAAGATATGCGATTAATTAATTGGTTAATTAATTAATGGGAAATACATGGTTAATTAATTAAAGTAAATTGATATTATTAATTAATTTTTGAATTAGTTAATGGACTTGGATTAATTAATTTTTGAATTAATTAATTGAATTTGTGGTGGTTAATTGTGAGAAGAGGATTAATATTGTTTAATCTTGGTTGACGCGACAATGTGAAAACATATGATAATGAGATACATGTAATATGGTGACATGTTATGATATATATACATGGTTGATAAATGGGGTTCTGGACATGATGATCTATACCAATGATATATATGCATAGTTAACAAATGGGGTATTAGACATGACAATCTAAGCCAATGATAAATAAATATATATATATATATACATAGTTGATAAATGGGGTGATAGACATGATAATCTACGCTAATGATATGTATGCATGGTTGATAAATGGGGTGATAGACATAATGATCTACACCAATAACATATTTGCATGGTTGAGAATCGGGGTTCTAGACATACTATTCTACACCCATGATATATATGCATGATTGATAAATGGGGTACTAGACATGGCGTTCTACACCAAAACATTGGCATTGAACTATAGTTCCAAGTGACCGTAATAATGAAATGTGAATTGAATATGTAACATTGTTCAAACCCGGTGTGGGCCAAAGTAGGTATTGAGCTACGAGTGTCCTCAGGAACTCAGTGGTCTATGTGGTTTAATGAAGATTAATTGATAATGTGATAACTGTTTACTTATGCATTGTAATTATTTCTTTATACAATTGCATATACTTATTATTGACTGGATTTTTTTATACACTGTTGGTGATGACCTATTAAATTGTACTCGCACCCCACTTGGGCCGCATGATCAGTACCCGAATAGACTTTATTATTGAAGGATAGGTTAAGGGAAAAGGACCCATGTTAGATAGATGATTTGGGGATGGATCATGGTTGAGGGAACCAAATGTGATTCAGGACCCGTACGGAGTCATCAATGTCTTTCTTTTGGGTTTTCATTTTAGAAACTTGACACATACATTATCATGGCATGTTTTCTTATTCGGTTTGGATATTGTATCTCCGTATTTTATTGTCTTGAGATATTGGTTTTGTTTATGGTTATAATATAATTTTGTGATTTTTTATTATTTCCATTAGTGTATTTCTATGATAAAAGAGGGTATATTCTCCCCATGATTGACTTATCAGACCCTCGCTGCTAGTCTATAGCCTCTCGCGTATGAGGAGGTATGCTTGTGTCATGTGACCGACCAGCTAGGGGAACCGATGTGTGGCACCTGGGTCGGGACTTTACAAAGTGGTATTATAGGAGTTTTCTTTTATTTTTATTTTTTCTTATTGTTTTGTAAAGGTATATAGAAGACTATGAAGAGTTAGGCCTTAGTAATGATCTCATGCATGAGATTTTCAGACCCATGTATAGGGGAAACCCAAGTACCTAGGGTGGGATTTCTATTATTGATTTGTGTTGTTATAGTTGAATATTATTTCACCTTGGGCAACACACTTGTTGTGTGATGTGAAAATTTGTTTTTGAAATTTTCTAAGAATTGACTTGTGGCCTGGGATGGCACGAGAGTTGAGTCTACATGCATCATTCTTGGTACTCAGGATTATGAATCATTTAGGCACGCATGGGAAAATGGGTTATGGGAAATTTTTTGAACTTGAACTATTTTCCCTTTCTTGTGAAATTTAATTAAAAATGGTTCCTAATATGAAATTGATAATGGTAAAATGATGAAAAATGTGAATAAATGGGTTTCTAAATGAGAAACTTGATATGAATGTGGTTACCCTTGTTAGCCAGGACCTAGGTGTAAGATGGTTACGGGTAGTGATAATTCCTTGGTTTTGACCACATGAAAAGGCTTGGCGAAAAGAATTGTTGTGACTTACTGTGATTATCACTCTTATATAAATGTAACAAGGTGGTATTATGAGTCCTAAGATATGTGTTTGTAATTGTAGAGATATGCCTCTACGATGATGCCTATTGAGAGGATGAAAACATGATATGGATGGAGATGATATACCAATAGTGGAACTTGAGGCACCGATAGTGTTGAGTGAGGAATAAGGGGAGTAGTTCCGAGATAACTTCACTTGCTTTATAAAATTCATGGAAAGATACCCAAGGCAGGCTATGAAGAGCATGTCTAACATGATGAGGGAGTTTCAGTTACAACATCCTCTAACTTTTACTATAGATAGTGGACCTAAGGTATTTGATTTCTGGGTTGAGTCCATCAAGATGACACTTGACCATTTGGAGACTCCGGATAAGAAGAGAGTCAAGTTGGATGTTTATATGCTATGAGGATCAGTGAAGAGATTGTGGTAAATTCATGTGCAAACTGGACAAGATGATTCTATGATATGGAAGTAATTTTTGAAGAATTTCCTAAAGCATTTCTACCTAGAGATACTGAGACAGGAGAGAGTAGAAGATATCATGCAGTTGACTCAAGGGAGCATTTCCATGATGGACTATGATTGATGCTTTATATATTTTCCATGATTTTCTCTAGTGTTGGTGACATATGAGGCTACTTTGGAAAAATGATTACAGGATAAAATTAAGTGTAAAATTAAGTCCCAGGTGAATATATTCAGGTTGAATAAGTTTTCATAAATTGTGAATTAGGATCTCATCTCAGAGGGGAACTTGAAGGAGGCTTCCAGTGGAAGACATGTGGTTTCTTTTGGATGATCTAGAGGTATGTCTTCTGAGATAAGGAAGCACTGTTATGAGAACTTTAGCCAGAGAAGTGGAAAGAAGAGTGTCCAGTCAGGGGGATTATCCACTCAAGATCTTACCCAAGTTCTTTTCCACAAGTTTGGTAAGTCGGGATACTTTTGAAAACATTATCCTCGAACACCAATTGAGTTATGATCTTGCAGAAAGATAGAAAATATATATAGATTCTATAGGAACCCGAGATAGATAGTTAGTGATAGAGGAGCTAGATAGAACTAGTGTGTAGGAAGGGGATATTCTGCACCATATCAGTATGGCAGCTGAAGTTCTATTGGTCGAGGCGGTAAAGGCAATGGATGTGGTGCTTTTAGAAAGGAGAACCCACATCAGTAGAGTGGTGCAACTTAGGAGACTGAGATGACATCATAAGGAAGAGGGGAAATACATTTTCATGTGGTGCTGCCTACACTTGTGGATATCGAGGTTGGACCTTTGATAGTGAGAGGTATAATTATTGTAGATTATACATTATTTATTTCCTTATTTGATACTGGTGTTTCTCATTCCTTTATATCTACAAAAATTGTTAATGGTTTGAGTCTAGTGATGGAGTTTGTGAGTGGGGTAATGGTGATAGATACAATGTTGGGACTACTGTCTAGAGAAATCTATTTGTGTAAGGGGTTTTCTCTCAAGATTGGGGATTACAATTTTCTTTAGAATCTCTATATTATTTATATGTTAGGCTTCAACCTAATTTTGGGTATGGATTGGCTAGTAACATACCAAGATTGCATTGATTATTACCATAGGAGAGTGACCTTTACATCTCCTAAGGGTAAAAATTACATTCACCATGGAGAGTGGGATATCCAAGTAGTCTGAGTGGGGAAAATTACTCAGTTACTGAGAGATCTCACAACCTAGGTTGCTAGTTTATTTCCGGTTGAAAATGATACAAAGAAGGATGTATTTTCATCGGTATTGGAATTATTTAGGATGTATTTCTTGAAGACTTATTAGGGTTTCCACCTGAGAGAGATGTGGAATTTACCATTGAGCACATGCTTGGGGATAAGCTAGTATCTATTCCACCGTACATAATGGAACCAACAAAGCTTTAAGAACTCAAGACTTAGAGGATAAGGGATTTATCCATCTAAGTATTTTGCCTTAGGAATTACCTATATTGTTTTCTAAGATGGATGGTGGGATTCTAAAATTGTTGTTGATTATCAGAATTTGAACCGGGTGTTTGTGAAGAATCAATATCCTCTTCTATGAATCGATGATCTATTTGACCAGTTGGGAGGAGCTTGTGTGTTCTCGAAGATCAAATTTAGATAAGGGTATCATCAACTGAGAGTTAAAACTTATGATATACTGATGGCTACTTTCATAAGTAGGTATGGCCTATATGAGTTCATTGTAATTCCATTTGGGTTGAAGAATGTACCAACAATGTTTATGGACTTGATGAATTAGATCTTTAATCCTTGGATCAGTTTTTTGTGGTGTTTGTGGATGGAATCTTGGTGTACTCCAAGACTCATGATGATAATTCCCAACATCTTGACATCATCCTGAGTGAATTGAGATAGTATCATCTATAAGATAAACTATCTAAGTTTCATTTTTTGGATCGATTAGGTACACTTCATGAGACACATCATCTCGAAGGAAGGTGTGTCAGTGGACCTAGAGAAGGTTCAAACAGTAGTTTCTTAGAAGCATCCCAAGACTGTATTCTATGCCCATAGCTTTCTAGGATTAGCTGGATGTTATCAGATATTCATCTAGGACTTTTACCATTTGGCAGTGACACTTTCAGGCTTGACCAAAAAAGTGATAAAGTTTGATTGGTTGGAAGCATGTGAGAAGGCCTTCTAGGATCTGAAGAAGTATTTGACATCATCACTGATCTTGATCCTACCTGATCCAGGTGAAGAGCATACAGTGTATTGTGATGCTTTTGGGATCAGACTTGGAGCTGTGGAAATATAGGGAGATCGAGTTGTGGTGTATGAGTCTCAGTAACTGAGGCCACATTAGCGGAACTACCCTATGAACGACCTTGAGTTGGAAGCTATGGTTTACACCTTAAAGTGTTGGAAACATTATCTATTAGGAGATAAGTTTATGGTGTTTTTTGATCATAAGGGAATGAATTATATCTTTTCACATCAATTTATGAATCTTCAGCAGTAGATATGGGTTGAGTACATGCAGTATTATGATTTCAAGCTACTATATACGCTTGGAAAAGAAAATAGTTTGGTTGATGCTTTGAGAATGAAAACTCAAAATAATATGGTTCAAGCGTTTAGTGCTAAGTGGAAGATGATGGATTTATTGGATGAGATGCATGTGGTAGTTCAGGAGAGTTAGTAGCTGATGAGTATGGTATTAGTTTCAGTGGAGCCTACAATTTTGAGATAGATCCAAGACAAGAAGTATGAGTAATTTTTAACCTTGAAAGAAATCCATGAAGGTGGGTAGTCACCTTCCAATTGAAGCATAGATGTGGATGAGATCATCTATGTTAGGAATCAGGTTTTTGTGACTTTGATTATGTGAAAATATCTCATGTAGGAATTTCATGCCTTGACGTGGGAAGTACATCCATGTGTGACCAAAATGTATCGCAACCCACAATGGAATTTTTAGTGTCTAGACATGAAAAAGGAGATAGAATAGCTTGGGACATGATGCTATACCTATCAGCTGGTAAAGGTGGAGCATCAACAACCTGGAGGTTTTCAACATTCATTGCCCATTTTAGAAAGGAAGTGGGACAATATGAAAATGGAACTTGTGGTGGGTCTCCCAAAGACACTAAGGAATAATGACACTATTTGAATTATTATGGATCAATAAAAGAAATAAACACATTTATTTCTTATATGGGAGACATTATTAATGAAGCAATTGAGATATTTATATGTTTGGGAGATAGGCCATCTGCATGGGGTTCCAAAGACCATAGTTTCAGATTGTAACTCACATTTCAATTCTTGATTCTGGTACATCTTGCAGAAGTTTCTCAGTACATAGGTATTATTGAGTATGGCCTTCCAACCATAGGTGTATGGGAAGATAGAGTGTACTATAAAGGTGCTTGAGGATATGCCGCATGCATAAGTTCTTGACTTCAGTGGGTCTTGGGAGAAACACCTAACTTTGGCAGAGTTTTCATATAACAACAGTCAACTAGGAAATTATAGAGAATTCACTATATGAGGCAATTTATGATAGTCCATGAAGATCACCTTTATGATGGATGGAGGTAGGTGAGTTTGAGCTACTATAATGGAGTTTCGTGCAAGAGACATTGGAGCAGGTACAACTGATTCGGAAAATGCATGGCCACAACTCAGAGTAGACAGAAGTCATATGCTGATAGATTTAAACAACCCCTAGAGTTTAAATTGGGTGATCATTTATTCCTTTGGGTTTCACCTAGGTTGGTTCACTGCAGGATATAGAGGCAGGGCAAGTTGGCACCCAAGTTCATTGGAATTTTTGAGGTTATGGAGAGAATCAGGATAGTGGAATACCAATTGGATCTTCCGTATAAATAAAATTCTATTCATGATGTTTTCCATGTATCATAACTTCATAAGTATCACCCCAACCCTTTTCATGTGATAGATGTAGATGATTATGAGTTTTATGTAGATGCATCCTTTGAGGAGCATCTGATACGTGTGTTGGAACGCAGTGAGAAAGTGTTGTGGGGAAAGACCATGCTGATAGTTCATGTATTGGGGAAACATGGTAATGATTAGGAAGAAAATTGGGAAAGGGAAGTAGATATTAGGTCTCATCGGCCCAATAATTTTGGCTTGGAATCTTAGGGAATCTTGGGAGTGCAGTTCGAGGATGAGCTGTTACAAGGTGGGGAGATTATAAGATCCTGACCTTTTGTGGAGTTGTCTCAGGCATATTTAAAGGTACTATTTTTCTTCATGTTGAGTACTTTTCAATTGGGTTTTACCTTGGATTTTTTAGGTTAATTTCAAGAAAAATTGAAAGAAAGTGGGTTGTGCATGTTTGGCACACGGTTGGTGAAAACCGTGCGCCCAGACCCAGCAAACCGTGCAACCCTGGATAGTAGGGAGTTGCGTAGATGGTGTAATTTTTTTTCAAATCATGTGCCCTAAAAGAAGAGACTACGAACCCCTAAAATAATAGGTTCATTATTAGTACACATTTAGGGAAAACTTTTCACCCCTACCCAGGAAACCATGCGTGATATTTTTAATGGCCTGAAAATTGTTTTTAATTACCATGAACCCCCAAAACTCACCCATTTCAACCCAAAATAAGACCCTTAAGATTTTTGATGATTTCAGATATTTTTATAGGGATTAAAAGGTCTTCCTACCTTTTTTATTTGCGATTTGAATCCCAGATCAAATATCAGTACCACTCTCAATAAGTGGATCCTATATCGCTGCTTTACCGTTCATCCTCCTTCCTTATTTCATTATTTTGGTGGGAAGTTATCTTCTGTTTTTCTATATCTAGGTCTATATTTAGTGATTATAAATCTAGGATTTTGTATTTAGATCTAGAATTAAATAGATCCTGATTTTTTTAATCTTGATTTAGGTTTTAGATCTGGAACCTGATCAACATCATTATGCTGCTCAATTTTTTGGGATTTTCATTGGGTGATCATTTTTCAATGAATCGAGGTAGGTGGTCTATTTTTCAATTTTCAAAGTAATAATATTAATTATGTGTATGTGATTGTAGAAATTTATAGGTTTTTTTATCAATTGGTATTACTAAATTGAATTAATTAATGCAGTCAATTAATTAATTGGAGAAATTAGGGTTTTAATTGAGTAATGGAATTATGGAACCAAGATAATTAATTTATGAATTAATTATCGAAGAATTTAATTATGTAGTTAGATATTTATTTTTTGGGTTAATTGTTAGAACATTGAATATTGAATTGAGGGAAATTAATTGTTGAATTGTAAATTGAGAATAATTAATTGGTGAATTAATTATTATATATTGAGTTTGTGAAATGGTTAATCAATTTTTGAATTGATTAACTTAATATATACAATTAATTAATTGATGAATTAATTAATGGGAAATATGTGGTAATTAATTATTTAATTAATTAAAGGAAATTTCTATTATTAGTTAATTGTCAAATTAATTAATGGACTTGGATTAATTAATTTATGAATTAATTAATGGAAGTTGTGGTGGTTAATTGTGATAATATGATTAATGTTGTTTAATATTGGTTGACGTGACAATATGAAAACATGTGACAATGAGATATATGTAATATTGTTGTGTGTTATGATATATATGCATGGTTGGTAAATGGGGTGCTAGAGATGAAAATCTATGCCAATGATATATATGAATAGTTAATAAATGGGGTGATAGAGATGATGATCTATGTCAATGATAAATATATATATGCATTTTTGATAAATGGGGTGATAGACATAACAATATATACCAATTATATGTATGCATGGTTGATAAATGGGGTGCTTGACATAATGATCTACGCCAATGATATATATGCATGGTCGAGAATTAGGGTGCTAGACATGGCCTTCTACACCCATGATATATATGAATGATTGATAAATGGGGTACAAGACATTTTGTTCTACACCCAAAACGTTGGCATTGGACTATGGCTCCAAGTGGCTGTGATAATGAAATGTGAATTGAATACGAAACATAGTTCAGACTCAGCATGAGCCGAAGAAAGTATTGAGATACAAGTGTCCTAAAAAATCTTGTGGTCTATGTGGTTTAATAAAGATTAATTGATAATGTGATAATAGTTTAATTATGCATTGTAATTATTTATTTATACAGTCACATGGATTTTTTTTAGACACCGTTGGTGGTGGCCTACTGAGTTGTACTCACACCCTACTTGGGCTACCTGATTGGTACCCAAATAGACTTTATTGTTGCAGGAAAAGTTAAGAAAAAATACCCTATGTTAGATGGATAATTTGGGTATGAATCATGGTTGAGGGAACCGGTTGTGGTTTGTGACCCACTTGGAGTCATTAGTGTCTTTCTTTTGGGTTTTCATTTTAGATCCTTGACACGTATATTAGTATTACACGTTTTCTACTTCAGTTTGGATATTGTATCTCCTTCTTTGATTATCTTGAGATATTTGTATTATTTATGGTTATATATATTCTTTTTCTATTGTTTATTAATTTCTCTATTGTATTACTCTGATAAAAGATGGTATAGTCTCCCCATGATCAACTTATTAGACCCTCACTACTAGTCGGAAGCCTCTGGATATGGGGAAGTGCGCCTGAGGTCATGTGAACGACTGGTTTCTGGTACTGGTATATGGCACCCAGTTCAAAACGTTACAAATTCTTTTATAACACATACCTTTATGCACTCTATTTTGTGGGAATATGATAACATCATTTGTGGAAGTGTGGATTATCGTGCCCTCAAAGCGATGTGATTCATTCATACTATACATAGAATGTATAAAGGATGGTTTTAATATAACTATGTTACATATATGAAATAGATATGATAATGGAATTATAATATACATATATAAAAATTTATTTTCATTATTTTAATATGATAAATAAATTAAAGTAGCATTCATGCGTACGTACAACCTACCGTCTCCATGAAGGGTTCATTTCATTATTTATATCAAAATATTATAGATTATTATAAATAAATATATATGGAATATATATAAGTAAATCATGGTTTAAATATTGGAGATGATGAAATCATGATCGATGTATTAATGATAACAAGTAAAAATTCAAAACATACTCAAAAGACTAGGCAGTTAATACCCAAAAGAATGAAAATAATTAAATATTGTTATCAAATGGGTAATAAGATATTATAAATAATAATATGGTTATGAAATTAGTTAGTAACACTCTTAAAACCATTATACAAGTGTTTAAAGGTTGTTCACACAAAAGGGAACTTAAGGAAAGGGATTTCATCTCAATTTATATTCCTTTGAGACTTATTTTTTTGTTATGCACCAATTCACTATTATATGGTGTATATACTACCTTTTGAAATGTTATATTATGAATCTACTTATTCTATTGATATTATAAGTTTCATTTAATGATTTACTTCATGGGGATCATGATTCAAATGTTTTAAATTTGTATGGGACACTTTGGAATGTTTAAAGATTATTTCATGAAGAATGTTCTTAATTATTATCTTTGAAATCTCACTTCCTTTTGTGATTGTTAAATTTATCTCAAAACAATCACTTTATTTTTGTGCACATAATTTCCTATGTATGGTTTACATATTACCACTATTACTTGTAATATCATGATTCATTCATTCTTCATTGTATTTTGAGTTTCAATTTTAATTATTTTGTATAAGGGGATTTGAGTTAAATGTTACCAAGTGGTAATAAATTTCATAACCCGATTACTTTTCATTGGGTAATACTACTTCCTCATTGTCATTAATATTTTATGATTATGTGTATAAATACATTGTATGATCTATTTATTTATTTACACTTCCCTTATGTTGATTTACATTTGAAATACATAATCTATTCATTGATTGATTTTCACATTAATGTTATGGTTTTTTCAAGGGTTTACTTCACAATCTCATTTCATCTAGGATTTTTTACACTGGAATTTCCATCAGAGAAAATTATTTGATAATTTTATAATAAAACCTTTATTTTTATTCTCCTTTGATTATTTACGATCCTTTTCAATTAATAGTACCATTTTCCCACTCTTTGGTACTCAAAATGTTTTAGATAATGTTTTTTAAAAAACCAGACTTTATTTCTCTCTTTAGTCAGAGAGCCTATTTTCTTTAAAAAACCCTATTTTTTAAAAAGGGTTTCAAAAAAGTTTTAACCTTTCCAAAATTCTTTATTAAATACATTTTTCCATTTTTGTATCTTATAAATATTTTCAAAGGAATCTTCTTGTCTCTTTCTAAACAATTCATTTTTCTAAAATTTTACCATGTAATAGAAATGTTCTTTTTACCTTGTATGGAATGTATGGATTTACCCTCTGTCATTTCTTATAAGATTCCTTTGCATGTTTAATAAGTTAATTTTTAAATAAAATGTTTGCAAAAGTTATTTTCAAATAAAATTATTTTCAAAATGTTCTTTTTCAAAACAAAGGATATTTTCCTCAAGAATATTTTCAAAAGATCTATTTATAGTATTTCCATTCATCAATTACAACAACCCATTATTTTTACTCCACTTGAGATACGATGTATTGATACTATCCTTGTTCTTCCTATGGATGTTTTTTTATTGATTTGGCTAAGGATCGCATTGAAATTCACTTCCTTGATTCCTTTGTTAGTCCCCTTGAAATATTCAATTTCCTATGATCATTGAACATTTAATTTCCCCTAATTATCCATATTATTTTTTATAGATATGCATACACTACTGGAAATCCAGGTTTTCCCAATGCTTCTTTACCAACGGTTTAATCAAACCGTTGGTAAAGAGGCCCTGTCCCAACGGTTTTAGGAAACCTTTGGGAAAGGGGTGTCCAGGTCCCCCTTTCCCAACGATTTTTGATAACTGTTGGGAAAGGGGTGTCCAACCCTTTACCAACAGTTCTCTTGAATCCTTGGGAAAGGGTGCCTTGGACACCCCTTCCCCAACGGTTTTGAAAAACCATTGGGAAATATTTTCCCCAAATACAGAATCGGCCGCTGCTCTCCCCCATTCGCGACAGAACCCTAATCTGTCCAGCCATAGGCTCCTCTCACGACTTCCCCCATCCGAACCAATCAAACTCCATCTTAATCGTCTCAAATCAGGTATTATATTCTTCATACACATAAAATATTTAGGTTTTACCTGTTTTTATTGTTATTCATCTCTTATTTTAGTTTTAAGTTTTGATTTTGATGTGTATATCATTTTTTTGTGTTTTGATTTAATCTATACTTTATCCATTCCAATCCATTTAATTAATTCAATCCTTTTCCCTCCATCAAAGAAGAAGCATCTCAAATTCATTGCAGTTGGATTCTAAATTTTCTAAGTATGTGTTTTTATGCTTTTTTTTCATCTTGTAATTAATTGTTACTTGGAAATTTATTTATATGTGTTTATTAATTTTTAGCAAAGTTTTTATGAATGTTTTCCTTAAAATTCCTTGAGGAAAGTTTTTTATTAAAATGTTTTTTTTAATAATGTTTGTGTAATGTAATTTTTTATAGTACACTATGTGACTATGTTTGGTATTTAGTAACACATGAGATAACTGGTGTGTGAGAATGCATTGTGAAAGAGATTCCATGGTTGGTTCAAGATTATATTAACATTTGGAGCCTATTAATGAGTTGTTTTGAAGATATTTTGAGATATTTACCTTATGTTTGTTGGTAAAAACTGGGAGCTGTAGAGGTGGTTCATGATTAATACATATAATTACTGCTAAACATGCGGATAAACCATGCATTGTAGTGAATTCTTGAAATGTTTGATGTTTTTATTACTTTTTTATTTGGAGTTTCTTTTTATGGTGATGTTTCTTATTGATAACTATGATGAGAATTTATTTTAGTTTCTAAATCGGCTGAGACTCCCCCACCATGCACAGTGTATGCAACCTCTACGCTTATTTAATCATTATGTTTACATAGCCTATGCAACCTCTACCCTCATTTAATCAGTTAACTGAAATAATTAATTCAATCCTTCATTCTCACTATCTTGTAATAAATTGAATTATGTAAACCCATCCTCACATGATTTCTTACTTTAGATAGTTTCCAACATATGGAATACGAGCATTTGAATTCATCAGTTAACCAGGATCATATATTCCATTTCCCCCAATATGACTGTACTAATATAACTTTAGGGTCAATTAAATATGGTTCTCATTGTACGTTGTATATTATGTGTCCTTCTTGGCCAATACTCACTTTTATGAGGGTAGGGTGCTTTTCACTACCCATATTGGCATGTGTAGACATACATAAAAATGTTAGATAAGTCACAAGTTTAATTTAGTAATGTTGTTATCATTGACATACTTTATTATTAATCTCAAATTTAAAAATAAATGTTTTTGTCTATACTTAATGAAATTAAATCTTTTTACAAGCCATGAACGACCTATTAGTGTAGAAGCCTAAAATTTATTCACCCATGGGGTGAGCTTGACATGGGGAAGTAATTGGATAATGAAAGGTATGGCCATAGAGGTACCAATAATGAGTTATTGAACATGAGTGAATGATTTGGGATGCCTATAACACATAATGGGACCTGAGGCATGTGCCTCTTATAGACCTAATAAAAATAAATAAAAATAAATTTTAATTTAATTTATGAATACTTGTTCTTTACATTATTTTAATAGTTCACTACATCGACTAGAAACTTCTTCCTTTATCGTTTACTTAAATTTATTTTCTATTAAAGTTCAACCCTATTGAATTGTTTATGACAAAATGACTTATATAAATTCTTTTTACAGAATGAACGGAAGTTGGATGTATGAAACCGATCGGATCTCAAGCAATTTTCAAAACAATTTGGAGAGATTTATAAATTTTGCATTTCACAATGCTTCAGATAGTGGTCGCATACAGTGCCCATGTTCCAATTGTTTTGGTAGACCATGGTTGAGCCGTGAAGAAGTCTGCTACCACATAACCAAAAATGGTTTTCAAGAAAACTACTTTGTGTGGTATCACAATGGGGAGAAAATGAAATCTCAAATTGGTGATGATAGAAATGAAAGGACTGGAATGGAGAATTTGTTAGATGATCGATTTTTGTTTATTCGTCATCATGAAAAAGAAAGGATTTAGACTCAAGAAGACTTAGATATGAGGACAACTGATGCATCTAGATAAAATGATGATATTGATAGGGTGAAAAAATTGAATGATGCTGCCACGACTCCAGTATATCGACAATGAGATAAAATGAAAACGCTGGAATTTTTAATCCGATTGTTTCATGGGAAAACTATGTATGGGATTTCTAATACAGCAATCAATTAAATTCTTACCTCTTGAAGGATTTAATTCCAGATGATGCAGATATTCCCTCAAACCACTATATGGCATGGAAGTTAGTTGAGGAACTTGGATTTTCAAGAAACAAAATTCATGCTTGCCCGAAATATTGCAGTTTATTCTGGGAGGAAACCACTGAACGAAATGATTTTATAAAATGTGGAACATCCCACTGGAAGTTAAAATCTTCCATCCCGCGTTCCACAGAAAGTAATGTGACACTTTCTATTGATCCCCAGACTCCAGAATATTTTTATTTCTGATGACATATCAATAAAAATGAGATGGCCTGATACTGAGAGAAAGAAGACTAATGATGAGTTGGTTCATCCTGCAGATGGATTTGCATGGCAGAGATTTGATGCTCAATATCCTGATGTTGCAGCTGACGTGCGTAATGTGAGGCTGGGTATTTCATGCGACGGTTTTAATCCGTTTGGGAAGATTCTTACTTCACACAACACATGGACAGTTTTTATACACATTTATAATCTTCCCCCATGGTTGTTTATGAAAAAACCTTTCACTTTCATGAGTATACTCATATCTGGTCCTTCTGATCCCGGCATTGATATTGATGTATACATGCAACCTTTAATAAAAGAGTTGAAACTTCTTTGGGATGTGGGTGTGCGCACATATGATGCATGTTCTAAAGACATATTTCAGATGCGTTCTGTGCTTATGTGGATGATCAATGACTTTCCATCTTATGAAATGATGTCTGGATGGAGCATGAAGGGAAAACTGTCATGCCCAGTTTGTATAAAGAATACATGATCCAGAAGACTAAAACATCGTTGTAGTTTTAGTTTTATGGGACATTGATAATTCTTGCCAAATGATTATCCATATAGAATGAATCGTCGAAGATTTGATAATACCATAGAGACCGATGATCCACCTTAGCGTATGTCTGGAACTGATGTGCTTAATGAGTTGAAAGATTCTAGTTTTTCATTCAGGAAGGGTCAAATGAAATCTGGAAAGAGAAATAATGTTTCCACTAAAACCTATTACAATTGGAGGAAGAGGAGTATCTTTTTTGATTTGCCTTATTGGTCAACCAATTTTTTATGTCATTGCTTAGAATTAATGCACATTGAAAAGAATATATGCGAAATGTTTCTTTAATTTCTTCTAAATGTCAAGGGGAAGACAAAAGATGATTTAAGATCTCGGCGTGACTTGGTGGATTGGGGCATCAGACCATAATTTCACCCTATGCGTATCAGTGAAAATAAATGGAAACTTCTATGTGATTCTTATGTGATGACACCTATGAAAAAAAAACAATTTCTAGAAGTATTAGAGACTATTAGAGTTCCTGATGGCTATTCAAGCAACATATCTAAACGGGTCAACTGAAGAGAGTTGAAGCTAAAATCTTTGAAGGCTCGTGATTATCACGTTCTACTGCATGAGTTGCTTCCAATAGAAATCCATCATCTTTTTTCCAATAATGTAAGGGTGGTTGTTATTCGGTTGTGACATTTGTTTAGAGATCTTTGTGCTAAGAAGTTGTTCAAGTCTTTCTTGAAAAAAATGTTGACATATGCCCCATTAATTTTGTGTGAGTTGGAGAAAATATTTCCTCCATCATTTTTCACATGCATCCTGCATCTGATTATCCATATTCCCACTAAAATAATTCTCGGAGGACCTGTTTATTTTCGTTGGATGTATCCAACTGAAAGAAATATGTTCACATTAAAGTCTTATGTCCGAAACAAAAATCATCCCAAAGGTTCTATCGTGAACGGTTACTTGGCCCAAGAATGTATGGATTTATTCTCAATGTATTTGTCTGATCTTACTACAAGAATGAACAGACCAATGAGAAATAAAGAAGTACAGTATGAGAAAATTGAACCCAGTTTTCCATCACTTCCTCAAACATGAGGAATTCCTGGATCATATACATTGAATACATTAATCCATGAAGAGCGGGAGATGGAACATCACACAGTTTTGTTCAAATGTGATTTGTTCTATGACTATATCAGGTAACTAAATTGAATATGTATATCTTACATATATATCTGTTAAACTATTAATATTTTTTATCTACAGGGAACATAAAAAAATGATAAATAGGAAGCACCGTTCTTTATCTTTGAGAAGGAGAGAGACTTTTCATAGCAAATAGTTTTCTTCTTGGTTAAAATTGAAGATAAAAATATTACTGTTTAAAACAATTATATCAATATTTAATTAAGTTCAATAGTCATTTATATTACAGGTATTGAGTTTGTCTGCTAACTCTGTCTCTGAGGAAATAAGAGCTTTGTATTTTGGTCCTAATACCGTTGTTCGTGACTGTAAATCAATTGTTATAAATGGGTACAAATTTATTGTCACTGAATGAGCAAAGAACATGAGAACACAACATGATTGTGTTATGATTACTGCCACAATAGATTGTTATGCCAGTGCATCAGATAGTAGACAACGATTTGAAAATTTGGGTTATTATGGAGTTGTTGAGAAAATAATAATATTGGATTATTACTCTCATGGATGAGTCACAATGATGAAATTCCATTGGTTTGATTCTATGACGATACAAGACACATTTATTGATGATTGTGGATTTTGAGTAATTAAAATGACTTGCAATATTTCTACCAAAAAACCATATGTGTTAGCATCAATAGATAAACAAGTTTTTTATGTCAAAGACCAACTTCGACCTGAATTTGGTGTCATAGTTGAAGTAATTCCAAGACATATTTTTGATGATGGTGATGATGGAATTGACACTATCCCTAGTGCCATTGGAACCAATCCATTTATTTCTTTTGATGACTCCAATAGCTCAATTGTCAGAGTTGATTGTGAACCTGAAGTTGTGGTTGAAAATATATAGAATCATTCATCCATGTTCTCAATTATTTTGGTTTACCTTGAGTTGGGTTGTTAAGGTTGGTAATATTCAATTTATTTAGTATTGATCACAAATATGTTTTAGCTGACTTGACCATTATGTGAATTTTCAATGTTTATTGGTTGCTGTTTTATTTGAATTGCATTTTCTAATTTGGAATTGAACTGTATTCAAACCTAGTCAAACAAAAATTCTAACTTGGTGAACATTACAACTTTTATGATTTATTAAATCCATTCAAGCTCTTCTAAAACAATTGATAGCTAAATTACCAATGAATCCCCCTATTCCCTCATATATTTAGTTTTTTTGGTTTACACATTAGTATCCATTTTCTAATTAATTATATATTTGTTTTAAAAAGCAAGAAATGCAGCCAATTAAAGAGAGACGAAGGAAAAAAATAATAGAGAACCATCATCGGATGGTGGAGATGGGCGTTCCACCATTAGTGCCTACAGTGATTACTTTATTTCAAATATATATATTTAAAGAATATATAATGTCATGTGATTAATTTTTTTGTAATTTTTTTTGTGGGATCCACCTATACGTCGACAGTTATTCGACGAGGAGCCAAGTACTGGTCCTAGTACTCAGGCCGGTGGTACGAGGAGGGTTCGTACCAGAGGTGGAAGAGCAGCTGCGCCTACCCGACTAGACCCTGCCCCTCCCACTGACATGTCATCCTTACCACATTCTGATCCCGGTGTGTCATTAGGGACACACGGGATATTTAGGCCTCCCATGTTTTTGCTACCTTCTGCATCTTCTGGCCCATAATTTTCACATCCCATGATGATTCCCACTCCCCAGTCAGAATCCGGTCATACAGCTATCCCATCTTCTTTTCCTTCTAATTCTGTCTCTCTGAGCTTCTATATTCCATCATCTTCGACTCCTATTCCACCACAAGCTGTTCCATCAGTTTCTGTGGATCCGACGACGCTCAACGATCAGACTAGCACAGGTATATTTATAGAACCCTAAAAAGATTTTATAGCAATATTTATTTTCATTATAACATTTTTTCATAAAATATTTGTTTTTATTTCATGACAGATACATCTACTGACAGGAGGCATAGGTGGGGGCGTACACACATGCATTCGGTGTGGAATCGCCACACACAGGTTATGGTGGATTATAATGAAGACAACCAAATGATTGAGAAATCAGGACAGTAATGTCGGAGTTTTTTGGCGATGCTTGCCAAATACTCCGACATCATTCCCGTCAGCACGCTATCATGGAGACATTTTCCACATGAGGTCAATGATAGAGCTTGGGAAGAGATATGGGTAAAAAAATGTGTTGTATTTAATGACATGAATTATTTTTGTATTTATATGAATTAATATTTTGATGTTAGCTTCGATTTAATTTTTCCGATGGTGAGGGTGCATGACCGGAACGTCTAAAGGATTTAGGCGAGCTTTGGAGAGACTAAAAGCATGAGTTGTATATTGGATGGAATTCTAGAGTTGGAACTGAGTTAGAGGCGGTACTAGTCATGGATGATTGTCCTATAGAGTAGTATCGTCAGATGATTACTCATTGGACGAGTACCCAGTTCAAGGTATGAATTAAATTTGAGGTATTTAAATAATAAATTTCATGTTTTGAATTAATATTATCCTTTTCATTATAGAATTTTATTTAGGAATCATTTGGAAAAAATAAAAAAACATTGATGCAAAAAAATACCTCCACACACTAGGACGTACTATGATGCCAGATCATGAGAGGAAGCAGGTATGACAATTGTTTATAAGTTTTCATTACGACTTACATTTTCTTTTGTTTACTCAATTATTTAATATTTTTCTAAATTTTTCATATAACTTTAGTTTGCAATGTTATTGTAGAGGAAAATACAGAATATTGAAGGACGTGTGCCTCGAGCAAAACTGTTTTGCTCGGGTAGACGGAAAAAGGATGGAAGTACCGTCAATGAAGCGACTCAGTAGCAGATTGTAAGTTTTAATATATTGATTTTATATTTTAATATCTATTTTTAACTTAATAATATATTTATATTCGTAACAGGTTGCTTTATAGGCCCTCGATACTCAAGAACCAGAAAATTTTGGGCCAACTGATCACTTACATCAGGTGTTGGGAGAGGAGAATCCTGGCAGAGTATGCTGCCGACCTAGGATAGCCCCGGCGAGGTATTGGCCCTCCTCAGGTACAAGTTGTAGTGTCACCGAGCTGCAGCAAGTCAGGGCACAGGCAGAACAGGCTGAGAAAAGGGTCATAGAGACGGTATAATAGTCTGCTAGGGAAAACAGTGCATTTATGAAATTTTTTGAAGTTCTATGTCCAACACTTCCAGTAGAGGCCAGCTTTTGATGAATATATGTCGTCGATATGTTCTATATATGGTGCACCAGGTGGCAGTTCTAGTGGTGTTCAGGACGATGTCCAGCTTGATGATGATGATGGTGAGGAGTCTGATGCGGAAGAGGAGGTAGAGAAGGAGGGGGAGGCGGGTGGCGGGTGGTGAGGGTGAGGAGGAGGGAGAGGGTGAGGATGAGGGCACTGAGGAGGGTGAGGATGATGATGGGGATGAGGACGAGGGTGATGATGATGGTGATGATAGTGATGGTGATGTGGGGAAAATTGATCCATTACATTTTTGACTAATATTACAAAGATTTTATGTTTAATCTATTCTAGTTGTTGGTTTTATCTAGACTCGTAGTATAGTATTAGAGTTGATTTATTTTTATATATTATCTGTTTTTATGGATGTTGTTGTCTTTTAGTGGTTGTGTGTTTGGGAACTCCCTAGACAACCCCCCTCCTTCCTGGACCCTGGACAAGCCCCCACCATCCTCCTTGGACCCCGGACATCCCCCCAAATAGCCCTCTGGACAGCCCCCACCATCCTCCTTGGTCCCCGGACAGTCCCCCGGACAGCCCCCCGAACAGCCCCCCCACCATCCTCCTTGGTCCTCGGACAGCCCCCGGTCACCCCCCAGAGAGCCCCCCAAACATCCCCCACCCTCCTCCCTGGACCCCGGACAGCCCCCCGGACAGCCCCCCTCCCTCCTCCTTGGACCACATACAACCCCCCGAACACCCCCCAGACATCCCCCCACACAGCACGCCCACCCTCCTCCTTGGTCCCCGGACAGCCCCCCGAAACCCACTAAACAGCCCCCCGGACAGCCCCCCACCCTCCTTGATTTCATTTACTACTATAAAATCTATAATATATATTTTATTTATTTTCATCATGATAATCAATTTAAATCACATTTACACATCTAATCAATATCATAGATTCTTGATATGTTATAAAAGGGATGTATTCATTTGGCATGACATTGTTAGCTCTGAAATGTTTCATAGCATGATAAACTAAAATCTAATCCATACTAAGAATGATATAAAAATATTCTATATGAATTTCTACAAGATTTTAAGTAAATACCATTCCACTAATAGAAACATGAGGATTCTCATAAATCATGTTTACCTTAATATTTCCACATGGATTTTTGGTAAAAATTTTATCTTCTATTAATTTTCTTGTATTCTCATTTTAAATGTAAATTTTTCATAAATAAATTAATTTAAAGACCTATAGTCAAATATTGTATTTGAATAATGTGAATAAACAACTAACATGCCACTCTAACTGTGTCTCTTTTGTTTAAAATGGACAGGATTATAAGTGAAAAGAACAACTGGCGTATGGAAAACTGACCAAACGTATTCAGATTCTGTTGAGAATTTATCAAAACTATCCATGGGTCATATGTGATGTGTAAAATCCAACCTGGGCTCAATCCGAGTCGCAGTGTGTCCGGGATCAGTCTAAGTGTCTCTCTTTTGTTTAAAATGCACAACATTTTAAGTACATACGGAAAACCGACCAAACAGATTCTGATTGTGTTGATACTTTAGCAAAAAAATCCATGGGTCATATTTGACGTGTACGAATCAACCCCACCTCAATCAGAGACACGGTGTTGCCGACACCACTCAAAGTGTCTGTCTTTTATTTCAAAAGGACATCATTTTAAGTGAAAAACATCAACTGGCATACAGAAAACCAACCAAACACATTCGTATTGTGTTGATACTTTAGGAAAATGATCCATGGGTCATTTGAGACATTTACGAGTCAACCCCGTCTAAATCCGAGACGCGGTGTGGCTGGCACCACTCTAACTGTGTCTCTTTTGTTTAAAATGGACAAGATTATAAATGAAAAGAACAACTGGCATATGAAAAACTGACCAAAATCATTCATAATCTATTGATAATTTATCACAACGATCCCTGGGTCATATGTGACGTGTAAGAGCCAACCCGGGCTCAATCTAAGTTGCAGTGTGGCCGAGATCAGTCTAAGTGTCTCCCTTTTGTTTAAAATGGACAAAATTTTAAGTACATACGGAAAACTGACCAAACACATTTGGTTTCCATTGAAACTTTAGGAGAACGATCCATGGGTCATATGTGAAGTGTAAAAGTCAACATATCCTGAATCTGAGGTGCGGTGTGGCCGACACCACTCAAAGTGTTTCTCTTTTGTTTAAAATTGACTTCATTTTAAGTGAAAACAACAACTAGCATACGAAAAACTGACCAAACAGATTCTTATTGTGTTGATACTTTAGAACAACGATCCATGGGTCATATGTTATGTGTATGAGTCAACCCTGCCTCAATACATGGTGCGGTGTGGCCGACACCATTTATAGTATCTCTCTTTTGTTTAAAATGGACATCATTATAAGTGAAAACAACAGCTGACATATGAAAAACTGACCCAACGCATTCAAAATGTGTTGATGCTTTATGAAAACGATCCATGGGTCATATGTGACGTGTAAGAGTTAACCCCACCTTAATCTGGGGCACGGTGTGTCCAGGATCACTCTAAGTGGCTCTCTTTTGTTTAAAATGGACAACATTTTAAGTACATATGGAAAACTGACCAAACAGATTCTGATTGTGTTGATACTTTAGCACAAGGATCCATGGGTCATATGTGATGTGTAAAAATCAACCCCGACTCAATCTGAGACACAGTGTGGCCGTCAGCACTCAAAGTGTCTATCTTTTGTTTCAAAAGGACATCATTTTAAGTGGAAAACATCAACTGGCATACAGAAAACCGACCAAATGCATTAGGATTGTGTTGATACTTTAGGACAATGATCCATGGGTAATTTGAGACATGTACAAGTCAACCCCGTCTAAATCCGAGACACGGTGTGACCGGTACCACTCTAACTGTGTCTCTTTTGTTTAAAATGGACAAGATTATAAGTGAAAAAACAACTGGCATACAGAAAACTGACCAAACACATTCAGAATCTGTTGAAATTTTAGGATAACGATCCATTGGTCATATGTTACATCTATGAGTCAACCACACCTCAATAAAAGTCGCGGTGTGGCCGGGATCACCCAAAATGTCTCTCTTATGTTTAAAATGGACAACATTTTAAGTACATATAGAAAAATGACCAAATGGATTCTGATTGTGTTTATATTTTAGCACAATGATCCATGGGTCATTTTTGATGTGTACGAGTCAACCTTGCCTCAATATGAGGCGTGGTGTGGCCGGCACAATTCAAATTGTCTCTCTTTTATTTAAAAAACACTTCATTTTAAGTGAAAACAACAACTGAGATATTGAAAACTGACCAAATTCTTTCGGAATATGTTGATACTTTAGGACAACGATCGATGGGTCATTTGTGATGTGTAAAAGTTAACCTCACCTCTATCTGAGGCATGGTTTGGCCGGTATCACTATAGGTGTATGTATTTTGTTTAAAATGGACATCATTTCTAGTAAAATATATGGTATACGAAAAACCGATCAAATTATGAATTGAATTCTGGATTCCACATATAATTTTCATCTAAATTTTAAATTTAATTCTAAATGAATTATGTATGTTTATAATTACGTTATGAATTCTAATTTAATTATGGATGTATATAGTTCCAGGATGCATTATATGTTAAATGTGTATGAATTTTTTCTCTATATGTATGTGTAAGTTGGTTATTGCAGGTACAATAATTGTATATGTATGTGTTAGTTTATTGCAAGTACAATAATTGGATTGAAAATGAGAGGGAATTATGCTGTGCAAATTGCACAAAATGAGAGCTACTGTGCAAATTGTAGGCTGCTGTGCAATTTGCACAGCATAGGCTATGCCAACGGTTTCAAACCATTGGCATAGCCTCTCTAAGTATTTTTTTACCAACGGTTATATGAACCCTTGTTAAAACTCCTTTCCCAATGGTTTAGAAACCGTTGGGAAAGAATCCATATGCTTGGTTTTCCCAACAATTCAAGCCAAACCATTGGGAAAAACTATCCCAACGGTTTGCCACAGCCGTTGGGATAAGTTAATTTTTTCCAACCTATCCCAACGGTTCACTGTAAACCGTTGGGAAAAGCTTTCCCAATGACTTAGTTCCCTACGGTTTGCAGAACCATTGGTATAACATATACCAATGATTCTGCAGCCTTTCCCAATGGTTCATAACTATTGGGAAAGCCTGTATTTCCTGTAGTGGTATTGCCTAAACCATATACCATTTTTCATACGGTGTTTACTTTGAAAGTTATTTGATTATTTTGGGAAATATTGGTATATACTTATCCTTTATTCAATACGGATATTTGATAAGGCATATTGTTTATTTGATATGAGGAATGCTTGGGACATGAAAGTCATGGGTTGGGGACCATTTAAGGAAATCCCTACGGGTTGGGGACCAATTAATGCATGCCCCAAAACGCATCAGTAGTCTCGTGAGATAAAATTAATTGGAGAAAAACCCTTTGAGTTTGTTTCCAAGAAAAATAGATGTGTTTCTACCCATAGACTTAAACCATATTATGAAAGGTATCGATGGAAGTGATTCATGTTCCAGATACATAATGTCCAATAATTAATCATTTCCTTCATTTTGATTTAGTTTTTATTTATCCATGAGATTTTATATCAAAATATCTATGATTACATTTCATTCTCAGTTCATTGATTAAATAGAATGTGGTTTCAATTATTTACCTTGAAATATTATTTACTCAATTTCTTCTCAGTTATTGATTACATGAAATTTATTTTCAGTTATTTACCTTTCCATATTATTAACTCACTTTCTTCTCAGTTATTGATTACATGGAATGTGTTCTCAGTTATTTATCTTTCCATATTGATTATTGTCATGAATTCATTATTTCTTCCCCTATACTTTTCCTTTACTGAATATTTGATATCACCCTTATTATGTTTAATTTACCAAGTATTCCCTGAAGTGTGCTAATAAAGTTATGCAAGGATATACTATATGGAATAAAGTTATCCTAGAAATAAAAAAAAATTATGTTTTAATTAGTGTATTCATTTATAATTCAAGACTCATGTATGTATCTGGTTTACCAAGACTACTAAAATCTTCAGTCCTTTGGGATTTGATTCCTTGTAATCATTACAATGTAATGGTAGTTGACACCGACTCCAATATTTCTAGGGTCAGGTCGCTACAGTTAGTATTAGATGAATTTTAGTAGAAACCTTGGGAACTAGATTTAGGAAAACATAGATTATAAAACATATCCCTAAGATAGAATTTGAGGATTTTTATAGAAGAACATCCTAAAATTTTAGTAAGGTGGAGATTATGTGGGTCTTCCTAGCAATACAACCCTATATGGGTACTAAAAATGGAAGTGGTTTTGGCACAGATATACCTAGAGGTAACAACTCCAACAAGGTGTGTCGGGCCTGACTTTATGTAATATGATACATGACAACGATCCTTACTACACACCTTGTTTGACACTCTTGGGAGGTATGCTTAGGATAATTATCATTTTCTTTACAAACCATTATGAAGGATTTGAATAAATAATAAAAATGAATTTCCTAGGTTAAACCATAGACCAAGGAAGGACCTATGTGGAAATAAAATGGATGAATTATTTATGTATTTAATTTTTATTAAAAACCATATTTAAAAGGATATTTAGTGATTAAACTTATTTCAAGGATGTCCATCATATTTTTTTGGAAATAATATTAATATTTTTTTTTTATAAAAGGACAAGTTTTATGTTGGGTGACAAACCATAAAGTATGGAAAGGTCACAGGAATTGAACCCATGACCAAAGTATGATATGGGTCTCACGCCTACCACTGACCTATGCGATGTCCTGGTTAATGTGTATTATTTTTAGTTAAACAATTTGATGAATAAATATTAATAATTGTCCATTAGTGCCACTTATTAGGATTAGATTTAATGTATTAACCATGTTGAATTTGAATAATAGTTAAAAAATATTTAGGCTTGTCACTCTTTTATGGGCCTTAAGATCTGTTAAAAGTGTATTTTTGTGCTTCAGACATCAATGTTAATTTCTAGATATCCATTTCTTAAAGTAAAGTTTGAATTGGAAATTGATCGAAGCATAACCAATGGATGAAATATTTTTTTATAGAAATATATCAAGTAAGTATATTTCCTTATATTATTGTAAATAAAATAATTACTCAACATTAGGAAAAGTATCTTAAAATAAAATGTTATGCCCTAATACCTTAATTTTTGTTGAACCTATGGTCTTTGAAATCATAATATATTTATAGCTTTGATACCCTCAACTTTCCATTGATCATTAACTTTCTTATTATTTATGAATTCAATCACTACCTATAAATGTTTACACTTTTACTCAATGTATGTATCTTTACTTTCCACTAATGTTCCCCTACTTAGAGACCTAGTTATATGTTAGTACATGTGACCTTTGTACTTCCCATTCTATCTTTTATAGAGGATGTTTTACAAACCATTCTCATTATGTGGGATTGGAAAATAGGAAATATAAAAAAATTTATTATCAAGGTTGAGTTTAAATTGTTAGACTAAATTTAATTGAGTTGGAGAGAATGTAATGCCCTAAAATTCAAAAGTAAGAACATTATATTCAATATCATGTGTGACATGCAGCACCAAGCGCACAAGGGAATATAATATCTCAAGAATTCATAATATATTTACTATTTTAATAAAATTAAACCACAATATAGCTTAAAATGCACACAATACTGAGTTGGTGTTCATATCATGCAACAACGAGTTTCTTCAATGGCTTGTATTACCCGCAATACTGAGTTTTACCGAACAACAATATATTAATAAAACATTATTATTTAATATAATAAGATATAACATAGCCTTAAATTATTGGTTATGAATAGTATTAAATAACTTATGAAAATATATATTTTATAAAAATATAAAATGAATTCATTGGTTACTAATTAATTATAAATGAATATAAGAACCAATTGAATATAAAGGGAATGTTTTTATAGAAAAATATTCTTATACCCATAAAGTTATTTTATCCTAATAAATTAAATTAATTAAAATTAGCGTGTGTCATTAATGTAATATATATATATATATATAATATTAAATAAAATATTTTTCATATTAATCCAATAGATTTGATAGACATAAGATAAGATTAAATCTTGTTTTACGCTTAAAAATGTTATTTTTCTAAAAAGGCAATTTTAATGTATTTTAATGGAAAATATATTTTAAACACATTTTTTGGAAATTTTATAAATTTAGTATTAAAAAAAATTAATTTTTTAAATAGAAACATAAAAATTAGATTAGGGTAAATATTTGGTATTTTTCTATGAGGTTTCATTTTTTGATGAATAATGAAAAATACTGAATTTTAATTTAAAACTGCTTTTTAGTGTAATTTATTTATTAGGTTAAATTATATTTTTAATTGGTTTTAAAGTTAAATTAGATCAATTTTACAAAAATTAGTCCAATTTAGGTCATTGGAATCAATTTAACTTTGAAATTAGATATAAAAACTTAGCAAATGTTTGAACATTTTTATTTTACAAACCCACTTTGTCATCCCGTCGACGGGATTAAATTTAAATTAATTTTTACCACTTATGTGATTGAAATTTGGAAAAATAGATTCCATATTTTGAATAAGAATAATTTATAATGTTTAATAAGGCCAACTTATTTTTTTAACAAAAATATTAGTGAATGTGATTAAAATTAATTATAGCTATTAAGAGAAAAATTAGCTTAACAGGGGAATAAACCTTAAACTTAAGGGCCAAAATGACCTATAAAATTTAAGAAAATCCATTTTAAATCCATATTTCTACCCTATAATAAACTTTATATAATTATTTTCATTATTGGATCCACTTTTCATACGAAAAACATGGGTTTGATTCCCTTTACAAAAATTTACAAGAATGTCACTCCTCCTCCATTATAAAAAGGCATTCAAACCTCCCACTTCCTCAAACCTCTCCAGACACTTTTGATGAAAAATATCAGAAAAAAATAGATTTTAAAAATCCATCCCCTAAACCTATAAGCTTCACCTTGAATATAAATCCATCCATGGAATCCCTTTAGTGCAAACCAAAAGGAGTTACCCGATTAAGAGGTAACATCCTTCCTCAAGCTCTTTAGTTTTATTTCTTTCTCCGCTATTTCAGTTATTATTATTACATGATTATATAAAAACAATAGTATCCTCAATATACTGATATGTTTTTATATTAAGTATTATACCTACACTTACACACACTTCCACCTAATGGGTAAGGAACTTACTATTTATATATACAGCGAACTACTGCCTCACGAAACGAAGGCGTTCATTTTAACTATAAAAACTCTCATGGTTGGGAATTATGATGGAAAATATATTTATATATGTTATATATTATATTTATAATTTATTTATACTTTTTTAATTATTTCATAACACATACCTTTAGTCACTCCAATTTGTGGGAATACAATAACATCATTTGTGGAAGTGTGGACTACCTGCCCCTCAAAACAATGTGATTCGTTTACAATATACATGAAATATATAATGAATGGTTTTAATAAATACATGTAACATATTTTACATATATATGAAACTAAAATTATAATATTAATATATATAACTTTATTTTCATTCTTTTAATATGAAAAATAAATTAAAATAACATTCATGCCTACGTACGACCTACCATCTCCATAGATAGTGCATTTCATTCCTTATCTCCAAATATTATAGATTATTATAAATAAATAAATAAATAATATATATAATTACATCATGGTTTAAATCCTAGATATTATGAAATCATGATCGATATAATAATAACAACAAGTAATAAGTCAAAACATACTCGAAAGACTTGGCAATTAACACCCGAAATAATAAAAATAATGAAATATTTTTATCAAATGGGTAATATGATATTATAAACATGAAAATGGTTCTAAAATAAGTTATTAACACTCTTAAAACCATTATACATTAGGTTAAATTCCTTTCACACAAAAGGAAACACAAGGTAAGGAATTTCATCTCAATTTAAATTTCATTCAGACTTATATGTTTCTATTCACCAATTCACTTTTATATGGTGTATATACTACCTTTTGAAATGTTATATAATGAATATAATTATTTTAATGATATAATAAGTTTTATTTAATGTCATTCCTACATGGGTATTATGATTCAAATGTTTCAAAGTAGTATGGGACACTTTGGAATGTTTAAAGATTATTTCCTCAAGAATGTTCTCAATGATTATCTTTGAAATCTCACTTCCTTTTGTGATCATTAACTTTCTCTTGAAACAATAATTTTATTTTTTTGTACATAATTTCTTACATATGGTGTAAAAACTACCACTTTTACCTTCAATATCATGATTCATTCATTCTTTATGGTATTTTGAGTTTCAATTTTAATTATTTCTTCTAAGGGGATTTGATTTAAAAGTTACCAAGTGGAAAAGAATTTCATAACCTGATTTATTTTCATTAGGTTATAATACTTACTCATTATCATTAATATTCTATGATTATATTTATAAAAAATTTGTACTAACTATTGATTTATTTACACTTCCCTTATGTTTATTTATATTTGACACACATAATCTATTCATTGATTGAATTTCATATCAATATTATGGTCTTTTCAAGGGTTTACTTCACAATATAATTTTGTTTAGGATTTTTTACACTTGAGTTTCTATCAGAGAAAACAATTTTATCATTGTATAAAAAAAACTTTCATTTTTTTTCTAGGGTTATTCATGACCCTTTTCACGTAATTGTTATTTTTTCTCACTCTTTGGTACTTATTGAAATTTTTTTTTTTAAGAAAACCTGACTTCATTTATATCTTTAGTTGGAGAACCTTTTTTCTTATAAAAATACTATTTTATGAAAAGTACTTAAAAATGTTTTAACCTTTCCAAAACAATTTATTAAATACATTTTTACCCTTTTGTTCTTTCACAAATTTTTTCAAATGAATCTTCTTATCTCTTTCAGAACAAGGAATTTTTCTAACATTTTACCATGAAAAATAAATTTAATTTTTACCTTGTACGAAATATATGGGTTTACCTGCCATTATTTCTTCAATGCTTCATTTTCCTGTTTAAAATTTTACGTTTTAAATAAAAATTTTCCAAAAAATATTTTAAAATAAAATTATTTTCAAATTGTTTTTTTTCAAAAAAATGATATTTTCCACAAGAATATTTTTAAAAGATATTTTTATAGTATTTCCATTCATCAATGAAAAAACCCTTTTCTTAATGCGTTTAGGATATGTTTTATTGACACAATACTTATTATTCCTATGAATGTTTTTTTATTGATTTGTCCAAGGATAGTATTGGCATTCAATTCCTTGAATTCTTTTTTAGTACCCTTGAAATATTCAATTTCCTATGATCATTGAACATTGAATTTCCCCTAATTATGCATATCATTTATCATGGATATGTATATTACCTAAACCTTATAACATTTTTCATACGGTGTTTACTTTGAAAGTTATTTTATTATCTAGGGAAATATTGATAGATTTGTATCCTTTATTTAATATGGATATTTGATAAGAAATATTGTTTATTCGATATGAGGAATACTAGGGACATGAAAGACATGGCTTGGGGATTGTTTAAGGTAAGCCCTATTGGTTGGGAAACGATTAATACAAGCCTCGTGATGCATCAGTAGTATCATGAGAAAAACATTGTTGGAGAAAAAACCTTCAAGTTTGTTTACAAAAAGAATAGATGGGTTTCTAACCATATACATAAAACTTCTTGTGAATGGTATTGATGGTAGGGGTTCATGTGCTTGATACATGATGTCCAATAATTAAGCATTGCCTTCATTTTGTTTTAGTATTTATTTATCCATGAGATTTTTCACTGACATATATATGGATACATTGCATTATCAGTTCATTGATTAAATGGAATGTGTTTTTTAGTTATTTACCTTTCCATATTATTTACTCACTTTATTCTCAGTTATTGATTACAATGCATGTGTTTTAATTTATTTATCTTTCAATATTATTTATTCACTTTATTCTTAGTTATTGATTACATGACATGTGTTCTCAATTATTTACCTTTCCATATTGATTATTATAATTTATTTTTTATTTATTATTATATAATTTTCCCTTATCAAGTATTTGAGATCACCCTAATTATGTTTCCTCTCCCCAGCATTCCCTGAAGCTTGCTAAGAAAGTTATGAAAGGATGTGATAGATTAAATAAAGTTATCCTTGAAATAAAAAAATTATGTTGTAATTAGTGTATTCATTTTTAATAAAAGACTCATGTATGTATCTAGTTTACCAAGACTACAGGCCTTATAATAGCCTTGACTCTCCCTCCTCTCGCTCTAGGGTTCCCCTTGGTGGTGATTTGGATGGGGGAGGCCCGTGTCATCTTTGGTGGTGCCTCCCCCTCTCCACCTATTATCCTTCTTACTTATACATATTTCCCCTACCTCTTGTCTCTCCTTCAGATTGGAATTATTTTCGGCATGGATTTGGTCTACCAATTCCTAAATTTGATTCCCTTTATGGTCGTTTTGTTCTATGTATTTCATTGGTGCTTCTTTCTCTGCTATTACCATCCATTTTTGAGTTCCAACCTCTATTGGGTCCGAAGTGCTGGTCATCTAAGATGGTTTGGGATGTAATAGTTGATGTGTAATCAGTGTCCCAGGAGGCATGGATTGAGGTGATATGGAGACTTAGTGGTCTTTGTTTCTATGATATTTGGGTTTCCTGAAGGGGTTGTTAGTCCCTATGAAGGTCGTGTTCCACTGTTGTTTCCCTGACCCAATTTGAATCTAATCTGGTTTCCTACCCATTGATCATGCCTAGGTAGGTCTAGTGTAGTGGTTTTCTTTGAGGCTTTGGGATGTTATGTTTTAGTGGCCGAAGATATTCTTGGAGGGCTCAACCTTCGTTTTCTTATCTTTATACTCTATGGTTTGGGATTGATGGATCTTGTTGGTTTTATAATTTTTTTGGACTAGTTTTTACCGTGGTTGTTTGATGTTGTTTGGTGATGTGAGATGACCTGATACAATCTCTCTAGTGTATGGTTTACACCAATAACATTTTTTTTGATGTTTTTATGTCGGCCTTGACGGCTTGCAACAACTTTGTTTGAGTTCCCACAAGTTGTTTGTTAGTGTTTGGATTAGTGGTGGTGGTGGTTTTGATGACCCATGGAAATTTTGATACGATGACGGTGTGTTGGTGATGATTATAAGTGAAATGATTTGATTTCTTCCTGGCATGGTGATGATTTTTTATGGATCGGGGTTGGGTGATGTTTCTCGATGGTGGTCTATGGATGAAGACAGTGGGCACATGGAGGTGTTGGACTCGACAGAACCCATCATGTTTCTTTTCAATTTTTAACTTTTGGTTAATTACTGTTTGAATTTTTGAATTTTAATTTTGAAATCATCTATAATGGAATGTATGGTTACCACTAAACAATAAAGTTGATTTTTGAAAATTTAAAAAATGGGTTTGAGGTTTACCAACACTACTAAACTCTTCAGTCTTTTAGGATTTGATTCCTTGTAATCATTACAATGTAATGGTAGTTGACATTAGATCTAGGCTTTCTGGGTTTAGGGTGCTACAACCCAGACCTAAAAATAGTGAAGACTACTTAGGTACCAAAGTACTATGGGTGCACTATATGGGTGGGAGTAAACATTAGTAGGCCATACCAATAGTGTCCCTAACATAACCATTAGATGAACTATATTAAAATATGATATACTGCAAACAAAAATTTAGTGGTGAAACATAAATAAATAATCATTTTCAATCCTTGGGTTCAAAGGTGAAACTCAGGATTGACCATACCTACTTCAAAAAATGATAGAGTGTCTCTGGGAATATCACATATTGATTGGGGAGATATATTTCATACACCAAAATTAGTCATCACACACACACACACACACACCCATATATATATCATGGGGGAAATGTGTCCCTGTCTATAATTATCTCATAATATCATTGGAGGGGGTTAGCGTATCCCAACCATAATCTTATAATATCATATGGGGGAGTGCATCCAACTCTTAATCTCATAATTTTAGTGGGGTCAGTGAGACCCACCCATAGTCTCATAGTATCATTGGGGGTAGTGTGTCCCAACCATAATCTCATAATATCATCAGGGGTAGTGCATCCCACATGTAACCTCAAAATATCCTCTAGGTAAGTTCTTCCCAAACATTATCTCATAATATCATCGAGGGGTAGTGAATCCTACCCGCAATCTCATAATAAAATTATGGGTAGTGTGTCCTAACCACCCATATCATAATATAATTAAGATTTAGTATATCCCACCTGAAATGCCTCATCAAGGGGATTAACACCCATCTTATTATATCTGATGATATAATAATAAGGGTCGAACATCTACCCACACTCTTCATACATTACCAAGTTTGACCTTAGAAATGGATGACCTATCACTACAACTATTTCCATAATGGGCTCATACAATCGATCATTGGGTTTTAAGGTGCCACTTGAAATTGATGATACATGCTTTTATACTATTCCCATCTCCAGGGCGAACATAATCTTAGGGCACCATCATGGGTCCCATAAGTTATATCATAGTCTAGACACCTAAATTATGCTCCTCAATTGCTTTCTCATCTCTAGGACCCTTTTATATCACTCATAGGGAATATAATCTCTCAGAATTATCATAGTCATAACACAACCTCATTGGTCTCAAAGGAAAATCTATACCAACATCACTTTAGGGCGATGGAATAATTCCCACTTTACTTCTCAAGTTACAATACATAGGTCCTCTCATGACTAAACAACACTTAAATCCTTTCTAAAATTGACCCTTCAATAAACTCCAATTCTAGTGGGGGTGGAACACTCACCCAAGTCTTTAATCATCTAGATCCATGGTCTATAAGTTAACTTAAGGTTCCATCATAACCTACTCAGGCTAATCATTCTTATTCTAACACCCTCCTCTATAAGTATGTGTTTAAGTTCACCTATATTAAGGGTCATTACACTTATATGTTTCTTTTTATTTATATCCCAATTTGGTCCACATATCTCAAGGATTAAATTTAGGTTTATTCCGTCAACCATCATTATTTTAGGCATCAACTAGTGTCCAAGGGTCTATCATGGCCCTTGAAACTTTCAATTCAATCATGGAAATTTTCTTTTAATGAAAAATTTTATTTAATAAAAGGGTTGATTTCTCATGGTGGTGGGACTCCATATCACATGGAACATAAACAATAATAATACCATAATGGGAAGTTCATGGGACCAGATACCTCATAAAAAGCAATTCTCTTTATTAGTGAATCTCAGCCACCATTGTCGAGGCTCTTCCAAGATCATATCAGCCACTAAGATATCATCTAAATCCATAATATCCTATTTAAATAATTATAATAATTTATATTTAATTTTCCCAATTTAGATAAATAAAAATAATTTATAATAAATGTTATAGTTTAATTCAAATAGTAATAATTTCCTAAAATATCAACCAATGACCCTGATGCATCCAAACCATGACCAACAACACCTGGAAGGTCTATGGTGTACTCCTGACACCATCATAGATAATGACCCTAACAATAAAAACCTAGTAAATTATCAATTTCATCCAATTTAACTAAAACCTTCAATTAAAAAATTCATTGGCCACTACAACTTGAATTAAATAGTGAGTAAAATTATGAAATCAAGATCATAGGATTTCCAATACCAATCACACGCAAAATCCCCATCATATTCGGATGATTCCACCCTGATCTGATGGAATTATAATCAAAAAAATAATTTGATTTCAAAAAATTAATAGTGATAAGGATGGAAAGAGCACTAGAAAGATATAATCCATAGTGTTATAATTACCTTAAGCTATATTTTAGATCAAATTACACTCTAATCTAGTAATAATTAATGGAGAAACTCCCTTAGAATCGAATGGGAGGTGATGATTGGAGACATCGGGTGCCCACTAACTTAAAAATCTAAAAACACACCTTTATTTTTATTTAATTATTTTATTAAAACCTAGAATTCTGGGTGAAATTATAGTAAAATCAATCTCATCCTTCTAGTGATCTTACCTTTAAAACCCCTCTCTTTTGGTAAATCCATCACTAATTTTCATATGAAATTCATGTAGAATTACATATACAGTTCCAAATTCTAGAAAACTCATATTATTTGGGTTTTAATGTCCAGATAAAACACCCATGGAACTATCATTCCAAAGAATGTAATATACTTACTCAAGAATTTATCAAAATTTTACAAATTTAAAACTTATGAATTTATTTTTATAATTCATAAGAATCATTTAAGACTTTATAAGGTTCATTGACTTGAAAAAAACCGTGAGGGAACCCCCACCAACCCCACCCCCTCTGATCACCTCATGGATTTGATACTATATCTATCCAAATTTCTTCTATTAGAATCAATTTAGTCTTAATTAACCAATAATTTTGATGGCCCTACCTCTGAAAAATCAACTTCTTATGGATATCCTTCTAGTAGAACTATTTCCAGGTATAACCACATATGGACATCCTACACCCAGACTCTTAATCCAAAAAATTATATATGTGGCTATCCATATTTCCAAATTTTAAAATAACAAAATATAGGGGTACCTACACTCATTTCATAAGGTATTGGGATTTAACTAAAACCCTAATTTTATTAGCTGGAAACAATCCTATGGAAGATACCTTCTGGATCATCTTCCAAGGATATGAAAAATCTACCTTTCTGTTATCTTCAATAGAATTAAAGGATCAATGGATTTGAAAAACTACTATAAAGGTCTTTCATAATTCTCATCTTCTAGATACATAAATTTTAGAGAATCATTTATCTTTTTAGAAGCATGCATGCTCCCTTATACCATCTTCTAGATAACTCAAAAGAGAAACATTCTAGAGAATTAAGGGTCATATTATAATAACACACAAGATAATATTCTAGATAAATCATAAGGTACACATTTTATAACTCACCATACATAAAAAAAAGTTACTCTATCGGGAGACCTCTTTTTGAAAACTCATAAAATGATATTGTTTTTTCCAAAAACTATTACATTCATTATCATACTTTTTGAACATCCCAAAATCAATATCAAACTCTTCCAAACCATGCCAACACATTATAAATTACTCAAGGAAATTATCAAACCTCTTAAAAACCTTATAAAAACATTATTGATGGTCTTTTGAGTATAAAGACCCACTAAAGATTTATATAAGCATCCAAAATGTTCCCCTCACCACTTTAAATTAGGAAACCCCAAAAATCAGCCCATAAAATATTCTCCAAACTAGTAATTGGATATTATAAAAAGGAGAAACCATCCATAATCCCTTAAAAATGCCCCATAATTAATTTCAAACCCTATGGGAACACCCAATACCTCAACGATGTCCATTTACATAAGGTTAATACCTGGATTGGTGAAAAACACTACTTCCAAGTACTCAAGCTATCAAAGATGCCTCAAAACATATAATAAATATCATCCATATATATCTTAGATCTCTGATTCTTGATCTAAACCTTGGTTCTTAAATAATACCCCCTCACTAGAAACAAAAAATGTAATTTTCCCTAAAATTTATAACCCATAATGGCATTGGACGTTACAACATGCACTCAGAAAACGTCTCCATTGAATCCATATATGCTAAAGAGACCCAATGGTAGGCAATTCAGTATGCTCAGTGAGAGTATTAATATTCTACTAAATCATCCATGACCCATTCAAGCCGAATTATATTGAATGTATGAAAAGTAAATGTGCACTTATCCAATTAGTATCATAATGGGGGAAGGCTATCTCAGTCCGACTCATGCATCACCAAATTACTCACAAATTATTATTAGAGAAATGAACCATCGGTACCTACAACCTCAACATATAAGCCTCAATCCATATATTAGAATAACTACCAAAACCATAGGAATTTGGTCCCTAAATATGTTACTTTGAATTTTTTTTGTTTCTACTAAGATTTCAATTTTAGAAGAATTTCACCTTTCTAAGGAGCTATAATAATCCCTTATTGAAGCCCTTTGAAGCCCTAAAGAGTTCATAAAAAATATATCTATAGTATAGGTGTATCTTGAATATACTAAACACATTGAGTCTCACATAATCATATCCTTTATAAAACAATACCAATAAGTTTCCATATATGGAAACAAAAAACCCTTTTATATATCTAGTTATCTAAACAACATCAACATCTATAAATATCTCATTGATAAGGGAACTAGAATTAGTCTCATACTGATCTAGAACCTTTGGTGTTTTGGATACAGTGAGAACAACTTGTATCAATCCAAATTTATAATTCATGGATTTGAAAAGAGTGAGTAGAAACCACTTGTCCAAATTAAGCTTAAATCCTAGTTCAAAGACCTCATCTATAACTTTGAGTTTATGTTTATGCACCGGGATGCAGATTTGAATGCTCTTTTGGGAAGAATATGTAATAATTTTCAAGTGTTGGTGACTTAATCAAACCATTAATGTCTCATTTATTCTTTTAATTAACATTAAGGATTTTTTTGTGGTGATAATTATCCCTTATAGTCCTACAAATCTCAATATATAGATGAATGGTTCTATAAAAGGGAGGGAAAATAGCTGGTTGTAGATGATGTTGTCTTGATTAATACCACTAATGGTTTAAATGTGGATCCCATAAACCCATTAAAAACTGGTGATGACTACGTACTTAACTTTAACCAAATCAGGAAATTATCTTGTATTTGGGATGTCATAGGGTCATGAAAGTTCATTCAAGAAGTTGAATAATCAGATCACTTTCCTATCATATCATGGTCAACCATATGATCTCACTAAGCATCCATGATCAACCAAGTAAAATATAATTACTCCATATATATAAGTCAATATCACTCTTGAGAAGATCTACTTAAGGTATTGACTAACCAATAGTAAGGAAATTTAGTTAAGGGTATTTTATCAAATCAATCTCAACCCTTAGAGAAGGATGTGGGCATGGGAATTCGGAATATTTGTCTCTATCTTCATGATATCAGTATCATCAAATCAATCTCAACCCATTGTCTTTGAGATCTAAAAAACCCCCTATGACATTTATATGACCCAAGTATAGTGACCCTATCCTTTTAGACATAACATTTAATGATTTTAAACATAATTCATCATCAGAGTACAAGCCAAGGATCGTTAAGTCTAGTGTCTTGGAAGACTAGTTACATATATCACAAAACATGGGGCTAAAAAAACACTTATTTATTTAATCTTCATAATGAGCTCCTAACTTCCTTTGATCCCTTGCATATGCATAGGTTACTCTGGGGAACAATGAACAAAGGGATGAGCTAAAAATCCCAGTAAGGGAAGGAACATAAGAATAAACTTTAAGCACATGAGTTAGGAGGCTTGACATAATGATATTGGAAGCATGGAACATATGGAATCATAACATATACACATGTGATCATAAAAACAGAGAATAAAATAATCAAGGGATCATATAATCATGAGATTATATAAGAATAGTTTCATAGAGAGGTGGGAGAAACTTTAAACATGACTTTAGTACGAGTCAAGGAAAACCGCCAATCTCGTTTCCCATAGTATCACAAGCCAAGGCTAACCGCCCGGACCGTTTGCCCATAATCTTCTCATGAGACATTAACTTTACCCAACACATTGGAGTGCTATCTGAGAGCAACAATATAAGATTATTCATGTATATTATTTCCATATAAAGAACCTCACATAATCAATCATACATAAGCATAAGAGTACCCAAGGAAATAAATGGGCACACAATCACGTCATAAAACATAATAAAAAGGGACGTAACATAAAAGCATCCATGGAAGAAAGGAATTAAATCATAAATATACATTAATAATGTATAAAGTCATAAATCATGACAATATATAAACAACTTAAGTGATAACATGTAAAAATAGTTTTTAGGAATCTTTGAGTCAAAACATTTTAGTGCGGTTTAAGAAAACATCGAATATCTCTTAAAACGAAAAAGCGGAATAATCTTTTTTTATAAATCTAGAAGTAAAACAGGAGGGTTTTAATAATAAAAAGAATGATTTTATAAAGACAAAGGTGACTTAAAATAGAGGATAGAGTACACTTGATAATAGGAAAGAATTCGGGAAGTTACCTTAAAACGGGTTCACTTATCGGGAAGTAATGAGGAGAGAATCACTTAAAAGAACACATATCACCAAAAGAGAGTGATGAAAGAGTCTTGATAAATAAACTTGGAACATGTTAAAAACATTTATATTATGCACAAGAAAAGATAAGATAACATCATTTTGGTAGAATGGTAGATAACACAACCCGAAGGAATAAAAGAGGTTTGAGTAGAATTCTTTACAGATTATCGGCATGGTATAAAGAGTATTTGAGGAGGATTAGTGAGAGTGGAAAGGGAATTATAATCACTTACACATAAAGAGGGAAGTATGGGGGAGTTTCGAAATCATATCCCATAATTAATAATTACACACAACATGTCCTAACATAGTGAATAATCTTGAATAAGGGTGAAATTGAGAGGATCCCTTACCTTAGGTCCGTTAGTGTTCTCCACTTGATATTAATGACCTGAATAGTAAAATTAGGTTTATTAATCAATAGTTACAGAACCTTATATAAAAGTAAAAGATTCAGTATAACCTTTTTAAGTTCATTTATACCCATTTTGATTGATTACAAGGTTCAATTTCATTGTTCGGGTCCGTTTGTTTCATTTGTTTTAATGATCGGTTCAATTGTATTTAGGTTCAAATAAATTGTAAGATGAAAGTGGTTGTCCAGAATTTAAGTTATATAAAATTAGTGGACATCCATTTGGTTACATGGTTACAAAATTTATTTGGTTAATTAGAGTGAAAGATAACCTTTACATTAAACATTAATGATAAACACTTGAATTAATTTTAACGATTTTTCCCATAATTGACTTGTTTTGTATTATTGTTTTTTATAATGAGTGTATGAGGATTAAAAAACCTTAAATAGTAAATATAACATATATAATAATCTGTTTCAACCATAGCATAAATTCTTTCATGACCAGAAAAAAATTATTAAAGAATTTGAAAACACATTATCCATGATGTCGGTAATTTGACACATCACGGACGATGTTTTAATTCTAGAACGTGAGGGAGAGGAGGAGAAGTATGATGCTTGAAATTTTACATAAACATGATTAGAATCCAGAATATATGAGATTATGGATATTTCATTCCTTTTGGATAAGGTAAGGAGAAGAGGGTATAAGAAAAGAACGAAAATGAAAACAAAACACTTGAAAACGAAAGAGGGTTCTTACCCTTTCATCTCCTCTCTTTGAGACTCCTCTTAGGGGATTTGATTTTGGTCTTTTGGAAAGAACAGAAAGCCTTGGACGTGGGGAAGGATCTTGGGAGGGTATTTTGGTAGAATTTTGGCTAGGAAAAATGATTGAGATGTGTGAGGAAAAGAGGTAAGGAGAGGGGGTATTTATAGTGAGGGAGGAGAGGGTTTTCCCAATTGTTTATTCAATAGTTTATTAATTTACCTCAAGACAAGGAATAGTGATGATTACTTGACCAAAAATAGTAAATTTAGAATGTGAATAAAAAAGAATTGGTCTTACATCATCATAACATCATCTTGAATTCATAATTAATGTATTTTGCTTATTTTGTGAATTATCGTATTTCACTATTCATCAAAATTTCAAGTATTTCAGAAAAATCCCAAAAATTCGCCCTAACCATTTTTTGATGTGTAGAATCCAAAAATGAAGTCCATTTTTCAAAAATAATTTTATAAATATGATTATTTTAATATTTAATTAAAATAATAATTTATTATCAAAACTAGTTTTAAAACATTCATTAACTCATTCTAAAATATAGGTATATCATACTTCCAACTTGAATATTATTTTCATACCCCCAGAGGTGATGTTACTATTCATTATGGTATATAACTATTCATAAGGATATGTTACTATTCATTAGGGTTGGTTATTATTCACCGCAAATTATTTTTGTTTTATTAGACTCCAAAAAACACCTTGAACACAACCGTGTATGCTAGATTTTTGAAATTCCAAACACAGAAGTGACAAAATTATGTTTAAAGGTCACTTATCACTTAGTAGTTCATTATGTTGTGCTTTCATGAGATTTTATGACATAAATATAAGAATGTAATTTCCATTTAAAAACTTTGGGTCGTTACATTCTTCCCCCCTTAGGAAATTTCGCACTCAAAATTTCATTTTACATACTAAGCCAAAAACAGGTTCAGGTACTTTTACTTCATTGCTTCCTCTAATTCCCATGTTGCTTTCTCAAACTTATGGTTCCTCCACAAAACTTTGACAAGATGGGTTGTCTTGTTGCGTTGAACCTTATCTCTCCGATCCAGAATCTTTACTGGCTGCTCCTCATAGGAGAGATCATCTTCTAGCTGCACCACCTCTGAGTTTAGTACATGTGAGGGATCAGGTATGTACTTCCTCAAGAGTGATACATGAAAAACATCATGAACTCGAGCCATATTCGGTGGAAGTGCTAGCCGATAGGCCACGACTCCTATGTGGTCAAGGATCTCAAAGGGGAAAATATACCTTGAGCTTAGCTTCCCTTTCTTCCCGAATCACATGACTCTCTTCCATGAAGATATTCAAAGGAATACTTTATCTCCAACGTCGAACTCCAAGTCCCTTCGACGGTTGTTAGCATAGTTATTTTGCCAACTTTGAGTAGCTTTGATGTGTTTCTGGATGACTTTAACCTTCTCTGTCATCTCTTGAACAAGATCGGGTCCAAGTAGCTTTTTTTCTCCAACTTCATCCCAACAGGTTGGAGTTCTACATCGCTTTCCATACAGAGCTTCATATGGATCCATTTGAATAATCGAGTGGAATATATTGTTGTATGAGAACTCAACCAATGGGAGATGCTGTTCCCATCCACCTTTAAATTCTAGAGAGCAGGATCTAAGCATATCTTCAAGCGTCTGAATAGTTCTTTCAGACTGGCCATCAGTTTGGGGGTGATAGGCCATGCTGAAATTTAATTCAGTACTCAAAGAATGTTGAAGGCTCCTCCAGAATTTAGATGTGAACCTTGGATCACGATCAGAGATAATTGAGAGTGGAACACCGAGCACTCTTACCACTTCCTTCACATATAAATTTGCAAGTTGTTCAAGCGAAAGATCTTCCCGAATAGCGATGAAATGGGATGTCTTGGTGAGTCGGTCAACCACAAACCATATCTCATTATTTCCCTTCGACGTCTTCGGGAGACCCATGACAAAGTCCATAGCAACATTTTCCCATTTCCACATGGGTATAGGCAATGACTGCATCATACATTTGGACTTTTTCCACTCATCTTTAACTTTCTAACATACCAAGGACCTTGATATATATTCTGTAATATCCTTCTTCATGTTATCCCACCAGAAGTGTTCTCAGAGATCACATTACATTTTGGTACTCCAAGGACGGATAGAGAAGGTCGAGCTATGTGCATCATTCAATATCTCCTTCTTTATCTTTGGATCATATGGTACACATAATCGTTTCCCAAATCTTACAAGTCCTTCCTCATCAAATTTGAAATCGGAGGATTTCCCATTTTTAACAGCTTCCACCCCTTTCTAAATTTCCACATCCTTTCTTTGCGCAACCTTTATTTTCTCCATGAGAGATGGTTGAACAATCATTTTAGAAAGGATTGATGATGTTCCTCCATTAATTATTCCCATGTCCATCCTTTAAAAATCTAAGAAGATCATATCCTTTTATATTCTCATCATTGATAAAGATGCAGGATCCTTTCTACTTAGAGCATCCACCACCTTGTTTGCCTTACCAGGATGGTAGTGGATTGAGCAGTCATAATCCTTGATGAGCTTTATCCATATTCGTTGGTGCATATTAATCTCTTTCTATGTGAATATATATTTGAGACTCTTGTGGTCTGTATATATCTCACATTTTCTCCATAGAGATAATGCCGCCAGATTTTCAAGGCAAAGATCACAGCTGCTAACTCCAGATCATGCGCTGGATAGTTTTGCTCATGGATTTTCAGCTGCCTTGAGGCATAGGCTATCACTTTATCATTTTTCATCAACACACAACCTATGACCTTCTTATAATCATCACTATACACCACAAAGAGTCCCCCACTGGTAGGGAGTGTGAGTACTGGCGCAGTGATAAGCCTCTTTTTCAACTCCTTGAAACAGTCTTCACACTCCTGTGTCCAGAAAAACTTTACTCCCTTCCGTGTCAGCTTGGTCATTGGGTTTGAAAATCTTGAAAAGTTCTTCACAAATCATCGTTAATACCCAGCTTGACCCAAAAAGCTGCGGATCTCCATTACAGAAGTTGGTCTGGGCCACTCTTCAATTGCCTTCATCTTGGAAGGGTCTATAGATATCTCTTTGCTGGTTATAACATTCCCCAAGAATGATACTTCCTCCATCCAGAACTCACATTTACTGTACTTTGCATACAACTTATCCCTTCGCAAAGTCTTTAACATAGTTTCAAAATGCTTCTCATGTTCCTCCTTGCTCTTGGAGTATATTATAATATCATCAATAAATACTACCACAAATTTTTTCAAGGTAATCTCTAAAGACTCTATTCATTAAATCCATGAAAATTGCTAGGGAATTAGTGAGCTCGAAGGGCATCACTATGAAATCATAATGTCAATACCTCGTTCGAAAGGTAGTCTTGTGAATATCTTCCTTCCTCACCTTTAGTTGGTGATATCCTGACCAAAGGTCCACCTTAGAGAAATAACTGGCCCCACATAGCTGATCGAACAATTCATCTATCTGTTGAAGTGGATACTTGTTCTTTATTGTGATTTTATTGAGCTCACAATAATCAATGCAGAGGCGCATTGATCCATACTTCTTCTTGACGAAGAGGACTGGAGCACCCCACGACGAAGCACTCGGGCTTATAAAACCCTTCTTCATATTCTCCTGTAATTGCTTCTTCAACTCTTCTAGCTCTACAGTGGCCATTCTGTAAGGTGTCTTTGAGATTGGCAGAGATCTAGGGATAAGTTCAATTGAGAACTCAACCTCTCGGTCAGGAGGAAGACCAGACAACTCTTTAGTGAATACATCAGTGTAATCCCTCACGATGGGCATGTCTTCAAGAATGATTCACTCCTTCATCTCAATCATTTGAGCTAGATATGCATGCTCATAAAGAAGAAATATCCACACTTCAGAAGATGATTCGAAAGGAGATTCATCTTTCTCCTTGCACTTGTAAAGAATCTGAGGATGCTTCGGGATGTGAAGAGTAATCTCCCTTTCCCGGCAGTTGATGTTGGCCTTGTACAAAGATAGCCAATCCATGCCTAAGATAGCGTCAAATTCCACTAAAGGAAGTATGAAAAGATTTACTGGGAGGTTCAGTCCACAAACATTAACCAGGGAGGAGTTATAAACCATGGATGCAATAATTTCCCCATTCGCTGTTCTCACAGATAACTTTTCCTCTAAATTTTGAGGTGGTGTTTGAATAGTTCTACTAAACTTTCAAGATATGAAAGAATGCGTAGAATCAGAATCAAATAGTACGTTCGCTATTCTTGAATGAATAACAAGCGTACCTGTCACCACATAATTTTATGGCTCCACCTCAGCCGTAGTGATAACATAAGCCCTATTTTGTTGCCTTGGAGGTTGTTGCTGATTGCCTCCGACAATCCTTGGCTTAGGTTAATTGTTTTCATAATTCCCAAGCTCCTTGCAGTTATAACACTACACTGCAGGCTGAGTGTTGATTTTAACATTCCTTTTTTCTTCAACATTAGCAGGATTTTTCATACCCCTTCGGTAGTTCTTGGCCAGATGACCAAACTTTCCAAATTTGAATCAATTCTTGGTTCCCTTCAGACAGTTACCAGGATGCTTCTTCCCACAATTTTTGCAAATGGGAAAGTTGGGATTCTTTCCATCGTGGGATTTTTTTGATGGAACATTCATGATTTTTTCCATTTTCCGCTTCTTTTCACTGGGCCCATGAGACCACTGAGAGTCTCCAATCTCCATTTCTACCTTTAGAGCACAATGGAAAATGTCCTCATAACTGTTGAAGTCTCAAATCACCAATTATTTTTGTAGACTCGGCTTTAGTCCGCTAAAGAAGTGATCCACTTTTCTTTTAGTGTTCATGACAAAGCCAGAGGTGTACCTTTCAAACCTTGTAAAGTCTGCTTCATACACCCCGATTAACTCATCTTCCTTCTGCTTGAGTTTGAGGAACTTTCTTTCCATCTTGAGATGGAGGGTTCGAGGAAAATATTTGTTGAAAAATATCCTATTGAATTCCTCCCAATCTATGAAATCAATTTCGTCTTGGGACTTTGTATTCTTGATCATTTTCCACCACTGATCAGCTTCCCCATAAAAATGATAGACTGCCAGTACAACTTTCTCTTCTTCTGAGCACTAGAGGACAAAGAAAATCTTGTCAATGGAGTTAATCCATTGTTCTGCGAGGAGGGGATCAGAAGACCCGCTAAACATGGGAGGCCTTTGCCACATTAAGGATTCTATAGAAACTTGCTCTTTCCTTAGAGGAGGGGGAAGTTCCACCTAATTCAAGTTATTAGTAATAACTCCTGCCAGCTGAGCAAGTACTTCCATGAAGTTTTGAGCACCCGCTTCCGTCACATCAGGCATGTCATTTGCGCAATCACCACATTGCCTATCACATTGGTTGTTGGAACATTTTCTTCTATTTCCCGCCATTAACTATGAAAAATAATGTATAATTAGAGGTCTTGAATACTTAACTATTGAGCATAGAAAGGAAACTTTGAACATTAAAGGATAAACTTGTAAAGAAGAAGTACATCCTAACTTGTGATTCCTTAGGTTTATATCTAAGTTATCCTCAATCTATTTCTTAACTTATATTCTTATGGTCTTTTTCCCTTAATAATGGTTTTTACTAAGCTCGTGAATCTACCAAAGCATATCCCCTGAGAGTGTCGTAACCAAGAGTGCAGCAAGGCCCGTTGTCGTGCACCAGTTCCCGTTCGAGTCTAGCTCAAATTGGTGTTTTCGGGTTTTACCCCTAGGATACATTTGTGCCATATCCGCCTCTACCTACTCGTATCCATACAGGGATGTATTTTTTTTAATAAAACACTTACTCAATACTCACCAAAATTTGGGAATGTTTTCTAATACTTAGTCTCATCCTTAAGGTTATCACTAAGGTGCTTTATTCCTAATCTCCAAAAATAACTAGACCATCCTCTCATACCAACTATAGCAACCCTATCCTTTTACACATAAAATTTCATGATTTCAAACATAATTCATCATCAGAGTACAAGCAAGGGATAGTTAAGTCTAGTGTCTTGGAAGACTGGGTACATATATCACAAAACATGGGGCTAAAAAAACACTTCGTTATTTAATCTTCATAATGAGCTCCTAACTTCCTTTGAGCCCTTAAATATTCATAGGGTACCCTGGGGAACACATGAACAAAGGGATGAGCTAAAAAGCATAGTAAGGTAAGGAACATAAGAATAAACTTTAAGCACATGAGTTAGGAGGCTTGACATAATGATATTGGAAGAATGGAACATATGGAATCATAACATATAAACATGGGATCATAAAAACAGGGAATAAAATAATCACGGGATCATATAAGCATGTGATTATATAATCATAGTTTCATAGAGAGGTGGCAGCAACTTTAAACATGACTTTAGTACGAGTCAAGGCTAACTGCCAATCTCGTTTCCCATAGTAGCACAAGCCAAGGCTAATCGCCCGGACCGTTTTCCCATAATCTTCTCATGAGACATTAACTTTATCCAATGCATTGGAGCGCTATTTGGGCGCACCCATCTAAGATTATTCATGTATATTCTTTCCACATAAATAACCTCACATAATCAATCATACATAAACATAAGAGTACCCAAGGAAAGAAACGGGCACACAATCACGTCATAAAGCATAATAAAAAGGGACGTAACATACAAGAGTCCATGAATTAAAGGAATTAAATAATAAATAGACATTAATAATTCATAAATAAATAAATCATGACAAGAGATAACAAACTGAAGTGATAACATGTAAAAATAGTTTTTAGGAATCTTTGAGTCAAAACATTTTAGTGCGGTTTAAGAAAACATCGAATATATCTTAAAACGAAAAAGCGGCATAATATTTTTTTATAAAACCAGAAGTAAACCAGGAGGGTTTTAATAATAAAAAGACTGATTTTATGAAGACAAAGGTGACTTAAAATAGAAGAAATAGTACACTTGATAATAGGAAAGAATTCGGGAAAGTTCCCTTAAAACATGTTCACTTATCGGGTAGTAATGAGGAGAGAATCACTTAAAACAATGCATATAACCAAAAGAGTGTGATGAAAGAGTCTTGAAAAATAAACTTGGAAAATTTACACAAAATTTAGAGTATTCACAAGAAAAGATAAGATAACATCATTTTGGTAGAAAGGTAGATAAGACAACCTGAAGGAATAAAAGAGGTTCGGGTAGAATTCTTTACGGATTATCGGCATGATATCGGGTGTACTTGAGGGAGCTTAGTGAGAGTGGAAAGGGAATTATAATCACTTATACATAAATAGGGAAGTATGGGGGAGTTTCAAAATCATACCCCATAATTAATAATTACACAAAACATGTACTAACATAGTGAACAATCTTGAATAAGGGTGAAATTGAGAGGATCCCTTACCTTAGGTCCGTTGGTGTTCTCCACTTGATATTAATGACCTGAATAGTCAAATTAGGTTTATTAATAAATAGTTACAGAACCTTATCTAAAAGTAAAAGATTAATTATAACCTTTTTAAGTTCATTTATACCCATTTTGATTGATTACAAGGTTCAATTTCATTGTTCAGGTCCGTTTGTTTCATTTGTTTTAATGATCGGTTCAATTGTATTTAGGTTCAAATAAATTGTAATATGAAAGTGGTTGTCCAGAATTGAAGTTATATAACATTAGTGGACGTCATATAGGTTACATGGTTACAAAATTAATTTGGTTAATTAGAGTGAAAGAGAACCTTTACATTAAACATTAATGATAAACACTTGAATTAATTTTAACGATTTTTCCCATAATTGGATTGTTTTGTATTATTGTTTTATATAATGAGTGTATGAGGATTACAGAACCTTAAATAGGAAATATAACATATATAATAATCTGGTTCAACCATAAAATAAATGGTTTCATGACCAGAAACAAAATGATTAAAGAATTTGAAAACACATTATCCATGATGTCGGTAATTTGACACACCACGGACGATGTTTTAATTCTAGAACGTGAGGGAGAGGAGGAGAAGTATGATGCTTGAAATTTTACATAAAAATTATTAGAATCCAGAATATATGAGATTCTGGATCTTTAATTCCTTTTGTATAAGGTAAGGTGAAGAGGGTATAAGAAAAGAAAGAAAATGAAAACAAAACACTTGAAAATTAAAGAGGGTTCTTACCCTATGATCTCCTCTCTTTGAGACTCCTCTTAGGGCATTTGATTTTGGTCTTTTGGAAATACCATCAAGCCTTGGACGTGGGGAAGGATCTTGGGAGGGTATTTGGGCAGAATTTTGGCTAGGAAAAAGGCTTGAGAGGTGTGAGGAAAAGAGGTAAGGAGAGGGGGTATTTAAAGTTTGGGAGGAGAGGGTTTTCCCAATTATTTATTCAATAGTTTATTAATTTACCTCTAGACAAGGAATAGTGATTATTACTTGACCAAAAATAGTAAATTTATCTTGTGAATCCGAAACAATTGGGCTTATATCAGCAAAACCTCATCATGAATTCATAATTAATGTATTTTTCTTATTTTGTGAATTATCATATTTCACTATTCATCAAAATTTCAAGTATTTCATAAAAATACCAAAAATTAACCCTAACCATTTTTAGACGTGTAGAATCCAAAAATGAAGTCAATTTTTCAAAAATAATTTTATAAATATTATTATTTTAATATTTAATTAAAATAATAATTTATTATCAAAACCAGTTTTAAAGCATTCCTTAACTCATTCAAAAATATAGGTATATCGTACTTCCAACTTGAATATTATTTTTATACCACCATAGGTGAGGTTAATATTCATTATGGTATATCACTATTCTTAATGGTATGTTAATATTCATTAGGGTTGGTTAGTATTCACCAAAAAATATTTTTGTTTTATTTGACTCCAAAAAACATCTTGAACACAACCGTGTATGCCAGATTTTCTAAATTCCAAACACAGAAGTGAAAAAATTATGTTTAATGGTAACTTATCACTTAGTAGTTCATTATGTTGTTCTTTCATGATATTTTATGACATAAATATAAGAAGGGAATTTAAATTTAAAAACTTTGGGTCGTTACACCAAGAGTGCTTACTCATCATCAACTAGAATAGATAATACCCCCATAAAACATATTGAATCTTAGGATATCATCACATATTCTCTCCCTAATGATAGGTTTAAGTATGAGGAGAATATATTAGACTCTAATGATAATTATTCCCCTATATTATCACCCTCAGGATTTGGGGAAACCACCTTATTGTCTATAAGAGAAAAAAATTCATCCACATTGTCTTCCAGAACAAAAAATTCTTCTTCATCTTCCAATTATAATGATATTATTTTAGAAAAAGGACATTGATAAGATCTCATAGATACCCACATAACATTTGATGAAGAAATATCCACCATTATTAATGATATAAGTCAAGTGATCTTGGGTATAGAGGAAGATCTAGGGCCCACATTGACTAATGATGAGTGGTTTGGATCTTGATGTGGGTACCAATCATTTGGGATTTCTTGAAGACCTCCATCATTACAACTAGGTGTCCAAGAGAATGTATCCTACCCATGATACTAAGGTGTAGGAAAAAGTTGACATTCTCATTAAATATAACTTTATTCAAGAGGTTAAATACATGAAATAGATTTCTAACATTGTTCTAATTAATAATAAGAATAGGAATATTTGAGTATGCCTCAAATTTAGGGATCACAATCAACACTATCAAAATTATGATCTCTTAGTCCCATTATTAAATATTTTGATCGATTTTACGACTGGTTTATAGTCTCTCTAATTCGTGGATAGATATTCAAGATACAACTAAATCAGGATATCCCTTGAATATGAATAGGCCACTACTTTCATGGAACCCTAATTGGTATATTTCAATCAATAAATATTATTTTTATTCAAGATTGTTAGTTCCATGTAATAATGTTCCATGCACCATATCTTTAATCCCCTTCCTGGGAAACTATAGAATGTTATTTTGATATTTTGGTGGTAAATTCTCAACACCACAATGATCACATTTCCAACCTTGATAATTTTTTTAAAAGGATACATTAAAATTATTTAAATATGAATTTACAAAAATGATCATATAGGGTCACATTATATAAATTCCTTAGCTTCATGCTACTCTATTATGACATCAAATTCAACCCTAGAAAAAATAAGGATGTCTTTGACCTGACACGTTCTAGAAACCTTAAATATTTAAGGGGAGTCTTGGTATGTCTCACTTACCTCAAAAATTTCATATAAAACCTTATTGGAGAGTGCATGCCTTATATAAAGATGATATATAAGGAGGTCATTAACCAATGGGCCAAATATTTCAAAAAATATTTTAATGAAATCAAGAAATACCTATAATGATTTATATTTTTTGTTACATAATTTTAAGGTAATTCACTTATTCTATATGTGAAAACCATGTAATGGTCACTTGAAACTCTCCTTACCCAATGAAATTATGTAGGAATGGAAAATTTATCTATTATCTTAGTAGAGTAGTGTTGGACATCGAGAATTGATACTATGAAATTAAGAATAACTATTTGGAATTGATATTCATGGTGAAAAATCTAAGGCACCAATTACAGTAAAACAACATCCAAATGGTCTCTTACATTTACCCACTCAAATATATTCTTAGTTTTCCAATTCAAAAAGGGTATCTATGAAAATGAGAAATCCTTTTACAGTAGTTTAACATTCATTTAATGTCTTTGAAGGAAATTAAAGGGTATCCTCTAACATATTTTCTCACAACACACCATGCCATAGATAACATTCAGGTAAATTCAAAGAACATTATGGAGAGGTTTTTTCTATTAATGAAATTCCCCAAGTATTTGATATGTATTTTGACGGTGCCTCCAGACATCCAAAAGGAAGAAAAATGGAAAATATGTAGCTCAACATAGTCATATTGGGGATTGTTATTATTTCCCCATTGAAAGGAATTTCACATATTCCTTATTATTATTTGTGGGATTTATTAATAAGTAAGTGGAATAACAAGAACTCATTGCAAGATTGGATATTTATTTGGAAATACTGATGGACCAATTAAACATTAAGTGTGATTTGAAGTTTTTGATTAAGAAAATTCATAGTGAATATTCCATTAAGAATGAGGAATTGATCACTTTAACTGATTATGTATGAGATATGATGGTTTAATTTCCCTCTAACCCAATGCTCTCTCACATCCTACATTCACGAAATTCATATGTTGATTCATTTTCTATTATTTCCACTTCCATAGAATTTCTATACTGGGATGAGACAATCATTCTCATTATTTATATTATGGTGATTTTTTCCATTCCCGAGCAATAATGTGGAAGAAATCAATGATGTTATCACCACCCCACTCAAGGTGATTTGATATCCCTACCAAATGATACCACCATTGGATGGATGTCCCCCAAAATGGACTATCTCTTAAGTTTAATTATTTTATGAGACCGAGCTAAGAAAGAGAATATCTTTTGATGAGTAGTTAATTTCATCCTTTATAATAGTATGAATTCTCAAAAATTTCTCTACAAATGAGGATTTTATGGGACCCTTCTTATATGAATTGAAGGAGGATTATATTTTACTATTATACAAGAAGTACATGTTAGAACTTGTAGTGCTCATCAATCAGGAACCAATATCTCTCATTAATTCAAGAGGCTTGGATACTATTGGACATCAATGACACAAGACTATATGGAGTTCACTAAGAGATTCCATGCTTTTAAGAAACATTCTAATTTCATCTGTTGGCCCCCTAAAATATTTTATACTACAAAATACTCTTGGTAATGTTTCATCTATGGAATATATTTTATGGGGCCATAAATCCAAGTTATATCTATTCAGTTAAAGTATATTCATACTACCACCAACTTATTTTCTAAATAGACCAAATATATATATCTTAACATATTCATGTAAAAGGATACTATAAAATTCATGAATCCAAAAATTATTACTATATTTGGAGTCCCTTGTATATTATTTATGGATAATGACACCAATTTTTATTCTTTTGAATTGAAAAGTTAGTATCAATAATATAACATTTCATCCAACCACTTGTCTCACTACTATGTTGTGAAAAAAAGATATATTGATACCTTTAACAAGACCTTTTCTAATATACTTTAAAATATGAGGGGGGAGGGTAATAAATCCTAGAAGAATAATCTCCTACATGATTTGTGGGTCTATAACACCACAACCCATATTTCTACATAAGTGACCCCATATTCTCTTATGTATACAACATAGGTAATCTTACCCATTGAGGTTCAACTAATATCACTTCATTACACCATATGAAATTAGCTATCTAAGGATGAAAAATCCAAAATATTATTTTAAGAGTTGGAAAAACCTGATGAAAAAAATATTAAGCATACTACACAACATATAATTCCATCAGAATTGGGTGACTTGACCATTCTATAAGAAAATTTACCTCTAATAATTCCTCAAAGGAGAACTTGTACTACCATTGAAATCCCCTATGATACTTGGTAATAATATTCCAAATCTTAAACTTGAGTGAGAGGTAACTTATTCCATATATAAGTTCTAATCCAATAAATCATAATCCCTAGATATTATGGATAGATATCTCATCACACCAACCACAAATGAAAGGTTTCTTAAGAAATAATTTTCAAAAATTCATGATGGGATCACAAAATCTTAGTCATACAAGGTAAAGTTACATGAAAACATCCCAATCACACAACATAAAAATACATGGAAATATCCTAGTAAAATAATTTAAAACATCATAACAATATCTTAGTGATATGATATAAAACTTCACGATGATGTCTTGGAATTATAACCTTAAACTATATGATGTAGCATCTATTCTATATGAATTTAATTTTTTAATAATGGTCCTTGCCACATGACTTTAAAATACATGATATGTCCTTAATGAATGATGCTAAACTATATGGTTAATAATCAACCATTTTTTGTACACTCACATGATACAATATATCTATCAATTGTATCTTATTTCTCACACTAAGAATGAATCACATTATCTTAGATGTCTAGGTTAATTGTTTTTATTAGCACAATTGAGATTTATCATGACCAAGGGATAAGATCCAAGTCTTAACCATATAACTTTAAACTATATAGAATTGAGACTATGTTACATGACTTTTAATAGCTTAGAGTGACCCATAATCTATGTCCTCATCCAACTACAAGAGATCTTGATTCGTATAGGAATTATTGGTGCATGATTCATTCCTTTCATTAACCTACACCAAAGAAAAATTCCTCTCCCTATGTAATAGATTAATCAACATAGGGATCATATACATAATAAATATGTGTGGATTGAACCCTAATTTTTCAGGATATATAGATAGTGAGACTTGGATATTATCTATTTTACCCAACCATGAATCCCCATCACTTTTAATCCTCTTATACTTATATGAGAAATAAATTCATATTGGGATCCATGGTGTATATTTTTTCCACATCTGTTAGTTTTCACCCACACAAAATTTCCCCATATAAAAGTTTTATTTACTAAAAGACATTAAACTACATTGAAAATGGTCATCATCACATGATGTATAACTATAGAATGTTAGAGTCCTCATCACCTGATATTAAACTACATAACATAATGTCTACTATACACAACCTCTCAAACAATTTGGGATGGTCTGTCTGTAAGACTCATCCTCCTTACCCATTAGTCAATCTCATGTAAGAGTTCTTATTTCATGTCCCCCATCCTTTAGTTATTTATATTTTCTAAGTTAAGATCCATTTAACCATATCATAATAACTACACGTGTCTTGATTCCTATTATTATAGAAAATGTAGTGATGCCTAGAGGTTGATCCATATATTTCCTAGTATTTACCTACCTATAAGTGTATCATACCCTCAATCACATTAGGTCTTTTTAATATCATATTCTATATCAAGAGAAAATATAATTTATCCAAGAACTATGCACTAATTTATTTTTGTTATCATAGGATATGTAGTGATGGTTAGATCACTTATCCTAGTATAATCTATAAATCTCATCTAAATCCCCACTTAATCTTGACCACTTAATTCAAGTTGGATTTCCCTTAGTGGTACCAACACTAACATGAATTTGTCTTATATTTTTCATGATTCAAATTAGTACAATACTCCTATAATATTCTTATATATCCATAAATCCATGTTTAGGTCAAAATATCACCGATTCATTTGGTCCTTGATGTAAAAACATAAACTACATGACATCTAAGTCCTAGATACATGACTATATACTATATAATACAGATTCCTTGTTACATGATAATAAAATTCACAATATATGGTCTACCCTACAATACCTTTCAATACTTTGAGTATCTTACTCTATATGGCTTAAAAACCATGTGTTATAGATGGATCTATGTAAGATTATCACCCATATAAGGATTTTTATGTATAATCCTAGGGTGAAACAAAATTTCCCCCTCTATTATATGTGATCCATATCTAATTAAGAGTATTCAGTATGGAACTCTACATATATGAATCTATGGTCTTGCTTTGCTTTACTGATTTCATGGTTCACTCAACCTATAACAAGGAAAAAATACCCCCATCCAAGTTTTTTAGTTCTATCCATTCTCATCAGGTCTTTCCCAATTGATTCTTACAAAAAAACTTTATAAGAACTATGTGTGTCTTAATTCTTGTTATTTCCATATATGTAGTGAGGCCTATATTTCATATGTTATGCTAATAGAAAATCCTACTGGTCTTATTCCAGATGATTAGGTACTTACTTGTTCACATCAAGTTTCTCATAATCACCTAACACAAAAGTTTAATCACTTAATATTTACACAATACATGAGAATGGTCTATAAAAATCATTTATAATAACTATTTATGGAATGTTTTCTATGAATGGTAATACATAGCGGTGATTATATTCTCTATTTCTAGTGAATTTGAAAATCCTTATGATTTTACTCTTGTTGAACATTCACATGGGGTTCATATATATCCTTTTCACATGACAGTAAACTAAATTGTATAGGTCCTCATCATACAAACCTAAAATATAGATAAACTTATCCCTCATCATATGATAATAAACTAAATAAAATTTGGTATACCATACATGATATCCAAATTTGTTTTGGAAATTATATTGGTAAGATATGTTTTCTTTACTTGGGATCTAAATCCACATAGGACAAAAAATCCCCCACTATGCATGAACTTAATAAATGTAGGTTCATTTTTTCAAAACTATATATGGGTTGATTCCTAATCCTTAGGATATGGAGTAATTCTATGATCTCCTATCTCAGGTCTTGATGAATATTTCAATCAAACCTCACCTCTTCTTGGTACCTAAATCTCAATGATAGAATAAATTCTCCCACACTTCCAATTGTTTTACCTAGGCATCAGGTCCATTAGGCTAAGAAAGGTTTTCCTTTATAGATTACCCATTAAGGTGGGGTTATTTGATATTGCATAAAATCCAAATTTATGCAAAGATTACTATATGAAGGTTCTCATAATTTGGCCCTAAACTACAGAATGTATTTATAATTTTTATTTGATGTTAAAATTCATGATATACAATCCATCTGGAAAGACCATAAATTTCTTAGAGAGGCCTATTATATATGACCCGATCACTATATTTGAGGGCTATTTCCATTTATAGGTGTACATTATATAGTAACCTACACCAATATAAAAGAACCCTTCCCCCCCCCTAAAATCTAAATATTTGATGTTACCCATATTCATTCATAGATATGCAATGGCACATATCCTTAGATACAACCATGGGGATTATTGTGGTTCTAGACCATTCCAAAATAAAAATCCCCTATTCATGAGGTATTCTTTTCTTCCTATCATGTTTATAATCTTTTGATATTTTTTCTATTTTCAATCCCATACAATAATGGGAAAATACCACTCCCCCGTATCTAAGCTTGGTTGATGCAGGGGATATCCTTTATAAGAACTATATATGGATTGATTCCTAGTATTTTAGGATAAATGGTAAGGCCTAAACCATTTATTTCTTATTTGGCTACAAATAATCATCCATATATATTTTTCTTTACTATCCAAAAATATCCAAATCATAGTTAGTTCTTTGTAGTTAAATCACACCCTAACATGATGGTCAAAGTTTTGTGAACTTAAATTTCATGAAAAATTCCACGGGGTTGTGTAAATTAGTGATGTTTGTATTATATTCATGTCAATACAACCACACCCATATAACTAAATTACTATTTATATTTTGGTCAAAGATACATGTCCTAAAATTTCAACCATTGTGGGTAAAAGTTGTGAAAACTAAGACTCTAGAACTCAAGGGTCCAAATTGAGAGATACCTAAACTAAAAAATAAAAAGAATAAATCTTGTATGATATACCATATTTCCTAGGTAAAATTCAATTTTTTATTTCTATATTCATTGGTTAAAGTAAAATTTAGAAAAATTTCATATCATATCTCTTCACCACGAATACGTGTTCTATACATGGTGGTAAAAATTTTAGTATGTCCAAACCCTCTTTGGATAGCATTTTTTGTACAATTAAAAATCATTCCTAAAGTGTATAAATTCTTAAAAAACTTTAATGGATATCTATAATGAGTTCATTCATCTCCAAAGGACACTTCTATTTAGTAATGATCCTTAATGATGCCATATTAATCCCTGCTAACCAATGGCGTGTTTCATCCTAGGGAAAAGGTCATCTAATATCTATATTCCTCTAAAATATTGAAACAGAACCTATAATTTGAATAATATTACCAGACATCCCCTGTATACATGTTCTATACCATCACACCTAGATTTATATGTCTTGGTTCATGATTTACATAATACATAATCCAACTATTCAAGGGGTTTTATGCCCTTTATGTTACACACATTTGTATCATACCCATTTTCAAAGTAAGAATATGAAATAAAATTATTAAACTTCTACTGGTCCTTGTTGTGTGAATCTAAACTACATGACATGGTAGTCCAAGAATTATTTCTATATATTATGTTCCCCTCTATTAATGATGGTCAATACTTGTATTGGAACCTCATTCATGTCGAGTAGTCACATTTTCCTTACTATATAGGATTTACCATCTATTAGTCAATGTTGTTTAACCTTAAATATAATCTCCCATGGTTAAAGATATCTGAAATTAAACACTATCCACATTGGTCTGACTTTCAAGACTTAAACTACCCAAGGAAGGTGACATAAAACTAGGCAAGTTGAAAAATCGCAAAGGGAAGCCTGGAAAAAATTCAAGACTTTAATAACTAGGAAAGCACGTTGCACGTTTGATGAAAAAATTGAGTTCTTATAAATGGAAAATGAATAAAACTTTCCAAGTTGAAAACCTACAAAGTGAATCATGAGAAAAATCTAGATTCTTTCCTGAAAATCCTTCCTCATATGATTATTAGGAAGAACATTTGACAATGAATGAAGAGACACAAAGCTATTGGAGTCCACCATATGATCCAAGTAAAATTAATCACTATGTCTCTCAACCTAAGAGTAAATTATATAACCATTATAATCTTATCATATATTAGTTCAGATATACTCAGGAAAATGCAGAAAGACATGATTTTAGAGTGTTTGATCCCTTTTAAACATTCGAATACACCTTAAAAAACTCTCTATTATAATTTCCATCATGTAGAGTCCTTCAAATATATCATGCCTGAATGAACCAACTTAGTATATGGTGATGATAAATTTACTTCTATATTTGACCCACCTGTACACTTTTAGCAACATACATCAAATAGAAAATCATATATCTCAATTTATTGAGTAAACCTTGGTCTACATTTATGGTGTATATGCTATTACATATAAATCACCTATATATATCTAAGTTCAAACACTTATGAAGAAGCTAAATTGTAATCCTTCATATCATAAGATTCGCTATAGTGTAAAATGATGCTACAAATGATACAATATCTAACCTACTTATACCCTTACAAAAGCACATGTTTGAAAGATTATGGATTAATCTATATCTCATTTATACTCAAGAAGTTGACATTCATGACTGATTTGATTTATATTCATTCAATGATCATATGGATTCATTTATCTTGGTATTTTATTTATTATTTTTGATAAATTTACATGGACTAATAATCATGGAAATGGATAACTAAAAGGATTGAAAATGATTTAAAAATATATCTTATCAGTCATTAATAAAAAAATGTGAGGGAAGTTAAAATTATGGATTCACCCTCTCATTATATAAAAAAGGATTCTTGGTTTAAAATGACATTTTATTTAATGCTCAATAAACACATGGAGTTGAATCATTTCTTGATCAGAGTCATTGATAGTTCGACACAACTAAGCTAACATTGAAACGTCTTCTTCTACATTAGGAAACATTATATTCTCTTTTGGAATAATAATACTCCTATCCTTCTCAGCATCCTCAACAAGCCTCGACTCCCCCTTAGGAATTTTATCCGTAGTATCCAACTCTTGATAGGGTCGATCCAAATATTGGTAGAGTCACTCCACCAAATCCGACTTTACCATGGCCCAATCCTATATCTCTAATGTTTTAACTACATATTGTGAAGCTTTATTATGTAATACAAATATGATCTAGAAAAAATGGGCTATGGATTTTAAAATCACTAGCTTTAATTAAATCATGATCATCCATTATTAAGCAGCTACTATCTCCTTCACCTTGACATTAATGACATAGTAATCAAACCTTCCATACCCCAGCATCATGAAAATGAAACAAATATTGTGCAACTTCATGAGAAAATACTTTAAAGTAGATATGGAGATAACAGTACATATGCCTTTCCATGCATATTGATTGATGGAACACTAGAAATTAAGTCCCTCCTGGTTTGGTTGGGAGTCTCTCTTAGAAAGTGAAATATATTTGAGGGCCCACTCACTCAATGAGGGTAATATCTAAACAACTCCTGAATGATCATGATCTATATCAATTGATATCCCAAAAACGTTTTTTGGCTGAGATGATAAAGTAATAGAATTTTTAATTTTACTATCATGTGTAAGGATTCCTAAAATTTAAACACAAAATATGTTAGTCAATAGGTGGGAAAAAATTCCAAAGATTAGAGATGTCAATACTCACTTTTATTTGTTAGTGCATTGATCTCCACAACTATTGTCACTCCATCAGTAAGAACAATAAGTTATTCCTCTCATGGTAATTCATGATCATGGATTAGGGATATTAAATCTATTTCCAATTTCATTAAATCCTATCTCAAAACATTATAATTAGTGAGAATCTCAAACCCGTTCATGCTTGTATGATCACTATGGACAGATTCATATGGGGATCAGTGCTGGTTAGCACAATTATGAAAGAAAATTAAAATTCATAAATCACTCACATTATTATATAGATATTAAAATCATGATGAGATAATTTGAGAAATATTTAGCTGATTTTGAAACCTCTATAAAGTCATCCACTAGCTTTGGAAGCACAAGGATGATGAAAAATGTTTCTGAGTTGGAATTTGACTCTGATTCTGATTGGGCTTCGACTTCCACCACTCCCAATGGGTGTAGAGACTATATACTTATGAGGATATAATACCCTATGATCTGGAACTCTTGTGGAATCATCCATAGGCCTTAGGTCTATATGAATGGTGGATAAATATCCCAAAAGGTCACCTGTTATCCTTAGGTTTGTATTAATAATGACTAACATTTCTAGATTAAGGATAGGTTCTAATCATTCTCAAAATGAAATCGTTTCCATTCTGGAAGTGGTCCCTTTTGAGAGTCTAGGGACTTTATCTTAGATGGTTTATACCCCTAAGATAGTGAGTATTAGCCCAATATCTATAAAAATCAGTGAATTAATATGGAATTATAATAGGGGCTTTAAAAAGTGAATGAGTGAATATAATACTAACTGAGAAATTTTAAATGAGGATGGGTCATTAGTATCCTATCCCACTTATGCTTCATGATTTCTTATAGGGATGGATCCTAGAATCTTTGGAAGTTCTTTTTTAAGTATTGTATATTATCTGTAGCTCCCCAAGATTTTATGATTATTTTTTTCTTTAAATAAATTCAATTTCTTTGATAGCATGCTATACATGCAACCTCGCATCTAAATGAACCATAATATAGTATATCATTTTAATCAAGTCATTAAAATGTATGATTTAATAGGTATAACAACATTTTGGGAAAAAATGTATAAAGGTTATATATAAATAAAATATATTGATAAATAAGTACTCAATTTTTAGTAAAGTCTTTATATGTATTAAAAATACAATTTTTTCTTAAAAGTAGTTTTTATTTATTTTTTTGAGAAAATATTATAATTAATTTCCTCCAATTTTAGAAAATGTATTTGAAAAAATTAAATTCATTTTTGAAATCATCATATCAAAATTATATTAGGGTGACTTTTTGTGAATTTTCTGAAAATGTTAATTTTTGGGTGAATAGTGAAACTATCGATTTTTAAAGAAAATTTATTTTATATTCTAGTGTTTTAAAAGATTAATTTTTATTCAGATTAGTTTAAAAATTATATTAATTTATATTATTAAAAATATTTTAATTTATACCTTTTAGATCAACATTATACTTGATCTTGGTTTAAAATACTTTCAAATGGAAAAGATTTTTCTTCTTCATAAAACCATTATTCGGTGCACATTATGGGATTATTATAGAATTAATTTATACTGCTTATAGATATTTAATTATGTAAAATTAATTATATATTTTTAATTATAATAATTAATATTTTTTAATAACGTTAACATAATTTTTGGTCATAATGAATAGTAAAAACAGTTAAAATTTATCACCATTGTAAAAGGGTAAATCAGGTTAACCTTGGTTAAAAATAAGTGGTATGACCACCATTTTCATATTAATTCTTATTGAGTGAAATAATTTCTACTCATATCACCTTAATATATACATTTAATTTTTTATGGACACTTTTCCATGAAAACGACCTATATAATATTTTCTGTAAATAAAAATATAAAATGCCACTCTCTTACATTAAAATATCCCATGTATGTTAATATTTGAGAAAATATTATGTTATAAAAGAATATAAAAGTTAATTTTGAACATTATTAATTTATTTTTATTATGGATTTATTTTTTAAAATTTATTAATGTTATAATTACCTTAAATGCTTATATAAGACTAACACAATGCTTGTGCAAGCAGTAGAAAAATTAAAGTAAATAATTTTAAAACTATTTAAAATAATGTTTTTAAGATGAATTATTATTTCAAAATAATTTTATAGTTAACAATAATGTATTATTTATGGTGAAAAGGATAATATTTGAATTGAATCTTTATCTTTATGTATTTGAAGCCAAATTAAATTAATAGTGTAAAAAATGACATTAATGATATTTTATGAAAAATAATATATTATTAATTTATTTAAAAATCATAAAAATATTTAAGGAGGAAAATTATGATAATAAGAGGTCAAAAATATCATTCCTTATCCATTTATGAGAATTTTTTTAGCTTATAGGTAAATTTATAACCCTTTATGATTGAAAGAACTATTACAATAATTAATGTTAAAATTGTTTAATGAATGGGATAAACCAAAAGACAAGGTTTGAATTACCACTTAATCCTCTCAAAAATTCATTGGTTGAATGTATTTTAACAATATCCTACCATATATTTGAATTTAAGGCCATATGGTTCCACTTTCATAAGAAAATTAATTTATTATATTTAAATATTTTTATTAATTCCATGTGTACCCTTTCATTAACTATAAAAAGGTACCACCTCTCCTCTATTCTATATATCACCTAGAACTACTTAGCTTGACCAAAAACTGCCAAAAAATCTTATCAACTTCTATATAAAACTTTAAGACGTGATGGTCTTCCCAAATGACCAACCTTAGGTCACTTAAGAGGAGATCTAATGGAATTCTTTCAAAAAAGAGGTAATCATCTTCACTGAGCACTTTAATTTTTCTTCTTGTTTTACCACATTTGATTATGTCCTAACTATTCCAATATAATAACACCAATATCTCCCATATACTAAGATTTTATTATGCTGATGGAATAATATTTATTCAACATATTCTATAGAAAATGGGAAACAAAACCATCACTCGTGTGTACACCAGACTACCTCCACTACGCCAAAGTAAGATTTTAGTGGTAATTTAAATAGCTGCTAAACCGTTTCTCATTAGTTTTGAAAAACCACATCTAAATCATGTGTCGAAAATCTTTTAGCAGCAATATTCCAAAACAGATGCAGAATGATTGAGCGATAGTTTATATATATATATATATATATATATTATTTACATAATCAATTCATTATTTATTATATATTATATATTATTTATTATTTGTTATTATTTATTATTATAATGTAAATGCTATGCATGCATGCATATGTCATGTCAAAATTTAGCATATATATGTGTTGGGTGAGATTTGAACCCCTTGCCTATTGATTATTCTGCAAAGTCTTTACCACTCTAGCAAACTCTTTATGTGGTGAGTAAATAAAATTTATTATACTTATATATATATATAAATAACTAAAAATAATATTAAAGAATAATAATAATTACTAAAAAACTAAAAAACAAATAATACATAACAAATAAATACGAACTAAATAATTAATAATTAACAAACAAATGATTACTAAATAAATAAATAATAAATAAATAATCATTAATAATTAATAAGTGATAAATAAATAATAATTTTTAATAATAATTTTTAATAAATAATAAATAATAAATAATAAATAATTAATAAATTAATAAAAAAATAAATTAATACATGATGGATAAATAATAAATCAATAAACAATCGATAATAAATAATTGAAAATAAAAAATAAATAATAAACTAAAAATAAATTAGTAATAAAATAATTATAAATTAAAATTAAATTAATAACAAATATATGAACAAGAAATAAATAATCAACAATAAATAAAACTTCAATTATAAATTAATAATAATTAAAAATTAAATAATAAAGTAATAATAAATTATAAATTATAAATTATAAATAATATGTAATAATATATATTAAATATATAATAAATATTAAAAATAATTTAACAACAATTTAATAATAAATATTGAATAAATTTATAATTAATAATCAATAAATAAATAATAAATATTAAATATTAAATAGTAAATGAATAAATAATAAATAATCACTAAAAATTATCATCAATAAATAATCATTAATAATTAATTAGTAATAAATAAATAAATAATATATATTAATTATTAATTATTAATAAATACATAATAAATAAGTAATATATAAATAATTAATAATAAATTAACATTAAATTAATAATAAAATACTAATAAATTGAGAATAAATATATAATAAATAAATAAATAATAGATAAATGATAAACAAATAATATGTTAATTATAATTTAATAGTAAATAATAAAATAATAAAATAATAAAATAATAATGAATTATAAAAATTATATAATAATATGTAATAAATACATAATATATATTAAAAATATATTTAATAATAATTTAATGAATAATAAATAATAAATAATTTAAAATAAATATCGAATGAACAAATAATAAATAACAAATAATATGTAAAAAGTAATGAATAATAAATGAATATAAATATCTATAAATATATATACATATATCAAATTTTACATAAATATACACATTTATGTTACATAAATATATATAAAAGTAGACATGTATATAATTTTACTATGAATGTTTAGGTACCAAGTGTACTCAGACCTAAAATTTATTTATGAAAATAAAAAAGCAAAGATAAGAACCAGCCAACGTGGGGCACAAAAGTAACCACCAAACCAAGAAAGAAACAAAATAGTGCCACCCAAAATCACAACATTAAGACCCAAAGATCCAAACCTCATAGCCCATTGACCCATATTTTATAAGGCCCAAAGCCCATATCATAGAGGCCCAAAGGTCCAAAAACACCAAAACCATCTGATGCAACCATGATTCTAGCCAACAACTTCTAACCCCGAAAACCTCACACACCCAGCCACAACAATAATGTTGGATTTAAAAACTCCACCCAAGGTCATCATCATGGGAAAAGTGCAATATTAACCTGAGGACATTGTTGTACCCTTCAACGTCATCTCTCATGAAATCTTGGTCCTCCCTGATGCTCATCGCTAGAGATGTTAGTAAGCATGTTATCAGTGGGAGAAGCTCACTGTTGGCATCCCATACCACTGGCAGCTAGTGGTATCTGAGAATGTCGCACCCAACGACATCCCATACCACTGCTGATTGTCCCGCATCCGCCATTGTCGATCATCCACCTAAATAAAATGGCCAAAACAAATTGGCACAATGACCCAAAATCCCATAGAGCCCTAAATTCATTTCCATTGAATTACAAGTCCCAATCTAGCCTAACAAAATGTCAAGGTGTCTCCATGACTGTCGTTAACGAAGGCCGCATCCCAAGCCTCACTAGCCAGAGTCCCGTGACATGTCCTCCAATTGTCACCTATCCAGATAATCACATCATGATCAGAGACTGGATCCCAAGCTAAGACAACCATAAAATTCATCCCTTGATCATCATTTTTTCATATCCCGATGTTGCCACTTTCATCACCGACACTCCTCCTAAGGGTCGAAGAACCCATCGACCTGTACCCCATCACCAACCACTAAGATCTCCCACAATCAGGATCCTAGACCCTTTACTATCTTCCACCCAACGTATGGTGGTCTCTAGCCACCATCATTTCATACTTTGATAGTCTACTCGAGGATGTTTCCCGCACATGAAGGGAGAATGATCCTAGCTTGTCAATCACATATCACACCACATCACTAAAAAACCCAACACCAGCCTATATCCATTGCATCCCCACTGATGGACGGGGCTTAGAGAAAAAATATCATGCCAATAGATGTCACCAACCCACCTGCAACCTCATGTCTCCCATCATCCATCCATCACTAGCACTTTGCATCCATAGATCAATGAAGATATCCTTGACATGTGAAAAAGTGACATCATCGCTAGCCACTGAGGCCTCCACCAAAGTCGTCTCTAAAGAGTCACGGAGGCACCATACTTACCAATTACACCTCGTGACCCTCTATTGATCTTAGATCCATCATCAACCATACCAGGAAAGGTGTCGTCACCAGCCACTATCATCAATGATCGGTCGGTTACTACCATTATCATGGAGTCTTCACCAGAAACCACCGAAGAGGATCCATCCTTTCCCTCAAGAGACTCAACATGGAATCACCTTCTACTGCATGTAGTAAAGATCCAAAAATTCCCAACTATCTCATCCCCAATCATTCTTCTTAGAAGGAGCGGCAACACGGTGCTGGGATTTCCAGAGAAATCCCCATGAAATCATAGAGTTAGAGGCTCTAGTTTTTTGAGAGAGAAACACATCATCTATATAATTATATATTAATATACACACATATATATAAATATAAGTAAATATAAATATCAATATATATATATACATATCCATATAAGATATAAAAATATGTAAACATAAATACGTATAAATATTTACAAATGTATGTAAATGTAGACAAATATTCATAAATACATATAAATATCCATGTATATATACAATTATATACATTTTTAAATAAATATTGATAAATAAATAAATATATATTATAAATAAATATAAACTCATGTATAGAAATATATACATACATACATATATATATAATAGATAATAAATCACTAAAAGAGGGAAGACCACAACAATTGAAAGACTATCACATCAATAGTAATGTAAATCCATGGATTAAAATCATAGAAAAACCAACAAGCATATGAAGACACTTTTAAAAGAATCTTAAATCTCATCAAATGTTTAAAAACCATGGTATTTGACCCAAAAACTCAGTTTTAGAGTCCTTTTCGGACTTTTTTGACCTCAAAAAACAAGTGTATAGGGTTCCCCTAGTTAGCATGATGTAGATATCCTCACAAGCTTCAATTTGATATGTGGTAGAGCCTAAAACGGACACCAGAATCAAAATTTAATGTCGTTTGAAGTTCAAGTAAAACTTTAAACTTCTCAAAAAATGTAATATTTTTTATTATATTAATTATTACTAAATTACTATGTAATTTCATTATATATAATTTTATGATCTTCAATTTTTCTGGTTTTGGGGTTAAAATGAACACCCAGATCAAAATTTATCTTCATTTGATGCTGATGTCTAATTTTTATCTTATCCAAGAATTAATTTATGTTTCAAATATTTCTGACAATTAATTATTAATAATTAATAATTAACATATTTTAATTAATTAACATTGTACATAATAAATAATAAATTATTTTAAATAATAAATGATTTTAAATATTAATTAATTATTTTTAATAATAAATAATAAATAAATATTAAATATTTAACATTTTTCCATTAATTTAGTAAAGGTTTTTATAAACCGACCCTAAAAGTAAATTTTAAAAATTAAAAATCTGATTTAGTGGCGGTGTTTTGAAAAAAAAGAACTGCTAAAAAAATAAAAAGAATTAAAATAAATTTAGTTTTGGTTTATAAATCCCCATCTAAAAAATCACCATGAAATAATTTTTCTTGAAATATATTGCATTGATTTTGAAAACTACCACAAAATTGAATTTTTCATACAGTTCGCCTGACGAACCAATGTAATTTTTTTCCATTACCACCTCACATGGATGAAAATAATTATAGAAATAATGAATATATATGATAATTATTAATTAATTATAATTATTAAATTATAATATATTATCCACTTACTTATCCTTCCGCTTGTTAAAAAATGATAATTGCGCTCGTGTATATATACGGCCAACCGTTTCCATGAAGCAATGGTATTCATTTTTTATATTCATTCTCATAGTTGATTTTAAATATGTATATAATGAATATGTATGCTATTTATATCATGATTAAAATTCTAGATATGATATATCCATTATCAAGATACAAGGACCATAATTTATTAATCAACACAAACATGAAAAATGAAGGAGTTAAAACTTCAAATCATGATAATAATAAAATATTTACAAAAACGGGTGATAATATGTTATAAGTGGATCATATATGACATTATAGATATATATATGGTTTTTTATGTAATTAAAATAAATATAAATTTATTATATAGGTGGTCTAAATCATTTACATGGAAATTCAAACTTGAGGTTTGAGGATTCTTAACTCAATTTCCTTTCATTGGGTTGTACCACTTCCTAATTAATTCTACTATTCCATGATAATGTGCAAAATGAAATTTGATTCTTTTATGTTTTATTTCAAGTTATTTTGTGTGGATGTAAATTTTTTACACATAACCTCTTCATAAACAAATTATCATTTTAATTATATGATCTTTCGAATGGATTTTGTCTCAATTTCTACTCCATTGAGACAGATTTGGTGTTATGAACCTATTTGTTATTATGTGGTGCATATACTGATAGTGTGATATATTTAACATGAATATATATTTATTCATGATTACTAAATTTTCAATTCAAGTTTATTCTTGTAGAGGGATTATAATTTAAAATTTAGCAAAGATGTAAGAATTTATTTTATAATCTCATTTTTGGGATTATCTTTTTTTTCATTGAAGGAGAGTTATTATCAATCCTTTATGAACTTCATAATTTTTATTATCCTAGGGATTTTAAGGAGTTTCCATGTTTTCTTCCAATAGTTTCTCTCTTTGTAACTTGAATCGATAAAAGTAATGTAACACATTGATTTTTTATGAATTAATATTTTCTATGATAAATTATATTTCCTTGAAATATTTCATTACAAAAAACACAAATTTAATCTTGTGCTACACGCAACACGGGGTTAGCTTGTGTTACATGAAACACTAGGTTTTAACCTGACCGTGATATATTATTAATATAATTATTTAAATGTGACCATTGTAGCCTAGAAGATAAACTTAGAAATATGAATATGAATATATAATTTTTAAATATTAATTATAATTATTTTAAATAAATAAAACATATTGATAAAAAATCACTTAATTTTTGGTAAAGTCTTTATATGTTTTGAAAAAACTATTTTCTCAAAAAATGCTTTTTATTTCTTTTTTGAACATTAATAAAATTAATTTTTCAGGATTTTATAAAATTAATATGATAAAATAATATACATTTTTTAAATCAAAATTTTAAAATTATCTTAATATGAATTTTTGGGATTTGTCTGAAAAGTTTCATTTTTCCTGAATAGAGAAAAATACTGAATTTTAATTGAAATATACCTTGTTATTTATTTTACTTATAAAGTAGTTTTATATTTTAAATTGTTTTCAAAGAATAATTGGATCAATTATACATAAATCAATTCAATTTTATTCATTCTAATCAATTTCATATAGAATTTTGATATAAAAACTTTGTAAGCTTTTGAACACTTTCTATTTAAAACCCCACTTTTTCGTCATGTTTGTGAGATTAATTTTAAATTAAAAATTTCAAATTAGTTTATTAGAATTTGGAAAAATAGATTCCATATTTTAAATTAAAATCATTTATATTATTTAATAAGTTAAACTTAATTTTTGACCAAAATGAATAGTAAAGCCTGTAAAAATTATTTACTGCGGTTAAGGTAAAAATGGTTGTACTAAGGGTTTAAACTAAAAAGATAAGGGGTAAAAATAACCCAAAACATTTACAAAACACATTATATATCCATATTTAGACCTTATATCTTATATTACCGATAATAGTCTATTATTTGAGTTTTATGACATGAAAAAAACATGGGTGGAATTCTTTCTTTTAATAAAAATACAATAGTGCCACTCACCACACTTATAAAAGGACACCAGATATTCTCTCTCATTCATGCCTTCATACCATTTTGGTTCATCCAATACCTACCCAAATAACTTTTCTAATTAACTCTTCTCATCCTAGAAGCCTTATTTTGGATATAGATCCAACCTAGGAAGGCTTTTGGTGTAACCCTAAAGAGGATACCGGAAGAAGAGGTAACATTCATCAATGAGCGTTTTTTGTTTTATTTCTTCCTCCACCCCCTTCAATTATTATTATACCATGATGATATAATAACATTAATATATTCCATATAATAATATTTTTTTATGTTAATGTTATTATATTCAACCATCTTGACTTCCATTAAAAGGGTTATGAAATCATCATTTCGGAGTATGGTAGACTACCGCCTCATGAACTGATGTCATTCATTTTTTCATTAACAGCTTTCAAGGCTGGTCATAATGATAGATTTATTGTTTATATGTGATATTTATGATATTATTATTCCTTTTAAACTATTATATCACACATACCTTCTTACTTTCTATTTTTTTGGAATACGATAAAATCATTGTGTGAACGACGAACTACCGCCTCATGAAGTGATGTGATTCGTTCACGCTTTACATTGAAGGTAATAATGATGGGTTTAATAAAAATATGTGATATATATGGAATAAAAAATATTTTTTAATTACAATATACCATTTACCTTCATTTCTTTCAATCCAATAAGAAAACAGAAACAAAGTTCAAGTGTACATACAACCTACCATCTCCATGAATGGTGTGTTTCATTTTCTATCACTAAATTTTATGTATTAATCTAAATAAATATATAATGAATATATATTATTTTTATATCATGGTTAAAATTCTTAATATTATGAAATCATGATCAATTTAAGAGGTAAAAAATATCAGATCAAAATATATATGAAGAAAGCAGTTATTACCAGAAGCATAACCTTAACATCGAATTATTAATGAATGAGTAATAAAAGGTCATAAAAAATCATATATTGCATGATATATATAAATATTTTTCTTCAATGGGTGTATAATAAACTTATATTTATTATATAATATGTTTTAACATATACGATGAAATTCAAGACTTAAAGTAAGTGGTTTTTTTGTCTCAATTTTCCTTTTGAGATGTATATTTTGTTATGCGCATATGTTATTTCACGAGGTGTATATACAAACCCATTAACATGAAATATCATGAATTTATATATACTCATGTAATTTTAATTTCTATTTTATGTTACTCATTTATGGGTCTTATGATTCAATATTACCAAAGTGACAATTATTTTATGTTACAATCTCATTGTATAACAGGATTGTTTATGATTATGTTTCTGATGATAAAATATTATGCTCCATCTCTCAATAAACTCATGAATTTTCTTATCCTATGGTAATTCATGATATTATCAAGTAATAATACCGTTTTCAACTCTTTGTTACTTAAAATATTTGAGAAAATGTTTTTAATAAAATATAACTTTATTTCTCATTTTGATCGGAAATCTATTTCCTTCCAAAACGATGTTTTCTAAAATGTTTTCTAAAATGTTTTATTATTATCATATTATTTTTAAAATAAATTTTTACCCATGTTTTACTTTTTTTTAAAATGTTTTGAATGGAATATTCTTTTTATTTTCCAAATAATTCCCATTTGTATTTTACCAAAAATGTGAAAGAAATCTTTGTTTTAACATGTATGACATGAACAAAACTTTCCTTCTTCATGATCATTCACTACGGAAAAAATTCCCTATACTTACGGTTTAAAACAGTGGGTATAACCCTTGAAACCATGAGTATAGGCTATACCCATGGTTTGAAGGAACCGTGGGAAACCTAGGTGTCAGTATAGCCTCGAGATATACCCACGATTTGGGAAAACATTGGTATAAGTCCACTCCACCATTTTATTAACCTATACCCATGATTTGAAAAATCATGGGTATAGATATGACAAAATATGCAGCCACGAGATTCGATCCCTGAACCTCATATTTACTCTTCTAGTGCCTAACCACTACCCTATTTCTCTTATTGGTATATAAATATATATTTACTTATATATATTTATATAAACCATGGATATAGGTAGAAGAACATGGGAATAGGTGTTCCCGTGAATATTTTTTTGTGTCCCATGAAATGTTTTTCCCACCACAATGTGGGAAATATATACCCACAGTTTTGGAAAACAATGGGTATAGGTCCTCGAAAAACTGCCCTATACCCATAATTTTTTTGTAAAACCATAGGTATGGGTCTTGAAAAACAACCTATACCCATGGTTCTACTAGATTTTTTGGTATAGGGGGGCCTATACCCATGGTTTTCCAAAACCGTGGGTATAGGATCTCATACTATACATATACCCGTGGTTTTAGGAAAACTGTGGGTATAGGGCCATTTTCCAGTAGTGATTATTTTCATTAAGGATTCATTTATAAATTTTTAGTGTTATTTTCAAAGAGAAATATTTTCAAAATGTTTTATATATTAAAAAGTGTTTTTCAAACTAGAAAGAATATTTACCTTAGGAATTTTTTTAAATTATTATTAAAAATCATTTTCCATCTAAGATAATATCCCTTAATGTAATTTATGATTTACTGGGGATATGGAAATGGTTACCATTTTTATTCTTTCTATGAATGTTTTATGTTTATGGTAAAAAGATGTTTATGAAACCCATTTCTCTTCCATGGGTTATACCATGATAAAATTATTATGAAATCCATTTCTTTTTCCACAGGTTATGCTATAATGAAATTATTAAATGATTATAAAACTTTTCTCACTTCCATAGGATATGATATGATGAATATTTTATGAAACCCATTTCATTTCACAGGTTTTGATATGATGAATATTTTATGATATTGTGGCCCACATAAATATGGTTTTCATTATGATACAGGTGTGACCTATATATCCCACCAATGAATTGGGGAAATAATTATATTTCATGAGATAAACATGACTAGAATAGGGAGTGAACCTAATTTAGTAAGTGACTTTGTTTGTTACGATGGTCTTTGGAGTAAACCTTGTCAACTATGATGGTTTGGGGAGTGAAGACCATCCACTATGATATATTTTTCAATGATCCTTGACTAATATAGTAATGATTTTCTATGCTTATGTGTATTCCACAAAGCTATGTCTTATGCCATTGTTATTCTCTCATGGATCATGTTATTTGATTACCTTATGATTCATGTCTTATAAACTTCCAATCATTATTCTATGACTCAATATTATGTTCTTTGATATGAATAATATGGTTTTCAAATGTTATGATCATGTTATCACACCCTTATGTTCATGATTTGATTATGTATCTACCATATTATCCCTTACAGATCATTTGAGAACACCCTTTAATATGTTTCCTTTCCCCATGTTATGAAGTAATGTATTATTTATGATATGTATAAAAAGGGTTCTAGTTTTGAAGTTCATAGTGGGATATGACATAGTTTACCTATGGAAATTTTTTTTAAGCTTCCCAGTTTCCAAAGACACTAAACTATTATGGTCATCATGCATGTTTTTGTGCAATGTTATGAGTATTCATAAAAAAATTTGTAATATGTATGTATGATAATCCCTGGTCACTATAGCTTTCATCAAAGGATAGGTTTAGTTAACCATTGAAAAATAGGATGAGAAAACCTTAGTAAGATACCTAAGGTCATGTATAAGGATAATTATATGTATGATTCAAAGTATAGGAAAACATCATAGAATTTTGTTAAATGATAGGTTGAGTGGTTTACAAGAAATTACATCCATGTATGGATACTACAAGTGGATGTGGCACTGGTATAGATGTACCTAGGGGTAATAAATTTGAAAAGGGAACATTGATCTTGACTCTATCATCACCTGGTGCATGGAAAATGGTCTTGCAACACACCTAGTTTGACACTCATGGGGGATATTCTTTGGAAATTCACAAACTCTTTACCAACCATCATTGGGTATTTGAATTGATAATGACCATGAATGATATAGATAAAAATAAATTTTCATATATTAAATAAGGTCTCAGGATTTATATATCCTATAAGTGATTTTTCATAAATACTTGGTTCCCCATTATGATTATTGTTTCTTACACTATGTTTTTTGGTTTTAGTCAATGGTTGGAACTTGAAAGAACCATATTAATACTGATTGGGATGAAAAATGAAATGATTGTACTTCTAAGCATCAAGATATGGAATGAAAAACCTTGTTTCTATGATCAAAAAACTTTATCAAGCTATGAATCATGATAGAATTATAGAAAAAAGTGGGGAAAATATTCTGATAAATCCTTCATGAGGTAATATCCACCTTCATACAGTGGGTATTCTGATCTACTAGTTTCTAAAAAATGGATCAGCACCACTAAAAATATATTCTCTATTCTTCAATGTTGAGAACATGAAAAGTCCATTTTTTTGTCTGCGGTTTGGAAGGTGAAGTGGAATAATGGTGGAATCTTATCAAGAATATGAAGTAAAAAGATGAAATTGAATCCATGGATTGGTATGAATTCAAGAACTTATTTTTCAATAAGTAATTTTCTCTTATTCTTCATATGAGGATAGAGAAGGAGTTCCTTGAGCTAAATAAAAAGAATGATGAATATATTAGTACCTAAGAGAAAAATTGTATTATAATTTCATGGTATGCTCCTTGTATTATCATCCAACCTGAAAGTATGGTTGATCAATAGTTCAGTAGATAAAAACTAAGTCTTTAAAGTTTATTATCCATAAAAGACTTTGGTATCTATGAAGATATTGTTCAATGTTCTGTCATGGTGAAAATCAAGGTTGGAGTTATGTATCGATCTCGTGCTTTTGATAATAATATAAGAATGTAGTTCAAAGGAAAACATAAGAACCATGGAGAGAAGAATATGATCTCTCAATTATGATTAATGTGTGGGAATAATAATGGAGGAATATGTCTTAAGAGGACTAGTAAATTTTTTAAGTGTGGAAGGAAGATCATCAGACAATTGATTTTTGAAGTGATGAAAAGAAGCTAGCTAATGATGAAAATAAAGAGAAATCTAAGCAGAATGCACCAAACACACTCCAATATATCAAATATAAGGAGTATGTGAATTCTGATAACCAATGCACATATTCTAAGGTTAATGATGGTGATCGATTTTAGAAACCTCTTAAGACAAGAGACAAAGGGAAATATAATTATATCACTATTTATGACATGAATTTTGATAATGATGTGGTGAAAGGTACACTTACCATCCTTTCTAGAACTACTATTGTATTATTTGAATATGGATCAATACATTCTTTAATATCTACAGAATTTGATATGGGTATCAAGATTCCACACAAAAATTTAGATGTATAATTATCCGTGAAAACCCCTAATCTTATGATGATTTCATCTTAGGTCTATGATTACTATCTAGTTGACGTGGGTGGGAATGTTATTCCTATAAATATTTTCATTCTTCCTTTGGTTGAATTTGGTGTTTTATTGGGCATAGATTACCTTTCTCTATATAAGTCCCACATTAATTGTCAAGACAGGGAAGTCACTTTTGATATTCAATACCAAACTATGATCATTTTTCAATATGATAATATGTTTGAACTTCTGATGGAGATCACATCCATTATATGGCTATTAATTCTCATTCAGAAGGTATTTTTATATAAAATTGTTGGGGAGAAAATTGGCATCAATGATATGGCTATTGTATGGGAATTTGATGATGTCTTTCTGGAAGAGTTTTCTAGCCTTCCACCAAAATGTGAAGTTGAGTTCTTAGTAGAACTCATACCTGGTGTCATACCAATTTCAAAGACTCACCGTATAATTTCCCGAATTGAGTTTTAGGATTTGAAGAAGAAAATACAAGGGAACCTTGACAAGGGATTTATTTTTCCAAGTGTGTTACATTAGGGTTCACCTATTCTTTAAAAAAAAGGAAATATGGATCAATGAATCTTTGTATTGATTATCAGAATATAGACAAGATCTCTATAAAGAATAAGTATCATTTCCCCATATTGATGACTTGTTTGATAAACTATGAAGAGATTAATACTTTTACAAGATTAACCTTCATTCTAGATATCATCAATTGCGGGTCAATAAGGAGGATATACACAAGACAACAATCTGTATAAGGTATGAACAATATGATTATATAGTGATTCCATTTGGTCTCACTAATACCCCTACTATCTTCATGGATTTAATTAATAGAGTCATTAGAGATTTCCTTGATTAGTTTATGGTAGTATTTATAAATGATATTCTTATCTAATAAAAGAGAAATTAAGAGCATGAATATCACTTGAGAATTATTCTAAAGAACCTATTGAAGGAGAAACTATATGAAAAATTTACAAAGTGCGAATTTTGGATAAAAATGGTTTCATTTTTGGGTCATACAATCTCAAGAGAGAGTATATTAGTAGATCCATCAAAGATGGAGGCTATTGAATGTTTTCCTAGACCAACCATGATAACTAAGACCCATAGTTTTCTTGGATTAGCTATAAATATTTATGGTTTTTGGGGAATTTATCATGAATATATAATCCTCTAACCAAGTTAAATAGGAAGGGATCCAAGTTCCTTTGGAAAGATGAATAGTTGTAAAATTTCAATGAACTGAAGAGAATATTAGTCAACAAATCTATGCACACATAACCCTATAGTTGATAAGGGTTTGTAATATACAGTGATGAATCCATGAACGCATTGGGATGTTTTTGTTATGTAGAATTACATGGTTATGGATTATGCCTCATGAAAATGGAAGATTCATGCGAAATTTTACCCAACTCATGATTTGGAGTTAATTGTCGTAATTTTTTTCAATAATGATTTGGAGTAATTATATTTATGGAGAAAATTATGATATATATACTAATCATAAAAGTTTAAAGTATATATTCACTTATAATGAGTTGATAATGTTCCAAAGAAGAAGGTTAGATCTAATTAAATATTATGATTGCTCAATACATTACCACCATGGGAAAACAAACATGGTGGTTGATTATTTTAGTCAAAAGGATCATTCTAGCTTATCTATGATGAGTATTACAAGAGATCCAATATTTTTGGATTTGTAAAGGATAGATCTATAAATTCATAAGTAAGTGGAAAAATATTATCTTTCTTGATTGAATGTTCAAACATCTATCCAATTGAACATTAAAGAGGAATATAGGGAAGATTTAGAGCTACAAAAGAATTTTAGAAATGTTCCTGAGTTTAAATTTGATATTGAAGTAATGATAAGGATTATGAACCATGAATGTGTTCCATCCATACCATATTTTAATGAGTTGTTATAGGAAACTCATAGTTCATTATTCTCTATTCAATCGAGAAGAATGAGGATGTATAGAGATTTGAAAGAGTATTTCTGGTGGGATAGAATGAAGAGAGATATCACATAATTTTAATCTCGTTGCTTGGTATTCTATAAAGTTAAGACTAAAATAAAAAAGTATAAGGGTTATTATATCAATTTTACATACCAAAATGGAAATGAGAAAACATCACTATGTTTTTTTTCATTAGACTCCCCAAAATTTCTAATGGAAATAATGTTATATGGGTTATAGTCAATCTCTTTACTAAGTCAACACACTTCATTACTATCAGTGAATACTTTTATATGGAACAGATTGTCAGGATATAAATTAAGAAAGAGGTAAAGTTGCATGGAGTACCATATTCAATTGTGTTTGATCAGGATATGAGTTTACCTCAATGTTTTGGTGAAGTATTTCACAATATCTTGATATAGAGTTAAGTTTCATCACTGCATATCTTCCTTAGAAAGATGGTTAATCTAAGAGAATAATTCAAACCCTAGAGGATATATTGAGATCTTTTTATTTGTATTTAAAAGGTGGTTGAGATCAAAAACTTCCTCTAGTTGAGTTTCTTACAACAATATATTTCACTCAATAATTTAGATGGCTCCTTATAAATACCTATATGGAAAGAAATGTAGTTCTCTAATGTACTGGAATTAATTTAAATAAAAAAAGATATTGGGACCTGTGATAGATAAATAAATGGTAGAGAAGTTTAGAACCATTCATAAATACATAAAGGTGGAATAGATTTGATAGAAAATTTATACCGATAATCATTAGCATGATCTATAATTATAAGTTGGTTACAAGGTGTTTATAAGAATTTCTCCATGTAATACGTTTATGAGATTTAGGAAGAAAGGGAAATTGATCCCTAGGTATATTGGTCCCTTTGAAATTATGGATCATATTAGGACCTTAGATTATCTCTTGGAACTTATAATAAACCTATATCATGCTCACGATGTCTTCCATATATCTATGTCAAGGAAGTAAATACCTAACCCTTCCTATGTACTAAACTCATAGGTCATACCATTGGAGAAAGATATTTTTTATGAGGAATAATCAGTGGATATTTTGGACCATACATAGAAATTTATATGAAACAAGACCACTAACCTGGTTAAATATTTTTGATGAAACCACCAATTTGAAGAAGATATGTTAAAACCTGACGAAATAGTAGGCAGAAGTATCTTTATCTGTTTGTATCAGCGTAATGAATTTCGAGGGTGAAATTTATTTTAAGGGGGGTAAAATGTAACAACCTTAGTTTTTATGAATTATTATTTCTACAATAAATTAAATTTATTTAATATATTTAATTACACATAACTCCAAGTTAATATTTTACTACATTCAATACTGGTTTAGCTTTGGTTATACACAACACCGAGTTTTAACAAGACCATGATATATTATTAATATAATTATTTAATGTGAGTGTAATAACATATCCATTAAACATAGTGATATGAATATAAATAAAAACTTTTTTAAATATTAATTATAATGGTTTTACATAAATAAACTATATTGATAAAAAAGTACTTAATTTTTGGTAAAGTCTTTAAATGTTTCAAAAATATAAGTTTCTCAAAAAAATGTTTCTTATTTCTTTATTTTAACATTAATGAATTTATGTTTTCACAATTTTAGAAATTTAATATAATAAAAAACTTCATATTTTAAATCATCATTTCAAAATTATATTAGGGTGAATTTCTGTGTTTTTTCTGAAATTTTTCCTTTTTTGAGAAATAGTGAAAAACACTGAATTTTTATTGAAAATTGCCTTTTAATTTAACTTATTTATAAATTTAAATTGTATTTTTAAATTGGTTTTAAATTAAAATTAGCTCAATTATAAATCTATTAATCCAATTTAGATCATTCGAATTAATTTCATATAAAATTTTGATATAAAAACTTTGTAAACTTTTGAACAATTTCTATTTAAAAACCCATTGTCTCTTCAAGTCTGTGGGAATAATTTTAAATTAAAATTTTCAACTTATGCGAGTGGAATTTGAAAAAATGGATTCAAATCATTAATCATATTAATTTATATTATATAATATGTTCATCTTAATTTTTTACTGAAATGAATAGTAAAATAGTAAAAATAATTTACCTCAGTTAAGGTAAAAATGGTTTTACCTGGGGTTAAACTAAAAATATAAGGGTTAAAAATAACCCCAAACTTGTAAAACACCCATTGGTTGGACATATTTAGAAATTATATATTTTATTATAGATAATTTTTCATTATTGGATCCTTGTGACATGAAAAAAATGTGCGTGGAATTCATTCTTTCAAAAACATTACAAGTGTACCACTCACCTCACTTATAAAAGTCCATCCCCTATGATCTCTTCTTCATACCTGAAAACACTTTTGGTTTGGAAAATAACTTCAAAAATAACTTCCAAAATATCCTTATCTCATCCTAGAATCCTTATTTTAAACATAAATCCTACCTTTGAAATCTTTTCATGCAACCCTAAGTAGGATACCCAAATAAGATGTAATGTTCATCAATTAGTGTTTTTGATTTATTTATTCCTCCACCTCCTTCGATTATTATTATACCATGATGACATAATAAAATTAGTATATTTCATATTTTAATATATTTTTTATGTTAAGTTAATGACTTGTAACCATCTATACTTCCATCAAATGGGTTACAAAGTCATTGTTCGTGTTTACAACGGACTACCACCTTGCGAACTGATGTCATTAATTTTTTCCATTACCAACTCATAAGGCTAGAAATAATGATGGATTTATTGTTTATATTTTTTTATCTATTATATTATTATACTTTTGAAATTATTATATCACATATACTTTCTACCTTTCCATTTTTTGGAAATATGATAACTTCGACCGTGTGTACAACGGACTATCACCTCGTAAAGTGATTTGATTCATTCACACATTACATGGAATGTAATAAGGATGGTTAAAATATAATATGTTATATATATTATATAAAAATTATTCTATAATTATAATATATTATTTACCTTTCTTTCTTTCAACCCGATAAGAAAATGAAAACAATATTCATGCGTATGTACAGTCTACCATCTCCATGAACAATGTGTTTAATTTTATACCACTAAATCTTATGGATTACTATAAATACAAATATAATGAATATATATGATATTTATATCATGGTTAAAAAAAATTATGATTAAATCATCATTAATTTAAGAGGAAAAACATAAAAAATCAAAACATATGCAAAAAACAAAGCGGTTATTACCTAAAATGTAACTTTAACATGGAATTGTTAATAAATGGATAATAAAAGGCCATAATAAAATTATATATGGTATGATAAATAAAAATATTATTCTTTAATAGGTTTATAATAAACATATATTTATTTTACTTAATTTTTGATCATGTATTATGGAATTCAAGACTTAAGGTAAGAGATTTTTGTGTCAATTTTCCTTCTTAGAGATGTATGTTATACTATGCACCTATATTCTTTCACAAGGTGTATATAAAAAACCTTTAACATTTAATATCATGAATTTATTTATCCTAATTATGTTTTAAGTTCTATTTTATGTTATTCCTTAATGGGTATTACAAATCAATGTTACTAAAGGGATATCGATATATGCTATAATCTCATCGTTTATCAGGATTGTTAATGATTTTGTTTCCAAAAGAAAATCATGAATTTTATTCTACTATAGTTATTCATGATATTTTCAAGTAATTATACCATTTTTTTACTCTTTGGTACTTAAAATAATTGATAAAATGTTTATAAGAAAATATGACTTTATTTATCTCTTCTTTCAGAAATCCATTTTCTTCTAAAACAATGTTTTCTAAAAATGTTTTCAAAAATATTTTATTATTATCCTATGATTATTAAAAGAATTTTTTACCCAATTTTTAATTTTGATTTTTGTAAAGTAATCTTCTTGTAATTTTCTAAATAATTCACATTTGTCTTTTACCGAAAATGTGAAATGAATATTTATTTTAACATGTATGTCATGAACGAAACTTCCTGAAACCATGAACAATATTTTATTTAAATATTTATATATATGTTTTGAAGGTTATTTTTAAAGATTTTTTTTTCAAAATTTTTTATGTATTGAAATGTTTTTTTTTCAAATTTGAAAGAATATTTTCTTCAAGAAATGATTTAAATGATCGTTCAAAATAATTTTCCATCTAGATGGAATACCTTGATGTAATTTATGCTCTATTGGTCATATAAACCAAGGATATAATTCTTATTCTTTCTATGAATATTTTATGTTTATGAAACACATTTCTATTCCATGGGTTATACCATGATAAAATTCTTTTGAAACCCACTTCTTTTTCCACAGGTTATGATATTATGAAAGGTTGAAATGATTAAGAAATATATCGCTTTTCAATGAGTTATGATATGATGAAAAGTTTATAAAAAACATTTCATTTCATGGGTTATGATATGATTAATGTTTTATGATCTTTTGGTACCTATAAATACGGTTTTTATTATGAGATGGGTGGGTCCTATATCTCACTGCAATGCATTGGGTAATGATTTATATCTCATGAGATATACATGACTGAGATAGTGAGTGAAGCCATTTCAATAAGGGAATTTGTATTATATGATGGGATTTAGAGTGAACCTTGACTACTATGATGGTTTAGTAATTTAACCCATTCCACTATGATAGACTTGGCAATGATCCTTGACTAATATGGAAATTATTTTTGTTTGCTTATGTGTATGCCAAAAATCTATGTCTTATGCCAATTTTATACTCTCATGGCTCATGTTCTTTAACTCCATTATGGTTTATGTTTTATAAAATACCAATATTTATTCCAGGACTCAATATTATGATCTTTGATATTCATGGTATGGTTTTTAAATGCTATGATCATGTTCTCATACCCTTATGTTCATGTTATGCTTCCATATCTCCCTTGTTTTCCCTTACTGAGTATCTGAGCTCACACTCTATTATGTGTCCTTTACCCATATTATGAAGAAATATATACGTATGATATGTCTAAGAAGGGTTTTAGTTATGAAGATCATAGAGGGAGATGATGTATTTTACTTATGCAACAATTGTTTGTGCTTCCTAGTTTCCAAAGATACTAAGCTATTACGATCCTCAAGTGAGTATTTGTTAAATGTAATGAGTATTCATAAAAATTGATTTAATATCTATGTATGATGATCTCATCTCTCTATAAGTAATTTTTAACATAAAATTAGAATTTTATTCTCTTTTTATCAGATATATTTTTATTTCATGTCCATATTTTAAAAAATTGTTTTAAAAAAGTCCTCTTTGTTTACTCAAACGATTTATTAATGAAATATTATTTTATCCTTGAATTTTACACGGTTTTAAAGGAATATTTATAGTGTTTTCCCAAAAGGTTCATTTGTTTCTTTCTTTACAAAAAAATCAAAAGGAATGTTTCATTTTAAGATATACAGTGTTAATGGATTTTACCATCATCAAAACTATTTTATACTATTTAGATTCTTATATCTATTTTCAATGGGTTTACAATGAAAAATATTTAAAGAAGGATTATTTTAATGTTTATCTTCCATTTTATCTATTTCTCAAAAGGAAATGATTTTTGTACAGAACCTATATTTCTGTTGAATTGATGTTCATTTATTATCTCCTATTGAATTTATGGTCATTAAATTTCTCTTGAAACATTCAATTTCTTATGATAATATTTCATTGGAAATTAAATTTTTCTAAAATATTCATATTCTTTCTATCATGGATATCCTTATTTCCTAAACCATATACCATTTCTACATATGGTGTTTTATTATAAAATTAATTTTATTTACCAGGTAAATCTTGTTATTCTATATCCTATACTAAATACAAATATTTATCGATAAGGCATATTGTATATGAATTAAATTGATTATTTAATAAATAAGGAATGCATTGGATATGCAGTGATGGGTGAGGCATAGTTATAGATAGCGCCTTGATGCATCGATAGGTCTCATGAGATAAACCAATTAGAAAAAATTATTAAATGGGATTTTGGTGTATACCTGCCCATTGATTAAACTATATTAGAACAAGGACATGATGGTAAAGATATCCTGATATTTGAGATCATGAATTTCAATATTTAGCAATTCATTAATTGATAATTCAGCTATTATTATCCATAATATTATTACATGGATATTATCCATGGATGCATTTCATACTCAAGCTATTGATTGAATAGAATATCTTTTCAATTACTTATCTTTCCATATTGATTATTCTTTTTTCACTAATGATAACTTTAGCTATATGTAACCCTTACTAAGCATCTGATCTCACCCTGTATTTTTTTTATTTTTCCTAGGATATGAAGAAGGATATTAAAATTAATATCATGTATGTGATAATGTTTCTTGTGCTATGTTTTTTTATATTTACAATGTAATATAAGAATCATGTTTTTATCTGGTTCTTCAAGACTACTAAACTGATCGATCCATGGTGATGTGATATTCTGAATATTATTCTAATGTAATAAAGTATACATCAGCTATGAGTTTCTAGTGTTTGAGTTGTTATAGTTGGTATTAGAGAAATTTTAGTAGAAACCATGTGAATATGATTTTAAATAGACATACCTAACATAATAATTATGATAACCTCTTATAGTATTTGAGAACTTTTACCATTTTAGGGATTTTTATTTTATGGCTCAATATTTATGATGATTATGAGCCAACTCATTATGTGTCATTATTTAGTAGTGGAACCAAACAAAATAAAGTAAATAAAAACCCATAATCAATGTAGGAATTTACATATTGTGCAATATGGTACTACTAGTGTTAAAACTGAGAAGATTTTGGCCATATTAGGGAAGCTAACTCAGGTTATAAAAAATAACCTTTCCTATATAGAGAAACCCATTGTTTCAGAGTGTGATTCACGTTGGAAAACTTCATGCGACAAAATCCTCCATATTTTAATAGAACTACTAATCCATTAGTAGCTGATTAATGGATTAAGTCCCTCAAAAATATATTCTTGGATTTGGGGAGATACATTAAATATTTTGACTTAACCTATGATAGTCTATCAGTGAAACAATGAGCCTGAATACCCAATGGAAATTACCTCCATCATAAGGGTTTTACTACCCATTCATGAGGGATATTTATCTCATATGGTTAGGGATGAACCCAACATTGATGATTTTCCTATTATACATGATATTGTTAATGTCTTTCTAGAATAATTTCCTAGTATTCCCCCAAATCCTGAAGTTTAGTTTTCTACTCATACCTGGTGTTACACATATTTCAAATAATCCTTATAGAATGGTCCTGATTGAGTTGTGAGAATTAAATAAGCACCTCCAAGGGAATCTATATAATGGATTCATTCATCCCGGTGCTTCTCCATGGGGCTCACCAATTCTTTTATTAAATAATAAAGATGGTTCAATGCATATTTTCATTTATTATTAGGAACTTAACAAAATAAATATTAAGAATAAGTAGCCTCTAACCCATATTGATGATCTATTTGATCAATTAAAAGGAGCTCAGTATTTTTTCATGATTGATCATTGATCCGAATATCATCAGCTAAGGGTCAAGAAAGAGGATATACCTATGACTACCTTCCATATGAGGTTTGTTCATCATGAATTTATAATATTTTCATTTGGACTCACAAATGCTCCTAAAATATTTATGGATTTAAGGAATAGTGGATTTATAGATTACCTTGATTAGTTCATATTAGCCTTTATAGATGATATTATTATATATTATAAAATTAAGGAATATCATGACAATTTCTTGACATTTTTTCACGCCCAAGGTGTTATTTTTAGGTATTTTTTTTATCTATTTGTTGTCTTTCTTTATTCCATAGCTTTACTAGGTGTTTTTACTTGAAAAAAAATAAATTTTTAGGTAGATAAAGGGTGGTTCATGATTATTACATAGTAGAAACCTTGTTTCATCCCAAAGAAAATTATGTGGACCAGTTGGTGGCACTGGATTGCCTGCACAATTAGATGCACATTTTGTAAAACCATGCAAACCAAACGATATGGCCTCAATATTTTGAGATAGATGTGCCCGTACAGTCTGGTAGAATATGCAACCAAACCATTCAGCCTGCCCAATTTTTAAATATTCTGAAATTATAGCTTTTCCTCTCCCTAATTTTAGCCCCTTTTCAAACCTCATTTCCCCATTCAACTTCCCCAGTACAAGTCACGCCTTGACTAGCCTCTAACTCCTTCTTAGAATCAATTAATGGGTTCTTTTGGATTGGATCTCCAAGGAAACTCAAGTAAGTTCCTCCCCTTTATTCTCATTTGTTTATTAACCCTTATTTCTTAGGTTTCCTTATCTCTGGTGGCTATGGTGACCAAGAGTTGGTTCAACCTAATTTATTGGCTTGATTTTTGATGTTGGTGGTATTTTATCACTTATATAGGATCTCCTCTCATATTAGAGTGTGATTTTCAACTGGTTGGTAGTGTTTTCAAGAATAAAGGTAAGTGGTACTATGTTGTTCTATTATTTGATGATTTAACTGTGCTTTCTTCTATTTCTTAATGTGTTCTAAAGTGTGTGTGTGTGTGTGTGATCATGTGTTATTTCAAAGGTATTAGGATGAATAAGTCATTGGAAATGATTTATCCCCTAAAAAATGGTTGAAAATGGTTTACTTGGATTATGATGAGTTAATTTATAGTGAAATGGGATCGTATTGTAACAAATTAGATTATTTATATATTATTTTTGGATATTATGTGGATTATTTTTTAGACCATGCGCTGAGACGACATGTGATTCTGAGGCCCTGTGTCCCCAAAATAAATGTTTGAAATATATTAAATATATTAAATATAATTAATGTGTAGTTTTCATGAAAAATTTGAATAACTCCCAAATGGGGGACTAAATCTGAAATTTGAGGGTACTTTTTAGTTTAGAATGTGGGTTTTACCCTAGGCGCGACATAATCTTTGTCGGCACAAGATTTTTTTGAAAAAGTTGTCACATACGTAAAATTAATAAGATAAATTAATTAAAGATTTTATTTTATTTTTATTCAATATAGAGACCTACTTCTTATTTAAATATACTACTTTGTATTTTGTATCAGGGTTTTCCACTAAACCCTAGAGACCTAGAAGCCGTTGGAGGGAAAAATTCTTGGTGAACGATTATAGATTGGGATCAAATCATCGATAATTGTGCCGATGGAGTTCATGGATCTCATCATTGATGAAAAAAAATTCTTCACCAATGATCAATCCATACTCAAGGTAGGATGTTTTTTTTGTGATCTCCATCTCTTTTCTTAATCCCAGACAAGAAGAGATAAATTCCACATATAGAATTGATATGTGCATCGTTGGTAGAATTGAATTGATGTAATTATTTATTTATTAGTTTTAATTTATCTCACTTCATTGGAATTCATCTATGACAATGAATCGAGGACAAATGAACAATGGCCGAGGTTCATTACTCTCATTTTTTGGCTTATGGATTTCTCCCCTATTTATTTGTTTGATCAACATTGGTATTTCTTTTGGAAAACAGTTCGACCAATAACAGGTTCTCGATCATTGAATAACCATTATTCAACATAATGGATTGAAAATACAGGTACATAACATGATGGTAGTTTCTATTTGAGGATCGACGATGAATATGGATGGATCGAGTGAGAATGGGACTGAATCGGGTGTTCTTCGTTCTTCCTAAGCGACACACGGTGTGGCTGCAGATGGTGCAAGCAGATGACTCCTGAGAAAATTTGGAGCATGGAATCTTGATAACTAATGAATATAGGATTTTCCAAACCTTAATTTGTATAATTCATTGAGGAAGGAGGCTCCGATGAAGTGGTAGATGACATAGTGGTGGGACCAACATATCTGGAAAATCCCACATTACACGACATGTGATGAAATATTACACACCATGTGGCCCATGGTTGTAGTGCTACTGTTCTGGATTGAGTTAAGTATCACGTGTTGTGTGAACCGATCACACATCATGTGACCCCTCTATGACAACTCGGCATGTACTTTAGAAAGTACAGAGACACAGGAAAAAGCACATGGCCAGTAGCGTACTGTATACTCAGACGCGGACACAACCAACTATACATGGGTTGGTACACGGGTAGACGGTACACGAACATAACCAGGAAGAATGGTTAGGGTGTTGTGGGTCTATACATTCCGTTTAATTTTTTTATATGTCGTATATGTTGATAATTACATTCATTGTGAGGATTTACCACATAGGCAGACTTGGGGATAGCAGGACACACTATATACCCCTTGGTACATCTCGTGTACCCCCTTTAAAAGTATTTATATATCTTAATTTTCTTTCTTTGGGATTTTATAGGTTTAGTGTGTTCCCTTAGTCCTTTAACTTGAGATTACAATGAAACATTACATACACATCATAGGATTTTGATCCCCTCTAGAGGCTGATTTTCAGATAAAGTTGTGGTATCTCTCTATGAGACTAGAGTGAAATACTCTATTGGATTTTTTCCCTAGATGAGGTTTGTGGAATCAGCATGAACTCCCTAAGAATGGTTTCGATCCTACATTTAATAGGACATATCGATGGGGTTTGTGGTATCATTGACATACAATCACCTACATATCAGGCTAATCCATATTGGGTTCATAGTGTCCCCCAATGGTTCTAGGCGTGACCCCCTATCTTTGCATTAGGGTATTCCTGGACAAATGAGATTTCATGGGTAGGGACTACTGATCTATACCTCTTCTATGAGATTATCCAATGATAGCATGGATCGTCGAGTGGATTCTCATAAAACAAGGGTTGTTTTGAGCAGAATCCTCTGGTCAACAGTTGGTTATGACCACCTGGTAGCATGATTTATTTCCTGTTTATATATCAATGTATCTATTATAAAATGATTTTTATATATTGTATTGATCTTACTATACTTGGAAATTCATATTTAGTGTTTTTTTGGGTATCCTACTGGGTATTTTTATACTCACCCATGCATTGGATTTTCCCATACGTGTCGTTTCTTATGTAGATGACAACACTTTTGATGTTTTCATGGGAGGAAAGGGAGTAGGTGGAGCATAGATGGATCTTTTCAAACCAAAGTGTTTATCAGGAGATTCCATTGGAATTTAGTCCTTTCCCTTGGAGCTGGTTGGACTCTTTATAGTTTTGGTTGGGCATGTATTTGGCACCTTTTTCTGCTTTCACTTGTTTTACATTTTAGCATTGTGTGAGCTTGGGGATCTATGTGTTTGTGTGTGTGTAGGTAATTTAGGATAATTCCTCCCATTTGTGGGATATTCCAACTAAATTTTGGTCTCCAACCCATGGCCTATTAAAGTGGGGTTGGGGTGGTCACATGTTAGACCTCAGGGGGTCGGGTCGTGAAAGGGTGGTATCAGTGCAATAAGTTCTACCTTAGGACCGAAGTTGGTGATATTGGTTTAGAGAAATTATGTTTAGTGTTTTGAGTTTGGATTTTAGGCAAGGGACTCTAGTGTTTGTACGGCGGCTGATATATCCATAAACTAAGACTTTGATCAGCTTCTTTTCGACTAAGTACATGTAAAAATTGGTTACAAGGAATTTTTTTGGTACTTAAATAATATAAGAATGGTTGTGTTATCCAAGTACTTATTGAGTCATCTCCCTAGATATAATCTTTTGATCAGGGTACATCTTGTTTAATTTCAGGATGGCTATACTCAGATATCTAGTTAGGATTCCACTGTGTGATCATGAGGATGATCCACATAGCGACGAGGCATCAGTATAAGGGCATGTACCAGAGATAGAACCTTAAGGTGGTTTACTAGATCCACCTCCCATTGGGTATAATTTATAATAAACAGTACCAGTTGAGGATTCATGCAGGTTGAGTGATTTTCATGGGTTTCAGAGGTATAGACCTCTCAGGTTTTAGGGTGAGCTGTACCCCCAGGTGAATGAGGTAGCCACTCGAGTTTTTTCCCTTGTGAGGGTGCTTTAAGATTAGATGGAGGTCCTCATGGTGATCCTTCTAAAGGGATATTATGGGAGAAAATGGAGTTTAGTGACTTAGTCACATGATCAGACAACTCTGTCCTGGTTAGAGGTTGATTAACTCTTCAGGGAGGAGTTCTATCCAGAAACATTGTGATCGGTGGGAATAGAGGAGATTTTACATCTGCAGTAGGGTAATTTTACCATGGTAGAATACTCAATAATGTTTACAAATATATCATGTTACTCCTTGGATATGGTGTGGGATAATTTCATTAGATCTTAGACCTTTGAGCAAGGCTTGCACTGGGACATCAGGTCTTTAGTGGTATCCCTTTGCATTCTCACCTACTTTAGGGTGCTTGAGAGAGGCTTGGTAGTGGAGATATTTCTAGAAGAGTAGGCACAAGTAGTAGGAGCTAGTAGTGGGAACACAATATTTGAGACCTTGGTAATAGGAAATTGATGGTAGTTATAAAGATCCAAGCATGTAAGATTCTTCAGAAGGTAATCCCAGGACACAGGGTCAGTGTTGCAGGGATCTTAGGGTGGCTTGAATCATCTGAGGGAGAGGAGGTGTTTCTCCTGTGACGGTCGAGGACATCTGGATCTGGATTTTCCAACCCATCATAAAACTGATCATGATATAGTAAAGGGACCAATGAGACAAATACATATGTAGTATTGAGGTTCTTCTTAGGGAAGAGGACATGACAGAGGGGCTGACATGGTTGCAAGAAGTGGTTGGAGGTTTGACATATTACTACCACCACCCCCGAGTGGCATGTTCCAGGCTTAGGGAGATGGTGGATAGGGATGAGGCCAACTAAATTCTATGGATGCCTATGAACCCAAGGATCCATGGATGATATAAGGTATGATTTTTGTTTTTTATACTTTAGTTGTAGTATTTTTAGATATAGTTGCGAGTCATTCCATATTTTCCACTTCCCTGGTTCGAGAATTAGATATTCTAGTTGAGACATTGGGTCAACACTTGAGGTTGGAGACTCTGATAGGTGGTGACTCTGTGATTTCATACTTGTGCCGACAGTGTGACCTGACACTTGGAGTTGAGAGTTTTTTATGAGATATATTTGTATTAACGATGAGGCCTTATGATTTTATCTTAGTTATGGACTGTATCTACATAGTTCATGCCTAGATTGACTATTTTAGGTGGAGGATGTAGCTCGTATATAGTGACGAAACAAAGTTTTCCTTTATGGGTGAGAAGTAAACCTTTGTGGAGCTAGATGAGATCAAGCATAGGAAAGTAAAACTGATTAATCACTATTTAACTAGCATGACTCTTGGAGCAATGGATGCTTTGGTCTATTAGTTTCATGCGGTGGTGGAAGAGTATGAGACTGTCATTCCTGAGTATGTACCAAGTTCACATCCCAATAAAGAGATAGAATTCTATAACTACTTACATCTTAGTATGACACTGATATCTACACCATCATATCTGATGGCTCCTAAAGAGCTTTGAGAGCTGAGAGTGTAGTTAGATGACTTTCAGGAAAAGAGCTTTGTGAGACCCAATGTCCCCCCTGGTCATCCTCTATATTGTTAACTAAGAAGGTGGGTGAGATCTTTAGGAAATTTTTAGATTACCAGTACTTGAATTAGGTGAATGTGAAGAATAAGTACCCACTACTAAGGATCGAAAACCTCTTTAATCATTTGATAGGGGAATGATGGTTCTCAAAGATTGACCTCAGATCAGGCTATCACCAACTGTGAGTATGGGACAAGGATATACCAAAAATGTAATTATAATGTCAGTATGGTCACTATGAGTACTTGGTTATTCCTTTAGGAAAGATAAATTCCCCAGTAGTTTTTGTGGGACTCATGAACCAGATCATTCATCCATTCTTAGACCGGTTTATGGCAGCCTTCATCAACGACATCCTATTTTGTTTGAAATCTGAGGAGGAGTACGTGAGAAACTTTAGGATGGTCCTGGACACACTCTGAGAGAACAATATTTATAAGAAGTTCTGAAAGTTTCAATTTTGGATTCAAGAGGTCCACTTTCTGAGACACATCATCTTAGAGGATGGAGTAGAATTAGACCTGGTAAAGGTTGATGCAGTGATTTCTTTGGATCCACCCAAGAGTGTTACTGAGGTGAGGAGTTTATTTGGGTTGGTAGGGTACTATCAGAGGTTTATACTGGATTTCTACATAGTGGAAGCACCCTTGAAATATTTGACTTGGAAGGTGGTTCCTTTTGTGTAGATGGAATGGTTTCAGTAGTTATTTTAAGTGCCGAGGAAGAGGTTGACAAGCGATCCCATCTTGAGATTTCTAGAGGATGGTATCGAGTACGTAGTGTTTTGTGTTGCATCAGGGACTATATTTGGTTGTGTTCTAATGAAGAGGCATGTGATTATTGACTATGGTTTACATTAGTTGAGACCACATGAGCAGAACTATACTAACCATGATCTTGAGTTATCAGTAGTAGTATTCACACTAAAGATGTGGAAACACTCCCTGATGGGAAAGTAATTTATTGTTTACTTTGACCACAAAAGTCTCAAGTATATATTCTCATATAATTATTTCAACTTGAGATATAGGTGATGGCTATAGTTACTCTGGGACTATTAATTTGAGATTGATGATACTCCTGGAAAGGGGAATGTGGTGGGATACACTCTCAGAAGTAGATCTTGTTCTTAGTTATTGGTCAAGGTATTGGAGCATTTAGCCTCATTGTAGTTTTCCTTCATGGACAAGTATAGTGATTCATATTTTCAGTCAATGGTTGTTAACCCACCACTTTTATTGTGTGTCAGGTTGGATTAGTTTGGAGATACCCACTTTGAGGCCTTACATATTTAGATATCCACTAGACATGCTTCTGATATACATTCTAAAGGTGGGTAGCATGCTATCCTTTTTCGATCTTAGATGATTGTACCTTTCATAATATGGGAGGGGTGATGTAGAAGTTTCATACATCCCCTTTGGAAGTACATACAAGCATGTAAAGAATGTACCAGGACCTCCAACATCATTTTTGGCATCTAGACATGAAGAAGAGAGTTACAAAGTTTGTCTCTCGATGACTCACATATCAGCAGGTGAAGGCTAGTCACTAGGTTATATTGAGTTTATCTCAACCCCTTGAGGTTCTATAAAGGAAGTGGGATAAGGCATCCACAGACTACGTGATGAGAATACCATGTATGTATAGGGGACATGATGTCACCTGAGTGATCATAGACTGAATCACCAATTAATCCCACTTCCTAGATATTCAAGATTAGCATTCATTAGAGAACTTGGGACACCTATACATACAGAAGATAGTCTAACTCCATAGATTTACCTCTATGATTATCTCTGAATGCGATTCTCTCTTCACTTCTCGGTTATATAGGGAATTTCATGAGGCTTTTAGGACTCATTTATGCTTAGACACAATATTTCACCCCCATATTGATGGCTAGATAGGGTAGACCATTCAGGTCTTGGAAGAAATTTTGTAGTCTTTAAGGTTGGAATTTGGCGGTAGTTGAGAATATCACCTACCCCTGGTGGATTTTGCGTACAAAAATAGCTACCATTCCACCATTGGTATGGTACCATTCGAGGATTTAGAAGGGAAACCCTAAAGGTCACCACTTTTTTATACTAACTTGGGTGATTTAGCACTCATGTGCTTGAAGTTGGTGTGGGATACTTTATAGAAGGTACATATCATCTAGAAGTAGATGAGGACTATACAAAGTTGTCATAAGTATTATGCAGACAGACAATGGAGACCTCTATAGTTCAAAGAGGGAGACCATGTGTTCCTAAGGGTCTTACCTCAATGTGGATTGAGGATATTTGGTTGTGGCAGGAAGTTATCTCTGAGATTAATTGTTCCCTTCCAGATACTGCGTAGAGTTAGCGAGGTGACATACCACTTAACTCTACCACCGTAGTTGGACCGGGTACATGATGTTTTCCACATGTTGTAGTTAAGGAGTTATGTACATGACCCATCACATGTTATCAATCAGGGTGAGCTAGAAATTGAGGATGGATCTACCTTTGTAGCGTACATGGTAGAGATTGAGTATCAATATAAGAGAATCCTTCGTGGGTGATCAATTCCCCTTGTGTGTGTCTAGTGGTGTCACTAGAATATTTAGGATATCACCTAGGAGTGGGAGACCCAGATGTGATCCTAGTACCCTTATATTTTTTTGAGTAGGTTTTTATCTTTTTAGGATGAAAAACCCTAAGGTGGGTAGAATTTAATGACTCATATTTTATATTTATAATATTTTGGATATTATATGGGTTTTTTTCGAGACCAGGCACTAAAACAACATGTGATTTTGTGGTCTGGTGTTCCCAAAACAAATGTTTGAAACATATTAAATATGTTAAATAATACATACACACAATTTTCTTGAAAAAGTAGAATAAATACAAAAAATGTTCCTAGATGAGAAATTTGAGGGCACCGTTGAGCTCAAAACATGGGTTTTACCCTAGGTGTGACATAATCTTTGTCGGCATGGGTCATTTTTGAATTTTTTTCATAGGTGTTAAATTAATAAAACAAATGAATTAAATAATTTATTTTATTTTTATTCGATACAGTGACCTAATTCCTCTATAAATATATGGATATGTATTTTTTATTAGGGTTATATCTTAACCCCTTGAGACCTAGAAGTCATTAGAGGATAATGTTCTTGGAGAATGATGTTGAATCAGGATCAGATCATGGATCATTACATTAACAGAGTTTGTGTATCTCATCAATGAAGGAAATAAAACCATTCTTTATCAAAGATCAATCAAAACTCTAGGTATAATTTTTTTTGTGATTTCCCTCCCATTTATTAATCTCGGATAAATACAAAACAATTTCATGAACATAATTGATAAGCGAATCTTTAGTATAATTGAATTTATGGAATTATTTATTTTTTATTTTGATTTATCCATCTTCATTAGTCTTCTTATATGAAAACGAATCGAGGCCAAACAAAAAGTAGTTGAGGTTCATTCCTCATGTTTTTTAGCTTATGGATTTCTACCCTATTTCTTCGTTCGATCATTTTTTGTATATATTTTAGCCAATGGTTAGACCAATACATAGTTCTCAATCATTGCACCACCATTATTCAGTGTAATGGATCAAAACCATGGGTATGACACGTGATAGTGGTTGTGGTTCTAAGATCAAAGAAGATAATTTATGGATCGAGGGAGAACCTGACTAAATTAGGTGTTCTTCATTTTTCCTGAGTAACGCAAAATGCGACTATGGATGGTGAGAGAATATAACTCTTGAGTGTATTCAGAGCTCAGAATCCTGAGATCTAGAGATGAGAGGATTGGCCGACCCATGATCTACAGAATCCAATGAAGATGGTGGCTCTAATTAAGTGGTAGATGACACAGAGGAGGAACTAGTGGATCTTGAAAATCTTATGTTTCATGGCATGTAATGCAGCGTTAGACACTGTGTGGACCCCTGGCTATGGCGCTAGAGTTTCATCTGGAGTTAAGTATCACAAACTATGTGACTTAGTTACAAGTTGTGTGAACCCTCTGTGATGGCTCAGTGTGTACTTCAAAAAGTACATGAACATGGGAAAATATATATGGCTAGTGGCACGCAATGTAATCATACACGAACATGGCCTCCTATACACGGGTTGGTACACTGGTAGGCTAGTACATGAACATATCCAAGAAACATAGGTAGGGTGTTGTGTGTATCTACACATCATGAAATTCTTCTATAGACTATGCATGTTGATACTTACATGCCGTGTGAGGATTTACCACACGAGCAGACTTGTGGGTCATTGGACATGCATTGTTCTCCCTGATATACACCGTTTATCCCCTTCTAGAGTGTTTTTATCTCTTTATTTCATTAGTTTTTACCATTATAGGATGATTATATTCCGTTAGTCATTTCCCTTGAGGGTACAATGTGACATTACATCTGCATCACATGATTGAGATCCCCTCACAGGGCCAAGTATTAGATAGATTTATGGTGTCCCTCTGTGAGACTGAAGTGCGATCCTCTGTCATCTTTGCTCCCAATATGGGGTTTGTGGAATTGGAATGAACTCCCTAAGTAGGGCGTTGATCCTCCATATGGAAGACCATATCGGTGGGGATTGTGGTATCGTTGGCATATGATCCCCTATATAGTGGGTTGATCCATATTGGGTTCCTGGTGTCCCCCAGCGGTTCTGGGTGTGACCCCCAATCTATGCATTAGGTTTTTTGAACCAGTGATATTTCTTGGGAAGGGATCAATAATATAGACCTCTTCATTGAGTTTCTCTAATGACAGAATGGCTCGTAGAGTGTATTCTCCTAGAATAAGTGTGGCTTTGAGTAGAATCCTATGGCTGGTAGTTGGTTATGAATGCCTAGTGTCATGGTGTCTTTCCTGTGTATGTCTCGGTGTATCTACTATACATTAATTTTTATGTCTTGTTTTAAGGTAACTATACTTGGTGATTCATGTTTATTTTTTTTGGTGTGTCCTACTTGGTATTTTTATACTCACCCCTACATGAGTTTTCCCCATATGTCTTGTGTATTATGTAGATGAAGAACCTTTTGATGGTTTCCTAGGGGGACAGGGAGTGGTAAAGAATATATGGATATTTTTAGACTTAGGTGTTTACTAATAGCTTGAATTTGACTTTAGTCCTCGTCTTTGGAGTAGGTTAGACTCTTTACAGTTTTGGTCGGTCTTGTATTTGGACCCTTTTCCGCTATTAGTTGTTTTAAATTTCAGAATTGTGTGGAATTGGAGATGTGTGTGTGTAAAGTTACTTTAGGATAATGCCTCCCATTTGTGGTATATTCCTACTCAACGCTGGTCACCATCTCCTGGCCTATTGGAGGTGGGCTTGGGGTAGTCACCTTTCAGACCTTGGCAGGTTGGGATGTGACATTGGTATGGTTTGAAAATATAAAAAAATCACTTAGGAACCATGGGTACCTTAGTACATTGTGTAGGAAAAGTAGTCAGGTGAGGCTATAGGGCCTCAACCATGTTTCACAAGTTGAACTATGGTACACTACTAACCAAATGATGTGATATGGATTATTACCATTCGAACTTGGGTTTGTGCCCTGTAATAGATCGTGCATAGGAATGGATATTTATATGTTTGATCATTGAAAAAAATTATGTTCTTATAAAACTAATAACATAGTTAATTAAAGGTTTCCCATGGTTCATATGTTGTGTTTTTACCTATTTTTAGTTACTCTTTCATCTTATACTTTCTTTAAAAAGAAAAGGTATGTTTTCAAACAAAATTTTTTACATTATTTTAAAACTAGAATTTTTATTTATATTCTAATGGATATGAAAATAAAACCTAGTGGGATCCTATTGGGAAATTGATCTCACACCTTACATATTCCCAATGGGTATATTTAGACCTTGTTTTATTTGGTTTTGGTAAAGGAAAGGCCTTATTTGGGGGCAGTGGATACTCTTATGAGTTGTAATAGGGAATAAGTGATAGAGGTGTAATGGAAGAGGATGTTCCTCATGTAATGAGGATTATATTTTCCATTTATTGGTCCCTTTACCTTTTTGATCATATTGTATATATTTTTAAATGTAAATGTAACTTGTGACGTGTATATGCCTTTTCTGTAGATCCTTTTTATAGATGATGTTTATGATGCTTTGTGTAAATGTTATAATGTCACTAGATAAAGATATTGATTTTGATTCTTATGGGAAAAATCATTCTCAAAGGTTTCATCGATGCCTAGACACTAGTTTCCATCCTATGGGGTTCGAGCCATGCCACGGGCCGAGTCGGGTATCAGGCTGGATGGAATCCTGGACTGGTTCATTATAATATGGTATCAACATAGGTTTTTACATTTATAAGGGTCTTGTTATTTGGTAAAGTTTGGATAGAAATGATATAGGACTATCAGGACTTGAGGTTCTGGTTATGAGTGGGGTGTCTGGCCAACACATCTCGTGACTGGCCTTAGGTTACCAAGTGATGTTATGGATTTGGTCTGACTCCTTAATGTGTAATGCACAGGTTACAGACTGGGCATGGGAAAAGTGGTTGGGACGAGTGGTTTTAATGGATTATTGAGTTGTTGTGGTTTTATTATAATTTATGTGAGTGTTTTATTATGTTTAATTTATTCTCCATGGGTTGATTTATTGATTGTTTATTTCTTTTGTTCATTGAATTGTGCAATATTATTCCTATATGAAGACCTCCTATACAGCCATGGTAAGAGGCAGGAGAGATTTATCCATCACCATTTGATCATAGATTATTAATGGGAGTGGTTCAGGATCTTTGAGCCCTGGATTAGAGAGAAAGCTCTGGTCCTTCTCAGGATAATGAAGTCGAATCGGTTCTAGAAAGGGATCGGGCTCAAAAGTTTCTTAAGCATAAAACCCATTCCTTCCAAGGAAGTAAAGATCCCCAAGAAGTGTAATACTAGGTGGAGAATAATGAGAGGATATTTTAGCTTATTATGACTCCTAAATATATTACAGTAAAGTGTGAAACATTTATATTGGAAGTTTCAAGTCATAGGTGATGGGAGTTAGTGGTATAGGCAGTGAGGCATGAGAAAATGGGATGGAAGGATTTCAAGTCCATCATTAATTAGTAGTACTACCCTGAGAAATTTTTCATCACAAAGTACCAAGAATTATTAGACCTCTATCAGGGAGAGCATTCAGTGTTGAAGTATGCCAACTACTTCATAGAGCTAGTCCTATTTTATCCTGAGGTGGTTTCTAATGAAAAGTTGGAATCCCACCAGTTCAAAATGGGTTTGTGGTTGGATATCTGATATTAGGTTTTCTTGTTCAAGACTAAGACCTATAATTATTTGGTTTACCAAACAATTATGGTAGATATTGACCAGGCTAGTATGTTAGGATTGTCTGGGATGCTTCCAACATTGATCAATTGTGGGGTTGTCTCATCTGAAAAGAAGAAGATGGATGATAAGTAGGGAAAGAAAGGTAGTAGTAGCTATGGATATCCACCATGTATAAATTTATTAGCAGTTAAATTTGGTGGATCTCTTGTGTGCCATTAGTATGAGAGACTAGGGCACACACATTCCACATGCACAAACCCACCTAGTTCATGTTATCTATGTGGATGAATGGGTCATTTTCAAATGTTTTTTAAGGTTTCCCCTCCTTCTCTAAGTGGTGTAGGATCTATGGATCATAAGGGAATAATTATTTAATCAGATGCACCCAAATATATGGGGTCTCATTCTGGTGGACATGGTGGAAAGTATTGACCTTTTATTGGTTGTATTTCACTTAATATAATTCCATAGGTTATTTTTTAACCATTGGAATAGAAAAATATAAATCACATTCACAATATAGATCAGGAACCAGTGGAATAATATGTAGCTGCTATGATATTTATAGGTATTGTTCTAATCACATCTTCCATGGTAATTTCTTTGTTCAATACATGTTCTTTTCTATCATTAATTTTTTATCACCTTGTGGATATTTTTAATTTTCCAATCGAGCCTATTCCATATGAAATGGAGTTTGTTACAACTCTTTGAAGGAGGAAATATTAGGGTTCTTAATGGCCGTCCAACCCTATCTCATTATTAGAGGTTGAGAAAAAATGGGATTTCCTTATCCTAAAGATAAACCTTTTTGATAAGATCCTAGGTATGGATTGGATGACATCATTCAAGTCCCACTTCAATTTCTATCATTAAAGGTTGAATTTTATTTCCCTCGATGGGAGAACTCAAGTTTTTTAGGGAGAATGGGATCCATAGTCAAAACGAGCTTGACCTCTACTTCTGAAGTTAGGTTGGATTACTTGTTAGTTGTTGTCTTTAATGATAGAAGATTGTGGGAAGTCTCAAGGAGTGGGATACCTTCTGTGGTGGATTATTTCCTTGAGGTATTCCTAGAGTATTTTTCATGTTTACCTCCAGAATAGGATATATATTTTTCTATCAATTTGGAACCGAGGAAACGACTGATACCATAACCCTGATATTGTATAGTCCTCACCGAGTTGATAGAGTTAATGATATTTATAGATGATTTGGAATCCAAAGTTTTAATTCAACCAAGAATTTCTCATTGTTCTGCATGAATTCTCTTTTATAGGAAAGTCGACATATCCCTTCATTTGTGTATTGACTACCAGAAGCTAAACCAGGTCACCATAAAAAATAAATACCCCTTACCCTATATCGATGACCTCTTTGACTAGATCGAAGGAGAAAGGTGGCTCTCAAAAATTGACCTCTGTTTTGGGTACCACCAGGTTAGGGTGAGGGAAGAAGATGTTTCTAAAACAGAATCCTAAATTAGGTATGAAAATTTTGAGTATTAGGTGATTCCATTCATATTAAAAAATGATCCCAAAATTTTCATGGATCTTATTAACTGGGTGTTAACTAGATACCTAAAATCCTTTATTTTGGTGTTTTAGGATGGAATCTTAGTCTATTCAAGGTCATAAGAGGTGTGCAGGTTATATTTGAGGATTATTATGGGGACACTGTGAGAGCACTATATATATTCCAAATTGTCAAAGTACAGTTTATGGGTCCAAGAAGTTATGTTTCTGGGACATTTGTTCTTAGAACTTGGGGGTTTAGTTGACCCAAAAAAGGTTTAGGCAATGATTTCATAGGAGAAGATAAATAATTTCTTTTATATCAAAAGTTTTTTGGGCCTAGTCCGGTATTATAGGTGGTTCGTTATAGACTTCTCTCAACATGCCTCACCAATGATAACTATCACCCAAAAAGGGATGAAGTTATTATGTAGTCTATAACTCCAAGTGTCCTTAAAAGATCATAAGCGGTGGTTGACCAATGACCCTATATTGATCATACCAAAGGATTCATAGGATTACATGGTCTATTTCCTTACTTTAGGTATAAGTTTGGGTTTTATGATTATACAGGGTGACTATTTGGTGGCGTATGGATCTCACCAACACTAACCACATGAGAAGAATTACCCAACCCATGAACTCAAGCTTGCAGCATTGGTGCATGACCTTAAATAATGGTGTCATTATATTTTTAGGGAGAAGTTTATAGTCTACTCATACCACAAAATCATAATATAAATAATATCATGAATGGATTTGATCCTGATGTAATGAAGATGTATCAAGTGCCTTTAGGGTTAAGAATTTGACATCATCTACACCCTAAGTAAGAGAAATGTGGTTGTTGATTCTCTAAGAAGGAAGTTACTAACTCCAGATCTAAAAGGAGTCAAGTGATGATTGGAGTGCGGTGGGACTCTTTACTTGAATGCACCTAAACGATAAAGAGGAGAGTGGTGGTATGTTTCTAGAAATCATACATTTTTCACCTTACCTTATGGATTTTATTTGGGAAAATCATCCTATATTTGATTTTTTTAGAGAAATAACCAATTTCTAAATTGTGGAGTGGTTCCTAGAGACTAGTAGTTGTATTATGAGGGTATTTTATGCATTGAGGGGTATTTTTTTATGTCATTGTCTTTGAGGAAGATGTTTTTGTTAGATTGTCATCAGTCTTGGTGGGATTTCCATCATGTTTCCACCATGATGTTTTGTGATGTGTGATGCTGGTTATGGTGGTTGAGTGTAAGGCATGATATATATGCATTTTTATCTCAATGTTTTACATGTTAGCAAGTAAAAGTTGAGAAATATAATCCTTCAGGATTAATTTAGGCTATTTATATTCCTATTTAAAAGTGGGAAAAGGTTAACATATATTTCATTATTGGGTTACCCCGTATACCATCGAGAAGGAATTTGATTTGGGTGGTTATAATTCAATTGACCAAATCCTATCAATTCATACCAATCAAGGACACTAATAAAGTGAAAGAGTTATGCAGTTTGTATATCCAAGAAATAAAGAGGATTCGTGGTGTTCTCTTCATGATCATTTATGATTGGAACCCTCATTTAACCACCCAGTTTTGGGAAGCCCTCAAGAAGGAAATGGGGCCACTATTCAGGCTTAGCATGACATTACATTCTAAAAAAATGTCAAAATAGTGTGGGATAAAAAAATCTTGGAAGAAAATATCCATGCACGCATGTTATAATTTGGTGGATCACGAGACAACCATCATGGATTGGTGGAATTAACCCAAAATAATAGTTATCAATACTAAATTAGGATGGATCCATTCGAATCATTGTATGGTTAACCATGTCGGTCTCCACTATACTGGATGAAAGTAGGAAAATCATCCTTAGTGGGACCAATCATTTTCTAGGAGATGATTGGAAAGATTCAAATAATCCGAAAGTGTTTAATAATAGATTAGAGTTAATAAAATACCTATGTTGATCATTGACACTGAGCTTTGGAATTATTAGTGATTGAATGGTTGTTTCCAATGATGACACCTCGCTTGGGTCATCTCCATCTTAGGAATAAGGGGAATCTTACACTAAGGTATATCATACCTTTTGATATTACACAGTAATTTAGAATAACTATTGGAGTTTCCTTCTCATTTGACATTGATTCATGACATTTTCTATATCTCATATCAGAAAATGTATACCCAAACCCTTCTCATGCACTATACTAGGAAGAGCTTGAGTTGGAACCCTATCTTTAAATGACTGAGAAAACAAATTTGACTGTGGATTCCAAGGTGAGAGTGCTTCAATGGAAATATATTAATTTAGTTTAGGTCCTATGAAAACATGAGAATGATGAGCATGATATGTGGGAAATAAAGTCTTCAGTAGAGGAGTAGTGCCCTCACATATTCTCTGATCAAGAAATGGGATAACTTTTTGAGGCTGAAAAGCTTCATGGTCTGGAGAATTATTACACCCATACTATTTATTTCAATTTTTTTATTTTTTTTTTGGAATTTATTTTATTCCATAGATTTCATGGTACTTTTTCCATGAAAATAGAATTTTTGGGGAGATAGAGAGTAGACACTATTTGTAGAAACTATGGCCCCCCTAGACGTTGTGTGGGCCGGTTAAAGGTACTAGAGTTCCTAAATGGTTAAGAATATGATTTTTGAAACCATGTGTCCCAAACTGTAAAAAATCAACATGTTAGGACAAAGGTGTCCTTGTAGTTGGTGCACAGTCTGGAAAACCATTTGGCCAAACCATGTGGATTGACCTATTTTTAAATATTATTAAATTATAGCTTCCCCCTTCCAAATTTTTACACTTTTTACCCCTAATTCCCCCCGTTAGATTTCTCCATACCAAAGTGTGCCTCTCATATCCTCTATATCCTTATTGTCTTTGATTCGTGGGTGGTTTTAACTTATATAATCAAGGAAACCTCAAGTAAGTTCTACCACTTCATTCTCCTTGGTTCATTCCCCCTTATTTATCTAGTTTACTACTATTCAGTGGTTATGGTGATCTGGAGTGGGTTCAACCTTATTTTGTGTCATGGGTTTTAATGACGGTAGTGTTTTATAGCTTCCATAGGATCTCATTTTGTCTTGGCCTATAGTTTTCAACCAGTTAGTGGTGGATTCAAGAATAAATGTAGGTGGTTCCATGGTATGATATTATTTTATAATTTGAATGTGATTTCCTCTATTTCTAAAGGCTTTATAAATTGTGTGTGTGTCATTGAAAATTAGTTATTTCAAAGTTATTAATTTGTGTAAAACTTTGGAAATGGTTTATCCCATATAAAAGGTTGTAAATTGTATGTTTGTCTTGTGAAGAGCTGGGTGATGTCTAAATGGGATTGGTATGGTTTGAAAATGGAAAAAATAACTTGGGAACCCTAGGTTCCTAGGAAAGTAGGCTAGAACTAGTAACTAGGTTGGCCAGTAAGGCCTCAGCCAAGTCTCACTAGCAGGACTACAATAAAACACTAACTTAACAATGTAAAATGGATTATTACAATTAGACCTTGGTTTCATCCCATCTAATGGAATGTTCATGGGAAGATAAATTTATTTCTTTGATCACTGAGATATTATGTTTCTAAAACCCCACCAACCAATCTAATTAGAGGTTTTCCATGGTGATTTTTCTATGTTATAACTTGTTTTAAGTTACAAATACATCTTTTAATTCCATTTTAAATTAAAATCTTGTTTTCAAACTAAATTTTATTCTTTTTCAACACTATCATTTTTATTAAACTTATAATAGATATGAATGGAACACTTTGTCATATTCTGCTGGGAAAATGATATAACACCCTACATATACCCAATGAGTATATGTAGACCATATTTTATCTTATTCAAGTAAAGGAAAGTCCTCATTTGGGTCTAGTGGATACTCTTTATAGCTTCCATCCTTTTACAGATTTGTGATAGTGGTGGAATGGAAAAGTATGGTCATCATGTCATGAGGAGGATTTTGTTTAATTTATTGGTCCCCTCACCCTTTTGATCATCTTGGTTTTGGTCTTAAATTTAAATTTCACTTTTAATTTTGGATGCCTCTTTTGTATATCCTTATTGTGGATAATGGTTATGATAATTTATGTAAATGTTGTAATATTGTTAGATATAGATAATGATAGTGAATATTATGGGAAGAATCATTCACAAAGGAGTTAATCAATGACCAAGGACTATTTTATAGCCTGTGGGTATCAAGAACACCCTTAGAGCCATGCCATGAGCTGGGTCGGGTGTTAGGTTGGATGAAATCCTAGATTGGTTCATGAAAAAACAGTACTAAAGACCCTAATAAATGATATGTTGTATATTGTTTTTTAATTTTTTCCATAAAAAGTTTTATTTTTGGGTCATAAAATATCAAGATAGGTTATATCATTGGATCCATCAAAGATGGAAGTTATTGAGCACTAGTATAGACTAATCATGGTAACTGAGATCTATAGTTTTCTTGGAATATCTAGATACTGCTGATTATTTTTGAGATATTACTCATGAATATCTAATCCACTCACAAATTTTACCTAAAATGGATCCAAGTTCTTGTGAATGGATAAATTTGAGGAGAATTTCATATAACTAAAGTAAAGTTTGGTTAGTGAACATGTGCTTACACGACCCTATAATAAAGAAGGGTTTGTGATATATTGTGAAGCTTCAAAGAAGGGATTGAGATGGATCCTCATGCATAATTATATGGTGATATATTATGCCTCTCACCAATTGAAAATTAATGAGAAAATTACTTGGCTCATGATTTGGAGTTGGCAATGGTAATTATTAAATTGAAGGCAGGGGGAATTATTTGTATGGTTAAAGGTGTGATATATATATATATATATATATATATTAATAAAAAAATATTGAGTTATATATTTATAAAGAAATATTTGAATATATTCCCAATAATATGATTGGATTTGATCAAATATTATGACTTCTCAAAACATTGCCACCCAAGGAAGGTGAACAAGGTGGTTATTGCACTGCATCAAAAAGACCATGCTAGTTTTTCCAGGATGAGGATACAAAGAGATCCAATATTTATGGATTATTTAAGATATATCTTGAAATATTGAGGAAAGGGGAAAGATCTTATCTTTCACAGAGGAATTTTCAACCATCCATCCATGATATGATTAAGAAGGTGCAGAAAGAAAATATGGAATTATAAAAGAAGGAGAGGAATATTCCCAAGTTCAACCATGATCTTATTGGAATGATAAGGTTTAGGAACTGAGTATATTTTCCATAAATACTAGAAATTAAAGAGGATATATTATATTAAGATAATAATTCATAATTCTCTATTTATCATTAATGTACAAATATTTAGAGAGATCTAAAAGATTATTTCTTGTGGAATAACATGAAAATGGATATTTCAGAGTATATATCTTGATTCCTAGTGTGTGAAAAAGTTAATTCTAAGAGATAAAATTATAAGGGGATGCTGCAAACATTACCTATACCCGAATGGAAATAGGAAAACATTACCATGGATTTCATCATCAAAATCCCCAAAATATCTAAAGGTCATAATCTTATTTGAGTTGTAGTCTATTGTCTTATGAAATTAGTGAATTTTATCCCTAATAGATAATATTTATATCTTGAATAGATTAGTTAGTTATACATTCAGGAAGTTATGATATTTCAAAGAGTTCCACTCTCAATCATATCTGATCAAGATCTATGGTTTACCTCAATGTTTTGGAGAAGCCTTCAACGGGCTCTGGGTACATAGTTGAGTTTTAGTACTACTTATGATCCTTAGACATATGGTCTATCAAAGAGGAACATTAAAACTCTATAATAAATATTGATAGCTTGATCTATGGATTTCAAAGGGGGTTTGGATCAACACTTTCCTTTGGTAATTTTTTTTACAACAATATGTTTCACTCAAGTATTTAGATGGATACTTATGAATCCCTCAATGTAAGGAAGTAATAAACTGTAATTTGTTGGGATGAAGTTGGAGAAATAAATCTATGGAAACCTAATATAGTTGAGAAAATGGTAGATATAGCTAAATATATTCAATATTATTAGTATCAAGGTGAACAGTGTAAGCCAATGGTAAGGGGATTTAAACATTTTCATCACCGATGCAATGAAACATCATTGTCTCCAGTGATCCAAGCCATAGTATGATCTGAGGATCTCACATGAATTATTCAAAGAGCATATATTAAATTATAATGAGTACATAGTTTATATTTAATTGTTCCCATATATCACATGTTTCCAGTGACTATTTCTTGAAGGATTTAAAGTCAAACCCCTCTAGATCTTCCACACACATTTCAAGTTTCTCTGTTTACACCATTCATTAAATTCTGGGTGCTATCACGGAGATCTGACAATCTATTAAACATCGCAATGATCACCTTGATCTCATGATTTCAATTTGTAAAGGCGTTCTTGGATCATTAACTCTGTTAGAGTATTTCTCTCTCTACGATTCAAGAGGAGAGAGAAGGTCTCAATTTCTACTGATGAACACTACATGGAATGAGTTTCTCCTTGACTTGTATAGTGGATTTATAAAATATCTGGTAAGGGTTACCTGACCCCTAAACATTTAACGTCTACTAAATAAGTAATAAATAAATAATTATGATGAACTTACTATGTCATAAATATTATTTATATTTTATCACATACTTGTAATATATTTTAAATATATTATGCGATAAACTTGATTCATTAACTCAAATCGTAATTCCCATTAATATTTAATAAACCTTGAATATTAAAATAATATTCATTCGAATAATATTATTACATGTATTTACTTAAACACTTATAAATACTTTTAATAAATAAATTTAACCCAAATATTATATACTCAAATAATAATGAATTTATTGATTTTTTGGTGATTGATAATTCTTAGACAACTCTTGGACCTCATGGTGGGGCTCACCACGACATATATAACTATTCACCATAACAAGGAAGAATATTTAACATGCTATTGTGTGTGACCCTCTAGGATCTTATCTTAATAACAGTGAATAGTATCCACAGACCAAGAGCAGAGTCTAGAAACTCATCAAGACCCCTAAAGAGGTAAGTAATAGCCATAGTAATGAAAATCATCCTTTGTGTATACACTATGTAATATAATCTCTTTATATTTAGATATCTCATGGAGAAGCATGAACACTTGTGTCATCATACTTTTTAGATTTATTGTTTATTGATCAAATTGTATGAAAACACCATCGACTAAATTTTTTAAGGATCTATGAAGGTACTACCATCCTGATCAACTAGTCCCGAGATATTACTTCCTTAACTCAGAAGTGAAAAATTATATCTTGATCATTAAACCAATTCCACATCACCAAAGACACACCCAATACAAGCTATCTCATCCCAACTTCATTATCATGGTTTCTTCCTTGCATCAAAGTACATAATAAAATGGAACATATTGATAATGATCTCATGGTTGGAGAAAAATAAGTGTGTTTATAGATAAGAAAATATAATGACACCCAAAACATGTGGTGTTCCAATTGTAGGGTCTGTCCTCATGATATCAGCTACTAGAGATCACTAAGTGTGAAATTTATGAGAATAACTATCAATGCTTATGATCCCCTAACTTTTGATAGTCACACATCAACTACGTCTAATCTGTATAATGTATCTAGACCATTGGATATTTATTTAAGATTAATTTCACAATATCTTAAGGTTCTCATTATACCCCCTGAATGTCCTGAAGACCTTCATTTTTATTGATTTTTGATAACCCCCCTTTCAAGGGATGAGGGGGAACCCTTACAAGGCCCATAGGCTCAGATATTACATGGCTCGTAGGCTTAGGAGTTTACATGACCCTAAGGTCTTAGGGAATTCAACCAGACTATCTACAAGGAACTTCCCCTCCCAAGTAACTGCAGTATGATAGTAGCTCCCCACCTTTTCATGACTGTCTATATAGGCTTACCGTGCAAGCACAGGCTAGTCCTGATGGCATAGCCATACCCCCTCATTCTGACAAATCCATTTGGCTCTGCTCTGGTGAGTGCACCTGCTCTAAATCCACTTCTGGGGCTACTCCTTCTTTTTAGTGTGTCTGGGGAAACTGCATGTGGCTCAAAGGCCTTGAGGTGGCCCGAAAGCCCTACTAATCCGAAGTCCTGGGTGGCCCTAAAGCCTTAAGGACTCCAAGCTCAAACCGGTGGCCCAAGGTTAATAGTTCCAACTACTACAGTACCGAATAGTACCTGGGAACTTCTACAACCTTTTGACATGAAAAATAATCTATGGAAATATCTGTGGATATAGAAATATCAACACTATAATGGAAAGTATACATCATAGAACTCATTCCTATGCCATCTTCTTGTGTATCTTTTGCATTGAATAAGACCAAGTCAATCTTTCTCCCACTATCTCAAGTAGAGATGTGAAAATTTTAAATAAATTTATCATAACACTTGACTAAACATTTTTTATCATAGGGATTTCTGTAATATCCTAAGAAACATTAAGGATAATCACTTTAGATTCAAATTGTGTTTTCTTGATGGAATTTTGTTTATATCCTTAACAAACACTTTTCATTAAAATAAATTTTCTTATGACATAATGAATTTCCATCATAATATAACTCATATGTTATCCATTTTCTATGATAGATAGAATATGGTTATGGGATAATACCATTATTTTTATGGATATCTTGAAAAATAATGAAAGTTTATGCAATGGATATAAGTTGCAAAATTGTTGCTTGTTTTACTTACATCACGTCTCTTATGTGTATAAGTAAATGTGTGTGTAGGAAATACTCTTTGAAAAATTATATTGATGAGTGTTAACATTAAGACTCATCATCTATCATACTTATTAGAATCACAAATTTGATGGGGATATGGTAAAGTGTGTTTAGGAATTAAATCACACTCCATTATATTGATTGATGAATTCTAGGTCAAGATACTCTTCAGAAAACTGGCCCGAAGAAACTTTTATACTTTCTAACCATTAATACTCTATAATTAACTTTTAAATTACTTAATAAAAATTTAAAGGAATCAAATTAAGTATATTTACCACTATCATACCCTTGGAATAGTTCACTCACTCTAGCTTAACTGCTTTAGAAAGCTGTGTGACTTACCGTTATTTCTAAAGATGTATTTGTCTAAAACTAAGTACATAAGTGTGTCAATAATACATAAGGTATTTAAATACAAAGAGTCTAAAACCATAGTGGATATATCCTTAACAACTATTTTGTTTTCTTGACAAAGTATAATCTTTACACAACTGGGTAAATAAGTCTTACATTTTAAATTCATCACATATTGCAAATGATTCAAGCATTATAGATCTATTTTTTGTATATTAAACACTAAAAAAAATTCATTACTGAAATAGAATAATTTTCCCTTGTATCTTAAGGTAATGAGAGATAAATATTTTGTTAATACTTAAAAAATGTTCAACTAAAATCATTTACATGGAAATTAGAATTTGTTTGCTTTTCATTGTTGACTTAGGAACCACCCTTTCTTAGTCACTTGGATAATACAACTTACTTCTAGAAATATTTCTATAATTGGATAATTTATTTAAATAAACATATGTAATAGGAATATTATATTTAATACCCATGAAGTATGATAGAAAAATTAATTTTAATTGATGGATATACTTGAATAAAAAGTGATTACTTGCTTTTTAATTTAGTTCATTACATTTAACCTTTCAAGGAGTTATTTCATGAAATGAATAGTAAATAACCACAAGTTTAATACCTATTTTTTCTTTTAAGGATGATTATAAGTTTCCTTTGATGTCATGATTTTTCCATTGGACTTTTTCACCTTGTATTTTAACTTGTTCCCCATAAGAACTAAATTTTTTTGTAAGTTCTTATTGACTTGGTTAACCTTTCCTAAAACGCAGCAAAATGTTTTCTCTATACGGTTCATTTTCTAATATTAAACAAAACTAGAGTATTTGGGTGAAAAATATTTAAGAATGATATGTCTTTAAAGGTCATGATCTTCCTTTAATATTTACATGTATCTAGTGAAAACAATTATCTTATTCATATATTACTTCACTTTCTCCTTATAAGCTTCTTGAAGATGAGACAACATGTGAAATCGTCTATGTCCTAATGTAATATCCATAACTCAAATTGTACATTGATGATAACATTATTAAATAACCATTATATGTGTATTTCATGAGTCTCCTGTAAGCATTTTTCTCACCCTCGCTCCTTGAGGAGGCTTAAGAGGTATTGGGGACTCTAACACCTTGAATTTATGATATCATAGTACTTTACGCAAGTGCCTATACTACTTGTTGGAAACTTGTTCTAGTTTGGAAATTTTATTTGTACAATATTTATAAAAGTGTACTTATGGTATTACTTTTCATTTTATATAAAAATAAAATCTATAAGATTAGTAATTTTATCTTGATTAATGATTATACATTATTGATTAATTTAATCATCAAATGTCTCCCACTATTTTATCGAAAAAGAGAAACCCCGTGTACTAGAATTATAATACTCTGTCACTTGATTATTCTAGTGGAAATGATCCTCGAAACCTCTCTTAATAGTATATAATCTATGTCTATTCTACTAATTGGATAGTTCATGGTACACATTTGACTGGCTAACTACTATAACTCGCATCTCCTTGTTCTGTTGAGTGAAGTCCCAACTTCTAAAATCATAAAATTGATTTACTCAATGCTTTCCTCTAAAGATTAAATAGGCTAGGTATGGATAATCCCTTTCTACCAACTTTAGTTAATTCAACCTATCGTTCTCATAATAAATCACCAGTAGTAGGACACACCCTCAACTATGGCTGACGAGCACCCTTAACACCTTACCGTGTTCAAATTCAATGGAAGGTATTTGCGATTTAATATTTCTTTTACGGTTTTTATATTTCTTGAAGAATATAATAATATTCTATTAAATATGTCAATACTATGTTATCACGTTCACAACTCAACATTAATAGAAAAAATTCATCACAACTTTATGCATTTTACTATTTATTTTTTTATGTGTTTCCCACTATCGTGAAAGTACATTAAACAATAAATAATGCATAAAGGAAATAAAATTTCCTGACTAGTGTTGAATATCTAATATTGGTCGTTCCATTTAAACTCAATGGATCGACTAGGACCTAGGGGTATCATAATTGAGTAGGGTCATGAACCAGTATGTGGATTATCCCCAGTCTAGTGTGACCACTTCTCATCAGGATTTATCCTCAATTTGGCGTGGTTCATGACTTACCACATCATCGTCAAAATATAAATGAACTCACATGCATGCGAAGGTTTCTCATAAAGTGTAAAATAAATACAAAAAAATACTAATAGACACATAGACCCCTATACATATTGAATAAAAATGATGATGGACAAACCATCTAAAACTAATTAATTAGTACAAGCATTGAATGTAGGTAATAGATAATTAAATAAATTAACCCAGACATACACATGTTTGGTTAGTGCTCAAGACCATTTGAATGATAAAATAAAAAATAAAATAAATTTAATTACATGGAAATTTATTAAATTAAACGAATTATTTAAATTCGAATAATTAAATTCTATTTGATCCACAAATTAATTTAACTTATATTCAAAAAAGTAAGTTAATTAATAAATTTAATTTTATACCTAAAATTAAATTAATTAGTCAAATAATAAAATCATTATTATTTTTAAATAAAAAATCTTCGGGGCCTGAGGCTAAGAAAATCCCGATCAGAGCATGGGGAATGGACAGATGTGGTAGTTTTAGTAGGTCGGATCTAGCGAGGTCATGTGTGCTGGTTCCTGACTAGATGATGGTTCATTGACAGAAAATAGATTGGTGATGGCAACACGTGGTCTGAGTTAGGGTGGCGTAAGACTGGTAGGACCCATGAACCGAGGACTGTGTCAGGATCTTGCTGTGGTAGTGGGATTTTTCCATAGTGTGATAGCTTGGAAGAGGGATCTTAGTGGTCCGGTGAAGTTGTAGGGTGGACGTGGGCAATCACAGACAAATGGTCTTAGCTGGAGGTCTTATGCCCAGCAATGAGTTCTAGGAGGCGGGAACCAACATCGACATCCGACCAAGATGATGATAATGCTGTAGCATTCGTGCTCAATGAGGTGGAAACCAAAGAGGCTGAACCTGGTGTCAAGGCTTCAGTGAGTTGTGTGTCTTTTGTATGGAGGCGGTTGTCGAGTCGATGGATGGAGCATATTGGAGGAGGGGTTCAGGTCAAGCCGGAGCACCCGAGGGTGGCAGTGAAGGGATGGATTCTTCTGTTACCCATCCCTTTTTTCAATTAAAAAAACTATCTTATTTTATTTTTTTTGTTTGTAGTTGACCCGCCAACTCATTTGTACCCCCCACCATTTTTTGTATCTTCAAAATCACCAAATCAAGGACTTTTAAAAGTATTTTTTATTTTTTATGTTTTTTTCTTGTGAAAATAATCCAACAACCGCTGCCTTAACTAGCCCTATTTTTCTAAATCTTATGAAATATATTAATGAAAAAAACATATTATTAAAAATTTTATTTCCACAATCATTTGGAATTAGAGGGTGGCGAGAAAACACTATTTTAGCCACCGTCCCACTAGTATAAGTCTTCTATGTAGATCATTCCATAACCAGCCATCTAAAAAAGGTATAATTTAATATGTAAACAAATATATTCTAAAAATTAATACCCATGAAACTGAAAAATGATCTGTATTAAAATTTTAGGATGGCTATTACTTGGCCTTAAAAAATAAGATCGACGTATGATGTATTCTTTTGGGACCAAATTTAAGACCTCTACTTAATTAAATGAAAATTAATTTTTTTTCTTGTCTTATAAAATTCATGTTATCCCTATGATAAAAATTATTTGTACCGGGGTATGTAGAGGAATCCAGTGGGCCAGGGATTAAACTTTTTTCATCACCTCAGCAATGAAACATCATCTTCTCTGGTGATCTGAGCCCCAATGTGGTCCAAGGATCTCAGATGAATTATTCAAAGCATAGAAATTAAGTCAGAATGTGTACCTCATTCATATATAAGAACACTTATCAGTCGCACGTCACCATCGACCATTTCTCAAAGGATATTATTCCTAAATCCTAGATATCATCCACACATGCTTCAAGAATCCACACATACGTCGTTCATCAAATTTCAGGTGCTAGAATGGACCTCCAACAATCTCTTCGACAACAAAACAATCACCTCAATCTAATTTCATTAATTCATGAAGGCATTCTTGGATCGTTCGCTCAGTTAGAACATTTATCTCTCCAGGATTTATGAGATATAAGATCTAAATTATGACTAATGAAAAGTACATGGAATCACCTTCTCCTCAATTTATATATTGGATGTCTAAAATACCCAGTTAGGGTTCCCTGACCCCCGTATATTTAATGTTCACTAAATAAGTAATGATTAAATAATTTTGATGAACTAACTACATCATAAATATTATTTATATATTATCACATAATTGTAATATAAATAAAATATATTATTTGATGAACTCAATTCATTCACTTGACTTGTAATTCCCATTAATATTAAACAAACCATGAATCTTAAAATAATATTTGTTCGAATAATATTATTCATTGTATTTACTTAAACACTTTTAAATTCTTTTAATAAAAAAATTCAACCCAATTACTCTATACTCAAATAATAATAAATTTATTTATTTTTTGGTGATCAGTAATGATTGAAAAAATATTTGACCCCATGGTGGGGACCACCATATCCTATATACTTATTCACTTGAATAGGGCATAGTCTTGAATGTGCAATTTTGTGTGACTATCTGGGACCTTATCTCAATAGTAGTGAATAGTATTCACAAACCAAGAGAAGAGTCTAGAAACCCATCAAGGCCCCTAAAGAGATAAGGAATAATCATAGTAATGAAACTCATCCTATGAACACACACTATTTAATATAATATTTTTGACTTTAGATATCTCATAAAGCAGGGTTCACACTTGTGTCACCATCCTTTCTAGATTTATTGTTTTTTGATCTAACTTGAAAAACTTACCTTTGGCTTCCTTGGCCATGGATTTGTGAAGGCACTACCTTCCTAATAAACTAGGATTGAAATATTACTTCCTCAAATTAAAAGAGAAAAAAATCTATCTTGATAATTTAAACAATGTCATACCACCAATGATGCACCCAACACAAGCTACCTCTCCATGACTTCATTGTTAGGGTTTTTTCCTTGCATAAAAATATGCGATCAAATGGAACACATTGATAATGATATCAAATTAGGAGAACAATACACATGTCCTTAGATAGTAATGTCCAATGACACCAAAAACACGTGGTGTTCCTATTGGTGGGTCTATTTTCATGATCTAACCTACTAGATATCACCAAGTGAGAACTTCATGAGAATATGTCTCAATGATTATGAGCCTCTACACGTGATAGTAAAACATCAACTGTATCTAGTTAGTATGATGTATCTATACTATATGACATTTTTTTAGGTTTAATGTTATAGTATCTCAAATTTCTCATTATATCTTGGGAATTTCAATAACCTTTTGATACAACAAATTATATATAGAAATTACCATTTAAATTTTGGATGTAGAAATATCTACACTATAATGGTAAGTATAAATCTTGAATAACTCACTATATACATGGAATGGTAATCAAAATTAATGACAAATTTGGGTATAGGGAACCCACTTTTACAATAAGCAACACATAAGGGCATCTTTAAGTTGAAAAAAAATTATTCCGATAATCATCGGTGTGATTTAGATTTCAAAGTTAGTGCAACGTATTCATATAAATATTTCCACGGAATAAAGTTATGATATTTGGAAATAAGGGAAATTTGATCCCTAGATATATTGGTCCCTTTAAATTTCTTGATCGTATTGGGGTGGTAGCTTATTTCTTAGCGCTTTCACTAAATCTCTCTCAAGTTTATAATGTGTTCCATGTATCTCTCTGGAGGAAGTACAAACCTAATTCCTGAAATTCATTGAACTCAGAGTTCACACCACTGGAGAAATACCTATCTTATAAGAAAAAACCAGTGTAAATTCTGGATCATATTGAGAAAGTTCTACAAAACAATACCACTCATCTAGCCAAGGTTTTGTGGTGAAACCATAAATTTAAGGAAGCTACATGGGGACCCAAGGATGTGATGATGCATAAGAATCCTTAGTTTTTTTATCTGCATGAAAAAATTTAAAGGGAGAAATTATTATAAGGTGGTAGAATGAAACACCATGGGATTTTAGGATATATTTTTTTCTTTAAATAAATTTATTTTCTTTGATAGCTTGTGATACATGAAACCCTGAGTTAAAATAAACCATAATATAGTATGTCATTAAAACCAAGATGTTTAAATGGTGAAGTGTATTGGAATAACCACATTTCATAAAAAATATGTATAAATGTTTTTTTATAAAACAAATCTATTTATAGATAAGTACTCATTTTTTAGTAAAGTCATTATATGCTTTAAAAATATTTTTCCCTCATTTTTTTTGGTTTTTTTGAGAAAATAATATAATTAATTTATTTATATTTTTTTCAACTTTATTTGACAAAATAAAATTTATTTTTGAAATCAAAATATCAAAATTATCTTTTGGTTATTTTTTTGGGAATTTTCTAAAAAACATAATTTTTGGGTGAATAGTGAAAATACCGATTTTTAAAGAAAATTGTATTTTATTTTTTAGAATTTTTAATGATTAATATGGATTTTTATTGGTTTAAAAATTAAATTATTTTATCTTTTTTAAATATAAATTAATTTATCCCTTTTGGATCAACATTATACTTGATCTTGGTATAAAAATAATTTTACACTTAAAAGGGATTTTTTTTCATAAAACAGTTTTTTTGTGGCGCTTTACATGATTATTATAAAATAAATTTATGAAACATAATTTGATAAAATTTATTCCATATTTTGAATCATAATAATAAATATCATATAATAAATTCTACTTAAGTTCCATTCATAATAAATAGTAACAATTATAAAATTTTGTCACCATAGTAAAAGGGTAAATTAGGTTAACATAGGTTAACATTAAGTGATATGGACACCATTTTTCATATTATTTATTATTGGGTTAATTTATATAAAAAATTATCACCTTATTATCTATATATAATTTTTATGGGACACTTTTCCAAGAAAATGACCTATATAATATTTTAAGTGAAGAGAAATACAAAATGTCACTCTCTATGTTTTAAATATCTATTGTATGTTCTAATTGGGATAAGCAAATGTTATAAATGAATTTAAAAGTTTATTTTTATTATTATTGATTTATTTTTTTAATTTAGATTTATTTTTAATTTTTATTAATGGTATAATTAGCCTAAATTCTTTCCGAACGCAGACATAGTTCTTGTGCAAGGAGTAGAAAAATCAAAGTAAATATTTAAAAAAGAGAGTAAAACTAATATTTTTGGGATTAATTATAATTACACAACAATTTTATAGTTAATAATAATATATTAGTCATGGTGAAAATTATTATATTTTATTTCAACCTTTATCGCGATAAACATGCTGTTAAATTAAACGAATATTTGAAAAAGTCATTAATGATATTTTATGAAAAATAATATTTTATTAAATTATTTAAAAATAATAAAAATTTGAATGAGTATAATTATGATCATAAGTGGTATAAAATTTCATCCCTTATCCATTTATGAGAAATTTTTTACCTTATAATTAAAATTATAACCCTTTAATATTTAAAAAGTCATTACTGTGGTTAAGGTTAAGATTGTTTAAGGAAGGGGTTACACCAAATGATAAGTTTTAAAATAAAAGTTAAACCTAATAAAAATTTATTTGTTTAATTTATTTCAACCATATCATATTTTATATTCTATTTTATTTACACATGGTTCCACTTTAACTTGAAGATGAATTTATAATATATGAATATTTTTTATTAATTCCATGTGTTCTTTTTCATTCACAATAAAAAGGCACCACCTCTTCTCTCTTATATACACCACATAAAGCCATATAGCTCAACCAAAATATGAATTTTTTTTATAAACATCCTTATCCAAGATATAAAAGTTCAGTACTTCCCAAAAGACCAACTCTAGGTCACTTAAGGGGATATCTAAAGGATCTGTTTTAGAGAAGAGGTAATTATCTTCGATGAGAAATTTAATTTTTATTCTTCTATTACCACATTAAATTATATAATTACTATTACAATATAAAAACACCAGTATATAACCTATAAAAATATTTTATTATTTTTATTTCGTAATATTTATCCGTCTCCTTTCACATCAAATGGGAAACAAAACCATAGCTTGTATGTACAACAGACTATTGTCACACGAACCGATGTAATTTGTATTCCATTACTGCCTCACATGGATTTTCATAATGATGGAAATAATGAATATATATGATAATTATTACATAATTAAAATTATATCATTATAATATTACATCTACTTCCTTACCCTTCCACCCATTAAAAATGATAATGTCACTCATTCGTGCGTACGTCATACCATCTCCACAAAGCGATGTGATTGATTTTTTTTAACAAGAATGATTTTAAATATGTACATAATTAATATGTATGATGTTTATAATGATTAAAATTCTTGATATTATATAACCATTATCAATATACAAGGACCATAACTACTGAATCAAAACAAACATGAAAAATGAATTAAATAACCCTCAAAAATGTAATAATAATAAAATATTGATAACAAAAGGGTGATAAAATGTTATAAGTTGATAATATATGATATTATATATATATACATATGGTTATGTTATATAATTATAATAAATAAAAATTTATTATATAGGTGTTTATAATCACTTACAATCAAGTTGAACTTAAGGTAAAGGGTTTCTTAACTCAATTTCATTTTAATGGGTTATATCACATCTCCATTGATTGGGTTATGACAAGATTATATGTGAAGTGAAGTTTTTTTATTTTATGTTTTATTTAAAAATATCTTGTGTGTATTTAAATTTTATACTCAAAATCTATTGATTGGATAATTCTCATTTCAATTATATTATCTTTGTAAGGTTTTTTTGTAGCAATTTCCACTCTATTGAGTCATATTTGGTATTATGCACCTTTTTTGTGGTGTATATAATTACCCTATGATATATTTAATGTGAATATATATGTATTCATGGTGATTAAATTTTAAATTCATGTTTAATATTTCAAATGGTTACAATTTAAAATTTACCAAAGAGGTAAAAATTCATTTTACAATCTCATTTTTGGGATTGAATTTATTTTCATTGAATGAAAATTATAATATAACCTTAGTAGACTTCATTTATTTTATTATACTATAGATATTTAATGAATTCACATGTTTTATTATAAATTTTACTCTCTTTGGAACTTTAATAAATCAATATAATGTTTAAAATAAAAGTTGATCTTGTTTCTCTTTTGATTGGATGTATTTTTATTCCATGTCTGAATTTTGAAAAATAATATTTTACAAAATCCATCTTTATTTACTCAAATAATTTATTAATGAAATTTTATAGGGTATTTATATTTATATAATGTTTTAATTTAATATTTCTAATGTTTTACCAAAAATGGTTATTTTTTAATTTCATTAAAAAAAGTCAAAATGAATGGTTATTTTTAAAGTATACAACATTAATGGATTTTCCTGCCACCATGACCATTTACACCATTTATATTCTTTTAAAAAATTTCAATAGTTTCACAAATAATTGACCTTAATGAAATCTTATTTTAAATTTTTTATTCCATTATCTTTATTTCTCAAAAGGATATTATTTTAGTACATAACCTATATTTTTGATGAATTAATGGTCATATTTTATCTCTTATTAATTTTGTGATCATTAAATTTCTCTTGAAACGTTCAATTTTTTATTATCAAATTTCATTATACATTACATTTCTCTTAAATATCTATATTATTTGTATCGTCGATATTCTTATCGCCTAAACTATAAACCATTTCTATATATGGTGTTTTGCAATGAAAGTAATTTGATTGATTGGGGAAATATTAATATTCCTTATCATTTACTCAATACAAATATTTTTCGATAAGGCATATTTTTTATGATTTAAATTGATCATTAAATATATAAGGAATTCATTGGACATGAATTAATGGGTGGGTCCCAGTTATAGATTGCTCATTAATGCACTGACAGGTCTAATGAGACAGACTAGTTATCCAAACTTATTAAATAGGTTTTTGGTGAATACCTACCCATCAATTAAACTATCTTAGACTAAGGCCTTGATTGTGAATATATCATGTTGTCAGAGATCACAATTTCCAACATTAATCATTTTTTTAATTGACAGTCCAGTTATTATTATCCATGAGATTATTTCATTGATATTATCCATGTTTTCATTTCCTTATAAAGTTATTTATTAAATGGAATGTGTTTGCAGTTATTTGTCTTTCCAAACTGATTATGCCTTATTAACCCATTATATATTCCATTGTATGTAGGCCTTACCGAGCATCTGATCTCAGCCTTTTTTTTCACTTTCCTCGGGATATGAAGATATATATTAATAATAATATCAAGGATGATAGTATATTTGTTATGTTATGTTTTTTATATTTACAATATAATATGGTAATCTTGTATGTATATCGTTCTTCAAGACTACTAAAATAATCAATCCTTGATGACCTGATCTCTTGTATCTGATGCTAATGTAATAAAGAAAACATTGGCTCTCAGTTTATAGAGTTGGGTTTTTCACATTACGAATCACATATATTTCATTAAGGCAAGGGTCCTTCCCCCTTGAATCTCTCACCAGATAGATCAGTTGGGTCAATTACAATCCCATTATTAGAATATTTTATAGAAGAAATAAGAAACAATCCCCATCCAAATGGATGTCCTATAGATATAGTAGGAAACAGGTCCCCCATGGATTCTTATAAAATTGGATATAAAAGTTAATGTGAATATAAAATGTTAACATAATAAACATTGAAGAAAAATCATATTACTTCTTATTAGGATATTATTTGACTAACCAATCTTTTATTGGTTGTGTGTATACAATGACTCATCATCTCATGCACTCTATAACTATAAAATATTATGTCATTGATGACTAGATTAAATCCTCGGTATCCTAGAGATAGATTTTCACTACTTCTAGTTGATCCAGATAAGAATTTCCATTGAATGTGAATAATAATTAAAAACATGTCAAGTAAATTTTCCTTTACTAGATAAAACCCCAATACTCTTCTGTGAGAAAAGGGATTCTCCTAAAATCCCATTATATTCAAGCCACTAATATTGCATCATAAATAAGGATAAACTGTCAAGGATCTACCCAACCTTTCAATGTATTTTCTTCTAGGTTCCTCATTTTTTACTACATTTTGGAGATGATAGTCTCCCTCTAGGTAAGAATATTATGAGTCCCCTTGGATTCCACTTGTAGTTTTCATTCTTCCTTTCCTTCCATTTTTGGTGGCCCTTAAATTTAAGGTACAAATTTATACAACTACCCAACAAGGTATGATCGAACCAAACCTCCAATATATTCACTAATGAGCTTTATGGAAGGCTAAGATGGCATAAGGGTGACCTAAATTACAATCTCCTCCCATGTGAACATATTCTATAACTGAATTGAGACCATAAGGTGTTTTTTTGATTCATAAATTTTAAGGAGGAGTGATTTATTCATTTTACAGATAATGTGATTTCCAATAAAATATTTAGGGAATATATAACTCATAGATTAATTCCCTATCTATCTTATTATCCAACAAAAATTACCTTAGGGATATTTGATATGATCTATCCTCATCGATTCTGGTTACATTATCCATAAAAATGTTGGTTTGTGTAGAATATGGTGTGAAGATGAACTTGTTGTTTCAGCCTAACATGGTCGTTATATCTTTATTTCTCAACTAGAGTGTCCTGAAACCACCTAGACACTTCAAGTAGGGACTGAATAGAGTATTTGTGATTTCATGATTATTAATAAAATAATATCCCTCTACATGAGATATAATCCAACCCAAACAAATTTTAAAGTGGTTACAAATCAAAATAATGCCTTCACATTATAGATATGCAGAAGGAGAATATTTAATTTTTCCAGCACTAGCACAGCTAGGTTAATCTACCTTATAATGTCTGGTTGGTATTCCATCATTAATTTCATGACTCTAACCCCAATATGTGAATAATATACTAGAATAATATATATTCTGAGGAACATGTTGAGTAATGATGTCAGATAGATAGTTCAATCGATTTTAGGGTTGAACACCCAACCCTATGTCACATAGAGTCCTTTTTCTTATATTATCCAGTGTGTCTCAGGGAGCCTATGAGTCCTACAAGTTGGAAAATAATTTTTTCTTCTCACTTGAGATACTTGACTCTCAGATTAAATGAACATCTAATTTTATGTGATGAATGTAATATTGATCTTTAGGTGAAGATAGTCACTTTTGACATTCCATGCCATTATAAATATATCCCTTATAAATGGAAGATACCTCTCTACATTATCCCATATAGGGATAGGAGAGAATAATTAACTGTATATATATACCATAATTAAATCTCCATGAATCATTTGCACATCCCGAAGGATTATCCCAACCACTTGTTAAACTAATTAGAAAGTTTTAATATCTAGACTCCATTAGCTGATCAAATTTTGGATGATTTTATTATTATGATGGTTAAAGTATTGAGAGACCCTGATAGGTTTGTATAATCAAATAGTTATTAACTCTTGTATGAATTCAAAAAAACATTACTACACCTTTAAAGGCCATCCTCAATTCACTTTGAAGGCACCCCTAGAGAACATAACCCAAATCAATGTTCAACCTAGCCTTTGATCAGATATATACTTCTCGAGAATATATCCATAGTTAAGGGAATCCAGTTATAACATTCATTTCTCTCAGTTTGGGGTCAACATGATATATCCTAGAATTTATCCATTTTTGTGATTATCTTCTCTAGTAAACTATCCTTCCAACAAAATATTCACTCGGGTTAACCCTACATGATAGTGGATCCTATTGATTGGTTGGGTATTAGTGAATAATATTGGAATAGGCACATCAGCTAGTAACCTAGAACCATGCATGGGGAGCCTCTCTCATATTGGATAGGTTTTAAGTCCTCTTCCCATCATCTCTAAATGTATATAGTTCTTTGGGGAATGATTTTCCATTGATTAGAATCAACACCTTGCACTATCCTTGAACCAACATATTGAGTTATTTTTAATAGAGTCATAATCTATTAAAAAATGAAGATAGACAAGTTTTGAAAGACTTGGAATAATAAGATTATTTGAAAGTACAAATCCCATCCTTTTGGGTACCCACTGAGTGAATATCATAGACATTATGTGTTCTATATAGTGCTATGAAAACCAAATAGAATGATGGGGTAATCGAATTCAAGAAAGGTAGACTTCATGAAATTCAAATCCCACTAGTTTACATTCATATTTTTTTGAATTGATTTGATATTTTGTTAAATAAAATTCATAAAGGTAATACCTATAGAAAATAAATCCAATTTTTAAGGAATTTATCCTTAAGCTTCCAATATTTGATGTAGTAGGAGCCAAAGATCTTTTAAAGAATAATGAAAATAAGTGGGGGCTATATTTATAACAACCCGAGCCCGCTCTTCTGGACACAATTCTTAAAAATGCCATGTAATGTTTTTTATAAAATTAACTAAACAATTACAAAACACTTTAAAGAAAAGAGGATATTTTACCGGTCTAGGTTCTGGAGGATTAGACAAAACCTTACATTTACCAGAGTTGAATAAAAATAAAACAACTGTCCACTACACTTCCGCGCGCGCTATCTCCAAAAGCAATGACATCTGTAATTAAATGTATAAGATAATTGTGAAAAATCATTTTAAAACAAAGGGTGAACATTTAGTTGACCAGCAAGTTGTTTTGAAAACCTTTGATAAATTCTTTTAAAAATATCACTTTGATAACACATTTGAAATATTAAATTAGAAATACATTTGTAAAATAATGCTTTGAAAAATAATTATACTTTGAAAACACTTTTAAACTAATATAGTTATTCGGTTGAAAATATTTATAAATCCCTTAAAACAAAAAAACTAAGGCCACTCGAAACATTGAAGGCTATATTGGGCCAACCCACTTGAGGGATGAATTCATTATCCAATTCCCTATTGAATTTACAAAGTTCAAGCACCGGTTTTTATAAAACATTTTTGTATTAGCTTTCCTTATATACATAAAATTTTCACTGGTGTTTTAGTTTTGAAAATATATTTATAATCATGTTTGGAACAAATAAATACTAATATTTACTCAAAATTATATATTTGACTTGGTACGATCAAATATCATGATACATGACATTGAATAATCACACAAAAGATTAATCAACATCCACACACTTAAAATTTCATCTATATTTCCATTAAAAATTTTTTTTTGTAAATTTTATTTAATGATCAAGTATATATATATACACCTATATATATATGTGTATGCATGTATGAAATGTCATGAAAACTTATCGATATATGGCTATAATCATGATATGAGTATGAAATGCATGTAGATCCATCATTTAAATTCCTAAAATTCCATAAATAATCAATTACTATATATATTTTTAATAAATAATTAATCCAAATAATAATAATTAATATAATTCATTTGAAACATAATCTTGATCCTTACAAAATAATTTTGAAACATAAAATCATAATTTTGGATTAAATAGTATCTCGCTAAATTTGGAAAACAAAACATTTGAATTATAAAATGACATAATTTGGCATGATCAATCAAATAAATGTTGAAAATAAGGAAAAATAATTTCAATATAATTGATTATTGCATATCAAAATAAAAAGATGGTATGAAACATAGAATTCTCTAATATTCATAGAATTAAATAAATATACATGTAAATATATCTCTTTCAGAAAATAAATATCATAATTTTGAAATAAAGAAACAAACTATTCCTTACAAATTCATTGCAGCTGGTTACTTCAAACACTTCATATCTCATTTAGACAAGGAAAATATAACATGGCACTGCGCCATGAACTCCCAACTACTGCAAGCTCTTTAAATACTCAAATAGAAGGTGCATCACAAAAGAATAGATTAGATGAAAAATGATGACTATTTTTTCCCAAACAGACTTCTATTTATAGACTTAATTGAATGTATAGATATAGGATTATAAAAAGCATCAATATCTATTCATGAAAAATAATAGAGGGTAGCTGGATGCAATTAATTAGAATTGATTAATTTAATCAATCTTCTCTATCAAACTTCAATGAAAGAGACCTAACAGAATTGTTGAAGATGAAAAATTCAAAAATTATGCTAGATCTAACAAAATTGTTGAAAAAAAACTTTCCGCATTTACATTAATAATATTTATACTATTTTAAACAGTGATGTGAGGGAAAAAACAAAACGATGATAAATGTAGTTATAAATTCAATACAATGAGAGGACCAGATAATGAAGATAAACACGGAAAGTTGAAGAATATTGAAAAACAGGTCACCGGTAACCAGATCTCACCAAGATTTGGATATATATAGAAATTGAAAGAAATTGCAGATATGGATGAATACATTGAATCCCAAAAAAATGCACATACGAATAAATGACATATGATGAATTTAATATCAGAGAAGATCATAATATCAAATAAACTAGTTAAACTAGCAGATCTAAAAATCAACACTCGAAAACGATCTAACCCGACAAGATCCAAATTCTCAATCAAAATCGTCTGCATCTCACTCGGATTCGACCTCACACCCTAAACTGCTCGGACTTCGGGTCAACTCGTACTCAACTTCATTTTTGCAAAAAACGTTGACTTCGCACATCCCGGTCCAATTCACACCTACGGTCGATCTCCTGAAGATGAAAAGTGCTTACCTCTTGACTCGATTTCTCATCTTGGCCAAGCATGTCATCGATTGCAAACCCCCATGGCCGAAGCTCGATTTTAGCCTCACCCTAAATCGGTCTCCAAAAAACCCTTGAAACCTGGTTTTCATTTCTTCTTCTGTTTTTTTATATTTATATTCAATCTGTTTTATCATTTATATATATATATATATATTTCAATTTTTAAATATCATAAATCATAATTCTAATTTTATAAAATTATTTTAATAATTTCAATTTGAAATATTAATTTGTTTATGAATTTAAATATTATAAAACAATTGATAATAATTCTTATATTAATTTGATTATTCATTTAAGATTATATATATATATAATTTTAATAATTATTATAATTTGTTTAATTTACTTTCATTAATATAAAAAAACTTATTTTCATATCAAATCATAATTAACTTAACATATATAAATTTTATAAGTCTAAATATTACTCATATTCAAGGAATTAAATCCTTTTAAAAACCTTAATAGTTATTATCGTTATTTAATATCCAAAAGGAATTAAATGATATATTTTGTTTAAAATTGTTTTTCTTCTAAAATATTTATAAATATTCTTGTTTGTTTAAAACATTATTTTTCGCATAATAAAATATTACTTTTAAATATTTTTATTTTCTAAGAAAATTGTTCTATAAAAAAAATATTATTTCTAAGTTAATAATTTAATAATTAATGAAACTAATATATCTTGGTTGTTAACTTGTTGAATATTTTAATTAATAAAACAATAGTTAATACATTTTCATTAATTTTTTATTTTCTTAATTAATAAATTTAATATTTATTTACAATTTTTTTTACATTGAATAAATTTTTAATTAAAACAATATCTAATAATGTTTTAAATAATTATTTTTACTAAAACTCGGGATGTTATATTCTCCCCCTTAAATGAATTGCTCCGTCGCAATTCTTTTTTCGAACTCCAGAAAATTATGAATTTCCATCTTCAGAATAAAAACAATTCAAGGGGAATTATCTACCTAACAAAAATTCTAACGTGTAGACTTATTTTCATCAAAATATATCATCTAATATCCAAAGTTTTCTAGACCATTCCTATGATACCAATTATAATTCCCTAAGTCCGCTCTTCCGGACTTAGTGCTTAAAAATGCTGTGTAATTTTTTTTATAAAATTAACTAAACAATTACACAACACTTTAAGTAAAAGGGGACCTTTTACCGGTCTTGGTTCTGGAGGATTAGACAAAACCTTACATTTATCAGAGTAGAATAAAAATAAAACAACTTTCCACTACACTTCTGTGCACGCTCTCTCTGAAAGTGATGACATCCGTAATTAAATGTCTAAGATACCTGTGAAAAAACATTATAAAACAAAGGGTGAGAATTCAATTGCCCAGTAAGGTGTTTTTAAAAACTTTGAAAAATACCTTTAAAAATATCACTTTGATAACACATTTGAAATATTCAATTAGATATACATTTATAATATAATTCTTTGAAAAATAATAATACTTTGAAAATGCTTTTAAACTTATCCAGTGATTCAGTTGAAAATATTTAGCAAACCCTTAACACAAAACAACTAAGGCCGCTTGAAACTTTGAAGGCTATATTGAGCCTACTCACTTGAGGGATGGATTCACTATCCAATTACCTATCATATTTACAAAGTTCGATTACTGGTTTTTATAAAACATTTCTGTATTATCTTTCCTTATATACATATAATTTTCACTGGTGTTTTAGTATCGAGAATAAATTTATAATCATGTTTGGAACAAATAAATACTAATCTTTACTGAAAATTATATATTCGACTTGGTACGATCAAATCTCATGATACATGACATTGCATAATCACACTAATGATTAATCAACACCCACACACTTAAAATTTCATCTATATTTCCATAAAAATCTATTTTTTAAAAGTTTATTTAATGATCAAGTGTATATATATATACCTATATATATATTAATATACATGTATGGAATGTCATGAAAACTTATCGATATAAGTCCATAATCGTGATATGAGTATGACATACATGTAGATCCATCATTTAAATTCATAAAATTCCATAAATAATCAATTTCTATATATATTTTTAACAAATAATTAATCAAAAAAAATTATTATAATTCATATGAAACATAATCTTGATCCTTAGAAAATAAGTTTGAAACATAAAATCATAATTTTGGATTAAATAATATCTTTCTAAATTTGGAAAATAAAACATTTGAATTATAAAATGACATAATTTTACTTGATCAATCAAATACATGTTGAAAATAAGGAAAAATAATTTCAATATAATTTATTATTGAAATTCATAAAAATAGATGGTATGAAACATAGAATTCCTTAATAATAATAGAATTAAATTAATATATATAAATATATATCTTTCAGAAAATAAATATCATAATTTTGAAATAAAGAAACAAACTATTCCTTGCAAATTCATTGCAGTTGGTTGCTTCAAACACTCCATATCTCATGTAGACAAGTAAAATATAACATGGCACTATGCTAGGACCTCCTGACTGATGCAAGATCTTTAAATACTCAAAGAGAAGGTGCAACATAAAAAAAAGACTAGAGGAAAAATGATGACTATTTTCCTTCCAAATAGACTCCTATTTATTGAATTAATTGAATGTATAGATATAATATTATACAAATCATCAATATCTATTCACACAAAATAATAGATGGTAGCTTAATGCAATTAATTAGAATTGATTAATTTAATCATTCTTCTCTATCAATATTCAATGAAAGAGAGACCTAATAGAATCGTTGAAGATGACACATTCAAAAATTATGATAGATCCAACAAAATTGTTGAAAAAAATATGCTGCATTTACATTAATAGGATCTATACTGTTTTAAACATTGATGTGTGGGAAAAAATTAAAGTGTTGATAAATGTATTTATGGATTCAATACAATGACAGGACCAAATAATGATGATAAAAATTGAATGTTGAAGAATATTGACAAAGAGTTCATTAGTAACTGGATCTCACCAAGATTAGGATATATATAGAAATTCAAAGAACTTATAGATATATATGAATACATTGAATCAACAAAAAAACGCACATATGAATAAATGAAAAATAATGAATTTAATATCATAGAAGATTAGAATATCAAATAAACTAGTTAAACTTACAGATCTGAAAACTGACACTCGACATTGATCTAACCTGACAAGATCCGAATCCCTCAACCAAAATCATATACATCTCAGTCGGATTCAATCTCGCATCCTAAACTGCTCAGACTTCGGCTGAACTCGCACTCAGCCTCATCTTTGTGAATAGATTCGGCTTCACACATCCCTATTCAATTCACACCTATGGTCAAACTCCTAAAGACGAAAAGTACTTACCTCTCGACTTGAGCTCTTGTCCTAGCCAAGCATGCCGTCGATTGAAAACCCCCATGTCCGAATCTCGATCTCGTCCTCACCCTAAATCGGTCTCCAATGAACCCTTGAAACCCGATTTTCATTTCTTATTCTGCTTTTTTTTAATATTTATATTCAATCTGTTTTATAATTTATATATATATATATTTAATTTTTTTAAATATCATAAATCATAATTCAAATTTTATAAAATTATTTTAATAATTTCAATTTGCAATATTAATTTTTTTAGAAATTTGAATAGTATAAAACAATTAATAATAATTCTTATATTAATTTGATCATTCATTTAAGATTATATATATATAATTTTAATAATTCTTATTATTTGTTTAATTTACTTTCATTAATATAAAAAAAACTTATTTTCATATCAAATCATAATGAACTTAACATATATAAATTCTATAAGTCTAAATAATATTCATATTCAAAGAATTAAATCCTTTTAAGAACCTTAATAATTATTATCATTATTTAATATCCTAAATAAAGTAAATAATATCTTTTATTTAAAATTTTTTTTCTTCTCAAATATTTAAAAATATGCTTGTTTATTCAAAACATTATTTTTCATATAATAAAATATAACTTTTAAATATTTTTATTTACTAAGACAAATTTTCTATAAACAAAATATTATTTCTAAGTTAATAATTTAATAATTAATGAAACTATCATATCTTGGTTGTTAACTTGTCGAATATTTTAATTAATAAAACATTAGTTATTACATTTTCATTAATTATTTATTTTCTTAATTAGTAAATTTAATATTTATTTACAAATTTTGTTTTGCATTGAATAAATGTTTAATTAAAACAATATCAATTAATGTTTTAAATAATTCTTTTTACTAAAACTCGGTATGTTAGAATATTTACTTAAATAAGGGACCCTACCTCATCATGGACTAAATATAGTGTACATGAGCCATCTTATTTCCTTGGAATCAATTATTTTTCATATCAAGTAGACACAATTATGTGGGGGTAATTTTCTATGGCCTGTAAAGTATTGGATCGACAAAAAATATTAAGAAAGGGATTGAATAAGTTGAAAATTTTTATAAAAGGAAATTTCCTCATTAAGTAGGAAAACATTTCACAATTTATACCATTATATGTGAAAAATAACCTTGTATAAGAAGTGTGTTATCATTCAAAAAGAACCATAGAAGATTGTATGAACCAATGATAAAAAAACCCACATCATCTAGTTCTTTCGCAATCTTTAATAGTTTTTGAAAATAGGGAAATGGTTTCTACACTGATTCGGGGTTCCTTTGTGGATATTAGATGTTCTTAGTCAAATAATGAATGCCCTATATGGACACATACTCCCTTCATGATCACATATACCCTATGTGAACACTTATTTGCTATGAAGACACCTAATTCTAGAAAATTTGGCTTATATAATTTATAAATAGTAGGTATAAATTTTGATATGAGAATGATAGAGGGACATGTTGGGAGAACATTCATAGGTAAAGGTATAGATGTATAGCACTTTGGGGGAATTTTAAGAGATCTATATCTTTCATTCACAAAGGAAATTTGGGGTAAAGAGAAAGGAAGAAGGAAAAAACTCATGAATACCTTTACAAATGTGAATCCCCATTGTGTAAAAGAGGCCCACTTAGTGAGTGAGGATCCCCTTCTTGAATAAAGAGACCCTTTTTGAATGTGGGACCAATTCATGAATGGGGGGGGGGGGTCCTTAAGAGGATCCGCTATGAGGTTCCATTGACCTAGGACATACATGAACCTATCCCCTTCATGTAGCACATGATCCTACTCTAATTGGGTTATCCCTAGGGTGTGAAATTACTTTTTATAGTGGCACTCTATCAGGAGGCATCTGACTTGAATTTGATCTCTTTTTGAGCTATCATAAATGGGGAATTGAACCTCCTTAATATAATTTTTTCCATATGAGTCATATACACGGAATGGATCAATATAAATGAACTTCTTAGACTCCTTTTTCCAAGGACAACACTATGAAAAGTTCCTTTTAGAGAATCATTCTCCATGGACTCTTGATATTTGTGATTAATTTGTGATCATCAATATATACCATATTGATCATGTATTCCATCCACAAAAGGATTCTCATGGGTTTTTCTCCAATACTAAAAATACCCTTAGGGTATTCACAATCATATACTCACTTGATAATGTGGGTCTATATCATAAGGATAATAGTGAATCCACCCTAGATTAGGGTGCTCATCTTAGCTATTGAACTACCAAGTTGACCAACCTGGTCCACTCATTTAGTTATCTATGAAAGGTATTTATCCTTTTTTGTAATCCTTAGTCATTTTCCTATTGATTATTTAATCACAACGATTCATAAAAATATCTATAGAGATAGAAAGGGATTTTGGTATCATATGAATAAGTCTCACAACTACCCTTCCTACTCCCCTAATGGGTGTTGGGACTCTTGTATAGGTTTAAAACCCAACTTATTCCTCAAAGGTTCATATTCCCTATGAAACACAAAAATTTAATCCTCATTTAGTAATCCCCACTCAGCCTTTTTTATGATTCCTCTTTCATAACACAAAAATTCTAGTCACATGATGTGAAAATACACAAAAAAATCCTAATCACATGACCTTAAACTGTATGGTATGGTCTAGCCACATGAACTTAAAACTATATAACCTAAACTATGTAGGATTTGATTCATATTAACCATCATAAGTAGGATCCTTGTTCAAGTTTCAAACCCAACATATAGAAATTTATTTCCATTCGGTTTCATAAATTTTGAAAACATCAAACCATTTTCTCCAGGTCATAATCCCCATGAATATTCCCCTCATTTGGCCATATTCCCTTTGAATACTATTATCCCATTCTCATTAGTCCATATTCCTAACACGACCCATCCACCCTCACTAGGGATATATTTATTTTGGACCATTATAATTAATCCATACTACTAATATGATGATACCAAACATACAAAACCATACTGTCATTGGTTCATACTATTTATGAGACTATACCCTCACTTGGATATACTATCTATGAATCCAAATCCTCACCAAGACATATTTTAGAAATGTAACCATCCCCAAAGTCTCATATAACCTATGAGATGATTCCAAAAGATATGATCATGTGTATGTGACACACCAAAAATCACTAGGAACCCTTTTCCTAGTAGTTTGTTCCATAATATCATAAACTGCTCATACTAGATTTTTAATACATAACCTTAAAAGGCACTTCAATTAGTCCTAATTTCATATCTTTAAAATTTGTTGTATTTTTCATTGATAGATGAATTTAAAAGGTATTAAGTTTCATATAAAGTGACAAAAAACTACATGCATTATGATTCCATTCATTGGGATATATATGAATCCCCTATAATGGGCATAGTCCCAACTCTATTAAACCTACCACTTCCATGGATAGCTATAAAATCCAGAGTTCCAAACTATAAAACTTTAAACCAAATCATCATTAATCAAGTAAAAGTAAGATAGAAAAACTATGATATATATAAATAGGTACAATCTATGGAGAACCTACAATACATATAGATGATCCCATCTATGGATAATCTTTAATATATAGAAATTTTTTTGTTAATGTATATTGATAACTGATCACCAATATAGTGGTGATCGGTCCCATACTGAGATTTTCAAAGGATTCATGAACATGAATTAAATATATAATGAAGTTATGGAGTATACAATAATTCAACCTCCTAATGGGTGTATGATCTTGACATTATATACTCTTGACCAACACACATCCCATTATGTTAATGGTAAAGTCCCATTGACTTACTACCTTTGGAAAGTAGGCTCAAGTTGACTCAAGATGACACCTATGAGAATAACATCAGGGTTTCTATCATAAATAGTCACATTACAAGGTAGGTGAATTAATTTAATCTTCATTCAAATTTTATTTCAAAATAACGATTCTTTTTCCATTTACATCACGTGATTTTATATTTTTTTGGGGTTGTGGAATTTTTTTGGGTAGGTTATGGTGATGGTTATATAATATTAGTTTATTTTAGATAATATTTTGGAGAGAATTAAAAATTTACAGTATAAATAATTCTAGTGATATAATCTGAGAATTAGTTCCCCTTATATAATATTTAAAATAATTTGGAGTATATTTTTAAAAGAATATCTTTGTTTTGATCAAGTAGTGTGAAAAATATTTTTTAGGTAGTTATTGTTATAGTTTACAAACAATGAAAAAATATTAAGCAATGAGTTATTATTTCCATACACATGGGATATAGTTGTGTACCATATCATTACAAGATTTATATTACTTATTTAACCCTGTCTTGATCATCCTATTGTTTGGGTGTTGTTTTGGGTCTCTTCAAGAGTTTTTAGATCAAATCATAGTTTTAAAAGAGGCTTCACCATAGAGGAAGAGATAGCTATGATGTGGAAACATGGGATGAGTTTTTTATGGTTATAACATTTTAGGGTGTATCTTAACCATGAAGATAGTCAATGTTTTTTCCTTCATTTGGTGGTTTTGTCCTGCGAAATGGGGGGAGTTGGATGTTGCGTGGAGTCTCGAGGTGCAATGTTTGTTGCTACTTCTTATTTCAGAATAGTTACAGCATGGATATATGGTTGTGGAATAGAAAATTCCCTGGTTTTATTGATATGAATCCTAAATCTTAATACATTTTTTGAAAATCGTTTTTACCATCCCATCTACGACGTGAGATCTTGTACTACACCATGGTCTAGAACTATTCAGCACTTATACACCATGGTGTTGTGGGATACACCATGGTATTTTTTCTTCTTCAAATTTTTAAAATTGTAAACCCCCATTTTATATTCCAAAATAATCCTACTATAATATTAACACAACCATTTTTCTTTTGGATTCTCTCAAGATTTTATTTCGCTCCTCAAACTTCTCTTCCCTCAAGTAAATGTTATCTCCTTGATTTAGAATCCTATGTTCTCGTCTTGTATCATTATCTAAGAGTTACGATTACTCATATAATGGGTGGATATAAACTTTTATTTGATTAATTATGATTCTAGGGATTCATTCTTGACCTTTCTCTCCTTTGAATCTCTATTGGAATTCCCATTACGAGTGTTTGGTTGACTTGGTGATTAAAGGTAGGTGGTTACCTAATGATTTTCTATACATGTGCAACCTTTATTTATTTCTTTATTTGAACTATGAACCTCGAAATTATTTTTTTATAAATTAATGGTTTTTTGAAATAAAACTCTTTTTAAAAGGTTTCGATTAATTGGTTGAATTTTTAGAAAATATATATTGAAATTAAAAGTGATTTCATTAAATGATTTGATGTTATTCTTTGAAAAAAATTCCTTTAAATGAAATATGATTTTTAAATCCATGAATTTGATGAAAACCTATTATTTGGTATTGAAATTTAAAAGGCATGTTGAAACTTAAAATTGGGTATTTGAACTAAGAATGAGTAATTAATTTGAAATAATTTTTCCAATGATTGATTGATTTATTAGAGAACATGTGAGTTTGGGTAGTAGTTGGGGATTATGATAGGCGTACTAGGACTCTGACTCCCTATAAATGGATTGGAAATAACTAATTTAACTAAAAATAGTTCAGAAAAATATCCCCTAATGGGGTATTGATTGATTCTATCTTTATGACCTAGGCCTAAGGACGTGTGTACACCTTGAGCCATGATTATTAAATGAGAAGTATGAGGATCCCAAATCTAGAAAATAACTAACCATAAGTCCTATGAAATGGTGTTTTTTTATTTGATAATTACATTATACTGATTATTGAACTGATTTTATTCATGACCTCAAATTTTATTGAAATTTTCATTTAATACAGTTTTTATATTTTTTCCATCTACTAGATTTGAAATCATGTTTGGAGTGAAAATGTAAAATGATTTTACGTACCTTATATTTATTTAAATTGGATTATATATTTTTTAATTGTTTTGGAATTTAATATGGAACACTTTGTGAGATCCTATATGGATATTTTTCTCACACCCTAACATTTAATTTGGGAATTTGTAGATTTTGTTATGCTAGGTCCAAGAAATGGGAAATAACCACTTAGAGGTAGAAATTGTGCTTGATGCATGGTACCTTGGAATGTGAAAAAGAGAAAAGTATATATTTTATCCACTCACTACATAGAGATTATGAGTTTTCATATTGATGAATATTTTGTTGTCATTTTTTATGATGTACACCTTGTGCTCATTAACTAAATTTGTGGTACTATTTTCTCCTTTAGGAGTGTTTTTTATACCAAATATTCAATGGTTATATTCCACTATTATGTGTTTATTATATGTTTTAGAGGATAAATCACTCCATGTAGCTTTTGATGATTCCCAGGTACTGTTCTCCTAGCTGTAGGGATCAGTTATTCCCTTCATGTCATGAAAGAACTGGATGGGGTATCAGTGTATACGGGTATCCAAGTTGGTTCATGAAAAAGTGGTATAAGGAGTTAGTTGAGGATTGGTCCCTGATGTCAGTATGCAATCTGGAATGTATTGGTAGATATGAGGTATCATTATAGGGAATTAATCAGTAGTTATGAGTGAGTGTATGCCTAAATATCATCATATATATCCTTAAGTAACCATGGATATTTGGGAAAAACATGTTTTATGAATAAATAGATATGATTCAAATCATTTCCTAGTTTGATTTGAGAACTTTTAAATCCCATAACATTGAATTCTATTTGATGTAATTAATATTTTTATACCTTCTTATTGAATTGATGATATAAGTATCTTTTTTGATGATTTTGTGTTACCTATTGATATTGTGTAGTACCATGCCTCCAAGAATATATTTTAATTGACCTAGAGGGGAAGATTATCGTGAAACATGGAAAGAAAACCCTTTTCTTGATTATAACCACTTTAAGGTATTGGTATGTTCAATTCAAGTGTTAGTACAAGTACTTGTTCCCATTTAGGATCCAATAGTGGAACCTTGAAGAGATGATATTAGAGATCATTATTAAGAGTTTCTTCACTAAAATAAAACTTATTTCCAAGGGTTAAATTATCCTAAATAGGTAGAGGACCAGATAAAAATGATTTAACTTCTTGTTGAGTCCTTGGGGACACCAGATTTAATAAAAGTAGTGTGTTCTACCTTCAAGATTTATGGTTGTAGTAGGATATGGTGGGATTCAATGGTTATGGTAAAGAAGCATGCAGGATTGATGGGAGTTCCACTTACTCCAAGTACCAGTTATACTATTTCCTTTAAAGGAAATAGTAAGCATGAAGAATCTTATGGTGGATCAAGATAGTTTCCATCATCTATAACTTATGTGATGTCTGAAAGAGTCCCATCTACTTTCTTTCAATGTGGAAAGGTCGGTCATTTGAAGTGAGCTTTTACTATGAAACCAAAGATATATAGTTGATATGTTTTGTTCAAGACATCTATATAAGTTCTTTTATATCATTTCTATGATTTCCAATGGAATGGTCTCTTCATCTACTAATGGAACTACAATGAAATCAAAAGCTTTAATAACTATGAGATTTCATCAATAGGCATCTGGAATGAAGCTTCTTCATGAAGTGTAAGAGTCTCATGAGGAAGATGATATGGGCCCAAGGACAGTTAGAGGTACGATCATTATAGCTTTATCTTTAGTGATGAATTTATTTGATACTGTAGTATCTTACTAAATCATATCGACTGATGTTATGAATTTTTTAAACCTTCTTATAGAGTTTGTGTCTTATGTGATTGATATTTCTAGGCCCTTCAAAACAAATAAATAGAAGGATCTTTGATTACCTTCTTATTTATTCTCTTTATAGGATATCAAATTCACCTGGAATTTTATGTATCTCAACTTGAAACTATAAGATATGATTTTTGGTATGGATTGGTTGATTTCCTATAAAACCCATATTGATGGTTATATTTGACAGGTCTTTTTTACTTCCCCTAATGGGGTGTGCCATTTTTTCTAGGGAGACTGGGACCTGAGGATGATTATATCCTAAGAACATATTCTGGAGTTTGGTAGGGTGATATCTATGTTTTCCTTTTATCTAGAGTAAGAATCTTTGAGTGGTGATCTTTCTCTAGACATCATCGAGTTTCCCTACGTGTTCCCATATGACTTTTCTGGATTTACACTGGTAAGAGAGGATGAGTTATTAATTGAATTGGTACCTAGTTCTCAACATATATTTATTCCATCCTATCATATGGCACTAATTTTGATGAAAGATTTGAAGAATCAATTGTATGATATGTTGGATAAAGGCTTCATTTTCTAAAACATGACACCTTTGTTAGTGCCTATTCTCTTTACAAAGAAATATGATGGGAAATTTAACCATTAATTTTATTACCAAAAACATAATTGATTTCTAATAAAGAATAAATATATTTTGTATTAGATTTTTTTGACTAGATAAAAGGGGAAAAGTAGTTCTTAAAGATTTATATTTGATTCAATTACCACCAGTTTATAATCAAATAATCTAAAGTCTCGAAGATCACCTTCAAGAGTATGTATTTCTATTATGAGTACATCATCATGAATTTTGGTCTAACCAAAGATCATATAGTTTTAATGTATCTTATAAATAGGATATTACATGAGTATCTTGATTTTTTCATTTTAGTATTTTTTGATTATATCTTTGTTTACTATAAAACTAGGGAGGACTATGTGCATCATCTGAGAATGGTTCCAAAAATTTTGAGGGACCACTAACTATATTCCAATCTATCAAAATGTAATTTTTGTATTCGATAAGTAATTTTATTGGGAAACATTGTCTCAAAACATGGTATTTTAGTTGATCATAAGAAGTTGAGGGATAATATAACCTGCAAACAATCACACAATGTTTTTAAAATTAGGATCTTCTTGGGTTTTGATGGTTATTTTCAAGTTTTTTTCAATTATTTCTCAAAGTTTGCTTCTTTGGGGACTGATCCCACTCATAAGGGAGATAAATTCTTGTGGGATGTGAAATTTTTGAGTTATTTTAAAGATTTGAAACATCTTTTGACTTTTTTTCTAGTGTTGAATCCTCTAGAGGTAAGGAAGGGAAATGTTTTATTTTGTGATGCATCAAGTTCATGTTTAGGTTATTTTCTCAAGGAGGGTGATCATGTAAAATCCTATAGTTCCTGACAACTTATAACACATGATAAGAACTATCCCAAACATGATATTGAATTCAAAATACTGATACAGGATCTTAATAGTTGGTAGAGTTACCTTATCAAAGAAAGGTTTATCATCTTTTCAAATAAAAAAATCACGAGTTATATATTCTATCAAAAATATTGGAACCACCATCATAGGAAATGGGTGGAGAGCATGTAGTCTTTATTTTGAAATTTCTTACACCCACAGTGAGGGTAATTTCATCGCTGATGCTTTGAGTTTGTAACTTCTGACCGAATCCATGAAACAATCATGAGAATAATGGAAGTTAGTGGCTCTCTTGGCTCATTTTCATTTGGGAGTCCTAGAGAGTGAGACCAGAATTGTTTTGAAAAGTGTTCAAGTGACCTCCTCTTTTCGTGAGATGATTCTTAAATATAATTTTCTTGATGGTGAGTTCTATAGAATTAGGGACTCTCTTTATGGTGGGGATACCATTAGTGATAGGTAATTCTATTTTGAGTTCATCATATGTTTTTGGAATGGGTACATTGTACCTTCACTCATGAGACAATTTTTAATTAGGGAATTCCATAGTTCTAACTATATAGTTCACCCTGGAACCACAAAGTTGTTCTATGACATGTAGAAATGATTCATGTGGCTAGGTATGAGACAAGACATTTTCGATTTTGTTTCTCATTGGTATACCTATCAAAAAGTTATGTATGAGCACCAAAAATCTTCATGCTTTCTTCATACCCTTCTTATGATGACATGTAAGTGGGATGAGGTTGCTATATACTTTGTGGTTAGGTTGAAATATACCCCTCAAGGGAATAATATGACATGGGTGGTGATTGATTGGATAACTAAATCATCAAACTTCATTCCCATTCATGGTACAACTAAAGGTGAGGAAATGATAGGTTTGTACATGTATAAGATAGTCAGATTTCATGGAGTTGAATCTAATATAGTTTTTAATAGAGATCCATTCTTCACTTATCATTTTGGATAGGTCTTAGATAGGCAATAGGATTTTATGTGAGTTTGACCACGGATTATTATATTTAGATGGATGATGAGATAAATGAATCTATAAATATTCCTAGAAACAATATTTTTTCTTGCATTCTCAACATTGGTGAACCTTTGTATGGGAATATAGGACTAGTTGAGTTTTCTTATAATAAAAAATACCAGTTCTCCATCAGGATGGAACCCATTGAGGCCTTTTATGGAGGCTTATTTAGATATTTGTTGTGTTGGTTAGAGATTGGTGGATCTTATTTTATTTGAATCAGTTTGGTCTAATATATAATAATGAAGATTTATTTGATTCATTAGAGAATGGCGATGGAACAAAGTCGATAAAAATCCTATGTTGATATTTTTTGAGGCCCTTTGTAGTTTTGGTTGGTGAAAAAGTTTTTTGAGAGTTTCAATATAGTTGGGTAATCTAAATACTGAAAAATAGGAAAGCCTTACACCAGATATGTGGGAAATTTTTAGGTTGTTGAGAATATTTGGAAATGTTACTTACCATTTGGATTTTTCACTATAGTTGATGCCAATTCATAATGTTTTTTACACGTATCATCATATTAAGTATCTATCTAACCTATCTCATATTTTGAATTTGGAGGACCTTGATGTTGAACTTGATTTATCCATGACTGAGTGGCCAATTCAAATTATTGATTCTAAGATGAAATTTCTTACTAGGAAATTCATACCCTTAGTTCGATTGTTATGGTGGCATGATTCTACTCCATATGGGACATGGGATTGTGAGGAACTGGTGAGAGGGTTTTGGACTCATCTATTTTATACAAAGTCTTCTTGACATGATTTATAGGGGTAGAAAGTGTTTATGGTAGGGAGTTTATAACATTCCATTACCAACATTCAGATAATTATTGATCCTTTTCTTGATCAACCTTTTTTTTGGGTGTTGTTCTAGGTATATTATAATTTTTTTTGGAGCAAATCTAAATTTTATAAGGATCTAGACTATGGATGAGAAGGTTTGTGGGATGGAGAAGTTATTTTTGGCATGGGAAAGCTGGTTATGGAATTGAACAATGGGAAAGTTTTTTGACGGTTCTGTGATTTTAGGGGTTATCTACACTGTAGAGATGGGTTACAGTGTATCATTCTTCTGGTGGTTTAGTCCTATGGTGCGTGGAGATTGAGGTACAACAAGGAGTTTAAGGGTGTGGTTTTTGTGATACTACCTATTTTAGCATAGCTTCGGTGTGTACAAATGACTTTGGAATAGACCCTTCCTTGTTTTCTAGATATACAATACTGAGCTCGACATGTTTGTTGGACATAGTTTTGACAATCCCCACTTTGATGGGGTCTCTTTTACTATTTCATGGTTTATCCCTTTTCTAAAAAATCGCATTGTTGTGTTTTGGACTATATCATGGTATGCCATTTTATAGAGTTTAAAATACCAAACCCCAATTTTATGTTCCAAATCCCTATTACAAGAATCTTAACCACCCCATTTGGATTTTAGAGCCTCTCAAGTGGTAATTTGGATCCTCCAACCTCTCTTCCTTTTTAGGGTCAAGTGAGAAGTTAAAAAGAAGTAAAATTATCTTTTATTGAATAAAAATAAGTTACATAAGTTTCAAGTAAGTCCTTTTACAAAAATCTCTTTGAAAGAGAGAAAAATTTTCATCCAGAAAATCATTAAACCAAATGAGGTTAGTAATGGTCACCCTTTATTTAGAATACCATCTATTAGAGAATAGGATTCTTGATATGTATGTGTAATGGAATAGATCATGGAAGATATAACTTCTATTAATTTTATCCACCTAGAAGTTAAATCCCAAGAGAAGTGAATTACATCATTTCTGATAATTTTCATAAGAGTGGTAGAATCACATTCAAACACAATTCTCTCTAACCTCGTTTCTATGAACTTTCACCACATTGACTATGAAAATAATTTTAGCATAAAGAGATGTGGTAGCTCCACGTGGCCCATAGAGACAATCCCTAGTATTACTATAGTGATTTATGAAGATGACACCAAAGCCAGAGGGTCCTAGATCCCCTCTTGAATCTCTATCCATATTGCACTTGTTCTATCGATGGAAAGGAGGAATACACCTGAATTCAAAAGTTATAGAAGGGTGATTAAAGTTAACTATAATTTCAAGACACTTGAGGACCATAAAATCATGAATAGAGTTGTTAAAATGACCATTTTGAAGAGGTTTTTCATTTTTGACCATCTGTATAATCTATACAAGTTTTGATTATAGATTAAATGGACCATGTTCATGAATCAGTTTGTGGTGTCTTTTCCAAATGAGATGAACCACTTCTACATGGTCTACAAGAAGTATACTAGAAAGACATTGAGAAAAGATGATCTATAATTTAATATCATCCTGGATACTTTCCATCCTCAAATCCTTCACTTAAAAGAGGTCCATAATAGCATACCACAGTGATGCATCCACACCACAACTCAAGAATTAATGATTAAGATCCTCTCTATATTAATTGTAAAAAACACATTTGGAGGGAAAATAAATTACAAAAGATTATAGACACACATCTGTTGGGATTTTAGAATACGTTATCTTCCAAATAAGGTTGAATCTAGACGGCACGATCCACTTCTTGTTTAGCTATCCATTCCAAGTCCTCATATGTACTGCAGTCTATTCAATCCAGGTCCTTGGGTATCCAGGTGAGGCTTCCTTGTTGTATAGTCTAGAGGTGAGTTTTCCAGTTGAATCTAGTCCCCTGATTAACATGTCATCACTAGAAATGAAATTTTAATTGGAATCCATTTACTTGATCTCCATAGGAAGCACATCTAGATAATTCTTTATTTTCTGCTTTATCAAATAATTCTTATCCAAAAAATTATCTTGAGAGCATAAGAGTTTAATAGAGGTTTACCTATCTAGTTTTTCAAACAAAATTTGAGGGAGGACTTAGTAATAACCAATTGATGTGAATTAATTGAGATTTTAAAAAAAGGGTATCTAAGAGTGGAAAAATAGAGGAATCAATATAGTTTAAATTCCTAGATTTAAGCCTGAATAAAAATCTAGATCTATGAAAGACAAGAATCCTAGATTTTTTATTAATAAACCTCCAAAAAAAATGTTCTTGCAAAGAATGATTAAATTTTCAAAGTTTTTTAATACCAAGGACTCTATGGTCAAAGGTTTGACAACATTGTTTTTAGGGAACAATAATGATCTTTCTTTGTATGATACTTCCACTACAGATAAAAAAAATTATTGACATATTAATACACTTTATAAGGGTAACTGGCCATTTATAAACCATAAAAAGATAAAAAGAATTAGAATCAATGACTACTTTCACAAGAAAAAATCTATAGGTCATTGATGAATATTTTCCTTTCAAATAAACAAAATGATTTATGATATTTCTTAGAATATGAGTGAAGAGAAAAGAATACGGTATTCCCCTAAACATAGGGACACTAAGGTATTTGGAGGGTAAAAAACCTTCTCTAATACCAAGCTGATTAATTATGTCCACTTTTCTTACTATCAGAATTCTCTTTCCAAAGTAAATAAAGTATTTTTTCCAATTGATTCCTTTCTCTGAAAATATTTCATAATAAAGTATAGAATCCTTGAAATTATTGGTGTCTCTATTGTATCCTTATATAAAAAAGAATGATTTTATTAGTAAAAATAAGTTTGTGGGAGAAACTAGGACTCTGGTAGCTCTAATAGGCTTAATTTTCTTTTTCTCCACTATATTAAGAATAATTCTACATAGATAGTCCTATGGAATAGAAAAAATGATAGTTAAGAGGGGATCTCCTTGTCTAACCCCTTTGGATAAAGTGAATTATCCCTCCATGGAGCCATTGATAAGCACAGATATATGGGATGGAATCATCAGGTTTTTTACAAAATTGATAAAGGTATCATCAAAGTCAAATCTTCTTAGGAACTTACAAATAAATACCCCATCCATAACATCAAAATATTTTTAACATCAAGCTTCAAATCCATGTTTCCTCCCCTATTGTTTTTCCTAATAAATTTGACACATTACAAAGTAGTGATGAGGTTGTCTTAAATGGTTCTTCCTTTAATGAATCCAAACTAATTTTAAGAGATAATATTGAAAGGAATGTTATCAAGCCTATTAGAAAGAATTTTGTCAATTATTTTTCGAATAGTGTCAACAAAACCACAATCCTAAATATTTGGATTTCATTTTCAGTATCTAATTTTAGAACATGGGTAATGAATTGAGCATTGGTTCTTTGAGTGAGAAGACCACCCAATAGTACAAAACCCGCCTATAGCAGCAATGGAATTTATTAACGCTCAAAAAATTCTCTGATAAAGTCCATATTTATCAGCGCTAAAATAAGAACTGATAAAGGAATCCATTTTTCAGTGATAAAAAAAATCACTGATAAAATGCACCCTTTATCAGCGCTTCTTATTTAGCATGGATAAAATGTAACCTTCATCAACACATTATTTTAGCACAGATAAAGGTAACCTATATCAACGATTAATTTATGATATTGATAAAAGGTATCCTTTATCAGCACTTCTTTAGCGCTGATTAAATTTTCCATTCATCAGTGATTTTTTAGCGCTGATAATGGTCCAGAATAAAATGAAAAATTAAACAAATAAAAATAAAATGAGTAAATTAAGAAAAATATAAAACATTTTATTAATTAAATAATTATTGATAAAAATGAATAAATTTCATATACATATATATAGATTATAAATATTAATAAATAGTATATACTAAATATATATATATAAAATGAATAAGTATATATATATATAATGTTAATTAAAGACATATTATTGTCTTATTTATTTTTAATGTTGTTTGATTTTTAATTTAACTTATATTAAATGTCATGTGTTGAATTTATTTCACACACACACACACACGCATGTTGATGCATTGGTATACACAAATGCACACCCAAATATATTACCCAATATATAGAAACACATACACCTAATATTTATATAATTTATTCAAATTTTAGTATATTTTAGAATGTAACTATAACATGACATATTTAATCTATATTATGTTTTTAATCTATCTATTTTTTTAATATACTATAGTTAGGGTATTAATTTTTAATGTTTTTTATTTTTTAATTTTATTGTTGAATTTATCATTTTATTTATTTATTTATTTATATTTATTTACTATGTCATGGTATTTTTAATGTGTATTCATCCACATTAATATATATATATATATCCATATTTTTTAATAACTTATATTTAATTAATAAAACTTTTCCGCCTTTTCAATATCTTTAAAGTGTAATCATTTTGAATTATTCAATTTCACTCATTTTTAAAATGCATGCATTTAAGATTATATATCCATTTATAATGCTAAAAATATATTTATAAATAAATATCTAAGAATAAATATATCTATAAATATATATTTACTACATTAATAATTATTATAAATAAATAATTATTATAAATAAATAATTATAAAAAATAAATATTTATTATTTTTAAATAAGTATTTATATAATTATAAATAAATAATTATATATATTTAAATATGCATAAAATTATAATAAAGTTATTTAAATATTTATAATTACAAAACTTTTGACAATGATTTTGTAGCACTGATAAAGATCAATCCTTATCAACACTAATAAAGCACTGTTAAAAGACATATTTATCAGTGCTAAAAAAGCAGTGATAAATAATTCTTTTATGAGCGCTTATAAATTTAGCGTTGTTTAAAGGGATATTTATCAGTGCTTTTCAGAAATCATTGTTAAAAGTGTCCCCAATCTATTTAAAAAAACCCTGACCATGATTTAGTCACTTTAAATTCTCAGGATTTCATGGAACTCACTTGCTGCCGGTGCAACTCCTCTATATTTCCTTAGGTTAATCAAGGCCAGAATCCACTGAATGTTATTTCCTACTTTTCCTCTATTGTTGTTTGATGTTTTTTCTTCCACGTTTTGTGTTTTTGTGCTGTTCTGAAACATTACAAACCTATATCTATTCTCACCGCTACTCAAAGACAATGAGTGTGGTTCTATTTCTTCTTGTCCTTTCATATTTATTTGAGTGTCGAACCCATTTCTCCCTAAAGACACACATAGATGGTTTTCCTTACTCTTGACATTAACAAGTAGACCACTCACCCCTTGGTTTTATCTTCATTTGAATTATATAGGGTTCCAAAATATAGGTTGTTTCTTAAATTGAATTCATCTTATATACAAGATTATAGATTCGAATGGATTAATTATGAGGGTTTTTAAGGGTTAGGGGATACCAAGTTGTGGCTCTTATTTATGGGTGATTAACATATAAGGACCAAGGTAAGTGTAAAAATCATTAAAAAATGTTTTGTGTATTTTGGTTATTTATATAAATTGTTAAACCGTGAAATGGGTTATTTAGATTTATGATTTTGATGAATGATTTTTAATAAAATTCAAAAAAATATTGGATTAATTTTTCAAGTTCAAAAAATTATTTTAGCGATTCATGTTATTAGAGTTTTGTTTTTTAATTAATTCAAGATAATTATTAAACTTTAACAAGTCCTAGAATATGATTACAGTTTTATCATAGAATGTGATTGAGTTGCGGGGATACCTATCTCCAATATTATATTTTACAACTAATAATATCTTTGTCAGTCGTAAAGTAAGAATTTCTTAGAGGCAATTGTATATCTACTTCAAGCTATGTGGTATAATTTTCAATGTTAGGAAGTATCTATGGTTCCTCTCTAAGATTTTATGGTAATATATCATAATAATAAATTTAGGATTTCATTAAATAAATTCATTTAATTTATAAGAGTAAATCCATTCTAGATCAATACTGAGCATAAATTGAAAAATTAACCCTTTAAAGGGATGAATGTTATTAGAGGTATCTTATGGTGGATTAAGAAAATATAAAAAATTGGAAGGTGAGGAACCCTTGAGTAGACAGAAGTGATGTCCAATGTAGGTGAGGTGAGATTCATTTAGACAAGACAATTAGAGTGGAGGTATTCCAATTCCTCTTCAATTGAGGATACTTTTTGAGTGATTCTATTAGTATAGGTCCCTATGAAACTTTAATCCTTATACACTTGATTGTCTTCCATCTATTGATGATGGATTAGACTCCCTCTTTTAAACTATCTTTCCTACCATCATTGTGGTTCCAAAGTTTATTGATTACATACCTCTCGAATAGTGATGGCAGGAAAGGTAGTTTGAAAGAGGGAATGAGTAGCCTCAAATCCATCATCAAGAGATAGAATACAATCAAGCATATGAGGATGTATTAAATAAAGGTAGTGAAGGTTAGTTGTATTACAGTATTGAATTATAATATCAATGTTTAATATAGTAACAATTTTCATGTAAGATGGACGCAATTTTGGACTTTTATGCATGGAGTGTATTACGAAGTTGTTATTGAAGAGAAATTAAATGTTTGACTATTCATTTAGATAATGTATTCTGAACATGATGATGTTTCTAATCCTAAGAAAGAACAAACTTTTGATGATGAAAATATCTAATTATTATAGGATCAACAACATATTGATGAAAAAAAGAAGAAAAAAACAAGAACGATGCAGCATCACAATTTTGAAAAAAATTATCAAAGAAATAAGTCAGGGTATAAAACTTGAAGTTGGTTGGAATCAATGCGATCAAAATATTGACCCCAACAAGTCAACATTCATCTGTTATCTTGGGATCACAACAGGGTTGAATGTTACAATTGATATTGTCTCAAGGCACCACATCCAACCTGTAATGAAGTAAATACTTTGGAAAGATATAATGGTAATTTTACAATATACTTTATCTACTTTACTGAAAATTTATATAATGAAACACTGATTTAGTTTTCATGATTCCTTGAAGACTTCATTTATTTTAGAATATTGACGTAAGAAGTTTGTCTTAATGGCTGTTGAAAAATCCTATAGAGGCTTCTGGAATCTTCTAACAAAGTTACATATTAGTGATGTTGAGGGGAAAATAAATACCCACCCACCACTTTTTTATGCACATATTATAAATCAGGAAACCTGGACTACTTTTAGCAATCATCATAATGAGAAATAATTTCAGGAGAATTTTGGTTGATAATATATTATTTGACATTATTTATTTTATCCAACTTGATTCAAAATTGTTAATTTATGAAATAGAAAAAGAGTGCTGAAAATAAAGAGCGTGAATCAAAACCAGTGTACCCCTATCGCAAAGGAAGAATGAGGTATGCTTCATTAGAGAAGAAATTGGTATGTATTTTAAATCAAAAATAAAATTTTAATTATGTGATATGAAACACCATTTTTTTCTTTATTTATTTTCATATTGATGAATCAAAATCTCAAGCCACTTCCATCCCACATCATGTGATATGGAAGGAGGCTTGTTTAAATAATGATGGTATATTAGATGGTGAAAATAGAAAAGCCGTATAGGAATCATGTGTAAGTATGACATAATTGTAATTCATTATGATTTATAAAAATATTATATAAAATAAATATGTTCATATTTTTTATATGGTTTAGACACAAGAATCAGCAATGACTGTACCAGAAGAAAAGTGACTTTCAGTAGATTTGAAGTAGCCTAAACAATATGGTCGCGTTAGTGGATTAGGTTTTGAATTCTCTCCTAGAACATATTCTGATAAGATAAAACCATATAAAGATACATATAATATAATGAGATGAATCCAAACACAAATAGAATCACTATAAGATATTATTTTTCTATATGGTTTGGAAAACCAATGTATAAGAATAATTCAAAGAAAACCAGCGGTGGAGAAAAGATTCACATATGATCCAAATGATCCCACTAGCTTTGAGGCTAGTAATTCCACCCAAACCTTACTTAAGGAAATCAATATTTTCACTACTCTTTTTCCTAAATGTAAATCAAACTACTTATTATAACATTATATTACTAAAATTCTATAGGGTGTAGTTGTATGTGATTTTTATCTATCAAAACACATGTATCATTGTGTTGCAAGGGGTAAAATTTATAATATCACGAGATACTATCTACATAATAAACCCCTCCCAAAAGGCCACATGAGAGTGTGGATTGAAGTAGATTATGATCCAACTACTGAGTTGCAAGTTCTACTTGATGATCCAGATATTACATTGGTCTAAGATGCTATTGGAACCTTTATAACATGGTCTTATTATATTATAAATATACATGAGGTATATCTTTAAAAAAATTCACATGAAAATCATGTAACATTTGATGATAAAAGGTCTGAAGTGATGTATGATATTACAGATGGATAAAGCAGCAGATAAATGAAAGGTCGAATCAAGAAAGTCTACTGAGTCGATCAAGAAAAAAAATAAAATTCTGAGAGTACCTTCTCTCTTCCAATACCAAAGCAAAATTTATTAACATTTCAACTTCATGTAGAGACCAAAATTAATGATAAAAATATTTCTTAAATTCACTATGAAGAAGAAATATTTGGAGTTTCTATTATGGATGGAATTGGTCTTGAGATACTAAATGATATTTTCAAGCATGAATGGATGGAAATCTCAGTTGTGAATACACACATAAGGTACATAATACGTATGTCCAAATAGTTAGTTAAATATGTTTCTTCAAGTCAATAACTATTCATATTTTGTACAGGTGTTTATATTACAACTATATAAAGGGAAGATCACCCAAATCATGATTTAGATTCCTTAATCCCAGTATCATTTCTGTAGAAGAAATTACTTTGGATGAGGATGAAATAGATAAGAAAAGAGATGAGTTACTCTAAGAGTTTAATAAATAAGTATCATATGATAGACACTTTTTTTATGTCTATAATTCAGGGGTAAAACCCTACAATTTAATCACATCATTGTTTTTTTAATTTTTACATTACATAATTTTTTTTAGGAATAAATGGATACTGATAGCAATCAACATAAGCACCCCAACTCTTTATTTTCTAGATTCAATGCATGGAATTCCAACCAAAAAACCACACTTTATGTGTATTGTGAATATGTAATACAATACAATCAACATTTTATAGATAAAATTTGAATTATATGTTGAGTCTGTGTTTTAATGAAAATTTTGTTATGATAGGACGGTCTCTAAATATAGGCTAAATCATGGTATGAGGCCGGTGTCTAAAAAGCTAAATCCTATGGATTACTATAAATGGAAACAAATTAAGGTATATATATAGAAAGATTTAACTATCAAAACATCTAAAAAAAATTACTTATTATGGTCAATGTTTCTGTAGTGTATGAAACAAGATAATGAAATTGATTATGGATATTATGTTTGCAAATTTATGAGAGAAATATTACAGCATGAAAAAACCAGCATCCCCCTATAGGTAATTTCAGAAGGTAATTACAATTTCATTAAATATATTTCATAATCATTTTTTTGTTTATATTTTCTTAGTAATATCAAGATTTTCGACAAAAGAGTTATTCAAAAGAAGAAATCAATTTGTTTAGAGACTAGTGGGTAACATACTTTTTTTAGAATGTATGCCGATGATAAATTTTGGTGACTACATGATATTTTTTTATCTAGTATAAGTTATAACCATCAAAAAATATTTGGCATGTGAAGCATTAGCATCAGAATTCATATATTTAATTCTTCATCTCTTTTTCAAGGAGAATATTAATAGAGGGAATCAATTTTTTTAGAAGCTATAACCTTCAAATAATAAAATTGTTTGGAAAACGCAGAGGTAGAGGTGGAGGTGGAGGTGGAGGTGAAGGTAGCGGCAGAGGCAGAGGTGAAGGTGGATGCAAAGTCGAAGTCGGAGACCAACATGGAGGAGGAGGAATGGGTGAAGACCAAGGTGTAGACCATGGAAAAGGAGGATAAGAAGTACTGGCTTACAAAAAATAAAATTGTTGGGAAATGAAGTAGAATAAGGATAATACCATGATTGTGTTTGATAATAATTGTTTAAAAGTGCATAGAACACTTGTCGCTTAAGATAAGAGTCATTGTGTGTCTTTCTAGTTTAAAATGGTATTTTAGTAAAAAACACACGTGCCATACTCAAAACTGAGATCACATTCATATTGTGTTGGAACTTTTTTAAAATGATCCATATCTCATTTTTGACATGTAGGGATGATTCATACCTCAATCTGATGCACAATGTGACTGGTAGGACTCTAAGCGTGTCTTTTTTATTGAAAAGTTATATTCATTTTAATCAAAAAACAACTGACATACTCAAAAACAAGAAAATGAATTCTCATTGTTTTGATACATTAGGAAAATGATCCATAAGTCATTTGGGACGTGTATAATTCATTATCACCTCAATATAATGCACGGTGTGACCAATATAACTCCAAGTGCATCTTTTTTATTCAAAATTGACATTAATGTTAATAAAAAAATGACATACTCTAAACTAATATAATGCATTAATATTGTTTTTCTAATTTAGGAAAATGACCCACATATAATTTGTGATGTGTAGGGATCAGCCACACCTCAATCCGACACACAATGTGATTGACCGATATGACTCCAAGTGTGTCTTTTTTATTCAAATCTGACATTAATGTTAATAAAAAAACATTTAACATATTCAAAACAAAGAAAATTCATTCATATTGTTTTGGTATTTTAGGAAAATGATCCATACATCATTTTTGATGTGTAGGGATCAGACTAACCTCATTATGACACCTGGTGTGACCGGTATGACTCTAAGTATGTTTTTTTTATCCAAAGTGACATTCATTTTAATAAAAAACAACTGACATACTCAAAACCAATAAAATCCGTTCCTATTATTTTGATACTTTAGGACAATTATCCACGGGTCGTTTTAGATGTGTAACATCCGGCCACACCTCAATTTGATGCAGAGTGTGACCGGTATGACTCCAAGTGCATCTTTTTTATTCAAAACTGACATTAATATTAATAAAAAAATAGCTGACATATTCAAAACTGAGAAAATGCATTCATATTATTTTGGTACTTTGGGAAAACAATATATACGTCATTTAATATGTGTAGTGATCAGCCTCACCTCAATATGATGCCTGGTGTGACTGGTATGACTCCAAGTGTGTCTTTTTTATTCAAAAGTGACATTCATTTTAATCAACAAAAACAACTAACATACTCAAAATTGAGAAAATTCATTCTGATTATTCTGATACTTTAGGATAATGATCAATGAGTCATTTTGGATGTGTAACATTCATCCAAACCTCAATCCAATGAACAGTGTGACCAGTATAACCCTAAATGCATCTTTTTTATTCAAAATGACATTAATGTTAATAAAAAAACAACTCACATCCTCAAAACTGAGAAAACACATTCAGATTTTTTTTTGGTAATTTAAGACAATGATTCATATGCCATTTTTGACTTGTAGGGATCATAATTACCTCTATCTAATGCACAGTGTGACCCATATGACTCCAAGTGTATCTTTTTTAATTGAAAGTGACATTCATTTTAATAAAAAAACAACTAACATACTCAAAATTGAGAAAATTCATAATGATTATTTTGACACTTTAGTACAATGATCCATGAGTCATTTGGGACATGTAGCATTCAACCACACCTCAATTGGATGCACGGTGCGACCGATATGACTCCAAGTGTGTCTTTTTTATTCAAAAACGACATTTATGTTAATAAAAAACAACTAAAATACTCAAAACTGATAAAAAACATTCATATTGTTTTGGTACTTTAGGAAAACAATCCATAAGTCATTTTTGACATGTAGGGATTAGTCTCACCTCAATCTGACGCATGATGTGATTGGTATGACTCTAAGTGCATATTTTTTATTCAAAAATGACATTAATATTAATAAAGAAACAACTAACATAATCAAAATTGAGAAAAAACATTGAGATTGTTTTGGTACTTTAGGAAAATTATCCACACGTCATTTTTGACGTATAAGGATCTATCTCACCTCAATCCAATGCACGGTGTGACAAGTAGGACTCCAAGTGATATTTTTTTTATTGAAAAGTGACATTCATTTTAATAAAAAAAATTACATAATCAAAACCAATAAAATGCATCTTGATTGTTTTTATACTTTATAAAATGATCCATGAGTCATTTGGGACGTGTAACATTCAACCACACCTCAATCCAATGCGCAGTGTGACCGATATGACTCAAAGTGCTTCTTTTTTTACTCAAAACTGGCATTAATGTTAACAAAAAAACAACTCACATACTCAAAAATGAGAAAACACATTCAAATTGTTTTGTTTCTTTAGGAAAATGATCCATACATCATTTTTGATGTACAAGGATTAGTCGCACCTCAATCCGACATACAATTTGACCGGTATGACTCCAAGTGTATCTTTTTTATTCAAAAGTGACATTCATTTTAATCATAAAAATAACTGAAATACTCAAAATTGAGAAAATGCATTCCAATTGTTTTGATACTTTAAGAAAACGATCCATGAGTCATTTGGGACATGTATCATTCAACTTCACCTCAACATGATGCACGATGTGACTGAAATGACTCAAAGTGTCTTTTTTATTCAAAACTGACATTAATGTTAATAAAAAATAACTAAATTCTCAAAACCAAGGAAAGACATTAATATTATTTTGGCACTTTAGGAAAATGATCCATACGTCATTTTTGATGTGTAGGGATTAGCCGAACCTTAATCTGATGCACGGTGTGACTGGTATGACTCCAAGTGCATCTTTTTTATTCAAAATTGATATTCATTTTAATCAAAAAAACAATTGATATACTCTATAATAGTGTTTTATTTTTCTTGTATTTGTGTTAGAAATTTTATCTCAGTTTAATTCAGTATTTGAATATTATTTTGGCAATTTTTTTTGTTTCTACTGATGTAGTGTGTTGTAGCACATTGCACCTATTTCTGGTAATGTAGTGTGTTGATACATCACACTATAATTTCCACCTTTATCAGTGCTATTAACTTCCCTGATAAATAGGCCCTCTATCAGCACTTTTATAAGCACTGATAAAGGGATCCTTTATCGATGCTTATAAATATGTTGATAAACTCTATATATATCAGTACATTCAAAAGTGCTGATAAATCATGCTTTTATCAACACTAAAAAAGTGATGATAAATCTCACTTTTATCTGTGCTTTTAAAGGGATGATAAAGGTTCTGTTTATCAACACTAAATTAAAGTGCTAATAAATGGGTTTTTTTATCAGGGCTTTGAAATGCGCATATAAATAGTACCTTTATCAGTTTTTTAGCACTGATAAACGTTATGGAATTTTAACCTTTCTAAGGTCGTAAGTGCTTCTATTGCACAAATAAAATCTAATTCTAATGTTGTTAATAGCGTGTTTTGTAGTAGAAAACTTTGAAAAATGAATAAAATGTCTATAAACATCATATGGGATAACATCCCAAAAGGTTTTGAAGAAGATGCTAGTGAATCCATATAGACCAAGTGAAATCCCAGTATTTAAGTCCAAGACATCTTACTTGATCTCAAAGTCTAGAGGGATCAAATTAAGCTTCATATTATCTCCATTATTAACAAGTTTGGTAATAATGTTTTCCTAAAAATCAGAGTTAATGGTAGGTACATTAAAGAGATTCCAGTTGAAAGAGACAATAAGATCAACAAACTCTTTACTATTATCAAGGAGAAGACCATCATCATTGAGAATGGACAAGGGCCTATTAACTTTCCTGGATCTCTGAAGATAACTAATGAACTTGGAATTTCTATCACCACCCTTAAGTTATTTCACTTTAAAAGTTTCTCTCTAGATGTGCTCTTTAGGGTTTATAAGACTTTTAAGATAATGGGAGATCATATTTTTCTTCTCAATGCCTTAAATAAAACATTGTAAGTGTTATTCTCTTCAATGATATGAAGAGAGGATTCAATATGATAAATATTCTGATCAAGAGAACTAAAATGATCTATAATCCATTCTTTTAATCTCCTCTTGAGAAATTTAATCATTAAAATAAAATCCAAGGCATCATCAATGAATTTAAGATAAATCCATGTATCTTGAACTATCGTGCCCCGACCTGGCACGTTGTATTTTTATTTTCTTTTATGAATTTTTGGGCTAATATTATTATCATTAGGTTTTCTTTTTATTTTATTTTATTTTATTTATTTATTCTGTTTTTTCCCTTTCTTATTTATCTTATCTTTTCTCTCTCTCCTTATTTCTCCCCTCTTCCCCCCCGCATCGCACCTCTTCCCCTTTTCCCTTTCTATTACATGACACCAAACCCCCTTCCCGGACCTCTGGCTGAGATCCCCTCTCCATGATGCACCACCCTCTCCCAGTAGAATGCTGCAACAACCACAACCTCCTCTCCAAACTCCCCCTCAAACCCACACGGTGGAACCCCTTTGGCCGAACCCCCTGGAAGCATGACCCCCTCGACCTCATATCCACCAGATTTCCTCTTCGGTCTAACAAGGTATGGTCCTTTTTCCCATCTTCTACTTGTTTTCGATGGTCTGGTTGCCCCCGTCACCCCCTTTCTATTTAGTCAAACCCCTTAGGATAGGGTTTGATCCTTTTTTGTTGATTCTTCTGGTTCCAGGGTGTGCAGTGCCTCTCTCGGGACCCCTTCATGTGAGTTTGGATATTCTCCACCAAAGGCAAAGCAGATTTTATTCGTTTCGATCCACCAGTTTCATCTTGGGGTAAGTTTTATGTTTTTTTTCTAAGTTTCACACCTGTTAAATTAGAATCTTTATGTGTTTTAAGGTTCGTAGTAATTATCTTGTAGTGAGAAATCCAATTTTGATATCATGGATTAAGCATTCAATTTTAAATTAGTGTTTTTACCTAAAATTGAGTGTATTTCTTGTGTAACCCATGTTGTGTTATTTGCGGTCATTTTATAATACATACAATTGGTTTATTAAATGATGCAAAGGATGCATTTTTTGTTTTGATATGATTTTGGTGTGTGTTTGATTTTAAAGAGAATATTTGAGTGTTTTTTGGCAGTAAGGTGTGGTTTTACATCTTGGGTATGTTTTATTAAGTTTTTATTGATTTATTAAATTGTGGTGTAATGCGTTGGACTATTCCAAATGGTTTCCAGTTTCCAGTCCAAGGGTGACTCGCCTACGTGTGCATAGGTAAGTAAATATATACATGTAGGTTCCCTCGTTACATATATATTCATCCATGGAATTGAATATACATGTATAGGGCTAGGTGTGCCTATGTGTATATATAAAAAAGCACACACAGGTGAGTGGAGACTGGTATATGCGTATAAGCATACCTGCAAGTACCCCCTTGAACATGTTCATGGGCCATGATAATGTGTGCATAGGGGATATGTGTCCTTGAATGTATATGAATACGCATATGCTTGTGTGGGAGAAGCAAATTTTAGTTATAAAGTTCCAAGAGCCGAAGTGGATGGATTGGTTCTACATGAGGTAGGTTCCCTATACCCCAATATTTAATTAGAATTTCCATTATTTCTTAGTGTTCTTTTAAAACTGTGATTTCCATTTTTATATGAAATGAATATGCTATATAAATATACATAATTGGTCATGGACTTTGAAAAATGGCCTCTCACATGGTTTTTAGATTTTCTTTTAAACCTTTAAAATGAATAGTTTGAATTATGTAAGGTATAAAGATTTCTTTTAAATGTGTGGTTATATGGTTGTTCAATTGGTCTTTTAAACGATTTTGAAAATACTTGTTTTGACTTATAAAGGTCTCATGACTTATTTGTGTGGTGAAAAATGTGTTTTTAAAGCTTTTAAGATGCATATGGATTGAAAGTGATTTTTCTTAAGGGAAATAGGTTGTTTTCAAGAGACAATACCTTTGTTGTGATTTATAAATTATGAAAGTGGATTACCAAATTATACAGGTGGTGTGTAACATGTATAAAAGTGGATTTGGTGTATGTGTGAGAAATAAAATAGAAATAGATCACAGGGTAAACTCAGGGTATCTAGGTGGGCGGACTAGTTCTAGCATGATAGGGATTTGTAGTGGTTTTTCCCTGCTTCACTTAGCAAGTTTGACGCTATAACACTAACTAAACATTTATGATAATTTTGGGGACCACTAGGTTATGAGTATGTTCCCTACTAGTGACTTGTGCATGAGAACAAATATTTTTTATGTTTACTCTTACATTGATACACAAAGTTCTAGAGACTCACACAAGCTAGATGAACCCTAGTAGATTTGATCATGGTGCTCATTTATGACTTGGTTCTTATGGAGTGATTTTCGTTTCAGTTGTTTCACGCATGCTCCCTCCTTTGTGAAAACCAAAATTGAATTAAAACTATTTTCCTTTCATTTTTAAATGTTAATGTAAGCTTAGAACCTACTTTGAAATATATTGGAATGGGAATGTTTTCCTTAAAGGTGAAACTTGTTACTTGAATTTGTAAATAATGTAAAACATTACTTTATTATGTCTTATTTTCAAACTATCATAATTGGATTTATTTTTAGAGGTAAGGGAATATGGTGTTGTTATTACTTGTCTCTCTTACTGAGCATCTCTATTCTCACACCTACTTTACTTTTTAGTTTCAAGTTCTAATCGTGGCTCGTTCTTGTAGTGAGTGTGGTTCTATGTTTTGTGGTGACCCATGGGGTCACTTGGATGTATGTCTAGCTTGTTATCTTTATTTTATTTTTCTACTATTATTATTTACCTATTTTGTCTGGTTTATTTTAGTTTATCTTCCCTTTCTTTTCTCAGCTAAATAATTCCCAACTGCGTGTTTTGATGACTAGCACTAGTTTCCAGTCTATGGGGATCAGGAACTCCCTTCAGGCCATGCCACAGAACGGATCGGGAGACCAGTTCAGGGTTGACCCGGGTTGGTTCATGAAAAAATGGTATCAAAAGAGGTTTCACCCATGTATCTTTGGGATGTATGATAGTTTGGAGTTAGGAATGTAGTAATTCAAGTGTTTAATTTCAGGTAGGTTCATGATCACCACTTATTCGTAATGACACTTGAATTGACAGGGTGGTCCGGGATGGTCTTGTCTCAAATTCTGTGTCTGGATCTTGATTGTTTCAAGGTACTTATTACTGTTTGCGTGTTTTTGGTTAGTTTTGAGATTTTTTGGTCATTCTAGAGGGGTGCATGGATGTTGTGAATGACCTAGAAAGCCATGTGTAGACCATGTAATCGCCTCTGATGACTTCCTATGTGCTCACCCAGTTGGTGCACAGTCAGCCATACTGTATGACCAAATTGTTTGTAACAGTTGTTTATTTGAGAATTTGGAATCTTGATTTATGAAGGGAATTGGTTGCTTTGTGACTTTCTTGGTGTGATTTTTAGTTGGTTTTATGGTGTCTTTCTCGAGTTTAAAAATTGATAATTAATCTTTTGAAATTGGATTTTCAAATTGAAAACCATGGTTTGTTTAAAAATGTAATGAGTTGTTTTGGGGATGGAAAGTGTTTTAGAAAATGATTTTAGATCTTGAAATGTTTTGTGAAAAGTGAAATTAAAAATTTTTTGGAAAGTGTTTGGGGTTTTTTTTGAAGTTATTGTGGAATGGTAAATGGGAGTTTCTTGGAGACAGAAATTTAGAGATGCTTCATTTTAGAATTGTAATGATGTATTCAAAATTGGTCTAGAGTTTCAAATATGGGTTGGGTGTTTTGTTTTAGAAACAATAAGGTTTTTTTGATTTGGTATTCTTATAGACTCCCACATGTATGGATGAATGTAATTGGACATGGATGGTAGTTGGTACGTGTGGATGGGTGCCCGAGTTGGCATGGGAATGTATGTATGTGAGGTTTCATGGAATACCAATGGTGGGTGCTCGGTTTTCAAGGCTTGTTTTTTTATACAAAATAATTTTTTGATTAATGATGTGTTGGGATGATTTTTGTTTAAGAAATTTTAAAAGGGAAGTGGGTTTTAAAAGGGGTTTTTATCATTCAGATGGTTTTGAAATAGGATGGTTTGGAAAATGTTCATTTGTGAAAGAGGGGTTTAGGCTAGGTTAGTGATGTTTATTTGGTATTATTTCAGTGGATATTTGATTTGGTTATGGTTTGGTTTTGTGATGTATTAGACTATGGGATTGATGATTGTTTTCAAACTGGTGTTTCAAGGTCAAAATGATGTTTTGAGTTTGAGTTAATGATTTATGGTTAAATATGGAGGCTTGTTTTGTAATGTGCTTTAGGATGGTTTTGTGCTTCTTGTTTAACGTATGCCACCCAGAATTTTCCAAAGGTCCCTGAGGGGTCATTTTAATTTTTTAGTTTTACCCAGACCCTAGTAGAGTGGTGGGGTTATTTTCTTTTAATTGTTGATTGTTTTCTCTGTGGTGGCCGAGTTTCGATAGGGTTTGCAGTGTAACTTTAGGAAGTTGAGTGTTTCTTTGGGTCTTTAAGAACTACAGATGTTATGAATGGAATGTTGTTCTAGTTTTGTTTGAAGGGTCATGTTCAGGCTTGAGAAGGGTGATTTCTACCTTATCTTTGCAATTTGGGGTTACAGTTAGTGAACTGAGAAAAATGGAAATCTTGTTTTTCAATGTTCTCATGAAGGGTTTCCCATCTGGTTTAAAGGGTGAACCAGAGGGAAATGTTCTTGGAATGAGTCTGTCATCAGTTCTTGTTTCTCATTCCTAAGACCGCAAAATCATTTGTTTCCAATGTGGTCGATTTGGGCACAAAAAGCTGTTCGTCATAATATTCCAAAGGCTTTTCAAAAGTGTGGTTGTTTGGGTAACATGGGGAAGTCTGTAAGTGGTCTTTATAAAAGAAGAAGACTCAATTTGAGGTTGTTAGTTCCTGAATATGGTGCATCAGATGCTTCAATACATCAGATCTCCAGCCATAGGCCTCTGAGTGAAGCTTTTCATGCCGTCAGGAACTTTCTAGGTGTGAGGGATGTGTGTCCAACTGGTCGTCTCTATAGTTGGAGAAGATACTGGTAAAGTTTTCGCTTCATGTGGTTGTCTTTTGTGGGGGATTGTTTTGGAGGTATTGGTGGCATCTTCTATAATATTTCAATGTTTGTGTCTTTTTAGTGTAAAATTTAAGTGGTTGGTATTTCTTTGGATCAATTCCAACTTCTGGGTGATGCTTGTTTGGAGATGTGTGCGGGTTATGGACCTTATGAATTTTGGTTTGTCTTGGGTTTGTTTGGTGTCACTTTTTCTTGTATTCTCCTTGGAATGGGGGTTTCAAGATGGTCTGTGTTGATATTTCTCCTTGTGTTTGGGGTCGGCCCGTGTCAGTGGGTTCGTGATGGGTGCCATTGTACTACTCAGTTTCTAATATGGTGGGGAGACCCACTATGGTTCTCACCAATGTCTTCCCTTAAGCTGGTAGGGTGATACATGAAAAGTTTATGGGTTACACCAGTGTTAGGGGTCTTGTTTGGTTTTTTAATTTGTTTTGATTAGGGAAGTCAATATTCGGCTAGAGTCCTAATATGGTGATGATACCAACATAGGATAAATTCATGGAGAAATTAATCTTCAAGGTATTCTTATCAGGGAAAATCTTTGCCTCTTCTTCACCCAACCCTGATCAATGTATATGGTTAGCCTAGATGATATTTCATATGGATAATGTTTATTAGATATTTTGAGTAGACTCTAGGGATTTCTAAGTCAGGGGTCAAGGTGTTCCAGGTTGTGGTTGTGTTTGGAAATGTGAGTCCCATGTTGTTGGTTCTTTCACTTGGTTGTTCAGGTCTCGGGGTTTCAAGTATTGGGGGGAAAACTGACAGTTCAATCCTCAAGTGGTAGGGGTTTTGTTTTGAGAATCGTTGTGTCTTTGTTTCAAGCTTTGAAATGCCAAGTCTTTTGGGACTTTCTAGGGGTAGAAAGTGTCATAGTTGGGATAATTTTTGTGCCTCAACCTGGCACATTGTATTTTTATTTTCTTTTATAACATTTTTTCAGGATAATATTATTATTAATATTTTTATCAATATTATTATTATTTATATTATTATTATTATTATTATTAGGTTTTCTTTTTTTATTTAATTTATTTATTTATTCCCTTTTTTTCTTTCTTATTTCTCTTTATTTTTTTCCTCTTCTTATTTCTCCCCTCCACCCATCGCATCACACCTCTCCCCCTTTCCCCTTCCTGTTACATGATTCCAACCTCACCCCCCCCCCTTCTTGGACCTTCGACAGATCTCCCCTCTCCACAACGTACCTCCCTCTCCCAGCAGCACACCACAACAACCATGAACTCATCTCCCAGCTCCCCCTCAAACCCACATGCCACAACCCCTTTGGCTAAACCCCCTGGATGCGAAACACCCCTCTTGTAGTGTGCACCCCATATCCTCCATATTTTCTCTTCATTCTGGTGAGTTATGGTCCCTTTTCCCATCTTATACTTGTTTCTGATGGTTTCGTTGCTCTCCATCACCCCTTTTCTATTCAGTTGAACCCCTTAGGTTAGGGTTTGTTCCTTTTTTCTGTTGATTCTTTCAGTTCTAGGGTGTGTAGTGACTCTCCCACGACCCCTTCGTGTGAGGTTGGACGTTCACCGCCAAAGGCAAAGCAGATTTTCTTTGTTTCGATCAACCAGTTTCGTCTTGGAGTAAGTTTTATGTTTGTTTCTTGGTTTCACACCTGTTAAATTAGAGTCTTTATGTGTTTTATGGTTTTTTGTAATTATCTTGTAGTGAGAAATCCATTTTTGATAGGATGGATTAGGCCTTCAATTTTAATGTAGTATTTTTACCCGAAATTGAGTGTCTTTCTTGTGTAACCCTTGTTGTGTTATTTGAGGTCATTTTATAATACATGAAATTAGTTTATTAAATGATACAAGGGATGAATTTTTTGTTTTGGTATGATTTTGGTGTGTGTTTTATTTTAAAGATAATTTTTGAGTTTGTTTTTAGAGTAAGGTCTGGTTTTGCATCTTCGATACGTTTTATCAATTTTTTGATTGATTTATTAAATTTTTTTGTAATGCATTGGACTATTCTGAGTGGTTTTGAGTTTCCGGTCAAAGGGCGACTTGACTGCGTGTGCATAGGTAAGTAAATATATACATATAGGTTCTCCTGTTATGTGTATATTCATCCATGGCATTTAATATACATGTATGGGGCTAATTTTTCCTATGTGTATATATGAAAACACACCTGTAGGTGAGTGGAGACTGGTATATACGTATAAGAATACCTGTAATGACCCCCTTTCACATGTTAACGGGCCATGAAAATGTGTTCATAGGGTCTTAGTGTCCTTGAATTTGTGAGAAAACGCATATGCTTGTGGGGGAGCAGCAACTTTTAGTTAGAAAACGCCAAGAGCCAAAGTGGACGACTTGGTTCCTCTTGAGATAGGTTCCCTATACCCTAATCTTTAATTAGAATTTTTATTATTTCTTAGTGTTATTTTTAAAATGTGTTTTCAATTTTTATATGAAATGAATATGCTATATACATATACGTATTTGGTCATGGACTTTGAAAAATGGCCTCGCACTAGGTTTTTAGATTTTCTATAAAATGAATAGTTTTAATTATGTAGGGTATAAAGCATTATTTTAAATGTGTGGTTTTATGGTTGTTCAATTGGTCTTTTAAACTATTTTGAAAATTCTTGTTTTGACTTCTAATGGTCACATGACTTATGTGTGTGGTGAAAAAGGTGTTTTTCAAAGTTTTGAAGATGTGTATGGCTTGAAAGTGGTTTTTCCTAAGGGAAATAGGTAGTTTTGAAGAGATAATCCCTTTTTTGTGCTTTATAAATTATGAAAGTGGATTAAAAAATTTTGTAGGTGGTGTGTAACATGTATGAAAGTGGATTTGGTGTGTGTGTGAGAAATAAAATAGAAATATAGCACATGGTAAACCTTGGGTATCTAGGTGGGTGGAGTAGTTCTAGCATGTTAGTGATTGAGAGTGGTTCTTCCCTGCTTCACTTAGCAAGTTTGATTATACCACACTAACTAAACATTTATGATGATGTTGGGGACCACTTTGTTATGGGTATGATCTCTACAATTGGTTCGTGCATGAGAATGGATATTTGTTTTATGGTTACTCTTACATCAATATGCGAGGTTCTAGATAACCACACGAGTTAGATGAACCCTTGAGGATTTGATCATGGTTATCATTTATGACTTGGTGCTTGTGGAGTGATTTTTGTGTTAGTTTTTTCATGCGTACTCCCTATTTCGTGAAAACCATACTTGAATTCAAACTATTTTCCTTTAATTTTGAAGTGTTAATGTAAGATCAAAATCTACTTTGAAATATATTAGAAGTGAAATGTTTTCCTTAAAGGTGAAACTTGTTACTTGAATTTGAAAAGAATGAAAAAAATTACTTTATTATGTATTATTTACAAACTAGAAAAATTGGATTTCCTTTTAAAGTTAAGGGCATAGGGTGTTGTTATTACTTGCCTCTCCTACTGAGCATCTCTGTTCTCACACCTAATTTAATTTTAAGTTTCACGTTCAAGTCTTTTCTCGCTCTTGGAGCAAGTGTGGTTCTACATTTGGTGGTGACCCATGGGGTCACTTGGAGGTATGTCTAGATGGTTATCTTTATTTTATTTCTTGTTGTTACTATTTACCTGTTTTTTTGGGTTATTTTTGTTTATCTGTCTTTTATTTTTTTGGATAAATCATTCCCAACTGCATGTTTTGATGCTTGGCACTAGTTTCCAGCCCGTGGAGATTGGAAACACCCTTCGAGCCAAACCACAGACCGACTTGGGTGACCGGTTTAGGGTCGACACGGGTTGGTTCGTGACATGAACCATATTTCTACATTTAGGATAAAAAACCTAAGCATTGTTAAATCTAAACAAAATGGTTGGTTTCAAATCTCTTGTAATATGGTTCCTGAAAATTGGGTGATGATCTAAATTAATTCTTGTAAGAGTGTTATAATAAATGGAAATCCAAGTGTCTAGGGAATATTCATTAATGAAATCCCTATCCAGTTTTATGGAAACCATTTTTTTAATATTTTTTCTCTACAAAGTGTATTTATCACCCAACAAAATCACTTCAGAGAAGTTGATATCCTCAACATAATCCTTGAATCCTCTGGTTTAAGAAAAGTAAATCATCAAACCTATATTCTCATATAATCTAAGAATAGAATTAAATTCCACAAGGAGAGTCCATGGATCATTAGTAATTACACTCAAAAATCAAATATTTTTTAATAAATACCTCCTCTATTGAATCCATTACATGTATAAAATAATAAAACAAAAGTTTTGTATTCTCATTCATATATAATTGAGAGTGACTGTAACACCCTGAGATTTTGTGAATTTTTTTCTGATTAAAATAATTCTCATTGATGTCTTGCATTGTACTAAATCAAACATTCCTTTAACACAACACCAAATTGGCTCGCGCTATATACAAAACCGACCTGGCATACATTACACCCAAAATCAAGTTTCCCTGAAACATAATTTTATTGTTATAATTATTTAAGATTGTTATAACCTATCTATTAAAATTAGTAATATTAATAGTAATAAATAATTTTCAAATATTATTTATAATGTTTTTATCTAAATAAAACATTTTTACAATGGAAAAAAAATTGGTATAGTCTATATGTTTAAAAATAAAATTTTCTCAAATGAAATGGTTTTTATGTCCTTCTATGAAAAATAGTTAAATTAATTTTAGACACTTATATTAATTGAATTTAATAAAATAAAAAATAATTTTTTAATTCATAATGTCAAAATTTTATTAAGGTGAATTTTTGGGATTTTTTTGAGAAGTTATATTTTTTGATGAATAGTGAAAAAATGCTGCATTGTAGTTAAAAACTGCATTTTCATTTAAATAAGTATTTTATTTTAAAATGATTTTTCTTTAAAAGTCAAAATATATAAATTATACATATTTTAATCCAATGTAGCTCATTTTAATCTTTTTTTATATATTAGATATAAAAACTTAATGAACTTTTGAACGTTCTTTTTACCCGCCTTCTCGCCACATCCACATGATCAACATTAAACTTAATTTTTCTGCTTCTGTGAATTGAATCTAAAAAAAATAAATACATGGTTGTAATAAATATGATATTTAAATTATAATAGGATACTCATAATTTTTTGGATATTATGAATAATAACTTTAGTATATTTTTATTTACCCCGTTTAAGGGTAAATTAGGCAATTAAAGGTAAAAATAATATTATAATATAGTAAAATTATCCTAAAACTTGTCCTAATTTCATGTGTAAGTGTGTTTTGACTAAAATTAACATTATTCCTAAATTATAACCTTTTTAATCCACTTGGGTGAGAATATGACATTTATTATATTTTATTTAAAGATAAGATAAAAATGTCATACTCATATTTTTTATAAGTAAATCATTTTTAATACAGGGTTATACATAAGATAAATTATACTCTAAATGATCATTTTAAAGAAAATAAATTTAAATTAATCATGATAATTTATTTTAAATTTTAGAGAAGAATTAATTTCATTAAAGGTATGTATAATGATGATGCAATAATTGATTAATTAATAGAAATAACAAATAAATTGAATTAAAAATATTAAAATAGATATAATTTAACATAATTAAGGACATACATTAATTTTATAGAAAAATATGATATGTTATTGATATATTAAATGATTTTTTTTCTAAGTTATAATACTATTGGGATATTTTAAAAAATAAAAATATTGAATAATATCAAAATTGACATAAATGATACTTTAAAATAAATAATATTTTATTAAATGATATAAAATTCATAAAAAACTATAATATAGATAAATAATTAGAATAAGGTTGAAAATTTCATATGTGATCTATTTGGGGTTCTTTTTTATTTTATAGTAACTATATTAACACTAAAGTGTAGAAATACAAATTGTCAAGGTAAAAGTTAAAGGGTTTAACTAAGCGTTAAAGCAAAAAGATGAAGTTAATATTGAGACCAAAACATTTGTAAAATCATTGGTTTAGAGTCTTTATACCCATACACAACATATATTCTAAATAGATCACTTTTTATCCATTTAAAATCAAAAAAAAAATTATATTAATTTAAAATTTTGAGAGTTCCCAAGAGTGCTCCTCCCCTCTCTTATAAAAGGACACCTCATCCCTCACTTCCTCACAAAACCTTGAGCATTATATCTTGACCAAACCCTACCAATTTCCCCTTCAAAAAATATTTTCTAATTTATTGATCTTTTTTTCTTAAAATACTAACTCTAGTATCCCTAAGATATGACCTAGAGGTAGCTCACCGAAGAAGAGGAAATCTCCTTTACCGACTCTCTCAAAATTATTTCCTCTTCTACTTACACTTCCTATGTTGTTTCCATTATAAATTAATAAATCTAATAAAAACTATATTCTGATATGTTATTTTTATTATCTAACAACTATATTCCACTTTTTATCTATCTTATAAAAAACAAAATCACCACACGTGCATACGTACGACCTACCGTCTCCAGGCTGTGGTGTAATCTGTTTTGTTTACCACCACTTTCTTTGTATGGGTGTGATGATGAAAATAATTAATGTATATTATAATTATAAAATTATATTTATTATTTAACAAAATATATACTATCCAATTCCATACCATTTCACAATTAATGGAATGATATCATCACTCATGTGTAATACGACCTACCATCTCCACAACAGGATGTGATTCATTATCCATGATTAGCAATAAATAATAATTATATAAATGTATATAATGCATAAATATTTTTTATATTACCTTAATATTATTCTTTAAATAAAATAACTATATCCTATCCACATAAACTAGAACTTATATGACAAAACAAGCATTAGAAAACGAAGTAGTTAACACCCCAAAGAAGAGTACTAATGCAATATTATTAAAAATCAGTTGATAATATGATCATATGTGATATCATATGAATATGTTTCTGGAATATGTTAATAACATTTTTTAATCCATTATACCAGAGTTTCAGATATTTATGAAGGAAATCATAATTAAGGTAAGGGTTAATTTCACAATCTTATTATTTTCTGAGATTGTTTATACATAAGTATTTACTTGGGTGTATTTATCATCCATTCCCATGTTTCTTAAAACTATTTTTAGAATATTTTTTCTATTCCTATAAATTTTTTGAAGACATTTTTACCCATGTGTGAATTTTTGTTAAACATTTTGAATGGAATCTTTTGTCATTTTCCTAATGTGGCATATTTTCACATTTCCTGCAAAGGTATGAGAAGAATGTTTTTTTAACTTATACGACATGAATGGATTTTTATGATTTTATGATGCCTTGTTGTCTTGAATATCCCCTTACAATATTAAAATTTTATTTTCAAATAAAATGTTTTCTTTTAAAATTTCATGACATTTCAAGTAAATAAAATGTTTTCAAAGCAGAAAGGGTATTTTCCTCAAGAATTGTTTTCAAGAGTTCTCAAAAAATTATTTTACATCTAAGATAACATTATTTGATTTTAATTTTGTATTATTGGGGATATGATTCATTGTTACCATTATTATTCTTTTCATTATTGGTTTATGTTTATGATGTAATGATATTTATAAAACCCAATTCTTTTCTGTGGGTTATGTTATGATTGAATAATGTTTATGAAACCCATTTCATTCCATGGATTCAGATATGATACATGATTTATGATCTTGTGGAACATGTATGTATGATTTCATTATGATATGGATGGTACCTATATCTCCATTCAATTCATTGGGTAAATATTTATATCTCCTGAGATAACATAAAGGAATTTTTCTACAAAGAGGTTTGTAGGAGTGGATCATGATTACCAAGATGGTATGGGAAGTGAACCCATACTAACAATATGGTCTTAGAAGTGATGACTTGACTAAGATGGAAATAATTATTATATTCTTATGTGATTTCCATAATTCCATGTTTTATTCCTATGATATGATTTCATGAATCATGTTCTTTATTTCCTTGTGATTCATTTCCTATGTGCTTCCAATCTTTATTCCCGGATTCATGTTTATGATCTTTGATATGTAGGGTATGATGTTTTATTTTCATGATCATGTTAGCATACCCTTATTCTCATGATTATGTTTACATACCTCCCTTTTTTACCCCTACTAAGCATCTGAGTTGACCCCTATTTATGTTTCCTTTCACCCAGGTTTTGAAGATATGTATTATGTTTGATGTTTCTAAGAAGGGTGATAGTCAAGAAGAACCTAGTGGGAGACAATGTAGCTCAATTATATACTATTGTTTTTGTTTCCATGTTTCCAAAGGCACTATAATAACACGGTCTTTGGGCATTAGTTTGTGTAATGTATTAAATATTCCCCAAAAGTAATGTAATGTTAATTTATGAAAGGTTAGGGTCACTATAGTTGGTATCATAGAAAAATTTTAGTTAACCTTTAGAAACTAAGATGATAAATCCTTTGTAAGAACCCTAAGGGCATGTATAAGGTTAAGTATAAGGATAAGAAAAATTATAGGAAATTGTCCTACAATTTTGGTAAAGGATAGAGTAAGTGGTTTCCTAGAAATACATCACTATCTGGATATTACAAGTGGATGTGGATCTGGTACAAATGTATCTAGGGGTAACAAATCTTACAAGGTGAATCGGGTGTGACTCGATTGTAACTTGGTACAGGACAACGAGCCTTTCTACACAACTTGTTTGACACTACTGGGGTATATTATTTGGTAATTCATAAACTCTACATGAACTATTATAAATGATTTAAATATAATTTGGATATAAATAACCTAGGTTAAAATTGAGGTGTCATATATTAAGGAAGGTGTCATAATTTAGACATCTTATAAGTGACTTTTCATGATTATTTGGTTCCTCATTATGATAATTTTTTCTTACTCTATGATTTTGGTTTTATTCATTGGATGGAACACAAAAGAATCATGTTAATGTTGATTATGATGGAAAATGCAATGAATTTCCTCATGAGATACCAAATTCTATTTGATTTGGAATGAAAAATCTTGTTGCAATACTCACACAACTTTATCATGTTGTGAATCATGGTGGACTTTCAAATGAGAAAAGGATGGAACAAAATTCTGTTGAGTCTTTCCTGAGGTAATGTACACATTTTTCAGTGGGTCTTGTGATCCACTTTTTTCTAAATAATGAATCAGTACTACTAAAATGATATTCTCCATTCTACAATGTTTAAATCATGAGAAAGTTATTTTGGTTATTTATTGGCTAGAATAAAAAGTGGACTAGTGGTGGACTATAATTAACAATACTAGGAAGAAAGATGAAATTGAATACGTGGATTAGGATGAATTCAAGAACTTATTCTTTCAATAATTAATTTCCTCAAATTATTCATACAAATATGGATAAATAATTTCTTGATTTGAAGAAAAGGGATGATGAATCTATTAGTACCTACATGGCTAACTTCATGAGACATGCGGGGAAGACTTAAGGAATTATCATCCAACCCAAAAGTAAAGTTGGCAGGTTCTTCAGTGTCTTAAAGAAATGTCTTAGAATGTTGTTGGCCACAAGAGACTTTAATAGATACAAAGAGATTGTGCATTGGTCAATCAAGGTTGAAATGGAGGTTAGAGTAATGTAATAATATCATGGGTTTGATAAGAAGTGGAAGATGGAGTTTAAAGGGAAATCTAAAAACCACAAAGAGAAAAAGACGAGATTTCCTTTATGCTCTAAGTGTGGGAAGAATCATGGAGGAAATTATATTAAGGGGTATAATAAATTTTTTATGTTTGAAAAGAAAGGTCATCAGGATTTTGATTGCTGAAGTGATGGAAAAAAGTCAACTAACAGTGTGAATGGAGAGAAAGTGACATATAATACACCTCCCAAGATTCAATGCTACAAGTGTAAGGAGAATGGGTATTATGATAACTAGTGCACAAACCTAAGGGCTTGTAACACCCGAGATTTTTATGAGAAATATTTTGTTTTTATGTTATATAAATCATCAAAATAATCTTTCACTACACACAACACTAGCTTGGCTTTCTTTACACGCAACTGCAACCTTCCTCGATAGCTTGCGTTGTACGAAATACCGAGTTTCACTAAACAACGATATGCTATTAAAATATTATTAAAACTAGCCGTTATGAATAGTAATACCCACTTTTTAAAATTTTATAAATTTTATCTTACAAAATGGACTTTATTTTTGGATTCAGAATATCGAAATTAGCCTAGGGTGAAATTTTGGTATTTTTCTAAAAACTTTCAATTTTTGATGAATAGTGAAAACACTGGGTTACTATTTCAAAAACCGACTTTTTATTTAAAAAATTATTTATTTTATTTAAATTTATTTTAGGTCAAAATTGATACATAATACCTATATAAGTTCAAAGTAATTCATTAGAGTCATTTTATAATAATTTTAGATATATAAAAATTTTATTGAACTTTTCACCGTCTTTTACCCACCTCCTAGGAGAATTTGCAAATTTACATAAAACTTAATTTTACCGCTTCTGTGAGTGGAATTTCGAAAATCCGAGAGACACGATTAATATCAAGGACTAAAATGTAGTTCAATGAGATGAAAATAATTTTTGCTGAATAGTAACTTTTTACTTTTTTTTACCACGGTTAAAAGTAAATAGGGTAATTAAGGGTAAAAATGATATTATTATTACCCTAACACATGTCCTAATTCTATTGGATAAGTGTAATTCGACAAAAAACAACCTTAGGAATAAAATATGACCATTTAGGTCCACTTGGATTAGATTAGGACATTTATTAAAGAAGGATTAAAATAGTTAAAATCAAAGTTAAATTAATAAATAATTTTTAATATAGGGTTATACATAAGATAAATTCGACTATAAATATTATTTGGAAATATAAAATGATTTAATACATAATTGTATTTTATTTATAATTTTTAGACATTAAATAATTTAATTTATTTATGACACAATGATGATTCAGTAATTATCTTATTAATGAAATATTAACATAATTGATGTTATAAATACCCAAATAAATGTAATTTGAGACTTTTTATGAATTACACCAATTTTATAGGTTAATATGACATGTTAGTATTGATTTAATGAAATTTTTTCGAACTAATCATTCTATTATAAGTTTCACAAAAATCAATTACCAAATAGTATCAAAATTGACATAAAATTGTTTTTAAATAAAATAAAATATTATTAATTTTTATTTTATTCCTAAAAATCTAAGGTTAAGAAAAATGACTTAGATAAGGTTATATATATTAATAATTAAAAACTTGGGGTTCTTTTGGCTTGTTATAGTAAGTTTATTAACCATATAGTGTAAGAAAACAAGAAGACACGGTAAAAGTAAAATTATTTAACATAAAGATAAATCTAAATGATAAGGTTAAAATAGAAACCTAAACTTGTATAAATTCTATTGGATGATAGTATTTCGACCCATACCCACCTTATCTTCGAAATAAATCATTTTGGAGCTATTAAAAACCGAATATGACTTTATAATAAAATAATATTTTTAGTTTTTCCAAAGGTGCCCCTCTCCTCCCTTATAAAAGGGCACCTCCTCCCTCTCTTACTCACACCACTTTGAGACTTCATGCTCAGAAAACCCCTGCAAATTTCTCTTATCCACTTCCCTAGAAACATCCTAGAGGTCTTGGTATTCTTCAAAGACCATCTTTAGTGCCCTAAGAGGAGGTTAAGAAGAGGCGCTTCAAAGAAGAGGTTATGTCCGTTACTGATTCTTTCAACTTTATTTCTTCTTCTACATCTTCTTATTTAGTTGTTTCGTTATGAAGTAATAAAATCAGTATCACTAATATACGGATATGTTATTATAAGTATTAAACAACCCTATTTCACCATCTATCCATCATACGGAAAATGAAATCACCGCGCGTGCGTACATACGGAATACCGTCTCCACGCCGTGGTGTAATCTATTTTCCACCACCACCTTACTTGGATGGGTATAATGGTGTAAATAATAACTATATATGGTTATTTTAAAGTGATATTGATTCTGAAATAGTATACATACACTTCAATACAATTCCACTATCATGGGAACGATATCATCGCTTGTGAGTACGTACGGCCTACCGTCTCCACGATGTGATGCGACTCGTTCTACATGATCTTCATTACATAATGATTATATAAATGAATTGAATGAATAAATATGATATATATTACACTAATACCATTATGAAAATTAGGTATCTATAACCTAAAGAGAAGAATAAGAATTTATTCGACAAAACACGCATAAGAACAAAAAGTAATAAACACCCAAATAACAAGTAGAAATGAAATATTACTAATAATAAGCTAAGAATATGACCATATATGATATCATAACAATGAGTATGATTCTATAATAAGTCAATGAAATTATTTAAATCATTATACAGGAGGTTCGGACACTTATGAAGCAAATCAGACCTAAGGTAAGGGAAAATCTCACAATCTCATTTTTATCAGAGATTGTTTATATATCAGAATTTACTGGGGCATATTTATCATCCACATCCATGTTTCCTCAATATTTAGTATTATTTATATCCTCCTACAATTTTTTAAATCCAATTTTACCCTTCGGTGAGTTTTTAGTAAAATATATGAAAGGAATCTTTTGTCTTTTTTCGTACGAGGTACTTTTTGACTTTTCTGGCCAAAGTACGAGAAGAAAGTTATTTTAACTTATACGACATGAATGGATTTTTAGAAAAATATTTCCATGAAGATTAATTTGCAATTTTTCAAGTTTATTTTTAATCAACTTATTTTAGTTCAAAATTATATGACATGTTAAGAAAGGAAAATGTTTTTGAACTAGAAAGGATATTTTCCTCAAGAATGGAGTTCAAGTGTTTTATCAAAATTATTTTACATCTAAGATAATATAGGGTTCTGTTTCTATCCCTATTTTTACATTAATTTGATTATGTTTTGATGGAATTATTTTTATGATGTCCTTTTATCTTATATGGATTATGTTATGATGGCATGATGTTTAAGATTCCCATTTTTATTACATGGGTTATGCTATGATGTATGATTTATGATTTTGTGGCACACATAAGAATGGTTTCATTATGAGATGGTTGGGACCTATATCTCCCTCCAATGAATTGGGTAAGTATTTATATCTCATGAGATAGACATGGCTGGAACGACATGTTAAACCGGTTCAGTGAAACAGGACTGAAACGACGAGTGAACTTGGTTCAGAAATGGACTTTGTCTGCTAAGATAGTCTTGGAAATGAGTCTTGACTACTAAGAAATGATTCTCTATGATTATGTGTGTATGCCACAAATTTTCATGTTTTAAGTTATGATTATTGGGATTACATTTCACTACTATGATTTATCCCATGATTATGAAATTATGATCTCTTTTGCAGGTTAATATTTCCAAAATGTTATGTTCTTATGAATATGATGTGATTGATATTTCTTTTGTTTACCCTTACTGAGCATTTTAGCTCACCCTTTTGTATGTTTTCTTTCCCCCAGGTCAGGAAGAAGGTTATTTAGTAGGATATTTCAAAAGGGACTCTAGATATGATGAAATAAATGGGAGACAATGTAGATGCTTTATGAACCAGTTGTTTATGTTTCCCAATTTCTAAAGACATTATAACTATACGGTCCTTGCATGGTTTTGTTATATGTTGTAATAAGTGTGCTTCAATTCTGAAGTAATAACAATGTATGTAAAGTATGGGTTGTTGTAGTTGGTATCAGAGGAAAGGTATAGTCAACCTTTGGAAACTAGGATGTGAAAGCCTTAGTAAGAACCTTAAGGATAAGTCTAAGCATAGAACACAATCTTAGTGTTTTAGAAATGGCCATGAATAACCTATGATAAGGCCTTAAGTGTAAAATTTTATTCTTGATTATGTGGTTTTCCTATTATAACTAGTGTTTCTCACATTATTCTTCTTGGTTTTAGTCAATGGATGGAACTCGAAGGAACCGTGTTAATGCGGAATGTGACGGGCAATACAATGATTGACCCCTGAGCTACCAAATGTTATGGGAGCTGGAATGAAAAATCTTTTAGCCATGCTCACACAACTTTCTCAAGCTATGAATCATACAGGACTTCCAAACGAGCAAAAGAAGGAGCAACATTCTCTTGAATCCTTCATGAGGCAACTTCCACCCTCATTTAGTGGGTCTAATGATCCATTTGTTGCTGAACAATGGATCAGTACCACTGAAAAGATATTTTCAGTTCTTCAATTTTCTGAACATGATAAAGTCATCTTAGCAGTATATCGTTTGGAAGGTGAAGCTGATCAATGGTGGAATCTTATCAAGAATATAAGGCCAAGAGATGAAATTGAGTCCATGGAATGGGACGAGTTCAAGAACTTATTTTTCAATAAGTACTTCCCTCGTATTCTTCAAACAAAGATGGAGAAGGATTTTCTTGAAATGAAGAAAAAGGATGATGAATCTATTGGTACCTATGAAGCAAATTTTACAAGACTTGCAAAGTACGCTTCTGGGAATATTATCCAACCTGAGAGTAAGATTGATCGATTCTTTAGTGGCTTAAAACCAAGTCTTCGAAGGGTGTTAGTCATAAGGGACTTCAATAGCTATGAGGAAATCGTTCGACGTGCTCTCAAAGTTGAGATGGATATTGGAGTAACCCATCAGTCATATGGGTTTGATAAGAAGAGGAAAATAGAATTCAAAGGAAAATCTAAAGACCACACTAAAAAGAAGATGATTTATCCCTTATGCTCAAAGTGTGGAAAGAATCATGGAGGGAGTTTTCTTAAAGGGACTAGTAAATTTTTCAAATGTGGAAAGGAAGGTCATCGGGCATTTGAATGCCTCAATGATGGGAAGAAGATGTCTAGTGATGCGAACAAAGAAAAGTCTACACAGAGTGCACGTCCTACAATTCAATGTTACAAGTTCAAGAAAATGTGGCATTATGCCAATCAATGCCCTAATCCAAGGGTTGTTGATGATGATCGACGTCAATAAACTCTTAAGGCTAAAGACAAAGGAAAGTCACATGCAATTTCTATAAGAGATGTGGAGTATGAGAACAAAGTGGTGAAAGGTACACTTACCATCCACTCTAAAGTAGCAAATGTTTTATTTGATTTCGGATCCACCCACTCTTTAATTTATAAAGAATTTTCTAAGGTTATCACCGTATTACCTCAATAATTAGATGTTGAGTTTGCTGTGACAACCCCTAATGGCACAACAATCGCATCAAAAGTTTATAATTCTTCTCCGATTGAAGTTTGTGGGAAAGTTTTTCCTGCAAATCTTGTGATCCTTCCTATAGTGGAATTTTATGTGATTCTTGGCATGGATTGGGTTTCATTATATGGAGCTCATATCAATTTCCAAAGAAGGGAAGTCATATTTCATATTCCAGATCAATCTTTGATCGTCTATCGATGCAAGGATGAACATAACCTTCCAGTGGAAATTTCTTCCATCTTATGGGTCTGGATTCCAATAAATGAAGGTTATTTATCTCAGGTGAGAAACTCATGATTAAGAATATTCCCATTGTATGGAAGTTTGATGATGTCTTTCTAGAGGAATTGTCGGGTCTTCCACCAAATCGTGAAGTTGAGTTTTCAATAGAACTCGTACCGGGTGCTTTACCTATTTCAAACACACCTTATAGAATGGACCCAATTGAGTTGTAGGAATTGAAGAAGCAACTCCAAGAGAATCTTGATAAAGGATTCATATTCCCTAGTGTGTCATCTTGGGGAGAAACTGTTCTATTTTTTAAGAAGAAAGATGGATCAATGAGACTCTACATTGATTATTGAGAACTTAACAAGATCACTATCAAGAAAAAATATCCTCTCCCATGCATTGATGACTTATTTGACCAACTACGCATAGCTCAATACTTTTCCAAGATTGATCTTCATTCCGGGTATCATCAATTAAGGGTCAAAAGGGAGGATATACCAAATATAGATTTCCGTACAAGGTATGGACACTATGAATTTATAGTGATGCCATTTGGTCTTACTAATGCCCCTGTTATCTTCATGGATCTAATGAATAGAGTCTTTAGAGACTATCTTGATCAGTTTGTGGTAGTCTTTATAGACGATATTCTTGTCTATTCAAAGAGCAAGGAAGAACATGAAGATCACTTGAGAATTTTATTGAAGACCCTAAGAAAGGAGAAGCTTTATGCCAAATTTACCAAGTGTGAATTTTAGCTTCCAAAAGTTTCATTTTTGGGTCACATAATCTCAAAATAGGGGATATCTGTGGATCCAGCAAAAACAGAGGTTATCAAAATATGGTTGAGACCAACAAAAGTAACTAAGATTCGAAGTTTTCTTGGTTTGGCTGGATATTATCGACGTTTTGTGAAAGATTTTTCACGATTATCTAACCCACTCACCAAATTGACTCAGAAAGGAGATAAGTTTGTTTGGGCAGAGGAATATGAAGAGAATTTCAAAGAGTTAAAAAGAAGGTTATTCAGTGCACCTATGCTCACACTGCCTTGTAGTGGAGAAAGGTTTGTGATCTACAGTGATGCATCCAAGAAGGGATTGGGGTGTGTTCTCATGCAAAATGATATGGTTAGAGCTTATGCCTCACGACAGTTGAAAATCCATGAGCAAAATTACCCAACTCATGATTTGGAGTTAGCTACGGTAATATTTGCATTAAAGATTTGGAGGCATTATCTTTATGGTGAAAGGTGTGATATTTATAATGATCATAAAAGTTTAAAGTATATTTTCACACAAAAGGATCTGAATATACGACAAAGAAGATGGTTGGAGCTGATTAAGGATTACGACTGCTCAATTCATTATCACCCTGGGAAAGAAAACAAGGTGGCAGACGCATTAAGTCGACAAGACCATGCGAGCTTATCCATGATGAGGATCACAAAATATCCACTATTTATGGATTTACAAAGGATGGATCTTGGAATTATAATGGAAGGGGAAAAATCTTATCTTTCTCAAATGAATGTTCAACCATCTATACATGTGAAGATTAAAGAGGCACAGAAAGAAGATGTACAGTTACAAAAGAAGGTGAGAAATGTTCCTGAATTCAACCTTGATTGTGATGGGATAATAAAGTTCAGGAATCGGGTTTGTGTTCCTCCCATCCCAGAATTAAAGAAGGAGCTGCTGGATGAGGCTCATAGTTCTTCATTCTCTATTCATCCTGGAAGCACGAAGATGTATAGGGACCTGAAAGAGTACTTCTGGTGGGATGGCATGAAAAGAGATGTTGCTGAATATGTCTCTCGATGCTTGGTTTGTTAGCAAGTTAAAGCTGAGAGACAGAAGTCTAAGGGGATGTTACAACCATTACCCATACCCGAATGGAAATGGGAAAACATCACTATGGACTTTGTCACCGAAATTCCTAAAACATCCAAAGGCAATAATGCTATCTGGGTCATAGTTGATCATCTTACAAAGTCATCACACTTCATTGCTATTATAGAGGATTTTTCTCTAGATCAGCTTTCTAGGATATATGTAAAGGAAGTGGTAAGATTGCATGGACTACCACTTTCCATTATATCTGATTGGGATCCGAGGTTTACCTAAATGTTTTAGTGAAGTCTTCAACATACTCTGGATACAGAGTTGAGTTTCAGTACTACTTATCATCCTCAGACAGAGGGTCAGTCTGAAAGGAAAATTCAAACTCTAGAATATATGTTGAGAGCTTGCTCTATGGATTTCAAAGGTGGTTGGGATCAACTCCTACCTTTGGTGTAATTTTATTATAATAATAGCTTTCACTCCAGTATTCAGATGGCTCCTTATGAAGCTCTCTATGGAAAGAAATGTAGGACTTCAACTTGCTGGGATGAAGTTGGGGAAAGAAAGCTATTAGGACCTGATCTTGTTGATGAGATGACAGAAAAGGACCGATCTATTCAACAACACATAAGAGCAGCTTAGAGTCGACAAAAAAGTTATGCCAACAACCGAAGAAAATACCTAGAGTTTGAAGTGGGTGATAAAGTGTTCTTATGAAAATCTCCTTGAAGAGAGTAATGAGATTTGGAAAGATGGGAAAGTTGAGCCCTAGGTGTATCGGTCCTTTAGAAATACTGGATCGTGTTGGGAAGGTAGCTTACTGATTGGAGCTTCCACCGAATCTCTCTCAAGTTCATGATGTGTTCCATGTATCGATCCTGAGAAAGTACATACCTGATCCTTCACATGTACTCTGCTCAGATGTTGTACCGCTGGAGCAAGATCTTTCTTATGAAGAACAACTGATAGAGATTCTGGATCGTAGCGAAAAAGTACTACGGAATAAGACCACTCGCTTGGTGAAAGTTTTATGGAGGAACCACCAATTATAAGAATCTATATGGAAGCTTGAGGATATGATGAGGGAGAGGTTTCCTCATCTGTTTGTTACAAAGTGACAAATTTTGAGGCTGAAATTCATTTTAAGGGGGGTAGAATGTAACACCCGATATTTTTATGAGAAATATTTTTTTTATGTTATATAAATCATTAAAGGAATCTTTCACTACACACAACACAAGCTTGACTTGCTTTACACTCAACCGTGACCTTCCTCGATAGCTTGCATTGTACGCAATACCGAGTTTCACTAAACAACAATATACTATTAAAATATTATTAAAACTAGTCGTTATGAATAGTAATAACCACTTTTTGAAATTTTATAAATTTTATATTTCAAAATGGACATCATTTTTGGATTCATAATATCAAAATTATCCTAGGGTGAAATTTGGGTATTTTTCTGAAAACTTTCAATTTTTGATGAATAGTGAAAACACAGGGTTACTATTTAAAAACCGAATTTTTATTTAAATAATTATTTATTTTATTTAAATTTATATTATGTCAAAATTGATACATAATACCAATATAAGTTCAAAGTAATTCATTGGAGTCATTTTATAATAATTTTAGATATATAAAAATTTTATTTAACTTTTCACCGACTTTTACCCACCTCCTAGGAGAATTTACAAATTTACATAAAACTTAATTTTACCACTTCTGTGAGTGGAATTTAGAAAATATGAGAGACATGGTTAATATAAAGCACTAAAATGTGGTTCAATAAGATGAAAATAATTTTTGGTGAATAGTAACTTTTTATTTTTTTTACCACGGTTAAAAGTAAATAGGGTAATTAAGGGTAAAAATGATATTATTATTACCTAAAACATGTCCTAATTCTGTTGGATAAGTTTAATTCTACCAAAAACAACCTTAGGAATAAAAGTTGACCATTTAGGTCCACTTTGATTAGATTAGGACATTTATTATTAATTTATTTAAAGAAGGGTTAAAATAGTTAAAATCAAAGTTTAATAACTAAATCATTTTTAATATAGGGTTATACATAAGATAAATTCTACTATAAATATTCTTTGGAAATATAAAAAACTTTCCTACATAATGGTGTTTTATTTATAATTTTTAGACTTTAAATAATTTAATTTATTTATGACACAATGATGATGCAGTAATTATCTTATTTATGAAATATTAACATAATTGATGTTCTAAATATCCAAATAAATGTAATTTGAGTCTTTTTATAAATTACACCAATTTTATAGGTTAATATGACATGTTAGTATTGATTTAATTAACTTTTTTCGAACTAATAATTATGATATAATTTTCAAAAAAATCAATTACCAAATAGTGTCAAAATTGACATAAAATAGTTTTTAAATCAAATATTATATTATTAATTGTTATTTTATTCCTAAAAATATTAGTTTCGGCCAAATGACTTAGATAAGGTTATATATGTTAATAACAAACAACTTTGGGTTCGTTTGTCTAGTTATAGTAAGTTTATTAACCATATTGTGTAAGAAAACAAGAAGACACGGTAAAAGTAAAATTATTTAACTTAAAATTAAATCTAAATGATAAGGTTAAAATAGAAACCTAAACTTGTCTAAATTCTATTGGATGAGATTATTTCGACCGATACCCACCTTAGATTCAAAATAAATCAATTTGGAGCTATTAAAAACCGAATATGGCTTTATAATAAAATAATATTTTTAGTTTTTCCAAAGGTGCCCCTCTCCTCCCTTATAAAAGGGCACCTCCTCCCTCTCTTCCTCACACCACTTTGAGCCTTCAATCTCGGAAAAACCCTACCAATATATCTTCTCCACATCCCTAGAAACATCCTAGAGGTCCTGGTCTTCTTCAAAGACCATCTTTAGTGCCCTAAGAGAAGGTTAAGAAGAGGCGCTTTGAAGAAGAGGTAATGTCCGTTACTGATTCCTTCAACTTTATTTATTCTTCTACTTATTCTTGTTTAGTTGTTTAATTATGAAGTAATAACATCAGTATCACTCATATACTTATATGTTATTATAAGTATGAAAAAACCCTATTTCACCATCTATCCATCCTACAGAAAATGAAATCACCGCGTGTGCGTACGTACGGAATACCGTCTCCATGCCGTGGTGTAATCTATTTTCCACAACCGCCTTACTTGGATGGGGTATAATGGTGTAAATAATAACTATATATGATATTTGTAAATTTATATTGATTCTGAAATAGTATACATACACTTCAATACAATTCCACGATCATGGGAATGATATCATCGCTCGTGCGTACGTACGACCTACCGTCTCCACGATGTGATGTGACTCGTTCTACATGATCTTAATTAAATAATGATTATATAAATGAATTGAATGAATAAATATGATATATATTACACTAATAAAAATCTGAAAATGAGGTATCTATAACCTAAAGAGAATAATAATAATTTATTTGACAAAACACGCATAAGAACAAAAAGTAATAAACAACCGAATAACAAGTAGCAATGAAATATTACTAAGAAGAAGCTAAGAATATGACCATATATGATATCATAACAATGAGTATGATTCTGGAAAAAGTCAATGACATTATTTAAATCATTATACAAGAGGTTTAGACACTTACAAAGCAAATCGGACCTAAGGTAAGGGAAAATCTCACTATCTCATTTTTATTCGAGATTGTTTATACATCAGAATTTATTGGGGCATATTTATCATCCAAATACATGTTTACTCAATATTTAATATTATTTATATCCTCCTACAATTGTTTAAATCCAATTTTACCCTTCGTTGAGTTTTTAGTAAAAGATATGAAAGGAATCTTTTGTCTTTTTTCGTACGAGGTACTTTTTGACTTTTTCAGCCAAAGTACGAGAAGAATGTTTTTTTAACTTATACAGCATGAATGGATTTTTAGAACATTATTTCCATGAAGCTTCATTTAAAAGTTTTCAAGTTTATTTTTAATCAACTTATTTTAGTTCAAAATTATATGACATGTTAAGAAAGGAAAAAAAATTGAAGTAGAAAGGATATTTTCCTCAAGAATGGAGTTCAAGTGTTTTATCAAAATTATTTTCCATCTAAGAAAATATAGGGTTCTGTTTCTATCACTATTTTTATATTGATTTGATTGTGTTATGATGGAATTATTTTTATGATGTCGTTTTATCTTATATGGGTTATGTTATGATGGCATGACATTTAAGATTCCCATTTTTATTACATGGGTTTTACTATGATGTATGATTTATGATTTTGTGGCACACATAATAATGGTTTCATTATGAGATGGGTGGGACCTATATCTCCCTCCAATGCATTGGGTAAAAATTTATATCTCATGAGATAGACATGGCTGGAACGACATGTTAATCCGGTTCAGTGAAACAGGACTGAAATAAGGAGTGAACTTGGTTCAGAAATGGACTTTGTCCGCTAAGATAGTCTTGGCAATGAGTCTTGACTACTAAGAAATGATTCTCTATGATTATGTGTGTATGAAACAAAGTTTCATGTTTTAAGTTATGATTATTGGGATTACATTTCACTACTATTATTTATCCCATGATTATCAAATTATGATCTCTTTTGCAGGTTAAGATTTCCAAAATGTTATGTTCTTATGAATACGATGTGATTGATATTTCTTTTATTTATGATTACTATGCATTTGAGCTCACCCTTTTGTATGTTCTCTTTCCCCAGGTCAGGGAGAAGGTTATTAAGTAGGATATTCCAAAAGGGACTCTAGATATGATGAAATAAATGGGAGACAATGTAGATGCTTTATGAACCAGTGGTTTATGTTTCCCAGTTTCTAAAGACACTATACTTATACGGTCCTTTCATGGTTTTGTTATATGTTGTAATAAGTGTGCTTCAATCCTGAAGTACTAACAATGTATGTAAAGTATGGGTCATTATAGGGCTAGTGATGATGATCGAATTGATAAACCTATTAAGCTAAGGTATAAGGGGAAATCTCATACAATCACTATTTTTGATGAGGTATGTGATAATGATGTGGTGAAAGGTACAATTACCATCCACTCTAGAACTACTAATGTATTATTTAATTCTGGATCTACCCACACTTTCATATATAAATAATTTTCTAAGTGTGTTAATATCCCACCCAAATGATTAGATGTGGAATTAGAAGTGCAAACCCCTAATGGTATACTGATTTCATCTTAAGTCTACAATTCCTCTCCGGTTGAAGTTTGTGGGAATGTGTTTCTATAAAATCTTTTCATTCGTCCTCTGGTTGAATTTAATATCATCTTAGGAATGTATTGTCTTTCTCTGTATAAATCCCATATCAATTGTCAAGTAAGGGAATTTATATTTGATGTTTCAAACCAACCTATGATCCTCTATAAATGTGATGATAATTATGAACATCCTATAGATATTACATCTAGTGTATGGGTATTAATTCCCATTCAAAATGGATGTTTATCTCAAATGGTTGGGTTGAAAATTGGAATAGATGATATGCCTATTGTTCATGATTTTTTTGGATGTATTTCTAGAATATTTTCCTAGTATTCCACCAAAATGTGAAGTTGATTTCTCTATTGATATCATACTTAGTTCTACACTAATTTAAAAGACTCCATATTATAGGACCCAATTGGGTTGGAGGAATTGAAAAAGAAACTAAAAGAAAACCTTGATAAGGGATTCATTTAGCTAATTATGTCACCTTGGGGTGAACCGGTTATTTGGTGAAGAAGAAATATGGATCAATGTGACTCTGCATTGATTATTGGGAGTTGAACAATATCACAGGCAAGAAAGAGTGTCATCTTCTTCTTATTGATGACTTGTTTGATCATCTGTATGAAGCTCAATACTTTTCTAAGATTGAACTTCATTATGGATATCATCAATTAAGGATCAATAAGAAGGATGTGACCAAAACAGAATTCCATACAAGGTATGAACACTATGAGTATATTTTGATGCCTTCTAGTCTTACTAATTACCCTACTATATTCATGGATTTCATGTATAGGGTCTTTAGAGATTACCTTGATCATTTTGTTATAGTCTTTATATATGATATTATTATCTATTAAAAGAGAAAAAAAGAACATGAATACCACTTTAGAATTATACTAAATACCCTAAGGAAGGAAAAACTAAAAAATTTACAAAGTGTAAATTTTTTACTCAAAAGGTTTTATTTTTTGGTCATATAATCTCAAGAGGAGGTATAACAGTAGATCCATCAAAGAAAAATGCAATTGACTTATAGACTAGAACAACCACGATGACTGAGATCCATAGATTTCATGGTTTAGATAGATATTATAAAAGATTTCTGGGGAGTTTCTCATACCTATCTAATCCTATGACTTAGTTAACTTAGCAGGGATCCAAGTTCCTCTGGATAGATGAATGTGAGGAAAATTTCAAGGAACCGAAGAGAAGTTTAGTCACTGCACCTATGCTTACATTAAACTATAGTGGTGAAGAGTTTATAATCTATAGTGATGCAACTGTGAAATTATTGATATGTTTTAATATGCAGAACAACAAGGTTATCAGTTATGCCTCATGATAGTTGGTGATTCATGAACAAAATTACCAACTCATGATTTGGAGTTAGTTGCGGTAATATTTTTTTTGAAGATATGGATGCATTATATTTATAGTGAAAAGTGTGATATATATATATACCGAACATAAATGCATGAAATGTGTATTTACACAAAAGGAGTTGAACATGCTCCAGAGAAGATGGTTAAAGCTGATAATGAAGTAGGATTGCTCAGTACATTACCACCCTTGGAAAGCAAACAAGGTGGCCGATGCTTTGAGCTGAATGGATCATGATTGATTTTCCATGATGAGGATAAAAAAAGATCCAATATTTCTGTATTTTCAAAGGATGGACCTAGAAATCCTAAAGGAATGGGAAAACCTTATCTTTCTCAATCAAATTATCAACCCTCAATGCTTATGAATATTAAAGAGGCATAGAATGAATATGCTGATCTGCAAAAGAAGGTCATAAATGTTCTTGAGTTTAACCTTGATCAGGATGTAATGATAAAGCATATGAACCTTGCATGTATTCATTCTATACCGGATTTGAAGAGGGATTTGTTAAATTAATATCATAGCACTTAATTCTTTATTCATATGGAAGTACAAATATGTATAGAGAGTTGAAAGAATACTTCTGGTGGGATGGCATGAAGAGATATTTTGTAGAGTTTGTATATCGATGCTTGTTATTCTATCAAGTTAATGCTAAAAGACAAAAATCTAAGGAGACATTGCATCCATTACACATACTATAATCGAAATGGGAGAACATCACCATGGATTTTTTTGCTAGATTTCCCAAAACCTATAAAGGGTTTAATGCTATATTGCCAGAAATTGATCACCTTACTAAGTCATCACACTTAATTTATATCATAGAAGACTTCTATTTGGATCAAATTGCGAGGCTATAAATTAATGATGTTGCAAGGTTGCATGAAGTACCACATTCTATTATATCTGATTGGAACATGAGGTTTACCTAAAAAATTATGGAAAATTATTTTGTAAGAACTTGATACAGAATTGAGTTTTAGCACTTCTTATCATCCTTAGACAGATGGTTAGTCTGAAAGAAAAATTCAAACCCTAGAGAAAATTTTGAGATCATTTTCTTTGGGTTACAATGGTGGTTGGGATCAAAATCTTCCTCTAGTTGAGTTTTATTATAACAATAAAATTCACTCAAGTATTTAAATGGATCCTTATGAAGCACTTTATGGGAAGAAATATAGAGCTCCAACATGTTGGGATGAAGTTGGAGAAAGAATGATATTGGGACCTAAGATCATTGAAGAGATGGATGAGAAGGTTGGAACCATTAAACAACATATCATGGAAGAACAAATTCGAAAAAAAAATATTGATAACCAATGACATGATCTAGAATTTGAAGTTGATGAGAAGGTGTTTCTATGATTTTTTCCAAGGAATAAGGTTATGATATTCGAAAAGAAATGGAAACTAAGCCCTTTTTGTTGGTCTCTTTGAAATTATTGACCGTATCAGGATAGTAGAATATCGATTGGAACTTACTCCAAATCTCTCCCAAGTCTATGTTGTGTTTCATGTATCTCTCTAGAGGAAGTATAAATCTGGACCTTCATATGTACTTAACACGGAGGTCATACTGTTGGCTTATGATCTCTATTATGAAGAATAGACCGTTGGAATTCTGGATCGAACAGAGAAAGTTATCCAAAATAGGACCACTCACCCAGTCAAAATTTTGTGGAGAAATCACCAGTTAGAGAAATCTATGTGAAAACTTGATGATATTATGAGGAATAAGTGCCTACATTTTTTTTGTATCAGAATGATGGATTTCTCGGTCGAAATTCATTTTAACAATGGTAGAATATAACACCCCAAGTTTTTGCAAACATTTTTTCTAAATAAATAAATTCTCATTAACGTCTTTCACTGTACTAAATCAAAAATTCCTTTCACATGACACAAACATGGATTATGCTACATGCAACAATGACTTGGCGTATGTTATACACAACATCAAGTTTCCCTAAAACATCATTTTATTATTATAATTATTTAAGATAGTTATAACCTAGTCATTAAACTTAGTAATATGAATATTAATAACTGATATTCAAATATTATTTATAATGGTTTTATATAAATAAAATATTTTGATAATGAAAACAATATTTTTTTGTTAAAGTCTTTCTATGTTTTAAAATAATATTTTTTTCAAATGAACTACTTTTTATGTCTTTCTATGGACAATAGTAAAGTTAACTTTAGACAATTATAGAAATTTAATTTGATTAAATAAATATAATTTTTGAATTTAGAATTTAAAAATTAACTTAGGTTAAATTTTTGGTATTTTTCTGAGAAGTTTCATTTTTTGATGAATAGTAAAAAATATTGCATTATAGTTAAAAACAACCTTTTCATTTAAATAATTATTATATTTTAAATTGATTATTTTTAAAAATAAAAGATAGATAAATTATACATATATTAATACAAATTAGTTCATTGGAATCTTTTTTGTTCTTTTTCTACTTAATTTTTCGACATATGTGGTTGTAATAAGTATGATATTTAGAGTCTAATAGTATCAAATTAATTTTTTGAATACTATGAATAGTAACTTTAGTAAATTTTTATTTACCACAGTTGAGGGTAAATCTAGTAATTAAAGGTGAAAATAATATTATAATATTATAAAATTAACCTAACACTTGTCCTTATTTCATTAGATAACTGGTTTTGACCAAAATCAACCATATTATGAAATTAAAACCTTTTTAGGCCAATTGGGTGAGAATATAACATTTATTATATTTTATTTAAAGATAAGTTAAAAATGTGAAACTCATATTTTTAATAAATAAATCATTTTAAATATTTTTTTATACATAAGATAAATTTTACTATAAATATTCATTTAAAATCTAATAATTATTTTTCATCATGATAATTTATTTTAATTTTTAGTGAAAAATAATTTAATTAAAGGCTTTAATAATGATGGAGTAATAGTTTAAATAAATTAAATTAAAAATATTAAAATAAATATAATTTTACATAATTAATGACATCCAATAATTTTATAGATAACTTTGATATGTAATTGATATACTATAAGTGTTAGTTCTAATTTATCATGTTTTTAGGAGATTTTTAAAATGAAAAATATTGAATAGTATCAAAATTGATATAAATGATACTTAAAATAAATAATATTTTATTAAATGATATAAAATTAATAAAAATAGATAATTCATAAAACTAAATATAATAATGTTAAACGTTTCATCAATGATCAAATTGGGGTTCATTTGGCATCTTTTAGTAACTATGTTTACCCTAAAGAGTAAAAAGCCAAGTTGTCAGGGTAAAAGTTAAAGGGTTTAACTAAGGGTTAAATCCAAAATATAAGGTTAATATTGTAACATAAACATGTCTAAAAATAATTTTTGAGAGTATTTAGACCCATAATCATATTATCTTTTAAATAAATCACTTTTTAGCTATTTGAAATTGAAAATCAATTTATATTAATTTAATATTTTGAGAGCTTCCAAGAGTGCCCCTCCCCTCTCTTATAAAAAGACCCATCGTCCCTCACTTCCTCACACCACATTTATACCCTAACAAAACATTTCCCATTTATTATTAAAACATTCTTATCTATGTTTTTTAGGTTCTTTTATTCTCAAAATAACAACTCTAGTGTTCCTAATAGAATATCTGAAGGGAGCTCGCCGAAGAAGAGGTAATCTCCTTTACCGATTCTCTCAAGAGTATTTAATCTTTTAATTCCTATTCATATGTTATTTTCATTCTAAATTAAAAACTATAGTATGAAATATATTCTTATATGCTATTATGATTATGAAACAACTATATTTCACATTTTATTCATCCTACGGAAAATGAAATCACCACGCGTGCGTACGTACTACCTACCGTCTCCACACCGTGGTGTAATATGTATTTTTTATCACCAATTTATTTGGATTGGTATAATTATGAAAATAATGAATAAATATTATAATTATAACTTTATATTGATTCTATATCAAAATATAAACCATCCACTCCCATACCATTTCACAATTAAGGGAATAATATCGTCGCTTGTGTGTATGTACGACCTACCGTCTTCACAACACGATGCGATTAATTCTCCATGATTACCAATGAGGGAATGATTATATAAATGTATATATTTAATAAATATGTTATATATTCCCTTAATATTATTCTATAAATTACATAACTATATCCTATATATATAAACTATGACCTATACGACAAAACATGCATAAGAAAAGGAAGCAATTAACACCTGAAAGAAGAGTAGTAATGAAATATTATTAACAAACGGGTGATAATATGATAATATGTGATATCATATGAATATGGTTCTAGAATAAGTTAATATCATTATTTAATACATTTTATATGAGTTTTAGATTCATATGAAGGAAATCATACCTAAGGTAAGGGTTAGTTTTACAATCTCATTATTTTTTGATATTTTGTATACAAAAGTATTTACTGGGGTATATTTCTCTTCCATGTCTATGTTTCTTAAATTTTTTTTACAGAATATTTTTACTATTCTTCTAAAAAAATTTAAAGTCATTTTTTCCCATTTATTACTTTTTATTAAACGTTTTTAAAGGAATCTTTTTTATTTTCCTACTGAGGTATTTTTTGAATTTTTTGAAAAAAGTATGAGAAGAATGTTTTTTTTAACTTATATGGAATGAACTGATTTTTTTTATTTTATGATTCCTTATTGGGTTGAATATTCCCTTATAATCTTATAGGTTTATTTTCAAAGAAAACGTTTTCTTTTAAAATTACACATCATTTCAAGTAAATAACATCTTTTCAAATTAGAAATGAAATTTTACTCAAGAATTTTTTTATGAGTTCTCTCAAAATTATTTTCCATATAGGATAAAATTATTTGATTTTACTTATGCTTTAATAGGGATAATATTCAATGTTAATATCATAATTTTTTCTATGATTGGTTTATTTTTATTATTGAATAATATTTATAAAACCCATTTTTTTTCATGGGTTATGTTATTATTGAAGAATGTTTATTAAACCTCTTTCATTCCATGAGTTCTGATATGATACAAGATTTATGATCTTGTGGAACATGTATGTATGATTTAGTTATGATATGGGTTGGACCTATATCTCCCTCCAATTCATTAGGGAAAGATTTATATTTCATTATATATACATAAATAACTTTTTCCACTAAGATGGTCATGAGAGTGAACCATGACTACTAAGATGCTATGGGAAGTGAACCAATACTACCAATATGGCCTTGATAGTGATTCATTTAATACCATGTAAATCATTATTATTTTCTTATGTGACTACTATAATTCCATGTTTTATTCCTATGATAATATTTCATAGCTCATGTTCTTTATTTCCTAATGATTCATGTCTTATGGATTGCCAATCTTTATGTCATAATTCTTGTATATGATCTTTGTTATGAAGGGTATGATCTTCTATTTTCATGATCATATTCTCATACCCTTATGATCATGATTATGTTTACATACCTCCCTTTTTTACCTTACTTAGCATCTGAGCTAACCCCTTTTTACGTTTCCTTTCACCCAGGTTATGAAGATATGTATTGTGTTTGATATTTCTAATAAGGGTGTCATCCAAGAAAAACCTAGTGGGAGATAATGTAGCTAAATTATGTACCCATGTTTATGTTTCCATGTTTCCAAAGGCACTAGATTAATATGGTCTTTGGGATTTAGTTTGTGTGATGTAATAAGTATTCCACAAAAGTAATGTAATATTAATGTATGATAATTAAGGTTCACTATAGTGTTGATAAGTTGGGTTAGTAAAAGAAATACCTTCTAGACATAAGTGATCAACAAAAAAAATCCTTTTAATATTTCAATAATACTGATTTATGCCAATAAGATATTATCCCATGTTTTCTATAGAATCAATCCTTGATAAGAAGATCATATTTGCTTCTGACAAAACTTGAAAATCAGGCTTGTTATTTTGAATGAACAACTTAAGAGAATTTTATGATTCAGGGGTTTCTAGGCCTTGATAGTTCCAAAAGAGGATCCTCATTTATTTATGTTTTTTTTGGTTTGAACTCCCTTCTTTTCTTCACTGTGAATTCTTATTTCTAGTTGATTTCCTAATTATACCAGACTTTTTTACATCCATAGCCAACATTTAATCACTTTCCATATTCCCATCTACTAGAATATTTCAATCCATGATATCATATAAGGAGGATGGAGTGATACTAACAATAGTACATATCACATATATGGGAGGAATCATGGGACTTATTTTATCCTCTAGATCCCCATGTGAATTTATGAAATCTAGTGAGAAAGCATTCAGACTGTTCTTCACTTTAGGTTATGACTCATTGAGTGTATTTTCTTCATTATTTTACCCAACCTCATTTAGATGTGGATTTTAAACTCTATAACGAAGCATATATGAAGGGAAATATATTTCCTCGAGCTATCAGCAACTTCAAGTATTACATGGGTGTCTGTGTGAACCTTAGCATTCATCACATGGTTCCCTATAGGATTATAGAGAAATGTTCCTTCAGAATACACATATTTTTATGAGGATGAAGTACCATCTATAATAGTGTTATCATAAGAATAGGTAGTAATTTAAATATTTTTAGAATAAGAAGTGGTTATATCCTTGTATTGTTCAAGAATTTCATAACTAAACCCATTTTGAAGAGATTGAACAAGCTTCTTTATGTCTTGAGAAATCTCAAGTAGTATGTTGGCATCTTCACTACTTGTAATTTCATTATCTCCTACAATTTTATAAGTAATTAAATTGTTAAATTATATGGATATAATAGGGGTATTATTACCCTTTTAACCTTCCTCAAAAAGAATATCCCTAGACTTACTAGTTGAAGCCTTTGAATCATTAAAATTAGCTTGATTTTCTAGGATCAATTTTCTTTCTGGACTCACCTTTCTCCCACGAGATACATTTTCCTTTTTTATTACTACTAACCAATTTCCATGAATTAGCATCATTAGGTGGTTGTTCCTATTTCTGAACCACCCTATAATTAACAATTTAGTTACCAAAAATTTGGTAAACATCTCAAAAATGGGTAATTTATTCAGAATCCACCTTGACTTCAATTTTTGACCATTAACAATGAAGTTGATCACATCTAGAAGATTTGAGTTCAGATTGGAATCAACCTGGATCCTAGAAAAAATTCCCTGATCACCATTCAAAGTAGGCTGATCCATCTTCAATTGGATTCTAATATATGAATAAAGATCATTAAGGATTTTGGAATTCCAAAAAAAACTAAAGCCATATATTCTAACCTAAATTTTATATATAGATTTCCTTTGATTGAAGATGTTGAAATTGTGATCCCTTTTATAAATTCTCATAAAACCAGGATTCATTTTTAAATTATTTAGTTTCCATTATAAGTTAATATCATCATATCTTTTCAAAAGAATGTGGAAGAAGCCACTTCTAACCAGGGTCAATTTCTAGTCAATGTTTCCCAAGCAAAGTGAGATCCTAGATTTGATACTCTCATTAGAGTAGGGTTTATCACCCTATGAATATGTGATACACTCTAGAATATATAACATACACATATCAAGACTCTATTGAGTATAATTGGGTTTATGATCATTAATAAATCATCATCTTCTACATTTCTTACAATATGAGGATTAGAAGAATCATTCTTCGATGGATCTTAACCATATAGAACCTCCACGATGGATATCCCATTGATTTTTGTTTTCCACGATTCCCCAAAATATCTAGGTTGTACATAATTTTTTTTATTCTATAAAATGGTTTTCACACCACATATTTGAATGAGAACTCCTAGTCAAAATGGATAAAGTCTACGAGGCAACTGAAAAATAATCAAAATGAAGGAGATCTATAACAAAACTTTAAAGAAATTAGATATTTTCTTGCAATTATATCACAAAAATCGTAGAGAAGAGATTAATCCAACCTAGATGTAGGAGAAAGTAAACTTTTAAGATCAATAATCTCCAAGATCACTTCATCTTGGATCTAAGTGCCAATGGAAGAAATCAATCTCTATATGGTAAGTGATATCTCCATGATTTTAAAATCCGTTGTTCTTATCTTATCTTATTCTATGAGAGTTATAAATCCTCATATCATTAGTTATCTAACTCTTTATTTAATAAATCACGATTCTATGGATTCCTTCCTAACCTTCGTCTCATTTGACTCTCTATCGGAATTCTCTCTTTAGGTGTTTGGTTGACCGTGTGATTAAAGGTAAGTGGTTCTGTAAGTCTTTTCCTTATATGTAAAACCTTGATTTCATTCTTAATTTCAAATGAGTTTTCTAATTTTTCTGAAAATTGATTTTATTGTTTTAGAAATTCATGGATTTGAAAAAGAATACTCTTTTTCAAATTCTTTCATAAATTCAGTGAATATTAAGAAAATATGTCTTGAAATGAAAAGTAATTTGATGTATATATTTTTGAAAAATGGATTTAAATGAAATATAATTTTGAAATTCATGTATTTTATGAAAATATTTTATTTATTTTTGAAATTTAAATGGAATGTTGAAACCTAAAATTGTTTATTTGAACTAATAATGATGAATTCATTTTAAATGAATATTTTTCCTATATTTGTTTGATTGAATCACATATGGGCCTGGGTAGTTAGTGGGTGATTAAGACAAGCACGCTAGGACTCTGACTCCTTATAAATGGATTGATAATGAAAATTATAACTAAATTTGTTTTTATGATTTCCCTTCATAGGGTATTGATTGATTATATCTTGATGTTCTGAGCCTAAGGATGTGTTCACACCTTGAGCTGTGAAGTTTACTAAGAAGTGTGAGGATTATAAATACCGGAACAAACTAACAATAGAGATTGTGACATAGTGATTTGTTTTTATTTGATGATCACATGCCAAATATTGTACAATTAATTTTATTCATGCCCTCATATTTTAGTGAAATTTTAGTTTAATCAAGTTTTGATATATTTTCCATAAACTTGACTTGAATGCAAGTTCATACTGAAAATTTGAAATGATTTTTCATGCCTTGTATTTATTTAAACTAAAGAATATGTTGTTTAATTGTTATGAATTTTTTTTAACACTTTGTGAGATCTTACTAAGTTATTTTTATCACACCCTACATTTTTATTTGAGTGTTTCTAGATTTTTTATGTCATGTCCACAAAAAGGGTTGCACCACTTGGAGGTGGCAGGTGTGTTTGATGCATGAGATATTAGCTCGTGACAAAGTAATAAGAAGAGGTATGATCCTATAACACCCCAAGAGTTTATTATGTATTTATTTTTAACTAAATTTAATCTCTTCGATAACTTTTTGTATATGTAACCCCAGGTTTTTTATGTTCGATAGCATATTCAACACCCAACACCGAGTTTAAATGACCCATGATATATATAAACATCATAACATTGCCCTTAAATATTCAGCTATGAATAGTATTAACTATTTTATAAAATATGTATTAATTTTTTACTCAATATAAAATATTTATAAATGTTTAGTAAATAATCAATCAATTTTTAATAAAGTGGTTTTATTCTTCAAAAATATGTTTTATTCAAAAAGTTTTTTTTATTGTTTTTCCTGAAATAAAATTTATAATAATTTTTTGGAACTTTTATAAAATATAATTGATAAATTTAACTACATTTTTGTAATTGGAATATCAAAATTTACTATGGGTGAAATTTTTGAATTTTTTTGAAAAGTTTCATTTTTTGATGAATAATGAAAAATACCGAATTTTAATTGAAAACTGCCTTTTTATTTAAATTATATATAAAGTTAAATTATATTTAAAATTAGTTTTATAGTAAATAAATTTTAATTATATATCAAATAATCCAATTTTGGTCATTGGAATCATTTTAATGCTGAATTTTTATATATCAAACATTGTAAATTGTTCAACATTTTCTATTTAAAAACCAGGTTTCTCGACATGTCTGTGGGGTTAATTTTACATTAAATTTGTACAATTATGTGAATTTAATTTAGAAAAATGGATTTTATATTCTGAATAATCATAATTTATAATTTATAATAATGTAAACATTATATTTTACCAAAATTAATAGTGAAAACAGTAAAAATTAATTACCATGGATAAGGTAAGATTAAATTTACCGAGGCATAAACTAAAAAGAAACGCATTAAAAATGAACTATAAACTTTTTCAAAACCAATTGGATTGAAATATTTCCACATTATATGTTATATTTTATATAATTTACCATTGTTTAATCTTTTTTCATGATAAAAACATGGGTATGATTGAATATTTTCAAAAAATTATAAGTGTGTTGATCACCTCACTTATAAAAGGCCACCCCCTCTTCTCTCTTCTTCACACCTTCAGACCATTTTTTTTTTCAATAAATGACCAAATCACTTCCCAAATTCCATCCTATCATCATATAAGCCTTAGTTTCTATATAAATCCATCTTATTAAGGCTTTGGTGCAAACCTAAGGTGGATACCTGAAGAATAGGTGATGTTCTTCAACGAGCATATTTATTTCGCTTCTTTCCCCACATCCTTAAATTATTATTAAAACATTGTGATATAATAAAATTAGTGTATTTCATAAACTAGGATGTTTTTATAATAATTTCATGACCTCTGAACCTCTCCACTTCCATCAAATTGGTTACGAAATCATGTTTCATGTGTACGACAGACTATTTCCTCATAAACCGATGTCATTCATTCTTCCATTACCATCTTTCACGATTGGAAATGATAATGGATATAAAGTTAATGTATGATATTTATAAAATATTTATACCAATTTATTAATTTTTTCATATATAATGATTTTTTTCCATTATGTATGGGATACGATAAAGTTGCTCGTGTGTACCGCAGACTACCGCCCCACGAAGTGATGTGATTCATCTTTTACTAACACTATTCAAGGAATATAATATGGTTAAAGTTAATAAATATATGTGATTTACATGAAATAATTATGAAATTCATAAAATATTTATCATTATAAAAATATAATATTCTTTCTTACTTTTTTACTCACTTTAAGATGATAACATCATTCATGTACGTACAAACTACCGCCTTCAAAAAGTGATGTGACTCGCTTTTCATCATCACACGACATGAATGATATATATAAGTATATTTAAATAAATAATATTTTATATATTATATTCTTATGATTATATAAATATAATATATTACTTACACTCATTCCAAGATGATCGTTGAAAAATGGAAACATTACTCATTCGTACGTACGACCAACCGACTCCCTGATCGTAACATATTTAATTTTTCAAAACAATCCTACATAATTGGTATTAAAATTATAATTCCTATATAAATATTATAATTATTTCATTATTACTATTATGGATATGATATATCTCTATTATATGCAAAATAAATATAACTTTCAAAACAAAGTATGAATGATAAAACAAGGAAATTAACACCTGAAAACAATGAAAATAATGAAAGATTATAATCAAACGTGTGATAAGATGTAATAAAAGGATCATATATGATATTATAGATATTAATATGGTTTTTTAATAAATTAATAAAATGTCTAAAACCACTAAATAAGAGGTTAAATCATGTTCAACCAAAAGTATGTGTGTGGTAAGGGATTTCTAGTCTCTCTTTTATTTCTGGGAGACATATGAAAATTCAATACTAATTTATTTTGTGCGGTGTATATAATGCCCCTTGGAGATTTTATATACTAAATACCATTATTTTAATAGAATTTAATGTTTCATTTGATTCTATTCTTTATTTGGGATTGTGATTCAAATGATTACTAAAGTGGTAAGAGATTTCTGTCTCAATTTGCCTCATTTGAGACTTATGTTGTGTTATGCACGAATCTTATATTATAAGGTGTATATACATCCCATTTGAGATGTAATATCATTAATATATTTATTATCATTATATTTTTAAGTTTTATTTAATTTTATTCTTTCAGGGGTCTTACAATTTAATGTTTCTAAAGTGGTAAGGGTTTTATGTTACAATCTCATCATTTATCGAGTTTGTTTATGACTATGTCTCCAATGTTGAAATATTATGATCTAAATCTAAAGAATTATCATGATTTTTATTATCCCATGCTTAATCATGATATTTTCAATTAATAATTCTATTATAAACTCTTTTTTATTAAAAATAATCGACAAATTATTTTTAAGAAAAATCATATTTATTTCACTCTCTAGTCGAAAATCCATTTTTTTTCCAAAATCATGTTTTATAAAAATGTTCTCAAAAATATTTTAAATATTTAAAAATGGTTTATTAATGAAATTATTAACCATTTTTACTTTTTTCTAAAAAAAATGAAAGGAACCTTCATGTCGTTTTCAAAATAATGCCCATTTGAATTTTACTGAAAATATGAAAAGAATCATTATTTTAACATGTATGAAATCAATAGAATTTCTTACCATCATGACCCCTATTTTATTTGAACATTCCTTTGTATGTTTTCAAGTTAATTTTTGAATAAAATTGTTTTCAAAATTCTTTATGTTTTAAAAACTATTTTTGAAATTCAAAGGATATTTTCCTCAAGAAATATTTTAAATGATTTTTAAAAGAATCCTTTATATGTTTCCAAAGTTGTTTTCAAAGAAAAATATTTTTTCAATATATTTTTAATTTTTAAACTTTTTAAAAAATTTATTTTAATGTGAAAAGGTTATTTTCCCTGAGAATGTTTTTTATCCTTTAATGTTACTTCCATTCATCAAAGTCAACAACCCTTGTTATTACTTATGATCCAATGGGGATATTTTGTAATGATATCACCATCATTTTTTCTCTTGATGGATCATGATTATATCAAACATATTGACATGTATACCATTTCATTTCCACAGGTTAACCATGTTTCAAAGATATTATTATGAAATCTATTTCTTTCCTATGGTTTAATCATGTTTTCAAAATTATTGACTTGAAATCCATTTCTTTTCTATAGGTTAATCATGTTATGAAAGGAATAAATTTTTTTTAGGAGTTTTATGATTAAATTCAAGATATATGTACTTTATTCATGTTGTGGTTCTTGGACACAGATTGTATGATGGGGTGCCCCTGATAGCGTCGGGTGATCCCATTACAACTTATATGATGGCGAGCTGCACATAAGCCTCAGCCAGGTTGGTGAGGACTCTTAAGGGCATCCAGGAAACCCAGGATCAAATCCAGGTGGAGGCATAATTTTTGGGGGTACTATAACAGGTACTGTAGTGGGAACTATGCAGTACTATAGTAGGTACTGTAGCGGGAGTTGTAGCGGGCATTGTTTAGCACTGTAGCAGCCGAGAATTTGCCCCTGTTTGGGCCTTCAGGCCACCGATTTGGTCCCTGGCCTTCGGGCCACCCTAGACTTTGGGCCAGTAAGGCCTTCAGGCCACCTCAAGGCCATTAGGCCACCCAAGCCTTCGGTACAGTAAGGCCTTTGGGCCACCTCAAGGCCTTCGGGCCACCTTATGTGTAGATGCAAACTAGAGAACCTACAAGAAACAAGCTCTATAAGAGGATGATCAATGAGATTTCACCACAGAAGAAGCTACATGGATTTCAATAAAGAGAGGGTATGGAACCTTCCATCAGGACAAGCCTGTGCATGCACAGGATAGCCTAGCCAAATAGCCATGCGAAGGTGGAGAGCTGATTTCACGATGAAGATGCTAGGGAGGAGTAGTTCCATGTTTTTAGTCTGGGTTTTATGTAATGTTTGAAGCCTACGGGCATTGAATTCTTCTAAGAACTATGGTATATGTAATACTTATGCCTATAGGCCTTGTAAGGGTTCCACCTCACCCCTTGAAAGGTGTATTATCAAAATAAATAAAAAATGAATGCCTTCAAGCCATTGGATGGATATGATGGGGAGTCATAGATAGCGTTCGGTGTGCCCATTATAACTTATAAGACAGGGTGTACTAGATAGCATTGGGTGATCCCAAAACATCTTATATGATGTAGATAGCTCATATATTATCAGGTGAGCCATTACAACTTGTATTATGGGGCAACCTAGATTATGCGGGGTGAGACCGTTATTTCTTAAACAATGGGTGTGCTTAGATAGCACTCCAATGCATTAGTTAATGATGATTTTATTCAAAGAATTATATTAGAAGCCATATATATGGTTATTCTAGTTTTATGGGTATTTTAAGAGTTCAATGATGATTATATTCCATTTTACCAACACATTTTATCTATGATTTCCATGGGTTTATAATCTTTACTATGATAAAGATTGATATCACATTGATCATGATTATTGATTCTTATAACTATTTCCCTTTTTAGTCCTTTTTCTATGTTTCATGATTGATGATTCATGTATTTATGGTTATGATATATTTTGTGATTCACTTTTTCACTTTTATTATATCTTCATACCCTTATTCACTTCTTATTATAATTAATAACATTTGATTTTTAATGCTTATGTTTACCCTTCCTGATCATTTGATCTTACCCTTCTTATATTTCCTTTTCCCTAGGTTATCAAGAAATTATGTTGAATGAATAGAAGGGTTTGATATGGATTATAATGATGAATTAATGTGAAATAAGTAAATATTTGTTAGGTGGGAGAAATACTCATTTAAAGTCATGGGTATTATTTATGTAAGGGTTTTTCTTAATTATCAAAAACTCTAAACTTAAAATATCCTTGAGAATTCAAGTGAACCAATATTAATTTTAATATTGTAAGTTTTAGGTGGTGAAAATTGGGTCACCTCTATTGGTATCAATGCTAAAAATGTATAGTTTATGATTTTACCACTGAATCTAGGAGTGTGGGTTTTGAGTTGTTATAGTTGGTATCAAAGGAGAAGGAAGGAAACTGATCCTTCTGAACTATATTGTGTGAGAATTGGATGAATCATGGATCTCCAACCAAGGTCTTCATGAGGAAAGTGATTCCATGAGGGATGATGGTGTGTCCTTCCTAGGAGGTGTATCCACCCATGGAGTGCCCTGATAGGTATTAATTATAGCCCACTGGAAATAATTGTAGACTGTTATAATTAGTATTAGAGGAAAGGTTTAGATAACTTTGGAAATTAGGATGTTGGTTATATTAAGATTAATTAATACCATCATAGGTCTATAATATTAAGGATGATCGTAGGTTCAAGTCTTGGATGTCCCTTTTTGGGTTTAAGTGATCAGACCTTAAAGTAATTTATGTCATTTTAGGATATTTTTTAGTAGGTTGATGTTTTTTTAAATCTATGGTCTAAAAAGAAGTATTATTTTTTTTTGGAAATAAGATTTATAATATTGATAACCAATAGGGTTTATATGATCTTGGATATTTATAAAATAAATTTTACCAAATAGATAATCACTAGATTGAAAGGTGATTTGGTGACTAAATGATTAATGTTACTTCAGAAGAATATCACCATATTTTTAGGATTGAAATCTGAATGGTATGAGATAACCTTTGAGGTTAAAACAGTCTTTAATTTTCTTTCTTTTTTAGGTTATTTGGGATATAGGGTTATATAATTATTTAGTTTCAACACTGGGTATTACCGTTCAATTTTGAAGATAAATGTATCAAATGAAGGTTTACATATTTTGGAAATTATCTTATCATGTGCCAACCATTTTGGTTTGGGATAATGTCTAAATATATATGGAATATATTGTTTTCCCTTTATAGTTATATTATCCTTTAAAAGTTTATTTTTAGTGCTCAAAGCATGAAAATTCATCTTGAATATTCATTATTTGGAGAAAAATATGATATTGTGGTGGAATTTGACAAAGCATGAAATTATAATCATCAATTAAGTATAATTCCTTATTCTCTTAGTATATATATAAAATGAATTATTCAACTCTAGGAAAAGGATATTGAAATAAAATCATGTTACTATCATTTATGATGATATTAATGAACTTCTTCACACCTCTTCCATTTATGGTATTGAGGTCCTTAACTTTCTATTGATCATTCACATGTTTGTGATCAATGTCCTCAATCACACTTTATAATTATTTACCCTTTACTTCCATTCCCACATATGTTATCCTATTTGAAAACTTAGTTATGTGTTTTTACATATGACCTTTGTACATCCCTTTCTCTCTTATTAATAGGATGATTTATTAACCCTTTTTATGATATAGGTTTACAAAAAAAGTATTTTCAAATGTCCATACTTTCATTATAGAGATAAATTTCAAATTGTGAGGATGAAATTTATTAAAGGGGTAAAGGATGTAAAACCATGATAATTTATGATATATTTATTTTTAAATAAATTTAATCTTTTCAATAGCTTTCGGTACACTCAACCCCGAGATTTTTATGTTCGATAGTGTATTCAACACGCAACAAGGAGTTTAAAAAACCTATGATATATATAACTATCATAACCTAGCCATTGAATTAGTTGGTATGAATAGTTTTAAATAATTTATGAAATATATATAAATTTAATACCCAATATAAATTATTGATAAATATTTATTAAATAATCAATCAATTTTGAGTAAAGTGATTTTATTTATAAAAAATAGGTTTTCTTCAAAAGTGATTTTTATTGATTTTCATAAAAAAAATATTATAATAAATTTTCGAAAAATTTATAAAATTTATTTGAAAAAATTAAATTCATTTTTGGAATTGAAATATAAAAATTTAATTTAGGTGATATTTTTTAATTTTACAGAAAAGTTTAATTTTTTGATGAATATTGACAAACAATAAAGTTTAATAAAAAACTTCCTTATTGTTTAAATTATTCATAAAGATAAATTATTTTTTAAATAGGGTTTAAAGTAAAATTAGATCAATTATATATCATTTAATACAATTTAGGTCATTGGAATAATTTTTATACTAGATTTTGATATAAAATCATTATAAACTTTTGAATATTTTCTCTTTAAAATCATTCTTTAACGACACATCTGTGGGATTAATTTTAAATAGAATTTTGACAAATTTGTGAATTTAATAATGAAAAATGTATTCCATATTTTTAATCATATTAATTTATAATTTATAACAAGTTCATCTAAATTTTTGATCAAAACTAATAGTGAAAACAATAAAAATTAATTACCCCAAATAAGGTAAAAATGTATTTACCAGGGGTTAAATTAGGAAGAAAAGGTTTTAAAATGACCTAAAAACTTTTAAAATACAAATTATATGTGCTTATTTCTTCATAATATATTATATTTTATATAATTTTCCATTTGGGAAGCTTTTTTCATGATAGAAACATGGTTATTATTGAATCCTTTCTAAAATTACAAGTGTGCCACTTACCTCACTTATAAAAGGCCACCCCATATCCTCTCTTATTCACACCTTTAAACCTATTTGGTTTAGAAAAAACCTAACCAAATAACTTAATAACTTACCTTATATCATCCTAAAATCCTTATTTTTGGTATAAATCCAAACTATTATGGATTTGGTAAAAGCCTAAGGAGGATACTCAAAGAAGGGGTAATATTCTTCAATGAACGTCTTTATGTTTTCTTCTTTCCTGAAATCCTTAAATTATTATTAAATCATGATGATATAATATCCTCAGGATATTAAATATACTAGTATGTTTTAATAATAATTTAATGACCTCCAAACACCTCAAATTCCATCAAATGGATTACGAAATCATCATCTGTGCGTACGGCAGACTACCGCCTCATGAACTGAAGTCATTCATTATTTCATTACCACCTTTCACAGTTGGGAATGACAATGGATATAAAGAATATATATGATATTTATAACATATTTATACTTATTTATTCATTATATCATATATATATATTTTTTACTTTCCATTCTGTAGGGGATACGATAAAATCACCTATGTGTACAACATACTACTACCACACAAAGTGATCTGATTCGTCTTTCACTAATGCTTAACATGTAATTTAATAAGGTTAAAATTAATAAATATAATTTATATACATGAAATAATTATTATTTTAATTAAATACTTATAATTCTGAAAATATATTATTCTTTCTTTCCTTTTCACTCACCTAAATATGATAACATCATTCGTGTATGTGTGGACTACTGCCTTCACAAAGCGATGTGACTCTCTTTTCATCACTACACCAGATGAATGATATATATATATAAGTATATTTAAAGAAATTTTATGGTATATATTATATTATGATAATTTTATAAATATAATATATTACCTACCTCTTTTCCATAATGATCATTGAAACCTGAAAATATTACCCATGCATATATACGACATACCGTCTCCATGATCATAACGCACTACAATTTTCAAAACCATATTTCATAATTGATATTAAAATTATAATTGATGTATAAATATGATAATTATTTAATGATTATAATTCTATATATTATATAATATATTTACAAGAACCGGAACTTTCATAACAATGTACAAATTATAAAACAAGGCAATTAACAATTGAAATAGTGAAAATAAGGAAATATTACTAATGAAAGTGTGATAAGATGTAATAAAAGGATTATATATGATGTTATAAATATTAACATGGGTTTATAATAAGTTAATAAAATATTTAAAACCACTATAAAAGTGGTTAAATCACATTAAACCAAAAGGAAGCATGAGGTAAGGTATTTCTAGTCTCTCTTTTATTTTTGAGAGACATGTGAAGATTCACAACTCCTTTTTTTGTGGTGTATATACTTCAGCCTTGAAATTATATTTCATAAATACCATTATTTTCATGATATTTAATGTCTAATTTTATTTAATTATTTATTGGGTATTGTGATTCAAAAAATTACTAAATTGATAAGGGATTTTTGTCAAAATTTACCGTATTTGATACTTATGTTGTGTTGTGCACCTATCTACATTTTGAGGTCTATAAACAGAACATTTGAAATGAAACATCATGAATTTATTTATTTTAATGATATTTTAAGTTTCATTTAATGTTATAATTTCATGGGTATTATGATTCAATGTTTCCGAAGTTGTAAGAGATTTATGTTACAATCTCTTCATTTATTACGATTTTTAATGATTAAGTCTCCAATGTTGAAATATTATGTTCTACCTATCAATAATTCAAATTAAGTTTCTTCTAATATAATTATTCATGATATTTTAAATTAATAGTACCATTTTTCTAGTATTTCTTATTCAAAATAATAAATAAATTGTTTTTAATAAAAATCATCTTTATTTCTCTCTCTGATCAAAAATTCATTTTATTCGAAAACCATGTTTTAAAAAAATGTTTTCAAAAATGTTTTTAATCTATTTCAAATGATTTATTGTAGGAATGTTTATCCATTTTTACATTTTAAAAAAAAGTTGAAAGGAACCTTCATTTCTTTTTCAAAACAATGCATGTTTGGATTTTATTAAAAATGTGAAAGGAATCATTATTTTAACATACATGGCATGAATAGAATTTCCTTTCATCATGACCAGTATTTTATTTGAATATTCTTTTGTAAGTTTTCCATTTTATTTTCAAAGAAAATAATTTTTAAAATTATTTAGGTTTTAAAAAGTGTATTCAAAATGGAAAGGATATTTTTCTCAAGAAATGTTTTAAATGATTTTTAAAAGATTCCTTTATATGTTTCCAAGTTTGTTTTCAATGAAAAATATTTTTTCAATATCTTGTAATTTTTTATTATATTTTTGAAAGTGATTTTCAATGTAAAAATTTTATTTTCCTTGATATTTGTTTTTTGATCTTTTAATGGTATTTTCATTCATCAATTTCAATAACCATTGTTGTTACTTATGCTCTAATGGGGATATTTTGTAATGATATCATCCTCATTATTTATCTAAATGGATCAAGATTTCTTCAAAGAGATTATTATGAAACCCATTTATTTTCTTCAATTTTACCATGTTTCAAAAATATTTTTGTGGAATCTGTTCATTTTCCTTGGGCTAATCATGTTTTTAAAGAGATATTTAGGAAACCTATTTATTTTCTATGGGTTAATCAAGTTATAAAAGGAATAATTATTATTTTTATGATTTTTATGATGAAAATAAATATCTTTGTACTTTATTGAGGTTGTGGTTCTTAGACATATCTTATACGATATGGAAACCTAGATAGCATCGGGTGATCATATTACAGCTTATATGATTGGATGGTACAAATAACATAGGGTGATCCCATTACAGTTTATAAGATTGGTGGCCCAGATAGCACATGGTGAGACCGTTATAGGTTATATGATGTAGTGGCTTGGATTGTGTTGGGTGTGCCCATTATAGTTTAAATGATGGGTGAACCCAAATAGCGCTCCAATTCATTTGGTAATGATGATGTTCTCTAGAGAATTATATTGGAAAGTGATCTTATGGTGTTTTCAATTATAAGGGTTCTATAAGGGTTCTATGATGAGGATGATGTTCCAAATACCAACTCATTTTATCTATGATTTTCATGGTTTTATAATGTTTTATTTAATTAGGATTGATATCACATGGATCTTCATTTTTTATTCTTATAATTATTTCCTTTGTTAAATACTTATTCTATATTTCATGATTTATGGTTCAGGTATTGATGGGCATGATTTCTTTTATGATTCACTTACGCACTTTGATTATTTCATCACACCCTTATGCACTTCTTATGCTCATTCATGACATTCAATTGTTAATTCTTATATTTACCTTCACTGAGCATTTGAGTTCCCCCTTCCCAGGTTTCCTTTTCTACTGGTTATCAAGATATTATGTTGAATGACTTATTTCTAGATGGGTTTCATATGGATGATAGTGATGAATTAATTTGAAATAAGGAAAGATATGTTAAGTGGGAGAAATTATCAATTAAATACTTAGGTATTATTTACGTAAGATTTTTTCCTAATTATCTAAAAATAAAAACCTAAAAGATCCTTGAGAATTTAATTCATACAATATTTAATTTTTATATTGTATTTTTTTGGGTGGTTAAAATCTGGTCACCTTCATCGGTATCAAATTCGAAAATTTAATGTTTAGGATTTCAGTACCAATTTTGGGAGTGCGTAAATTAGGCTATTATAGATCCACTATTTTCATGGATATTCTGATGTGTCATCTTAATGGATGTTTTTTTGTTATTTTAGATGATGTACACCTTGTGATCATTTTCTGAATTTGTTGTACTCTTTTCTCTATGAGAAGTTTTTAGCATTTGATTATTCATTGATTATCTTCTACTGTTATATATATATGTTGCACGTTATTAGGGGTAGATTTTTTCCCTATAACTTTTAATGATGCATTGGTTCTAGTCTCCAGCCTATGGGGATTTGGAATACCCTTCAGGCCATGTCAAAGCTCGCTCAAGTATCAGTGTACAAGGGTATCCAGTTTTGTTCATGACAAGTTGAATATATATGTTTGTTTTTGTGTGTATATGTATATATTTATCTGTTATATATTTTGCATATTGATATACCTTAGATATTTATTGAGGTTTAATATTTAGTAATTTAATTTTTCACATCACAAGATTAACTTCTTTCAATATTATTTATTTCTTTTGAAATTTTGAATGTTTTTTGTTATTTATATAATTAATTTTTTCATAAAATTATATATATGAAAAATAATCCTATAAAATAATTTTATATGATTTCTTGTAATATAATTTATATTTATTATATAATAATTATATTAGGTATAATATATCTATCTATAATAATTAATATATTATAGATTTTTACTAACAAATATAATAATTTGAATGTTTCTATTAAAAATAGATATTATTTATTTTTGGAATTGTATATAGGGATGAATAAATTTATTTATCAATAATAATACCAATAAAAATATAAATTTTTTTAATACTATTATCAAAATATAAATCAATCGTATGAATATATTACTAAACATTTTTTATTATAGATGTATTATATTTTAATATTATTATAATTATAAGAAAACTATTATATTTATCATATTGTCATATAGAGACTGGGTTTTGACAAATACATTATTCTCAGGTACATATCTATTGGTAAAATTATTCACTAATAGAAAATTCACTTTTACCAAAAAATATACCATTTTTGGAGAAATATTAATATCTTGTAATAGACTTTATATATCAATAAATCACTTTTCATTCATCCAAGCAGATGAGTGAATCATGTATTAGTCAACAAATAATGGGAATACATTCCATAGTATTTCTTAATTTATACCCTATATTTTATATTAATTACAACATCCAAAATTGGGGAATCATCCACCATCTCAAGCTAGAGTGTCACGTGATCTTAGGTATGCCTCCCCTATTCTGGAGTCTACTAACTAGTGGAAAGGGTCTGATAATATATCATTATAATACTATACCATTAGTCTCATAACTTTAAATAATAATTAAATAATAGAAACATCAATAGTCATATAAAACATCATGGGTAAATATATGAAATTTAAGCAGTTAGTATACCATAAAAAATAACATTATTATATTGTAATAATAAAGGCCCATGTTACGACACATAATTCATACATCCCAAATAGAATCTCACAATTTTTCCATTGTATACATGATTTAAATATAGACCTGAATATTAATAAATAAGGAAACATTACTAAATTCCCTCAAAATTGACTTGGAACCGTCTTGACATCCCTGTTGTGCTTCCCTGCATAGCCGTCTATGCTTAAACACTTACCTTACCTTTGTACCAAACATAAGGCCCATACATCCATTGAAATGAATGTAAATGGAATGAATATTACACTAAATACGTCACCACCAATATTCCCCCTAATATAAACTCTAATATATATGCATACATGTACTATATAAAATGGAAGAAATAAACATCACATATATAACACCAATCATACCTTTAGGATTCTCAAGGAGCCACCCAGATGGTCAACCCATAATTACTTTAGATAGTGTTTGTATATGAGATAAAATATTCCTAATTTTGATCTAAAATCAAGGTAGGACCTTCATACAACGATTGAACCTCAATATGGGATATAGCTTCAAAGTGGGTTAATAATACACTCTCCAAAGTATCATCTCATAATAAAGGTAGGAATTACATACAATGGATGCCCCTAGTGAGAGTAAGTTTCTAAATTGGTTTATGAATGAAGATTCCCCTGTATAATCTCATAAGATAAGTAGAAAATCCATACAATTTCTATCCATTCTATGGGACACAGTTTACAAAATGGTTTGACATTGAGCCCACCCAAGCGTTGTCTCAATAAAAATTTAGGACAAGCATGCACTGTATGGAGTTTCTCAAATGGGTTGAAAAAAATGCTCTTTCATATCTCATCTCATTGGAATGTTAGGATGGTAACACAAAAATTGACCTTCATGTGGGATGGAGTTTCCCAAAATGGGTTAAAATTGTGCCTACACAAGTCTCATGACAAGGTAGTTTCAAATATATTCTCAACATCCCATAATAAGAGATATAATAATTGAATCAGGTATAGTCCATGAGGCTCACTTATCCAAGGCTTATCTAAAATTTTTTGGAAGCCACCTTTTTATTGGTGAAAATTCCCACACCATATTCCATAACCCCCATATATTAGGTCTCAAAAATACTTATTAATTTTTGGAAAACCTAATACATAACCCTCAGTAGGTCATCACTCACATTCATACTTGACCACTCTTAGTCTTACTATAAAGCACCCACTTTACTCATGTATCACCTCTCAATGCGATATGACTAATAAGGACTATCAATAGATTTTTTTATACACAAACCTAGAGATTAAATCAATTACTAGTTTGTTAAACCTATTTTATAATCAATATGACTTCCTAGACAATTAAACTAGTCACCATTAAGATATTGTAATGGTTATAATCCCTTTAATACGTCAACCCTCTCGGTAATCCCATATATAATACTAATTCTAGAGTTAACCTATCACTCCAGCCATATATATCCAACCAGGATCCATGGATAATCTCACATGAACACTTTGGACCTCACTAGATCAATTAAGTTATTACCTAAGTTTGGAAATACTCTGTTGGGGTAATTCACTATTTCATTCAATCATTTCACTTAACCAATTCCATAGAGTGACTAAATTTCCTACGGATATATGTCATGACCCAACCCAAGCTGAGGCTCAAGCCACAGCTACCCCAAGATTGCATATATAGGTTAGGGGTTGGAGAATAGTGATTAATACATAACTATCACGGGGAGGCCTTTTCATAAGTACCTGTATGCACACACACAACCATATAAATGCATAACTGTAGAAGAATGATAGTAAAATATGAAAAATACTAGGGAAACAACCATGGATGTAAAACCTCTAGATAGTACAAGATTCAGTAGTGTGAACTGAAAAGTAAGGGAAAAAATACACACCCAACTAAAAATATTCCCCAACCTAAAAAACTAGAAAGTAAAACACTGAGAGAGACCAACTCATAATCTCCAAGTTGTAACCATCATACGTTGTCCAAAGTACAATGTATCCCTAAGCTCCTCTGAAGTCACCGCTGTCCTATCTGTCATCTACAAAAGGCACGACATGTGTGGGAAAATCCCATTTAGGGATGAGTATATACATACCCAGTAGGACCCCTAAAAGAAAAAGGGGGAGCAGTAAGAGATACAATATTAATTGAAAGATATTATATAATAAATAGGATGCAGCTCATCCCAAAGTAAGATAAAGAGTAACATTGTCCAAGCACATGGGGATCAACATGGTGAGTATATGAACAAGACATCAAGCATTTTCCACTCATAGAAGTAGAGTAAACCCATACAACCATGAGAAAATAAACACAGAAATCACTTGGCATATTCTATGCCTCTTCACAACCCATGGAAGGAGAGTAACCAAATCCAAAGGTATCAGTACTGAATTATATATATATATATATATATTCTTAGTCAAAAGAATCCCAAAAAAGAGATAAATGGGATCTCCATATCACAGCTCATCCCAGGAAGAAGGGTCTCCAATAATTCCAAAATCTCATCAATGATTCCCAGAATCTCACATGTCTACCCAAAATTAATCATCCAAGTCAAGCCTCACACCTCTTCATTGTTATGCACAGTCGAGGGGCCACAATATCTAGGTAGATGACCCATGCTCTAGTAAAATATGAGGGTTCCACTCAGTGGTAAAGGACCCATACCCAGCCCAGATGGACATTTACACTCTAGAATTTAGTAGAGGACCCATGTCGACCCCAGCTGGAGGGTTACACTATATAATTCTATAGAAGACCCATGTTGAGCCTAGTTGGAGGGTTATGCTCTAGAATTCTCTAAAGGACTATGCCCAACCCAAATATAGGATTCCACTTGGGAGGTCTGTAGAGGACCCATGCCCAGTGCCAATAAGAGGGTTCCACTCTTGTCATCAAGGACCCATGCCTAGCCCAATTGGAGGGTTACACTCAAAAGTCGGTAGAGGCCCCATACCCTGGTATAACAAGAGGTTTCCACTCTGGTCATAGAGGACCCATGTCTAGCCCAGCGAGAGGGTTCCACTCTAAAATTCATCAAGGAACTATGCCCATCCCACATGGAGGGTTCCATTCAAGATACTTCTAGTGATTCGGCATGACCAATACTATCGTCAATCATTTTCTAACCAAGAATTGTGCCCAAAAAATTCCACACCATATCCTAAGAGCTAAAACTGAGGGCACCATCACATTCTACATGGAAATACACTCAAGATAGGATATTATTGGGCCAAAATATAAGCCCCAATAAAGGAGACATGAAAACTTGATGTTTCCAAAAAAGAAGCCAAGGGGTACATGGTGTGTGAGGGGGTACACACGGTGTGTGGTCCTGCTATATCACATGGTTGTGTCCCTATAGGTATATATCTCTCAAGTGTGTAGGAGAACATTGTAACGCCCCGACCCCAGCTACCCAGAGTCGGTGCATTACTTCGTAACATTGGCATGATCACAAGAAAGATCAAATCTCGAAAGACCGATTGGTTTAGTAGCCTTGGAAACACTAGATATATTCATAAGTTTTACATTACATCATTAAACGAAAAACTACTACAACAAAAAATTGTCTCCATAATCCACACTCATATCCCCATATAATATCCCTGTAGGTCATTCATAACTTACTTCTTCATTTCCTGGGAAAAAATAAAACATAGAAAAGGGGTGAGCTCAAATGCCCAGTAAGGATAACAATATAGCGGAAACTTTCATAAATAAGAATAAACTTTTAAGGCAATGTATAACTAAAACAAAAGCCATTCAAACATGAACTTTCAACATGGTATGGCATAAATAAAATGAAATAATGCCATTTACCTATTCACATGGATATTCTACTAATCGAATAATCACATGCAAAAATCAATAACCACTTTCATAATGTTGGAATGCATAATGCCAGACTATCATAACCACATAGTCAAGGCCTCGTGCCAAGACTACAAATAAGATTTTGTCAAGGCCTTGTGCCAAGACACTAGTTTGTCTCATGAGACCTACCGATGCATCGAGGAGCTATAGCGGGCTCCACCCGTCACTTATTAAGTCCAATGCATTCCCATATGAAAAGGTTTAAACATAACATAAACATTCGTATTAAAACTAGCATACGAAATGTCAACAATTTCACCATAAACTATGAATGGTATAAAAATAGCACATCCATAGTCAAACATATCACAAAACCTTCAATACAATATAGAATTTTTGTATCATAATAAATCAACTTCAAATAATCTTAAAATCCATCAAAGGATGTTGACGTAGATGAAATCAAAATTCTTTTTAAAGAAATATCTCCTTTTATTTTGAAATAATTTAAGATCCATATAAAATAAAACATTTTCTTTGAAAATATTCTTATAATCTTGTAAGGAAATCTTTTAAGATTTTATAATGGCGTAAAATAACCGCACCCGCCGTATAAGTTGAAAGAAACATTCTTACCTCAATTCTGTCGAGAAGGTGAAAAAGGACCTTGTTTTGAAAACGACGGAAAGATTCCTTTATAAACCTCTTATAAAAAGTCAAACAAGGGTATAAATGACTTTAACCCATATTATTGTAAATAGTAAAAATGTTTTGAAATACATTTTTAAGAAACATGGATGTGGATGATAAAGATATCCCAGTAGATTATTACGTATAAACAACCTCGGATAATGAAGAGATTGTGAAATAACCCTTACCTTGTACTTTTCCTTGGTTGGGGTAGGTTAACCTCCTGTATAATGGTGAAATAATTGTTATTAAATTATACAAGAATCATATATATTAATATGATATCATATATGATCTTTTAACATTGATTTGTTAATAATATCTTAGAATTATCGTCGTTTCGGGAGTTAACTTACTCATTTTCTTTTATATGTTTTGTTACATAAGACATGGTTGTTGTATCTTATTCATATACAGAATGATATCCAGTCCTTAAACATCATTTTTAAATCATCAAATGATAATTATACTTGAATGGATACGATGGAGAATGAATCTCATCGCGTTCGTGGAGACGGTAGTCCGTACGTACGCACGAGCGACAATATCATTCTTTTGATATTAAAATAATATATAAAAGGATGGTATATCATATATACAGAATCATTAACATGTTATATTTATTATTTACATGAGTTACATATCATTATTATACCCATCCAAATAATATTATATTGAATAACAAATACACCACGACGTGGAGACGGTAAGCCGTACGTACGCACGTATGGTGACATGTTATTCAAAGGGTGGATAGAATACTGAATATGATTGTACCATATTTATAATAACATCACAGTATATGTGAGATACTGGAGTTATTATTTCAGAATGGTAAGAACAAAGGAAGAAGAAGTGGAAGAAGAAATGAACTTAGAAAAGGGTGGTGAAATCATTACCTCTTCTTCGGGTTCTTCCTTTTGATTTGATCAAAAGGGCTCCTTAGGTTGGCTTTCTGATCAAACTAAGGCCTCTAGGTTGTAGTGAGGGATGTTGGGAGAGTATTTGGGCAGAGTTTGGCTGAACCAAAAGGCTTTGAAGGTGTGAAGAAATGAGAAGGAGGAGTGCCCTTTTATAAGAGGGGTGAGGGGCACTTTTGGAAAAGCTAGAAATATTAATTTATAATAAATTCATATTCGGTTTCCAAAGGCTCCAAAGTTGACTATTCAAAGGATGAGGTGGGGATAGGTCGAAAACAACTCATCCAATAGAATTTAGACAGGTTTGGGTACTTACATTAACTTTATCTTTAAATATTAACTCTAAGTTAATTAGTTTCACTTTTACAATGTCTCTTTGTATTTTTATATATTATGGTTAATAAACTTACTATATACATTCAATCGACCCCCAAGTGGTCCATTAATGATTAAACTATCATAATATAAGTCTCTTGGCCGAACCTTAGATTTTTAGGAATTTAATATCAATTAATAATATAATATTTGTTTTAAGAACTCTTTTATGTCAATTTTGACACTATTCAATAGTTGATTTTTGTGAAACTCATAACAGATTGATTACTTCGAACAAAGTCCATTAAATCAATCCTAATATATCATATTAGCCTAGAAAAATAGTTTAATTCATTAAAAGTTTCATATTATATTTATTTGGGTATTTATAATATCAATTATTTTAATTTTTCACTATTATAGTAATTACTGCATCATCATTGTGTCATAAATAAAATAACTTATTTAGTGTCTAGAAATTATAAAGAAAATATCTTTATGTAGGAAATCTTTTTAGCTTTCTAATGAATATTTATAATCGAAAATCCAACATGTATAACCCTATGTAAAAATTGTTCTTCTAAAAGATGTAAGCTTATGCCATTTTTATTTTTATTTTAACTTTATTAATATAATGTGTCATTATCACTTACAAGTGGATCAATGGGGTCCCAAAATTGACCCAAAGATGCCCATGGTCGACTATGTATCAACCAATAGAGTTAAGACACGTTTTAGGGTAATTTAGTATTATTATAATATTATTTTTTTTAACCCTTATTTACCGGATTTACCCTTAACCATGGTAAATAAAATATTTACCGCAGTAATTATTCAAAATGTCTAAAAATAAAAGTTACCTATTTACACAATTTGAACATCCTGATTCCAAATATGGAATCCATTTTTCTAAATTCAAAACACAGAAGTGGCAGAAATTAATTTAAAATTAATTCCCGCTGTCAAAACAAAAAGCGTGTTTTTAAGAGATAATAACTATCAAAAGATTGACACTTGTTTATGTTCGGTTTAATTGTAAAATTATGTCCAGTGACCAACATTATATTAAATGGTAAAAATATATTCTAAATATACTTTAAAACTACTAAAATTCATAATTTATCACTATTAATTATTTTGATTAAAAAAGTTGTTTTTAATTAAAATTTAGTAATTTTCACTATTCATCAAAATATGAAAGTTATCCGAAAAGTACCAAAATTTCACCTTAGGCTAAATTCGATATTCCGAGTCCAAAAACGAAGTCCATTTTCAAATATAAAATATATATAATTTCAAAAATTAGGTATTACTATTCACAACGGCTAGTTTAATTAGTTGTGGTGTGTGTTAGAACTCGGTGTTGCGTACAACACACGCTATCACATTATTCAAAGGGAAACGTACCATGGAAGCTTGGGGTGTTTCATTTTAAATTTTTTGATATCCCCATTTAGTCAAAAAGTTTAAAATATTGTATTTAAAAAGGTTTCACTATTAGAAGTTGATAAAAGTGAAATACTGAAAATGAATTTGTTCTTGCATTATGACTAAGAAACTCATAATAGGGATTCTAAAATTATAAGGATTATATAAAGTTCAAAATGTAGTTAATACTATTAATTACCTCTTTTAATGGTGTGATTGAACTCGGTGTTGCGTGTAGTGCAAGTTATTGAATTATTTTTAAGAAATAACACACTCTGAAATCCTGGGGTGTTACATTCTCCCCTCCTTCAATAAATTGCGTCCTCGCAATTTGAAATTGTTCTTCGAAAATAAAAGGTTGAAAGTAGAAAATATATTTGTGGGAAAACCCACATTGGAAATTGGGTTACTAAAATTTAGTCTTAATATGAGGAAAAGAGAAATGAAAGGGTCACCACCAAATTATGATCTTGATTAGGAGAACATTGGTGGCAATTAGAGACATATAATCGGAGGAAAAACGTAAATATTTATAGGTAGTGATTGAGGTCATCAATCACAAACAAGTGTATAATTGAGGTCCTTAAAGTCATTAATCTATGATGATTTGAAGTACCATCGGTTCAACAAAATATAGGGTATTGGTATAACACATTTTTGACATTTCAAAATATCTTAGTTGAAATCCCACATCGAAAAATGAATTAACGAGGCCTCTATTTAAAATAAAGAGTAGAAAGTATGAAGATTACCGAAAATAACACATATTAGGGTTCCATGTAAGAAAATATGGATATGGAAGAAAAATCTAACCATCAATTATCTGATGGAGAGTGGTAGAGAACATGGCTATGAAAAGGCCAACAATCCAAAAGCCATAAATTAGTGATGATTTAAGGTACCATCTAGGAAAACATTTTTGTTCTAAGTTGCTTTTCTTAATATTGAGGAATTTATTTATGAGATTGGCTAAGATCATAAGGAGATATACTTAGTTTATAATTAGAGTTTTATCCATTAATAAATTTCTACCAAAACTCATCATTCACTCATAAAAAAAAATTCTATTTATACTATTCATAGAGGGTTCCAAAATAAATGAATTTATAATTCATCTACCAGATCTTTTAAAAAACTACTTTATTTAATCCAGGACATCTCGTGGGATAGTGGTAGGTGATACACCCTTGTCGCCCTTTGGTTGCGGGTTCAAGTCTCGCAGCCTTACCGGACGCGACGGGTTGTCGCCCGACCTCCGGGTTGTCCTTTTATGGCAATCCAAAATAATCCAAACTAGAACTATCCAAAATACTTCTGTCCAAACTCATAGTCCAACATTCATAAGAAAGGTAAACATAATATAGATCCTTTTTACCCCGTAAGAGCATATGAATACCTTCATCATGTATTACCATATTCCTTATTGATTACATTCATGCTCCCTTATTCCATATAGAATGCTGGATATACTTCATTAATCCAAAAATGTTTTAAACCCCAACAATGATGGAATATACAAATCATTAATCAGTTCCATGGTAGTCAAGAATATCCAATATAATTTATCCAAAACAATCACATATTATTCCAAAATCACTACCTCAGTATCAGAACTATATTATGGTTTATCATTCTCTTAACCATATATTTTCCAAAAATTTAACCTTCTATTGAGTCACTTTTCTTTGTTCCACACAATCTCAAGTCCTTAATGAAATAGTACTGCAGTACAATCCTTATATACTCCATAATTATTATAACAAGTACATTGTTGATACAACACTCAATTGACATAATCAACATAAGAACTCTAATCATTCCTCTTCATCTGTGGTAGTATCATAACTTGATTATTATCCAATAGCATCATTTGCGGCATAGTCTGATGACTGGGACATAGGTTCGCGTAGTGTCCAAACTCCTTGCAAATGAAGCATTGTACATTTAAAACCATTTTCTTACCCTTTCAGTCACGTACTTTGTGCCCTTTTCCTCCAAACTTATAACAAACTCCCATTCCTTTCAGGAAATTTCCAGGGTGTTTCTTTCCACAGTTACCACATATGGGAAAATTCTTCTTTTCCCTCTTACTTTTATCCATCTTTCTCTCTTCCATCCTTTTCTTCTCTTGCTTCCCTTCAAAGCCATAGGACTTAGTAAACTCTTTACTTATCTTATCAACACATGATATTATTTCTTCATATGATGATAATACATGGGAGACTATTTCTCTTATAAATTCTAGCTTAATACCATTAAAGATATGATCCTTCATTCTCTTTGGATCATGTGAATTTCTGGAGTTCTCATTCCTTCTACTGGGCTCCATTTCTAAACAATGGCATACACTAGATTAGTTTATGAATCAAAATACATAATCCCATACTTATAAAACACTTAACATAAATTGAACTATTTATGGATATAATCCATAATCATAAGAATGTTTTCTTTGAGGAAGTATATACTCATAATCCCTTCAAAATGATTTGTAAAGAAAATGAGAGTTATCCTAAGCATATCCCCCGGGAGTGTCGTAACCAAGAGTGCAGCAAGGCCCGTTATCGTGCACCAGTTCCCGTTCGAGTCTAGCTCAAAGCGGTGTTTTCGGGTTTTACCCCTAGGTACATCTGTGCCAGAGCCGCCTCTACCTGCTCGTATCCAGACAGGGATGTATTGCTCGGAAAACTCACAAAATCTCTACAATACCAAAATTCTAGGAAGTTCTTCTATACTAATCCTCAAAGTTCATCTTAGGTCTACGTGCTCTAATCAGAGTTTATCTAAATCTAGTTTCCAAGGTTTGTACTAAACTTCCTCTGATACCAACTGTAACGCCCCGACCCCAGCTACCCAGAGTCGGTGCATTACTTCGTAACATTGGCATGATCACAAGAAAGATCAAATCTCGAAAGACCGATTGGTTTAGTAGCCTTGGAAACACTAGATATATTCATAAGTTTTACATTACATCATTAAACGAAAAACTACTACAACAACAAATTGTCTCCATAATCCACACTCATATCCCCATATAATATCCCTGTAGGTCATTCATAACTTACTTCTTCATTTCCTGGGAAAAAATAAAACATAGAAAAGGGGTGAGCTCAAATGCCCAGTAAGGATAACAATATAGCGGAAACTTTCATAAATAAGAATAAACTTTTAAGGCAATGTATAACTAAAACAAAAGCCATTCAAACATGAACTTTCAACATGGTATGGCATAAATAAAATGAAATAATGCCATTTACCTATTCACATGGATATTCTACTAATCGAATAATCACATGCAAAAATCAATAACCACTTTCATAATGTTGGAATGCATAATGCCAGACTATCATAACCACATAGTCAAGGCCTCGTGCCAAGACTACAAATAAGATTTTGTCAAGGCCTTGTGCCAAGACACTAGTTTGTCTCATGAGACCTACCGATGCATCGAGGAGCTATAGCGGGCTCCACCCGTCACTTATTAAGTCCAATGCATTCCCATATGAAAAGGTTTAAACATAACATAAACATTCGTATTAAAACTAGCATACGAAATGTCAACAATTTCACCATAAACTATGAATGGTATAAAAATAGCACATCCATAGTCAAACATATCACAAAACCTTCAATACAATATAGAATTTTTGTATCATAATAAATCAACTTCAAATAATCTTAAAATCCATCAAAGGATGTTGACGTAGATGAAATCAAAATTCTTTTTAAAGAAATATCTCCTTTTATTTTGAAATAATTTAAGATCCATATAAAATAAAACATTTTCTTTGAAAATATTCTTATAATCTTGTAAGGAAAGCTTTGAAGATTTTATAATGGCGTAAAATAACCGCACCCGCCGTATAAGTTGAAAGAAACATTCTTACCTCAATTCTGTCGAGAAGGTGAAAAAGGACCTTGTTTTGAAAACGACGGAAAGATTCCTTTATAAACCTCTTATAAAAAGTCAAACAAGGGTATAAATGACTTTAACCCATATTCTTGTAAATAGTAAAAATGTTTTGAAATACATTTTTAAGAAACATGGATGTGGATGATAAAGATATCCCAGTAGATTATTACGTATAAACAACCTCGGATAATGAAGAGATTGTGAAATAACCCTTACCTTGTACTTTTCCTTGGTTGGGGTAGGTTAACCTCCTGTATAATGGTGAAATAATTGTTATTAAATTATACAAGAATCATATATATTAATATGATATCATATATGATCTTTTAACATTGATTTGTTAATAATATCTTAGAATTATCGTCGTTTCGGGAGTTAACTTACTCATTTTCTTTTATATGTTTTGTTACATAAGACATGGTTGTTGTATCTTATTCATATACAGAATGATATCCAGTCCTTAAACATCATTTTTAAATCATCAAATGATAATTATACTTGAATGGATACGATGGAGAATGAATCTCATCGCGTTCGTGGAGACGGTAGTCCGTACGTACGCACGAGCGACAATATCATTCTTTTGATATTAAAATAATATATAAAAGGATGGTATATCATATATACAGAATCATTAACATGTTATATTTATTATTTACATGAGTTACATATCATTATTATACCCATCCAAATAATATTATATTGAATAACAATTACACCACGACGTGGAGACGGTAAGCCGTACGTACGCACGTATGGTGACATGTTATTCAAAGGGTGGATAGAATACTGAATATGATTGTACCATATTTATAATAACATCACAGTATATGTGAGATACTGGAGTTATTATTTCAGAATGGTAAGAACAAAGGAAGAAGAAGTGGAAGAAGAAATGAACTTAGAAAAGGGTGGTGAAATCATTACCTCTTCTTCGGGTTCTTCCTTTTGATTTGATCAAAAGGGCTCCTTAGGTTGGCTTTCTGATCAAACTAAGGCCTCTAGGTTGTAGTGAGGGATGTTGGGAGAGTATTTGGGCAGAGTTTGGCCGAACCAAAAGGCTTTGAAGGTGTGAAGAAATGAGAAGGAGGAGTGCCCTTTTATAAGAGGGGTGAGGGGCACTTTTGGAAAAGCTAGAAATATTAATTTATAATAAATTCATATTCGGTTTCCAAAGGCTCCAAAGTTGACTATTCAAAGGATGAGGTGGGGATAGGTCGAAAACAACTCATCCAATAGAATTTAGACAGGTTTGGGTACTTACATTAACCTTATCTTTAAATATTAACTCTAAGTTAATTAGTTTCACTTTTACAATGTCTCTTTGTATTTTTATATATTATGGTTAATAAACTTACTATATACATCCAAGCGACCCCCAAGTGGTCCATTAATGATTAAACTATCATAATATAAGTCTCTTGGCCGAACCTTAGATTTTTAGGAATTTAATATCAATTAATAATATAATATTTGTTTTAAGAACTCTTTTATGTCAATTTTGACACTATTCAATAGTTGATTTTTTTGAAACTCATAACAGATTGATTATTTCGAACAAAGTCCATTAAATCAATCCTAATATATCATATTAGCCTAGAAAATTAGTTTAATTCATTAAAAGTTTCATATTATATTTATTTGGGTATTTATAATATCAATTATTTTAATTTTTCACTATTATAGTAATTACTGCATCATCATTGTGTCATAAATAAAATAACTTATTTAGTGTCTAGAAATTATAAAGAAAATATCTTTATGTAGGAAATCTTTTTAGCTTTCTAATGAATATTTATAATCGAAAATCCAACATGTATAACCCTATGTAAAAATTGTTCTTCTAAAAGATGTAAGCTTATGCCATTTTTATTTTTATTTTAACTTTATTAATATAATGTGTCATTATCACTTACAAGTGGATCAATGGGGTCCCAAAATTGACCCAAAGATGCCCATGGTCGACTATGTATCAACCAATAGAGTTAAGACACGTTTTAGGGTAATTTAGTATTATTATAATATTTTTTTAACCCTTATTTACCGGATTTACCCTTAACCATGGTAAATAAAATATTTACCGCAGTAATTATTCAAAATGTCTAAAAATAAAAGTTACCTATTTACACAATTTGAACATCCTGATTCCAAATATGGAATCCATTTTTCTAAATTCAAAACACAGAAGTGGCAGAAATTAATTTAAAATTAATTCCCGCTGTCAAAACAAAAAGCGTGTTTTTAAGAGATAATAACTATCAAAAGATTGACACTTGTTTATGTTCGGTTTAATTGTAAAATTATGTCTAGTGACCAACATTATATTAAATGGTAAAAATATATTCTAAATATACTTTAAAACTACTAAAATTCATAATTTATCACTATTAATTATTTTGATTAAAAAAGTTGTTTTTAATTAAAATTTAGTAATTTTCACTATTCATCAAAATATGAAAGTTATCCGAAAAGTACCAAAATTTCACCTTAGGCTAAATTCGATATTCCGAGTCCAAAAACGAAGTCCATTTTCAAATATAAAATATATATAATTTCAAAAATTAGGTATTACTATTCACAACGGCTAGTTTAATTAGTTGTGGTGTGTGTTAGAACTCGGTGTTGCGTACAACACACGCTATCACATTATTCAAAGGGAAACGTACCGTGGAAGCTTGGGGTGTTTCATTTTAAATTTTTTGATATCCCCATTTAGTCAAAAAGTTTAAAATATTGTATTTAAAAAGGTTTCACTATTAGAAGTTGATAAAAGTGAAATACTGAAAATGAATTTGTTCTTGCATTATGACTAAGAAACTCATAATAGGGATTCTAAAATTATAAGGATTATATAAAGTTCAAAATGTAGTTAATACTATTAATGACCTCTTTTAATGGTGTGATTGAACTCGGTGTTGCGTGTAGTGCAAGTTATTGAATTATTTTTAAGAAATAACACACTCTGAAATCCTGGGGTGTTACAAACATGGTTTATAGTGGATATACACAGCGTGCCCATGCCACTTCGGTTCTCGCCCGTGTGCTTAGTTTTTTTTGTGTAACCAAGTTGTGTATGGGTACCTCAGTACATGGAATTCTTATCCAAACGAGGTGCACTCATGTGATTTGGTCATGCTTTTGTACTCAAGTACATGGCATGTTCCTTGCCATGTGCTCTATCATATGACTCAACCAAATGGGGAAGGGGGTACATAGCATGCATGGATTCTACATAGTTTTCCATCCATATAAAATCCCAAAACCCTAATCACCACAGCTAAGGGGATACACGCCAAGTTTTTATAACAACACATAGTGTATAGTTGGGTTTTTTCATAGAAACACATTTCGAGTTTCTAAACTTGGAATCTTACCTCACCCCTTCAATCCCAACCTCAATTCGGCTCGAAATTATTAGATCTAGCCACCGCTAATCATTTCCATCCATCCGGTGGTTGGAAATCCAATTTTGTTGACTGTAGGGTTTCTATATACGAAACACACACCTCTAATCCTTCATCCATCAATGATTCGATCTCTTATAACAAAAAATGTCATCCAAAACTTGTAAAAAACCAAGATCTACTCCAGATTCATTGGTCCATCCATCACACAAGAATATGTAGTGATTTCGGGGGTCCGATCAGGCTTTGTACCATTCGAAAACATTGAAACGAGACTCTAGGGTCCTACTGGTGAAGAACAAAAAGAAATTAAAAGATTAAAGCACAAAGAAAATGCTTTATGATCGTTTCCAAGTGTTATTGGATAGTGATCAAGAACTAGGATATTCGGGGTTAGGAAACAATTGAAATAAAAAAATAAATGATATATGGGTGCGGGAAAAGGTTTCAATTGGCACGGATCCAAGAAAGGGGTTGATATGATCAATCAATTTAATAAAAATTAGAGTAATCCTCAAATTGATGAGTCCTATATAGCGATTGTATTTTTTCATTGAAGTATGAACTTTACAATGATTAAAGGAAGTCGTTGAGTTCACTACACTTCTCTAATCCAGAGTTTCATCATCATCTGAGTTTATTCCACCAATGGAAGGGGAATAAGAATGTTTTTTCCATTATAGGGTTATGAGGATAACCCTGGAAAGATTTAAGTAAACATTAATTTATAGGAAAATCATGTTAGGTTAAATGAATGAATGAATTAAATTATTAATCCACTGAACGTACTGCGAATGGGAAAAATATCTGAACGCCCCATGACAAACTATTTTAGGTCACTCTTAGGGTAAAAAACATGTTCCAGACTCAATCTTGGTCTTTTATTTCTGATCTGAGCTTCCAGTTAAAATTTATCCCATTTTCATTAATAAAATGTGTGTGTGTAATATAAAATATTTTTAATATTTTTATAAAATTAATTCTGGGCACACTGTGCCTCTGAATCACATTTCGTCTCAGTTCCTGAATCTATAAATATATACATAAATATTTATAAGTGTTACATGAAAAAATAGGTCTCTACATCATTCCATCCTTCAATATTTTCCTTCTTGAAAATTAAAACTAAACAAATAACTCAGGATACTGAGATTGTATCTGGCTCTCCTGCTCCCAAAAACTGTCCTGAACATTCTCGTGTCGGCACAACATGCAAACCAAGGGGATGGTCCATCCATGTATGGTACTCTACTGACAATACTCAATCACCATGGGGTGATACACAAAGGTATCTCCATCCTTGATGTCTATCTATCCCCAGTCGATGATGTTCATGGGGTCATGCACATATCTCTTCATATATGACATGTAGAAGTTGTCATGCACCCACACTAGGTGTGGGGGTAGGGAAAGGCAGAAAGAAACCTCATCAACCCTCTGCACAATCTCAAATGGCTCGATGAACCTCAGCGATAGCTTGTATTCTCAGTCGAACCTCTTCAATCATCATTATGGGGATAATATTAGGAAAACATGGTCTCTCTGCTCAAACTACAATGATTTATGATAACAATCTCTAAAAGATTTATGCATACACTGAGCTGTCCTCATCTGATCACAAATAACATGGACCTTCTCTATCATTACATGTTCCATCTCTAGACCCACAAGAGATGTATCACTGACATTTTTCCATCATAAGGGTGGTCGGAAGGGTCTCTCATATATGGCCTTAAAAAGTTCCATGTTGAAAGTAGAGTGCTATTGGTGGTTGGATAAAAACTCCACCAATGGAAAGTAATCCTCGAAGCTCTGGATAAAGTCAAACACGCAATCCCTCAGCATAACCTCTAACAGCTAGATCGTGCACCCATTTTTTCCATCCTTCTAGGGGTGAAAGGTTGTAATTATCCTCATTTGGGTCCTAAATGCTTCCTTCATGCCCCTTTAAAATCATGATGTAAACTTCCACTACAAGAAAAATGATATATAGCCACGGATCTATAGCCACAGTTTTATAGACCTATGGCTATAGCTTAATTTATATCCACACTTGAATTATAATCAAGGCTGTATGGTTATTTTAATCCATGGTTCCATGGCACCAACTTCATTTTTTCATGGGACTTTATTCTTCTCACCAACCCCTCCCAATTACCCTCATGACCTCTCCTCACTGTGACCATCCTCTAGCCCACAACCTCTCCTCTCGGCGGCTCTCCTCCCATTACCCTCACGACCTCTGCTCTCTGTGGCCCTCCTATACCCTTATGAGCTCTCCCCTCAATGGCCCTCCTCCCCCGACGCTGCCTCCCAATGCGGCCAAACCTCTGTGAGCTCTCTTATATGTAAACCTCCTCCCCTAATGTTTCCATCCAACATGACCACTCCACCCCCTGACCCCCATCATCAGTGCTAATCCTAGGCGCCCTCCCCACCTTCTCATTTGGATCACCGACCAATCGAGCCTCGTGAAACCCTAAAAAAATTCTGACCAAATTAAGTTCATAACATATTTCTATTCCATCTCATCAATCTCACCTCATGCATAGAAGAATCCACATCATGATGTGTTTCTATATATATCTCCTTGATTGGGACATAAATGGATGGGAAATAAAGGTATGTTAACTGCTAGGTTCTTTAAACCCTTTGATATCTTAGATAATAATTTAAAAACAACTTAAATATTGGATTTTTCTCCTCAGTTGAATGCTATGATGAATGTTTTCCATATGTTAAAACCAAGGAGATGTATACTTGATCCTAATCATGTTATTCAGTTTGATAATTCTGAGTTGGAAGCTATTGGTTCATATATGGAATGATCAGTTGGTATCATCAACTAATGTGACAAGGTCTTATAAGGGATGATCATATTAATAGTTAAAGAATATATATTGTTTGTATAGCTTCATAATGATACATGTATTTTTAATTCTTTATCAATGTAAAAAATTTTCTTCTTAGGAATATCATTAATGATTCTTGGTGAGGGGAATCCTAGTGATGGGAAATTTATAAAAAATCTCATCATTATGAGTTATTAATTCCATTAATTTTAAGTGTGATATTATTAAAATGGATAAATATGGATGTTTAGGGGGTTTAAGAAGGATCTAAGAAGGGTAAAAGGAATTTTCTGTTAAAAAGGTAAGGTGTTTGGTGTAGGTGTAGAAATAAATACATAGTTGTCTGGTACCAAGTATTTAGCGGTGTCAGGTATAACCATCAGTACTACTGGTGTAACCACAATATACCTATTTCCTCATACTAAGTACCTTGTAAGAAACATATGTTTTTTTAAATAGGGGTTACAATAGTTTTTTACATTAGATAATTAACCCCTAAAACACCCTTTATTGGGATTTCATTATGATTCTCATTTTATAACACCCTTGAGAGGCTATCCTTCATCGCTCTCCATATCCCATTGACTCGACCTTTGATTCTTATCTAAATTCATCATTGAGTTTTTGAAAATCTCATAACATAATATATATAAGGTTGGGAATCCATTGTTTTATTTATTTTACTACTCTTCATGTGAACTAAAAGTGAGTCCCTAAATTCTTCAATTGTTAAGGTTTTGAATTCGTGTTTTCCTTTCACCATTCTTACACTGAATGGTAAGATGGGTTGTTAATTCATGATCTTAAGGTAAGAAAATACTCTAAATTTAGATTTTTATTTTTTCCATATATAATTGTTTAAATCCTAGAATACATTTGTCCTAGGTTTTCTAAATATTATTAGGATTTTCATATCTTTATTATGATGATGCATGAGTTGTTCTATCATGTTCAAAACATCATAATGCTTAGTTAAGACTTGGTCCAAGACCTTTTTGAGTAAACTAAAATGAAAGGGGGATGATAAGATCATGAGGATGAAATTCTTGATAAATTAAAGAACCTAATGAGCTTTCCCAGAATAATGTTGCCAAAGTTGGGTTAATGCTTGAGTTATTAAGTCTAAATTATTGATATTGAAGCTATTTTTTCAAGTCATTGAACTTAATGACTGAGAAAAAGAGAACATGTTAAGATGGAAGGCTAGGAATTTACTCAATCCTGAAATGAGAAATATTATAAGTCTCTTAAATCTGGAAGTGAATAATTCAGTGGATGAATATGCTAAACTCTAATGATCAATACGTGAAAAAAGAACTATCAATTTATTATTCAGTACAAGGGTGAAGAGATGATCTAGCAGTGATGAAGGCTTTCACTAAAAATAATTATTATTTTGAAATTACAATTACATCAAATCCAAAATAAGGAGATCCTCACTACTTAATGATCCTGTGTTTTAAAATAGCCAAGAATATTAATACAAAGTTTTTTTATAGAGAATATTTTGAGAATAAGAAATAATTGATCTCACTAGGAGACATAATTGGATAAAAGGAGAATAAAGATAAAAAGAAAAGGTTGTTTTTGGAAATATAATTGAGATAAATTTTAATTAAATCAAACAACCAATCAAATGTTTTTAAATAGTTTCATGAATAGATATAGTTTTTTAGTGTGCCAAGTTATACCAGATTTTTTTTCGAATTATAGTATAGTGGGAATGGGTTTAAAAATATAATTTTCTACTTGAGTTAAAGAAGATATTGATTTTATAAAAAACAAATAAACAAAAAAATAGTGTTATGTGTCGTGTGTAATAAGTGAGTAGTGAGAGGAGCCAATAGTGTTGTAGAAGAGTTGGTTGAGTGGGTTGAGGATTTTGAATAATAAGAATCATGATCCACTAGATACTATATAAGGTAAAAATAAGAGTTTGTTGAGACTATGATGAAGAGTTATAACCAACCTAGTTTCGATGAATAAGATAAAGAGAAGAAGAAAGATAAGATGAAGATTTCCTTTGAGTTTGAGAAGACAGTGAATAAGTTTTGAAGAATTGGTAAGTGAGAATAAAAATAGAGACCAAGTTTGAAGTGTTTCTTTGTGATTTTTTAAAGAATTTATTTGAGAAAGAATATTTTTTTATATATTGACATCTTGGATAGTATTTGTGATCTACTCCAAATATAGAAGGAATATGAGATGATGATCTAGTGTGATGCTAGTTTGAAGATTGTGGGATACAGTATAATGGTCGGTTCACTTGTGTTATGGAACATTTAGTTTTTTTTTCAGGTATGGAAAATCCTTATGTTTATGTTTTTTTATCCTCTGGTTGATAATTTATAGCTATTGGTAATTTTTTATCTTTGAAATAGATATAGCGCTGCTACTGTAGTAGCTCATTATTTTAATGAGGGTTCATTCCCTGAACGCTTAGGGATTCTCAAGACAAAGAACCCCGAGTTAGGTAACCTCAGTCTCAAGGCTTCTTTAAACTTTCTCATTCATGTCAATGATTAAAATACACATCTCCTACTTAATTTTAGTATTTGATTTTCTCACTCAATAATGAGAAAATGTGAATCTATACCATTTCAAGCAATCTTTTTAGAGCGCCGTCTAGAATTTTGATTTACATGATTTTAATAGGTTATAGGCTTCTCAAGGTTTTCTCTACCTTTCTCCTCCACAAGGAGAAACTATAAATTATATTCATCAATGTATATCTCTGATATAGATATATTTTAGGGTATACCATATTGAGAATTCACTAAAATGTATTACTTGAAGTAACATTCTAGATTTTATAGCTTGTACAATTTCTTTAGTTCTCTCTCTGAGATCTATCTTTACCTTCAATTACATTAATGGTTAGCACAAAAAAACAATATGAAATAGAATAAGGTGTTACTATTTGTTCCTTAGTGTGAACACCAAGGTTGGGAATATTTTCTCAACCAAGTTTCTACTTTCTTAATTCTTGCACATTTTTATTCTATATTTTTTTTATATCATGGAGTTATTCACTATTTCAACTTATTTATGTGAGATGTTATTATTTTTATAAACCTTCAAGGCACATGCATCAAATAATGTAATATTTATCTTCTTTAGTTATTTTTGTTATACCCATTTCCTAATTAAGAAATTTTTGGTACTATGTCCTTCCATATTAATTGTTCCGCAAAGTTTTAGACAGCCTTTGGGGCTTTTATTTGTTGAAAACCTCCCATGAAATTTGACTTCTTAATAATGAATTTCATCATTTCATTTGGAAACATTTTTATAAGTGTTTCCTTTGTAATTTTTTCTTTTTTTCCAAATAGACAGGACATACTACCATGTACTCTTTATCTACACATTGGAATTTACACATGAATTCTAATGATTTATTTTCACTAAACCGGTTCATTTGTATTATTCTTGGAAAAATCTTCCATTATGCTATTTCTTGACTCAATTTTCACATACAATCAAGGATTGTTTGCATGAATCTAAGTTTTTCTTTCTCTTCCATGATAGATGAAACTGATCCTTTTATATTTAGAACTTGGATTAGACTTATTAGGTTTATTACCCAAGTATGTATGATCATCCTTCTTTGAAAACTTTTTGGGAATATAGTTTCCAACTTCATTTTTTAAAAAATTTCCAAAAGAAGAATTTATTCCATTCTTCATCGTCAGTGGTCTTAATTATCAATTTTTTTAACACATTCTTAGATTATCATGCCCCGTTCTTACAACCACACTCAACTAAAATACAATAATGATCTTAAATATGTTCAAATATTTCATAGGTAGATAAATACTTTCAGTTTAATTTTTAAATTTTGAAATGATCTTGATTTTATCCACTTGACTTGGGAACTTTCAAATTTTCAAGAATTGATAGATTATACCAACAAAGTATTGATCTATTCCCAAACCGATAAAAATACTATAAATGACCTACAATCCTTTGTTACATTATTTGGAGTACATACTTTCCATAATTGTTAGAATTAAAGCTTTACATTTTTAACCCTTCTTCTCAACTAATTAGGGGGCTAGTGCCAGGGGTATTGGTGTTTCTGGGGGGGTGTAGGGGGGTGGGGGGGGTGCTGGTTCAAGGGGGCTGGGGTGGGGGGATAATGTAGGGGGGTTTGCGAGGTTGGGGTTTGGGGGCTGCTGCAGGGGGGTTTGGGGGATAGTGTACGAGGGTACTGCTAGAGGGTGAGTGGGGGGGTGTAGGGTGGGGCTACTGGTGCAGGGGGTGGGGGCTGGTGTAGGGGGTTGGGGACTGGGGTTGGGGGATGGTGGACGGGTTTGGGGGCTGGTTCAGGGTGGAGGGTGTGTGGTGGGGTTAAGGGGGCCGGTGCGGGGGGGGGGGGGTGTAGGGGGCTGGTGTGGGGTGGGGGGTGCTGCTGCAGGGGTGGGGGTGGGGGGGGGACTGTTGGAGGGGGGGATGGGGTTGGGGGATGGTGTAGGGGGGATGGTGTGGGGGGGGGGGTGCTGGGGGGGTTGGTGCGGGGTGGGGGGGGGGGGGCTGGTGTAGGGTGGGGTGCAGGGGGTTGGGGGATGGTGGGGGTGGGTGGGGGAACGGGTGATGTAGGTGGGGGGGGGGGGTGGTGTAGGGGGGGGATAGTGCATTGGTGGGGGGTGGGGGTGGTGTTGGGTGGGTGGGGGCTAGTATAGGGGTGGACTGGGGGGATGGTGCGATGTGGGGTGGGGTGGGGGAGAAATAGGTCGGTACTTGATTTTTTTTGATGTGGTTGTTGATTTGAGGTCCAGTTCATAAAATTTATTGAAAATCAGGTTTTACATCCCCTGGAGTAAAACTTGAAAATTTTAATTGAAAATAAGTCTAAAGTGGGAGATTAAAATTGTTTTGGGATATTTTTTTGGTCAATTAGATTTTTTTCAATGAGATTAATATAGGTATGAAAAGGTAAAGTATTTCGTGATGAAATGAGTATCCACCCACCAAATATGAATAATTTAATTCCATAACGAATACATGGAAAAATAAACAACACTCTAAAAATTGTAAATATGGTCCTCAAGTTTCATGAAATGTATTGATGTGTGAAAATTCTTATCTATAATAATTTTAATGGAAGAGCTGGTAATAGAAGCTAGTTGCGGACTTGTGTACATACTAGATAGATTTTAAAGTTGTTATTATTAAGGTTTTAATAAGTTTAGTGTCTAGTGGATGATAGTCTAGAGTTAAATAATCCATCCATATAGTACTTAGTATATTGGTTACTAAAATAAGTTTTTAATATATCTTAAATGATGTTTTAAATGGATGAAGTGAAAGATGGAAATTTAGGGTTAGTGGAGCTCATCGAAATACTCTACTGGAGTAGTTACATGCTGATAAGGTCCTTAGAAACTTTTTAAAGGATTTTGGATTTATTTTAATAATTCATTTGATTATTTATAGGAATTATGAGGTTATTTGAAAGCCTTGAGCATGTTTATAGTGGATTTGAAGAAGTTCTAGAGTCTTCTGAAGAAGCTTATAATATTAGGAATAAAATAAAAAAATAAAAAAATGCATAAGTCTACATTGAGTAGAACAAATTTAGCATGTGTATCACTTTGGAAGTCTCAATGTTTGACTTGGTATGCCAATGAAAATGACTATTTTACCAAGAGTATGGCTTTTAAAGTCCCACTGTATGAGGGAATTTGTAAAAACGAATTTTCATTACATTATAAATTAAAGAAGGATTTTTCAACTCAGATGATGAGGGAATTTGAACAAAAAGGCCTTTATTAATGATCATGTTATTTAGTATTGGGATGTACATATCAATATGAATATTATTTTTTCATTGTTGGTTATGGATTTGTGTATCATTTATCATGTAAAGTTGACACACTGATCACATATATATAAGAAGTATTCATATCTTATTTCTTTTCCCACTATTTCCTTATTGGAGGTTTCTTATGATGAGGCGGTTCTATCCACCACCATCGAAGATAGTGAGTTAAACTTTGGATTTGGGTAAGTTTTATTCTGTTTTTATTCTTTGGACAAATTTTAATTAGTGATTTTCGGATTTTTGGGTTCCTTATATTTTTGTAGTGCATTTTGAAACTCATTAAGGGGGATTCAAGTCTCTGTTAAAGAAGGATTACATGTGTATGTATAGGTAGGAATATACATATATAATTTCTCCCATTATATATATTCACTCATGGTACTATGGACATATATATTGGGGCTAGGTGTACTTATATATAGATATGAAAAATGCATACATGTGTAAGTGTAAAGGGGTATATGCAAGTATAAACATATATCTAAGGACCACCTTGTGCATATTTGGCCATGAAATAATGTACATAGGGGCTAGGTCTCCTTATATATATGTGAAGTTGCATATGCATGTTAGCAGAAAAAAAGGAAGATTTGAGTTGTTGTCATCAAAAGCAGGGCGCCTTGAGGTTGAGGTAGGTTCCCTCTGCCTAACCCTTCAATTTGAATTCTATAATTGATTTATTGTTTTAAAAATTTGTTTCCATAATTGCTTGATTGTTTTAAAAACTGGTTTTCTAATAACCACTAGCTTTGTCAAGGAAATATATATTTATGATTTCCAAGTGTATGGGATTACTATTTTATTTAATGTCCTCCCCTGTTGTCTTAAACTTTGAAAAAACCATTATATTTTCTATTGTGTAGCCTAATGTGTAGAAAGGAAACAAATCAAAGGAAAACACGTAGCTTGATTCATGATCTCAGAGGATAAAAAATTATATCTATATCCATATTCTCTAATCCTACTGTGAATACAACATTTATTACATTCACAATACAATCTAAGAATTTAGGCACTTAAGGATGGGTCTTCCCCTATTAGATCAGTGTTATGATGTAATAGACTTTAGTATTGGGGGTGTGCATGGGGTGTGCTAGGGGAGGGGGAGGGGGGTGCTGGGTTCTATTGCAAGGGGAAGGGTAGGGTACAAGGGGGGGGGGGGTACAAGGGGGTGAAGGGGGGTGTTGGGGTGCATGGGGTGTGCAGGGGGGTGTGCATGGGGTGCATGGAGTGTACAGGGGGGTGTGTAGGGGAGGGACATGGGTGGTGTTCTTGGTTCTATTGTAAGGGGAAGGGGGACGGTGCAGGCGGGGGGGGGGGGTGTAGGAGGTTCATGGGGTGTACGGGGGGGGGGGGGGGAGGGGGGTGTAGGAGGTGTAGGGGGTGTGCAGGGGGGGTGTGTAGGGGTTGCATGGGGTTAGTAGGGGGTGTGTAGGGTGGGGAAGGGGGTATGCTGGGGGAAAGGGGAGGGGGTGTACATGGTTTTATTTCAAGGGGAGGGGGAGGGTTCAGGGGGTGCATGTGGTGTGCGGGGGGGGGGGGTGTTGGGTTCTGTTTCAAGGTGTATGGGGTGTGCAAGGGTACATGGGGTGGGCAGGGGGTGTGCTGGGTGGGGGTAGGGGCAAGGGGTGTGTTGGGGCAGGGGAGGGGGTGTGCCGGGTTCGGTTGCAAGAGGAAGAGGGCAGGGGGTGCATGTGGTGTGTAAGGGGGGTAGGGGGTGTGTTGGGTTCTATTTAAAGGGGAAGGGGGAGGGTTATGCATAGATATTACTCATGTATAAAATTAAACAACTTCATCTAGGGGATGGACCTATAAAGCAACAATAGGCGTGAATGAAGAGGTATGATTCCTAAGAAAAAGTGGGGGATTTGGTTTGAATTTATAGTTGGGCCTAATCCAAGAGATCAATATGTAACTAAGTATCCTATGATAATGTGAACCAAGCCACATATAGTTCTTGGATCAAATAACAAACCTTCCTAGAGAAGAGTCTGATATCAGAAAACCCAACATGAATTGGAAAACTATACACTGGGAAGCGGTTGGATATTGGTAGAATTTGAGGTTGAGCGTAGGATAGGAGGTCCAGGAAGCACTATATATCCCAATTAATAGGAATCAACCCACATATAGTTATTAGATACATGGGATCATTTTATCTAGTTCTGGCTAGTAAATGGAGGAATGGAACATTCAATAAGAATTCTTACATAGTTCTGACTCTCATGTAAAGAGAGTGGGTACCACTAATAGACTCACCTAATTAGTTTGATAGTTAAAGTTTTGTGGATAATATATCATAGTGTTTAACATAATGATACTATGAATCATGTGTTGTGCAATTTATATCTATACAGATAGTACTTTGAAAATGTAGTTTAATTTCTTACCGAAAGGATAAATCCCCTCATATAAGGAGTATCACCTGTGATAATTAGAATATCTAATCAGAACATCTAATCTCACATGATTTGTTCTTAGCGTGAGTTTTAAGAGTCCATTAGAAGATCACCTATATCACTTGATTGATCATTAAAGTGGTGAGAACAAATCATGTAGTTTAAAATCTTACAGATAGGGAATATCTTGTAGTTTAAGTTCATGCAATTAGAAATTTCCCCGAGTAGTTTAATTTCATGGGAAGTGGATGTTATTCCACGTATTTTTTATAGGTAATGGTAAGTTTTCCCTATCATGTAGGGTGCAGATCTTATTATGTGTGAAAATTATTTATGCACCACACCATACAATTTATACTATACTTCCCAAATGAAACATTACTTGTTCACTTCTCTCAAATTTGTTTTCTCATACTTTTTTGTGACTTATTCTCCTCCATGTCCCCTCTCATTGATATAAATAGAACATGTTCACCTCTAATCTGGTCATTACCTCAGTAGGTTAGTAAATTTTCACTTCAAAAATAGTACATGTTCACTTTAGAAACAATACTATTTAGAAGTGAACATGAACTGATTATAGAATCAGTATATTAAACTACAAAATCAGTATACTAGCCTACTAGGAGAAGTGATCATGTACTATTTCTATCAAATAAACACTTTAAATTAGACAAGTGAACATGTACATGTTCACTTCAAAAACTATCCTATTTATAAGTGAACATGAACTAATTACAGAATAAGTATACTACAACAATGTCATCTTCAGACCAAACGGTATGAACTATTTAATTTCTTGATTGTTTCAATTTTATATTGGAAACACATTTTATTTACAGATTGAATGTTTAGGCATATCTATTTATAGATTGAATGTTTGCAGTTTTCCATTTTTTCTGTATTTTAGGTATACAGTTTTCATGATTTCTAGTTTTTTTGGTTGGAAGATATGCAGATTGATTAGAGGTATGCAGGTTTACAGATTGAATGTTTACAGGTTTCCATGTTTTATGGTTTTTAGGTATGCATTTTTTCTAATTTTTTGGTTGGAAGGTATGCATATTTTATAGGTATGCATGTTTTCTTGGGTATGCACTATACATGTTTACACTTTTATTATCAATTGCATCCAAAATCACTTGTTACAAGTCCCTTTTTACAGGTTTACAGATTATGGCTATGGATGTGCATGCCCAGAATTGCTGGGTTTTTTTTCATCAAACCGAATCCTACAGCCATTCCAATAGGAGCCACAGCTCCCCAAACCCTGGCTATAATTTTCAGTCAAAAACCGATATATCCACGGTTTGGAACTATGGCTATTGTCGTGGCCCTATAGCCATTCCAATAGAATCCATAGCTCCCCAAATCATGGCTATTAACTATAGCCACAGTTCTAGGGTATATATCCATGGTTTATAACTCTGGTTATAGCCATAATTTCTAGTAGTGTGTGAATCACGATTGGATACAATTGTTTAGGGAACCCCATGAAGGGGAACAATCTCCCGTATCCACAACTTCCCAAAACTCTCCACCGAACTCTGCTCCTTGATTTTAAGTAAGTGTTCTAACTTTGTGTGTTGTCCAACTATAACTCATATGGTGTTATGGACCTTCTCTGTGTGCGGAATCCCAATCACAAATTCTATCAATATGTCATCCCACTTTCACTCAGGGATGTCAATGGGATGAAACAAACCTATTGGAACTTGGTGCTTAGCCTTCATCTGATGACAGGTGAGGCACCGACACACAAACTCAGATAAGCTTTGTCTCATGAAGGACCACCATATTTTTTGTTGAAGGTCTATATACATCTTCCCCATACCTGAAGTAAAACTAGTGTATAAGTGTGGTGCTCTCACATCTCCTCCTCCCACATCGTGACTGGGACCACCATCCATCCTTGGAAAAAGATGATGTGATACCCTCCTGCATAATATCCATCTAGTGATTCACCCATAGATATCTAGTAACACATATCCTCACAGTCAATGTCTCCTATATAGGACACGCACACACACTGAAGAAGTGGAAGAGTCAACACTATTGACTGAAGGAAATTTTCACCCTTATACTTCAACAGGCTCAGTTGTAAGGAAGCCAACTACTCTGAATCCTCCTACACCAAGTGATCCTGGGAAATCCTTCTAATAGAATATACTACCACATTTTGCTTCCCCAAATAATAGAATATATCAAACTCATTGTCCCATAGGAACTCCAACCAGCACCTCTATCTTAGGTTCAAGTATCTTTTGAATACATACTTGAGGCTCTGATGGTTTGAGTAAACTAAAAATCACTCTCCCAAAAGGCAGTGCCCCCACATCCAGAGGGTGAGAACTATTTCTTCTAGTTTTAGGCCATAAGTTGCGTAGTTCTTCTCATGGAATGTCAACTACCTTGACCTGCATGTGATAAATGCCTACCATTTCATAAACACATAGCTGATCCCAGCTCCTAAGGCTTCACAATACACAACATACTTCATTCCCTCCTTTGGTAGTCTCAACTCAAGAGCACTCATTTACATTTTCCTTAACTCCTCCAAGTCACTCTTGCACTTCTTGGTCTAGGTAAATGGTTTCCCTTTCCACATCAAGGTGGAAAAATTGGATGTGATCCTAGAGTAGTCATACAAAAACCTCCTATAGTACCCCTCTAATCCAAAAAATCTATATACCTTTAACATGATCTTTGGTGGCTCCCAAGAAAGAACCGCATCGGCCTTTATTGGGTCTATGGAAAAAACAGGCTAAGAAATGACAATCCCTAGAAAGTGAACCTCTTGAATCCCGAACTAGAACTTAGAGATCTTTCCATAAATCTTGTTATTTTCAAGAAAATTTATAACCATTCTCAAGTTATCTAAATGCTCCTACTTTGATGTATATTAGATGAGTAATTTTTTTATGAAGACAACCACAAACTGGTCCAAGTATGGCTAGAAAAAAATTTCATCAAATCCATAAGCACGGAGGGGGTATTTTACACACTAAAGGGAATTACAAGGAACTCATAGTGTACATAGAGACATTGGAATTCCATATTTATAATATCATCCTCACAAACCCTCAACTGGTGGTATATGGACCATAGATTGATCTTTGAGAACTATCTCATACCTTGAAACTGGTCAAAGAGTTCATCAATCGTTGGAAAAGGGGTACTTTTTCTGTATAGTGCCCTAGTTTAGGTTATGATAATCCATGTAAATATGTGAGATACCATCCACATTTTTCACAAACCACACTGGAGATGCCCATGGGGACACATTGGGCCTAATAAAATCCTTTTCTAGAAGGTACTCCAACTTCAAATGTAGATCCTAGAACTCATTAGGGGATATCTAATATGACATAGAAGATATGAAAGTGGTCTTAGGATGAAAGGTAATGAATAAATCCATATCTCACCTCATAGGTAGTCCCAATACGACCACAGGGAAGACGACTGAATAATCCTCTACAAATGAAGGAATCCAAATTCCTGAACATCTAGCTTCACCAAGGTCTAAACTTTCAAATTGATGGGTAATGAGCTATAGCCCCCTACTCACATAACCAACTCATCTCGTTATGAGATCTCTCTCACCCTTAAAGGTGTATCTTCTCCCATCCACACGCCAACATCTGACTCATCTATAGTGACAGTCGATATAGGCTCGTATCATAGATAAAAAATCTCGACCCAAGATGACATCATAGTTCTCCATCATGATAATCAATAGGTCCCTGGTGAACCTCCCTCCACCAAGAGATATCTCACACCATCGGCAGCTGAAAGATACTGAAGAAGCATTCTATGTAGGAACCTTAAGACGAAGCATTGGGTTAGCACCTCAACTGGGAGATCCAGATCTTGCACTAGAAGTATAGAGACAAAATAATGAATGGAATATATGTCTACAAATATTGAATAAAGAATATCATAAATAGATCATACCTATAATTTTCTCATGCATAGCGGGGTCATAAGCCTTTAAATCCAACAAATCTCTACGGCCTTAGCTTCTAGCTCCCTAAGCCTGAAGTGGGCTGCCTAGAAGTGGTGGTGGAAGGATATCATAGAGTCATACACCACCCATAGCTACCTATTCCCATCTACCAGCTCTACCACCTTTGGTAAAACCCCTCCCTCACTTGGGAGATCCTTGATCATGGTTCAACCTCTACCATGGTAGACCTTCACCTACCTATTTACTCTCCTCAACACATATGTTTTGTTTGTCACATGTTATTGGACCTCGACCATCACAAGAATATAATGGAACCTCCCTAGGCTTCCCTAGCTCTCTTTTTTCCCTCTTACTACAAGACCATGCACCTGAGTCTGATCGTGAAAGGATATCCTATTCCGAGATCCAATCAATGGGCACCTACTAGTTATTGAAGACAAATAAAATTTGTGACTCCCACTGTGAGATTTACATATCTAGCAACCCTTTGATAGAAAAATCTACCTTACAAGTACCTAATCCATAACCCTAACATAGGTGGGAATGAACAAGGGAACCACATTGACATAGATCTCTCTACGGAGTCCCTGCTCAAACTTATGTGCTCAGAAATAGCCATAACAGATCATGTCAATAGAGTACCATAAAAGGTTTGTAAACCTATTCACCTACTTATCCACTATCATCCCTCCCTACTATAGCTCCACAAGATATTGAATACAAACTGAGTGCAATCATGAAGGGTAGTACTCTTCACAGAAGAGCTGCTGGAATTCGGGCCATGAGAGTGTCGACTCATCATGCATCTGGGTATCAAGACTCGACCAGTGCCTAGCTGCTCCATGGAATATGCTAGATTCTAGTGAAACCACCTGATCCATCAGTTTCAATATGATCCTGAAGACACTGATCACTAACTCTATCCAATCCTCTACTTTTGGGGGATCTGGCTCACCGCAAAACATTAGTGTACTTTAACACTAAAACTTGTGCATCGTACTAAGTTTTCACACTTTCTCAACCTGTTCTATTGGGACAATATTCTTCTCAATAGGTGTAGGTGTTTCTACATACCCATCTAGAGGGAGAAGTTTGTAGGATAGACCCTAAACTGAATCTACATCACTGATCAGATCATAGTCATGATCCAGAACTGGTATCCTGGATGGATGGTACTTTCCAGGCATCCTGAAATTTAATCATGACTTATCATGATCATATGAGCATATATATAAATTATAATGATGGGGAGATGACTCAATAAGTATAGTAAAAGACTCAATCCTATATGATTCATGTACCGTTGATCCCTACAACCAATGTCTCAGTATTCCAACTTGATAAGAAGGTATTCAAGGTCCTAGTGAATGGATATATCAGATGCCCGTACCATTACTGGATTGTCTGGCCTGAGATCCGCACTTGAAACACTTCTACTTTGTTCCCCTAATCCCAAAAAAATCCTCATAATATGACTATCCCAAAATCCATCCCAAGGATTGAACCACCTATAATACCAATCTATCATGACCTAAACCAAGATAGGGCTTGTTTCGTAACTACCCAAATCCCGCCTTCATAGGCCAGGGGTGGAAAGTAGCACCGAAGGCATAACTAACATAGGGAGGCCTTTACCTAAGTATATCTATGCACACACATAGCCATATTTATGTAGAAGTGGAGAGGAATAATAGTAAAATATGAAAAATAATAAGGAAATAACCATTGGCGTAAAACCTCTAGATAGTAAAAGAGCACAGTAGTGTAAATTGAAATGTAAGGGGGAAATTCAGGACCAACCAAAAAGATGCCCCAACCTGAAAAAATTAAAAAGTAAAACACTGATATATTCCAACTCCTAATCTGTGTGTTGCAACCATAGTACACAGTCCAAAGTACTAGGTAACCCAAATCTCCTCTAAATCCATCTTTGACATATCCATTGTCTTCATAAGGTATGAAACATGCGGGAAAATCCCATGCAGGGGTGAGTATATACATACCCAAGATGACGCCCTGAAATATGAAGTGTGGTCAATAAGCGATACAACTGGAATAGAAAGATAGTAGATAGTAAGCAGGATAGATATCAACTAAATTCAAGAGAAATATTAACCTCATCCAATCATAGGGGGATTGACATGTTGAGTAGATGAAATAAACATCCAGTGTTTTCCACCCATAGAAGGAGAGTAAAATCATAAAACCAAGAGAAGCTAAACATAGAAACCATGTGGAATACCCCACATTTCTTTGTAGCCAATGGAAGGAGAGTAAAAAAATAAAAAGGTATGGGTATAGAAGTGTATATATATGCTCAATCAAAATAATCCCAAATGTGAGGGAAAGGGGAACTCCACTTCATAGCACAGCATAAGAAGAAGAGTCTCTGATAGTTCCAAAAGTCCATCAATGATGCCCATCATCTGACGCTTCTACCCATAAGTAACCGTCCAAGTCAAGTCATGCCTCGTCACTATGACACACATCTAAGGGGCCAAAATCTCTAGGTAGAGGACCCAGGCCCCAATATAATAGTAGGGTTCCACTCAGTGGTATAGGATTCATACCCGTCCTAGCAGGAGGCTTTCACTCTCGAATTCAGTAGAGGACCCATGCTCAGCCCAACTGAAGGGTTACACTCTAGAAGTTGGTAGAGGAATCATTTCCTTCATATAGGGAGGGTTCCACTCTAGAAGTTATTGAGAACTCATGCCTATCCTAGCTGGGTGGTTCTACTGAGGAGGTTTATAGAGGACCCATGACCTGTGACAACAGGAGGGTTCTACTATAGTAATTGGGTACCCATGACCAGCCTCGCTGGAGGGTTCCACACTAAAATTTGTTGATAATGCATGCCCATCCCAGCTAGAGGGTTCCACACAAAATGCCTCTGGTGATCCTGAGTGACCATTGTTGTCATCGAGCATCACCTAACCAAGCATCATACTCTAAACATTCCACATTGTATCCCAAGATCCACAACTAAGGGAGCTATCATGTCCTATGTCAAAAAAACTAAATATAGGCCACTTGTGGGCTAAAATACAAGTCCAAACCAAGGAGATACGAAAGATTAAATTTTCCTCAAAATAAGACAAGGGTTACATAGCCTATGAGGGGAACCATGCTATGTGCGGTCTCACTACATCACATGGTCATGTCCCTAGAGGTACATGGATCACCAAGTGTGTAGGAGTACAGAGTGTGTATGGGATATAAAAAGTATGTACATTCCTCTTAGGGTCCCACCCATGTGCTTGGTTGTGTCTTTATGAAAAATCCATGTCAGTGTACCTCAGTACACAGCATTCCACTCCACACAGCGTGCCTCCCATGTGCTTTGGTTGTACCTGTGTACTCAAGCACATGGTGTGTGCCTGGATGTGTGCTTCTTCACATAAGTCAGCCACATAGGGAAGGGGGTACACATCATGTAGGGATTCTACATGACATTCCATCCTTATAAAATCCTAAAACCCTATCCACCATATCCAATGGTCTAAATTTTGGGTGTTCATCATAGTACACTACATGTAGTCAGGTTTTTTGTAGAAACAAAATCTGATTTCCATGCTTTGAATCCAGCCCCCTATTCAATTTTGTCCTTGATTCCGCTCAAAATTAGTGTATCTAGCCACCACTCATTATTTAGAGTCATATAGTGGCTAGAAATCCAAATCCATTTATTGTGGGGTTTCTCCATATGTAACACATGCCTCTGATCCTTCCTCCATCAAAGATTCAATCTCTGGTCATCAAAATGATTATCCATGACCCAAAACCAACCCAGATCTACCCATGATTTTTTGATACATCCCTCACACGTGAATATGTTGTGATTCCAAGGGTCCAATCAGGCTCGGTACCACTAGAAAATGTCAAACTAGGACCTTGGGGACCTATTGGTGAAGAACACAGAGAAATTGAGGGAGGAAAGCACAAAAAATATTCAATGATCATTTTCAATCATTATTGGATAATGATCAAGAATGGGGATATTGAGGATTAGAAAACAATTGAATTAAAAAAATTAATTGATATGCATGTGTATGAAAATGTTGTAATTGGCGTAGATCCAAGAAAGATATGGATCTTCTAAATAAATTTAATAAAAAAGGGTGTAATCCACAAATTGAAGAGTCCCCCCTGGTAATTGTATTATTATTTTTTCGAATAACATACTCACTAACAATTGAAGGAATTCATTGCATTCGTTGCCTCCTAATCAACTCCGTTATGGATTTTTGTCATCATCCGAGGTGATTCCACCAACAGAATAATAGGAATAACATCGCTTGAAGATTTTAGGGTTTTGAGGATAACCCTAGGAATATTTCCATAACCATTTTTTATAGTAAAATACAGTAAGGTTAAATTAATTAATTAATTAATCCATTGAACGTACCGCTGATGGGAGAGATATCCAAACCCCCATACCGACCTATTTTAGGTTGCTCCTAGGGTAAAAAATGCATTTTCGACTCAACCGTGGTCTAATATTTCTGCTCCAAGCTTACATTTAAGATTTATCTCATTTTATTTAAGAAATTGTGCATGCATAATATAAAATATATTTGGTATTTTTATAATATTAATTTTGGGCACACCAACCCTTAGAATATGACATCCTCTTAACATCTAGCTCTGGAAATATATAAATAAATATTTCAATGTATTACAAGGAAAAAAGCAGGTCTCTACAATGCATGTGTGAGATCAACTCCATGGACCTAGTAAGTTATACAAATTTCCCTATGATAACACAAGTCTCATCGGCTCTCACTCAAGCTGATTGTGTAAAAACCTAACTTATAGTGATAAATTCTATTTATATCCATGATAGCTTGTCTTAAACAAAACATAAAATTAAAATTAACATATATTTATTTCATTAATGTTTAAAATTTAAATAAAAAATAAAATACATTATAATACATCAAAATAAAAAATAATTAGAAAAATTATTAATGGGATAAAACTGCAAGAAAATAAAAAGACAACAAGATTTCAATATTCTTCCTCTTGATCTATCTTGAGGATCATACAACTGATAATAACTATGGAAAGAATATAAAAAGGTAGAAAGTTAATAACACTATTTAGAATAGAAATTAGAGGATGATATGAATGATTTTCATAAATTATGTAAGGTGATATATAATAATGCAATATAATCATTATATATATGGTCATTGGGATAATATGGTTGTTGGGATTATGTTGTCATTGGGACCAAATAGTTGTTGAAATAATAATTCAATATATGAATATTTTATGAGATAAATTATAATTCTTTAAGATATAGTATTCAATAAAAATGAGATCATTATATCATATTTATTGAATTGGATGGTATAAATAGAAGTAACTACATTATGAAATCTATAAAGAAAAGAGAAAAATAGAATAAAGCAGTAGAATTATTCCTATGAGAATCATTTTCTTAATCTTATAAATTATATATAATCACAATGGTTTTTCCTAGACCAATCCTAATATAAACTTTAACTAGTACATCTTAAGTGAAATCCTCTTCAATACAAGTTCACGCTCAAAAAATCACTTTGAGATCTAAGTTAGTGGAATAACTACCCATGACTACCATTATTTATTATCTTTCCCTAAGGTATTATGTGGTGGTCTTGAGGGGTTTTTTGAGTAAAATTCGGAATGATATAAACATTTTATTTTTAATGAAATAATTGATATATATATATATTCATTATTGTGTGTATTTTTATACATTTTTTCATTTTACTAAAAATTATTTTAAAAGAATGAATTTAATTAAATGAGAAAGCTTATTTTTAATATAAATATGATGATAAAATTCAATGAATTTTTAGTAAATAATTAATAAATTTTAATTAATTTGGAATAAAATCATTTAAAAAGGGATTTTTTCAAGAATAGTTTTTTATGTGTAACATATTTTATTAAGTTAATTAAATTAATCACTAATAAATAATTATTTTAATAAAATATAATGATAATATATATAAGAAAATAAATTAACATTAATATAAATTTTATTACTTTTAAATGACTAATAATAGACTCATTTTTATGCTTAAAAATACATTTTTCTAAAAAATGTTTTTTTTTCGGTTATGTATTCTTATATTGAAGTTAATTTTTATCACATTTATAAATTGAATCCAATAAAATTTATTTCATATTTTGAATTAAAATTTATAAATTATTTAATAGCTTTAATTTCATTTTGAGTCATAATAATAAGTTGTTGACAAAAAAATTGAGTAATTGTGATAATGGGAAAATGAGGTAAAATGGTTAGATAAAGGGATAAAGTCTTAAAATATCACAAACAAATATATATAAATATATTGATGTGGAAATTACTAACCTATCTTATCCATATCCACTATTTTTAAATTTGGATCCAATTTTTATTAGTATTTTTATTCCTTATTCGTTAAGAAATGGGTACTTGTGAGAAAGCCTCTCAAACTCACTTATAAAATAACCCCTCCTCTACCCACATTAAATCAAATATTTTCTTTGGTATACTATTGAATCTAGGAAAAAATTATCTTCTTATAAAGAAACTCTCACTTTTATTAATATCTATTCACAATAAAAAATTTCAAGTCATTCATTTCTAATAATCCTTTAAATAAAAGATTCATATCTTCAACGTAAGCGTTATCCTCCCCCTAATCATTTTCCTTCAAAATTTTCATTCAACTATTCTTAAATATAATTTATCAATTTAATAAAATGATTTTAAAACCATTATTATTCTATAAATTTTATATAATAACTATAAAATAATATATTATTATTCATTCATTCATTATAATGTGTTTTTGTTTATGTCAGTTCAACCGCCTACATGAGTGGTGCTATATAGTTATATCATGAACGATTAAGAAAACATAATTACCTGTAATATGATGTAAAAATAAGGAAATTATAATTTTTTAATAATTATAAAATTATAATATATATATAAGTATATTCATAAATAAAATGAGTTTTTTATTGAATCAAAATTCTCAAAAAATGATATTTTAGTTGCCCTGTACAAATCATCACCATAACTTTCATAAAATCATAATTATACTTAAAAAACTATATCAAAAACACCTATTAAGCATAAATGGATATTCTATAGGTGATGAACACATGAGAAAGTATCAAGGACTAGAAATTCCGTAATAAAGATTGCACAAAACAAACAGGGCAATTCACACCCAAATATTTATCTTAACAATAAATGATTAGTAAATGAATAATTAAAGATTATAAATTAATTTTATAAAGTCAAAAAAAATTATTACTTTATATATTAATAATAAACCTAAAATTAATTATATAGTAGGTTAGAGCATGTTCGATCAAGTAGGAATCCAAGGTATGGGGTTTTTATTCAATTTCCACTTCTTTGGGTCACAATATTTCTTTCTTGACTATATTCTTATAATTATTTTATATTCCACCATTTATCTATTTCATATTTTATTTTCTATTTCTATTTGGGTAAATTAGATTTTAAATCCAAAACCTTCTTCTTTAACGGATTTATTTCTCTATAAAAATATGATTTTGTTAAGAATATTGACATCCTCTATATTGGATATTTCTCCTCCATGTCTATATTATTTGTTCCCAAAAATGTTTAATTTTATTATTTTTAAATCAAAATATGTGTTAATTTATTTAATATTGATATTTCTATTTATTTCATTATAAAATGAAATTTTATAACCATTTCTTAGTTGTGTGTTTTCTCTAAAGCTTCCTAAAAAATATTAAAAAGTCATTTACATTCACTTTAATATATATTATATGCACCACTCTATATTTATTTAATTATCCATTATTTATTTTCAGTTTTCCATTTTTAGGAATTCTTTAAAAATAATTTCTAAAAAATTATCCTTTTCACCTTCTTGGAAATGACTTTGTTTTAAATTTACTTATTTCTTTATTTTTTCACGAAAACGTTAAAAATGTTATTTGAAGAAAAAATATTGATTTTTCATCTATTTTTTTTTCTGTATCTCCAAAATATCTAACTCCTTTGAAGTTATGTTTCCTAAATATATATCTAAATTATCTTATGATATATTTCTTTTAGTTAATTTAATTTTTTATATCAGTCAATCTAATTCTTGATTTCATCTTATATGAAACCATTTGAAAATGTCATGTCACCCATCTTATTTCCATGGGTTTTTAATGATAAGAAGTATGATTTATTTATTATGAAACACATATGTATGGTTTATCATTATGTAACATGTGGTCCTAATATACCCTACTAATTAATAAGGAAAATTTTTATATCTCACTAGATTATTATTAGAAGTGAGTAATGATGCGCATTCACTATAGGATGTAGGTGGTGAAGCCTGACCCACTATACTATGGGGAGTAGGTAATGATTCCTGATCTAGTATGGTATGATAGTCTTGGTGGTTAAACTTGACACATTCTATGATTTTTATGCTTATATTTTTGTCACTTACCTATGTTATTCCCCAGGGATCATGATTATTATCCCATGTTTCCACATTATTATTACATGGTATATGTTATTAATTAATTACAATTTTTTTTGGTTATATGTCCTTATATAATTCCTTATAATAAACTCTTATGATTCCTTATATTTTTAATAGGGTATTTCTCCCTTATTCATGTTTTCTCATTTGATTATAGTCTATTCCTCTATAAGTCATTGACATGTTTTCCCATACTTAGCTTCTGATCACACTCCATATTATGTATTCCCATTTCCATAATAAATTAAATGCATGAATATGTATAAGAGGAATTCATGTGCAGAATATTTTTCAGGAGATGTTGAATCAATAATGCGCAATAAGACATTTATGTTTCTAATCTTCAGAGCCGGTAAACTTTTAGAGTATGGTATATTGTGATTATTTTATGATATGTAATGTTTAAATTATGGAAATTTTATAAAATATATGTAGTTATATTTAGTTTATCTCAATTGGTATTAGAGTGAGGTTTATACATTTTTTGGGATTCAGTTAACAAGCATAAAATAAATAAACTTAAAACAACCTGGGTTAAATTAAAAGCACCATAGGATGAAGTTGAAGTGTTATAAGGTAAGACATTAAACGTCTAATTTTTTAAATACATATGATTTAACTCTGATTTTATTATGTTATTATAGTTTATTACTTATGTTAACCCTTTCATTTTTAGTAAATGTCTATAACCATGAGAAATTGAGTTAACAGTGAATGAGATAGACAATTTCGTGATTGTTCTAATGATAATCTAAAAGGTATTAGAGATAGAATTCATACCATCATGGATATGTTGTCTAAATTTATGAATATTAACCTGAATCCTTCCAAACACTCAAATGAATAAAACAAGGATAGGCATGATATTGAGTCCTTTATGAATCAAAAACCACCATACTTTAAAGGATATTTTGATCCACTAATTACTATGAAATTGATTAAAATAAAATAAAAAATTGTTTTTTTATTTAATACTCAAAACATAAAAAGGTAATCTTTGTTTTTTTATTGGTTATAAGGTTAGAAAGATCATTGGAAAAAATTGATCAAGAACATAAAGAAAAATAAGAAAATTTACTCTTTAGAATCGGAGGAGTTTAATAAAATATTATTTAAAAAAGTATTTTCCTTGAATTATTTTATTTAAAATGGACAGAGGGCTCGTTGAATTAAATAAGAAATAGGAAAAATCAATTGGTTTATATTTTAAAATCTTGAAAAGACTCTTTAGATACACCTGCAAATTTATTATTGACCCTGAAATAATGATCGATTGTTTCTTTAATGGCTAAAATAGAAGTCTTTGGAAGGAATTGGACATAAGGGACTTTGGTAGCTCTGAAGAATAGTTTTAATGTTCATATAAGGTGGAAATTGTAATCAAATACTCTAATTATCCTCATGTATTTAGAAATTAAATTGAAGTTTCATGGAAACTTTAATGATAAATCACATGGAAGAAAGGAAATTAAACCACTTACATGCCAAAAATATTGAAAGAAACACTGAATAAATTTCCTCAAAGGATCATGAATATTTTTTACATGTAATAGAGTATTCCACTAAAACACAGTTTTTAAATAAATTTTAAGAGTCCAATTAACAAAATAGAGGATAAGAAGGTCCCATGTAGTTCACCACCCACACTTCAATGATTTAAATTAAATAAGTTTAGTAATTATTTTTATAAAATCCCCAATCTAAAATATAGTAAGGATAATAGAAAAAAATAACCTTTAAGATTAATGGAATATATAATATCATATGTAATCCTTACCTCTAAAGTGGATCATGATAGTGATGTGGTGAAAGGTATACTTCTGCTCTATGTTTGAAAATTTCTTATTTAATTCTAGTTCTTTACATTATTTTATATCATGAATCATTCCAAGTTTAAATATCAATTCAGGTATGATTGTGAACTTAAATTGGAAACTAATTCTTTAATATGGGTCTTAAAAGACAATAAAAAGGGATAATTAGATCAAATGGCTTGGAAGGATATCAACATTGAAGACATGCTAAATTTAGGGGAATATATTGATTTATTTCTCAGAGAACAACCAAATCTTACCCCCAGAATGTGAGGTTGATTTTTCAATTGAACTCATGCCTATTTCTATGCTTATAGATAAGATCCCTTATCAAATATCCCTCATTGAATTAGAAAAAATGAAGAACCAAATTAATTATAATTTGGATAAGGGTTTTATATTACCAAGTTCTTGATTGTGGGATGTTTTGGTCTTCTTTTTCAAGAATTAGGATAAATCATTGCATCATTTCATTGATTATCATGAACTGAACAAAATCATGATCAAGAAAAAGTATCCTTTACCAAACATATATGATTTTTTGGATCCACTTATAGAGGATAAATACTTCTCAAAGGTGGATATTTAATATGGATAAAATCAATTAATAGTTAAGAGAGAAGATACACCCAATATAGCCTTCCACACAAGATATGGACACTATTATTTTATAGTGATTCCATTTGGACTTAAAAATATCCTAGTTATATTCCAAGATTTTATGAAAGTCTTTAGATATTACCTTGAATTTTTTGGTAAGTCTTCATTAATGATATTCTCATATATTCTAATAGAAAATAAGAACATGAATAAAATTTGAGGATCAAACTAAATACATTATAAAATGAAAAACTATATTACAAGTTTAGTAATTGTGAATTTTGGAAACAAAAAATATCTTTCTCAGGTCATGTAATCACAAGTAGGGGTATATCAATGTATCCTTAAAAGATATAGGGGATTAAACAATATCCTAGAACAATATCTATAATATATATTTATTTATTTTTCCTTGATTAGCTGGATACTATCAATGGTTTGTGAAAAATTTCTCAAGATTGTAAAATATAATATCCATGTTGACACAAATGGGAGTAAATTTTCTATACATGCATGAATGTGAAGGAAAATTCAAGGATATTTAGAATAGTTTAGTCATTATACCTATAATTACACTTCCCTACAGTGAAGAAGGAATTATGATATGCGATGATGATTCAAAGAGAGGATTGGGGTGTTTCGTCTTGAAAAATAAAAAGGTTTTGTCTTTTTCCTCATGTCAATTAAGGATTAATGGTAAAAATTATCTAACACTTGACCCAAAATTAGCAGAGGTATTGTTTTAATGGAATATTTTGTGGAATTGTAATTATGGTGAAAATTATGATATATATACTTTTCATAATAGCATAAAGTTTATATTCACACATAAATAGTTCATCATTCTCAAAAGAAGATGTCTAGATTTAGCCAAAAACTACGATTAATTAATAAATTATCATGTTGGGAAGGAAAAAAAGTGACTAATGCTCAGATAATGCTACCCTATCCTTAGTAAGTATTGAAAGGGACTTAATATTTATGGATATTCAAATAATGGATATGGAAACTATAAAGGAAGGGATGAAATCCTATTTTTCCCAAATGATTTCTCAACCACCCATCTATGAAAAGGTTAAGGTGGCCTAAAAAATATGATATAGAGCTATAAAAAAGGTATAAAATATTTTGGAGTTCATCCTTAATGTAGATAGAGTTATATTATATGGAACCTAGGTATATGTCGTTTCTATAAAAAATCTTGAAAAATAGATTTTTAATGATGCACATAGCTCATCCTTTCCTATTCACCTATGAAGCAGGAAGACGTATAGATATATTAAGCTACACTTCCGGAGGAAAAATATGAATAGGTAGATTGTGAATCATATAACACAATTATTGGTAAGCCAAAAATTAAATTATGAATATAAAAAATATAAGGGCATGATGCAACCATTACCTATACCATTATTAAAAAGGGAAAACATCCCCATATATTTTACTGTGGGTATTAACAATACCTCTAAAGGATATAATTCCATTTGGGTTTTTGTTGATTAACTTACAATTTTTACACACTACTTATATTTGATATGATTTCCTACTCTATTAAATTTCTATGTTATACGTAGAGGAACTGATAAAGAGGATTACAGTACCCCCTTCTATTTTATATTATCGATATCTAGGGTTCACATAAAAATCATAAAGAAGAATACAAAAACTTTGGATATGAAATTTAAAATTATCATGACTTCTCATCCCCAAATAGATAGTCAATTTAAAAAGACCAATCATCTATTAGATGATAAGAAGATATTTTTCTTAATATATTTCAAATGAATTTTGGATCAGTATCTTCCTCTAGTTAAGTTCTAATTAACTATAGTTTCCCCTCCAGTATCTATATAGAACCATATGAGGCTCTATATGTGAAGAGATATATAACATCAACACGTTGGGATGAAGTCAGGGAGAGGAAACTATTAGGACTTTATCTTTTTCAAGAAATGATGGAGAAGGTTTAAACCATTCAGTTGAATATAAATGTAGTGAAAATTTAATAGAAATTCTATATTGATAATTATCAATTAGATATAGAAACTGAAAATAGTGAAAAAGTATTTCTTCAAATATCACTATGGAAGAGGGGTATGTGATTTAATAATATGGAAAATTTGGGCCCTTGATTATCATTCCTTTCAAGATACTAGATTTTATAGGTAATATAAATTATTACTTAGAACTTCAAAAAAACCAACTAATAGTTGAATGATTTGTTCCAAATATTACTTTTGAATAAGTACATACAAGATACATCACATACACAAAACTCAAAATCAATGAAATTGGAATATGATCTCCCTTATTAAGAACAACTGATGGAGATCATAGTTTATAGAAATAAAATGTGGTGAAATAAGACCAACCACATCCTCAAAGTTCAATGGTGAAATCATAAGTTTTATAAATCCATGTTGGAACCTGAAGATGTAATAATAAAAAATTATTATCATTCTCTCTCATTTGAGTAATGAAATTTCAAGGGAAAATTATTTTAAGGGGGGAATAATGCAACTCCCCAAACTTATAGTGGTAAATTTACATTGAATTCATGTTATATTTTCCTACACACAACATTAAACTAAAATGAACATTTATTTAATTAATTAAGGTTGAAAATTTAAATAAAAAATTCAATACATTAAAATATATCTAAATAAAATATAATTTGAAAACTTATAAATGGAATAAAACTCAAAATAAATAAAAATTCAACTAGATTGAAATATTCTTTGTTTAAATATACCTTAAGGATCATACTTCCAATAATAAATATGGAAATAATAAAAAAAGATATAAAGATTATAAAAATATTTAGAATAGAAACAAGAGGTTTATATGAATTATTTTCATGAAGTATGAAAGGTTATATATAGAAACATAATATAATTGTTATATATATGGTCATTGGGCTTATATAAACATTGGGATTATGTGTTAATTAGTCTCATATGATTATTGACACCATTATTAAACATAAGTGTATTTTATTAAAAAAATTATAAGTTTATTGGTTGTATTATCCAATTTAGATATGATCATTATAACATTGTTATTGAATTAGAGGGTATAAATTGAAGTAACCACATTATGAAATCTATATATAAAGGAGAAACAAGGGTATCCAATAGTAGAAGTATTACTTATGAGGTGCATTATTTCAATCAAGGAAAGGGGGTAGAATTGCTAGGTTTTTTCCAAAAAAAAGATTATTCTTAACTTCAACAAGTATGAATTGAGAAAATAATCTATATGAGAAGTTCATGCCCAAGGAAATCATAATGAGATGCATGTTAGTTGAATCAACAACATCAACTACCACCATATTTTATCTTAATATAAGGTATTATTCAAAGTTATTGATGGGATTTATAAGTAGATTGTAGGATGATATAAACATATAATTAGTAATCTAATAAATGATATATATATATATACATGATTACATGAATTTTAATACATTTTCCATTTTTGTAATATTTAATTATAAATAATGAATTTAATTAAATGAGAAATTGTTTTTTTAATACAATTTTTCTAATAAATTTAGATTTATTTATAGTAAATAAATAATCTATTTCTAAAAAAATTGAATAATATTATTCAAAGAAAAGTTTTTCAAAGGATATTTTTCTAATTTGTAACATATTTTTTAATTTAATTAAATTAATCGCTACTATAGAATAATTTTAATTAAATGTTTGGATTATATTTATAAAAAATAAATTAAAATTAATCTATATATTATTACTTCTAAAGGAATAAGAAAAAATTCAATTTTATGGTTAAAAATACATTTTTATAAAAAAAATTATATATGTCATATGTTCTTATATTAAAATAAATGTTTATCATTTTTAGAAATTGAATTAAATAAAATTAATTTCATATTTCAAACTAGAATGTAAAAATTATGTAATAAGGTTAATTTCATTTTTATACATAAAAATAATTTACTTAGGTAAATATTGAGTTGTCATGGTAAATGTAAGATAAGGTAAAAGGGAAAAAATAAGGGGTAAAGTTCTAAAATATTAAAAAATGTCTCTAAACATGTTTATGAGGGTATTTTAAAACTCCAATTAACTTTTATTCATTATTTTTCCACTTTGGATCCACTTTATATGAGAATTTACTTTAATTATTCATTTAGAAATGGGTATTTGTGAAAATTCCACACAAAATCACCTATAAAAGAACCCCCATTTCCCCCTTCAAAGCATATATTTCATTAATTTTTCTATTAAATATATGTATGAATTATCTACCTAAAAATACTCTCTAAAATTTGATAACCTCTAGTCATAAGAAATGGTCCCAAATCCTTCATTTTCAAGAGGATGTCTAAGAAAAGGTTCATGTCCTCAATATAAGTGTTATCCTCTCCCTAATGTTTTATCTTTATATTTTTATTACAAAACTTATGAAAAATAATTTATTAATTTAATAGTATGATTTTAAAAGAATTATTATTCTATAAATGTGACATTATAGCTACAAAATAGCACATTCTTATTCATACAGTCATTATAACATGTTCTTATTTAGGTCGATTCTACCACTTACATGGATGATGTTATAATGGTTTTATCAAGAATGATTAAGAAAACTTAAATACTATTAATATATTGTAAAAATGGTGAATTTATTTTATTTAAATAAATATGTAATAGTAATATATATAAATATATTCATTCAAAAATCAATTCCTTTTAGTGAATCGAAATTCACAAAGAAATGAGATTTTAACCACTCTTTATAAATTGTCAACATAACAATCATAAAATTACCATTGAACGTAAAAACTATATCTAAAACACCTATATAACATCTATTTTCGTTCTGGAGGTGATGAATACATGAGTAAGGATTAAATACTAGAGATTCCATATCGAAGCAAACACAAAACAAATTTGACAATTAAAACCAAAATATTAATTTTAAAAAATAATGATTAATAAATGGGTAAAAATTAATTATAAATAAATAGTATCAATTAAAATAAAAAATAGAAATGGTTCTCATATAGATTATTATTAAAACTAAAATTTATTATACTAAAGTTTTATGCATTTCTGACCCACTATAATCCAAAGTAAGTGTTTTATTGACTCAATTTTCATTTTGGTGGGTCCTAAAATTTATTCTTAGACTTTGTTATTAAAAAATTATTATATTTTTTACTTATATATTTAATATTTTATTTTCTCTTTCTCTCTAGAGAAATTACATTTTCATTCCAAAATATTCTTCTTTGATGGATTTCTTTCTTCATAAAAATATGATATTGTTAAGAATAATATCCTCACTATTGGTTTTTTCTCACCCATGTCCATATTATTTCTTACCATAATTTTTTTCCTTATTTTGAAAAGAAAATAGTTTTCAATTTACTTAATATTCATATTTCTCTTCATCTCTTTATAAAATGAAAGTTTATAACTCTTTCATTGATGTGGTTTTTCTCTAAAGCTTCCTAAAAAAAATCATTTCACTTTAATATATTTTATATCTTCTGATTCACATTTCTTCACTTAAACATTATTTCTTTTCAAGGGTCCATTATTATTTATTATTTTAAAATAATGTTTCTAAAATAATTCTTTACACCTTTAACATCCTGACCTGGATGCCACTAAAATGATACCCTAAGCCGGTTGGTTATAAAGCCTCAATCATGCCTCCCCTTACGCTAAAGACTGATAAATAGTAGTGAGGGTGTAGGGTGTGGTAGTAGGGAGACTATTCCCTCATATCGGAGTAAGAAAATAGAAAAAATATCTAAGTATCATAAAAAGAAGTAATGAAATAGAGTGATAAAATAGTAAATAAGCTAAAATAGAGAATGTTGTAATAATAAATGAAAAATCTATAAAATCATGGACAATTATACCATACATATTACACTGGTCACCCTATAGGCTGATCATACAAATACATGAGTATAAAAGAAATTGAAATAAATGTACAAGGATTTTCTACTAGAACCAAGGTAGACCACATACCTAGTCTCCAAACACTGTCGAACTGCACTATCCTAGCCAGAAGAATGTCATGATCATCTCTACTCCAACAAGAAACACTGGGGCTCAACCCTATCCACCATGGAAATAAACACAACCTAAAAAAGTATAAATAAGGTCTACACGTACACTAAGGTACATGTGTAGGGGTGATAAATAATTTAAATAGGCCACCCTAATGAGGAACCTATAAAATATGCTGCTATAAGTATATACAAAATCAAGGTGTTTATCCTCATTGAGAAACAACAAAAAAGATAAGTAATACTAAAATGTAAAACTGTAGTCGAGCCCCGAGTCTATAATCCCGATCAACTAAGAAATTTACACCATGGATGTCCATATCTATATACATATAAATATATAGTCCCTTACCAATACATATATATATAAATATGAATATTCATGAGTAAGATCAAAGAAATAACATAAAACCAATGAGCATTCAATTCTTGGGTTTGTAATCCTGATCGACTGGATATCCTATCCAAGGGAATTTAGATGGATGTATTACCACTTAATGCATGTATCATTAAGTCAATCTTTGGTTCTGTAATCCCAATCAACATATATCTATTTTGGCCAACACCATAAATGACTCTAATAAAGCTACATCACCACATGGGGATACTCATCCAACACCTTGGTTAACCTGTACTCTCATTCAATAACTATAAATAAGGATTCTCAAGAGTACATAGAGACATTCCATAAATGGTCACTGATCTGGACACCATACTGATCATTCCATGTAAATCCAGTCTAATATCAGAGCCCAAGGTCCTGGTCTATAGGCGGTCATAACATTTCAAATTGAATGAACCCTAATGGTATGACCCTTGGGCGATCTGTAGGAGATCTCACTAGTGAGATTTCATACCCACCACTTGATATCCAAAGTGAATTTCAAACATAGGTTTGAGAAGCCATGCTCATCCATCCTAACAAAGAAAAGGGCTAATATGCCTGATCCCAAAAATAACATCTAGAGATCCTCATCATATGGAAAATTAGGGAGATCATAGTCATCCACCATAATACACCAGTCAAGAAGATCATATTCATCCTCTATAGACCATAATCTGAATAGGTCGTAATCATCCACCGATAACCCTAGGTTGAGGAGAGCATAATCATCCTTTTATAACCCACAAACTGAGGAGAGAGTAATAATCTTCATCACTCAGAAGATTGTATTCATTTGTGAGTATCATGGCTTGGGATTCTATTCTCATATATCATAGTAGTAGGCTCAACATCTGGATTCTAGGAAGAAACTATGAAAATCCCAATAATATAGTAATCAAATATACATGCTCAATAACCAGATCTCATGTAGTACCTCTAGTTATACCTGTAAACCTAAGAAATAACATGGAATAGAAGCATGATCTTAATAAGAACATCTAGGAATCCCCAAGAGAAAGGAATATGCCTCGCGTCCGGCTAAACAACCACCAACCAAGAAGAACATCTGGATAACATTGTTGCATCAACAATAAAAAAGTGAAAGATATAAACAAAAGAGTGAGGTTGGTTGAATGACTAAACTCAACACTATTTATATATCTCCATGGGATTATAGGTTCATCATGGGTTCTAAGGTGACACCCACTACCATATATACCCAAACCTATTGTATTAACTCAGGGCCAATCAAACATCGAGGTACCCATTAGCTCCTTCAAGTCAAACACTGAGAGGTATTCTACTCGGGATCCTCAAGGTAAACATAAGATAAGGAATCCTACTTGGTATACTTAGTTGAAAAAGTAAAAAGAGGAATCCTACAAGAGATCCTCACATGGTAATCAAGATCGATACATCCTACACCGGATCCTTGGATTAATACAAAGGTGAAGGCGTCTATAGGTGACCCTCTATAACCGTAAAATAAGGTTGAGGAATTCTATAAGGAATCCTCATAATGATAAACAGTTAAAGGGACACTTCAAGGGATTACCTAGATCATCTTGTAAGAAAAGGAATCCCTCAGTGGATCCTCGGTAAGATATAATGACATAGAGGCATCCTACTCATGATCTTCTAGGTCAAAATGTAAATAGAGTAATCCTACAAGGGATCCTAAAAAACAACTGAATTATAGCCCCTTAGGCCAAAATAGCACATCTCAAAGGAAAACTACTAAGCATCAATTAAGAGAGATAGCTCATGTCTCATCTAAAATCAAAGGGTCTCACTCTCAAGATACACTTGAAAAATATTACCAGAGGAAGAACCTCTCTATTCAAGAAATGCATAAAACACCACATATGAGTCATTATAACACCACAAGGGTTTCACCAACACGATATATGTAGAAAAATAATCACAATGGACTACTAAAGGGTTCAATTCTGACTCCTCGGTGAAAATATATCAAAAACCATCAAAGGGTTGAAGAAGGGGTAGTACACGACATTTCTCCCTGAGCAGACGGTGTGTACGCCAAAAGCCCTACTCTGGGAATGCACTCTGCCCAAACTCGGCAAGTAAATGCCCAAGTACATGGCGTGTAAGGTTGGTACACTGCATTTAACCTATATGAGGTACCTTCATGTGTCACTAAAATAGCTTTTCCATGTACTTGTCTTGGTAGTGAACTTCTACATGGCGTTCAACCCACAAGGGGTCTAGCTGTGTACTCTACACAACCATGTACCCATAAACGGGTTGCCTGACTGGGTACTCGGCTACATGGATGATTACTAGTAAAATGCATATATACCCTAGTAAATGGCGTATACTTCAAAAACTTCATCTTACCCAAATGGGAAGATCATGAAATGTGTCTCCCAAAACCACATGCCATGTATACAAGTTTTCCTGAATAGAAAACCCTCAGATCGGCTCGAACCCCTCGTTTTCACCCCAAATCAGCAGATCGGTCCAAAAGGGTCCATAATAAAGAATAATCGGGCTTTATAACATAAAAATGATTAAAATACAAGTATTAATGTTGAAACATAAAAATGGAAAACCTTTTGGTAGAAACCTCTGATGCTTCACCTGTTTCCACATCCCATGGTTGTCACACGTCGATATGGTGCCTTTCAAGCTCCATGATGGTACCTCCATTCCTCCATATCTATATTTATCTCTCCCTCTAACATATATCTCATTCATGTGGTGAAGGAGTATCCCCCATGGTCATACACTGGAATCCATAGGAGGAAAAGAATAAAATAAAAGAGGAAAATAAAATAAAGAAAAAGAAAAGGGGGCTCGGGCCGGCCTCGACACCCAACCCAAGTTTATGCCTCTCCTAGAAAAAACTCCCCATTATGGACTCAATGGAAGATTAAAAATCTCAATCTGATGCTCTATTTTAATGATATCACCGAATGAACCTACATAAATAAATTAATATTTATTAAATTAAATATTAAATATTAATTTTTCCGCTAAAATTCTAACAGATTGGATTTCTACCAAACACCTATCCTAGGGTAAAAACCCTATTCTAGAATCAATGGAGTGGTTAAAAAAATTATCTGAGTTCATCTACTGGGGTAATAATACCATTTTACTCCTTAAAAACATCTAAAAGTAAATTTCTTCTCAAAACTCATGTTCGGAAAAATACGTGTTGTTACGACTTCCTCAACATAAACCTTATCATACTTGAAAAGCTTGGTGCTAAAACTAGTTTTCATGCTCTCAACCCAAGAATCTCCACAACAAGATATTTTTACTATCCAATGATTAGCCTCAAATCATCCACAATCTTCTCCTACATGTAATACATTTAACTATGACAATCTAGTACTCCCCACCATAGTAATACCCTTATCGTCGTCTAAAAACTGACTCTGAGCCCAATGGCCCACATAAAACACTGAAATTCAACTAAAATCAAGGGTTGGAATCCTATGGCATGCAATGGTGTACTCCCCACCATATGTCTCACCTTACACTGCTCCTTGATCATAACCTCAATAGGTTTCCTTCCCCAAACAAGGAAGAACTTTTAAAATAAAAGAAAAGGAGATCAGTGTAGGGTCAAAGCTCTCTCAGTGTACTCAGGACGATGTCAAGATAAATCATGATCATCTCTAACTAGGAGTACACTAATATTCTACAAAAGGATTCATATAACTCCCTCTGATCCATGCTCACATCCAATCCAAACCTGGACAGGATTAAGTCATGGTTTAACTATCTTATGGTACCCTATTCATTCCTAATTTCATCTCTACTATGGAGGGAAATTCATCATTTAAACCTCAAATCCCGAGAAACCATCCCAATAACAAGTCACGAAACCATATGTTCTTAGCTTACACCTAGGCACATACTAACTTGGATTGAAACGATACCACACACAACTAGCGTGTACCTTTATCACCCAACTAGTACCCCAGTGAGTCGTCTATTGTAAGGATAAGACGCCCATGATACACGGCACGTCAGTTTTAACTATCCAAAAGCTCCCTTGGAAGTCCTATTTTAAATTAGTCACTTTACCTATTCCATGATTTATTTCATGAATTCCCATTACCTAGTGTCATTATAGTCATGAATTTCGAACTATTCTCTAATTACATTAGCAATAGAATAAAAATTGGTTGACTGAACCAGGAACCAGAATAGTCCTTCCTGTCGAATCCCATATTGATAAAAATTCACCTTAGATTCTTGTAAAAATCTAAAGGCACCAATATTCCTATAACTCAAAACTAAACACCTATCATTCCTCCATCACAAAAATGATCACCCAACCAAGCTCAGTGCCTAAAAATCCATATGAAAACACAGACCAACCTCTCTCACATAGGTTGCCTCGAATGAAATGGATGTCAGCCTATAAGGGTCGAAGTCAAAATAAGGGCATCTATATCCCCCAAATAGCCATACAGATCAAGTCTCACAACTAGGTTACAAGTTCCAACCACTTATCTCAAGAGATCAAACCCCTCAAAAGAAGGTAAATATCACAATGACCTATGAGGATCAAAACTGAAAACATGGACTACAATATCTTGATCCCCACTGAGCATCCTCATAAGGAACTGCTCCCTATATTTCATGACACTAATGATGAAGAGACGATGAACTGCCACTCACTAGGCATCCGTATATAGTAATTCCCCCTAGAGGTCCATCATGTAAGAAAGGTCCTTGTATCCATCGACATTCTACTCAGTGATCTAACTAGATAACCACAACCAGAGAAACAACACCCTACAAGGGGTACAACATAAACAAATCATGTGCCTTATCGACCTACAAGGGTTACTCCACCTCCCTTGCATAAGGATTGAGTTATCATCCTCATAATAAAATTCCTCAACATAGATCCACGTATCCTTTTATCAGAATGAAATATATATATATATATATATATAAGTAGGTCCAAATAAATAGGCCTTATTCATCTATAAAATCACCAACACTATCAAGCCTCTATGATGTGAATCCTACATGCTAAATATGATGCTTGAAACACCACATGCCTTTGTCATCCAATAATCAAAATTCATCACTAGACTCTTACCAATGACCAAGATCCATAGATCCAAAATAAATTATTAAATCCACACAACATATGCATTTATTAAGGTGAAAATCAATCAAAACTATAACATCACAAATTAGAATAGCAATACCACACCCCTAGAAACCAAGACTTATTATTATAATAGGTGTTCTCAACACACCAGTCTGATATCCATCCTAGGTTCTGACACATTCTTAATACTCATGTCTACCATATCCCAAATAGTAAAGACCTAGCTTATATATCACTTTGTAATGTCTCAACCCATATGAAACTAAAATGGTACCCCAATTCATTTGGTTACAAGGCCTCAAACATGCATCCCTATATTCCAGAGGTTATTAACTATTAGTGAGGGCCTAAGGTCTAACAATTAGGATACTATTCCCTCATATCTGAGTAAGAAAATTGTGGAAATATCTAAGTATCATACACAAAAGTAAAGAAATATATTTTAGAAAATGTAAATAAAATAAAATAGAATATGCTATAATAATAAATGGAAAATTTATAAAACCCTGAATACCTATACCATACATACAACACTGTTCACCCACTGGGTTGACCATACAGATAAAAGAGTACAAAAGAAACTAAAATAAAAGTATTGGGCTCTATTACTAACACCGAGCCAGACTAAATACCCGGTCTCTAGACACTGTTGAACTACACCATCCTGATTAGAAGAACTACAGGAGCAACTCCACTCGAACATGCAACACTGGGCCTCATCCCTATCCACCATGAAACTATTCTCAACCTGAAAAGTAGACATGAGGTCTACACATACATCGAGGTTCATGTGTAGGGGTGATAAATAATATTAGTAGGTCACCCCAATTAGGAACCTAACAAATATGTTGTTATAAGTGTTTGCAAAATCAAGGTTCTCAACCTAGCTAATACACAACTGAAAATATGAGTAAAACCAAAGCATGAAACCATAATCTAACCCTGTGTCTGTAATCCTGATCAAATAGGAAATTTCCACCATGGATTTCCTTATCTATATACATATACACGTATAATCCCATACTTATACATATATACATAAATATGAATATTTATGAGTAAGGTGAAAGAAATTACATAAAACCAATCAACAGTCGATCATTGGGTCCATAATCCTGATCCCCTAGACATCCTATGAAAGGTCATTGAGTTGTATGTTGTACCACTCAATTTGTGTATCATTAAGTTAATCTTTGGGTCTGTAATCCCAATCAACATATACCTTCTTCAGCCAAAACTAGAATTGTATCTGGGAAAGTTATGTCACCACAAGGGGATACTCATCATACGCCTAGGTTCATCCATAATCACATACAATCACTTTAAAGAAGGATTCTAGGGATTATATCTAGACGTCCTATAAATGGTCAATAATCTAGACACCACACTGCTCGTTCCCTCTAAATCTTGTCCAAATTCTTATCCCTAGGTCCCGGTCCATAGGCAGTCATGACATTACAACTCAGATGAACCCAAAGGGTCTAACCCTTAGGTGATATGTATGATATATCACCAGTGAGATGTCATACCCACTCCTCTATATCCAAATTGAATGTCAAGAATTAGTGTGAGATTCTATGCTCAGCCACCCTGACCAAGAAAATGGATCATAAGCTATATCCCAAAAAAACTTTTGGATATCCTTATCATATGAAAAATAGGGGAGAGCATAGTCATCCACCATAAGCCAGTGATCTAGGAGAGAATAATAATCCTATATAAACGACAATTCGAGGAGAGTGTAATCCTTAACTGACAACCTTGGGTTGAGGATATTGTAATGATCCACTTTTAACCCATGATTTGAGGAGAGAATAATCATCCTCATCACTCAGGAAAGAATAATCATCCACAAGTATCATTACTAGGGATTCTATGCATGTATATCATGGTAGTAGGTTCAATAGACAGTTCCAAGAAGCACCTATTGAAATCCCAATAATATAATAATCAAATATAAAGGTTCAATAGCCAGATCCCATGTACTACTTATGGGTATACTGGTAAACATAATAAATAACATCGACCAGAAGCTAGATCCCAAGAAAAATGTATGTACATCCCAAAGGGAAAAAATATGTCTCACGTTAGGCTCAATAACTACCAACCAAGAACCACCTCTGGATAACATCGCTGTATTAGAAATAAATAACTGAAAGATATAAACAAAAGAGTGAGGGTGACCAAATGACTAAACCCAACAATGATACCATGGAACCATGAGATTAAAAGTTTGGAATGGGTTCTAAGGTGACACCTTGTACAATATATAGACAAACCCAACATACAAACTCAGGGTCGATCAAACACCAGGGCACCAACTGGTACCCTCAAGTCAAACACTAAGAGGAATCCTATTCAGGATCCTCAAGTTAAACACAAGTGAAGTAATACTACTTGGGATCCTTAGTTGAAAAGTTAAAAGGAGGAATCCTATAAGGGATCCTCAAATGGTAATAAATACTAGGGAATCCAACACTGGATCCTCATATCAACACAAAGGTGAAGGCAACCTACAGGGGACCCTCTATAACCTTAAGAGAAGGTAGAGGAATTATATAAGGAATCCTCAGAATGATACATAGGTAAATGGATCCTATAAGGGATTCCCTAGATCATCTCATAAGTAAAGGTATCCCTTAGGGGATCCTCGGTAACAGGTAAGAACAAATAGGCATCCTATTTAGGATCCTCTAAGTGAAAATGTAAATAGAGGGATCCTACTTGGGATCCTCGAAAACAACTGACTCACAGACCCTTATGCCAAAAGGGAACATCTCACAAGGGAGACATCCTCAAAGGAAAACTACAAAGAAACATTCAACAGAGATAGCTCATGGATTATATTATAGTGAAGGGTCTCACTTTCAAAAGACAACTAAAAATGATTACTGGAGGAAGAACCTATCTGTTCAAGAAATGTCTAAAACACCACCTAGGAGTCCTCATAACACCACAAGGGTTTATCCATCATGATATATGTTGGAAACTACTCATAATGGAATACTCATGGGTTCAATTTTGAATCTTGGTCAAAATAATACGGAAAAACCTCAAACTTTTGAAGAAGGGGTAGTAAACGACGTGTCTCCCTAAGAGAAAGGAGTGTACTCCCAAATCCCCACCTGGGTATGTACTCTGGTCAGAATCAGAGTGTAAAAATCTGAGTACACAACTTTTAAGGTGGGTACTTGGAGTGTACCCTACATGGGGTACCTTCTCATGTCCTTCAAACATTTTGTCTATGTACTTGGCAAAGTCGTGTGCTTCTATACTGTGTGCGACCTACACAGTGTTTGGTCGTGTACTCTACAGAGCCATGTACCCCCATACGGGTAGCTTGGATGGGTACTTGGATACAAAAATGAGTAGCAGTACATGGTGCGTACACCCTAGTACATGAAGTGTACTTGGAAAACTTTGTCTTATCCAAATGGTAAGAACACACAACACGTCTCCCTAAACCACACATCGTGTATACAGGTTTTTCTGAACATAAAATCCTCAGATCGCCCTAAAACCCCCATTTTCACCCAAAAATTAGTAGATTAGTTCACAAGGGTCAAAAAGTATGGATAATATGGACTTAGAGATTAAAATTTATTAAACTTCAAGGATTTATGGTGAAACATAAAAATGGACTTTTTTTAGGTGGAAACCACCAAAGCTTCACCCATTTCTGTGGTCCATGGTAGTCGCATGTCAATCTGGCATGTTCTGAGCTCTACGATGGTACCTACATTCCTCCCTCTCTATATTAATCTCTCCATATACCTTCTATCTCATTTTTGTGGTGAAGTAGGATCCCCCTAGGTGTATGTGAGAATCCAAAGGATGAAAATAAGAAAATAAAAGAAAGAAAAAGGGGCTCGAGTCGGCCCCGGTGCCCGACCCCAATTTATACCTCACCTAGGTAATATCATATTTATTTATTTATTTATTATTGAAATGGAATGAACCCTAGTTTATAATCCATTAAAAATATATCACTGAAAAACCAATGTAAATAAATTAATATTTACTTAATTAAATTTTAAATATTAATTATTCCGCTAAAATTCAACTAGCTCGCATTTATATCAAACTTCTATCCTAGGTTAAACACCCTATTATGGGACCAATGTGTATGGTCTTTCATTATATAGTATATGTGTCTGATATATCCCTATAATGAATTAGGTAAATTTTTATATCTCCTGATATTATTATGGGTAATGAGTAATGATTCTTGATCCACTGTGTGATATAGGTAGTGATGTCTCATTTACTATGTTATGGGACATATGAAGTGATAATTGATCCACTATTTTATGATGGTCATGGTAGTTAACCTCGAATCATTTTATGATTTTTAACCTCATGGTTTTATTGTATACCTATATTATACCACACAGATAATGATTATTGTCCCATTTTTTCAAATTATTATGGCATGGTATATGATCTTATTTTAGGATAACCCTTTAGAGTTTATATTTCCTTCTATCATACCTTATCACCTATTATGAATCCATTTTTCAATTCAATATCTATCCCTTTTTCATATTTTCTCATAGGATTATGATATAATCATCCATTATTCATTGATATGTTTTTCCTTACTTGTATATTGAGCTCAATCTTTATTATGTTTTATTCACTTGGAAATTATATGTAGGAATAAATATATGTGGAAGTCATCTATAGATAAGTTTATATGAGATTTCAAGAAATAATTTTCAATAATACATTTAAATAGATAATTTATAAATACACTAATTTATTCAGTTATGAGATAGTGTGATTATTTTTTGAGATGTAATATTTAATTATGAAAATAATGTAAAATATATTCATGTTAGGTTCACATAGGCTCATATCATACCCACTTACCCCCACTTGAATATCACATGATGTATGAAATTATATATTAATGTGTTAATATTAGGGATAAATTGCCTCATTTTTTAGTTATCCCCTTTAATGGTTCTCTTTTAATCATTCATCAAGTCTGCATTAATAATCATCCAAATTAAAAGGCCAATATTTTATCCAAGAGATAAATTTAATTAATTATTAAAAAGTTATAATGAATTTATTAATTAAACCATAATCTCATAAAGGTTATAAGCTCACTAATAAATATCATCATGAAAAACCATAAAGAAGGAGGTGAAAGACACTCTCATTGTGAACTTGGGCCTATTATATATGAAATTTCTAATTATTAAAACCCCATAACTTTTCCATTTCATCCAATTTATAAAAATCATATTTATAAATTTACTAATTGAAATAACTTAAATTAAATGGAGAGAAATGACATGTGGTCTCCCTTCACAATCCTCCTTTAGGTAACCCAAAAAAAATCACCATGATTATGATGTAATTCTACCAAGATATTGTGGATCACTTTCCTAATACCATACAAGAAACATCCTAATAAAAGGTAATTGAGAAATAAGAACAAAGAAGTTGAAAGGTAGAATGATTATATTGACTTAGCTCAATGACATACGCCCAGATCACCCAAATCAAAGAAAAATAAAGAGAGGGTAAGGGAGAGAAAAGGAGCCTAAGGAATAAAGAACTCACTGATGGCTATCCAACGAGATGAATAACTCTTGATTCAAACGTCAAATAGTGAAACATATTAAAATACTAACTCTATGCTTGATAGAGCTCACAAAGGAGGAGGAGAGGTTGTTCATACACTAGAAAATAAGAAGGGAGGGATCATTTAAAATAGTGAGGGGGAAAAGGTAAAAACACACATGGTTTGGATGCTCGATTAGACAAACTATGCACCAATCGTGTGATATACACTATCCAAGAGCATTGGACCGCATGGTTTCGGGAAATTTTTTTTTCCAACCATGATCTACCTGTATACCTCCCTCTTCCAATGGTGCACACACCTCATGGATCACAATGCATGAATAAAAAAACCATGCATAGCTCAGACACTCCTCACTATAGAGCCCTAAATCACCCTATACGGTTTTTCCAAACCATACAGCCTCCAGGACATGGTCTGGTCAAACCGTACGCCTACCCCTCTCCTCCGTAATTTGTAGTTTTGGGCTTCGAAAAAACCACAGACACCCATGATTCCTTCCTTGGGTGATGAGGCATGAATGTAAGTATAAAACAGAGGGTTCCAATTAAATTTAAAAGATATGTACCTCATAGAAAAACCTAGGATCTTACAATATCCCCCCCCCCTTAAATTAATTCATCCCTGAATTTCCCTTACAAGGGTGGTAAAAAAATTATGATAATAGCTCCACCCACTGAGCACATACACCAACCTCCCTCTCCCAAGTCTCATCCTATACATGTTTGTGTTGCCATAGCACCCATAATAAAGGGACACACCTTCCTTAGAGAGACTTCATGCTATAGAAAAAAAACTATTTATTGGGTGATCCTTGAATGATGCATCCACCTCTAATTCAACCCCATCCCATTGAATATTATGAGATGTGTCTGAGTGAAAATAATGTATCTGAGAACATGTAAGAAATCAAGCAAGGCTTGGTACCTCTAAGGTAACTGCAAAAAATTGGCTACCAATATTAATCTCTCTAAAATCTCAAAAGGTTCAACTTATAAAGGTGAAATATTACCATATCTCTCAATACTTTAATTCCCCATCCTAGATAAAACTTGTAAGAAAACCCAACTCACCACCTTGAATTCTAGTGGTCGATAGCAATGATCGGTGTATGATTTCTTTATAGACTAATCTATACACATCTGTTTCCTAATAGGTTTAACCAACTTTAAAGTCTTATGAATTATATGAGGACCCAATAGCACTACCTCTCCAACCACTAACCAATATAGGTGTGGATTACATGACCTACCATATAGGTCCCTATAAGGATCCATCTATATGGTCACCTGGAAGATGTTATTATAAGAGAACTCAGTTAGTGGTAATTGTTTCTATCTGGACCCTCCAAAATCAAGGATTCATGCTCATAGAATTTCCTCCAAAACCTATATTATATTCTTGGACTGACCATTGCTCTATGGGTGACAGGTTTTACTCAGTAGTACCTGTGAACCCAGTGCCCTCAGTTACCCCTACCAGAGTCGTGATGTGAAACAAGCATATATATCTGATAAAATAAAACATGGAACCCTATAGAGGCATATGATATCATAAATGTAGATCCTCTCGAGCTCATCCACTAATAATATTTCATGAATGGGTAAAAAATGGGTGACCTTTGTTAACCTGTCTACAATCACCCATATGAAATCACTATCCTGAGGTGATATAGGAAATACCAACATGAAATCCATGGTGGCATCATCCCATTTGCACTCAGGAGTATGTAACAGTTGTAAAATTCCTACTAGTATCTTGTGTTATTCCTTTAATTTCTAACAAGTGGAACACCAAGTAACAAACCCACTCATCTCCTACTTGATCCCTAGACACCAATATTGATGGTGTAAGTCACGATACAACTTGGTAAGACCGGGATGCATAGCCCATATCAAGGTATGTTATTCTCACATCAATTCCTCTGAAATTTATGTAGGAACACAAATATGACCATGAATGTGAAAGATATCATTCTCATCAATGAACCAATCAAGTGTCAGTTCATCACCTAAAACACTATCTCATAGGACCAATCCCTTAGAATCGGATAGCTACCTCATCTTCACTCACTCCATAAGTGAAGTGGTCACTAATAAATATTCAAGTACACACTATCCATAATGGTTTTGAACCTCTATGTGAATCTTATAAAGAAAATTCATAATCTTCTACTTATTACTGGCCTCCTGAATTGCCTATGTTTGATTCCTCCTACTCAAAGCATCAACAACTGTATTTACCTTTCTATGCATATATGAGATCTCGAAGTAAAAATATTGTAAGTACTCAACCAAACTTTATTGCCTAAGGTTCAAGTCACGCTGTTTAAATATATACTTCTATTTTTTGGTTTTTATATACCATAAAATCATCTCATAATAAGTAATTCCTCCAACTGTATAAGTCATGAACAACTGAGGATAACTTAAGATTGTGTGTCGGGTAGTTCCTCTCCTGTGTCCTCAACTGATGTGACTCATATGACACAAATCACTCATATTGTATTACAAATACTCCTAGACTGATACCATATTAATCACAATATACTTTATAACTCCTTCCTAGATCTATAAGAATCTGGATCAGTGAGAAAGTCAGTCTCCCTTTCATCTCTGGAAAGGATATCTCGTAGGCTTATAACTATATAAACTTCACACCCTTCTTAGCCAAGTCTATAAGAGGTGTTTTTAAGAACAATAAGTATTATATAAAAAACCTATAATAACTATATATCTCTAAAAAACTTTTTATATCAAAGACATTTTTGGGATGCTCCTAGGAAACTATAGCTCTTGCCTTCTCAGGGTAAACTGATACTCTTGTCTCTAAAATAATATGATCTAGGAAGTGAATTTTATTCATCCATAAGTGGAACTTTATGATCTTATAATATATTTAATTCTCTCTCAGGGTATCCAATACAATATCAAGATGTTTATTATGGTCTTTTCGAGTGTGATAATACAACAAGATTTCATCCCTAAATAACACCACAAATGAATTTGGATATGGATGGAAAACCTATTTCATCATTTCCATGAACACAGTTGGTGCATTCATGGGGTCGAATGACATGACCAAATACTCATACAAGAAATACCTATTGTGGAATGTTGTGCATGGTAAATCTGATGGTCTAACATGCACCTGAGGAAAACTCGGTCTCATATCAATCTTAGAGAAAACGTGAGATCTTGAGAGCTGGTCAAAGTGACCATATATATAGAGATAAGGATATTGGTTATTAACCATCAATAGATTCAATTTCCAAAAATCCACACCTTACTAAATGATATCATCTACCTTCCTAGAAAAAATAACTATTGAATCCCGTAGAGAAGTCATGGGTCATATAACCCCCTTTTCTTCCAAATATTATAGCTACCACTTGAGATAATGCAACTTAGTAGTAGCCATCCTATAAGGAGGAATAGATACTAGTGCAACTCCTAGCACTAGCTCAATGGAAAACTCTACCTCTCTATTAGTATGTAGTACTCAAAATTTATCTAGTAAAACAACCCTGAAATTATCTACCACTAGAGGTAAATCTACATGATATGTTACATGATAATCTAGATATAAACTAGAAATCTAGGATATCATCCCACAAATCCCATAATTCTTGGGTCTAGCTCGGCTCGCATGGACTTCCCTTTCACCCATGTGAATAAACATCCCTCATTCCAGTGATGTGAATGTCACTCTTCATTGATATTAGTCAGCATAAACATGATAGAGAACTAACCATTCCATCATGAGAATGATATCAAATCCAGTCATACCAAGGAAAAATAGGTCCCATACAAAGAAACACCCACCTATCTCAAAGGGGAACTCCTTGAACTAGTATACACTCTTTGATCAATTCCCCAAAAGAGTATAGACTGTCATCATGCCACAGAAGAACTAAACATTGATCCCAAGGCTCACCAAAATTGGCACAAATATGAAGTAATTAGAAGAACCTATATAAAAAAGAGTAGAAACTAATATAGAGGCCACCAGAATAGTACCTCTCATTATAGAAGTTCCAACACTATACTCTGCGAGCATCAATCTCACTTCATACATCTATCCTAATTCACATCCATTAGATATAGCCTGGCTACCCTCATAAGGACTTCTCTACTGATAATGTAAGTCAGGTGTCTGGTTGTCTCAACCATGACCACCACCTCTCTCTGATCATCTAATCACACTCCAACTTCATACCTAATGAGAAGCTGATGACCTCACTCCTAAGCATGGAGTTGGTGCAAACCCCCTTTCACTAGATACTAGAGGAAAATCACTATAAAAGAACTACATATGGACCATCATGCTGCAAGTTGGGCACTCAACTGCGATCATATCACACTATATCCTCATGTTTCCCTACCTCCCACACCGATGACATAAAATAGAACTACCAACACCCATGTTATGGTTGGTATTCCCCTCACGAGATACCTAAATACGTCACCTCCTACCACATAACACTTTACCACTAGTTCAAGAAGATGAACTAACCTTCTTTTCACCCCCATACTCCCTTGGGTTACATTTAGTAATAAGCATTTGATTTACTATTCTAGATACTATAGGAATCTAGAATACATTCACCTATGATTGGATGTCAAACCTGAGACTATCCTCAAATTTCCTAACCTTTGAGAACTCTTCACCTAATAAAATTGGTTTGAAATATTTTAGCTTTATGAAATGGGATTAATAGTCCATGACTGGTAAGGTACCCTTCTCCAAGGTCCTGAACTCTCTAGATATACTAGTCCTCAACATCTTGGGATAAAAATAATCAGAAAATTCTATCTAGAAATCCCTCCAAGACATATCTCGATGATGATCCATTTGAGTAACAATGTCCCACCATCTTTAGGTGGAATCTTGAATCATATATGTAGAGATCTTTAATCTCATTTTAGGATGTTCTAAACATGCTAAAAAATAAATTTCATGGCCTCTAGCCATGACTCTGTAACCTATGGTCTACCATACCCCAAAAATATGGGTTGATTCTACTGTTTAAACTCAAGCATCAAATCTACCATAGTCAATATAGGCCATAGGGATATCTAAATAGTCATCATAAAGCATAGTAAACCCTATCAAAACTAGGAATCCACACCCCTATTCGGTGTAACTAGCGGTTCCATAAGTGGCACTATTGGAGGTTCTACTAGTGGTCCAAGGCTCACCACCTCCAGCGCATGTTCATCGCTACCCTTCTAGCACACAGTCAGAGTCCATCATAGTGACATGTCTCTACAATACTATGTACATGCCTTATACAAGATTTGATAATGAAAAGATCACATATATTCAAATAGGACAGGTACAAACCTACTTATATACGAGTCACACCCCTCTACCTTCTCTAAAAGTCAGGTATGGGAGACATAAAAAACATAGGAAGATAAGAGATACTTCCTACTACCACTACAAAGGTTGGTTCGGGTTCAAGTTCTCCACTATAAGTTTGATAATCCGGTATACTGAGTTTCAATTTCAAGTTATAGATGAAAACACCCTTTAAGTTGCAATTGGAACCTCTATTTAATGGAAACCTTTTCATTTCATAATTTTAAGTAATTTAAATTCACACTTATTCATATTACAAAACTTTTAAATATTTGAATTATATATACTACCATTTCCAAATTATAAAGGTCCACACACTTTATAAATTGAATTTTGGAATCCATTTAATCATAACTATAAGCATGTTCCATCCCATTTGACCAATGTTCCGTGGACCAACATTCCATAATTTAAATCTTAAGGTGTATGCATCAATCTCTGCATGAAAACAATGTTATGTTAATGCAGGTAATTTAAGTAACCAATTATGTTTACCAGTTTCCTAAAAAAAATTAGTCAAATAATAATTATATCACACGAGTAATATATAATAATATCATGTAATCAATAAATGTATCCTAGATAACATAGATTATGAATGGAATGTGAATTTCCTATGTGCCTAACATGAAGCATGAGACCAAAACCTCCTTTCCATACCAGGTCAAGGGAAAATCCAAATCATAATCAACACCACATAACATGTGCATCACACAATAGTGAAATAAAATCAATAATAAAAAAACATAAACTAGAATATCAAATCCCATTCCCAGGTAATTTGGATTGTACCTATACATGTGTTAGAAACTACAAGGAATAGATCATTACCAAATCCCATCTCTTTCTCAGTCTCATGTCTAATATTCCCAAATTATAAGACAAAAGAAAATAAAGTAATGATACCACTTTATAATGTCCCAACCTAGGATCCACTAATCAATGCCCTGATTCAGTGGGTCAAATGGACTCAAGATTTCCTCCCTATGTTCAATAGGATTCCGACTAATACTGAGGGTCTATGGTGGAACTATTTGGAGACTATACCCTCATGATCAAAATGTAACATAGTGGTATAACAATATCAATCAATAGTGGAAACATAAAAAATAAATGAATAGAGAAAGCATGATCATCCATAATTTAAATAACCAATTAATCCCACCCATCAATGTCGTATTTCGAATGATGATCATGGAATGATATATAAAAATGAAAATTAGGAATACATGGAAATAGTCATCCAATACAATACATGTATTAAAAGTACAAAAATACCAAAAAGAAAATATCTCCATATGGAATCATGAGATATGGCCCAGACCTGTGCTCCCATGTTCCTATGAAACAAATCAATCAAGCATCACCACGAAGGAATTTTCCCTTATTCCTACCAACATCCATGAAGTATTTCAGGGTACTCAATGGTAGCCTGAATAGGGTGTGAGATAACACTTATTAGGCCACCACCAATGGTTCCTATAATAAGTCGATTTTGTACATTTAAGTTCTAGAAATGTGTATATATAATAGGTTTAAATGTAATAAAAGTAGAATTCATATTGTCCATCCTATCAAGGTTCAATATAATAAAGCAACTCAATAATAAGGGTTAATCTTAAAGAATAGTAATAATCATCAATGACATTCGTTATGTAATCAGGTGTCAGAACTACAAGGGTCAGAATCCAAGGAATAAAAATTCCCTAGGAATATAAATAAAACAAGTAAATATGATACAAGGAGTATAAATGTTCAAGGATTCAAAATATTTTAATTAAAAATGATCCAATGAGTAGAATTTTCTAAGGAGTCCAAATAATCTAAATAGACCAGATCTAAGGAGTAGAAATGTACAAGGAATCCTAGTGGGTCGGATCCAAGGAGTAGAAATTTACAAGGAATCCAAATGAGTTGAATAAACTTGATCTAAGGAGTAGGAATCTTCAAGGCATCTAAATGGGTCATAGCTTCCATGTCATGAACCCTCAATTATCATCACAACCAAAACATTCACTATTTCATAAATCATTTCATTAACAACTTCATAATCATATAAAATTCAAGGGATTATCCAATTCATACCATTAATTTACAAATTACAAGGTTCTATAAGACGATTAAAACCTTTAACAATCCACTTAATTAACACATTAATTTTCCAAAGGAATAGTGAACTCAACTCAGCCTAAGGGTTAAATAATCACAGATAAAGGAAAGAACCCACCCCAAGGGTGGTTTGGGTTGAGGTCAACAACCTCCAACCTAGTATAAGGGTTCCAAGATAGGTCTTAAACATGAAAACATTTAACTTAAGGGTTTATTAATTTAGTAAGAAACATTGCAAAGTCAAGTGTGTGGCATAATGGAAACTGGGTATAAATAACTAAATTTTTAGGGATAAGTCATATACCACCTACCTCGGTTTGGTAGGGGAAAACTAATCCAGTATTATCATATGATTCGGTCCTAATCAGAAGAAAATGGAAGAATAGAAAAAAGATCTAGAAATAGGGAATGTTATATTTCAACAAAATAGTGTTGTTGATATAAAGACAGATGAAAAAAGGATCATAAGGAATTAATAATTCATTAGTGGCTATCTAATGAGATGAACGGCTCTTGATTTATATGTCGGATGGTCAAATGGATTCAAATTCTAACTCTAGGCTTGAGAGATCTCACAAAGGAGGAGGAGAGACTATTCATCCAATTGAAAAGAATAAAGGAGGGATCATTTAAATGGTAAAGGTAAAAGTGTAATAATACAAAAATTTTTAAGGGTGTACGGTTGGCCAAACGATGTGTCAATTGTGTGCCATCCACTATCCAAGAGCAATGGCCCACATGGTTTGGGGAGCATGGTTTTTCAAATGGTGCTCTAAACATGTGACCCCATATTTTAAGGGTGCACACAATTCAATACCTACAATTCATGGTTAGAAAATCCGTTTGATGCCCATGAGCTCCCCTCTTTGGAGCCTTGAATCACCCAAAATTTTTTTTCCAAACTATGAGCCCTCCAAAGAATAGTTTTTTCAAACCATGTGTCTTTCCCTCTCCTCTATAATTCAGAATTATAGGCTCCAAAAAAACCTAGGACACTCTTGATTCATTCCTTATGTGATTAGGAATTATTATAAGAATAAAATAGATGGCTCAACTAAAATTAAAAAGATACATGCCTCATAGAAAACCTTGAGATATTACAAATCCCTAGATATACCTCATTATTCTCTTTACAACTGAGTGATTCTTTTCCATTGGAAAATTTTGAATTTTTATTGTCAAACATGTAGCATAAAAGGTATATGTCATTAATATTGTGAGGTATATGATACTTATAATAATTCAACTATACAAAGTTGAGTCCATTGTATTTTTGTTCACATGATTTCTAACTTTAGTACCAACCATTGTTGGAGTTGAAAGTGATTTGCAGTATTCCATTCAAATAATTTTTAACAATTTTCTTGCATACTTCAACAATTAAATGAATGTGTTTCCTTTATTTTGATGATTTTTTTCCAAATTAAGTCGGTTGTTTCTATAATAATTGACATATAAAACTTTTAATGTGTTATATTCATTATCCTTTCAATTGAATTATTCTTTTTTCCACCAAATATGATGTCATCTACATATAATATCACTATAAACTTCTCTTCATCTAGGATTTTCACATAAAGGTTATGATCAACCCATCCTCTTTTGATCTCATGATTTCTCAGATACGTGTATGGTTATGTATACCAAGAATTACGGGATTTATTCAAACCATGAAATCTTATTCTTTTAATGATTGGGGTTTCTCACCATCTTTCCCCTAAAGCATAAATCATACACCCTTTCACTATCTCTTTTCAAATTATGAGTATCCACTATTCCCCTTATTTTGGAGGAATTTTTCATAATTTTCTAATTTTTTTGATCAAGCCTCCAATTCCATAGATTATTTTCCTCTTCTATTATGAGGAGACATGTTTTCTTCATACTTTACACATAATACATAATCTTGTTCATTCTGAACCCCTATGTTATATAATATTCATCATTTACCTTGATATAAAAATCTTTATGGTTGAATTTCACTCAAAAAATTATGTCGTAAACCATCCACATAGTGAAATTTTGTGTTTTTAGTTCATCTAAATCCACACAATATTTAACACTTGTTTTATTATTTTAAGCTCCATCATTCTGAAATTGAACCATTCCATCAACTCTTCCTTTAACTTTCTTAAGAGGATTCGTGTTCCACGATATGTGGGATGTACGCCCACCACCAAGAATACACTTAATAATTTTCGTCATATATTTTGAGGTTATATCTACATGTAAAGCCTTATATTTTTCCTTCAATATCCTTTCTTTACAATAAATCCTAGGATGAGTTTAGAAATATGTATGTCCCTTCTCATTTTATTTAACACAATAGAGCAATTCATGCTCATTTTCTTCCACTAGATAAAATCTGATTCCCAAAGGAATTTTATGGGATTTATCACATCCACATTTTTCTAACTTCCATAGTGATAATTCCTAATTCTTCATTTTCTACAATAAGTGGATTTATGCTCAAATATAGATCAATTGAAATAATATCAATATAATGGATTTATATTATGATATGAAGGATAGGTTTAAAGTTTCCTTTACGAACATAAAATTATTTTAATTTTCAAATAGATTTATCCTTGTTCAAAATATGAAATTGTGTATACTTAGTATCCATAGAATTGTAAATTAATCAAATGAAAAAAAAATTATTTCCATCTCTCCACATAACCCCATATTTTGTGTAACTCATTTATTGGCTATAAGCTCTTAATGATTGAGTACTTTCTCTAGTATTATTCTTTACTTTTATATTCATACATTATTTGTTATATTTTAATGTTTCAGCATCAAATATAAGTCCAATTTTATCCATGAAATTAGGTATTTCAGAACTCAACACCTCTTGTTTCTCATTAGATTATCTCCTTTAATTATCCATCTAAGAATATTTAAAAATCCATCTTATTCTTTGAATCAATTGATTTTATTTCAGTCTCAAGATTATTCATTAAAGATACCAAATTATCCTCAAGGGTTTCAATCTATTTTTTTCTCATCGAAATGTATATTAATATGATTAATGATTTTATATATCTCCTCATTTATAAATTATAGTTCACCAATTCTTTATGTTTTACTAAATCCGTTTCTTATTCCTCAATATATTTCTATAGGTTACCCATTTCATCTTTAATATATTCAATATAACTTTAGGATTAATTAATAAAATATATTTAGTATTCCTATTCTTATTTCTTTATAGGTTTATTTCCCCAATATATCATTCTAAATCTTCCTTGATATCAAAAAATATCTCTAGTTGATCATCAAATCCTACATCAGTTTTTGATTTCTCCACTATATCCATCATAGAATCTTTTATATTTGTGATAAGATTAATTTAAACACCATATAATGGTTATTCTAGAATATCATTTTCATCTTTATTTGCCAAAAATTTTCTTTGAAACAAATTTCTACTTGAATTTACATAATTGAAATTTGCTTCTAGGAGAAAATTTATTTTTTATCTTACCATTGTGTTCTATGCAACATATCGACTGTTATCAAAGGTAAGAACCATTTTTTTATTTAAATTATTTTTTTAGTCCCTAATAAGGATGTATAGTGACATTAAGGAGGTCTTAGATGTGTACGTGGCTCATTCAGAGCTTGAAGTCATGAAATTGAAAGAGGTAAACTAGGTTGTACTGTTAGTAGAAACCCTGCAGCCCAACCTACACGGTTTCCCCAAACCATGCAGTTATAGAGAGTGGGGAGTTGGGAGCCGCATGCTTTGTCTACCATTGTGTGACCCCAAGAACATGGACATGTGGTGATACATAGGTGTGGGACAAAGTATTTTTTCATGGTTTTCACATGGTAAGAAAAAATTTACATCTAACCGTGTGGATTTACCCTTATGAGAAAACTTGGAGCACAGTTGGCGCATGATTTGGCCAACCGTGCAGCCAAATAGTGAACACTTGTATTTGGGGGTTAATTTATAGAATTTCACATATTAAATTACTTAAACATTTTATTTCTTTCTTTTCTAATCCTTCTTTAGTAGCTTCTTCTTCCCCCCATGCATGAGATCCTCCTCCTTCAAGTTATAGGGATCAAGCCACCTCCTTCATTTCTCATATGTTTCGCTCACCGTCGAATTTATCAAAAAGATCTCAATAATATCCATTTTCCTCTCCCTTATATTTCAAGTTATTATTAGTATCTATTTCACTATATCAAATCAATCTCATTTTCCCCATTTTCTTATCATTTGACAGTTTTTTCAATTTCATCCATCCTAGCTCGAATCAAAGATGGACACGAGATAAGGGAAGATCTATAAAGAGAAGGTAGGTGGTCTAGGTTATTTCCATTCATTTTGTTTCATTATATATAATAGGCTACCATTCCACAGGACATACCCTTTCCAATGTCGCCCATAATTTTCTGATTTAATTAAATTGAATGCCTCACCTTGACTTTAGAAACCCGAGTTAGCGATGAATCAACCCCTTGGGTTGATCACTTTGATTAATGTCACCCTGATGGGTGTGTTTTTACTTTGATCTTTAAATTTCCCCTTTTTTAAATTTCCTAACACCCCTTGAGGTTTATTTACTCATGATATATTCCTTGAGTTGTTAATTGAGTTGAATAGGGTAAAGATCCATGAGTTAGGCCCCTATACCTCAATCCATAAGTGAAATTATTAAACTAAGATTAGTGATCAAGTTCTTGTACTTAACCCCTTGTTCCATGAAGGGTATCCTTAATTAAATTCCATGGAAACATTGTAAAATCTTGTTATAAATTCATGTTATGTTAAATTATAGGACTTCTCAAACCAGTCATATCCTCATCTAGTGTCATGGGTGATACAATGGGTCCTAAATTAAAAACCCATTGAATGGGATCAATGTGCCTCGTGGTTAAAATTAATTAATTCTTTTTAAAAAATTTAGGGGAAATAGTAAATATTCCTAGGATGGTCTTGTTGTGAATTTACTATTTTTTCATAAATAAGTGGCATCAGTTCCCTAGGGGATACCCTTTGGAAGGGCCCAATGGCACGATTGTTGTACCACTCGATGTAAGTGACTTGGGCCCCTACATGCGATAACAGGTACAAAATTTGAGGTTAGTTCTTTACATTATCACACCATTCTTGGAGTGACACTTGGGATTTCATTCTTGGATCACCTTGGACGGAATCCTTAGGCTTTGGACAAATTTTGAGCCCCTCGAGTGATACTTTGAAATTATATCTGAAGTTCTATGGATGGGATTAGAGTGACTTACCATATTTTATTAAGTGGTTTATAATCTAATTAAAAGGTGAATGAATGTTTTCAAATGATAAATGATCCTTTGGTTTTGTACATGTGGGGATGTATCTTCCATTCCAAATCCCAATCTTAAGGATAGTCCACCTTCTCACACATTATTCCACTTACTTCACCCTTGAAAGATCCCTTGGTTCAGAATCACTGACTTAGGATGAATCAGGCAAATTGGATGGGTGTATGAGTGGAACCCAGTATGGTGCACTTATTTATTTATTTACTACGTAACATTGTTCATTTTATATTTCATGAATAGTTTGATCTAGACATTGTTCGTGGATTACTGAGATTGTATCTGACACCCTACTCAGGCCGCCTTTGGTACCTGAGTATAATTTAGGACTATAGGAATAGATAAAGGGAAGAGACCATATTTCGATGTTTGATTTTAATATTTAGGATGGATTTGGGGGCAGAGGAACAATCCTATACTTGAGATACTAGTTGTATTATTTTTCCTCCTTTTTTATATTTTGTTAGCATATGGTATATGCTTGTATGCCCTATCCCCTGCATACTTACTTTTGTATAGTACATGTCATGCCATCATCATAACCTTGTATCTATTTATTCTTAATATTCCACTTACTGTATTACTTAGATTTCCCGACTTTTTATAAATTTTTTTATTCTGTCTATTACAGTTACTTCTTCTATTGTTTCTTATTCCATTATCTATATATATTAATACACTCCACTCTGATCAATGAGGGAATAGTCTCCCTACAGACACACCCTATGCCCTCTCTATTAGTCGGCAGCCTTTGGTGTTATGGGAGGTGTGCTTGAGGTCTTCTAGCCACCGTCTTGGGGCACCGATAAACAACATCTAGGGAGGGATGCAATAAATTGGTATCAAGGGTATTTCTTTTCCTTTTCTCTTGATATTTGGCTTTAGAATGAGACTAAGATATTGTAATTTGGTAATGATCTTATGCCTAGGAGTATCTAATACATGTATTGTGGAATCCCAAATAACCTAGGATGGGTAAATGTAGTTATTGCTTTTTTTCTTTACCGTTTCAAGGATTTCTTCATTGGTTGACACACTTGCCTTAAATTTTTATTATCTTGATGAAATATCTATTATTTTTTCATGGTGATATGTGGGAATAAAAGGTTCATGCATTATACTTGGAACTTTATGGTTTAAATGTAATGCATTATTCCATTTCATATTACTTTTCTTCATGCATTGCTTGTTTTTTTGTGATTATTGTATGTGCTTTGTTTTTTTATGCCTTGTAGTGCTTGATTATTATATACATATAAGTGTGATGACTTTAATTGCATGACTGAAAAAATAACAGACACTTAAAGTGACTTCCTTAACATAATAGTGTTTTCTTACATAGGATAAAGCAGACATCTCAAACAGTTAGTTATGGAACATTGAGCCATGGACTACCAGTCGCATGGGCTAGAACGTGTTGTGGTTATGATTAAATGGACACCACCATACAATTTATAAAGTTCATGGACCCTTATAAATTGGAGATATAGTTTCATATTATTCCAAAAATTAAAGGAATTTTAAATATATAAAAATGAAAACAACTTTAAAAAAATAAAATGGTTACCTTACATGAGACCTTAACCTGGCCCAACCTTAGTAGTGGGAAATAGGCTGAGTCTCCAGTGATCATTCTGTGACTCATTATAATCACCCATACCAGGATCCTGGAGTGGGCTAGGGTTTATAACATGCTTATATTTAGGATTTTTATCTATCCTTATTTATCTCTTTCTCTTCCTGTTATAAATCCTCTATGAGGCATGCACTTGGTATTATATAGTTATTCCACTGCAACATCCTTGTGTTTCACACCAAGAGAGTGGAAATGAGTATACTCTAGAGGTGGTGGGCCCTAATCCACCCATGATACCTCCTATATTTTCACCTAAGGTACCTCCTACATATCATCCACTGGGTATTGATGTCGAGTTCCATGATATTTTCCTTCGCTTTATGAAATTAGTTCAGGGTGCACCTCGACCTTCCCCTGCCATGGAAGATCTAACCCATAAGTTCTAATAGCAGAATTCTCCCACCTTATTAGGGGATAGAAGACCTCAGGATGCTAAGACTTTGTTAGAGGATATGGTTTAAATATTAGATCATATCGAGACTGTTTCTGACGCTTTCTGCTGGGGCGTGCGTCCATCACGTAGAGGACACGTGGCTTGTTGCCCCGCATTCTCACTTTCCAAAGGTGGGCGACATTCACTCCTTATCTAGGGGCGTCTGCTCCCTGATTGAAACCAAGATGATGGGATGTCGGTTCCTCCTTACATGGATTCCTCCTCGAAACTTGTCACCTAGTCCGGGTCTCCCTCATAGATTTAAGACGTGGTCGTGAAACTCTTACCGGTGCCATATCTTCATGGACACCAGTTAATTATGCTGCTTCCATCGAGACGCTCCAAGGGGTCTGGTCCAGGCCACAACATTCGGTTAGTGGAGTGGTCACGCTGAGGCATCGTTGGCATGTCTTGACGCTAGGGGATTGGCATGTTTGTCTTCTGTCCCTTATTATAGGGCTTCTCGAGGGAGTGGAAGCCCGAGGCATCCCACATCGAATGCAGGGAATTGTATTCCATAGGCATGTATCTGAGGTTTTCCTCATCTTCCCATGTTTAACACAGGGTATGCTGTGAGTTTAATGTCTAGCAGAGACGGATCGGACTGATCGGAACATTGAGAGTGGATCAGACTGAACAACCCCCTAGAGGGAACACCGATGTTGGGGCCGAAACATGGGTGGATTTTCGAATTCTATGGAGTGGAATGAGGTGGCATGATCCCACCGGGATGTGGATGCCCGGGTAAGAATCAGGATGGATGAGGAATTTAAGGGGGCTTGAACATCGTGGAGGCTTCCTACGTACCATGCCTTGATATGGATCAATGTACTCGTAGTTCGGGATGATACGGTGGGACACCTGAAAGGGCGACCCGTGAGAATGAATGCATGGATGGGACCTGGAAGGAGTAAAACCTCCGGGTTGGGGCATGAGCTTCCCGAGGTGCGTGGGATCGAGGGAGAGGTCAGGATGAGAAATGGGTTTTGGGATTGAACCTCATGGAGGATTCCTATGTATCCCCATGGTGGGGAATCAAATTCCACGTAGTTTGATGAAATACAGATTAATGTCATGCGGGATGGGGCATTTGGGGCTTACATTCTGAGATGGACCAAGGATATGGGGTCGGAGAACTGACGTGAAGGGGGACCTAAGGTCCATATGGATGGGGCTTACACTCTAATACGGCCAATGGTGGTGGGGCTTGAACCTCGTGGAGGCTTCCTACGTACCATGCCTTAGCACGGATCAAAGTCCCCATAGTTCGGGATGGATGGGGCTTACACTCTAAGTCAGCCCACAATGATGGATGGATGGGTCTTATGCTCTAAGGCAGCCCACAATGGTGGATCGATGGGGCTTACACTCTGAGGCAGCCCACAATGGTGGATCGATGGGGCTTACGCTCTGAGGAAGCCCACAATGGGGGATCAATGGGGATTACGCTCTGAGGCGGCCCACAATGGTGGATAGATGGGGATTACGCTCTGAGGCGAACCACAATGGTTGGTGAACCGACGTGAAAAGGTCAGAACGACCAGGTGGTGGGATTGAACCTCTTGGAGGCTTCCTACGTATCCCCATAGCAGGGAATTAAAGTCCACGTAGTTCAGGTGTACAGTTTAACGTCATACGGGGCGAGGGTATACAGTTTAACATCATGTTGGATGGGGTTTGGTGTCATAGTCAATGCTTACACTAAACCCACATGAGTCATGCTCGGTGTGAGAAACAAGAGGCGACAGAGACCTGACAATCACATCGCGAACGATGCATTTGTGGGAAGTGAAAAGGGGCTTACGCATTGGGCGGCCCATGGTGGTGAGACTTACTCCATTATGGAGGCCCGAGGGCGAAAAAACGCAGAGGGAGAGGGATTTGGGACCGAAGAAAGAAGTATTCCCACTTCCCATCATGATCCTCGCTGGCCCGGGCGGTGGGGAAGTATGGAGGTGCATGGGTGCTACCTTCCGCTAGAGGGGCTTGGGGCTTACACCAAGGAGGTTTCCCTTCCCTGCAGACAAACGCCACTCCGAGAAGGAGGATATCATCCCATGTGGGGGGTGATCTCATCCCCGTGGAGATGAGCGGCGTAAAGAATGTCTGAACCGGGGGGACCCTGCATGCAAGGCATGGGGCCAAATCACTGTTTAACATCATGTGTTGACGACGAGGTGCTTGGCAGTTTAACGTCCTGCAGCTTGGACGAGGTGGGTTTACTCCGCACCCCTAGGACTTACATAACTGGTACCCTCTGCTCCTTGTGGGAGGGAAGGTACCGGCAATGCCGTTCTGAGGGGGTGTCATAGAGTGAACCATCGAGGGGTCCACGTTAGCATGGCTATGTGAAGAATCAATATCCTTTAGCGTGTCTATGCGAATAAGCATTAGGTAAAGCAATGCAATGGGAAAAATCACCCAAGGGACCATGAGGTTACTTTGTATGAGCCTGGAAGGTCGTACGGGAAAACAGCTCATGGTGTGTTTTCCCGGTGTGTGTGCCCAGGGCATCCAGAAGGAGGACATTGGGTGCCTACACAAGGAGGCACCCAGGGATCACCAAGGTGATGGGTCCCGGGGGTTGCGCGCAAAGAAATGGTTGGTGCGCAAAACGCCGGTATGACGTGTAATCGGGGCAGAGGGTTTGCACGTGACTAGTAGGATCAAGCACAAGGGATATAAATAGAGAACGAGTGGCAAAGGCCGCACCCAAAGGTAAGGCCGCACCCAGCGAAAGGGATTGCATGAAATTGGACTGTTTTGCATGAAACGGGACAAATTGCACGCCGGGGAAGAACCCTGAAGGGTTTGGAATTCTGTTTAAGCCAGTGGGACTGCACGCAAAGGCAGATCCTGGGGCAAGGTGGTACGAAAAGGATCAGTACCTGAAGGCCATCTTGTGTGCGTGGAAGTCCAATTTAGTGCATGAGAGATAGTTCAAATTCCTCAACCCCAAAATGGAAGCGATATCCTTCTATTTATAGGCATCTGGTGGCAGGTAATTCAAGGAGGCATGAAAAACTTGCGCGCCAGAGACGGCGGCACGGAACGTAAACCGCATGGGTGTGGGCACACAATTATTGTGCTCCTATTCTGGGGACCCTTCGCGAATCCCGGACCCTTTATGCACAGCACAATTTTTCGCACACATTCCCCTTTTTTCATGCAATACTTCTAGGCCCTACGGACTAGGTCTCCGGGTCCGAATATGACTTCTCTTTGTCACTTCGAAACTTCCTCCAGTAATTACGAAATTTTTGATGTCTACAAATTCCCCCTCAGAATTGGATCGGCGACGGGTCGCAACGATCGGATTCCAAGGGAAATGCCGAAACACCGAAGTGGTGGGCTTCGTGGCCCCCCTGTGTGCAAAAAATGTTGCGACGCGCAAAACGCCAGCTGGCGCGAAATCCTCTTTTTGAGTGGTGCGGAACGTCCGCTTTTCCTATAAAAGGGGTCATGGGTCCCATGATCTATACACAAATTTCTCACGTGATAGGCTCCGAGCTCTTGTGCATGAAATTGCCTCTGCGCCTGCACATAAAACCCTCTTTGGTAGCGCGTAATTTCCCCGAGTTTTGTCTGTATTTACGCGCAACCTGGGATTTTCCGTGCCGACTTCTTCAATTTCACCCCCAGCTTCCGAATTTCATGAAACACATCTAGATTCCGCACAACGCTCTCGAATCACTTGGCTGGAAGAAGATGGCCTCAATCCAAGTAGATGAGGGGGAAGCCGCCTCTCGTAGAGCTAAAATGGCGACGAACAAGGAGGTTTATGGCGCCAGGGTGGTTGTCTCCAATAACCATACACTGTTCAATCTACTAAACCCCGCCTAGAAGGAGTACCCTTTGTCCAACAACCTTCCACTATGGAACTTTGGCATTTTGGAGGAGGTTCTGCTGCCGGGTTTCGAGGTCGATACACCACAGTCATGGGTGACTCGGGAGGATGATCTTCCCCGATACAATATCACCAACAATGGTCATCCTACCAGAGAGACCAGGCACATAGATGTATATTTCCTAAACCCGAGGACTAGGACCATCGCTGGGGGTGATCCAGTTGCGGAGAGTTCCCCAGCCCTCTACGCAAGCAGGTTCCGTCAAAACATCATAGACGATACTAAGGGCTGGCTGCAAGATTGGGATTTGCGGTCCGAAGGCAACCTCACCAGTGAGTGGGTCTGGGCATACTGGGTTCGCCATACGTGCGACCAGTTTGGGGCCGAGATGTGTCACATCAGGCTGTTTGAGGCGGTATGGACGATGCAATTTCACTTCTACTGCCAACCTGAGCTTGGGCCGGAACTCTCCACCCGGTGGTCCCATGACACCAAGACATTCCATCTTCACCACGGGGAAGTTGGCATTAGCCTCTGGGACGTCCACTGTATCGGAGGTATCCCACTGGAGGGTTATCAATACGACGAGTTCCTTCCCCCAATGAACAACTGGGAGGACAGCTCACGGACCACCATGATGACATGGCACCTGCTGGAGCTGGCCAAAGAGAGGCTGGAGGTCAAGGACTTCCTGAAGGACATCGCCTACAAGGACTGGTTCAGCCTATTCCTGGAGAAGGACCCAGCGTTCAAGATGTCGATACGGGGAAAATGGTGCCCAAATGTGGCTCAGAGGAGAAAGAATGGATCATACTGGGGGATCCTGGAGGCAGGAAAAAAACCAATCATGGGGCTACCACGTTAATGAGGCCCGAGACCCGAATGTTCGATATGCCAGGTTCCTTGCCACATTCCTAGGTAGGTAGCTCCTGCCAGTGCGGGACGCAAGGATGGGTGTCTGTCCAGCAACCCTAGTGATGGTGGTCACCATGGCTGCAAAAAAAGGTTTAATCTGGGGTTCCCCGTGCTGGGTTGGTTGTACGCCATTCTGAAATGTATCTTAAGAGGGGGGTCGGCTCAAAGGGTATGTGGCCCCTTCCAGATCTTCCACAGCTGGGTGGCGGCTCATCTTTGCGGGTACACTTTCCCAAACGCCATTCGTCTTCCAGGCAATGGCCTGCAACCATCTCTGCTGAACATTTTTGGGGTCGCTCCAATGACACTCAATGAGGAGGGAGTAAGGATCAGAATTGGTAACCATGCCAACTTCAACTTCATCCCATTACCCTCCCCGACCGTCCAAATGGTAGACAATGGGCAAGGCTCGCTAGAGCAGTAGGAATACTTCCAGAGCATCCTAGGCGGGGTGCTTGTGGCTTGGATTGACGGGAAGATCTTATGTGAGCCTTATGTGTCGTCCTGATTCGCTAGGCAGTTAGGTTGCCTCCTGCGAATTCCGAAGAGGGTATTCACGGGCGTTTGAGAGGAGAGGAATCCCTACGTCCTTCTCCAAATGTGGTTAGTGTTCACAAATTATGGCTCTGGTGATGTCATTACCCTTCCTCCCACCAGGGCCGAAGCTGGCCGATCAACCAAGTATGTCGAACACTGGGTCACCGCATACCTCGAGGGGCTTTTGTGCAAGAGAGTTTGGAAACTCGAGACTACCCACGTGGAACCCGGGCGACGAGAGAGCAGGAAAGGTGCTGCTATAAGTGGGGGACCAGGGGCGCGCCAGGCAGCGAGGCCTACACAGGTCGGGACCTCAGCAACGGGGACATCACATGGTGTCGCTGCGACCTCGTTTCTTGGAGGATGGTCACACGGGGCGACCAGAGAACTGCCCGGTAAGTATATAAGATACCTTCTCCAACCTTCCCACGATGAAATCTTCTCGGCATTTTTGTCGGCCTGGCTGACCCTGAGTCAGTTGATGAGCACTGAAGCCCTCTGACAGAAGATAATACAGGATGGGATCCAGCTACCAGATGTTGGGATCATTCAGGTTACTGACTGGGTAAACTTTCATCGATGGTACACTTACCTGATGGCCAGGGACATGTATGCATGCCAATGGGGTTGGCACGTGGATCCATCTCTCTTAGTGAAAGTGATGCTCGGTCAGGGGCATGATCCTAAACAGATGTCATCAGAGGACGATGATGGTGGTGATGAGTCGGAGGGAAAGGAGAAGACAGGAGAAGATAAAGGATCTCAGGGAGGGTCCCGCCAAGGGAGCCTATAAGAGAGTGGCGAGATCGTCGACTTCGGCATAGACATAACCGATCTTCTTGAGGTCTATCTCTATCCTTATTTATCCACCATTATCCATTCTCTTCTGCAATTTCTAATCCATTTCTCTATCTCACTCAGGAGCATATCGGCGATGATCAGACGTCCCCAATAGAGGAAGAAGAAGAGGCGCCGGTGGGATAGGGTGGGGCTCCAACACCCATTATCAAACTCATAAGCGTTGAGGGGTATCCTACCAAGATAGCTCCAGTAGCGGCCATAACACTGGAGGTTGACGCCTTGGGTTCCTGTAAGTCCCTTGCTTCGCTACCGGTGTTTACTGTCGGAGAACTCTATTAGTCAGGATGCTCCATGTACAGTGATCTCGGCATTGGAGGCTCGTTGGGCTGCCGAGCCCGGGCCGTCCATGAGTGAATTAGTGGCGGACATACCACCTCCTCTAGAACATACTTCCCAAAATGAGTCGGCCCTGGAAATTGGTGAGCAGGGGGCGGCGTACATCAGTGGTGCTGACATTGGAGTGGGGCTGGAAGCTGATGAAGGCACCGCCGCTGTCAGTGCGAGAGAGGAAGGTCACCCAGACATCGAGGATCCTATTCCTCAGGAAGGCATCGCTGAGGCAGATCCTTCTACTAACCTTCTTGTTGTCTTCCCGGTATACCGACCCGTTGATCCCGAAGAAATAGATGATTCAGATTTGGAAGCAGCCAAGGAGATCTGGATGACATGATGAAAAGGGTGGAAGTGCATCTAGTGTTTTCTTAGGCAGCCTCAGACGGATTGACTGAGGCAGGTGCGATCTCTCAAAACTTGGTTGCGTTTCCTATGTGCCGGAGGGGCTGATGCCCAACACCTTCATCTGACGGTTCTTGATTACATGGCTAAGAAGATACGTGAGAGCAGCCAGCGCACCGACGTTACCCAGTGTTGGGAGTAATCGGTGAGCACCTGAGCGTTCCTGAGGGTGGATCAGGAAGTCCGATGCCTCGAAGAGTAGGTGAAAGAGAAGGAGATCTTCATTGCAACATGATCTGAGCTTGTGGAGAAACTGACGGCCCAGCTGGCTGACGCCCAAGAACAACAGATGGAGGTGAGTCACCAGATGACCATGCTTCAAACTGAACATGTGCAGGCACAATCTAGGATTGGAAAACTGCGCTCTGCGGCTGCTGATGAAGAGAGAGTCTTCAGGGGACGGTAAGTAGTCCTAGAGGCCACCGGCCTAAGGGTAGCGGCGTTGGAAAGATATCTCCAAGAAGTTGACTCTTAAGGGGCCTGTTTTGGCCAGCTCATGAACTTTTTTCTTCCAATGTATGGACAAATCCATTTATATGTACCTTTGGTTTAACATTCTTGTACATAATCCCGAAATAAATAACAATTCATATCTAAGATCAAGTGGGTTGTACCCAATGTGAAAAACAAAGGATGCTCGTATTATCATTTTGTTCTACCTTAGGGGCGTCAACCAAGCTTCGAGTATTCGAAAATTTGAACCTGGATCTCCAAGGAGAAGAGGGAGGCCCATCCAAAGGAAGGGGACCTCAAACATGATTGATTTATCATCTTCTCAATGTTCTCTAATGCACGAGTAGGGCAATGATAGGGGCATTGAAATCAGTCCAAATAGAGGGGGATGGAAAATGTGAATCATGTTACCCCAAATTCGGAACAAAGTGAGGGCGTCATGGCAATGAGGAATAACTGTTGACCATGTTCGGAACACAACACCCATGTTTCGTTAGCCTGAAATGGGGAAGACAAATGAGGGTCGACCACTGACCATGTTCGCAACACGGGACCTAACTCAAATATCATCCATCAGTATTTTGGAATGTTACCCCGGGACAGCAGGTGGACCATAGGTTGAGCATCCATACCATTAAGTGGTCCCTTCAAACGTGATCAGATTTTCAGAACGTTGGCCCAGGACAACAGGCAGACCATAGGTCGAGCATCCATACCATTAGGGGGTCCCTTCAAATGTGAAAGAGGATGAGGATCTGAATAAAGGGGCACGAAAATTGTGGAAAGTGAATTGGTGGTTTTTTCAAATAGAATCCAACACTCTTGAAACTTTGCCACCTCAATGAAGGCACATTAAGCGGGCACATTAATATGGTCATGGACCATTCCTACTCTGAGACAAGACCTCTGGCGTGGAAACTGTTTCTTTCCAATGCCATTATGGGGCATCCTGAACTTGTTCAAGGCAAATGCTGCACTTATGCAACTCACCGGAGTGTCAGGTGAGGAAAGGATGGGAATTGCGACTCCCTGGACTAGACCCAAGACAAAATGTTCGGGCATTCCTAGGTATACCATAAGGATGGGAATCAAGCCACACGTAATTCTAGAAGGGATCTTAGTTTAAGGTCTTAGAACTCGGACCAGGTACCTGCAAGGAAGGTGGGAAGCACATGACAAGGTGATTATGAAACCCAACGTGAATGAGGACATAATCCCCACTTACCATGTGTTCCCTGTGGAAGTGTTCTGGTCACGAGACCGAACACAAACGTTAGGCTGGGCCCATGGGGAAGTTCTCGGGCGCTCCAACGTATCTCATAAGGATGGGAATCAAGCCATACATAGTTCTTGGAGGGTGGCATGGCATGGTATGGTACTTGTGCAAAAGATGAAAGGGGAGTGAAGTTCTATCCCTCGCACCAAAAAGAAGTGGCCTCTGATGTATCTTGTTTGTCCTTGAAGGTGAATGAGATTTTTCTTTGTGAAGCGATAGACCTAGGGTGAAAATTCATGGCATCGCCACAAAAATAAATCCTTATACAGGCATTGACAAATGGTATGGTAAATGACCAATACCCAACATGATGTCCTCTATGGAGAGTTCATCACAATACAGTGCCGTTTTTCGTTGTGCGGCTGGGACGATATCATCACAGTTTACGGTCATGTGGTAGGACCAACCATCACAGTTTAAGGTCATATGGCTTGGACCTGGGGGAATGCACACGATGCGATAAAGCATACCCGGCGTGGATGAGGATATAATCCCATACCATCACCGCGCGCGATTCCGGGTGAGGAGCCTCGGGCCAAGGGGCCGATGAGGGTTTAAAGATCAATGGGTAGGAGACACCACCCTCCAGTTGAGCTGGGCCCTAAACGCAATGTTTGAGCGACCCCTCATTTCCTTTGGGGATGAGGGTCAAGTTGTGCATGGTTCTTAGAGAAGACCCAAGCCCATAATCTTCGCGCTCGGATCGTGGGAGCCTCGAGAGACGTCGTAACGCAGCTTTGTCTGCCTGACGTGTGGAAGTGCACTGAGGGTTAGTGCAAGGAGTGTCGAGATTCCACCTTGACACAATGGGGTGTAACATAATGTGAATCATGAAACCAACATTCAGGTCCTGAAGGAGTCGGCGTGACAATGGAGGATTACTGCTGACCATGTTCGCAACACAACATCCTATTGTGTTAGCCTGAAAAGGGGACAAACAAATGAGGATCGACCGCTAACCATGTTTGAAATGCGGGATTTGTATCAATTTGTTTTCTGAAACCCTTGGGGGCATTGGCCCATAATGGTAGGAGAGACCTTATGCATTATATCCAGGCCATTCTTGGGGGTCCCTCTGGGTGTGAAAGATAATGGGGGGCCAAATTAAGGGGAGCACAAAGCTTGAAAATTGGATGGAACTTGCCTAAGTTGAATCTAACACTCGAGGTCCTAGACCAGAGTACTCTGAACACATTAGCGGACCACTGAAAAGGTTCGAAGGGCTCAGTTTGAGAGCGGACAAAAGATGGCGGATTCCCGGGAGAAGGGGGCATGGCGCTAAAAAACCATGTACCACACCTATATATCCCCCTCGTGGAGAGGGACAGGACAAGAGGATGAGGTGACCGGGAGATCGTGGGATCTATTAAGAGATGGGACTAGACCTGAAACCTAAGTGTTCAGGTGGTCCTACGTATCCCATAAAGATGGGAATCAAGCCACACGTAGTTCTAGGAGAACAGTTTAAAGTCATGTAGGATGATGAAAGGCATTTTATCCGAGAATGTGTATGGAACGTCGACTAAACCCAACATAAATGAGGACATAATCCCACACCACATCATAAAATCCCACAGGAGAGAGCATGGGTCGGGGGCCCGGGGCTGGGCCTCGGTCAGGGAGGCCTGACCGGCTTGCATTTTAACGTCATACAGGACGAGCGTGTAGTTTAAGGTCATGCGGGACCCAACAGTTTAGGGTCATGTCAGACCAAAGAGTTCAGGAAAAATATTGTTTGAGGAACCTGGAGTTGGTGGGAGGAGTTACACGCTCACCATCCATGGTCACTAGGGAGTATGCACCATTGGGATAAACCTTATGGACAATGAAAGGTCCCTCCCATTTGGGCTCCAACTTGGGTGGTTTCATGCCGGGGATTATTGGAACCCTTAGGGCCAGTACCAGGTCACATTGCAGGAAGGAGTGGAGGCGAACCTTCTTGTTGAAAGCTTGATCCATCCTGCCCTAATTCCTTTCCAGGTTGTGCAAAGCACGAATCCTATTCTCGTCCAATACTTCCAGTTCAGATAGACGGATTTTGAAAACTCTATTCGGCACTTGTTGGTCATAGACCGCTGTGCACAATGAGGGAAACTGAATCTCGATGGGCAGAATGACCTCAGTTCCATGCACAAGGGAATATAGGGTCACCTAGGTAGAATTACGAGTTGTCGTCCGATAATCCCAGAGGGCGCTGGGGAGATTATCCGGCCAAGTCTTCTTTTTTTGACCAACTATATTTTGCAGAATGTTAGAGAGGGTTTTGTTAAACACCTCGATCTGTCCATTTTCTTGTGCATGATAGCGGGAGGTATGGTTAGAGCAAATATTGTACTTGGCATACAATTTCTTTAGCTCAGCTGCTCGGAAGTTGGTGTCGTTATTAGTGAGGATAGCGTGAGGTACTCCAAATCGATAAATGATATTGGACCCCATGAAGTTGGAGATAGAACGGGATTTGACTTCCTTGAGCGGAATTGCCTCTGCCCACGTGGAAAAGAAATATGTAGCAGTCAGAATGAACCGACATTGGCGAGTCATTACCGGTGGGTAAGGTCCTACGACATCCAACCCCCAGACTGTAATGGGACAAGAATACTTAGTAGTATGGAGAGGCTCCGGTGGCCGATGCACAAAGTTAGCATGAACTTGTCATGCATGAAACCTCTTGGAGAAATCGATGCATTCATAGATCATGGAGTGCCAGAAGTACCCCAGCCTCCATATCTGGTGAGCCAACTTTGACCCAACCTGATGGGTGCCACAGGAACCAGCATGAACCTCTTGCATGACCTGTGGAATCTCGATTCCTTGAATGCAATGGAGGAGAATACCATCAAATACGCGTTTATAAAGGATCTTCTCAAGACTGGGACCTCTCTGAAGGGTAAACTGTAGCGCACGGCATCAGATTCTCTCACGCTCTGCCCAGTCAGAAGAAAGATTTCCGTGTTGGAGGCATTCAACCAAGGGTGTGATCCAATCAGGAACTATTTCGATCACCGCATCTGAAGTACCCGGGGCTCCTGACATAGGGGCTTCGATGGTGAGATGGTGTATCCGCGGGCTGTGATCATCCTCTGGGGTAACGAAAGCAATGAATCTCTGGTGTGCCACATGGATAATCAGGTTATCCTATTCGGGATCCACAAGCAACGCGGCCAGGCTGGCCAAAGCATCTTCTCGACCGTTCTGTGACCGAGGGATGTGACTGACCTCTGGCCGAGAAGGGAACTGGTCCATTAGATATAGGGTGCACTCCAACAACGACACGATTTCTGGCTTTCTGACAACATAGTTTCCATTGACCTGATTGATGACCAGATCAGAATCCCCTTTCACATGAAAATGGGGTATGTCAATCTCAAGGGCCAGCTCGAGACCAGTAATGAGAGCCTGATACTCTGCCTCGTTGTTGGTGCATCCCTCTGACAATAGGAATGAGTACAGTAGAATGGCTTGCTCTGGGGTGATGAAGACGATACCCTGGACCACTCTGTTGAGCCAAGGATCATTGAGTCTCCTACCGGTGGGGCTCTAGGAGGCACCATCAAAGTACATTTTCCAACATGGGATGGAATTATGAACTGAGAGGATTGCCTCATCAGGAAAACCTAGGTTCAGCGGCTGATCCACAGAGGTTGGGTGGGCAGCTATAAAGGCTGCCAATACTTTTCCTTTGATAGCCTTCTGAGGCACAATCCTGATGTTGAACTGCTGGAGGATCACTGCCCACCGCACTAATCAACCAGTCAATATAGGTCGGTTTAGAATGTACTTAAGTGGGTCTACCCGAGAGACCAGTTGTACCTCATGGTGCTGCAAGTAGTTCCACAATTTATGTACGGAAAACACGAGTGCAAGGCAGCTCTTCTCGATAGTAGAATATCTGATTTCTGTATCGAGGATCATGCGAGTGAGGTAGTAGAGGTTGTTCTATGTTCCCTTGTTGTTCTTTTGGGCGAGAAGTGCACTGAGGGATCATTCCAGGGCGGTCACGTAAAGGACCAGCGGCTTCCCCGAAATAGGTGGCATCAAGACCAGAGGTTGGAGAAGATACTGCTTGATTTACTCGAAGGTGGTCTGACACTCTTCATCCCATTCATAGGTGGTTCCTTTATTCATGATCTAGGAAAATGGATTACACTTCCCAGCCAGTTTCGTAATGAATCGGCGTATGTAGGCTAAGTGGCCTTGGAAACCTCGAAGCTCCTGAATATTGCTCGGGGGAGGCATCTGGATGATGGCCTTGATCTTTTCTGGGTCTATCTCAATGCCTCGGTATCTGACAACAAATCCAAGGAACTTGCCGGAGGTGACTCCAAAAGCACACTTAAACGGGTTCATCTTCAGGTGGTGGGAATGGAAGAATCCAAACACTTTCTAAAGGTCATTGAGATGGTCTTAGCACTGGTGATATTTGAACCCCAGATCAACCATGTACTATTCCAACAATGTTCACAGAATTGTCTTGAATATGCGATGCATGGCCCGCTGATAGGTGGCACCCACATTTTTCAGGCCGAAGGGCATAACCCGGTAACAGAAAGTACCTTGGGGTGCTCTAAAGGCAGTGGACTCTTCATCCTTGGGGGCCATCCAGATCTGGTTGTGCCCGGAATACCCATTCATGAAGGAGAGGGCTTGTAACCTGGTCATGGAATCAATCAACAACTCTGTCATTGGGAGGGAAAAATCATCCTTCGGACAGTGGCGGTTGAGATCACAGAAGTCAATACAGACCCTGATTTGTCTGTTCTTCTTCCAGAATGGCATAATGTTGGCTAGCCCCTTGGGATACTGAACATCCTTAACAAAGTTAGATTTGATGAGCTTATCAACTTCAGCCTCGACCATGGCACCATGATAAGGGTGCATCTTTCTAAGAGGCTACTTAAATCCATGATGTTTTTCCAGGAGACCAAGGCGGTGAACGGCTACCTGAGGATCTAATCTTGGCATCTCGTTGTAACTCCAAGCAAACACATCACGAAGCTGTTTGAGGAATTCCACATACCGCTGCTACTCCTCGGGGGTCATGGCGGCACTAACCAATGTGGGTCTCGGGTCCGCCTCGCTACCGAGGTTCACCTGTACCAACTCATCGACTGTGGTGGAGACGCCTTCCTCAAAGGTGGGGGGAGCATCCTCTAGATCCTTTTCTCCACTTGCTAAGGGATCTTCTGTGGGGAGAGTTGATTCCGAGACACCAGACTCTGATAGGATGTTGGTGCTGGACTGAGCGGCAGTGTTCATCATATCAGGAGATTCATGTGCCACTGAGACCATAGCGATGATGGCAGTCAATCCAATCCCATCTGTTCTTCATCCCATGGGGCCGCGCTTGATAACATCAAAGCAATAGTGGCGCGTCGGCTTGAGCCGATTAATTCCAACCTGTCGAAATAGACACGTATGACGTACCATTGTTTCTATGAGCTTGAAATCCCGATACAGTACAGGGGTAGGAGGTTTCGGGATCACTCGAGCTTGGTTGGTGTATGAGTATGAGGTGATTTTCCGCCACCGCTGTCGAGAGTTGGGCAGATGGTTCCTTCTGGTCCCAGAAATAACAAAACACTGCCCCATATCGAGGGTGGTGGCTTCCAACCGATGGATTGGGAAGACATAAGGGTCATTCAAACCTGCCCAAGGGTCAGTCGTAGGGGTGACGGTCTCAACTCCACTTGCCTAGACTTGTTTATCCTTGCTCTTGTAATAGTCAGCGTCCAAGTAGCGGGCTTCACAAGAGGCGAAAGGAGATGCATCTCCTTGGAGCATGCCTACTTGACCATTAAGGGAATATTTGAGGCATTGGTGATACGACGAAGGGACCACTGCATGCAGGTGGAGCCATGGCCTTCCCATCAATGCGTTGTACATGGTGTCCTGGGAGACAACCATGAATTCGGTGTTGGAAATTAGGCCTCCGAACTGGGTCTTCAAACAAATCTTGACGATCGGGGTCTTCTCGGTCCTATTGTATCTATGGATTCTGAGGTCGGAGGGAGTTAGATCAGCCTCAGACAAACCCAGCTTTCGCAGTGTCCGAGTTGGGATTAGGTTAATCCCAGAACCCATGTCAACAAGATAGCGGTGGACTTCCACGCCATTGAACCGGACAGTGATATATAGTGGACGAATGTGCCCCTGTATAGGAGGGTCTTCATCTTCACCAGAGAACGAGATAACTTCCTGGCATTCTGCATTCTCAATTTCCTCGGTGTGGAAGGATTATGAAGTTGCTACCTCCGTATCAAACTGGAGGGGGCTCCTTAGGGCCTCGACAAGCGCCTCACACATTTCAGATGATAGGCGAAGAGCCTCAAGGATAGAAAGCCTCACTGGAATGCTGACAAGTTTATTCAGAACATCATACTTTCAAGCCAGACACGAGCCTCTACTTACAGGAGGACGATCTGAAATTGGAGGCACGACGGGCCCTACCGGCTGGACCAGCGGCTGACTGGTACTAGGCATGTCTCACTGTTCACTAGTCGAAGCCCAGATAGTGGCTTCCGGATGAGGACCAGAAGGCTGGGGTCGTCTGGTGGCAGGTCGAAGCTCGTCACGGCAAGGCCGATGTTGTTCCACCTGATCCAATAACACAAACGGTGGTGGAGTCGAACCTGTCGACACCAGATGAAGGGGTCGTGTTTGCTGAAATCTTCACTGGGCATGTTGTCTAGTCTCAGCGGCATGCACGGCCTGGCTAGAGGTGCCAACTATCATGCCCCGGTGATCCATGTAACCACGGATCCGACAACTTTGGCGACATCTGGGGACATTGGGATGGTCTACCTCGTGTTCCCCATCGTCGGGAGTCAAATAGAGATTTACCATCTCTACGGGGTTAACCGAAGCGTACCCCAGACTGTCACTTGAGGAGTCATCCACTACCAGGCGGAGTCTTGGAGGGATCCCCATTTATGGGGGCATAAAGTCTCCAAGAGTGCAGTACGACGATGGAATTGGAAGGGCATGTTGTTTCTTCTTGTGTTGCCGCTGATTGCTCTTCTGGAAAGAGGCTGGTTGAGACAATGATGCCGAAGTAGTAATCACAGCTTCTGAGGGCTCTGGCTGATTCAGGCGTGCACGGATGATGCAATGGACGTGGGTGATCGCCTTGCAGGCCATCCGGTCATTATAATTCTGGGACCCATGGTTGGAAACCTACTGCCATTCACCTTCTTCACTGATACAACCATATGATCTCACAAAGACACTTGCCACTTGTGTTGGGGCTGGGCCCAACCTGACTATATTAGTGTCAATTTGGTCTTGGAGCCAGTCTTTGAACACTTTTCATCACTTGATGGTGTGCCCCGGGATCCAGTGATAAGGGCAGTAGTTGGGGTGATCAGTGATATGTGCCTCTTCTGGCTTCCGGCACTCAGGCAGCCGCACGATTCTCTGCTCTAAGGCACTGCGGAAGTAATCGGGGAACTGAGCCTCGTCAAATGTGTAGGTCTGATTCCTTCTGTTCAGAAGGGGGGATCTAGGAGTTTGACCCTGATGGGGTGATGGAGGAACATGTCGAGGAGGAGGAACTTGATTATCTTGCCTAGGTGGTGGCGGCGCGTTACATGGAGGCGCTTTCCGTTTTCGAGGTAGTTGCTGCTGGGCAGGAATATGTGCCTGTGGGGGCAGACCCCTATAAGGCTGTGGAGCTGGACTCACTAGTAGAAATTATAGCTACTTGGGTGCCTCTATCTGGGCCACAGCAGTGGGCTCGGCTCTGTAATCTCTCGTTGCTGGGATTACAGGAGGCAGCGGGCGTGCCTGACTGGCCTGTTGCAGGTCTTCTTCGAGGCACTGGGCCTTGTCTGAGAAGTCCCGGAAGTCTCCGGGGTAATTCTGAGTGATCAGAGAAGGAACCATCTCTTCCTTGACGTTCCCTACACACATTGTCAGTAATTTATCATGATTTAGTGGCATGTCAAGGTAGTATGTGAGCCCCTTCCATGGGGTGATGAAGTCCACGACTCGCTCATCGGGCCTTTGCTTGCACCTAAAGAGGTCTGTGATGTTCATCTTCCGGGTTGTGGAACTGAACTGGTAGAGGAACTTCCTGTGAAGGTCCTCCCAGCTAGTCACAGATCCGATAGGGAGCTGGCTGTACCATACGAACGCCAGCCCCTCCAGTGTCTGAACAAAGCAACGGATCTTGGCAGCCTCCTGCTACGCTAGAGTCCATAACATTGGCCCACACCTTAAGTTTAAGTGGGCCAGGTGCTAAGGTGGGTCTCATGTCCCATTAAAGGGGGAGAAAGTGGGGTTCTCAAATCCCAGAGGTGCTGGCATATCATCCACCCATACTGGGTACGGCTTGTCGTCTGGTGGGATTTCCACCTGCCGAGTTTCCAAATCCTCTAAGCGGGTGATGAGTGCTGCCATCAGATCGTCTGGACGCGGGTTCCTGTCCTGACTGGTATCCCTAACCACAAGCGCATTGTCAGGCTCTTCAATTCGGTATAAAATCTCAGAAGCTCATGGAGCGGTTGGTGGAGCGACCCCTGGGGCGGCGGGAGGAACCCGAGCGGGGTCTCTTGGGTGGTCACACCACTCAAGAGGGTTTGGTGAAACATATCATACCATCTTTACATGGGCTCTGGCCTCTCCTCTGTCAGCGAACATGGCATGATCGAGGTTTCCTGAGAGAATCTCGCCGAGGGGTAGTTTTTTCCGCCCCTACTGCCCCGCCCTAAGATTACCATAGTCAGGTCGCCGCTCTGCAATGCATTCGGCCAGAAGCTCGTCGACCGGCCTATTCTTCTAAGCAAGCAGTTGGTGCAGTGTGTCCTTCTCGAGATCTTCATCTGTCTTCTTCACTAAGGCAGACGGGTTGGAGAGCTTGACATCCCCAACGTGCTCTTTACCCTTGTTGACATTCTGGCTCAGTATTAATGCCTTAGTGGGTACGGGGAGACCTAGGAGGTTCCTCTGCTGATGAGTAATCCTCCCTGATGGGTCCAGTGGCGTCTTTTCCTCAATGGGTAATTCCCCATCAATAATTTCTAGATTTTTCCCCTCTCCTGACATATCATCCATGTTGACCACTGTTGCCCTCGAGGGCATGTCCTCAGAGCTGCCCAGTGAGTTGGTTTGCCGGCGAATCACACCAAAGAGAAGGGCAGTGTACTACCCCTAGCCACAGACGTGCACATGGGGGGTGGACTCCTTGATAACTTTTCAGAGTAATTGAAAACTCTAAATGCATTGTTGTTGGAGGTCCCTGTGGTGGCCAAGTGACTCGGGGTGCCGGACCGTGGGGAACATGGCCAGGTCGACCCGACGACATTGCTCGCTGATATCCTCGAGGTGTTATTGGATCCCAGGATAAGGCACTTGCTGGTGGAGAAGATGGGAGTGAGTCGCCCGAAGGGTCTGGCGGAAACATTCAAACTCTCCCAGGGTGAGCGATTCTGGTGTATCAAAATACAAACATATGACTGGACAAAACTTCTCAGGGAAGTGGCCTACTACAATGATGGTCTAGAAGCTCCATGAATTAGGTTCAGGTTTCGGACCTTGATGGCCCCGCTCATCAACTGGGAATGGCTGGGGAACTGGCAGCGATGCCGAGGCAGGCCACTGGGTCGGTGGGCTGGCAGGTGAAGAATACGGCGAGTAGGCCAATTGGCTGTCAAACCCTAGGTCATCCTCCAAGGTTTGCAGTGACCTGGCTGCCACGTCACGATAGGATGGACCGGCGAATGGGACTCCTATCACAGTGTCATTGCTTTCCGAGGGTGTGCTATGTCGCGGATCTTCCACCATCGACCCCCAAAAAAGCTATCTGCCGTCTCTGGCCAAGGTGAAAGGTGCTTCTGGAGAGGCCGATGGTGACTGCAAGTTCGATCCCTTGGGGTACACCAAGTCCTCATCTTCCTGGATATACCTTCAGAGGGAGGCGGGGATCATGTGGATCTCACATTCAGGGAGTACGAGGCTGACGCTCTGCGTCCCTATCCCATCCCTTAACCCAGAGGACTAAGGATAGGGCTCCATCGCTGAGTCGTACTCTACCTCGGAGTCTGAGAAACGGACTGGTCTGATTTCTGTCCGGCCTTCCCTGGCATTTCGCTTACGGCGACGACGTCCCGCCATCTTGCCCCTGGGTGGCTCCTCGAGGCAGGCCTGATTTTCATCACAGAGTTCTCTAGCCGCACCGGTACTAGTGTGGAGAGGATTGAAGGTCGGGGTGTAGGGAGCACCGGAGAAAATGTCAAAAGGGACACGGGGAGGACCTCAATGTGGGTGAGTGACCAGATATACAATGGATCCATACTCGTGGCTTGTGGTAGGGGACGTGACCCCATACCCAGTGTAGTGAGCACTGGAGAGAGCCCCACCTGGAGAGTTGCTATCACGGGGAAGCCCCTTACCTCCAGGCAGGCCTCCAGGCCGAGGTTGGAAGCAGGGAGGGCCCACACCTTCCAGAACAGTGGCACGGAGTAGGACTTCATGCTGGATGGCACTACCATGAATTGGTCTGTAGCGGCCATTGCCTGTATCGGTGACCGAGAGAGTCGACCAAACCTGTCAGTGGGGCAGTTTGGGCCTTGATCCGAATCAGGCATATAATTTCCCCTGCTCAACATGTGTGGGGTTTGATGATGGGAGTTAGTGGTGGCTCGGGCCACAGTGGTTGCTGACGTTGATGCCCCGGGGCGGGCATCCTCTTCTTCTCGTGCCCGACGCTGGTGTCGGGTCAGGTGGGTTAGAGCCAGTGGTGTGGGCACATGGATTGCCTGCTCCTTGGCCCGAGGAGTCGGGCAGTGGTGCTGACGTGGCCTAGCAGGGGTCCTTACCGTGAACCCTTGAAGCGAGTCTCTGATTGGGCCAACCTAGACATCCCCTACCTCATCGGCGTAGGGGAGGGACGTTTCAAGGCGTTCCAAGGATAAGCTCCCAAAACGGTTGAATGTCGGGGTGGGGAGCAGCGCCTCCCTGCGCGGCCCTCGAGGGCGGCGTTGGCGGTGAGGCACAGCTGCCTCGAGGTCCAAATGGGCCATGTCCCTAGTGGGGATGACCCCCTCCTCCTCATACCTATACACAGGGTCGTTGATCACCCTCCATTGGATAATCTCTGATGGGGAGAGGGGGCATGAGCGACCAGCAGTCGTGGTGGTCGGAGCAGCTGTGGAAGAGGCGGAACCGCGCTAGGTGGACGCGTTGGTACTTCCCCTACCCCTGAGCCGGTGGGTAGGTGGTGATCAAGCTCTAGATGCAGCGATCTGATTCCTAAAAGCAGGGACATGAACCCATTAACACTGATAGGAAAAGAAATCGACAACCATTAGCCTAGCGTCATGCCATATTCCGTGGTCAGTAAGAGGGATCCAAGCTGACAACGTCGCAGAACTGAGTGCTCAACATCCTGACTGCCTCAACCCCTGGCAGGATTCAAGTCCAAATGCTGGACGCCCAGACCTGGTGACATGCTAATCTTCTTATTCCCCAAATGCTACCAGTCTCTATATTGAGGATAAGATATTCACATCAGGTTCACCATTTTCTATTTCCGACGCTTTCCGTCGGGGTGCGCGTGTGCGCGTCTATCACACAGAGGACACGCGGCTTGTTTCCCCGCATTTATGCTTTCCAAAGGCAGGCGGCATTCACTTCTTATCCAGGGTCGTCTGCTCCTTGATTGAAACCGGGATGATGGGATGTCAGTTCCTCCTTCCATGGATTCCTCCTCATAACTTTTCACCTAGTCCAGGTCTCCCTCATAGATTTAAGACGTGGTCGTGAAACTCTTCTCAATTCCATATCTTCATGGACACCAGTTATTACACTACTTCCATCGAGATGCTCCAAGGGGTCTGGTCAGGGCAGCAACCTTCAGTTAGGGGAGTGGTCACGCTGAGGAATCATTAGCGTGTCTTAATGCTAGGGGATTGTCATGTCTGTCTTATGTCCCTTATTATAGGGCTTATCGAGGGCGCAGAAGCCCGAGGCATCCCACATCAAACGTGGGGAATTGTATTCCATTGTCATGTATCTGATGTTTTCCTCAGCTTTCCTTGTTTAACACGGGGTAAGTCGCGAGTTTAACGTCTGGAGGAGATGGATCAGACTGATCGAAACCCTGAGAGTGGATCAGATTAAAGAACCCCTGGAGGGAACACCGATGTTGGGGCCGACACGTGGGTGGATTCCCGAATGCTGTGGAGTGGAATGAGGTGGCATGATCCCACCGGGATGTGGTGGCCCGAGTAAGAATCAGGATGGGTGATCAAGTGAAAGGGGTTTGAACCTCTTGGAGGCTTCCTACATACCATGCCTTTACATGGATCAAAGTCCTCGTAGTTCGGGATGATACGGTGGGACACCTGAAAGGGAGACTAATAAGAATGAACACATGGATGGGTCCCAGAGGGAGTAAAACCTCCAGGTTGTGGCATGAGCTTCCCGAGGCATATGGGCTTGAGGGAGAGGTTAGGATGAGACATGCGTGTTGGGGCTTGAACCTCATGGACGATTCCTACGTATCCCTATGGAGGGGAATCAAATTCTGTGTAGTTTGATAAAATACAGTTTAATTTCATGCAGGACGGGGCATTTGGGGCTTATGCTCTGAGATAGCCCAAGGATATGGGGTCGGCGAACCGAAGTGAAGAGGGACCTAGGGTCCAGATGGATGGGGATTACTCTCTGTGACGGCCCATGGTTGTGGGGCTTGAACCTCATGGAGGCTTCCTAGGTAGCTTGCCTTAGCACGGATCAAATTCCCCGTAGTTCAGGATAGATGGGGCTTACACTCTAAGGCGGCCCACAATGATGGATGGATGGGTCTTACGCTCTGAGGCGGCCCACAATGGTGGATCGATGGGGCTTACACTCTGAGGTGGCCCACAATGGTGGATCGATGGGACTTACACTCTGAGGTGGCCCACAATGGTGGATCGATGGGGCTTACACTCTGAGGTCGCCCACAATGGTGGATAGATGGGGCTTAGGCTCTGAGGTGGCCCACAATGGTTGGTGAACCAACATGAAAAGGTTGGAATGACCGGGTGGTGGGCTTGAACCTCGTGGAGGCTTCCTACGTATCCCTGTGGTAGTAAATCAAAGTCCACGTAGTTCAGGTGTAAAATTTAACATCATGTGGGACGAGGGCATACAGTTTAACGTCATGTTGGACAGGGTTTGGTGTCACAGTCAATGATTACTCTAATCCCAAGTGATTCATGCTCGGTGTGAGAAACAAGAGGCGGCAGAGACCTGATGATCACGTCGTGAAGGGTGCGTCCGTGGGAAGCGAAGAGGGGCTTATGCGTTGGGTGGCCCATGGTGGTGGGACTTACTCCAGGATGGAGGCCTGAGGGTGACAAAGTGCAGAGGGAGAGGGATTTAGGACTGAAGAAAGGAGGAGTCCCACTTCCCATCATGCTCCCCGCTGGACCTGGCGGTGGGGAAGTACGGAGGTGCATGGGTGCTACGTTCAGCAAGAGGGTCTAGGGGCTTACACCAAGAAGTTTGCCCTTCCCCGCGGACAAACGCCACTCCGAGAAGGTGGATATCATCCCATGTGGGGGGTGATCCCATCCCCGTGGAGACGAGCGGCGTAAAGAATGTCCGATCCGGGGGGACCCTGTGTGTGAGGCATGGGGCCAGATCACAGTTTAACGTCATGTGTTGAGGACAAGGTGCTTGGAAGTTTAACGTCCCGCAGCTCAGACGAGGTGGGTTTAATCCGCAACCCTAGGACTTACATGACCGGTACCCTCTACTCCTTATGGGAGGGAAGGTACCGGAAATTCCGTTCTAAGGGGGTGTTGTAGAGCGAACCATCGAGGGGCCACGTTAGCATGGCTATATGAAGAAGCAATATCCATTAGTGTTCCTATGTGAAGAAGCATGAGGAAAATCAACACAACGGAAAAAACCGCCCAAGGGACCTTTAGGTTACTTCGTATGATCCTGGAAGGTCGTACGGGAAAACAGCGCATGGTGTGTATGCCCAGTGTGTGTTCCCAGGGCATCTAGAAGGAGGACATCGGGCGCCTACACAGAGAGGCACCCAGGGAGCACCAAGGTGAGGGGTCTTGGGGGTTTCACGCAAAGAAATGGTTGGCATACAAAACACAGGGATGTCGCATAATTGGGGAAGAGGGTTTGTGTGTGACTAGTAGGATCGTTCACAAGGGATATAAATCGCGCACGATTGGAAAAGGCCACACCCAAAGATAAGGTCGTACCCAGTGAAAGGGATTTCACGCAATTGGAACGTTTTACGCACAACAGGAGGAATTACGCTCCAGGGAAGAACCCTAAAGGGTTTGGAATTCTATTAAAGCCGGTGGGATTGTGCGCAAAGGCGGATCCAGGGGTGAGTTGGCACGAAAAGGATCAGTACCTGAAGGCCATCTTGTGCGCGTGGAAGTCCAATTTCGCACATGAGATACGGTTTGAATTTCTCAACCCCAAAACGGAAGGGATCTCCTTCTATTTATAGGCACCCAGCAGTGCAAAATTCAGGGTGGTGTGCAAAACTTGCGCGCCAGATATGGCGGCGCTGAAATTGAACCGCACGAGTGCGGGCACGCAATTATTACGCGGCTGCGCCGGGGACCCTTCGTGAATCCTGGACCCTTTCCATGCGGCACAATTTTTCACGTGCATTCCCTTTTTTTCTACGCAACACTTTTGGGCCCTCCAGACCGGGTCTCCGGGTTCGAATATGACTTATCTTTGTCACTTCAAAACTTCTTTTAGTAATTAAGAACTTTTTGGCATCTACAGAGACGCCACTAGAGCCGAGGTTCAATCTCATGACCCACATGTTGTGTGACTGCACTAAGCCTTGGTGGGGTGTTCTGATTCAGGCTGGTCGACACCAGGGTATGTTCTAAGCGGACTTCCAAATATCCTTATTTGACTAATTTTCCCCATATACCTTATGAATTAATCACATTATGGGTTTCATTCATCTTCAGTAAGGTGATGATTTAGTGATGGAATACTCATCTAGCTTCACTGAATTACAATGTTTCGCACCAAACTTGTTTGGTTATGAGATGACCACTACAAGGCATTTCAACGATGGTATTGAATGTTCCATCCGCTCATAGGTAAATGTATTTAGGATGACCTTCATTTCAGAGATAGTGAACCAGTACCTTATCATGGAGAGGAACATGAGGGAATTATGCGATATGAAATAGGGCAGTCCATCTTCCAAGCGGTCTAGTATTTTATCCATGGGTAGGAAGTGACATTTCAAGGCTACATATGGGGGTTGTACCAACTAGATGGTATGCACTGATATCTATGTGGTGTGTCACTAGTGTGTAAGTCTAGGCCATAAAAAAATCCCTAGTGTAGGAGGAACCCGATCGAATGTTGGGATTGTAGTGGGATGGGTCATCTCCATCATTTATGCTGATATTTTCTTCCAGTTCCAAGTGAGTGGGGATCAACACCATCACTAACTTCTGGTGATGGATTTGTGACTCATCATTAGGAATTAATTTTGTCTTATACTCTCCGAACAAGACAAACAAGTGTTCATAGTCAAGGAATTTATGTCTCGGAGTTTTAGCGACAGTAGATTGGACCTTCTAAGGCTACTCAGGAAACATCTCAAGGTTGTGATTCAATCCATATCAATGCAATGCATACTATTCTAGATTATTAGATTCCTAGGTCATCTATAGTTATAGGTACTATTCTGGTAGCCTGTACTTTAGTATCATCCTTATTCGATATGGTTTCATCGCACTCTTTTCTACATGTTTCATATTTGGAAAGTATGATCTTAGTGATAGAATACTCTAGTGGTGTTATGACTCTTGAAATGCCATTAAGAGTTACAGTTGAGGGTATATTATAATTCAAGGATTCCACCATTAAGATAAATGGGTACCATTTTTTATGGAGTTTTTTCATCCTCAAGATGACTATCTTCAACATCATTCTCAGTATGGACTGTCTTGTGCCTTATCAAGCCCGGGCAGATTGATATCTTCATCAGGTATTTTCACATCAACTGATGGTAGCATGTATATATATAAGGGTGTATAGTATATCCATGAAATCCAAGCTTTACTAAAGCATATTGAGCTAGGTGGAGTGACATATCTAATATCTGATCTCTTTATGAGTAATCAAGGAATGTAGCTCATGGAATTCCCTCCTGTGGTAGATCGTTTCAAGGACATCTTCCCTAACGAATTATCTAGCTTACCTCTTAATAGAGAGCTCAAGTTCACTATTGATATTGTGATAAGTGCGGCACATGTTCCCATTCATCTATATAGGATGGAACCTATAGAGATCCAACAACTCAAGAAGCAGCTTGAAGACCTAGAGGATAAGGGTTTTATCTGACCCAACACATCACCATGGGTTACATCAGTCCTTTTATCCCAGAAGGTGGATGGAACCCTAAAATTCTACGTGGATTACCACCGAATGAACTAGGATATGATGAGGAAGTGGTATCCACTTTTTTATACTGATGACCTCTTCAAATAGCTCTGAGGAGTAACTATTTTATCTAAGATCAATTTGATGTCAAGCTACCATCAGGTTTGTGTGAGGCCATCACACATACCATGTACATCATTTTGGAGAAATTACATCTTGTAAGAGTATCTAGTTATGTCGTTCATTCTAACAAATGTTCTAGTAGTCTTCATGGCTCTGATGAATCGGGTTTTCCACATATACCTTGATTCATTGGTGGTAGTATTCGTACATGACATCTTAGTGTATTCTCGCACCACAAACGACCATGAAAACCATCTTGAGATTGTGTTGATTACACTAAGAGAGCACCATATATATGTGAAGCTAGGTAAATGTCACTTTTTGATTAATAAGGTTCACTTCTTAGGTCGTATCATATCTGAGGTAGGCATATCTGTTGACCCTGAGAAGGTGAGTGTGGGGGTTTTCAAAGAAAAATACAAGAATGTGTTTGACATATGCTGCTTCTTAGGGATGGTTGGATACTAAAATTGATTCATCAAAAAATTCTCATGCTAGGAAACACTACTTATGAGCTTGATTAAGAAGGGTGTGAAATTTGACTGGATTGATTCTTGTGAGAAATATTTTCAGGAGTTAAAGGGGATGCTGATTTCAGTGTTGATCCTAATTCTTCTAGATCTGGGGAGAAGATATATAGTTTACTATGATGCATCATGGATTATTCTAGATGTATTGATGATATAGGGTGATCAGGTTGTAGAGTATAGGACTTTCAAAATGAGGCCTCATGAGAGGAACTATCCTACGCATGACCTCGAACTAGTGGAAGTAGTTCATTATATTCATTTTTGGACGCACTACTTGTTGGGTGAGTAGTTTTTCATTTACATGGACCATAAAAGTCTCAAATATATCTAAAAAAATGAGACTTGAATTTTGAGGCAGTATAGATGGGTGGAATACCTATAATCATTCGAATTTGATCTTTCTTACACACCCAGAAATGGAAATGTTGTAGTTGAATCCTTGATACAGAAGATTCAAACACAATCCATCAAGGAGTCCAATGGTGAGTGGAAGATAATAGCTCTATTATCTGATATAAATCTTGAGGTTCAATAATAGCATCGACATCCATTTCTAGTAGCTCTAGCAGTGAAATCCTCCCTTATGGAGCGGGTTCATATGAGGGAGTTATCTGATCGTGAGGGCCATGTTTTGAGGGAGAGTGCCACAAGTGAGAACCCAAATCCCTTTTTTGGGTTTATGATAGAAATGATACCTTACTCTTATGTGGGTTTTTTGGGTCGGTTGCCTTCAGATATTTGAGAAGGGATGATTAGAGAATCTCATATGTCTATCAAGACAAATCATCCTAATCTTACCAAGATGTATTGAGACTTTAATTTTCAATATTAGTGGCCAAGTATGAAGAGACATACTGTTGAATTTATTACTCGATGCTCAACCTATCAGTAGGTGAAGGATGAGCATCAACAACCGGTGGGAATTATACAGAATCCATCCATTCTTGAGTAAAAATGGAATGATGCCACCTTGGATTTCATGATGAGTTTTTCTAGATCCCATCGAGATAGTGATTTAGTACGGATGATCATCGAAAGGTTGACCAAGGATACACTCTTCCTTCAGATCTGGGAGACCTTCTTTATTGATTAGTTAAGAATTCTATAAATCCTGGAGATAGTGCGCCTTCTAAGGGTTCTATGTTCTATCATTTCAGACAAAGATTCATGTTTCAATTCACGGTTCTGGAAATGGTTGCAGAAGGCAATGGGTTTACATGTTCTCTTGAGTAAAACATATCACCCTTAGATAGAAGGGTAGTCTGAGCTAACAATATGGGTTTCATAGGATATGATTCGAGCTCGTATTCTTGATTTTGGAGGTTCATTGGAAAAGCATATTCCTCTAGTTAAGTTTTCCTACAACAATATTTTTTAGGAAACAATTCATATTACTCCATGCGATCCATTTATAGTATACCATGTTGTTCACCTATATGCTAGATAGAGGTAGGTGTGGAAACTCTACTAGATCCTTATCTTGTTCAAGAGACTTTAGAGCAGGTCTTGATGATTCATAAGCGTATGTCTATAGCACATTCTAGGAATAAGTCATATGCCAATCGTTATTGTAGAACTCTAGAGTTTGATGTGGGACATCAGGTCATTCTAAATTTTTTTCCTAGATTGGGTCATATACAAATCTAGAGATAGGGTAAGTTATCACCTCAATATTTTAGTCCTTTCAAGATAGTGGAGAGAGTCGAGATGATAGCCTATCAGTGGTAGTTACCTCAGAGGTAACATACCATAAATGATGTATTTCGTGTGTTGTAGCTTCTATAGAATCATCCTAAACCATATCATTTGTTTAACCCTGATGATTTGGAGCTGGAGGTGGATGTGTCATTTGACAAGCATCCAATATGTATAATTGATCAGAGCACGAAGACTCTCTAAGACAGGTCAGTTCCTTAGGACTGGGTGTTATGGCAGCACAGATGTGTTCAAGAAGAGACTTGGTAGTAGGAGGTTGATGTATACGTATAGTGGATGGATATTTTCATAGAAGACATTTTACCACCCTTAGAAGGGAAACTCAGGGATGAGTTGTTTTAAGAAGGGGAGTTTATAATGCCCTGACTTTTCTCAAAGGTAAAACCCATTTTTTTTGTTTAAAATATTTTTTTTGGTTCTAATAATGATTCCTAGTGAATTCAAGGAGGTCTCAGGTGCGTCAAGGGCTCATTCATAGCTTAAATCCCCAAAATTGAAAGAGCTAAAGTGGGATGCATGGTTAGTATAAACTATACTTCCTAGCCTTCATAGTTTCCCTAAACCATGAGGTTGTAGACAGTGGGAAGCTTGGATCCACATGGTTTGTCTGCAACCATGTGGCCCCAGGTGCATGATCGAGTGGTAATGCATAGGTTTGGGATATAGTAATTTTTCATGGTTTTCACACTATTAGATAAAAATTTTTCCTAACCATGTGGATTTCCCCTTAGGAGTAGAACATGGCACAAAGTTGGTGCATGATTTGGACAACTATGTGTCCAAACTGTGTGCCCTTGTTTTTGTGGGTGAATTTACAAATTTTCCCCTATTAAATGATTTAAAACATTTCTTTATTTTTTTCTCCTTCTTCTCTAGTGGCTTCTTCTTACTCCAAACACGATCTCCTCCTATTTCAAGATCTAGGGACCAATCCACCTCTCTCATTTATCATCTGTTTCTCTCACCATCGGATCCATTGAAAATATCTCACTAAGATCCTTCTTACTCTTCCTTCTATTTCAAGTTCTTCTTATTATATTTTATATTATCTTAGTGTAATATCATTTGAATCATTCTTATAAAATTTGAGGGTTTCTTCAATTTCTTCTAACCTAGCTCAAATCAAAGGTCGACACTAGATGAGGGAAGCTCTATGATAATAAGGTAGGTGGTATAGGTTATTTCCCTTCATTTTTCTTTGTTATATATAATGCTTCTTCATGCCATGATCCAGATTATTTCTGATGCCACCTTTAATTTTATAACTTAACTAAACTAAACTCCTCACCTTTCCTTTAGCAACCTGAGTTAGCAGTTAATTAACCCCTTGGGTTGATCGCTTTGATTAATGTCACCCTAATGGGTGTGCTTCTTCTTTGAGCCTTAAATTACCCTTTTTCTAAATTTCCTTATACCCCTTGAGGGGTTTTTCCTCATGATAGATTCCTTGAGTTGTTAATTGAGTTGAATAGGGTGAAGATCCATGATTTAGACCCTTATACCTCAATACACAAGTGAAATTGTTGATCTAAGATAAGTGATAAAGTTCTTGTACTTCACCACCTTGTTCTATGAAGGGTTTCCCTAATTAAATTCCATGGACACATGGTAAAATAATGTTTTAAATGATTTTTATGTTAAATGATATGACTTTTATAACCAATTCACATCCTCATCTAGTCCCATGGGCAATACAATGGGTCCCGAATTAAGGACCCATTGAACAATCTCAATGTTCCTCATTGTTAGAATTTTTTAATGATTTGTAAACACACTAAGGGAAAAACTAGATATTCCTAGGATGATTTCATCGTGCATTTTCTATTTTTTCCTTCATATGAGTGACATCGGTTCCCTAGGGGAGTCCCCTTGGATGGGATTGAGGGAATTATGGTTGTATCATGCCATGAGAGTGACTTGGGCCCCTACTTTTGATACCAGGTACAGACTCGAAGGATAGTTCTTGACATTACCACCACATACTAGGAGTGACACTTGGGACTTAATTCTTGGATCGCCTTCAATGGAATCCCTAGAATTTGGATATATTATGATCCCCTCAAGTGATACATGGAAATTCACTCTGATGTTCCATGGATGCACTACAAGAGAATCGTCGTTTAGCGGCGGTTTTTTTTTTTGCGTTTCGCGGTGGTTTAAACTGCTGCAATATGGTTTGGTGGAAGTTTATATAAACTGCCGCCTAATACGGCGTCTCCAATCTATTAGCGGCGGATATTTCTATTTCATGGCGGTTTAAGGAAAGCGTCATAGCTGCCTCATTTCGCGGCGGTTTTTACTGAGTTTAGCAGCAGTTTTTACGAGCCCTTGACATCAGTTTATTCACAGTGGTTATAACCGATGCGAATAAACTCATATCCAGCGGCCTTAAAACCGCCACTGAAGTAATGAGAACCGCCGCAGAATGAGCCCCTATGATGCGACTATTTAGCGGTGGTTAAAACCACCGCCAAATGTAATTTTTTTTACATTTCGCGGTGGTTTTCACGGTTTAGAGGCGGTTTAAACCACCGCCAATGTACATTTCGCGGCGGTTTAAACAGCCGCTAAAAGCTAACCAGAAAAAAAAATTCTTCCGCTACACAACTTCCCTAAAAGAAAAATCAAACCAGCAATACCATATTGTACATACCAACAATAAACACAAAACATCAACCTAGGAAATTGGTATAGAATAAATTAAGAAAAATAAGTAAACATTGACATTCTATATAATAATGAACCATATTTCACATACCAACATACAACATTGACATTCTATATAAGAATGAACTATAATATATTTTATTCCTCTTAACTAGGATACAATATATTCCCCTCTGAGGTTCAATCCCAACATCAAGAAACATGCTATTATTCTTATGCGATAATAATAATATTAATAACTTTTACAAAATACCATAGTTAAAGACTCTAGTATTAGACTCTTTATATAGTCCTTAATTTTAGATACCCCTCCTAGTATCACAATATCATATCCACCTTCAAGTTGTATGCCCCAGCCTCTTAAGAATTCATCCATTATCATCATACCAACATATATGATATTGAAAACAATATATGGGCCCTCTAATAGGTGTAATCCACAACCATACCTTCTCCAAATTAGTCATTGAAGAACAAGATGAAACTGAAATGGAAACTCGTGATAAATTCAAACACTATCTATTTCTAGGTACCTTTCACAAAGTGTTCCCCTTCACAAAAAGTTAAGATTCTTGAAATATTTCTATTTAAATTGAACATAAATGGTATGATGTATCCCACTAATCATTAATAAACTATATGTGTTATGATTCTATTTATAGATATTCATAGGATGCTCATCGTATGGGCCTGATCCCAACAATGTAAACACCTACAACCTCTTTGTATGGTGAAAAATGAATAATTTCCTAACTATGTGGCCTTAAAAAAATGAATCATAAACATGTATTATATGTATGATTAACCTAAAAAACATATATTTTCATATCAAAAAGGACATCCATACCAAATATTCATATATATGGAAGCCCATCGGAGGTTCTCATCAAAAAATAGATAACCTAATGTGAATCCATTAACATGGAATTGGATTGATAAACTATGTACTCTTACATTTGATGATGTATTGATGGGTTTCTTCATTGTGTTTCCTTTTCAATACCTTCATCACATCCTTCAATTAAAATTGAATCACCAAATGCACCAATTATGTTCAAGACCAAAAACAAGATGATAGTACCCATAAAGAACACAATGGTGAGGCATGAAAACAATTTTTATGTCATACAAAGGACTCAATTTCTATGAATATATTTCTCGATACCCTGACATACATTGTCTCCTACCCTTGTAAAATGAGTGCATGATGGTTCACACCTTATTTCAGGAATACCATCTAAATGGATCTATCCTGACATTATATGACACCCATGGTAATCTATAGAAAAAAATTCCCCACAGGTTGTCCAACTAAAAATATTATATGGAAAAACCATTGGTCTATAATTTCACATACAACCTTTTTGTATCCTTTCAATAGATCATGAGAACACGTTCTTCTCTTATCATATTGATTTGGATAAATATGTCCACCATAAAGTAGAAATCACCTTAGAACTTCATTATGAGTATCATGTTCAATATAGTAATTTTTATTAACATGTGACCTTGAGTACTTAAGAAGATATATAGGGTGTTTTTCCCTATTGTCTATACTCAAGCATCTAAAAGTTGATCCCACTGGGGATATCCAACCACTGACACTCAAGAGTATATTTATTCCCCAACTAGTTTAAACACCCTTGAGTCCCATTAGAATATCTAGGTAATATACTAGGGATGGTTACAATGCTCTAATATCTAAAAGCATCAGAATATATCCTAAGTGTCCTTTGTGACTATAAAATTACAGTGGAAAACATAACCCACATGGGTGGGGGAATTTTTTATCATTTTTTCCTCATGGTCATATCTAGTATCATTCATCCTATGGGATCACACCCAAATTAATGATATCCTTCTTACAATGTAAATATGTGTTTCTTATTGGTGGTAACACATTAGTATATTTCTTCAATGTTAACCCAATTGATGTTGGGAAACATGATTCTATTGAGTATGAAACAGGTGTGGATGAATCCACTACCCCCTCACTACTAAAAAATAGTAAAACCATATCAACATAAGAAAATATTACTTAGTTAAAATTCAAAATAGTATAACATGTGAAAATCAATATTAAATTTCTATAGGGAAAAAACCCATTATGTATGGTGATTTGGTTGGTGTTATCATACCTCATTTATTTAATATTATATAATAATAGTAGACTAATCAATCAATAAAGGTCGATCTGAGATGTCCAACTTGATTAGGATCAAATAAATTGATGCAAATTACCACAACATTAATGTTTTATCTATAGTTACCTTCATGGGTTATATATCTCAATCAATATAAGGAAATTATCCCAATGGTATTTTAGGATGTAGTATCTTAGGAGTCGGTGGATTCCTTCAATTCTCATATGGATTCCATTGAGTTTTGATGTGAATGAGTACAACCTTATTGGAATTCATATCATGAGTGTGTGGATTCAAATCCTATACCACCCATATTTGGAACCTCCATCTTATTGATATTCGATATAATGGAGGATCTATATAAGTATATTAGGTGTTTTTAATCCCAATATGTCGCAATGTTTGGTTCCCTAGAACAAAGACAGGATTCACTACAGGAGACACACCGTTTAGCGGCAGTCAATTACCACTCACAAGGGCCTCCCAGTAAGACAAATTACTAGGGCCTCACCAAAGTGTCCACAACACTATCACATTGATCACTATGAAATGACCCAATTTGATCAACACGTCAACAATGGGTTTAACTCCTAGCCATCCAAAATCTCGACTACCAATTCAAACACAGGCCTAAATGGAATGATGTATACAACACACGATAAATAAAGACATAAAAAGAAACATCAGAAATCAGTAAAATGCATAAAAGGAAACATGAGAAATCAAGGAAATTTTAGGACATGAAAATGTTTGGTGGAAACTATGTGCCACAAATGTTACATATACAAACAAATTGTTCCCATATTTGTTCAACACATAAACAATACAACTACTTAGGGTCCGATGATGAATCGTCACCCTCTCCACCTTCATCACCACTTTCTGTAGTCACCTGTAAGAACATTATATTGAAAATTAAATAAGGTTGCATGTTTATATTAAAACATAAAACCAATAAAAGTTATAAAACTAAATTATTTTGATTTTTTGTGATTTACCTACATACCACCATTCAATGCACTACCACCAGGGGCATATCTGCTCATATGCTGACGTATTTCAATCAACTCTTTCTACAAAGCAGATATTTGATCCCCCTGCTAGTGAACTGTGTTTCGTAGAGAAACAATCTCTTTCTGAGCATCTCTAGGTATGTGTTAACTAAAGCCAGGAGTAGATGCAGATGCCATCCCCAGTGTCCTACTAAAAACCTCAGATGGTACGGGTCCCAAACCCATCCCACACACTCTACTAGGATGCTCCTTCCCAAGGACTTTAGCAACCGGGTCATCTTGGGAGACTGAGTAGGACTGCGTGGGATTGGCATCCCATAGTTCTTTAATTTTTACCTAAAAATCAAATATCAAAATATATTAACACAGTAAAAACTAATAATAAGTTATTATAATAAAAAATTGACTTCATACCCCAACTCCTTTAGCAGGCTCATTAACAAAACTTCCATCTGATTTCTTGTGAACATCCAACCACAGTTCAGTTCGGGATGCTTCGCTCCCCAAACTATGTGACTGCATTAAGAAAATATAAATCAACAATTCAATATATTAAATAGATAATACTATGTTATAAATATTTAAACTAATTAAAAGATTACCAATGTTGTTCGGCTGCTAGAAAATATTTTTGAGCCCGCAGTGTGAGGGATGACTTGCTTAGCCCGGTTTGATGCATTTTTTCATGAGAGATCCTGAAATAAATAAAATTCAATTTAATAGTAATGTATTCAATGTCATGTACACTTCATATACATTTATAAATGTAAAATGAGGATAATATAATAATATATATTTCAATACCATCCGCTTCTCATCACGATGTCTGTCAACAAAAACTTTCCACTGTTTTTTCAGTACTCCACTGGGTAGCTTCTCATACATTTGTTGAATAGTCAATGAGGTATAGTTAACATCACACCACAATCTCCATTTTACATCTTTCCATTTCTTACCTAGAATATTCAACATCCACTTCTGTGCTATCACATTAGCAACTGTAAAGTGGAAGAACATCTGTATACAGAAATTCATTTTGAACATACTAGTAACATGACATTCAATTAAACAATAATGTAATAAATTTACCTTTATTTGAGAATCAAAAACTTCATTTTTACATCTTGGAGGCATATGTCTCCAATCATCATATGAAATATGAAGTGAAATGGGCTCTGCTGCCAGCTGGCCTAGAATCTGGCCAAGTAACCCCGCGACGTCATCCGTCGGGACCCCATAAGAATCAAATGGCATGACTATCTTTTCTACAGTCATATTCGAAACATCTGAACATTTTATGTTTTTCTCCATGGTTTCATTTTTTTCATCTTCAATGAGCAAACAATTAGTATAAACAAATTAAATAAATTTATTTAATTAAAATTTGTACCTATGACAGTGACACTCCAGTATGCCCGTGATGAACTGGAAGGGGCATATCGCTGCCCCACTACTGAGGCTCCTGAAGGGGGAGTCTATGACTTTGCAACTAATGGGACATCCAAAGACGGTGTGAGAGATGGTGCAGGGGGAGATGGTGTAGGGGTGTCAGCAGCAGGTGCCTCAGATGTCGTGGGGAGGGAGCCAGATTGATCGTCATCAATCGCGAAACTAGATGAAATGTTGTACTGCTTGCTCCATGGAATTCCTATCATTTAATCAAATAAAATTAAGTTCAGAATATATATTTCAAAAAAAATATGCAGAAAAAAAATTAAAAATGATAATAGATGCCCAATACTATCAGACAAAATATATATAACTATGATATTGAATGACTGCAGAAATGAAACAAGTGGTTGATGAATAAATAAATAATTTTACATACAATCATTTTCCCCTTCAATCATGTCGGTTTCCTACTCCATTTCTTCATCCAATTCATTCATCCTTGCTAGACTAATATTTTCAATATCATGATGGACAAATAATTCTGCTTCCTGTTGTTGATTAAATTCAATTTCAGAAGTCAAATTTTCCACTTCATCACCCATATCATACAAATATATTTGAATTACGTGAGCAACTACACTCCACCCTTCATCGACAACATCATTCACATAATATACCATTTTTTCTTGTGATGCTAAGATATATGGATCATGCAGTTCATGATCACCAACATCCATCAAATGAGAGAAGTTCACAGAAGTAAATTGCAAGGAATCTCTTTAAACACCTCTGATAATATCAACCCATTTTCATTTGAATAAAACAATAGAAAAAAGTCTGTGGTAGTTTAATTCAATAATATCATGCATCTTTCCGTAGTATTCCAATTCAGAAAATGTAAATATACCACTATTCTATGTTTTCAAACCCACTTCTCGATCGACTATACGAAATCTAAAGCCATTCACATTATAAGCGTTGAACTTTCTAACTTGTTTTAGAGGACCTCTAGTAAGAAACTTCAAATCTTATGAAACCTCTGTGCGAGTATCAGTATTCATGATCTAAAAAAAGAAATATACTTTATTAGATTTACAAAATGTATGTGTCAAACTAATATTCGTACTTATTACAATATTTATGAACTTACACGTCGTGAAAACCATTCTATAAGATCTTTATTAAGAGATTTAGTTATATCTTTCTCATTTCATGTTCAGCCTCTAATTCGTCTCTTTATTTGTATCCTAAACTCTTCAATAAATGGATCTACAATTTCACTATTCATCATCACATATCTATGTGCCTGTAATAATTCCAATTCAGTCAGTGTCACATTTTAGGTCCTCCCAACTGATTGGCCAGTAGCAGGAAATATTTTGGATTTCTTATGTATTTGAGATTGAGTTGATGTGTCGTCAACACGTCCAACTCGATTAAATCTTGTCTCAATATCATCCAAGTATCAAGAACAAAAGGTAAGACACTCCTCATCCAAATAGACTTCAGCAAAAGAGCCTTTTGGTTGAGCTTTATTTCTCACGTATGATTTCAAATACCCAAGATATCTGTGAAATAAAATAAACATAATTATGCATTTAATTAAGTACCAAAAATTGTTTACTTAACTGAAAAACATATAAATAAAGTACCTCTAAATTGGATACATCCATCGATAATGAACGGGGCCTCCTAATTTAGCTTCCTCAACCAAATGCACAGTTAAATGCATCATTACAATAAAAAACGACGGAGGAAAGATCATATCCATTGCACAAAGGGTCAATACAAACCTCTCCTGGAGGTTGTCAAGCTGAAATGGATGTATAGATTTCTCACATAGTTGTCTGAAAATGTGCAGAATTGGAGTACAACAGCAGTAATTTTTTCAGGTAATAATGTACGCAATGACGATGGTAGTAAATGTTGTAACAAAATATGTGAATCGTGACTTTTCAATCCATGTAAATTACGATTATTCAAGTCAACACACCTTGAGATGTTACTTGAATACCCATCAGATACCTTTAAATTCTTTAAAATTCGAAGGAATGTATCTTTATCCCTATTTTTCATTGAAAAAATTATCGGAGGATACTTTTCATTCTCATCTGGCCAGAGATAACGTTTTATGTTCATTACTTGTAAGTCTTTGCGAGCACTGAGATGATCCTTTGACTTTCCATGCTCATTAAGCACTGTGAAAATCAAATTTTCACATACATTCTTCTCAATATGAATCACATCAAGATTATGTCGCAACAATTTAAATTCCCAATAAAGAAGTTTGAAGAATATACTTTTTTTCTTCCATTGTTGCATTCCTATTTCGCTTGACGATTCACTTCAGACCCATTTTCCATTATCATTCAAATGATGAACCTTCCCAAATTATGTTTCAACATTTTCAAGTTGTGTCAATATTTTAGAACCAGTTAAAAACTTCGGAGGTGGTCTACGATCAATGGAACCATTAAATTTTGATATGTTCAGCCGAAATCGATGAGATGCATCGAGAATTATTTAATGACACAAGAAGAACCATTTTCTATTGTGAGGTAGTCGTTGGGATCAAAATAAAAGTTACAAATAGGACAAGCCAAACCCGTGTAAGTGTTCCAACCAGATAAATTCCCAAGCCCAGGGAAGTCACTAATGGTCTACATTAAAGAATCATGCATGTTGAACATTATTTTAGAAGAAGCATCAAATGTATCATCATCATTGCTCAATAACTTCTTCAATTATTCAATCAAAGGCTGGAAGTATACATCAATATCATTTCCAGGAATTTGTTTTCCAGGAATAATCATCGAAAGGATAAAATATGTTTGTTGCATCACATCCATAGAGGCAGATTATAAGGGATCGAAACAACTGGCCAAATACTATAACTGGTACTCAAAGTCCCAAATGGGTTGAATCCATCGGCAGCCAATCCCAATCGAACATTCCTAAGATCAGCTAAGAAATCGAGATGTAATGAATCAAATGCCTTCCACGATTGGGAATCTCTTGGATGTCTCATTAACCCATCATTATTATTATCTACATAATGCCACTTCATTTATTCAACGGTTTTTGAGGACATGAATAATCTTTGCAATCGAGGCTTTAAAGGAAAGTAACGCAAAACCTTTGCAGGTGTGTTCCTTTTCTTTTTCTCCATGAAATTATGTTCATTCAGACTTCCAACATCACCCTTTTCCTGCCATCTAGAAGAAGAACATTTCTTGAAATTTTGTCTACTTGAATCCTCTCCCCAATAAAGCATACAATCATTGGGACACACATGTATTTTTGTATATGTCAGACCAAACTTGTTAACAACTTTTTTCATATCATAAAAAGATTCTGGGATTTTTTCTTCAGGAAATGCATCACGAATTAATTCCAATATCATGGACATTGCCTTATTTGTAACTCCTCATAGACATTTGATATGGTACAACTTCAGAAAAAATGAAAGCTTTGAATATTTTAAACACCCACTATACAACTCTTGATTTCCAACGTCAACTAAATCATGAAACGCATTTTCCTCAGTGAAGTTTTCTCTTACATTTGGCTCCACATAATCAAGAGGAGGATCCAATGATATGTTACAATCTTGATCTGCCTGTGTTACAGTCTCAAAAACATCACTTGTCACGTTGCAATTTGTAGCACCCTCTTCTGGTTGTTATGATATGTTTTGATGCTAATAGTAGTGTCTTGTAGTGAAGAATGCATCATTTATGAGGTTTTTCATTTCATTTTCCATTGTCGGCAAACTTGGGACCTCATTCTGTGGATTAACATTAGTGCTCAATCTTTCTGTAACATTCGATTCTCCATGCCAAAACCAACACAAATATTGACCAGGTAATTTCTTCAGTATTAAATGTTCATAAACTACATATCTCTTCCACCATGTTCTAAATTTACATTTAGGATGTGGACATTTTATTATCCCTTTAATAGATCGATTAGAAATTGAAAAATCTAAAAACTCATTCAATCCCTTAATATACTGAGGTGTGTTCCTTGATAATGTGATCTAGATTTTATCCATGTATATCACAATGTGCCTATACAATAATAAAAAAAATTAAAACACATAGTTACTACTAAATAGTGAAATAGATCCATATATATGATAGTATAAGATTACATAAACATAATATAATAAAGATGAGCCCCTGAGTTTGATAAGTGGTGGTGTTCATGGAAATGCATGATGAAATAACTTGGGAGATTAGGTTTTGAGGTTCTATGAACCCTGTGTGGATTGAATTCCTAGACCTCTCTTTGGTGTATTCACATAGAAAAGAGTGGTGGTGTGACTTGAGGGTGATTTGGATCATATATGTGTTAGTTCTCATGAGTAGAGAATTATGGTTACATGGGACGATCAAGGATCTGACCATGGAGTTGAACTAAGAGTCAAATTCAAACTTCGGTGTGGGTATTGAACATTTTTGTTATTCCTTGAGTTTTAAGGCACATGGCCGGGATATGATAGCACATTGGTGGGTCGTATTGAGCGCCTTTGGTATAATTCATCTAGAGAAGGACTTACTAGTGTTGTTGCATAAAAATTGATGTGGTTAGGTGGATACCACATCAGAAATGGCGTTCAAGATGTGGATGATGTGGTTTGGGGATCAAAATAGGGTATTTGAAGAATAGTTAATGTGTCTAGGCTTGGTGTTTGGAGTTTCATAGTAGAATCATGTTGGGAATTTGGAGATGAAAAGTGAGGTGTTGGTACTATCATCCAAGACAACATAATAAGATAATCAAAATCACATAGGTGGAAATAGATCCCAGAAGGAATTATCTCTAAATATTATATTCGGGAACTTGGAATAATTATATTCATCCAAACCACAACAATATGTTAGAATGAATTCAATACCATTCACTTCAACATAGCAAAGAAATTTATGCAGAGTAAAGGGACGCTATACTTGAGTAACACATGTTTGATGGACTCCATGATCGAGTATCAAAAGTATAAGTAACTCCATACCAAAGTGTAATAATTCATTATATTCAAGTAGGCCTTATAAATAAATAGGTTATCCATTTCAAAAAATAATGAAGAATACAAAGATACATATACAATTAAAGTGATTAATTTCATCTAAGACTATACATATTAATGAAAAATCATCTAGTTTGGATAATATATAGAGAAAGAAAATACAAATAAAATTTAAATACAAAATAAACCTAGTTGAACTATCTCACAATAAAATTTCCCAAAAAAATTCACAACCATATTCACAACTCAAAACATCTCCATGTGATCCCCGAAAAGTCACAACATTCCAATGTCCATTAATAGAACAAGAGGAAACAAATAACAAGAAATCACAATCTTAGAATTAGAATGAAAAGATAGAAGTTACACACACACATGAATGTGTATGAAAAGTGTGATATAAATAGTCCTAGAAATATTTCGCCATAGATTATTTGTAATTCATTTTATAAAAAAGATTCAAAAATGCTTATTTTTTATAGAAATATACCTAGGATTTTTTCAAACCAAATTACAATGATGAAAAGGAGAAAATAGAGGAAGAGTTAATTGTGAAGGAATAATAGGGCCTAAGATGATTTAATAGAAAAGAATCAAGGTCAAATCATGATGAAAACACCATGGATAAGAGAGAACCAGTAGAAGAGGAGGTGTAAGGCATTGGGTCATTGGTTAGGGTTTTTGAACCACACAAGAGGGACACCGGTAGGTATAGTGAATTATTTTTAGGTGTATGTGAGGATACAATTAGAGGTTGATGATGAATATTAATGGATGAGAGTATGTGGTGTCCACCTTGGGTGCAGTGTCATTGCACAATGAGTGGAGATTGATAATGGGGGAGACCTGGTTTTGGGGTCTTCTTTATCTCAATATTACTATTGTAGTGAACATCATAACATTTAAATAAACATTTTATCACTAATATACATATATATAATACACCCATATACACCCATTTACAAACTTCGTTTATATATATATACATATATATATGAATTACATAAATTGTATAATATATACATATATATATATATATATGTTGCACCCACTTACATCACTTGAAGTAATTAGTCATAGAGTTTGAAATTTAATACTTAAATATACTTATATATTTTTATGTATGATGAACATGAAATCACATGAATATATTTATATGAATTTAAATTCTAAAAAAATAAATTTGGGAATCACTTATGTATAAAACAAGGAATTTGAGATGAATATATATATATATATATATCTTAAATTCCTCTAACAAAATTATAAATTCACGAATTAAAGTTTTTAAAATAAAATTAATCGCTTACTTTGGAACATCAAAACATGATAAAATATAAATCCCTAAATATAACTCAATTATAAGAAGATAAATTTTTAAGTACAAACTAAACCTTATCTTCTAATTCTCAAAACATGATTTAGAGAAACATTAACATAAGACATAAATTATAAAAATGAAATGATCCCTTAAAATAAGTTTTAGCACAATAGTAAATATTAAATCCCTTACATTATATTTCCTAAACTTAACTAAAACATAATTCAAATACATTAAATGATCCCTTATAGAAAATAAGGTCCACAATCCAAAATATAAATTGTATAAAAAATATATGTTACAACAAATGAATATAATTTTACTAAACATAATCATTTACTGAAAAATGAAAATTCATTACACAATCAAGTTTTTACCAAAGCAATTCCTTATTGCAGACCATAGCTTTGATAAATACAATTCATTACTTATTGGAAATAAAAAAACCATAATTTTAAAATAAATTTCACCCTTACTTGATATGCTGGAACAAAACAGGAGCTGTTGCGGACTCCAAAACAAAACAAACTGACTGCAAAAGGCTGAGACAAAGAAACATGAAAAACACTGAAATTAGTTGAAATAGAAATGAACACAACAACGAATAAAGATTCGGGCACCTACTCTATACAAGTTCTTGAGTGATTTTTAACTCAACCTACAATAAAATTAGTAGAATTAAAACCTTAGGGTTTGTATAGGTCATCGGGGTCGTGGTGTCATCGGGGTCATGGGGTCGCGGGGTCCCTGGGGTCGCGGGGGCCTGGGGTTGTCGGGGTCGCGAGGTTTCCGGAGTCACGGGGTTGCCAGAGTCACAGGGTCTCCGGGGTTGCGGGGTCACCGGGGTCATGGGGGGCTAGGGTTGCAAGGGAAGTGAGGGTCGCGGGGTCGCGAGGTGAGAAGAGGGGTCGTGGTGGGGGAAGGGTTGATGCTGTAAAAAAAACAAAGGTTTCGCATCAGTTTATTATAAACCGCTACGAAACCTTTTTTTAAAAAGGTTTAGTGGAGATTCCCAGAACAGCCGCTAAACAACCACCGCTAAACAGCGTTTTTGTTGTAGCGATGGGATTAGGGTGACTCTCCATGTCTTATAAAGATGATTTAAATTGAATTAAAAAGTAAGTGAATGTTTTCAAATGAGAAATGATCATTTAGTTTTGGAATTGTAGAGATGTTTCCTCCAATACCAATCCCAATCTTGGGGACATCCCACCTACTGAAATATTATTCCACTTACTTAAAAATTACAGGATCCCTTGGTTCAGAATCACCAGCTTAGGTCGAAGTAAGTAAATTGGACGGGTGTTCAAGTGGAACCCAATCCAGTATAATTATTTATTTATTTCTGTTTTTCATTTATTTACTATGGAACACTGTTAATTTAATATTTCATGAATAGTTTTATCTAGACACCATTAGGGGTGAATTACTAAGATTTTTCTCACACCCTACTTAGGCTGCCTTTGGTACTTAAGTAGACTTTATGACTATAAGAATATATAAAGGGAAGAAACTGGCTTTTGATGTTTGATTTCTGGCATTAGGATGTAGTTTGGGGAAGAGGACCGAGCCTATGCTTGAGATGCTAGTTATAGTAGTATTTTTTCCTTTTGTGTATTTTGTTAGCATGCGGTATATGCTTTTATCCCATGTCCCCTACATACTTATTTTTGTATAGTACATGTCATTCCATCATCATCACCATGTATTTTCTTATTCCCCAGCTTTCGATTATTGAATTACAGATGATGCATGTATTATTATAAATATTTTGCTTCTATCTATTTTTATTACTATTTGTATTGTTTCTTATTCCTTATTCTATATATATTTATACACTCCACTCTGATTGATGAGGTAATAGTTTCCCCATGGACACACCCTATGCCCTCATTGTTAGCCGGCAGCATTTGACATTTGGTGAGGCGCACTTGAGGTCTTGTGGATACAATCTTGGGGCACCGATTAGTGGCATCAGGGGAGGGACACTATATTATATGTCACTATCCTCTCTAAAAAATATTTTCAGAAACCAAACAGTGATGCATCCATAATTTTCATAATTAAAGAAAGAAAAAGGAAACTTATTATAAAATATTCTCATACCTCTATTAAATATTCTAAACGCAAGTGATAATAACTCATTACTTATATATCATTATTTATTTCCAGCCCCATGAATCTCAAGCATCTCCATATATTTAAAATTTATTATCTTAGATGAATGTTCTAAATAGTGTTTTTGGCTTCTCTCACATTTTATATGTGATGATATTTCTATATAGATCATAAATAGATAATTTTACAAGATCTAATTATTCATTAACATGATGGGATTATATTTAAGTTGAAACCTCTATATAATATTCTTCATAATATTAACATGTTTAATCTCATCATTAGGTCCATGAATAGCTCCAACAACCTTAACAATACATTTGAATAAACCATCAATATTTTCACTTAATATTATATTTATATCATAAAATATGTTATAAATAACTTGTATATTCCCTTCTTTCACTTTGATACAAGCCTCTTAAATGTTGGTGAGTTTATAATAAATAAATTTCTTTCATGTAAAAATAGTCACATTCATGCGAATTTGATTTGAAAATTCCCAAGTTAAATAATTTTGGGCTTTAGAATCAAAATTCAACAATTTCTTATCTCCTTATATAAGTGAAAATTCTATAGTATCCCTAAAAATTATTCCATGAACTACTTTATAGAATTAATAAAGCCTGAGAAATCAAAAATTTATTTTCATTCTACTCTTCAAAACATGATAATTTTATCCATTAATTAATGGTACTCCATTTTCATTCACATAATTCTTCATGGAATAAGTTTTAACTTGAAATATTCACCAAAAATTAACTTTTGGATTTTATACCCCTTATTATAATTTTTCATCCCAAAATACACACTAAGAGGGAGGATGAAATAGGGTGTCTTCAAATTTTCTTCTTATATAATAAAATCAGATCTTATCCCTATATTTATAAAAACAATTAAAATATATCAAAAAAATCACAACCATGCGACCAAAATATATAAATGAAAAGTGAATAAAAACCAAGATTTTACTTCTTTCACCCACATTGTGCTATATCCAAAAAGCATATTTCAGTGATTTAAAAATATTCCTAATAATAACTACATAACTTATTGTTGATTACAATCTTTATATAGTTCTCACTACTCATCCAAGGTCCATTCCCTTTTCTATCTTCCACTGACTACTTTCCAAAAGGGATCTAAAAGATAAAATCATGAAATGCATGTAATTATTACAAGTATTACTAGGAATGAAATGATAACACATATCCATGTATTTTATCTGTAGTTCTATGAAATTATATTTCTTATCTTTACAAGTGTGTAGATAAATACTTCTTCCCAAAAATTATCTTCAATCCATTCAGTAATAACTCACTCTAATATTCTAAAAATTTCAATGAGGTTCATGTTTCTCTCTTATTATTCCTCTCTTGATAGTCAATGTATTCGATACCTTATCTTTTTTTATAAAATATAACTTCCTATATTATGAAATGGAATTTAAATTTTAAATTTAAATTTAAAAACATAACTACTTAAAACATTCACCACTTCAGCCTCATCCATTGGATCATTTTTTGGTAAATCTCCACCATTTTACTCTATTGAAACTAATGAAGATTATTATAAAATCACCAAACACTCATAAAAAAGGTTAAATCATCTATTCTCATTGAATTATATATGTCTCTAAAAACCATGGTGTGACCACCTATATTTTGGCTTGGAATCTTAGTTTCCATGCTATTTTCTTTCAACTATTACATAAGTTGTGTTTTGATAATCTACTTCATGTTGTAATGTTCGTTTTGTCAATAAATATTTCCAAGTATAATTGTTATTTCTTGGAAATTTAAGTGTGTATAATCCTATAATTCAACCTTTTATTTAGAATAAACATACAGTATAGAACTATTAAACTAAACATGAAATTATTTCTTTTTCAAAAAACTTATGAAACATGAAATTCTCATGGGGTTCTCACAACTTCTCATGGACTGCTTAGTACGGTGTGAGATCCAACACTGCAATGTGAATTCAGATTCTATGATGGGACATACCGATCACCTTTACCAATTTTCTTAATTAACAATACCTTCATGGTGTGATCTTCATAATTATGTCATGATTTGATGTTCTTTATGAAAATTTTTTGTTAAACCTTCTCAAAATTTATCTAACTTCCCACAAATAAAATAGCTAACTCCAATTGAAACCTATTGAAAATAAATCCAATATTACAACCTATGGTTATAATAATAACATTTATAACATATATAATTATTAAACAATGGATCCTTACCTTTACCAACTTCATGAAAAACAACATCTATATGTAAACATAAACTGTACATTTAAGGGACTGAGTATAATACTTAGTAGGATTTATCCAATGAACTCAATTAGATATAATGTACGTATAATAGTGTATGCATGTTCTATTTTCCATGATAAAAATAAAAAATATCCTATCCCAAATGAAATATATAACTGTGTATAAATGTTTAAATAATACACTGATGAAAATGGTAACCAATGGAATAATAAAATAATATTCATATATAGAATATTATAATTATATTAATAAGGTCTAAAAGAGTTTAAATTAAAAGTTTATACCTAAAAATGTATGATTAAATTATTTTTTTATTAATTAAAATAATATACAGTACAAATCCATTCATCTATGACCAAAAAATGTAAAAAACCATAGATAAGTGTTAACAATGTTAAAAGTTATAACTAACCATGGAAGTGTGGAAGTACCAATGAATTTTACAATTAAATTATAAATTAAATAAGTCAAACCTTACATGTTCAGACCCCAAGTAAATAATAAGTGTTCTTCCCATGTATAGATCATCATATTAGAAAAATAAATATAAATGGAACTTATCTAGTAGAAATTGTTAGAAATATGTACATCACACCAAAGTGGCATGTTGTAAAACTTTTTTCATAGACTCAATAATAAAATATTACATGATAATATAATGGATCCAAAGATAAATATCAACCCATAATAATAATAAATGGTTCTACATCAATGAAATCGAATAAATAAATAATTATGTTCATAATTAATAAATAAATAATTAAAAACTTTAATTTGTTTAAATAAATAAAAGGTGTCAACTATATACCCACCCTATTCATTTGACTAAGGAGTTAAATATCATTAGTTTTATTAAATCTCTAAGAAAGTTAATTTTATGTTTTTTAGGGTTACTTCACTGAAACTATTTGTGGTCAATATTTCATTTATGATTACAACTTCTGTAGTATGTTAAATCTTTCATTAATACTTAAAAATCTCTTTTCAAAATATTTCACATTATTGACTAGAAAAATATATGACTTATTTATGTGACCACTTGTATTAAATTATTAAAGTGTGATGATCAAATATTAAATATCTTCATAATTTATGGAAATAAAAATTTAAATGGAAAAATAAAAGTAATCTCTCTAATAACTTTCAATATACTAACACACCAAACATCACAAAATAACATGACTACTTACCATGATTGATATTTCCAAAATTTATTCTAATTTATTTATCTTGATTAAATAATTTATGGTGATTAACTAAATAAAATTACCTAAATACCTAAGTATCTCTATCAAACCTTCTTTAATAATAGTGTAGAATCAACCTTGTTTCAACACCAAAAGAACGGAAAGGATTTGGTAGAATAAATTGAAACATATTCTAAATCACTCTTAAAATAACACTTAAGACAACCTAAGAACAAGGTATTATCACCATAACATATAGATGAAGAAAATGAGGAATGATGATAAGTCTCTCCATTTTCTTTATAACCAATAATTATAAGGGGTCCCTCCCTTTTCTCCATAACCTAAATCTTAAAATAACAGGATTTACCCATTATAGACCCTATAATCTCACAATTTCAAGACCAAATAAAAATAAATTATATTTAAAGAAATAACATCATATCCTTTATATTTATTTTAAACAACTAATCCTCTATATAAAAGACCTAGACCCTAAATCATTCCTTCTTTAATTACTCAAGGATCATAGACTGGCCTCGACCCGAAGATTTTTAGGTCCCAACCGAGAGATGGAAATATACATGAGGGGTTGAATTGTCTATATTAAAATAATTAGAGTAATTTAAACAATAATATTTAATATATTGGTTGTAATAATAAATAATTTAATCATAAAAATATATATTATTGAAGTGTGAATATTTTAAGAAAATTTAACTAAAGGTTTAACATAATGAATGAATAAAATAAGATAAATAAGGATAGATGTAGATGGTTTTATAGGTGTAAAAATAGAAGTTTTGTCCCTTTAAAAATATATAAAAAATTATCTTGGGTGATCCAACATAGTAGTGTAAAAAATTTCACTTCATAATGTTTCAAAAAATTATTAATTATGTGTTATTTCTCAATAGTTTCCAATTTTTTCAGCATTTAAATATATGAATCTTAAATTGATAATAGATTAAGTGATATTAAGGATCATTTTCTTAATTAACAACAATAATTTCATGTCGGTTTTTCCTTAAATATCTCAATAGATTTTAAATAAATGGTTAAAATAATTTAAATCAACATTTAAATCATAATTCATTTCTTCATAATGATCTTAATTAAATACTATAATAAAATTGGTCTTTGAACTTTGAATAATACTTGAAGAAAATAATGTGAAATTATAAAAATTTAAATCTAAATATTACTACCCAAATTTTCATTCATATATCTCAATTTATAATACTATCATAATCATCAATAAATAGTTCTTTGTTATCATCTTTAAACATAAATTTAATAGTTGATACATAAAGGTTCAATACTTTCTCGAAATAAATAAACTCTTAATATATAATAGTGATTTTCTTATGTTTTTAATATTTATTATTTGAAACACTTATATTGAATTTTTAACTTCCAAAATCATTGAACTAATATTATAAAAAATATTCTTCTTAATACATAAAATTAATCTCTTTTTAACATAACTTCTGAGTCACTCTGATTGTAACATCTAAATACTTATGATCTTAAATTTTGAATAATCTCGATCATAAATTCTGAAAACTTCAATATGTAATATATTTCACCCAATATGTAATGTATATACTTTACAAAAATATCAAAATCTATGATATTTACATTTCTATAAAATTAATCTGTAAAGTAATCTTCACACATAAGATATTTTCATTTGTGAAAATGTCAATAGGTAAGAGTGAAGAGTGGATACTATAGATTCAATTCCTTTTATAAATTTTTTATATGTAAGAGTATATATTGAAACACTGCATATGTATGTTTTTTATTTAATAAAATTTCAAATTTTTTAAACAAAAGGTTTTTTCTTGGATAGAGAACTACATGTAAGATACCAACCTTTACCCAAATTCCAATACAGAAGATGTTGAACTTTATACATAAAAAAAATTAAGTGTAATATATATACCTTTATGAAAATATCAATGCATAAGGCACTTCTCAACATGAAAATATCATTTCATTTAAGGTCATTGAGGTTATAAGAAAATGAACATTTTCACGGAACCATGGTCCTATAAGGATACCCCCCCCCCTCTAAGGGTTGACCCACTCTGCAGTTTGACCATTATAATTTTTACTAACCTAAAGGACCATCATTTGATGACCCAAATAACCTATAAACCAAATTCCCACTTTTGGATAATTGTATTATTATAATAGTACCCCGTTACTAGAGTAATCAACTACTATATTATGCCATGTTTCTACAGTACTCATCATTGTTACAATTCCCACCTCCAATAGTATTATAGTTCCCACTACTACAGTACTTTAAAAAACCCCAATAAAAGGGACTCATATAAGGTTAAACTCTTGAACATGTGGATGTCGAGTAATATCTCTTACCACTCTAATACAGGATTGATCACACAAAAAATAATAATAAATAAATAATAATGAAAATAAATAATAATAAATATAAAAAAAATTATAAAAAATAGATTAAAGAGTTATGCGATTATCAAAACTTAATAAATAAAGTGGTAATGTTCTACTATATCCCTTGTTTTAATAATTAAAAAACCATAAATCTTGAATATCTCTCCCACTTTTTAAGATCAAAAATTAAATATGATATCAATATATTCAATTAAAAATAAAAAAATTGTAAATAAAAAATAAAAAGAAGCAGGGGCATGAAATATAAAAACATAGCATCTCCCCCTAAGTTAAAAAATTATGACAGTAAAACAAAGATAATAATTTGAGGATTAAACAAGCATACTTAACTAGTAAGAAATATCAATCATAGAATACATAGCATGCTTAACAAAATTTAGAAGAATAAATCCCCCTAAAATCATGAATAATTATAAAGATATACCAATTGTTAAGGAAATTTTAAAAAATATTTTAAAATATAAAAGATCTCCCTTAATCCAAGATATATTTTCTAAAAATGATTATATATTGAATTCCCATATTTGAACTACTCTTTTATAAAACTAAATGAGATATATACCTATTAAATTGTTAATGACATTCAATGAATTGTAAAATATTTTCAAAAAATTTAAAAAAAACAACAATTGAGCACATTCTAGTAAACCAAGTAGAAAAATAATAATTAAATAATCATTAGCTGTAATAATAATTAATAACATAAATTGTATTCCATCATAAAAATATCAAACTATAAAGGTTATGCGTACATTATGAGCAAAATACATCAACTAGGAAAATAAAGTGGGTTATGTTCAAGATGATTCCTCATAGTTAATTTACAAACCCAAACTAATTGAACTCTTCAAACATGGAAACTCATCAACGGTATAGTAGTAAATGAATTTTTTTCACGAAGTTACTCTCTAAAACATTTATAATAATAAAAAATTATAATTTCTATACATTTAAAATAATAAAAAATTAAATAATAAACCTTTCTATTACTTTTATCATCACATTTCCTAAAAATAATTGGATATAAAAAAGTTAACCTTTGAAACAATATTACCAGTATTTCACTTTCTCATTCTATAATTTTAGCCAAATCTCATTTTATCTTTCCATTCTCATTCTGGGAAGATTCTAAATCCTCATGAACCTTTTTCATTTATACTAGAAGCAGTATAATTCAAACTTTTATGATCTTCCTATATCCTAACGTGTCAACTAATATAAATTTTAATCTCTTTATTTCCTCTTCATAAAAACTCTTGGAGAGTTTATATTTTAATTTTTTATTCTCTCCATTGACTTTATCATTATCTTCCTTATGCTTCAAAACCTTAAAATCAACTTCTATTTTCTCCATAATCACATTCTTGAAATCCATATTTTTTTATTATAAGAATATCTAATAGTAAAAACACTATTTTTTAATGAATCAAACTTCTTTTCAAACACTTTAATACTAATATTATTTCATCTAGAATTAAGGATATAATCATAAGATGAAGTATACAAGGTGGAAGATGAAGATGTTACCGCAATGAATTTAGGCATGAAACATACATTACTAGATTATTTCTTTTTATTAGATTATAAAATAGTAGATTCTAAACAATATGATTTATTCCTACTAAAATTTCCCACTTATCTTATTAGGATGGTCTATCCTCAATTTTATATGATTTATATATTTAAATATCATAGGTTATCTAATGTATAAAGAAACTACAATGATAACTTTTCTATAATATTTCTCTTTAAAACTTCTTCTCTACCTAACCATGAAAAAAATATCTCCTAAGACTTTTTACTATCCATGTAAAATTATTAAATCCAAAAAATACATATGAATAATAAATTCAATAAATATTCTAAACAATTAGAGTCCAAAGGGTTTTCTCTTCAACTAATTATGAGGTTCCTACCAAGAGATGAAAAGAGAAAAGTGGAGGGTTGAATTTTCTATATTAAAATAATAAGAGTTGTTTAAAAAATAGTAAAAAATACAATGGACAATAATAATAAATAATTTAATCATAAAAAATAATTGAGATTGAATTGTGAAGAGTATAAGTTGAATAAATTAAAGAGATAACACAAAGAATGAATAAAACAATGTAACCAGTGAAAGATGAAGATGGTGTTTTTGGTATAGAAATGATTATTTTTAGACATTCACATATATAGAACAATGAAACTTGGATGATCCAACACTATCACAACCCCCTCCAACCAAAGGTACCCCTCTTATTCCAATAATTAAGAAAGTGAGATGATAATTTCTGAATACCACCTCCAATAGGTTGCAGGTCATGACTAAAACCAGGGGAATATAATCACACACATGGGATACATTACCCTCATGGTTTAAGGAATATGAAAAAACAAGAAAAAACCACCAACTAACACCATGAATAAATATAAAAGAAATCCCAATACATGTTATGTCACACATAAATTGATATAACTGAAAATAAAACTGAAGAGTACCAAAATAAGTCTAGGAAATGACCATGGATTCCAAAAAATCCTGATTTCTATTCAAAAACTCTTATAAGCTTGTATCATACATCCAGATCACCAACATACTCTTACTATCCTGAAAAAAATTATATATCTATAGGTTGAGCATAACATGTATACTCAAAATAATCCTCCAAGAAACCTCTCATGAAAATGTGAAAGAATCATATTAAATCTCAATGAATAAAAAAAGGAACTAGCTCATCACCTAAACAAGTAATACTACTAGTTTCTCATCCTCACCATGGTCACTCACTAAGTAATTTATATAAGTAAATCATTATATATCATATATATATATATATATGAAGGTACCATAATTTCACTTCCCCACTGGTTTACTTCTCTAACTCCCCAATAGCTACGTCCTATGATCATCCCTCCTATAAGTCATTATACACATTATGTAATAGTGTGATTTTCATTACTTAATCTTGTGGATCCTGATATATATAATCATTATCATACCTAAATAGTGACTCATTTTAATCTTTTAATCCACCATGAGCTATGTAAATTCATTATACCTCAATCTATCGCAGACCATGTAAGTATTCCTACGGTAATCCAAAGACACAAAATCTGAATGTGAGTATGTATTATACCTCAAGTTATTACAGCCTACATATAGATGTATAGTAAATCTTGATCCATCAAATCCTTGGTAGGAATGAACCCTAAACTATAATAAATTATATCCCATGATACACCAACTCATTTAACATCTATATAAAGAGAGAATGGGATAGGTATAAGTCAATTATCCATTCCCTCGCCATCCTATATGTTGTAGGAAATACCCCCCAAAACATTTTAGTGCCTGTTTCTCAACCAACATGGGTGGTGTAACATATGAAATCATAAAATATAAATAATATCACACATAACTACATTAAGGGAAATGGTTTAGCCTTTAGACGCATCTACCTCTATTGTCATATAGGACCTTCGGTAACTACTACTATGGACTAGGTCATATATAATCACACAAAAAATTAAACTTCGTATTTTTTAAATTCATTATACATTAATTAATATATATTTAAAAATTCAACTTTCATGACTAACATTTTAATCCTTCAAACTTGGTTCCATAGGAACCATTCAATTTTATTATATTCTCAAGTATGTCATTTTCATCTATGAACACCATGAACTAACCCATTTCATTTATAAGTTTAATTATTATTTAATAATTATGATAGTTCTCTAATACTCTACTAAGAAACCACTTAAAAGTTTCACTCATATTTGATAGTAGTAAACTGCATCTCGCAGTTTGAAACTGGTCATATAAATGGCATTCAGCCAGTTGGTCATCAAGTAAGAAGTAAGAATCAATGAGTAATCCCCACTCTAAAATCATCTTGACCACCTAGGTGTCCTACATCACTATGTATAATATCAATTTTTCATATTAGTACTATCATTTACCATCACTTCAGTTCAAGCACCCATCCCATTGCTCATCCATTAAATCAATCATCAATAAAAATAGCCCTGGTCCTCCACTCCATTGCTCATCAAGGAATCCAACCACAACAAATTTTCAATCAATCACATGAAGGATCTAAAAAAATAGATCATAGATACATTTTCAAATTTATTTTTTGAACATAAGTAAAGAAACTAATTCCATGGAAATAGGGAAACTAGGCCCCCACCATTCCCTCTCATAAATAAGGAATAGGCTCACTTGGCCCCAAACATTTAATCTCTATAAAAAACATTTTAATTAAATATTTAATTAATTGTTTTATTTTTAATAGGGTTTATACAACAAGGAAACCAATTGAAAATAGATACAATAGATGTAAACAATAAAACATTAATAAATCATTATGTCCATATTTATTTAATTCTATGATGAGAGGTAATTATACTGCTCATGCCTCTTTTATTTAATTATAAAAATATAGATGGATTTATATATTTTATTAGTTTCAAGCAATAAACCTTACTAAACAACTAGAAAAAATTACTTCCAAACACACACATATATATATCACACTATCTAATAAACAAAAAGTGGCGGTATCAAAAAATATAAACCATATGGGATCAACAACCCAACCATTTATTTAATTGTAATCAATAAAAACTAATTATATTTAGAATTCGACAAACCTAATTTCATTATATAAATTTACATAATTATACTAATAATTATCATCATAATTTATTAATAATTTTTACACTGCTGCATGAAATTATTATTTTCTCTCTCATTGAAAATTGCAAAATAAAAGAAGCTAAATTATTTAAGATACAACATGAAATTTCTATATTTTAATTAATAAAATTCACCCACTACATTTATTATTTCTTAAGGGAGAATAATATTTATGACATGCGATTATTTCAAGGAATAAATAAAATCTGTGATTTATTGATTTTCAAAATTATTCTAATAGCACAAGATAATTATTCTACACATGAATAATATTTTTATTCTTACACGTTAAATATTATTTCTAATACTATTATAGAAATAATTACCATATTAATATGTTCAGTGTATGCAATTTATATCTTTATCTTCTTCATTTTAGTTTTACCGATTGTTTAATAATATTCATTATTTAATTCCCTTCCCAGATTATTATTTGATTAAGGTTAACTCTATCTGGTTAAACAAGGAATCTCAGACCTGGTGAATTCATAAATTTTATATAAAAAAAATGACATAAATAGATCCCCTAACTCTCACAAGAGATTCAAGAACATTTCACCATGGATAGGAGAGGGGTGATGCATGGAAGCTAGAAAATGAGAGGAAGGGATTTGGGTTGATTATAAAAGGCATGAAAACACTGAATAGAGAAACCTTGATCACTTTGATTTGAAAGTGGAAGAAACTCAATTGAGGGAATAAGGATAAATGGTTTTAGATAAGAACATAGCATCTTCATATATCTCCCAATAAGCACAAATAAAACATCCAATTTAATTTTCATTTAATTTTATCTTCCATTTAATTCCTTTAAGGACTCACTTTTAGCTCCTATGATCATGGGAGTCATGATTAAAATTTATCACTTCTTAAAAGATTAAAAAACAAAAATTTCCAAATATTTTTTCATTGATTTCCATTGAAAATGAGTTATATTAGTGATTGTGTAGCAAAAACTGAAATTTTAAAAAAATCTCGCTACCCCAATGTGATACATACATATTGTTTAAGGGTAAAAAGGTTTTATTCTTACATTAATAGTTACCATTATGTGGGTATTAGAAACTTTTAGGTTCCCTTACCTAGGATTGTGGAATTCATAGGTACCTATATGCAAGAAACTAACTACTACCATACAAGCCTTAAAAACCTTTGATTGTCCTTATGCAAGTCATGAGATTTTCAGCTTACCTTCACATGGTGAAGGAGATGACCCTTATTTGAGATTAAAAAATCTCAAGGACCCTTATATATATATATTAAATAACCTCACATGGCCAATGGATATCCCTCATTACCTTTAAGAAGGTAAGGAAAAACACCTCACACCCTTACGCCCAATGGGGAGTTTGCGTAAGGGTAAAGATAAACTTAGAAAAAAAATGCTTTTTTATTAAATTAACTTATAAATTGAAAAAAAGGGCCTGGGAACCCTTTTTGAGAAGACTATCCTAAAAAACAAAAATGTATGGTTTTTAAAACATGGTACCTTAGATAAAATTCATTTCATACAATTATTATCCTATATAATTTCACACAAAGCTCAAATAAAATGGATGTGGTACAAATAAACACCTCATGAAATACCTTACAGGGATCTCGCTACAAAAATAACACAACCAATGCAACATGAGGAAAGGGTAAATAAACTTACCATATCATAAAAAAAATATAATCAATCCAACATATCAACATAGGACCAAACACATCATCTAATCAGAAACATAAAAAACAATGCATCAAAACAACTTAGGATATTGAGAGCACATCTAAAACTCTCACTCCCAAGTGCACAATTCCAATCCATCAAGTCTTTATAAGACATAAACTAAGGTAATATCCATTAAATAACTTCTCTATATAGTACTGAATCTTGATGGGTCATTCCTCAAAGGTCGTATCATCTTCAACAACCATCTCACCCCAATAAATTTTGTGAGAATTTCCGTGAACATAACTATGAATATGTGATACATGGAAAACATACATAATTATTCTCATCTAGGGTGATAATACTAACTAATATTTTGTATCTATAATATGATCCAAAACCTTGGAAGGACCAGAAAAACTAGGATAACTTTTACTTCCACAATGGATCCTTCATTGTCCACGATGGAAAGACACCTTTAAGAACCTATGATCCTTGATGTTGAACACTATATACCTACTCCTATGATCATTATAGGAATTATGATAATAATATTCCACATTTATTCTCTCATGGATCATATGTTACTTATTTATCATACTCTACACCAATTTTGGTGCAAGAAAAGTTAACTCATTGACCATGGTCCAACATAATGGAGAATGGAAATTTTGTCCATACAGATCTTTGAATGGTGTCATACCAATAGTATATTGATAACTGTGGTTATAAAAAAACTCTACTAAGGGTATTTTTGTCAACCATAAACCTCAAAAATCTTGAATACATGTGTTTAATGTGTCCTCTAAAGTTCGGATGGTCCACTCTGTCTGATTGTCTGTCTATGGATGAAAATTTGTACTAAGGCATAACTGAGAACCAAAAGCATGTTGGAGACCTATCCATAACCTAGAGATAAAATCAAGATCAAAATAAGATATTATCAACATCAAAAACCCATGAAACCTCAATATCTTCTCTAGAGTCTACCTTGAGAACACCTCCACTAAGCTCAACTCCTTGATCGCTAAGAAGTGATCTCACTTCATCAAGCAGTCCATGATCGCCCTTATATCATCATAACCAACTTGATATTTAGTTAAAAAGGTGATTAATTCCATTGAAAGTTCCTCCCACTTATAATTGGGAATATCAAGAGGATAAAAAGAACCACCAAGAACACAATCCTCAACCTTCACCTTATGGAAAACCAAACATTGAGAGAAAAAATCTACAACATATTTCTTCAAACCAAACCACTGAAATTGGTTTCTTATAAAATGATACGTCTTCATTATGCCAAGATATACAACTAAGGTTAAACTATGGAACTCATGGAGAACCACCTTATTCATCACTTAGGTAATGAAAATATTTCCCTTGAAAAACAATCAATGGTGTTCATCCTCTAACTAAGATTTAGGATCATCACCACAGATAACTAGATCATGTGAAACCTCTACTTTGGAATCCCCCAAATAAGACTTCTCTACCTGGTAAACAAATGATAAATAAACTATCATCTAATAAGTAAAAAATATTCCATCCACTCCTCCTATATCAAGTTTCCATTATCTCCAACACTTCTAATACTCTCTAGGAGTCCCCAAACTCATGAATAGAACCACCACACAACTTCCTGGTCAAGGCATTGACCATAAAATTCCCCTTAATGTGTGTATAAGAAATATCAAAGTATAAGTCCTATAAAAACTTCATCCACCTTCAATAACATAGATTCAATTCATGTTAAGACAAGACTTACTTTATACTATTGTGTTCTATGAAGACTATAAATCATTCACTGATAAGGTAGTGCCTCCACAACTTCAAAGTGAACACCACTACATCAGTCTCAAGTTCATCGATGTCCTAGTTAAATTCATGAGGTCATAAATACCAAAACCCATATGAGATAACTTCCCTTTACTATATCAACATGCAACCTAGACCAAGACATTAATCATCATAGTATACCTCAAATGTAAATCCATCTTCTAGAAGATGAATATTACAGCATTGAATAACTTCTCCTTCAAATACTAAAAAGCATCCTATATGTAGTTATTCCACAAAAAATGATGATCTTATACTCAATTTTATCATAGGATTATCAATGCAATAGAATTAAGGAATAAACCTCCTCTAGTAGCCAGCAAGACCAAGGAAAAAATTTTCAGGGCTACCCAAGAAATCACCACCTCAATATTTGAATAATCGATAGTTACTCCACACTATGATATAACCTACCCTAAGAAAAAAACCTCACGATCCCAAAACTCACACTTAAATTACTTCTATAACAGTGGATTAAACTAAATAGCTCTAGAAAAAGCTCAAATATGATCTATGTTCTCTTCCTTTAATGTTAAAAATAAAAGGATTTCATCTATAAAACCACCAAATCGGTCCAAAAACTCATGGATCACTACATTTAGTAACAGAATGGACATAGATAAAGTGTTTGTAACTCTCAAAGAAATCACAAAAAACTCATAATGGTCATAGATTAATAGGAAGGTAGTATTTTAGATATCCTCATCCCTCACTCATTTCTGATGATATCCAGAATGAAAGTCAAACTTTGAGAACAGACTATCTTAATTCAAATTATTGAATGAGTAGTTTAGTAATGGGAGAGGATATAGGTTCTTCATTTTCCCTTATCTTATGTTGACTACTAAGGAAAGTTGGGAACACTATCTTTTGATGGTCATGACATCCATAAGTGAAAAAAAATATTTCCAATTAATTGGATGGAGTTTGAGAACCACTAAATCTAGTGAAAAAAGTTGAAGAGGGTTAAAATCTACTCCCTACTGACTGATATTTCTTCTTCTGGCTAGAAAATGGAGAATCGGTCATAGATATGCACCTCAAATGATCATAGTGAATCTTATATCATAATTATTTAGTCTTATACAATGAAATATCTATTTCTTATAACTTTTACAACACACCATAATATGAGTTTAACATAAATAGAGTGACATAGTGCTGGATATTTAGTCAAAAAGCCTTCTTGAAATGACTCTCCCTTAGCCTCGTCATCTTGAGGAAGGCCCAAATAAAAAAAATATGAGGTTATTATATTGGATATTGAACCCTCAAAAACTATAACTATCATGTCATTGCTTAAAGATATTCTATATATAAACCAACTTAGCGCTTGAAGAGAGAAATATGTACCAAAATAGATCCTTAATCATTCCCTATAAAATAGGTGACTCCTCATAATCCCTGCGGAAAAAATCCACCAATTCAAAGAAGGCCCATTTAGTATCATCACAACTAAAGAAAATCAGTGATATTTTTTAAAAAGAATCAAATTAAAGGTTATCTCTACCTCTTTTATCCCACCCATTATCTCATAATCTGAAATGGACACCTCTTACTTCTATAGACCCTAGAAATTGAACTCTTGGATTTTCATCCTCCAATTTTCCTTATTATTTACCTCAACTTTATAGGGATCTGTTGAAACATATTGTTGAATGTATTATATGTGAAACTAATAGGGATATTGACCTAGTTCCATGTCTGTAAAATAAAAAAAATAGGAAATCCAAAATCCAAGAAATATGAACATTTTAAGGTTAATTTTTTTAATTTATTTTAAATTATTTACAATTGTATTCCCAATTCAAACACAGGAAAAAAACTCATGATGAACGATTCTTACCTAGGTCTCTACCCCAAAAGAAGTATCACTTAAATTATCATGTTCAATAAACTTAAATTCCCTTAAATTGGATCACATGTGGCTATAAAATCTCATTTCATATCTCAACTCCCTTTTTTATTGCATGTAATAATCCCAACTGATATTTTTCCCCTACTAACCCAGGAATCCTCACTAATATCTTAATCCAAACTTCTTATTATCTCTCAAACTGATTTTGATATCAGTCTGTTATGACCCCCTCTCCAAAAATAACCCTCCTAGGTTAGAATTAAATACAAAAAGAAAATTATTTTTTAGTCCCCCTGCCAATAGGCCACAGGTTGTTGACTGGAACTTATAGTATATAATCACAAACATGGGAGGTGTTACCCACATAGTTTAAGGAATATGAGATAAGAAATAAAACCAGAAAACAAAACATTTCATAAATATAAAACCAATCCAAATACATGTAATTTCATACATAAAGTAGTGTAACTGTAAAAAAACTTTAAAGTGCCAAAATAAGTTGAGGTAGTAACCACGGACTTCAAAAACTCCCAATAACTTCTCAACAACTCCTTAAGGATAGTAACATATAGCCCTATAAACAATGTACTCCTAATGTACTAAAACACAATTTATATATAAATAAGGTGATAATAATATGTATAATTAATAGGATCCTCCCTAAACACTATCGTGAAAAATGTTAAAGAAGCATGCAAAAGCCGATTAAATAAGAAAATTAAACTAACTCATCACCTAAATATATAATACTACTAGTTTCCTATCCTCACCATATCTCACTCACCAAGTAATTAATAGAAGTAAACCATTATATATAAAAATAATATATATATATATATACACACATTAAGGTACCTCACTTCCACTTCCCCACTAGTTTTTCTTTCTCACACACTTATTGTTGTATCATGTGATCATCCCTCCTATAAATCATCCTACACCTCATGAAATAGTATCCCTACCATTACTAAACCTTGTATATCCCAGCATGTCCCATCATTATCATACCCAAATAGTAACCTAGTGTAGGCCTAGAATCCACTACTACACATGTTAATGAATTATAACTCAATCCATTATAGCTTGTGCATGTAGACCTATGGGATGTCGAAACCAAGATGCTTCAATACAAGTATATGTTATACATCAATTCATTACATCCTATAAATAGATATATAGTAAAAAATCATAGAATCGATAGGAATTCACCCTATACTATAAGCCATTATAGACTGGGATACTCCTACTCATCTACATCTAGAGGGAGGGCGAGGGAGAGGGAGAAGTCAGTCATCCAATCCTACACCTTCATGGATTTTAGAGAAAACACACCTTAATACATTTGGTTGTTGGTCCCATACCAACATTCATCTAGTATCATATAAAATCAAAAAACATAATTATTATTATACATAACAAAACTAAGGGAACCTTCCCAGCCTTAGACATGTCCGTTGTTATTGTCTCACAGGACCCACGACTGCCACTATAAAGGACTGGGTCTTATATAATCACACAATAAATTAAATTCTTAATCTATTTAATTTATTATACACTAATTAATATATATATATTAATTTTAAATTTTCATGATTAAAATTTTAATCCATTCAGTTCGGTGCCTTGGTAACCATATACATTGATTATATTCTCATGTATTTCATTATCATCTATGAACACCATGAATCTACCCCATTCCTCCTCCCCCAAAGTAAATTTTTATTTCATTTTAAAATGACCCCACTTGGGGTAAATCATTAGACCTCAAAAAATAAACAAGCCACTGCAGTAAAAAAATAACCAAAAAACCAATACAAAAGCATACCTCACTGGATAGGTTGCCAAGCTGAATCAGCCCAGTACTTCCACGCTAAGTCTTTGATGTCGATATATGGGTGTGAGGTGACAAACCCTCTAACTTGATTGTAATAAAATCCATCAACTCTAGGAATGATTCCATATCAACAAGAGAGAGAAAATCTAGAAACAAGACATCAAGTTGAGATGTGTACCATGCCATCTATTCTAGGCTGAGATTCTCTGGATACCTCCCCTGCTCGAGTCTCTCCCACGCCTCTGCTGTCAAGGCATCATCCCCAAGTCTTAACCTACTGATCTCTTCTTTTGTGGCCTTCCCAAACTTACTGAACGCCGCTATCATCTTTCCATTAAGAATCTGAGGTCTCACGGTATCTCCCTTCTGATCACCCAAAGATACACCCACCTCTAAGGGGATGGAGTCTGGGAGAGCTTTTGAAGTAAAGGTTCCCTCACAACTTTGGCTCATGGATCCCTGGGAAGTTCCCTTCCTTCCCGCTGCTCTAGTCATCATTGGTTTTAGGAATGTAGGAATAGTATTTCATTTTCTTGGTCTTCTTCTTTGTAGGTGCTGGAAAGTCCCCAGAATCCCAAGAGTATTTTTTCCCTTTCATCCTACCTGAGCGAAAAGAACCTTCCATAAGGACATCCGCTTCCTAGTCCGAAGCCGAAGTATATAATTCATCAATCTCTCTACCATTAATAAAAAACTTTTTGGGAGAAGAAATCTTGTCCATCACCTGACTTACTTCAACACCTCCAAATTGCTTCGTCTTCTTTTTGGATCTCACTGCTATCCAACCATTGTCTTGTTTGGAGTTAGGGACAACCTTTCCTAGAGGCCCGAATCGGTTAAATTGGGCCATTGAGGTTCCCTCTACTCCCTGTTTTACATTAGGACATACATTTTCTATGCCCTTGTTTTCCTGTTTGTTGGGAGGGCCTAACACATCCCCTTGGGAGTTTCTTAGCTCACACATGACTGTTGGAACCCCATCCATACATGTAGTCCTTGCTTGATAAATAATATTTGGCCATTTGACTATCAAGTAATAATCAAGAAAAAAGTAAGCATCGATGAGAAAGATATACTATGAACTCATCCTGACCACCTTGGTGTCCCACACCATTATTCATAAATATAAATCTATAACACCATCACTAGAATTGGCCATCACTACTACTTGGGCTCCAATCCCATTACTTTTCCACCAAATCAATTTTTAAACAAAATAACTCCAAGCCTTCATCCCATTGCTCATCGATAAATCCAACCACAAAAAGTTATCTACAAATCACATAAAGTCTCTAAAACCCTAGAGAACACATAAATTTTCAATGTATTTTTCACACATAGTCAAAGGAAATAAATCCATGGTATATAGGCATTTTAGCCCCTTAAAAACAAGGAATGGTATTTCTTAGCTCCAAGAATTTATTCTTTAATAAACAACCATTTTAATTACATCTTGAATTAACCAATTCATATTTCCTGGGTATTCCACGATAAGGAAACCTATAGACAATAGATAACAATAGAAATAAATAACAAAACATGCTTCAAGCATTGATTTTATGTTTATTCAATTCCAAGAGGACCGGTAATTATATTTCCTATACCTATTTCATTTAATTATAACGATATAACAAACATTATATTATTTAATAATTTTAAGAAAATAACCATGTTAAAAATAAACAAAAAAATGTTTCCAAACATATATATATATATATATCACACTATCTAATAAAAAATAGGTAAAATCAATAAATATAAACTAGATATGATCAAAACCCAACCATTTATCAAATTCCCAATAAGAAATATTAATTATCTTTAACATGTGATAAACGCCATTTAATTACTTAAATTTCAGGAATTATACAAATTATTTTCATCATAATTTATTAAGTATTTTAACACTACAGTATGAAATTATTCTTTTCAATCTCAAAGATAATGTCGGAATAAAATAAGATTAATTCTATAAGCCGCAACATGTGATTTCCACATTTAATTAACAAAATTAATTCACTTCATGTACTCTTTATTAAGGAAGAATAATATGTAGGGTATGTGATTACTATAAGGAGAAAATAAACTATATGATTCATATATTATCAAAATTATTCTAACAACACATGATAATATTTCTATTCATTAATAATAATATTATTTTTATGAATGTGGTGTTATTTCTAATTCAATTCTAGAAATAATAACTATATTAAGATGTTTTCTACATGAAATTTAGATATTTATCTTATTCCTTTTAGTTTTCCATAATATTAAGTAGTATTAAACATTTTATTACCTTCTTGGATTATTATATGATTAAGGTTAACCCCATATGATTAAAAAAAGAAACTAATGCATGGTAAATTCAAAAATCATACATAAAATAAATGAGAGTTAAATATATCCCCTTCATCTCATAATATCTTCAATAATATTTCACCATGGATATGAGAGAGAGGGGTGATTCATAAAAGCTTGAATATATAAAGAATGGATTTGGGTTGAAGGTATAAGGATTCAAAAAACAAAATAGGGAAGACTCAATCACCCATATTTGAATATAGAAGGAAACTCAAACAAGGGAAAGAGGTTCTTTGGTTTTAGAAAAGAACATAGCATCTCCAATTATCTCTTAGGAAACTTATCTAAATATACTCATTTAATTTACATTTAACTTTCATTACTATTTAATTTCACTGTAGACTCGGTTTTAACTACTAAAATCATGGGATTAAAGATCTAAATATATCACCTATTAACAGATTTAAAAACCATTATTTACACACATATTTTCTATAATTTTCATTGAAACGTGTTACAAAAGTGACTGGGGAGACAAAACTAAAATTTTATGCAAATATTACTGCCCCTACACAAGATATGTGCATTGTGTCAGGGTAACATAGTTTTACCCTAATGTGGATGGTTACCCATATGTGGGTATTAGAAACATGGAAGGACCCTTACATAGGATTAAGTAATTAATATCTACCTATACACAAGAAACTAACTACATTCATGCAGGAATTAGAAACCTTGGAATACCCTTGTGTAAGTCATGAGATTTGTGGATTACCTTTACACAATGAAGGAGATGACCCTTACACAAGGTTAAGAAATACTCAAGTACCCTTAGATAGTGGTGAACTACCCTTATACAACTTATTTAAACCCCTAATTACCTTTATAAGGGTAAGATAAAACACCTCACACCCTTACGCATTATTGGGGTTTTGTGTAAGGGTAAATAAAATTTTAGAAAAAAAAATAATTTTTCATTAAATTAAATATAAATTGAAATGTAAAATGATCGTGGAAACCTTTTTCATTATAATAATCATTAGAAAATAAAAAAGGGTGTGTTTTAGAAATCTTGGACAATACAATAACACCATTATAAAAAAAATTGGCTTTACAATGTTTTAGTACTTTATGGATTCTATGTCATATCTTAACACTACCAAATTGCATTAACCTTTATATAGATGAATCTTAAATAGTTAATGTCTTGGGTAATATCCACGATCTTATTCTTAATGATCAATTTTAAATTTATGTGGATGTTTCCAAAAATATCTCAATATCCTGTAAAGTAATGGTTAGATTAATAAGAATTAATTAAAAAATGATTCACCAAAAATGGTGGGTTTTATAGTTTTAGTACATGAGGACTATATTTATGCAAGACTTGTGTCTCAATAAATAATTTCATGGTGTTTTTTAGCACTAGTAAGCATATATCAAGAGAGATACATTATCTTACCAAGTCAAGTATGTGGATTCCACCTTCAAATATATGTGAAGAGTAACGTGTTGGTTAAAAGGTGGGTTTTTAGTTTCAACAATCCACCAAGGGAACCATAATTCAAGTAGATAATCCTAGTAGTGATCAAAGAGATAAGGACATGTGGGTTGATAATGCACTTGAGAATAAGTTCATGAGAAAGTTTAGGAAATTAACCAAGTATGGAAATGTTATTTTTTGATTTTTTTCTAGATATATTAACTATGGTAGGTTTTGATTCCATTGGTGGAAACTCTGGGTGGGGATAGTCTACCCTTTTCATGAATCAACAATACTGAGACCTCACTTGGTCCAGTGATATGATTAAGAATGATACAAAATCTTACCTATAATATGCGAGAGGTTGATGTCTGCATTTAGGATAAAATCACTATTATAAAATATACTTCCCTTAAAATAAATGCAGTACTATAAAATATAAAAAACTATAATATGAAATAAAATTTATAAAATTTGTATGAATATTATACAACACCACAAAACTAAATATAACATAGCATAAGAACAATTGTAAAACAAAAATTCTAAAATACCATTAATTGAAGTAAAATGAAATATACAACTCCAACACCTACGGATCCCCCCAAATTTTAGATAAAATCACATGAAAACTCTCTAAAATAAATCATATAAATCTATAACAGCATATATAAAATATAGGCTTGTATAAAAATACTCAATAGATTCCTTTGAATCCACCTTTAGTTTAGTGAGTAAATCATTCTAATGTATCCATGAATTAAATAGATAAAAAATGATAACTAAAAAACCCAATATAATTTTTAATATATTAGGTTCACCCCCATAACCAATGTAAACAGAACTATATCAATCACATAATAGATATACAGTATATCACATGCCAAAAATATTACTGGGCCCCTGCTAACCAAAACCAACTAATCACCACAAGTATCAATGAAAAACATCCTATCTCTCAACCTTAATAAAATAATACATGTATAACAATGTATCCACATACACATACAATATTAAATTATCAACTACATCAACTATTATTACTATGGAGATGGAGGAGGGAATTATTCCCACCATAAAAAAAATCCCTCATAAGTTGGATATTGGGTGAGGTCACATAGTGAATGAAGAATGATAACATTCTTCATCATTCAAATAATAATTAATTAATATACACTTAGTCCCACATAGTCATATACCAACCATAATTAACTTATTCCATACTATTGGGTATTAATCACCAAACATACCCCCCTATATGAGTCTTGGAGGATTTGGATTACAAACCATAACTCATTCTATCATTATTCATATATTAAAGAGTCTAGTGGAATAATGAATATAAACCATGAAAAAAATTATAATACCCTCCATGATTTAGGTCTTAATGTGATAAATAAACATACCCATAAAAAACACATATTTTGAGAATATTCACACAATAGTTTTAACATGTTAATCTATAACACATCAACCACTAGATGAACCACTCTACTATTAAAATCTGGTCATCATTAAAATTACTCTATCGAAATACATCAAGAATTAGTCACCCTATAATCTAATATAGAATATAAATTATTAAAGTGGTTTTTAAAGAATTTTTGAGGCATTTGAGAAGACAAAAAATATAAAGGGAATGACCTCATAATTCCTAGAATATAACACCTGATGATTTTACTATGAAGGTTTTCTTTTTTCATTTAAATAAATATTGTTTTCAATAGCTTGTTTAGAATGGGACACCAAATTAAAATGAATAATGATAAATTTTATTAAAATAAATTATTACAAAACAAGATAAACTTCAATACATTATGAGAACATAATATGAAACATCATTAAGAAAATTATAAGTGGAATAAATCTTTAAATGAATAAAAATATTATGAACATGAATTCTTTATCTTCTTAGATTTTCATGAAATTCATATCTATGAATATGACTATGTAAGTTATGAAAAATAGTAGAAATATAATTTACATATTGAGAGATAATTGAATAGAATGAATGATGTTAATAATATATGTAAGACCATATATAGGAATTAAATATAACCATCATATATATGTTCAATATATGGTCATTGGATATATGATCATTGGGTATATCCAATGTGTATGTTATATAATTAGAAACACAGTAAAGAAATATTTTAACACCAATTTATTGATGAAATTATATATTTAAAATATTAAAAAATAATTTTAATGGGTTCATGGAATTATTTAATGTTAAAAATGAAATTTTTCAAAGAAATCTTTTTAAGTATTGTGTGTTTTTAACTCTATAAATTAAATTTATAAAATTTTAATGATAAATATAATTTTATGTTTCAATTAATAAGAAAATAAATTAATACTCATTTAAATTATTAATTAACAAGAAATAATAATAAGAACACTTAATGTTTAAATAATCCCTTTTCTAAAAAACATGTTTTATATATTTTTTGTTTTAAATTTAAATTTAAATTTATCATATTGGAAATTTAATTAGATTAAATAGACCCCGCATTTTAATCAACATGTTTAAATTGGGTAATATATGTCATTTTATATTTTTAGTGAAAAAAATTACCATGACAAAATAATTAAACATAGAAAAAAGATGGTAAAAGGAGGTAAGTTATCAGGGCCCAAATTTTTCCTAATTAATATTATATGTATGAATTATAGAAGTATTTATTTAGGTTACAGATTTATTAGCAACATTTTATCACCAAACTTAGCTAACTCTCACGTGATTTAACTTTTACACTTCACCTAACTTAAGTTTCCAAAGAAATGTCCCTCATTTTCACCTATAAATGAATAAAAACTCTACCAATTTGAAACCAATATGTTCCTTCATAAAAAAATTTATTACCTACCCATTTTCCATTTACTATATCCTTATAATACTCTTGTTAGATTCTATTTCCAAGAAGAATAAATCCTTCATTCTAAAGGATCTCATCTCAAGAAGGGGTGAATTCATCAAGTAGCTAAGTTATTCTCTTAATTTTTTATTAAATTCTCATATCCACTATTTATAAACCTCATAATCTACTATAATAATGTTATATTTAAATAATTTTAATTATGATAAAATCACAATTCTATTATATAACTCTAAACTCTTTCTCATTCAGTGGTATAACATGTTCTTGTTTGGGTCAATTCTACCACCTAAATGAACGATATTATAACAACATCACCATTTTTCACTATAAATAAGTATCAAGACATTAATATTAGTAATATATTATATTAGTAGTAATATATTTCATTAATATGGTTCAAAAAGTATGAATCAAAAAATGTAAGGTCATTATAAAAATATTTTTATTATCAATAAATTACCAGTAACATTTTAATCATGGATTCCATTATCGCAAAACATACCCATAATTTTCATAAAATGATCTTGGGATATGTAAATAGTTAAAAAAATTATTGAAATACCTATTATAATATTTTAATGATGAACTTTGTATAAAAAAATGGTTGTAACATCTTCAGTGCAAAACATGCAGAAATAATCAAAATTATTAGAATCTGATAATGAAAATAAACATTAACTGAAAAATTAATGTGTAATGAATGATAAAAATTTTGAAATATAGAAGGGTAATAAATATGAATAAGTTTTTAAAATAAGTTATTAATATGGTTAATTTTATTACACATAATGCTAAAGTGATTTCATGTAAATCAGGTGTAAAAGGTAAGGGTTTTCCATCCAATCTCATTTTTAATTGAATATTGTTATGAATAAGTTTTCATATATAAAAGTTTTATGATATTTATCTCCAAAAAACCTCTATATTCTTATCTTGTAGTTTTTTATGATTTTCACATGTCCTACTGACATTTTATTTCCCATTTATTTCATAATTCACTCAATGTGATGCTGATAAGAGAAAATGACCTTCCCAAGTATTGTTAGCCAGAATGTTTTTCATTCATGTATATATTATTTATTTTGTTTTATAGACATATTTATATCTAAATCTATGATTGATTAATTTCCTTTTCATTTTAATTTACTTTTATTAAAATATAAATCTTCTTTTAACATTTTCTTTATAATTGTTTTCAATAAACTTTGACCTTCTTTATAAAATGTGAAAGAAATATTCATTTTAAATTTTTTCCATACTGATATATTTTACTTTCATTTGGGTTGATTTTTTATTAAAAAAATCCTCTTCAAATTTTCATGTTTTATAAAGAAATTTCTACTCATTTTTTTTAAAATGTTTTATTTTAAAATAAAAGGTATAAAATGTAAATGGTATTTCTTCCTCTTTCTCAACATAAATATTATTTTACTTATAATTTTTTTTCATCTATGTCAATATCCTATAATTTTTGTTATGATTCACTAAGAATATGATACAATAATACCACCCATATTCTTTCATGTGGTGTATATATTTTTGGTTTTCACTAGGTTACAGGTGGTTTTAGAATTATATATACATCCAATGAATTGAGTAAATCATTATCTCATGGGATGATTAGGAGTGGGGAGTAAACTCAAACACATAAGGGACTCGGTCCACTAAGTGATAGGTGAGACTAAAATTATAAAACATTCCAATTCATTGGATAAAGGATTATATGTCATGAGCAGGAATGTTAGGTACTGGGAAGAGAACAAAATTCATTACGTGATGATGGTTTTGGTTTTTCTCCTCGATATAAGGAATGATTTTATATGATTATATATATGCTATATTCTTACTCCATTATTATTTTTTCATGGATTGTGATTATTGACATATGTTTTAACACACTTGTTGATCATGAATTATGTTACATTAAAAGCCTAATTACATGAATGGTGATTTATGATCTATTCTTTTTTGGGTATAAATATGTTATGTTATATTAATTCTCATTGATTATGTTCTCTTACCCATATGTTTATATTATTCTCACTTAGGGTGTTATATTATTTTTTATCACGTTTTCCTTTACTGGGAATCTGATCTCAACCCCTTATTATGTTTTAATTCTCCATGTCATGAAGAATAATATTATATAGGATATTTTTAAATGGGTATCAGGTAAAAATATGATTAATTGGATGTATAAATGATGTTTTAAAATTATTTAACTACGTATCTAATCTCTAAAGACACTAATCATATTGGTTATTGAGTGTGATTTATTTTTTTGATCTAATGAATATTCATAAAAAAGATATATTATGTATCTATGAAATAATTGGGTCACATCAGTTTATACCAATGTGTTGTTTATTTATTTTGGTTATTATGACTAGTAAATGTTAGTGAAACCCCTAAGGTTAAGTCTATATATTGGAAATAATCTTAAAATTTTGTTAAATTATAGGGTGTGTGGTTTCCTGGAAATGAAATACCTGTCTGGATACAAACAATTGGATGTAAGCTTTGGATTATATACAACTAGGGGTAAAAACCCTAAAAAAAGGACGGTTCAGTATTAACGTGATCTTTACTCAGTGCACCATAAATAATCCTAAATACAAACCTTGTTTGACCCTCTTGAGGAATATGATTTGGTTAATTTACATGATGTTTATGAACCATTATGAATAATATAAGGATAGATCTTAAAAAACCTATGATGAACCAAAAGTGATATAGGATGAACATAAAATGTCATAGGTTGTAATAAAGGTGTTGTAATTTAGGGTGTCTTGGGATTTATTTTTCTTATTATATGATTTCATACTTTGATTATTTTTACTTGATACACTAATATTTTTGTTTTGGTCAATGGATAGAACTAGGAGGAATATATTTAATAATGAATGTGATGGATAATTCAATAATTTCCCCAATAAACATCCAAATGGGATAGTATATGGAGTGAAATATATCATGTAAATTCTCTCCCAATTTTCTCATGCTATGAATAATAGGATGAATCAGATAAAAAAAACTGCCTTTGAAAGTAAGGAATGAATAACTTTGCATTGATTACTTTATGTAGTAATGTTCACACTCCCTTAGTGGGTCTTTTAACCCACTTATTATCAAGTAATTTATCAAAACAATAGAAAATATATTTTATATTCTCTAGTGCTCAGAGCATGAAAATTTTAACTTTTATATTTATCATTTGGAAGGTGAATATAACTAATGGTGGACCCTCATCAATAATATATGGTAAGAGAAGGAAATATAATCAATGTAATGACAGAATTTTAATAATGTATTCTTCAATAAAAACTTTCCTTGAACTCTTAAAACAGGAATGGAGAGGGAATACCTAGATCTGAAACAAAATAAATATGAATCTATAAGTATCTATGACGAAAAGTTCTAAATAATTGCAAGGTATACTTCTATCTTTATCATTGACCCTAAAAGATAAAAATATTATTTCTTTAGTAGATTAAAACCATGTATCCAAAAGGAATTGTCTATATGAGACTTTTTTAGCTATGAATATATTGTTTGATGTTCACTCAAGGTATAAATAAAGATTAGAGACTATAATTATTCATAAAATTTTGGGGGTGAAAAATAGAGTTTATAGGAAACTCAAATGATAAAACTCATGGAGGAAATAATATTACAATATGCATAAAATAGAGGAATAAGTATGGGAAAATTGTCTCAAAGGAATAGGGAAATGCTTCAATTGTGGAATATAATTCCATTAATAATATAAATACTAAATATATATATAAATATTACAACCAGTGAAATAGATGAAAATAAATATCACCTTAATGAATTTCCCAAAATCTAATGCTTAAATTGTAAGGAGTATAGGAATTGTGACAACTAGTTCACCGATACAAGGATTAATGATGACAATCAACATTAGTAACCTCCAAATCGAATTGAGAAATAGAAATCTTATGTAATTATAATTCTTGAAGTGAGTTATGAGAATAAAGTGGTGAATGGTCCACTTAGCATCCACTCTAAAATTGAAAATGTCTTATTTTATTCTAGTTCATTCACTCTTTCATATCTGGAAAGTATGAATGGAATAAAATCATTATCCCAATATCTAGATATCAAATTATTATTTAAAAATCCTAGTTGTGTGATGATTAGAACCAAATTCTAAAACTCTTATCTGATATATTTTTATAGAAATATTTTTTTATAAAATCTTATTATTCTCACTTTACTTGAATTTTATATGATTTTTTTCATGGATTTTTTATATCTACTTAATGAACATATTAATTATTGGGATAAGGAAACCAAATTTCATATCCTAACTTAACCCATGATGATCTATCAGTAAAAAAAATTCCATGAAATTCACATAAAAATTAGTTTCATTATATAGATCTTAATATTCCAACACGATGAGTATTTATATCAAATTTTTGGGTAAAATATTGAAGTTTAATATATGATAATTATATGGGAATATGTTGGTGTATTTTTGTAAGAGTTTCCTAGTCTTCCCCTAGATCATGAGGTTGAGTTTTTAATAAAACATGTACTTGGTGTCATGCATATCTCAAAAAACCCTTAAAGAATATCCTGAATTAAATTAGAGTAATTAAAGAAATAACTTTAATAGAATGTGGATAAGGGTTTTATACACACAAGTTCTTATCCATGGCATTCACTAGTCTACGTTTTTATGGATAAATATAGATCAATGCATCTTTATATTGATTATTTGGAAATAAAATTAATCTGGACCAACAATAAGTACCCACTACCCTATATTGATGACTTGTTTGATCAACTATGAGGGTATCAATACATATCAAATATTTAACTTCAATTTGGGTAATATCAATTAAGGCTGAAAAGTGATTACATACCCAATAAAGCCTTTTGTACATGATATGGGCACTATGAATTCAAAGTAATGGCATTTAGTCTCACAAATATCCTTATTGTCTTTATGGATATGATGAAGATATTATTTATAGATTACCTATATCAATTTATGGTAGTCTTTATAGATGATATTCTCATATAATATAAGATAAATTAAGATCATTAATAAAATTTGAGAATTTGGATACAAACATTGATAAATGAGAAATTACAAGCCAAATTTAGAAATTATAAATTATGGCTATAGAAAGTATCATTCTTGGATCATTTAATCACAAGTGAGGTTATATTGATGGACTATTCAAATATATATGTGATTGAATAATGGTACAAACCAACCACTATAATATAGATCTTTAGTTCCCCTGTATTGGTTAGATATTATCAATGATTTCTAAGAAATTTCTCATGACTATTAAATTCAGTAACCAGGTTAACTCTAAATGGATTTAGGTTCATTTGGATATATGAATTTGATGAAAATTTCAAGGATCATAATAAAAGGTTGGTTATAACACTTTTAATCTCCTTAGCCTAAAGTGGATATGGGTTTGTAATATATAGTGATGCAATAAAGAAAGGATTGGGATGTATCCTCTAGATGAATCTCATAGTGGTTGTAACAGCTCAACACTAGCATTTAGTTATGAACCATGGTTTATTATGTATTTCCTCTTTTTACTTTGATATCCCATTATCAAATTTATTCTTTGTTGTTTAACCATGGTTGATCCTTTTTAGGGGTCGTGGAAAGTGGTTTTGATCCATGTTTGAGAGGTTGAGAGTTGGAATAGGAGTTTATCATGTGAGTAGAGAAGGTCCGGTAGAAAAAATGGCTACAGGAGGTCCACTAACTCGCCGATGGAATACCAAAAAAAGGGATTTCCTACTATAATCCCGCCAACCAACCATTGGTAAGCTGGAATAAGTGGTTTCTAACTTTAATTTCGTGGTCCAATTGGTAATATCACACAATCTAGTCGGTGTTACTTCTATAATATTGGACATTCTTCCCAAATCCACTGACTAGCTGGTGGGATCCAGTCGCAATACAATGATGATGATATGGGTGAGTTTATCATGGGTAGTATCATAATTTTTTTTGTTTTAATCTCTACTTAAACTCCAAAAACCTTTCCCTCAAACTAAATTTGACCCTAATCACCTAGGATACTCTCTAGAGGTGAATTTTTCCCTTCTAACTTTGTTTCTTCATGCATTGAGGTGCTAATTTGTGTGTTGATTATCTTCCAGTAAGTTTGATCTCAATTCAATTGTGATTTATCATTTCATCACCTCTCTCCCTCTTCAAGTGTGGTGGGTCTTCAAGTCATTTATGGATTTAGATCATGAATTATTGAATTATGATTCTAGGACTCTCCCTTGATAATTACAACCATCAACTCTCTATTGGTGGATCCTGGTTCTGGTGATTATTAGTCTTGTGATTGAGGTAGGTGGCTTCATAAAGAAATTACTTTCATTTTAAAATGTTTTATCTTGCTTAATATGAAATATATTTCCAATTTATCTCCAAATCTTTATTTTTTTTCTTTTGATAAATGATTTTTATATGGCATGGTATGTGTTATGAAATCCATTTTACAATGTATTTTTAAATAAAGTGTTGATTTCTATAAATATGATCTTGAATTTAAATGAATTATTTGGATAAATAATTTGATAATGACCATTTAAAAGAGATGGTATGAATTTTTCTTGATTTGGAATGAAATGATTTGATTTGAAAATCATGATGAAAACCAATTGATGTTGGTTTTTGAAATAAAATGGCATGCTTTGAAACTTGAACATGGGTATGAAAGAAATGTTTGATTGAAATAATTTGAGATTGATGGAAATGAATGATATCCCCATTTATTATTGATTACCTTGAAGCACATGGGAGCCTGGGTAGTTATGTGGGAGGATATTCATGCCTGGTAAACTTCTATCCAGCAATGAATTGATGATAAAAATGATACTAAACTACCAAGAGGGAATGGATTTAATTTTTTTGGGGTACTATCATATTCCCCTTGGGCTTAATATCTAGGGAGTGTGTGGACGCATGGAGATGTATTACACCAAGATTGTATGGGACCTTGTAATCAGAACTAACTAAACCCTGATGTTATTGTAATCGTGTAATGATTGAAAATGGTTATACATTCCAGTGTTTAATTAAAATGATTATTCATTATTTTTTAAAAAAAGAAGCTTATATTTTTCTATTTTTAAGGAAATGAAATTTTGTGAATATTTTATGTTGTCCATTTAAATGTTTTGTAAAACCTATTTTGATATGAACTATAAAAAATATGTGCATTCCATGTTTTATTTAAAATTGAGAAAGTTTGGTTTACTTGATATGGATTTATTATACAATACATTGTGAGATCCAATTGGGATTTATTCCTCACAGACTACCTTTGAATTTGGGAATTTAAAGACTTTGTTATTTTAGGTCCAGGTAAAGGAAATGTGTTATATAGAGGTGGAGGATGTTCTTGATTAGTGTGACCTTGGTTGTTGGAAATTACCAATTAATCATGTGATTCACTTTTTACATAGATATTTTTCACATTTTCTTTAATGGTTTTATGTGAAAAAATTAGTTGATGTACTCTTTTTGGGTCACGTAACTTTCTACTTATAATACTTTTCTCTTGAGGAGTGTTTAACATATATAATATTTGTTGTTTCTTATCCACAAATTTATCTTGATGTGTTGTTCTAATGATGAAACAGTTCCCTCTTGTTTGTATTTAACGCCTAGTAACTAGTCACCATCCCATGGGGATCAAGAACACCATTTGGGACATGTCAGAATTGATTTAGGTATTGTTTAAGTGGGTTATCCAATTCAATTCATGAAAAATTGGTATCAAAAATAGTTATGTCCTTTCTTGGTGTCAGTATATAGTTTGGGATGTCTTGTTATATAAGAGATGATATTTTGGGGACTTAAGGTGTAGGTTATGAGTGAGTTTCTGGATAGATCTCATCGTAACAAGCCTTAAGTTACCATGATATGATGAGAAAAAGAGTCCTTGAGGAATTTTTTAATCAAATTTTATACTTTTTATAAATATTTAATATGATGTTTTTGTTCCCAGTTGAGTTCAGACTGATATAATTGATGATGTCATGTCATTTAACTGATGTTTCCCTTATTATCTGTTAATATTGTATAATACCACACCTCCAAGAATATGTTTAAATAGACCTTTGGTGGAAGATATTGACAAACCATAGCAACAGAACCCCCCAATTGATCAGAACCTTATAGTGGATATTGTGTGTGCAGTCTAAGCTCTGGTCTAGGTATTTGCATATATTCCCTTTTAGGCTAAAGAATTTTTACCTCTGATAGAAGATATCATGGTCATGCCTAGAATATTATTCATCTAAAACCATCATCTTTCTAGGGTACCAAAAATACTCAGGAGTTAGAGAATTGGTTGAATAAGGTTGATAAACTATTTAAGTTTTTGGATACGTCATCTTCTATTAAGGTGAATGTGCCATATTAAAACTTGAAGTGCTTAGGATAAGGAAGCATAATTATATAGTTATGGTAGAGAGAATGTGGAATTTGAGTAGAGATACTTCAAGAATATTTTTATATAGAAATTATATTTTGAATTTATGTTATTGTAAGTTGATGGAGTTTCTAAAACTTCACTAAAGTGAAAAAATAGTGATCTATAGGTTTTTAAATCTCTCTCATTTATCACCTCAAGTGGTATTGAATGGGAATCTTAGATCTTAGAGGTTTGAGATGAGACTTCGAGTAGATATCTATTATTAATTTTTCATGTGAAATATCACTTCATATGTTTATGTTATAGATATATCTCTGATAGAAAAACTTGACTTGGCTAGTAAGTTTTGGTTGATAGGAGTTCCTCCTACTCCAAATGGTTGCTTGAGTGGTCACTTTATAGGGAAGAGGATGTCAGATGAGTTTCATAATGGAAATAATAGAGGTGTATCTTGGTAGTAAACATCTTCTAAATCTTATATATTATCTAGTAAAAGGCCACTAACTTTCTTCCAATTTTTCAAGGTTATGCCTTCAAAGTGTGCATGCACAGAGGCACCGAAGATCTATAGCTCTTGTGGACATTTAGATAACTTTCATAGGTTTTTATATGTTTTTACTTATCTTTTTGGTGGTATAGTCTCATAAATATTAGGATGATCTATGGAATAATCATATGCTTCAAGAATAAATGGGATCCATCTATATGAATCGTGAATGAATCTTCTTTATGCAAGGGAAGGTTTTCTAGTAGAAGATGATGTGGATCCTAAGATAGTGATAGGTACCATTACAATTCATTTATCTTTGGTAAATTCTTTATTTAATATATGTACCTCTTATTCCTTCATATCTTCCCACATTTTAAACTAATTTAACCTTACTATGAAACTCATGCCTTATGTAATGGATATTTATATGCCTCTCTAGATGAAGAGAGGTAAGGGTATCTTATGCCCCTTTTTTACTTTCTATTTATCAAAAATCGAGATCATTTGGGAATTTTTTTGTTCTGGATATGAAACCTATAGATGTAATTCTTCGGATGGATTGGTTAGTCACTCAAAATTTTTAGATCAAATGTAATATTCAGTGGGTATCCTTTACTTCACCTGATAGGTAGTAATGTTTCTTCCTGAGAGAATGATACCCGATGTCGAGTCAAGTCGGAACTCCTCTTCTAGAGTTGGGTAGGATGATATATGTGTTTGAATTTAAACTAGAGCAGGAATTTTTGTGTGGTGGTCTTCATCGAGTAGTTTTTAGTTTCCCAATGCATTTCTTTTATAATTTTATGGTTCCCCACTAATAAGGGGGTGGAGTTCTATATTGACTTGGTTTCAGGTACTCAACCCATATCTACTTCTTCTTATAATATGAAACTAATTGAAATGATATATTTTAAGGCTCAGTTAGATGAATTTATATCCAAAGGATTCATTTGACCTAGTTTTTTCCCTTAATAAACACAAGTGACTTTTATAAGAAGGTCAATGGAACACTTTGTATATACATTTATTACGGAAAGATCAATTAGTTAATAGTCAAGAACAAGTATATGTTTCCCCTTATTAGTGAGTTATTTTATTGGATGAAGGGGGTGAAGTGGTTTACTAAGATTAGTCTTTGGTTTGGTTACCACTATCTTAGGATAAAGGAGTCCAATATCCCTAAGACCATTTTTAGGAGCAGGTATGGTCATTATAAGTATTATGTTATCATATTTCGTCAAACCAGTGCTCCTTTTATGTTTATGGTGTTGATGGATATTATTTTATATCAGTACCTCAATTATTTTGTAGTGTTATTCAGGGATGATGTCTAGGTTTACTATAAATATGAGGAGGATCATTTGCATAATTTGTGAGTAGTTCTAGACATCTTGAGAGATCAAGAACTATATGTCAAGCTTTTAAAATTCCATTTTTCATTAAGGAGGAAAATTTTATAGGGAATTTGGTTTCTAAATTGGGTACCTCAGTTGATCCCAATAAGGTGAAATATGTTATGTCATGGGAAGAACCACAAAATTTCTTTTGGATTCAAATATTTTAGGACTTCATAGTTTACCATCATCATTTTTTGAAAGATTTATCATATTTAGATTCTATATTGACTTCTCTCACTATAAGGGGAGTAAATAGAATATGGGATTTAAAATTAAAGTCTTCCTTTGATGAGTTGAAACATTATTTGACTTCATCTCTAGCATTGACTCTTCCAAAGTCTGGGTAGAGATATGTGGTCTTTTGTGATTGTAACATCTCAAACCCACACTTCAATATTTGGTAATAAAAACATGTTATTTATTTTTTTCTTTAGTAAGTTACAGAAAAATACATAATCTATTATAAAACTGAGGATCTTTTACAGTCTAGGTTTTGGAATATTAGTAATATTCCTTACATAATTTCAAATTTTAAAAAAATTATAAATATCTAATTATATTGACTCACTCCAATTCATTAATTGAAACCAAACACAATTGATTCATCTAAATACCCTTTGAAAAACATTTTAAAAGCATAGGGTTCGAATAAAAATTTCCTAGAAAAGGGTTTTAAAACTAATGAATATATTTTTATAAATACTTATTTAAAAACTATTTTAAAATATTTTATATCAAATAGATAGTAATTTATATTGTAAATTATTTTCAAAATAAAATTCTAAGGTGCTTCAAAACATAAAAATACTACTCAAAAACTTTAATTTCAAAAACAAATACCTTTAAATAAAATTTGGAATTTTACTTCAAAATTGTCTTCAAAATAATAAATAGTATTGATTAAAATGATAATTGGAAGACTATAAGAAATACTTTAGGCCACTATAATTATCCTTATTAGTGAATATTCCTATTGAGGTTTTGAGATCATCCTATTCCTCATTAACTTATTAGATATAGAAGTGCCGAGTTTTTTTAAGAATTTTTTTTATCAAATCTTACTTTATTATTTAGAATCCATTAAAACCCATTAAAAACATTTCAAAAACTACTTGAATAATTTTAAAAGAATAAAATAATTGTATATCCTCTATAATTTGATAAAATATAATTTTTCATAAAACGCTATAGGGTTTGGAGAAATCCAAGATTTTATAAATTGAAATGCCAAATTTGAACACACCTTAATTTTAAATTAAAAACAAATTTTTTATACAAATACATGTAATTTAAATGATATGCATAGTACATGGCCATACCTATATTCATATGTAACATTCATAAAATTTAAAAGAGAATTTATACATAAAATGATAATTTTAATACTATAAAACACCTTTAAAACCATTGAAATGTCATTTAAAGAGACTAAATAATAATAATAATAATATTCTTGAATTATAATTTTAAAAAATATAATTTAGGAAAAATAATAGGTTTAAAAATATGAAAATTTGAAAAAAAAATCATTTTATTATAATTTTAAAGTAAAATAATTATATATGCTTTTGAAAAATAATCCCTTACACATATGGAGTTTTGAAATAGATCACCCTTATAGAATGAATCTTGAAATTAAAAAAATAAATATTTGAAATTTAAAATATTTACTTTACATATAAAAAAAATTTATAAAATAAACAAGGCGTTTAGAAAAAAAATCATTATAAATATAAAATATATTTCATAAATAATACTTTCAAAATAATCCCCTTTCCTTAATTGTAGACAAGGATGAACTAATGAAATTATTAAAGGTCGAACACGTAGAACGGTTGAGAAAATAGAGAGATTATTTTTTGAGCTGATTTGGGTCCTTTTGGTGGATTAAATTAGGACCTTGTATATAGAAATTTTGTGTATAATTATTTACAAAGGATACACTTAAAATAAATGTAGTGTGACACTATATATCTTATCATAAATTCATTATTTGACAAAAATGGTGATTTAAGAATCTGAACGTGATTCTAATTATCCACTAGTTATTATCATTTTATGAATAAGTGAAATATTATATATTTTATATTTTATCTCATTTATAAAACATGGATATTTGAAGAATATCCAAAACAAAACAAGGGTGATAAATAATTTTATATTCATCAGTGTGCATTCAAGCATTTAATACACATGACATATAAAAATCAGAGTGGTTCTGTTTATTCAAAATGATAGAATATATATATATATATATATATATTCATGTACCCATAAAGAATATCTAAATGTATATCAAAGTGACTGTTGAATCTTTTTGTTTAAAATTTTATAAAAAATATAGTTGTTTATGTATCTTGGCAGTAATACATGGGAAGGTGACATACCCAAAAAAGTTTAATTCAGTCACAAAAATTAATAATATTCTTAAATATGATGTTAATTGATCATATATTTATATATAATTTATAACTTGTTCATATCATATTTTAAGGTCATGATTCATCTTTGGTTAGCCATCAAAATTGATTTGGTCCATAGTTTGATGAGGATGTAGACAGTGGCGATGGAGATGAAAAACTCATCAGTATCGGGGTTTACTAAATTGGGAAAAGGTAGAAGATGAACATTGGATTAATTGTATGGTTTAGGTGAAAATAATTGGACATTTGTGATATAAATGACCATTTTTAACATGGTTTAATAGTACCCCATGCAGTCATCCCACACTTATCTATCAATCTTTCGATGAATACATAATAATTAAAGTGTTGGCATCAATCATTTGATCCAGCAGTAGGGTCGGCACCCACAATCAAAGCACACATTCCCTCATGTGGGCCATAACATGTGGTCCATTGGAAACCCATGCACACCCTTGGGAAAACCACACACCCATTGGGAACTATTCCCAACCTATATAGGCTTATACATGGCCCTACCATCATTCATTAGTCCCTCCCAGCCACCATGTAGCCTGGATAGGGGTAGACCTCTCCATATGGTCAACCCAATAGGGTCCCACATCATTTTTGATGGGTCCCCTTGTTTATACTAGTGGTTGGTTTATTTTTTTGTAAATTAATTTAAAATTAGTTACTTATTAAACTTAAAAAATACATTTAGTAAAATTATTTTTATTTTCTATTAGTATAATTATTTCTCTATATGTCTAATTTTTCTTTTTTTTATATTTTAACAATATCTTATGTTTGGAATTTATTTTCATGTGACTTCTTAAAAATTTAATAATATCTATTTACACATTTAAAAGTTTCCATCATTTAATTATTAACGGTCACAAAAAAAATCTATAAATATCCATATGAAAATATATTTAAATACAATGTATTCCACATATTCTAATTCTCTTGAAAATAAGGATGATTTTTGTCTTCCTTCTTTTTATCTAAATTATTTCTTTCTTCCTTGTTAGTTTTTTTCAATTCATGGTTGATATTAATGAGGTGGTTTATAATCATAGTCATCTTATTTTTATCGGAGCATATCATATTGTATTACTAGTGCTTGTAATAAGTTTAGTAAACTAGTTGTAGACACTTATATTGTAATGAAGTCAACGCATTATCTTTAATAAAATATTCTTCATCTTGTTTGTTAAGTCTCAATTATTTTCATTATTTATTCAAAATTCATAATATATTAAAATTATGGAATGTTACATTCTCTCCACCTTAAAGGAATTTTTCACTCATAATTATTTAGTACATATACCATAATTCTTCTCCTTCCATGATCCAGTCTTAAAAATGGACATTATTATAAAAAATTAGTTCTTTTCATTATGAATCATCGAATTTTTATATATAAATAATTATTACTTTCATCAAAGTCTCAAATTCTTGCATCAATCATGAAAAGAAAGGGTACTTCCAAAAACATTAATCCTTAGGGAAGTTTCAAGTTCTTATATTTTTGTTTCCCATAATTAACTTATGAAATTTTGGTTAGATTTATATAAAAATTGATAGGTAGTTGATACAGATGTATGATGAGAATATAATTTAGAAATTTCTATTTGAATTTGATTCCTATAAAATAGTCTTACTGACTCATCTTCTAATATTTCAAAATCATATTTTATTCTTATATAAAAAACTAAAACTTAAAATCTGATTTATATAAGCTACACAGAGTTCACCCCCTTCTACACCTTTAAGAAAATCTAAAAACTTTTCATAGTGGTTGGACAAGGTGTAGAATTTGTAAAAACCCTCATAGTACTTTCTTCATCATGCAAGGTATGGAATTTGAGTATGAAAATTTTTCCAATGGACAAATCCTAACCCTTGAAAGAATTGGGGTTTTTTAAGTGTATTGGATATTTCATAGATATGTTTTCAAGTAAGTTGAATGTTGTAAAAGGGATCAAATTCATCTGATCATGTTTTAGAATAATCATTGCAATCAGCTCATCTGGAATAGATAAAAGATTTGTTTGTGTTCTTCTTCCTTCCATTTGTGTCTAAGCTAAAAAAAATTATAGAATAAGGGTTTACTAAAAATATTGAACACTTCACATATCAAATTTTCATAATTTATAAATTTTTATAGACCATTACTTAGATACCACTATAAAAACCTAAACCCTCACTTCTAGTTTCGCTAATAAAAACATGCTGTGTATTTTTTTATTAACTGAAAATTACATGGTCCATTATACAACCGATAATATTTTTTAATCTAGGATTTAGAATATTAGTAATATTCCATAAATAATTTCAAATTTTATAAAAATTATAAAATATATAATTAGATTTCCTCATGCTAGTTCTTTAATTAAAATCAAACACCTTTGATTTGTCTAAAGAACCTATGAAAAAACATTTAAAAACATAAGGTGAGCATATAAATTACCCAGTAAGTCTTTTTAAAACTAGTAAAAATATTTTTATAAATACTTATTTAAAAACTCTTTTAAGCCATTTTATATAAAATAAATAATATTTGATACAGTAGATAATTTTCAAAATAAAATTATAAGGTTTTCAAAACATAGAAATAATTCTCAAAAATATTGATTTCAAAAAAATACCTTTAAATAAAATTAAAAATTCTCCTTTAAGAATATATCAAAAATAATAACTTTTATGTATTAAAATGACAACTAGAAGACCATAAGAAATACTTGAAGCCACTAATAGTATCCCAATTAGTACATATTCATGTTGAGGTAGTGGGATCGCCCCATTCCTCCTCAACTAGTTTGATACCCAAGTGCTAAGTATCTTTTAAGAAAATATTTTTTATCAAATCTATCTTTCTCATTTGCAAACCATTAAGAAACTTTCAGAAACTACTTGAATTATTTTCAAAGAAGAAAATATTTTTTTATCCTCTATACTTTGAAAAAAAGATAATTTTTCATAAAACAATATAAGGTTTGAAGAAATCTAAAGGTTTATAAATTAAAAGGTAAAATTTAAACACACCTTAAATTTAAATTAAAAAAAAGTTTTTACACAAATGCATGAAATGTAAATGATATGCATAGTGCATGGACATACCAATATTCATATGTAACATTCATAAAATTAAAAGATATTTTACACATAAAATTATAGTTTTAATATTACAAAACACCTTTAAAATCATTGAAATGTATTTTTAAGTGGATAAACAATAATAATAATCCTCTTGAATTATAATTTTATAAAATATAATTTAAACAAAAATAATAGGTTTAAATAAATAAAAAATTTAAACAAAACATAATTCCTTTGCTTATAATTTTAAATCGTAATAATTATACATTCATTCGAAAAATAATCCCTTACACATAAGGTGTTTTAAAATAGATCACTCTTATAGAGAGAATATTTAAAATAAATAAATTAATGTTTGAAATTTAAAATATTTCAAATTCATATAAAATGATTTTTAGAATATAAACATAGATTTTAGAAATCAAAATTTTTCTTGTAAATATAAAATATCTTTCATAAATAATACTTTAAATATAATCCCCTTACTTTAATTATAGAAAAGGATAAACTAATTCAATTTTTGATGGTTGAACACACAAAACATTCAATAAAATAGATATTATGTGTTTGGGGGAGTGATTAAGGTCCTTTTAGTGGATGAAATGATGGATTTATATATAGAAATTATGTGTATAATTATTTACATAGGATGCACTTAAAATAAATGTTGTGTGATACCGCATGTATTGTCTTAAAATAATTATTATAAAAAAATAGTTATTTGAGATTCTGAACATGATTATAATTAGACTCAAGTTATTATCACTTTATGATGAAGTGAAATGTAATATATTTTATATTTTCTATCGTTTCAACAACTTGGGTATTTGAAGAAGATACAAAATGAAACAAGAATCATAAATTCATTTATATTCATCAATGTTTATTCAATCCTTTAATACACACAACATATAAAAATAAAATAGGATCTATTTATTCAAAATGATATAAAATATATATATATATATGTGTGTGTGTGCACTCATTCACCTAAAAATAATAGTTGAAGGTCTGTCAAATAGATAGATGATTATTTTTGTTAAAAAGTTGATAAAATATATAGTTGTTTATGTATCTTGGTGGAAATACATTGGAAGGTGACATACCCAAAAAAGTGTAATTCAACTTCAAAAATTAATAATGTACTTAAATATTGAGGAAAATATCCTTTCTACTTCAAAAACATTTTCCTTTCTTAACATGTCATATAATTTTGAACTAAAAGAAGTTGATTAAAAATAAACTTGAAAACTTTTAAAGGAAGCTTCATGGAAATAATGTTCTAAAAATCCATTCATGCCGTATAAGTTAAATAAAAACATTCTTCTCTTACTTTGGCCGGAAAAGTCAAAAAAGTACCTCGCACTAAAAACGACAAAAGATTCCTTTCATATATTTTATTAAAAACTCACCAATGGGTAAAATTGGATTTAAAAAATTGTAGGTGGATGGAAATAATATTACATATTGAGTAAACATGTATGTGGATGATAAATATTCCCCAGTAAATTCTGATGTATAAACAATCTCGGATAAAAATGAGATTGTGATATTTTACCTTACCTTAGGTATGATTTGCTTTATAAGTGTCTGAACCTCCTGTATAATGATTTAAATAATGTCATTGACTTATTAAAGAATCACAATCATTGTTATGATATCATATATGGTCATATTCTTAGCTTCTTATTAGTAATATTTCATTGCTACTTGTTATTTGGGTGTTTATTACTTTTTGTTCTTATGCGTGTTTTGTCGAATAAATTATTATTATTATCTTTAGGTTATAGATACCTCATTTTAAGAATGGTATTAGTGTAATATATATCATATTTATTCATTCAATTCATTTATATAATCATTATGTAATGAAGATCATGTAGAACGAGTCGCATCACATCGTGGAGACTGTAGGCTGTACGTACGCACGAGCGATGATATCGTTCCCATGATCGTGGAATTGTATTGAAGTGTATGTATACTATTTCAGAATCAATATAACTTTAAAATAATCATATATAGTTATTATTTACACCATTATACCCATCCAATAAAGGTGGTGGTGGGAAATAGATTACACCACGGCGTGGAGACGGTATTCCGTACGCACGCACGCGCGGTGATTTCGTTTTTCATAGGATGGATGGATGGTGAAATAGGGTTGTTTCATACTTATAATAACTTATTAGTATATGATTTATACTTATGTTATTACTTTATAATGAAACAACTAAAGAAGAAGAAGTAGAAGAAGAAATAAATTTGAAAGAATCGGTAATGGATATTACCTCTTCTTTGAAGCGCCTCTTCTTAACCTCCTCTTAGGGCACCAAAGATGGTCTTTGAAGAAGACCAGAACCTATAATATGTTTCTAGGGAAGTTTAGAAGAGAAATTGGCAGGGTTTTTCTGATCTTTAAGGCTCAAAGTGGTGTGAGGAAGAGAGATAGGAGGTTCCCTTTTATAAGGGAGGAGAGGGGCACCTTTGGAAAAACTAAAAATATTATTTTATTATAAAGTCATATTTGGTTTTTAATAGCTCCAAATTGATTTATTTCGAAGATAAGGTGGGGATGGGTCGAACTATTCTCATCCAATAGAATTTAGACAAGTTTAGGTTTCTATTTTAACCTTATAATTTAGAATTAACTTTAAGTTAAATAATTTTACTTTTACCGTGTCTTCTTGTTTTCTTACACTATATGGTTAATAAACTTACTATAACAAGCCAGAAGAACCCCAAGTTGTTTATTATTAATATATATAACTTTATCTAAGTCTTTTTGCTGAAACTTATATTTTTATGAATAAAATAACAATTAATAATATAATATTTTATTTAAAAACTATTTTATGTCTATTTTGACACTATTTGGTAAATGATTTTTGTGAAAATCATAACAGAATGATTAGTTCGAAAAAAAAGTTAATTAAATCAATAATAACATGTCATATTAACCTATAAAATTGGTTTAATGCATAAAAAGTCTCAAATTACATTTATTTGGGTATTTATAACATCAATTATGTTAATATTTAATTAATAAGATAATTACTGCGTTATCATTGTGTCATAAATAAATTAAATTATTTAATGTCTAAAAATTATAAATAAAATACCATTATGTAGAAAATCCTTTTATCTTTACAAATAATATTTATAGTCTAACTTATCTTATGTATAACCCTATATTAAAAATGATTTAGTTATTAAACTTTGATTTTAACTATTTTAACCCTTCTTTAAATAAATTAATAATAAATGTCCTAATCTAATCCAACTGGACCTAAATGGTCATATTTTATTCCTAAGGTTGTTTTTGGTCTAATTACACTTATCCAATAGAATTAGGACATGTGTTAGGGTAATAATAATATAATTTTTACCCTTAATTACCCTATTTACTTTTAACCGTGGTAAAAAAAAGTAAAAAGTTATTATTCACCAAAAATTATTTTCATCTCATTGAACCACATTTTAGTCCTTGATATTAACTGTGTCTCTTGGATTTTCGAAATCCCACTCACAGAAGCGGTAAAATTAAGTTTTATGTAAATTTGAAAATTCTCCTAGGAGGTGGGTAAAAGACGGTGAAAAGTTCAATAAAATTTTTATATATCTAAAATTATTATAAAATGAATCCAATGAATTACTTTGCATGTATATAGGTATTATGTATCAATTTTGACCTAAAATAAATTTAAATAAAATAAATAATTATTTAAATAAAAAGTCGGTTTTTAAATAGTAACCCAGTGTTTTCACTATTCATCAAAAATTGAAATTTTTCAGAAAAATACCAAAATTTCACCCTAGGCTAACTTAGATATTCTGAATCCAAAAATGAAGTCCATTTTGAAAGATAAAATTTATAAAATTTCAAAAAGTGGTATTACTATTCATAACGGCTAGTTTTAATAATATTTTAATAGCATATCGTTGTTTAGTGAAACTCGGTATTGCGTACAACGCAAGCTATCAAGGAAGGTCGTGGTTGCATGTAAATCAATCCAAGCTAGTGTTGTGTGTAGTGAAAGATTCCTTTGATGATTTATATAACATAAAAAAAATATTTCTCATAAAAATCTCGGGTGTTACATCCCAAACCACCAAATTAACCCTAAATCGGCCCAAATTAGTCCCTAGGACATCATTCACGTTTTGGGAGCTCTTCAAACGAATTTTAGTCTCTCTTGACCTCCGTTCTATGTGAATCAAATCCTGGATCAAAGATCTCTTCTCTCTCGGTAAGTAATTTCTTCTCCTATTCTTCACGTGTTCTTCCTCCACACATTACACTTTATTTTAATGATTTAATTTGATGTATTAGATAGATATATTTATATTTTATGTTATCTTTGTCTATGATTCTATATCTAATCTTGCAAGATCTTGATTTTCTTGAATCTTGAGTTTAGGGTTTTGAAATTTGGATCTAAATCTACATCGTTGTGCCACTCAACTTTTGGGGATTTTTGTTGGGCGATTAGTCTTAATAAAATTAAGGTAGGTGGTCTAATATTCTTTTCCCATAGTTTTGATTTTTATTAAGTGTATTCAATTGTATCTTTTCTATCATTCTTTATCAATTTGAATTCCTAAATCGGGTTAATTAATGTGGCCAATTGATTAATTGGTTTATTCTTAAAATTGATGATTAATTAGGGATTTAATCATGAGACTAAGGGGATAATGATTTTGATAATTAATTTGGGAATTAATTATGACATTTAGGTTCTATACAATTAGAGAATTAATTGAGGAATTAATTGTGAGATTTAGAAATTTTTTATTTAGATAATGACCAATTGATTAATTAGATAAATTATTGAAATTTATGACTAATTGGGGAGTTGATTATGAGACTAAGGGGATGCTCATTTTGATAAATAATTTAGAAATTAATTATGTTATTTATGGGCTTTCTAATTAGATAATTAATTGTGATATTTGGGAATTTTGATTTAGATAATGGCCAATTTATTTAATTGGATTATTGTTGAAATTGATGATTAATTGAGGAGTTAATAATGGGATTAAGGTGTTTTCCATTTACATAATTAATTGAGAAATTAATTATAAGAATTAGGGGCTGATCAATTAGATAATTAATGGGAGGATTAATTATTATATTTAAGTATTTGTGATTTTGATAACGGCTAGTTGATTTAATTGGATTATTGTTGAAATATATGAAAAATTGCTGAGTTCATTATGGGACTAAGGGGATGACCATTTAGATAGTTAATTGGAGAATTAATTATGAGGTTTAGGTTCTACCCATTTATATAATTAATGGGAGTATTGGTTATAAGATTAAGGGATGTACGATTTAGATTATTAATCGTGGGATTAATTATGAGATATTGAGATAATTGGTTTAATATAATCTATTGATGAATTAATTATGTGATGTATAGATATATAAGTTGATATAATTAATGGTAGGTTAATAATGATATATCTAGATATTTTAGTTGACATTATTAATGATAGATTAATTATGAGATGATTAGATATATGAGTTGAGATAATTAATTGACGAATTAATTGTGACATATCATGGTATATAAATTGAGATTATTAATTGAAGAATTAATTATGATATAATTATATTGTTTATTTGAATAATTAATTATTTAATTAATTATATATAATGAGATGTGGATATGGACTAATTAATTGATGAATTAATTAGTGGAATTGGCATTCTTAATTAATCAGGGAATTAATTAAGGGTAATTCTTTGATAAACTATTTTTTGAATTAGTAATGTGATTGAGATGATTAATTAGTTGTATAATTAATTAATTATATTCATGGGATTAATTAATTGATGAATTAATTAAGGAAAGTGATGTTATTATTCAATGATTTAATTAAATAATGGGATTGGTGGGAGTGATTAATTAATTGCGGAATTAATTAATTGGGTTGATGTGAATAATTAATTAGTGAATTAATTTAAGGGATTGGTGCGATTAATTAATTTTTGAATTAATTAAATTATTTTATGTGTTTAGTTAATTGATGAATTAACTAGAGTTATTTATTTATTTATTTGATTAGTTAATTATTTAATTAACTATATTTATTGGTGTGATTAGTTAATGAATGAATTAACTAGAGTTATTGATGTGGTTATTTAATTATTTAATTAACTTGAGTAATTAGTGTGTTTAGTTAATTGTTTAATTAACTAACAGGATTGAATTGATTAATTAATTGTTGATTTAATTAATGTATTTTATGTGATTAATTAATTGTAGAATTAATTAATATTTCTGATGAGATTAGTTGATTGTTGAATTAGCTTGATTTATTGATATGATTGGTAAATTGATGAATTAACTATATTTATTAATGTGATTAGTAAATTTTTGAATTAACTAGAGTAGTTTGTGTAATTATTTAATTATTGATTTAACTAGAGAAATTGATGTGATTAATTAATTATTGAATTGATTAATGTTATTGTTTTGATTATTTAACTGTTGAGTTAACTAATGGAATTGTTGTGTTTAATAATTATTTAATTAGTAATGTCATTGGTGTGGATAATTAATTGTTGAATTAATTATGTGTTGTTTAATGGTAACATGGTCATTCAATAGTGTGATTTAATAAATGGTAACATGGCCATTCATTTGTGTGAAATAAATAATGGTTACATGGTCATTCAATTATGTGATTTAATGAATGGTAACATGGCCATTCATTTGTGAAATAATAATGGTAACATGGAAATTCATACATGTGGTATCCCTTGGGGATAGTTAAAATTCTGGCACGGTCTGAAGTAGGTATTGAGGTTTGGGTGTCTACGGGAACTCAGGGTTTTATGTGCTTAAATAGGGAATACTTAATAATGTGACAAACTATTTATTTATAAATTATACATATTATTATTAAAATTACATACACTATTGTTGACTGGAATTATTTTAGACACCATTAGCAGTGGCCTATTGAGTTGTACTCACACCCTACTTAGGTTTCCTGGTTAGTACCTGAATAGACTTTGTGTTTTCTGGATAGGTTAAGGGAAATGTCCATGTGTTATATGGATGAGTTGGGATGCATCATGGATGAGGGATATGAACATGGTTTGGACCTGCTTGGGATTTTTTAGTGTCTTTACATTTGGATTTTTATTTGACACTTGTCACATACATATCATGGCATATCTACTTTTCAGTTTTGATTTTATTTTTCTAGTTTTGTTTATCTTGTGTCATAGATTTTTTCTATGGTAATATATGTAACATCACGTTATGTTTTCAGGTACTTTTGATGTTTCTAAGTACCTCTATTTTGGAGTAGTGACTTGGGGGTGCGTTTGGGTGAACTTTTAAGTAAAACAAAAGGGCAATGGATTGTGCACAGTTTTTGCACGGTTTGACAAACAGTGCGACCAAACCGTGCCAACCAAGATGCACTGGAAAGAGAGGTATGCATGGTGTGTGAATGGTTTGACAAACCGTATGACCAAACCATGCAGACCGATCATCTCTGGATAGTGATGGTCGTAGGGTGTGCGCACGGTTAGACAAATTGTGCGCCTCTGCCCAGGTAAACTGTGCGCGCAGTTTCTAATTCCGAATTTTTCTTTTAAAACCACCCAAACCCCCGGGACTTCCATAATTTCGACCTTGGCTCGGGCTTGACTCATTTTAGGTTTTTCCAAATCCTCCTAGAGAGATTCCAAGGTGATCCAAACAACTTTCTTTGAGATTGAAGGCTTGGATTGAAGATCTGCTCTCCTCCCGGTAAGTGGATTTCATCCCGTTACGTATCTCGTTTATTCCTCTATCTTTCCTTGACCTTTTCATGGAATATTTCCTTTGTTTCCATGGATATAAACCTATGATTTGAGTTATAGATCTAGGATTGTGAATCTAGATCTAGTTTTGTAAGATCTTGATCCCTTTGATCTTAATTTTGGTTTTAAGGATTTAGATTCAGATTTAGATCAACGTCGTTGTGCCACTCGGTTATTGGGGTTTCTCATTGGGTTAACTCCCGTCAATAAATCGAGGTAGGTGGTTCCGTCCTGACTTTACAAATTTATTATCAATGTATTTGCTTAATTTATTTCAATTATTTATTTGAATTCAATTGCTCAATTTTCTTTCAATTAAATTGATAAAAACTCGATTCTATTGAATTGAGATATTTGAAATGGTTTTGGCATAGAAATTTGGGAAAACCCCAATTCCATTGAATTGGGTGTGTTTATGGAAAATAGGTCGATTGAAATTGTTTAATTTAAATTGTGGATTTGATGGAAATGTTTTTTTAATTAAATTGTTGAATTTAATTGTGGAAATGAAATTTGTAGTGATGGAATTGGTTTTGAATGGATTTAAAACTTATGTAAATGGATTAAAATGATTTGATAGAAACCCATTGGTTTTATCTTGTGAAAAAGGCATGTTTTTTAATAAAACCTATTATGGTTTTAAATGGAATTAAGTTGGCACTTTTGAAATGGAAGAATGGGATTGATCGTATTTTAAGCATTCTTAAAATAGTTTGCCTATCATGTAAAATCACATGCAAGCCTTACGTAGTAAGTGAGTTATTTAGATACACTCTACGCTATGAAAATGTTCTAAAACATACTTGCGGTGGGTCACATCCCCGACGGGCTGGTGATGAGTCTCCTTTGGCCAGTGTCATAGGGATGTGTGTATACATATTTTGCTGAGTTCACATAGAGAGTACATAATCCTATAACTGGTTAATACTATCGTACCTTTTGGAAGATGACCATGTCGCTCGCTTGTTGTTTATATTTGAGATATAAATGTATGCTAATGATTTTGAACTGTCTTTCATGCCTGCTGAATTTATATAAACTGTTTTATATTAATGTTTTTCTTAAGCCATTTTTTTAGAAATATTCCATTATTGTAAAACCGTTGCTTAAAGTAATTTTACATCATTTGAAAATGTGCAGCATGTTTTGTTAAAAATGTTCTTTGAATTTCCAAAACTATTTATTTGAAAAATTGAAAGATTTTCTTCAGATAATCTATACTTGGCATTTGTTATGGAATCTTTGGTGGTATCCTACTGGGCTTAGGCTTACACCTTACTTTTTCCTTTGGGTGTTTATAGATTTTCTTCTTCCAGAATCGAGCAAAGGGAAGGGACCTATTGGAGGTGGGTCCAGTTGTTGATCTCTGGTCTTGGTGAGCTGTGTCCTTAGGGAATTTGGGACTGTTTTCCCCATTTTAGTACTTGGGTTTTAGTACTTTGGGCTTTTTATGCCTCTTTGTATTCTGGTACGTTACTCCCAGTGGAGTTTCCTTTTGTTATGCATACTATCTTATTTCTTTTGCTTCAGCATTCTTGTGGAAAAATCGTTCCCACTTGCATGATGTGTGATGCCAGGTGCTATTCGCCGACTCATGGGGATCGGGAATTCCCTTCTGGCTATGTTAGGGTCGGCTCAGTTATCGGGTTACCAGGGTACCTGGGCTGGTTCGTGACAATATATATTCTTCTGCTATTTTTTATTTATTTCATATGGTTTATTACTCTGATAAAAGAAAAAAATAGGGTATAGTCTCCCCATGATCGACTTACCAGACCCTCGCTGTTATCGCGTACGGGGATATGTGCTTGAGGTCACATAGTGAACCGGATTGGGGCACCAGTGTGTGGCACCCGGGCCAAGACGTTTCATGAATATTCCTTTAAAAACATTTTTTAAAAATTAAAACATGAGTAAAAATGTATTTAATAATTAATTTTAATAATATTAAATATATTTTTGAAAAAAAAATTGAAAACATGGTTTTGAAAGAAAATGGATTTTTGATCGAAGTGGGAAATAAAGTTGGATTTTCTTAAAAAGATTTTCTCAATTATTTTAAGAACCAAAGAGTGTAAAATGGTACTACTAATTTGAAATATCATGAATAACTAGGGGTAATAACATTCATGAGAATTATAGAGAGATATAACATAATATTTCAACATTAGAGACTTAATCTTAAAAAATCTTGATAAATTATGAGATTGTAACATAAAACCATTACCAATTTTGTAACAATTGAAACATAATACCAATGAAAGAGATATTATAAAATGGATATGTGATCCAAATAATTTTTAGGATAATAATCATAGAATAAATTTGTGGTAGTATATGCACCACATCAAAGAAATATGTGGTGAATATGGCTTGTGTCTCACAGAAAATAAAGGTGAGATGGAAATCCATTACCACTTGAGTCTTGACTTCTTTTTTACACATTTGAACCTCCTGTATAATAAGTATAAATTTATTATACATATATTATAGAACCATGATTATAAATATCATACCATATATGATATAATTATGTTCTTTTATTACCCTTTTATTAAAAAATCCATGTTAAAGTCACATTTTTGGGTAATAACCACTTTGTTTTTCGTATATGTTTTGATTTTTTATTTTCGGTCCTCTTAATTTGATCACCATTACATCATATCCAGAATAATAATTATGAAATTATTATCATATTTATACATAAATTATAATTTTTATACCAATCGTGAAGGTTTTTTTTTGAGAAATGAATATTTTACAAACATGGAGATGTTAGGTCGTACGTACACATGAGTAACATTTCTATTTTTTCAATGATCATTATGGAAAAAAGGTAAGTAATATTTTATCTTTATATAATCATAATAATAACATAAATAAAATATTATTTCTTTAAATATACTTATACATATCATTCAAGTGGTGTGGTTATGAAAATAGAGAGTCGCATTGCTTTATGAAGGTTGTATTCCACACATATATGAAAGATGTTATCATCTTTCAATGAGTGAAAAGGTAAGAAAGAAAATGATATATTATATTTTTATAATTATAAATATGTCATTAATTTCATAATTATTTCATTATATCATATATATTTATTAACTTTACCCTTATTATCTTCCCTGTAAAATGTTAGTGAAAGCGAATCACATCGATTCGTGATGCGGTAGTATGTCATACACATGAGTGACATTATTGTATCCCCTATGGAGTGGAATGTAAAAAGGTCTATATGATATAATGACTATAGAATTATAGTTATTTTATAAATATAATATATATACTTTATATCTATCATCATAACCAACCATGAGAGGTGGTAATGGAAAAACGAATGATATCGGTTCGCGAGGCGGTAGTCCGTCGTATACACGAGCGATGATTTAATAATTCATTTGATGGAAGTGGAGATGGATATAGGATATTACATTAACATAATAACATAAAATTATATAGGATATACTGGTGATATTATATTAGAAGTGTTAAGACATAATTAAATGTGTAAATAGGAGAAAGAAAGAAAGAAGGAGCTTAATGAAGACAATTACCTTCGCTTATAAGCACCTCATTTGGATCTCTTATTAAGGACCCTAGTGTTGGTCTTTTAGGTGGACCAGAGGCTCTATAACATTAATAAGGATATTGGAGAGGGATTTTGGCAAGTTTTTTTGAAAATATATGTATTTATAGGTGTTAATAAGTGGATAGTGGTGGTGGCCTTTTATTAGTGGGGTAAAGGAACCCACTTGAAAACTACGTGGAAATTTCCCAAAAGAATCCAAAATAAAAAAGGTCGTTCCCAATAAAAAATATATTCCAAATGAACATATATTCTAAATTGGGAAGTATAATATTGAAATATTTCTATAAAATATGAATTTGAAAAGTTCTATAGTCATATTAATCCTTATCTTCCTAGTTTAACCCCCCAATAAACCCATTTTTACCTTAACCGTAGTAATTAATTTTTACTATTTTCACTATTCATTTTGGTCAAAGAATTAATTTGACCATAATATTTAATTTAAATTATGAAAATTATAAATATAGAACTTATTTTTCCAAATTCAATTCATATAAGTGGAAAATTTTTATTTAAAATTAATCCTAAAAACATGATGAGAAATGAGGTTTTCAAAGAGAGGCTCTTCAAAAATTTACAAAGTTTTTATATCCAATTTAAATATGAAATTGATTAAAATTAACAAAAATGGATATATATATATATATATATATATATAATTTATCTAATGTTACCTTAAAAACAATTTAAAATATAATTTAACTTCACAAATAATTTAAATGAAAAGGCAGTTTTCAATTAAAATTCAATATTTTAACTATTCATAAAAAATTAAACTTTTCATAAAATTCTCAAAAAATCACCCTAAGATAATTTTCATATTATTATTTACAAAATTAATTTTATTTTTTAAAATAAATTTTATAATATTAGTAAAATTTAAATTTAAAACAAAACCCACAGACACAATAAAAAAACATATTTTCAAGAAGGGTAATTTTTTCCAGCACAAGATGATATTATATTAACTATATTTAATAATAATAAGTATATGAATATAAATTAAAATTTGTTAATATATAATCTATATATTTCATTTAAAATATTCCTCATTTTGGATTATTTTAATAAATTAAAATGCATAAACATTATGCACTTTAAAATAGTTTTCAAAAAAACCCTTTTAAAAAAATAAACTTATAATAAAAACCAATATAAATTTGATTCAAAAGTAATTAAGTGGAATAAATATAAATAATTAATTATTATGATACTTTAAAACATAATTGGTCATTAAATTACTTAATTTATTGAAAATAAATAATTATTTTATAAAAATTAATATTTTTCACAATTCAATGAAACATCGATATTTTTCAAAAAATCCCAAAATTTCAACATAAGATAATTTCAATATGATGATTTAAAAATTAATTTAACTATATAAAATAAATTTTCTAAAATCTATATAATATTTTCTCAAAAAAAGCAATAAATATTTTTTTAAGAAAACATATTTTTGATTAATGTAATTACTTTACTAAAAATGATTGATTATTTACTAAGAATATATAAATTTATTTTGAATAGGAAATTAATATATATATTTCATAAATTAGTTAATACTATTAACACCCACCAATTTAACGGATAGGTTTTAATGGTCATATTTAAAATAATATTACTTCATGGTTTGTTGAAGCTCGATGTCGCGTGTCATGAAAATTATAAAATAAACTTGATGTTCCATGTAACACAAGATAAAATTGGTGTTTCCTATAATGAAAGATATAATCAATGTTATGTTTAACATAAAACTTCAAAAATATTAAATTCATTTGTAAAAAAATCACACAAACTCAAAGTGTTACATTCTACTCCCCTTAAAATTAATTTTTCCCCCGAAATTCATCTCGGCCAACAAAGGTTTAACATTTGAAAATTTATTTGTAGAAACCCACATCGTACAAATGAATAATAAAACTTATCTTAAAAATGTAAAGTAAGAAGAATAAAGGCTACTTAAAGTAACTCATAAATAGGTTTCCACATAGGAGAACATAAGTGGGAAGTTAAGATTTGGACATGGAATAAAAGCATAAATAATTATAGAGAGTGATAGGGATCATTTATCACAATAAATTAGGTGATCTAGAGAAGGTTAACAAAAACAAAACTATAAACCATATAGGTGTGAAAAATTTCATTAATATCATAAAAATGATGATAATATGACAAAATTTTATTTCAATATTCTTTTCCTGAGGTTGAATAATTTTCAAGAGAAGATATACTTACTTGATTTTATTCTATTTCATAAGCAGAATCTCACCCTTTAGTTATGCCTTAATTAATTTTCACTTCATATCTTACTCCTAGAAATTAAGGTGAATTTGTTGTGCATGAATCACTAATGGATAAAAAGATACCTAAATAGAATGATAAGTCATTGATTCTATATTTAGTTATCATCAAAATAAAATGGTTTATAAAAGTTATCCAATATGCATAAATCTTCAAATGGTGAAGTAATACATTAATCTATAAAACCTCATCCAAAGTTCAAGTTAAACAATTACATAAATTATTAACCTTATAACCCTTCAAAAGTTCAAATTTTATAAATAAGGTCACTAAATTTTCCACAATAAACTTAACATTAATCCCCAAAAATATCATAAAGGAGCTCATGATTATCACATACACAACATGTGAATACCTTCATCATGTATTCTCTTGAAACATGGTAATAACCTAAAACCATTAAACCTTATTGAAAAAAACATGTTTCCTCATTCCTCACATAAAATGAAGATTATTAGATATATTACTTAAATCAAAAAAATGTTATAAACTTCATCAATGATAGCATAAACCACTTTATCAACAAATCATTAATCAATTTTAAGGTAATCAGTATTATCCAATTTAATTTATTCATATCAATCATCTATTTATCCAATATAAGCACCATTTTATCAACCTCAAGATAATAGTAAGGGTTACCTTCCCATAATAATTTTTTTACATAAAACATAACCATTCTATTAAATCTCTTTTCTAAGTCATCAATACCATTCAACATATTCTTGAAAATCCTTAACAAAAAACGTATATTGAACAATCCTTGTATTTTACAAAATTATTGAATTCCAATACATAAACACTTTAATTATTCCACCTCATCCTTAAGCCATTAACAAGGATTCATCATCATATTCCTTAATACCTCTTCATATAATATGAAATATGAATCATGTATTAAAATTCATCATCCTCAATTTAATCATGCTTCTAAAATTTAACATAAAAAATACTACTAGAAGAGTCCATACCTTTCATATGTTATTTGTAGTCTCTTCATCAATAGTAGTATAACCATTACTCGTACCACCTTACTGGTTCTCTTTACAATATTTACCCTTAGGACATTGATTTTTATAGTTCCAATACTTTCTATAGTTAAAAAATCCATACATTGATAATACCTTAGGGAGATTAATATTATTATTGGTGAGTCTGGGAGTTGGTTAAGGTGCATGTTGTTAATAATATATCATGATAACTTATTAGGAATAATAAAAATATCCTTCACTCTAGTCATCATACCATTTTCTTGATCATTATCAAATTGTCTATAGCATTCGATGTTAACCCAATTCCTTTTGGTTCCTCCATTGATTAAAACAAAAAAACATAGTGTCTGAAACACTAATCATAGTGGAAAACCAAAAAATCATGAAAATTTACTTATAGGATGTCTAAATCATGAAACCTTATTTTTAATCTATGACACCTTATATTTAACCTAGGTTATTCATATTCATAATATATTTAAATCTTTCATGATGGTTCACAATTTTTTTGTGAATTTCCAAAGAATATCCCCCAGAAGTGTCAAACCAGGTGTGCATAAAGGCCCATTATCATGCTCTAGGTGATGATCGATTCCATCTCAATGCACCCTTTTTGGATTTATTACCTTAGGTACTTTTGTTACAGAGCCACATCCATTTGTAGTATCCATACAGGGATGTAATTTCTTGGAATCCACTTGCTCTATACTTTACCAAAATTCCAGGACATTTTCCAATAGTTTGAATCATTCTTAGACTTATCCTTAGAGGCATCCCTAGATATATATTTATAAATATCCCTAAGTATCTCACTAAATTTTTCTCATCCTAGTTTTCAAATGTAAAATAATCCTCCCTATAATACCAACTATAATGAACCAACCTTTTTACACATAGATATCTCATATTTTTCAATGAATATCCAATACATTACACAAACGCATTCCTGAGGACTATAATAGTTTAGTGTATTTAGAGATTAGGTACACAATCTTCTAATTTGGTGAAATATCTTCAACATCTCCCATAAAGATCATCCCCTTTAGTACTATTCAAAAATATACCCTTCTTAAAACCTTTATTCATAACCTGGGCAAAGGAAACAAACATAAGGTTGAGGTTAGATGCTCAGTAAGGGTAAACAAGGGAGATATGTATGCATACCATGAAAATTAGGGTATGATAATATGAGCATAACATTTGAAAACCATACCTTATATATCAAAGATAAAAATATTGAGTCATGGCCTAAAGATTGGAAGTTCATAAGACATGAATCATTAGACAATCAAATAACTTGAGACATAAGAACATAAAATTGGAATAAGACATAGATTTTTGGAATACATATAAGAATAGAATATCATTTACATAGTAGTAAATTCTCACTATCAAGGCTATCATAGTAGAATGGGTTCAATATCCAAACCATCATAGTAGTCAAGGTTCACTCCCATGACCATCATAGTAGAAAATTTTCATTACTAAACCAGTTTCACTCCCCGTTCTAGTCCTATCTCCCTCATGAGATATAAATTTTTACCTAATTAATTGGAGGGAGATATAGGTCCCACCCATATAATAATGAAAATCATAAATATATGTGCCATAAGATCAAGAAGCATTCATTGTATCATAACACATGAAATAAAATGGGTTTCATAAAAATTTCAACATATCATAACCTACAAAAAAGAGATAGGTTTCATAATCATTTTATCATAGCATAACCCATGGAAAAATAATTGGGTTTCATAAAAAATTTATCAGGGTAAAACCCATGGAAGAGAAACGGATTTCATAAACATCTTATCTTCCTAAACATAAACCATTCACAGAAATAATAAGAATTCTATCCATGGATCATATCCCTATTAAAGAAAAAGTAACATCAAAGGATGTCATCATAGATTGAAAATCATTTTGAAAAGAATTCTGGAACATTTATTTAGAAAAATAAATTTTCCTTGAAAATAACTTTTTAAAACTAAAAATTTACAAAACATTGTGAAAATAATTTTCCTTGAAAATAACCGTGAAATTTTATAAAGGAAGCATTAAAATATTGTGAGTTCATGATGGTGGAAAATTATATACATTTCATACAGTTAAAAAAAATTCGCATTTCAGTAAAATCCAAATAGGCACTACTGCAAAACAGGCCTTTAATAGAGTTGGTCTTTATCAGTGCTAACAAAAATAGCTAATAAATGGTACTGTTTATCATCTCTTTTTTTAGAACTGATAAAAGTTAACCTTTATCAGTGCTTTTTTTTAGCATTGATAAAGGGTAACCTTTATCAGCACTTTTCTTTAGCATTGATAAAAGGTACCCTTTATCAATGCTTTATTTTAAGTGATGATAAATGGTACCCTTTATCAGCACTTTATTTTTAGCACTGATAAAGGGTATCCTTTATCAACACTATTTTAGATATATAAAATGAATAAACTATTATATAATTAAATAAAAAAATTAAAAAAGAATAAATTGTAATAATTAAACAAAAAAATAAAAATGAATAAATTTTAAAAATTAAACAAATGCAAAACAGGCCTTTAATAGAGTTGGTCTTTATCAGTGCTAACAAAAATAGCTAATAAATGGTACTGTTTATCATATCTTTTTTTAGCACTGATAAAAGGTAACCTTTATCAGTGCTTTTTTTTAGCATTGATAAAGGGTAACATTTATCAGCACTTTTCTTTAGCATTGATAAAAGGTACCCTTTATCAATGCTTTATTTTAAGTGATGACAAATGGTACCCTTTATCAGCACTTTATTTTTAGCACTGATAAAGGGTATCCTTTATCAACACTATTTTAGATATATAAAACGAATAAACTAATATATAATTAAATAAAAAAATTAAAAAAGAATAAACTGTAATAATTAAACAAAAAAATAAAAATGAATAAATTTTAAAAATTAAACAAAAATATTAAAAATGAATAAATTACAAAATTATTAAAAAAAATTAATGGAACAATTATTAAAAAATGAATAAGTTTAATATATATATGTATATATTAATTATAAATAGTAATAAATAATATATATTAAATATAAATATGTAAAATGAATAAAGTGTAATAATTAAAAACATATTAATGTCTTGTTAATTTTTAATGGCTTTTATACATAATTATTCATTAATACATTTAATATAGAAATATATTCATATATATTTATATATATATATATGTATAAATGTATATAATATTTCTTAAAATGTGACTTATATAATAAAAAAATATTTATACTTTACGTTAAATAAGTCGTATATTTAGTGAAGAATGGTTTATAATTAAAAATTAATATTAATTAAAAATACTAACTAATTGCATCGAGTAATGTACATAATTGAATGCCATTTGATTTTTTAATTTAACATATCAAATGTTTGTTACATTTATTTCACATACATATACATAATTCATTCATTTTTATATACAATCCATACACTCAAATATTTACATATGAAATCTTTTATAGAAACACATACAGCTAATATTTATGTAATTTTTTGAAATTTTAGTATACATTTTAAAATTTCATTATAACATGATACATTTAATATATTATGTATTTTACTGGTAAATTTTATTTATTTATTTTTAATATTATTATATTTAGGTATTAATTCATATTTATTACTTTTTATTTTTTATTTTTTATTTTTTTGAGAATTTAATCATTTTCTTTTATTTATTTACATATATTTATATTTAGTATGTTTTAATATTTTCAATATGAATTCATCTTTATTTCAATATATATTCATATTTTTTAATAAAATATTTATAAATAATAAACTTATCAATTTTTAAATATTTTTAAAGTGTGCTCATTTTTCATTATTTAATTTCACTCATTTTTAACATACATGAATTTAAGATTATATATTCATTAATAATGCTAAAAATATATTTTTAAATATTTATAAATAAATCTATATATAAATTTATATTTTCAATATTTATAAATTTATATATTTATAATTATAAATAAATAAATATTATTTTCTAAAAAAATTATATAATTATAAATAAAAATTTGTATATATTTAAATAATTATAAATTTATAATAAATTTATTTAAATAATGAATATATTAACTATATTTAAATTTATATTTAAATTTATATATATTTATTATATATATAAGTATATAATTATATATAATTATATATAATTATATAAATATATATAATGATTTAAATATATGAATTTTATTTGTTTTTTAAAGTATTTATATAATTATAAATAAATATTTATTTATTTAAAAGACCAGAGTTCGAATCCTAACAAGCCCATTGGGGATTTATAATGCAAGCACTGACGCAGGCAAGCAGTGATGCAGACATGATGCAAGCCTGATAATGTAGGCATGATGCTGCATTGGGGCATCAAGTCACATTCATTGACCACTTAGTCTTGGGACTACGGGCTATGTAATGGGTCTCCCTCTACACATCTTTGATTTCATAATAAAAAGTGGTTTTAGCTCCAACTTTTTTAAAAAAATAACAAATATATTTACTATATTTATACTTATATTTATATTTATATTTATATTTATATTTATATTTATATTTATATTTATATTTATATTTATATTTATATTTATATTTATATTTATATTTATATATATTTATCAAATATTTATATACGAATATATGAATGTATATAATGATATAAATATATTTATAATTACAAAATTATAATAAATATATTTAAATAATGAATATGTTTACTATATTTATATTTATATTTATTTATTAAATATATAAATAATTATATAAATATATATAATGACATAAATATATTTATAATTATAAATAAATAATTATAAATACATTTACAAATATATTTATAAATGTATATTTACAAAATTTATAAAATTATATATTTATAACTATAAATAAAAAATATAATTTTTAAAAAAAAATATTTATCTAATTATAAATAATTAATTATATATTTAAATAACTATAAAATTATAACAAATAATTATATAATTATATAAATATATTTACAAATTTTTATTTATAATTATAATTATAAAAACTTTATGAGCACTAAAGTTTTAGCACTGATAAGGATTCCTTTTATCATCATTTATTAATTTAATGTTGATAAAAGAGATCTTTATCAGCGCTTTTTTGGCAGTGCTGATAAAAGTGTCTCTAATAACCAATCGCAACTAGTCACGATATCTGAAGCTTTCTATGGAAGCCACCTCCTATCAGCACTCTTCCTCATCGAATCCATGCTCAAATAAGGCTCGAATAAATTCAAGGGTTGAATCCAAGGCTTGAAAAAATCAAGGCTCCAACGAATCAAAGGCTTGAATAAATCCAAGCTTTGGAAATATCTCTACTTTCTATCGGATGAATCGAAGCATCAATCCAAGATATGTCAATTTTTATCCTCCTCCTTGCTCATTTCTTGCTTGTTTGGAAATATCTTTTTTCATTTTTTGTTCATTATCCATTACTATTCATTATCCATCACTGATTTCCTTTCTAATTGGGGTTTTCTATGATTTTGAGTTTGTATTGACCCTTTAAGGGATTTTCTTGCTTCCTTGTAGTATATTAAGACTTCTGCACACCAATTTCATCGATTATGGTAGGTGTCTCCATTCACATTCCTTTAAATGTGGAAACATGAATGCTTACATCTTTTAAATCCATGTTTTTTGTCGGAATTGTAATGAATTTCCAATTTATCTATTAATTTGTTCAAAAATATCCCTTGATATATATTTTATAAACAGATATGAATGGTTCTTAAATGATTTTACATAAAAAATTATTATGGTGTAATTTTATAATAATTGTCTCACATATCATGTCAAAAATTAATATGTTTAGAATTTTCATTATACATGCAACTATAATATTTTGACATTGTTGATTCACTGCCATAATTAATTGAAATAAGATGCATTGGAATATTAGTGAATACTTAATGTAGTTAGGTAATCATTATAAAATAAACTCAAATTCTTTATCCTTCTTTAAGCATAAAAAGATTCTAATTATACATTTCTAAGGATCCATGATAGAATTAATATAATATCAATGAATTTGAAAAAATGTGATATTGGGTTTATTATATTATATCACATACATTAAATAATAAATTGCACTAGAATGTTCATGTTGTCATATGGCTATATGTCTGTATTAATAAAAAAATAACACTAGAGTCAAATGAAGTATTTTCCTCTTTGAAACCAATAAGATCAAATGTATTCAACATATTTATAATATAATGAGACTGACATAAATAATAACCCTCACTATGTATTATTACTTTAATAATTATTATAGTATCTATTATTCTAATTTTATTCATTTTAATCATAGAGGACAAATATTTCTTCAACTCATTAATACGATTCATGTTCTTTTTTAATTAATATGTCATCAACATAGATACACATAATAACTTATTATTATTTTATAAATATTAAAAAAGTACACTTATCAACATTATTATGTAAAAATACATTAGATAAAATAATTTAATCATACTTCTCATGTTGTTAGGTGTTTCTTTAAGACCATAAGTATATTTAACTTATTTACATAATTTATTTTAAACATATTATATAGAAAACCTTCATATTATTCCATTTAAATTTATTTATTTAAATTTACATTTAAAAATTCAGTTTTAACATCTTTTTAATGCACACAAACGATTTATTGAATTTAAAAGGAAAATAATATCCTTATTTTTGTAATTTGAACTAAATGAGTATAAGTATCGAAATAACCAATCAATTAAATTTATTTGAAACCTTTTATTACTAATCTATCTTTAAAAACTTGAATGTTATCATTGGGGACATACATTCTTCTAAATACACATTTACAACCAATATTATTAGAATATTTCAGAAAATTTATAAAGATTCAAGTATTATTTCTCATAATATAATCTATTTCCTCGTTAAATGATTCTTTCTAGAACACAACATATTTTGAATAAAATAATTCTTTATATAACTTTAGATCACCATTTATGGTTAGCACTATAGGATATTTTTTTAGAATATTATTATATTGATCTCTGTCAATAAAAAAATAATGGATTTGAAATATATGAAGTCATGATATGGATGTTTTTTCTTTATAGGTCTTGTACTTCATTTAGTTTCAACTCAAGAATAATCTTTATTCTCTCCCATTATATCTTAACTACATGAAACACTAGGTCTATGGCTATGAGGAACAATTTTATTTTAATTATCCTTATAAAACTTATTCTTAAAAAAGTATACAACTCTAGACTCAAAAATGAAATTATCTTATATGTGCAATATTCTATATGATTTATTATTATTTTCCACAGGAAAAAAACTTATTTAGTTTTTTAGTTTCAATTTTAGTTATTTTAAGAATAGAAATTCTGAAAAATAATAAGAACCACCATTATTTAAGATAAGAAAGGTTTGGTTTCATCCTCATAAACTCCATCTCCTGAATAGTTATTATTTCATTTTGTTACTTGTGACTCGTCCCTCATATCTTCTATGTTTCTTGAACTACTATGAGCAGTAGAAATCCAAAATCATCACTGGTACCTGGTATGGTATGACTACTGCTCAGAGTAGTTCAAGAAACATAAGTGCATGTCCCAAAGAGATGGGGGATGAGTATCAAGTAAAAAATGAAATAATAACTTTTCAATAGATGAATCTGATGAGGATGACATTTGTCTATAACTCCCACCCCTGGATGAATTCATAGGATAACACCTACCATAATGTAGTTATTATTTTATTAAATTCAATGACATATTTCCTTCAAATCATACAGAAATTATTTGAAAAAATAAAATCATGTGCTCCCTTTATTAGAATTATATATAACTTTTACCCTTCATAATGAATATCTTATGTGTATTTATTTATTTATTATTCCAAATGAATATTTTATGAACCTAATAGGATGGATATGAATAGAAATTGGATGCATGTTAATCGTTTGAAAAAAATAATATAAATATGGATTTAAAGAGTTCATCAAGTTTGTAATAAATCATGCATACAACCCTTATCAGATCCTTTATATGTGTTTGTATTGTTGTTATTAAATAAAAATAGTCTAGAAGAGTTTGAAGAACCTTTGATTTTTCATGTAATAGATCAAATCTATAAATTTTAGACTAAACATGGGGAAAAATTGAACATGCATGCCGATTGGGATGATACTTCAGTTTATGGAACATTTGATATGAACACTAGTGTAAATTATGATGGAGATCACATGGAATAAATGGAAATGGAAATTGAATATGACCTTAATAATTTTATAAAGTTGTTTGGGAAGTTAAATATATGTGCTAAGATAACATTTTATACTGGTTGTACTAAATACAAAACATTTTCGGCTGTATGAAGTTATATAATTTGAAATATAGCAGCGGATGGAGCGACACTAGCTTTATAAAACTACTTGTTCTCCTAAATGATATGTTTTTTTTTTTGACACTCCATTTCATAAAAGACAATTAAAATATTATGAAAAATACTTTTAAGTATGTTAAATAATCAAAGATCCACAAGAAGGATCTAAGATACATGTACTCAAGGACTAGGCCGAGGACCTGTATGTCAGCACCTACACACCAAAAGACCCATGCAGCCTTCCCTACGCGGTACCAAAGGTCACTCCACCCCTACGTGGAGGACCTATTCCAATCACCTATTTATGGGACCTGTATGGATAAGATCCTTTGACCATGGTCCCCTTATTGATAATAAATAGGAACCTAAGGCTCCTTATTTGATGAACTAAAAATTATTAAGAATCCCCTAAGCTCTAGTTGCATATCCCCTTTACCCAATTCCTACAAAAGTTCTCAGGTAACTCTATGAAACCCTTGAGTTGAAATAATAAAAGGGTATAATAGAGATATAGGTACCTTTATGGTCCCAAGAACAAAACACTTGTTTGAATACCCATTTTTTATAGCAGGAAACCACATGTGTGGTCCTCCTTCCTTAGGAAAGGATGCAAAACCCATCCAGGGACACCGGAGGAGACCCGTGGTGCTTAAGCTAAGGCCTTACCAAAGTTTTGTTTCTAAGGTGTTCCATCTCTAAAGGTACTTTTAGTTAGCTTAGTCTTATTCCCCCATGCGTGAACCACCTTTAGTTCCTCGCAGGACCTGTGCTAAGCACCTACGTGTAGGACCTACACGAGTCACCCATTGAGACATTCTCTAAGCCACCAATGATAGGTATTCTCTTACTTTAGCTCCCTTGTCTAAAAGGGACCAGGTGGAAACCCCCACTAAAGCCTCCAAAATTGCCCAACCATGGTGAGTTTCACACTAGTGTGTCCTCCATTTGGGTGTGTATTCCTACGGTCAGAGGTTTCCCACACCTGTATAGTTATCCATTTGGGGTCCTCAAGGTGTATGTGGTTGTGTATCCCGACAGTCACAAGGTCCCCTACCCCAGGTAAAGTGTGATGTATTTCCCGGTCGTGAAAAATATGGTTAGGAACATCCCCCCCCCCTTCTTGTCTCTAAGGCCTAGAGCCTCCAGTTCTTAGTAGGGAGAGTGAGTATTACGCTTGTTTTTTCATTCAACATGGAACAAGATCCTCTGCCCTCATTACGAGACCAATTTTAGGGCATCCCTCCTGGAGTAATCCCCTAAACTTTATTGTTGGACCTCTCCTACTTCCTTTTATCCTCAGTCTCTATACCGTGGACCCATTCTATGGTAAATTTAAGAGAGAGAAGCATTGTAGCCTTGGCATCTTCCATCAGTAGAATAAGGGGTAGAGGAGGTGGGGACACTCATTGCCCCATCCCTATCCCTTTGGGCTTTGTCACCATGTCCACCAGTAGACAAAATAAGATTATGTGGTATCTAGGATCATTTGTTTCCTCTTGTTTCTCACACCGAGCATGACACGTGTCTGATTAGAGTTTAATGGTGATCATTACATCTGAACGATCCATTCCATTTATTGAACTATGAGAACTCTAGTTCCTGTTACAAACAGGATATGCAAGGCACCCACTTAGGTCCTAAGCTCAACGGGAATCCTCCTTAGGATTAAGCCCTAAAACAAACCTCCAAACCACATGATTTGAGACATCTTTCTGTAAGGGTTGGGGTCCTGAGAACCAACTGTTTTGTACTTTGATTACATGAAGTTACTTTTATTATTTATTGTTCATTGTTCTACATGACTATAATATAATAATTTCCTGGAATATTTTTTTCATTAATAAGGTCATGGAAGATCCCCGCTATGATGAGAACCTTGAAATTCTATAACAATATTCTTAAATAAAGTTCTACGGTTGGATGAAATACTATGATAGGACACATAGTATACAGACCATCATGTGAGAGTACTAATAAGAAGAGGAGACTCTCTCTCATGGAGTTCGCACTTGGTAATCTCCAAGATGGGATATTATGAGAACAAACCCACCAGTAGTAATTCCGCATGTTTTGGTGTCATCGGACATTACTATCTATGAGCGTGTGTAATGGTCATTAGACTAGAATATTATCATTAACTCATGTCATGACTCACGCACTTAGATTTTCTGACGAAAACCGTCATGAAGACAGTTGGCGGGAAGTAGGGAATGTTGGGTGTGTCATGAATGACATGTTGTTAATGGATAATTCGAGGAAGGATTTTTACCTTCCATATTTATGTAAGTAGATATCTTGGGCCCTTTTATTGAAATAGAGTTGTTGCACAAATTCCATGTCCATGGTGTAATGATGAGTTTATTTCTGGAAGTCAATAAATGACAGATCAAGCATATAGGTTTATGACACTACCATGAAACCTTCTTGATGAGATATTAATAAAAAGGGATTAAATTACATGGTAAGAGTTCGTATGAGGTGACACATCAATACGACATCAACTTCTTTCTCTTGGGTGCCTTGACCCGTTGCTAGACAGTAATCTTGGACTTTAGGCAAGCTCGCCTAATTCCAACGAGAAAGAGGCCTAGAGGGTCACACACTAAGTGTATCCAAGTATCTCAAGTAGAATAAAGATTATTCCCATATGTGGTTTAATAATTATTCAAGGAATCCTAAATAGTTTTAATGTTGGAGGAAGAATAAAATGAAAACAAGTACACACTGTGTATTAATAATTACACGCCGTGTAGCTTTTATTTTGAAAACAAGTACACGTCCTGTATTAATGATTACACATTGTGTAGTTTTCATTTTGGAAAGGAAAAGAAAAAAAAGTACACGCTGTGTATTAATGATTACACAATGGGTAGTTATATGAAAAACAAGTACACGTCGTGTATTAATAATTACACGCCGTGTAGTTTCTCTAGTCGGTATTTTGAGGAAATAATATTGTTTTATTAAATGATATTTGTTATAATCAGCATGGGAGCATGTCAAGGAATTAATGATTCGATATGGGGGTTTTCAATAAGAGTTAATGAAATAAATAAAACGTGTAATGCGTTTATTTATTGTCATTACTCTATAACCTCAAACCCGATTACAAATATCCTCACAACCCCAACACTTTTCCTAAGAGAATCATTGTGCACAACAATTCTGGAGAATTATTTCAAGGTCGAAAGAACCTCTTCCTCCAAGAATGCTCTCAAGACCAAGAGAGATCATCATCCATCGGATCAAGATGATCTACGGTGGACAACGCAAGCAAAGGTTTCTCCATGCTAGCACCCGGAGACTCCTTTGGTGACGTCCATACATACGAGATGCACGTGTGGATCAACGCTATAGGAATTCTATCCTTGGCTTCTGCGACGCAATGACGTATCACATCGGAACGTGATCAGAAATATCAATGAAGAAATAACACCAAAAGGTACTTCTTTTCAATTGATTAAATTAATTATAATCAACCTGTAATGATCCTACTTTGTGGTTTTGGGACTTTCCTTTTATTTGTCTATTTCTATGATTCGATCAGTGGAGACTGGCATTTATCATCATATTGATCCCGAATTGATCACTATTAATGACAAAAATCCAAGTGGTCACATCCACCCATGAGCTTCCGCTACGCCCAAAACCTTCAAATGGTATCAGAGGGAGGTTACAACGTTGATTATAGTTATTTAATTTTCGTTGATAATTTACGCATTTATATTTGATTCAATTCGTAATAAATTTTTCTATTAAACTGAATGAACAAGATCTGTTATTCCTCCTTTGTTTATTGATTCACATCATAGAAATGGCCTTTTAATTTTAATTTTTATTAAAATAAAAAATGAGGAATTCATCCAGAGGAGCCGCTCTTTCTATCTGTACAACACGGGAATACACGGCGTGTAATGAAAACTACACGCCGTGTACTTAGGTTCAAAAAACTGGTACTAGTCCACTAAACCACGTCGTGTGAATTGAGTATACCTGAGGTTTATTACACCATGTTGACTATAAATGAACAATGCGTGGAACCGAAATAAATGGCATGTATGTTGAATCAACACGCTGTGTAGTCCGATCTAGACCAAGTGAAACCGTGTACAAGGAGAATCCACGTTCAGCGTACACGGGATTGCTAGGTTGGTAACCACGTAACAAGGAAGTACACTCTGTGTTAGATTAATCTACATGCCGTGTACTCCAAAATTTCTAAAGTATAGAAAACACGCCAAATCCCCCTCCATGTACTTTGGATAAAGGGTGGAAAGAAATACACGCTGTTTAAATATAAAATACAAGCTGTGTACTTTCCATAAATGGAATTTCGTTAGGTTTCCACCAAAAATGCAAAGACCTGTACAAGGAATATGGATGAGAAGAATCTCAAGGAAATTCATAAAGGAATTTAAGATAAAGAATTGATTAATTATATGATCGTAACTAATTGAATTCAAGAGCGACTTATCTTGAATAAATAGAACGATTAAAAGAATTTGAATTATAAATATGCGTAAATGTTGTTGCATGCTATGGATGATCATGAGCTAGACCAAAGACCCTTTGTATGTGTGTATGGTTTCATTTAAATTTTTTTAATTTAAATTCGTTGGCCTGCGATCCTTCTTCCAATAAAATGTTGGGCCTGTGTGCCCATGGTTTCTTTAATGTAAACCCCCTGTAATGGAGGATCTCCCAAGCCAGTAGAGACGGTTCAAAAATCCGAAGCCGAGGCAAAACCAACCCAAGAAGATGAAATGGTGGATAGATGGGAGCTGCAAAACACAAACCATCGAGTTCAAGGTGTTTTCCCTAGGTCAGGGTTATCTTATCAAAACCACTGGATAAGATAACCAATAGAAGCTCACGGTCATGCCATCTTATTTTATTTCTGTCTGATTTCATGGTTTATTTATTATGTATGTGTTGTCGCGATCACATAAATAATGAAATAAACAAGCATACAAAGATGGAATAAAATAAAAACCGGACTATGCGTAAACATTATCAGAACATGGTTAATCACTTAATCAAGCATCAATTAATATTAACAAGCATGTGATAATGCAAAACTATGCATAAGGATTAATATCCCTCAATACCATATTAAGTCAGACCAAGCCTTCTATTACTTGATTAAGGGAAAGACTCAATAAAACTATGTGTTTGACCAACCCTTTTTGGGACACTTAATTTTATAAATGAATCCCTTATGAAAGGTTTTGGGTTGACTTAAACATATTACAGCAAGAGGAGTATCCCTTGCTAGACTTGATGTAATATTGGAGGCAAGAGTTGAGGAAATCCAAGTCAGAATTTTAGGATTGGGGAGTCCACTCAATAGATCAAGGAACTGTAAGCTCACAGTTGGCAAAGACCTGCCTACCTAAATACCTTAAAATAACTTGACCAACCCGTGTTGGGGTTATGCGAAGGGGAATATGGATCCCTACCACTACAATGTCAAAGAAACTAGACATTATGGGTTCAATAGTGAGGGCCATTGGGACTTTATAAAATAGTGGGAGAATTAATAAATTCATTTATTAATTTTCATAAAATTTAATCACAAGGTAGTGATAAATCTGCTCTTTTAATTTGTAGAATCAATATGACAAACACGTCAACCACATTTTCTGTAACACCCGAGACTTTTATGAGAAATATTTTTTTTTATAAATAATAAAAGGAATCTTTCACTACACACAACACTAGCTTGGCTTGCTTTACATGCAATCGCAACCTTCCTTGATAGCTTGCGTCGTACGCAATACCGAGTTTCACTAAACAATGATATGCTATTAAAATATTATTAAAACTAGCCGTTATGAATAGTAATAACCACTTTTTGAAATTTTATAAATTTTATTTTTCAAAATGGACTTAATTTTTGGATTCGGAATATTGAAATTAGCCTAGGGTGAAATTTCGGTATGTTTCTGAAAACATTCAATTTTTGATGAATAGTGAAACCACTAAGTGGTAGTTAAAAAAAACTGAATTTTTCAGAAAACTTAATTTTACCACTTTTGTGAGTGGAATTTCAAAACTCCGAGAGACATGGTTGATGTCAGTAAGTAAAATGTGGTTTAATGAGATAAAAATAATTTTTTGTGAATAATAACTTTTTACTTTTATTTACCACGGTTAAAAGTAAATAGGGTAATTAAGGGTAAAAATGATATTATTATTACCCTAACACATGTCCTAATTCTATTGAATAAGTGTAATTCGACCAAAAACAAACTTAGGAATAAAATATGACCATTTAGGCCCACTTGGATTAGATTAGGACATTTGTTGTTAATTTATTTAAAGAAGGGTTAAAATAGTTAAAATCAAAGTTTAATAAGTAAATAATTTTCAATATAAGGTTATAAATAAGATAAATTCGACTATAAATATTAATTATAAAGATAAAAAGATTTCCTACATAATTTTATTTTATTTGTAATTTTTATAAATTAAATAATTTAATTTATTTATGATACAAAGATGATGCAGTAATTATCTTATTAATGAAATATTGATATAATTGATGTTATAAATACCAAAATAAATTTAATTTGAGACTTTTTATGAATTAAACTAATTTTATAGGTTAATATGACATGTTAGTATGTATTTAATGAAATTTTTTCGAACTAATAATTCTGTTATGATTTTCACAAAAATCAATTACTAAATAGTGTCAAAATTGACATAAAATAGTTTTTAAAACAAATATTATATTATTAATTGTTATTTTATTCCTAAAAATCTAAGGTTCGGCAAAATTACTTAGATAAGGTTATATATATTAATAATAAACAACTTGGGGTTCTTCTGGCTGCTTATAGTAAGTTTATTAACCTTATAGTATAAGAACACAAGAAGACACGGTAAAAGTAAAATTATTTAACTTAATGTTAAATCTAAATTATAAGGTTAAAATAGGAACCTAAACTTTTCTAAATTCTATTGGATGATATGATTTAGACCCATCCCCACCTTATATTCTAAATAAATCAATTTTGATCTATTTAAAACTGAACTTTACTTTATAATAAAATAATATTTTTAGTTTTTCCAAAGGAGCCCCTCTCCTCCCTTATAAAAGGGCACCTCCTCCCCCTCTTCCTCACACCACTTTGAGACTTCAAGCACAGAAAAACCCTGAAACTTTCTCCTCTCAACTTCCCTAGAGACATCCTAGAGGTCCTGGTCTTCTTCAAAGACCAATTTTAGTGCCCTAAAAGGAGGTCTCAAAGAAGCACTTCAAAGAAGAGGTAATGTTCGTTACCGATTCTTTCATCTTTATTTCTTCTTCTACTTCTTCTTATTTAGTTGTTTCATTATGAAGTAATAACATCAGTATCACTCATATAATTATATGTTATTATAAGTATGAAACAACCCTATTTCACCATCTATCCATCCTACGAAAAATGAAATCATCGCGCGTGCATACGTACGGAATACCGTCTCCACGCCGTGGTGTAATCTATTTTCCACCACCACCTTACTTGGATGGGTATAATGGTGTAAATAATGAATATATATGATTATTGTAAAGTGATATTTATTCTGAAATAGTATACATACACTCCAATAGAATTCCATGATCATGGGAACGATATCATCGCTCGTGCGTAAGTAAGGAATACCGTCTCCACGATGTGATGCGACTCGTTCTACATGATCTTCATTGCATAATGATTATATAAATGAATTGAATGAATGAATATGATATATATTACACTAATAACATTCTGTAAATGAGGTATCTATAACCTAAAGAGAAGAATAAGAATTTATTCGACAAAACACGCATAAGAACAAAAAGTAATAAACACTCGAATAACAAGTTGTAATGAAATATTACTAATAAGAAGCTAAGAATATGACCATATGTGATATCATAACAATGAGTATGATTCTGGAATAAGTCAATAACATTATTTAAATAATTATACAGGAGGTTCGGACACGTACAAAGCATATCGGACCTATGGTAAGGGATAATTTTTCAAATCTCATTTTTATCCGAGATTGTCTATACTTTGAAATTCACTGGGTTGTATTTTATCATCCACATCCATGTTTCCTCAATATGTAATATTATTTCCATCCACCTACAATTGTTTAAATCCATTTTTACCCTTTGGTGAGTTTATAGTAAAATATATGAAAGGAATATTTTGTTGTTTTTCGTACGAGGTACTTTTTGACTTTTCCGAAAAAAGTACAAGAAGAATGTTTTTTTAACTTATACAGCATGAATGGATTTTTAAAAAATTATTTCCAAGAAGCTTCCTTTACAAGTTTTCAAGTTTATTTTTAATCAACTTATTTTAGTTTAAAATTGTATGACATGTTAAGAAAGGAAAAATGTTTTTGAAGTATAAAGGATATTTTCCTCAAGAATGGAGTTCAAGAGTTTTATCAAAATTATTTTTCATCTAAGATAATATAGGGTTCTGTTTCTATCCCTATTATTACATGAATTTGATTATGTTGTGATGGAAATATTTTTATGAATTCCTTTATCTTATATGAATTATTTTATGATGTCACGATGTTTAAGATTCCCATTTTTATTACATGGGTTATGCTATGATGTATGGTTTATGATTTTGTGGCACACATAATAATGGTATCATTATGAGATGGGTGGCACCTATATATCCCTCCAATACATTGGGTAGAGATTTTATATCTCATGAGATAGACATGGCTGGAACGGTAGGTTAAACCGGTTCAGTGAAACAGGACTGAAACGAGGAGTGAACTCGGTTCAGAAATGGACTTTGTCCACTAAGATAGTCTTGGAAATGAGTATTGACTAACAAGAAATGATTCTCTATGATTATGTGTGTATGCCACAAAGTTTCATGTATTAAGTTATGATTATTGGGATTACATTTCACTACTATGATTTATCCCATGTTATGAAATTATGATTTCTTTTACAGGTTAAGATTTCCAAATGTTATGTTCTTATGTATATGATGTGATTGATATTTCTTTTGTTTACCATTACTGAGAATTTGATCTCACCCTTTTGTATGTTTTCTTTCCCCAGGTCAGGAAGAAGGTTATTAAGTAAGATATGTCAAAAGGGACTATAGATATGATGAAATAAATGGGAGACAGTGTAGACGCTTTATGAACCAGTTGTTTATGTTTCCCAGTTTCTAAAGACACTATACCTATACGGTCCTTTCCTGGTTTTGTTATATGTTTTAATAAGTGTGCTTCAATTCTGAAGTAATAACAATGTATGTAAAGTATGGGTCGCTACATTTGGTATCAGAGGAAAGGTATAGTCAACCTTTGGAAACTAGGATGTGAAAGCGTTAGTAAGAACCCTAAGGATAAGTCTAAGCATAGAACACAATCTTAGTGTTTTAGAAATGGCCATGAATAACCTAGGATAAGACCTTAAGTATGAAATTTTATTCTTGATTATGTGGTTTTCCTATTATAATTAGTGTTTCTCACACTATTCTTCTTGGTTTTAGTCAATGGCTGGAACCCGACGGAACCGTGTTAATGCGGAATGTGACGGGAAATGCAATGATTGTCCCCCTGATCAACCAAACGTTATGGGAGATGGAATGCAAAATCTTTTATCCATGCTCACACAACTTTCTCAAGCTATGAATCATGTAGCACTTCCAAACGAGCAAAGGAAGGAGCAACATTCTGTTGAATCCTTCATGAGGCAGCGTCCACCTTCATTCAGCGGGTCTACTGATCCATTAGTTTCTAAACAATGGATTAGTACTACTGAAAAGATATTTTCAGTTCTTCATTGCTCTGAACATGATAAAGTCATCTTAGCAGTGTATCGTTTGGAAGGTGATGCTGATCAATGGTGGAATCTTATTAAGAATACGAGGCAAAGGGATGAAATTGAGTCCATGGAATGGTACGAGTTCAAGAACTTATTTTTCAATAAGTACTTCCCTCGTATTCTCCGAACAAAGATGGAGAAATAATTTCTTGAACTGAAGCAAAAGGATGATGAATCTGTTGGTACCTATGAAGAAAATTTTACAAGACTTGCAAGGTACGCTTCTGGTATTATTATCCAACCTGAGAGTAAGATCGATCGATTCTTTAGTGGCTTAAAACCAAGTCTTCGAAGGGCGTTAGCCAAAAGGGACTTCAATAGCTACGAGGAAATCGTTCGATGTGCTCTCAAAGTCAAGATGGAGATTGGAGTAACCCATCATTCATATGGGTTTGATAAGAAGAGGAAAATGGAATTCAAAGGAAAATCTAAAGAGCACACTGAAAAGAAGATGAGCTTTCCCTTATGCTCAAAGTGTGGAAAGAAACATGGAGGGAGTTGTCTTAAAGGGACAAGTAAATGTTTCAAATGTGGAAAGGAAGGTCATAGGGAATTTGAATGCCGCAATGATGGGAAGAATATGTCTATTGATGCAAACAAAGGAATGGATACACAGAATGAACCTACTACACTTCAATGTTTCAAGTGCAAGGAGATGGGGAATTATGCCAATCAATTCCCAAATCCAAGGGTTGATGATGATGGTCAACGTCAACAAACTCTTAAGGAAAATGACAAAGGAAAGTCACATGCAATTTCTATCAGCGATGTGGAGTACGATAACGATGTGGTGAAAGGTACACTTACCATCCACTCTAAAGTAGCAAATGTTTTATTTGATTCTGGATCCACCCACTCCTTTATTTCTGAAGAATTTTCTAAGGGTATCACCGTATTACCTCAACAATTAGATGTTGAGTTAGCTGTGACAACCCCTAATGGCACAACAGTCGCATCAAAAGTTTATAATTCATCTTCGATTGAAGTTTGTGGGAAAGTGCTTCCTGAAAATCTTGTGATCCTTCCTATAGTGTAATTTGATGTGATTCTTGGCATGGATTGGCTTTCTTTATATGGATCTCATATCAATTTCTAAAGAAGGGAAGTCACATTTCATATTTCAGATCAATCTATGATCGTATATCAATGCAAGGATGAACATAACCTTCCAGTGGAAATTTATTCCATCTTATGGGTCTTGATTCCACTAAATGAAGGTTATTTATCTCAAATGGTTGGTGAGAAACTCATGATTAAGAATATGCCCATTGTACGGGATTTTGATGATGTCTTTCCGGAGGAATTACCGGGTCTTCCACAAAATTGTGAAGTTGAGTTTTCAATAGAACTCGTACCGGGTGCTTTGTCTATTTCAAAGACACCTTATAGAATGGCCCCAATTAAGTTTTAGTAATTGAAGAAGCAACTCCAAGAGAATCTTGATAAGGGGTTCATATGCCCTAGTGTGTCACCTTGGGGAGCACCTGTTCTGTTTGTTAAGAAGAAAGATGGATCAATGAGACTCTGCATTGATTATCGAGAACTTAACAAGATCACTATCAAGAACAAATATCCTCTCATGTGCATTAATGACCTATTTGACCAACTACGCGGAGCTCAATACTTTTCCAAGATTGATCTTCGTTCAGGGTATCATCAATTAAGGGTCAAAAGGGAGGATATACAAAAGACGGCTTTCTGTACAAGGTATGGACACTATGAATTTATAGTGATGCCATTTGGTCTTACTAATGCCCCTTCTATCTTCATATATCTGATGAATAGAGCCTTTAGAGACTATCTTGATCAGTTTGTGGTAGTCTTTATAGACAATATTCTTGTTTATTCAAAGAGCAAGTAAGAACATGAATATCACTTGAGAATTATATTGAAGACCCTAAGAAAGGAGAAGCTTTATGCCAAATTTACCAAGTGTGAATTTTGGCTTCAAAAAGTTTCATTTTTGGGTCACATAATCGCAAAAGAGGGGATATCTGTGGATCCATCAAAAACAGAGGTTATCAAAAGATGGTCGAGACCAACAACAGTAATTGAGATCCGAATTTTTCTTGGTTTGGCTGGATATTATCGACGTTTTGTGAATGATTTTTCACGATTATCTAATCCACTCACTAAGTTGACTCGGAAAGGAGTTAAGTTTGTTTGGATGGAGGAATGTGAAGAGAATTTCAAGGAGTTGAAAAGAAGGTTATCCAGTGCACCTGTGCTCACACTGCCTTGTAGTGGAGAGAGTTTTGTGATCTACAGTGATGCATTTAAGAAGGGATTGGGGTGTGTTCTTATGCAAAATTATATGGTGATAGCTTATGCCTCACGACAGTTGAAAATACATGAGCAAAATTACCCAACTCGTGATTTGGAGTTAGCTGCGGTAATCTTTGCATTAAAGATTTGGATGCATTATCTTTATGGAGAAAGGTGTGACATTTATACTTATCATAAAAGTTTAAAGTATATTTTCACACAAAAGGAGCTGAATATGCACCAAAGAAGATGGTTGGAGCTGATTAAGGATTACGACTGCTCTATCCATTACCACCCTGGGAAAGCAAACAAGGTGGAAGATGCATTAAGTCGACAAGACCATGCCAGTTTATCCATGATGAGGATCACAAAAGATCCAATATTTATGGATTTACAAAGGATAGATGTTGGAATTATAATGGAAGGGGGGAAATCGTATCTTTCTCAAATGAATGTTCAACCATATATACATGTGAAGATTAAAGAGGCACAGAAAGAGGATGTCGAGTTACAAAAGAAGGTGAGAAATGTTCCTGAATTCAACCTTGATTGTGATGGGATAATAAAGTTCCGGAATCGGGTTTGTGTTCCTCCCATCCCCGAATTAAAGAAGGAGCTGCTGGATGAGGCTCATAGTTCTTCCTTCTCCATTCATCCTGGAAGCACGAAGATGTATAGGGACCTGAAAGAGTACTTCTGGTGGGATGGCATGAAAAGAGATGTTGTTGAATATGTCTCTCAATGCTTGGTTTGTCAGCAAGTTAAAGCTGAGAGACAGAAGCCTAAGGGGATGTTACAACCATTACCCATACCCGAATGGAAATGGGAAAAAATCACTATGGACTTTATCACAGGACTTCCTAAAACATCCAAAGGCAATAATGCTATCTGGGTCATAGTTGATCATCTTACAAAGTCTGCACACTTCATCGCTATTAGAGAGGATTTCTCTCTGGATCAGCTTGCCAGGATATATGTGAAGTAAGTGGTAAGATTGCATGGAGTACCACTTTCTATTATATCTGATCGGGATCCGAGGTTTACCTCAAATTTCTGGCGAAGTCTTCAGCGTACTCTGGATACAGAGTTGAGTTTTAGCACTGCTTATCATCCTCAGATAGACGGTCAGTCTGAGAGGACGATTCAAACTCTAGAAGATATGTTGAGAGCTTGCTCTATGGATTTCAAAGGTGGTTGGGATCAACACCTACCTTTGGTGGAATTTTCTTATAATAATAGCTTTCACTCCAGTATTCAGATGGCTCCTTATGAAGCTCTCTATGGAAAGAAATGCAGGACTCCAACTTGCTGGGATGAAGTTGGGGAAAGAAAGCTATTAGGACCTGATCTTGTTGATGAGATGGCAAAAAAGGTCAGATATATTCAACAACACATAAGTGCAGCTCATAGTCGACAGAAAAGTTATGCCAACAACCGAAGAAAATACCTAGAGTTTGAAGTGGGTGATAAAGTGTTCTTACGAATATCTCCCTGGAAGAGGGTCATGAGATTTGGAAAGAAGGGGAAGTTGAGCCCTAGATATATTGGTCCTTTCAAAATAATGGATCGGGTTGGGAAGGTAACTTACCGATTGGCGCTTCCACCAAATCTCTCTCAAGTTCAAGATGTGTTCCATGTATCTCTCCTGAGAAAGTACATACCTGACCCTTCACATGTACTCAGCTCAGAAGTTGTACCGCTGAAGCAAGATCTTTCTTATGAAGAACAGCTGATAAAGATTCTGGATCGTAGCGAAAAAGTCCTACGAAACAAGACCACTCGATTGGTGAAAGTTTTATGGAAGAACCACCAATTAGAATAAGCTACATGGGAGCTTGAGGAAATGATGAGGGAGAGGTATCCTCATCTGTTTGTTACAAAGTGACGAATTTTGAGGGTGAAATTCATTTTAAGGGGGGTAGAATGTAACACCCGAGACTTTCATGAGAAATATTTTTGTTTTTATAAATCATAAAAGGAATATTTCATTACACACAACACTAGCTTGGCTTTCTTTACACGCAATCGTGACCTTCCTCAATAGCTTGCGTCGTACGCAATACCGAGTTTCACTAAACAATGATATGCTATTAAAATATTATTAAAACTAGCCGTTATGAATAGTAATAACCACTTTCTGAAATTTTATAAATTTTATTTTTCAAAATGAACTTCATTTTTGGATTCGGAATATCGAAATTATCCTAGGTTGAAATTTTGGTATTTTTCTGAAAACTTTCAATTTTTGATGAATAGTGAAACCACTAAGTGGTAATTAAAAAAACTGAAATTTTCATAAAACTTAATTTTACCGCTTCTGTGAGTGGAATTTCAAAAATCCGAAAGACATGGTTGATGTTAGTAAGTAAAATTTGGTTCAATGAGATGAAAATAATTTTTGGTGAATAGTAACTTTTTCTTTTTATTTACCACGGTTAAAAGTAAATAGGGTAATTAAGGGTAAAAATAATATTATTATTACCCTAACACATGTCCTAATTCTATTGGATAAGTTTAATTCGACCAAAAACAAACTTAGGAATAAAATATTACCATTTAGGCCCACTTGGATTAGATTAGGACATTTATTGTTAATTTATTTAAAGAAGGGTTAAAATAGTTAAAATCAAAGTTTAATAAGTAAATAATTTTTAATATAAGGTTATAAATAATATAAATTAGACTATAAATATTCATTAAAAATCTAAAAATATTTCCTACATAATGGTATTTTATTTGTAATTTTTAGACATTAAATAATTTAATTTATTTATGACACAAAGATGATGCAGTAATTATCTTATTAATAAAATATTGACATAATTGATGTTATAAATACCAAAATAAATTTAATTTGAGACTTTTTATGAATTACACTAATTTTATAGGTTAATATGACATGTTATTATTGATTTAATTAACTTTTTTCGAACTAATAATTCTGTTATGATTTTCAAAAAAATCAATTACTAAATAGTGTCAAAATTGACATAAAATAGTTTTTAAAACAAATATTATATTATTAATTGTTATTTTATTCCTAAAAATCTAAGGTTTGGCAAAATGACTTAGATAAGGTTATATATATTAATAATAAACAACTTGGGGTTCTTTTGGCTTCTTATAGTAAGTTTATTAACCTTATAGTATAAGAACACAAGAAGACACGGTAAAAGTAAAATTATTTAACTTAATGTTAAATCTTAATGATAAGGTTAAAATAGGAACCTAAACTTGTCTAAATTCTATTGGATGAGAGGATTTAGACCCATACCCACCTTATCTTAGAAATAAATCAATTTTGAGCTATTTAAAACCGAACTTGACTTTATAATAAAATAATATTTTTAGTTTTTTCAAAGGAGCCCCTCTCCTCCCTTATAAAAGGGAATCTCCTCCCCCTCTTCCTCACAACACTTTGAGCCTTCAATCTCGGCCAACCCCTGACAAGTTCTCCTCTCCACTTTGCTAGAGACGTCCTAGAGGCCCTGTTCTTCTTCAAAGACCAATTTTAGTGCCCTAAAAGGAGGTCTCAAAGAAGCACTTCAAAGAAGAGGTAATGTCCGTTACCGATTCTTTCATCTTTATTTCTTCTTCCACTTCTTCTTATTTAGTTGTTTCATTATGAAGTAATAACATCAGTATCACTCATATAATGATATTTTATTATAATTATGAAACAACCCTATTTCACCATCTATCCATCCTACGGAAAATGAAATCACCGCGCGTGTGTACGTACGGAATACCGTCTCCACGTCGTGGTGTAATCTATTTTCCACCACCACCTTACATGGATGGGTATAATGGTGTAAATAATGACTATATATGATTATTGTAAAGTGATATTGATTCTGAAATAGTATACATACAGTCCAATACATTTCCATGATCATGGGAACGATATCATCGCTCGTGCGTACGTACGGAATACCGTCTCCACGATGTGATGCGACTCGTTCTACATGATCTTCGTTGCATAATGATTATATAAATGAATTGAATGAATGAATATGATATATATTACACTAATAACATTATGTAAATGATGTATCTATAACCTAAATAGAATAATAAGAATTTATTTGACAAAACACGCATAAGAACAAAAAGTAATAAACACCCAAATAACAAGTTGTAATGAAATATTACTAATAAGAAGCTAAGAATATGACCATATTTGATATCATAACAATGAGTATGATTCTGGAATAAGTCAATAACATTATTTAAATCATTATACAGGAGGTTCGGACATGTACAAAGCATATCGGACCTAAGGTAAGGGATAATTTTGCAAATCTCATTTTTATCCGAGATTGTCTATACTTTGAAATTCACTGGGGTGTATTTTATCATCCACATCCATGTTTCCTCAATATGTAATATTATTTCCATCCACCTAAAATTGTTTAAATCCATTTTTACCCTTTGGTGAGTTTATAGTAAAATATATGAAAGGAATCTTTTGTCGTTTTTCGTACGAGGTACTTTTTGACTTTTCCGACAAAAGTATGAGAAGAATGTTTTTTTAACTTATACAGCATGAATGGATTTTCAAAAATTATTTCCAAGAAGCTTCCTTTACAAGTTTTCAAGTTTATTTTTAATCAACTTCTTTTGCTTTAAAATTGTATGACATGTTAAGAAAGGAAAAAAAAATTGAAGTAGAAAGGATATTTTCCTCAAGAATGGAGTTCAAGAGTTTTATCAAAATTATTTTCCATCTAAGATAATATAGGGTTCTGTTTCTATCCCTATTATTACATGGATTTGATTATGTTGTGATGGAAATATTTTTATGAATTCCTTTATCTTATATGAATTGTTTTATGATGTCACGATGTTTAAGATTCCCATTTTTATTACATGGGTTATGCTATGGTGTATGGTTTATGATTTTGTGGCACACATAAGAATGGTATAATTATGAGATGGGTGGGACCTATATCTCCCTCTAATGCATTGGGTAAAGATTTTATATCTCATGAGATAGACATGGCTGGAACGGCAGGTTAAACTGGTTCAGTGAAACAGGACTGAAATGAGGAGTGAACTCGGTTCAGAAATGGAATTTGTCCACTAAGATAGTCTTGGCAATGAGTCTTGACTAACAAGAAATGATTCTCTATGATTATTTGTGTATGACACAAAGTTTCATGTTTTAAGTTATGATTTTTGGGATTACATTTCACTACTATGATTTATCCCATGTTATGAAATTATGATTTATTTTGCAGGTTAAGATTTCCAAAAGTTATGTTCTTATGTATATGATGGGATTGATATTTCTTTTTTTTACCCTTACTGAGCATTTGAGCTCACCCTTTTGTATGTTTTCTTTCCCCAGGTCAGGAAGAAGGTTATTAAGTAAGATATGTCAAAAGGGACTATAGATATGATGAAATAAATGGGAGACATTGTAGACACTTTATGAACCAGTTGTTTATATTTCCCAGTTTCTAAAGACACTATACCTATACGGTCCTTTCCTGGTTTTGTTATATGTTGTAATAAGTGTGCTTCAATTCTGAAGTAATAACAATGTATGTAAAGTATGGGTCGCTACATTTTCTCTGTGATCAATTCTGGACAAAGACAATATCCTCACCGGCAGTAACTTTTAGGAATAGTTTAGGCACCTTTAGGTTATCCTACGCCATGAACGAAATTTTTACATGTTGGAGTCCTCACTTCTTGATTCGCCTACCCAAGGGGAGAGTGATGAAGATTTCCTGGCCTATGATCAACATTTTAATGACACACTCGAAGTTCAATGTTTGATGTTATCATCAATTTCTAGTGAGCTCATGAAGTCTCATGAAGAAATGGATGCCTATAGCATGCTCGATCACCTCCATGGTCTATACCAGGAGAGAGCAAGACAAGAGAGGTTTGAGATCTCCAAGGCTCTATTTCAGATCAAGCTTGGAGAGGGTGCCCCAGCCGGGCCTCATGTAGTCAAGATCATTGGCTACATTGATCACTTGGAGGTTCTAGGGTTTAAACTCCCCAAAGAACTGGGTACCGATCTCATTCTTACATCACTCCCCCAGAGCTTCTCAAACTTTGTTGTGAACTTCAACATGAACAACATTGAGAAGTCTCTGTCTGATCTTCTTATCCTCATTCGCCAAGTGGACAATGACATGAAGCGTGAAAAACCTTCTGTCCTCATGGTGAATAAAAGGAAAGGGAAGATGAAGAGATTTAAGCCCAAATATTCTTCAAGGCCTTCCATGAAAAGGAATATAAAAGGGGATGCAAGAGAACATGAGGCTGTTTGTTTCGCATGTGGCAAGAAGGGACACTGGAAGAAGAACTGCACCCAGCCAAGGAAGCAAGGGGAAGCTTTAGGTGTGTTTGTTATCAAATGCAATCTTTCTGTTTCTACTAATTGGGTATTAGATACTGCTTGTGGTGCTCACATATATATCCAAATACAAGAACCAAGTAGATTCAGAAAGATTGACTGAGGTGAGGTAGATCTACGAGCAGCCAACGGAGCCAGACTTGTTGTTGTAGCTGTCGGAGACTACCACCTCACATTGCCTACTGGGATGGTCTTGGTTTTGAAAGGATTTTATTATGTACCCTCTGTAACCAAAAACATTATTTCAGTATACATATTAGATACTGATGGATTCATCTTCAAGTTTGGAAGTAGATGTTGCTACTTTTATAAAGATAGCATTTGTTTTGGTAGGGCACATTTATATAACGGCTTTTATGTGTTAGACTACACAAACCAAGTAATTTCAATCGATGACAAAACTAATTCATATGACTCATACCACACACAACTTTGGCATCACCGACTAGGTAATGTCAATGAGAAAATTTTGACAAAATTACATTAAGATGGGTATTTAGATTCTTTCGAACTAAAACCACTTAGTGTATGTCATGCGTGTCTACAAGAAAAAATGACCAAAGCCCCATTTAGTGGGAAAGGTGAAATGGCTAAAGAGCTTATAGAATTAGTTCACACAAATGTGTGTGGACCATTTCCAGTTGAATCAAGGGGTGGGTTCTCGTACTTCATAACTTTTACTGATGATTTTAGTAGATATGGATATATTCACTTAATGAGGTATAAGTTAGATTCTTTTGATCAGTTCAAAGAATACAAGAATAAAGTTGAGAACCAGCTTGGTAAGAAGATTAAGAAACTCCACTCAGACAGAAGAGGAGAATATCTTAATTAGGACTTCATTGATTTCTTATGGGAGTTTTGGATTCAATCTCAACTCACTCATCCTTACACGCCACAGTGGAATGGTGTAAGCGAAAGGAGTAACTGCACCCTTTTGGACATGGTGAGATCAATGATGAGTCATGCGAGTCTTCCATTATCCTTTTGGGGATATGAATTACAAACAGCAGCACACATACTAAACTAAGTACCAACTAAATCGATAAATGGTATTCCATACAAGTTATGGAGTGGATGCAACTCCATGTTATCAAATTTACATGTGTGGGGTAGCGAAGCATTTGTTAAGGCCTCTTCAAGTAACAAACTTGCACCCCGAAGCACAAAGTGTAACTTTATAGGATATCCAAAGGAAAAAAGGGGATATTACCTATACAACCCCTCAGATAAAAAGGTTACATTGGCAAGACATGCCATATTCCTTGAGAGGGAGCACATCTCCAAAAGAGATAGTGGGAGCGAGATAGACTTAGATGAAGTTGAGGCTCAAGATACATAGGAGATGGTATAAGAACAGATTCCACAAAACCCTGTGGAAGAATAATCTCTTCTAAAAACACAAGAATTGCATAGGAGCACGAGAGGGGTAAGAGAACCAGAATGATATGGTTTTCTTGTCACTGAGGATGGTGACTCATTATTGGTTGACAATGATGATCCTCTTACCTACAGGGAAGCAGTTGAAAGAACAGATGCTTCCAAGTGGCAAGAAGCTATGAATTATGAAATGGATTCCATGTACCAAAACCAAGTCTGGATTTTGGTAGATCCTCCAGTTGATGTATAGAATGTTGGTAATAAATGGGTATTCAAGAAGAAAATGGACATGGAGGGGTAAGTCAACACCTATAAGGCACGACTGGTTGCAAAAGGTTTTAGACAGTGTAAAAGAATTGACTATGATGAAACCTTTTCATCGGTTTCGATGATGAAATCCATCAGAATCCTATTGGCCATTGCCACTTACCATGACTATGAAATTTGGAAAATGGATTTCAAAACAACATTCCTTAAAGGGAACCTCCAGGAATATGTCTACATGAGACAACCTGAAGGGTTTGTGACTCCAAAGGATGCCAACAAGGTATGCAAGTTGCATAAATCCATTTATGGATTAAAGAAATCATCAAGGTCATGGAACATTCATTTTGATGAAGCTGTAATGGAATTTGGATTTGTTAAGAATGAATGTGAGCCTTGTGTCTACACGAGGTTTAGTGGAACTGCGGTTGTTTTCCTAGTAGTATATGTTGATGACATATTACTAATTGGAAATGAAGTGCCTATCTTACAGTCAGTTAAGGCATGGTTAGATAAATTTTTCTCTATAAAAGACTTGGGAGAGGCAGCATATATTCTTGGGATCAAGATCCATCATGATAGATCCAAGAGAAGGCTGGGCCTCAGTCAAAGTACATATATTGACAAGATACTGAAGAGATTTAGTATGGAACAATCCAAGAGGGGATTGTTGCAAGTGTCACATGGCATTCATCTTTCTAAGAAAATGTGTCCTCAAACACATGAGGAAAGAATGAAAATGGCAAGGATCCATTACACATCTGCGATTAGGTCAGTCATGTATGTTATGCTATGTACAAGGCTAGATGTTGCTTATGCATTAAGTGTGGTATGAAGATATCAAGCTGATCCAGGAGACTGCCATTGGATGGTAGTCAAGACTATCCTTAAATATCTGATGCATACTAAGGATATGTTCCTGGTTTATGGAGGAGATGAGAAACTAGTCATCAGAGGACATGTAGATTCTAGTTTCTAGACTGATCAAGATGACATGAAGTCGCATAATGGATACATCTTCAGTTTGAATGCAGGTGTAGTGAGCTGGAAGAGCTCAAAGAAAAGTGTGGTGGAAGATTATATAGTGGAGTACGAGTATATCACAGCTTCTGAGGCAGCTAAAGAAGCAATATGGATGCGAATCTTCATCCAAGATCTGGATGTAGCACCTAGAAGTAAAGATCCTATCACACTCTATTGTGATAATATTGCAGCAGTGGCACTTGAAAAAGATCCAAGGTCACGTCAACAGACAAAGAACATACTTCGGAAGTATCATCTCTTGAGGGATTTTTCTCAAAGAGGTGAATTTGTAGTGAGCATTATTTCCATGGAAGACAACGTGGAGGACCCCTTGACTAAAGCCTTGAATCAGAAGAAACATGATCATCATGTGAGGTCTAGCGAACTAAAATTCATAGGCAGTTGGCTCTAGTCCAAGTGGGAGTTTGTAAGGGTTGGTATCCTGAGAACCAACTATTTTGTACTTTGATTACATGAATGTACTCTTATTATATATTGTTCATTGTTATGCATGACTATAATATAATAATTTCCTGGAATATTTGTTGCATTAATAAGTTCATGGAAGATCCCCGCTATGATGAGAACCTTGAAATGATATAACAAAATTCATAAATAAAGTTCTATAGTTGGATGAAATACTATGATAGGACACATAGTATACAGACCATCATGTGTGAGTACTCATAAGAAGACAAGACTCTCTCTCATGGAGTTCGCACTTGGTAATCTCCAAGATGGGATATTATGAGAACAAACCCTCCAGTAGTAATTCTGTATGTTTTGGTGTCATCGGACATTACTATCTACGAGCATGTGTAATGGTCCTTATACTGGAAGATTATCATTAACTCATGTCATGACTCACGCACTTAGATTTGCTGACGAAAACCGTCACGAAGACAGTTGGCGGGAAGTAGGGTGCGTTGGGTGCATCACAAATGACATGTTGTTAATGGATAAGTCGAGCAAGGATTTGTCCCTTCCATATTTATGGAAGTAGATATCTCGGTCCCTTTGATTGAAATAGAACTGTCACACAAATTCCATGGCCATGGTGTAACGACGAGTTCATTTCTGGAATTCAATGAATGACAGATCAAGCATATAGGTTTAGGACACTTCCATGAAACATGCTTGATGAGATATTGAGAAAAAAGGATTAAATTACACGGTAAGCGTTCGTATGAGGTGACACGTCAATGTGGAGTCAACTTCTTTCTATTGGGTGCCTTGACCTGTTGCTAGACAGTAATCTTAGACTTTAGGCAAGCCCGCCTAATGCCAATGAGAAAGAGGCCTAGAGGGTCACACACTAAGTGTATCCAAGTATCTCAATTAGAATAAATATTATTCCCATACGTGGTTTAATAATTATTCAAGTAAGCCTAAATCGTTTTAATGTTGGAGGAAGAATAAAATGAAAACAAGTACACGTCGTGTATTAATAATTACACGCTATGTAGTTTTTATTTTGAAAACAAGTACACGCCGTGTATTAATGATTATACGCCATGTAGTTTTCATTTTGGAAAGGAAAAGAAAAATAAGTACACGCCGTGTATTAATGATTACACGCTGTGTAGTTTTATGAAAAACAAGTACACATCGTGTATTAATAATTACATGCCGTGTAGTTTTTCCAGTTAGGATTTTGAGGAAATAATATTGTTTTATTAAATGATATTTATTATAATTAGTGTGGTCACATGTCAAGGAATTAATGATTCAACATAGGGGTTTTCAATAAGAGTTAATGAAATAAATAAAACGCGTAACGCGTTTATTTATTGTCATAACTCTATAACCTCAAACCTGATTATAAATATCCTCACAACCCCAACACTTTTCCTAAGATAATTGTTGTGCAAAACAATTATGGAGAATTCTTTCAAGGCTGAAAGAACCTCTTCCACCAAGAATGCTCTCAAGACCGGGAGAGATACTCATACATCAGATCAAGGCAATCTAAGGCGGACAATGCAAGCAAAGGTTTCTCCACGCTAGCACCTGGAGACTCCTTTGGCGATGTACAAAGATATGAGGTGCACGTGTGGATCACTGCTAGAGGAAGTCTACCCTTGGATTCTGTGACGTAACGATGTATCACATCAGAACATGGCCAGAAATATCAACAAAGAAAGAACACTAAAAGGTACTTCTTTTTAATTGAATAAATTAATTATAATCAACTTGTAATGATCCTACTTTGTGGTTCTGAGACTTTCCTTTTCTTTGTCTATTTCTATGATTCGATCAGTGGAGACTAGCGTTTATCATTGTATTGATCCCAGATTGATCACTGTTAATGAAAAAAATCCAAGTGGGAACATCCACCCATGAGCTTCCACTGTGCCCGGAACCTTCACTTTCATGGTCCCTTTTCAGGGAATTTTTTTCCGGAATAAGCCCCAAATTAATCTTCTAAAATCTTCATACTCCCTTGTGAGACCAGCCAAACTACTTGGGATCTGATTCCCATCCAAAGGGGATACGTAGGAAGCCTCCCTAATGTCTATATCCAATCATCTAAAATCAACACAGTCCTCTATGGGCCACATTCCTAATAGGGATTAATTCGACCTGGAAACTCATATCCCTTCCAGGTTCCCTGGGCTGCTTCAACATAAGTCCCACACCAAACTTTGACTAGCTACCTTCCGCCTAGACATCCTTTCCACATGATGTTAAATTGTACGGATAGGTACTTATCACATGAACTTAAAAGGTATGATGTTCCCCATTAAGTAGTTCCAAACTATGTGAGTTCTAATTCCTTTCACAAGTATTTGTACGAATCCCATCATATGGGTTTGATCACAACACGAAAACAACTCCCATATCCCCAGATGATGATACACTCCAGAGTTCCCCCACAATGTGTCTAGAAAAATAGCATCGTCCTAATAATAAATAAAGAATCTATAATTTGTACATAAGGGGATACCATTGATGTAAAACCTCGAATACATATAGTGATTCTAAATTCCATACATGCTAATAATTAATTGTTAATTCTAGTGTGACCCACATCATACTTGGGAATAAATAAAAGATTCATGAACATATATTAAATCTATAAGATATTCTCGTAGTAGGAAATAATTCCCCCCAAAAAGGTGTGATGAGTCCAACCTACCATCCTCTTGACTAATGTGAGTTTTTAAGCATCGTTGTCCAAACTTCCCAATGAGAACATGCCTTTGGAAATAATGACCTTGTAGATATAGAACCTTGGGGTGCTTCTGGTTCCACAAACAAACCCATTGGAAACTATTCATAAATAATGATTCCATACCCAAACATATTTTTGGGGGAAACAAAAACAAATGGTGAACCCGATGTGAATTCTTAACTAAGATCATAATATCACCTTCCTATCAGGACCCTTTTGATCTTAAAATGAAAGAGGATCATATAATACAATCAATCATGCATGTTTTCATTCAAATGAGATGATGCTTTGATGGGGTTTTCTTATTTGTTTTTTTTCATTTATTCAGTGATTTACTCTCAGAGATCACTTCAACCCAATGGATTTATTCCATCTTTCAATAATGAATACCTGGGTTAATTCTCAGACCGGATATTCATCAACACAAAAGACGCCATCACCAACCCAGTGTCATCAATGATGGGTCTCAAATGTTTTGGTCTGGTAATACTGCTAAAATGGTACAATCCTGAACCTAAAGGCTACCTAATAAGCCCTCTAGTTCATGAAACCCCACAAATCATCTAGTCAATGATAACCGGTAGTCCTGACACAAACAACACTAACCACCATCATTAACCATTTTGGGATCTTATCCTCAGAACGTGACAATAATTCCATCCCATTCCTCAGGGAGGTGGATCAAGAGGACACATACAGCCTCATCCATAAGACACAAGGGTCCTTCTCAATGTCTCCTTCTAGCAATCTTTTCCACTAACATTGCGCTATAGTGACCCCGCAACATGATGAGGTTTTTTTCCTTAGCTGTCTGGCCCAGGACCTTAGAACTTGGGCACACAAGACAGCCCACTGGGGATGAAATATAGCAAACAGGGAGTAGTTTCACACCTATTCCCTCTTTAGAGAATCATACTAACCTAATTTTGTGGAAAATTTTGAGCGGTCACATACACTCGTCTTCCTTAATTTAGTCAGCCAGCAGACTCGCTTGGTGATGTTCAAAGAAGCCCGCCAACCAAATATGGTGGCATGTAGTGAGTAGGAACATAAACCTTCCCACACCCACCAATATTTCCAAAAGACTCATCTGGAAGTATTCAAAGAACCTTCAACCAAGTTTGGAGGCAATCCACGAGTAGGTGCACACGCCTTCTTGTATTCACTAAGCCTTCCATCAGCATCATCTGGAATCACCTAGAGAAGTTAGTCAGAAAGTCCCAACGACAAGTAGGGGGCATACCCAACTCTCTACCCCCACACACGAGTACTATTAGTATCCACTAATGGTAAAGGGAGGATAAGAGTAGGCATATAAACCTAATCTAGATACGTAATTGGCATATATCCCCATTCTGACTGCTGAAGTCACCAAGCATATTCTGGAAATGGTGAAAGGGTATACACAAATCCCCCCCCCCACATCCTAAAAACTTTGTAGGATATCATAATGGAAAATATAGTAGCGCCTGAGATATGGACACATAACTCCATCCCCACAAGTGGGGTGGCTCATCAGTTTGTCACCCCAGAGTAGATACACACCTCTTCTCCCATTTAGAAGGGTCATGAGGTAAACTATAGCGACCCGACCTTTTCTTACATTACTATTACATCATTTTAAAGATAAAAAACATAATATTATTACACATGGAGGATCCAGAGGTTTAGTGTCTTGGGAAAACTAGGACAATACATAACAAATACAACATCAAGCATAAACATTCATTTAATTTCTTCTTCACTAGCTTCTTAGTGGCACATGTCCTCTCCTTAGTACATGTAGCCACCTGAGGATATACATTAAGAGGGGTGAGATAAAATCCTAGTAAGAGGATAGATAAGAACAATATAGCATGGGGTGAGCATAATCATGACATAGGAAGAAGATCATGAACATGAGAGGAGCATAAATAATAAACTTGAAATGTGGCAATGCATAAAAATGAAACATCATGTCTTAGTGGTTAACTACCACACATGATTGTGAACAAAGATAGAATCATGTTCACACATCATTTCACATTTACTCATGAGATTCAGCACTTTACCCAATGCATTGGAGCACTGTATAATTCCGGGCGCACCCGTCACATTTAAACATTCATATTGCGCTATATAATTCTGGGCGCACCCATCAAATCATAACATTATCATTATCATGATTGCCACATAGAACACATATCAAACATGTACATAAATAACCCATGGAAAGTAATTGGTTTCATCTTATAATAACACATTCATAATCTTTGGTTTCCCAAAAGAAAGAGGGAACAACATACTTGATACAAGAACCATCAACCTTAAATGAGAGGTAAAATGTGAGATCTTGAAAGAAGAGTTCTTTTGGAAAACATTTTGATGAACGTAAAAACTAGTGAAAAACATGTATATCCCAGAAAAGTAAAGGAAAAGATGAAAAAATGATCTTTGAGGAGTAACCATATCAAAAATGGAGTGAAAGAGGGAGAACCCGAAGGAAGAAAATTGGGTTCGAGATTTCCCCTTACCTTGTACTCGAATGCCTCCTTCTCTTTAATGTCTTGTATGATGACATTATATTCATTAATTAGAAATTCCATAACCTTTTATAAATAAATAGGGTTCATTATGGTTTCATTATTTCATATTATGTTCCTTTGGATGACTTATAGAGTTTAAAAACATTGTTCGGGGATGTTCGTTTTTATGGTTTTCTTGAGCGGTCCACTTGTATTCTTAAATTGATGTTTGGGTAGATCATGGGTAAAAATCCAGAACTGATAATACATGTTATTAATGATATTACAGTAGCTTTAATAATTGTATAGTGAATTATATTAGACCCAATTGGACGAATCATTAGATAAAAATTTAATGATGGTTATTTGGGTTAATTTGGGCGGTTTTTGGATCACAATGAACTCGTTTTAACTTTTCACTTAGTAATATGGACATAGGTTATTTCCAGAACTTAAAATAGAACATAATACATATAAAATATTCTGGTTCAACCATAAAAATGGTTTCATGATCATATTTAAGGTAAAAATGGAAGAAGAGAGCATGTTGTTTTTGAAGGTGATAAATTATCACCACATGAACAACGTTCTCTTTAATAAAATCAAAGGAAGAGGGAAAGGGTGTGGGGTGACATAATATACCATTAGAATCATAGTATTACAGTATATGTATAATACTGGAGTTACAAAACAGTTTGGATAAAGATAGGTAGGGAGAGATCAAGAAAGGAACTTGAACTTGAAAGGAAATTAAAGGAGAAGAGGGAGAGAAATTACCTCTAGAATCTTCCTCTTGAGATCCTCCTTAAGGAAGATAGGCTTGGTCTTTTGATGAGACCAGAAGCTTTTGGACGTGTGGGAGGGGATAGGGAAGGTGTTTGGTCAGAGTTTAGAGAAGTCTTGGAGCTTGAGAGGTGTGAGGAAAAGAGGGAGTGAAGGGTGGCTTTTATAGTGGAGGGGAGAGGGGTTTCCTTAATATAAAATTGATTAGTTTATTAATTTCACCAAAGACAAGGAATAGTGAGTATTGGATGATCAATAATAGTAATTTTATAATTTAATCCCGAACCAAGTGGGCTTACATCAGCAGAAAATCATCGATGACTCAATTAATACATTATTTAGCTTTTATTGTGAATTATCGGATTCCACTATTCATCAAAAATTCAAGTATCTCAGAAAAATCTCAAAAATTTACCCCAGCCATTTTTCAACGTGTAAAATCCAAAAATGAATTCCATTTTTCAAAAATAATTTTCTAAATATTATTAATTTGATATTTAATTAAAATCATAATTTACTTAAAAAACAGTTTTTAAAATTAAAACTGATTTTGCAGTTCTTTCAAAAATTACGTAGGGTCTTATAAAATTATCTAAAAACTATTAGACATTGATTCAGCAATTTATGAATATATTTCAGGAAAATAAATATTCATTTAAATTAAGTAATTAATTATAATTAATTATTTATGACTTATAAAATACCAAAAACATTTACTAAGGTCAAATTATCACTTTCTATGATGTCTAAATTTTATTTTATTATTCATAGGTAATGTTACTCTTATTTACTATTCATAAGGGTCATATTACTATTCATAGGGTAGGTTACTATTCATAAGGGTAGGTTACTATTCACCAAAAATTATTTTTGTTTCATTAGACTCCAAAAACCATCTTGAACACAACCGTGTATGTCGGATTTTTAAAATTCCAACCATAGGGGTGATAAAATTATGTTTAAAGGTCACTTATCACTTATTAGTTCATTATTTTTCCTTTTTATGACATAGATATAAGAAGGGATTTTTCTATTGAAATACTTTGGGTCATCACATTCTTCCCCCCTTAAGAAATTTCGCCCCCGAAATTTTACTTTACACAAACAGGTGTGGGTACTTCTCCTTCATTGCCTCTTCTGGTTCCCAAGTTGCTTCCTCAAACTTATGGTTCCTCCACAACACTTTGACAAGGCGGGTTGTCTTGTTGCGTAGAACCTTATCACTTCGGTCCAAAATTTTTACCGGCTTCTCCTCATAGGATAGATCATCCTTCAGCTGTACCACCTCTGAGTTTAGTACATGTGAGGGGTCTGGTATGTACTTCCTCAGTAGTGATACGTGAAACACATCATGAACTTGAGCCATATTCGGTGGAAGTGCCAGACGATAGCCAACGGATCCTATACGATCAAGGATCTCAAAGGGGCCAATGTACCTTGGGATTAACTTCCCTTTCTTCCCAAATCTCATGAATCTCTTCCATGGATATATTCGAAGGAAGACTTTATCTCCAACGTCGAACTCCAAGTCCCTTCGACGATTGTCAGCATAGCTCTTTTGCCGACTTTGAGCAGCTTTGATGTGTTTCTGGATGACTTGAACCTTCTCTGTCATCTCCTGCACAAGATTGGGTCCAAGTAGCTTTCTTTCTCCAACTTCATCCCAACAGGTTGGAGTTCTACATCGCTTCCCATAAAGAGCTTCATACAGAGCCATCTGAATACTTGAGTGGAAGCTATTGTTGTATGAGAACTCAACCAATGGGAGGTGTTGATCCCATCCACCTTTGAATTCTAGAGAGCATGATCTTAGCATATCTTCGAGCGTCTGAATAGTCCTTTCAGAGTGGCCATCAGTTTGGGGGTGATAGGCCGTGCTGAAATTTAATTCAGTACTCAAAGCATGTTGAAGGCTCCTCCAGAATTTAGATGTGAACCTTGGATCACGGTCAGAGACAATCGAGAGTGGAACACCGTGCAATCTCACTAATTCCTTCACATATATCCTTGAAAGTTTTTCAAGTGAGAGGTCTTCCCGAATAGCAATAAAATGGGCAGTCTTGGTGAGTCGATCAACCACAACCCATATTGCATTATTTCCCTTTGACGTCTTCGGGAGACCCGTGACAAAGTCCATAGTAACATTTTCTCATTTCCACATGGGTATAGGTAATGGCTGCATCATACCTTTGGACTTTTTTCACTCAGCTTTAACTTGCTGACATACCAAGCACCTTGATATGTATTCTGCAATCTACTTCTTCATGTTATCCCACCAGAAGTGTTCTCGGAGATCATGATACATCTTGGTACTTCCAGGATGGATAGAGAAAGTTGAGCTATGTGCATTATCCAATAGCTCCTTCTTTATCCCAGGTGATGAAGGCACACAAAGCCGCGTTCCAAACCAAATCACACCATCATCGTTGATATGGAACTCTTACAGCTTCCCTTCCTTTACTGCATTCACCCTCTTTTGTATCTCCACATCATCCCTTTGTGCTTCCTTAATCTTCTGTTGGATAGATGGTTGCGCAATCATTTGAAAAATGTAGGATGTATCCCCTTCCCTTATGATTTCCAAATTCATTCTTTGCATATACAAGAAGATAGGGTCTTTCTCAATCCTCAACATGGATAGAGTAGCAGGTTCTTTTCTACTTAGAGCATCGGCTACCTTATTCGCCTTCCCAGGATGATAGTAAATAGAGCAATCGTAATCCTTGATTAGCTCTAACCATCTCCTTTGATGCATGTTGAGCTCCTTTTGTGTGAATATATACTTTAGGCTCTTGTGGTCGGTGTATATGTCATACTTCTCACCATAAAGGTAGTGCCGCCAGATTTTCAAGGAAAAAATCACGGCTTCCAGCTCTAGATCATGCATCGGGTAGTTCTGCTCATGGATCTTCAACTGTCATGAAGCGTAGGCTATCACATTATCATTTTGCATGAGTACACAACCCAAGCCTTTCTTTGAAGCATCGCTATATATCACAAAACTTTCTCCACTTTTCGGTAGTGTGAGTATAGGTGCAGTGATCAGCCTTCTCTTTAGCTCCTTGAAGCTTCCCTCACATTCTTCCATCCATACATACTTTACCCCTTTCCTTGTTAACTTAGTTAGCGGGCTTGACAATCGTGAGAAGTTTCTCACAAAACATCGATATTACCCAGCTAATCCAAGAAAACTACAGATTTCTGTGACACTAGAGGGCCTGGGCCATTCCTCAATCACCTTTGTCTTTGAAGGGTCCACAGAAATTCCCTCCATTGTGATCACATGTCCCAAGAACATGACTTGATTCATCCAAAAGTCACACTTGCTGAACTTGGCGTACAACTTCTCCTTTCTCAATGTCACCAACACAAGTCTTAGATGTTCTTCATATTCCTCCTCACTCTTGGATTAGATGAGAATATCATCAATAAACACTACCACAAATTTGTCGAGGTAATGTCTAAAGACTCTATTCATCAAATCCATGAAGATTTCAGGGGCATTAGTAAGTCCGAAGGGCATCACCAAAAACTCATAGTGCCCATACCTTGTACGGAAGGTAGTCTTCTGAATATCTTCCTTCTTCACCTTTACTTGATGATATCCAGAATGAAGATCCACATTTGAGAAGTATTGAGATCCTCTTAACTGGTTAAACAAGTCATCAATCCTTGGGAGAGGATACTTGTTCTTTATGGTGATCTTGTTGAGTTCTCGGTAATCGATACAAAGCTGCATGGTTCCATCCTTCTTCTTTACAAAGATAACTGGCGCACCCCAAGGTGATGCACTAGGGCATATAAACCCTTTGTCCAGATGCTATTGCAGCTGGTTCTTTAACTCCTCCAGTTCAATAGGAGCCATCCTATAGGGGCACTTCGATATAGGAGTAGCTCCAGGTATGAGTTCAATTGAGAACTCTACCTCACGATCCGGGGGAATTCCGGGTAACTCTTCGGGAAATACATCACTGTATTCCCTCACGATGGGAATTTCCCCAAGGTTGGCACTTTCCTTTGACTCAACCATTTGGGCGGGGTATGCTTCTTCATAGGGAATCAACACCCACACCATTGAAGGATTTTTCAAAGGATATTCATGATCTTCCTTGCATTTGTAGAGGAGCATGGGATGGTTCGGAATATGAAAATATATTTCCTTTTCCCGACAGTTGATATCTGCTCTATATAACGAGATCCAATCCATTCCCATTATAGCTTCGAATTCCACCAAGGGAAGTATTACGAGATTTTCCGGAAGAATCTTCCCACATACGTCAATAGAAGAAGAGTCAAACACTTGGGTTGCAATGATTGCACCACTTGGTGTTTTTAAAAATATCTCTACTTCAAGGTTTCGGGGCTTCTATTATATAGTTCTAGCAAACTTGAAAGATATAAAGGAATGCGTAGAACCAGAATCAAATAAGACTTTTGTCATTCTTGAGTGAATAGGAAGTGTACCTTGTATGACTTCATTATCATGTTCCACCTCCGCAGTAGTGATGGCATAAGCCTTCCCTTGTTCCTTTGGCTTTGGTTGTTGTTAGCACTGATTACCCTCGAGAGCTCGAGGTTTAGTGCACTGGTTTGAATAGTGCCCTAGCTCCCTACAGTTGTAGCATTGAACCACGAGTGGTTCTCTCCTTTCATCGGCTACATTATCCTTCATTTTCATGTCTTTTCGACACTCATGAGCTTAGTGTCCTTCCTTCCTACACTTAAATAATTTCTCCATACCTTTGAGGCAGTTCCCATTGTGCAACTTCCCACATTTTTGGCATGTGGGTCTATTTTTCTTCCCACCTTTTTCACTAGGTCCACCAGCTTGAAACTCCATATTTCTTTTCTTATCACCATAGCCATGGGACCATTCTCCAAACTCCATCTCCACTTTGATATCACACCGAACAACTTCTTCATAACTCCCAAAGTCTCGAATTGCAAGATCCTTTCGAAGATTTGGTTTTAATACACTAAAGAATCTATCAATTTTGCTATCATTGTTAATAACAAAACCCGAAGCATACCTTGCGAGCCTTGTGAAATTTGCTTCATAGGTTGTGACAGATTCTTCTTCTTTTTTCTTGAGCTCTATGAATTCTCTCTCTATCTTCGTGCGAAGAGTTCTTGGGAAGTACTTATTAAGAAACATTATCTTAAAGTCTTCCCATTCCATCTCTTCAATTTCCTCCCTTGGCTTGGTGTTCTTAATCAAAGCCCACCATTGATCAGCTTCTCCATCTAGACGATAAACGGATAGAGTCACCTTCTCCGTATCGGAACAGTGAAGAACAGAAAATATCTTCTCCATGGATTTGACCCACTGTTCTGCAACTAGTGGATCAGAAGATCCACAAAATGTCGGTGGTCGTTGCCACATAAAACATTCGATAGCTAGTTGATCCCTCTTTGGTGAAGGAGGATGTTCCCCATTATTATGGTTATTATTCATAACCCAAGATATTTGGGTAAACATCTCCATGAAGTTTTCAACTCCACCTCCAAAATCATTGGGGATGTTGTTCGGGCAATCGTTGCATTGGTCCTCGCAAGAGTTGTTGGCCTGATTTCTCCTGGTTCCCACCATTTTCTAAAATAGAAAAGGTTAAAACAAAACATAAGTAAACAATTCATGAATAACTTATCCATTTAAACAATTATACCAAAAACATAACATATGGGATCCCTAGGTAAATATCCTTGTGTGCATATTTGTACTTAGTCTCATGTTGTAGGTTTTCTCTAGGGTTCACTAATCCTAATCCCCAAATTAACTAAACCTTTCCTTTGATACCAACTATAGCGACCTGGCATTTTCTTACATTACTATTACATAATTTTAAAGATAAACAACATAATATTATTACACATGGAGGATCCATAGGTTTAGTGTCTTGGGAAAACTAGGACAATACATAACAAATACAACATCAAGCATAAACATTCATTTAATTTCTTCTTCACTAGCTTCTTAGTGGAACTTGTCCTCTCCTTAGTACATGTAGCCACCTGAGGATATACATCAAGAGGGGTGAGCTAAAAGCCCAGTAAGAGGACAGATAAGAACAATATAGCATGGGGTGAGCGTAATCATGACATAGGAAGAAGATCATGAACATGAGAGGAGCATAAATAATAAACTTGAAATGTGGCAATGCATAAAAATGAAACATCATGTCTTAGTGGTTAACCAACACACATGCTTGTGAAAAAATCTAGCATCATTTTCACACATCATTTCACATTTACTCATGAGATTCATCACTTTACCCAATGCATTGGATCACTGTATAATTCTGGGCGCACCCATCACATTTAAACATTCATATTGCGCTATATAATTCCGGGCGCACCCGTCACATCATAACATTATCATTATCAGGATTTCCACATAGAACACATATCAAACATGTACATAAATAACCCATGGAAATGAATGGGTTTCATATCATAATAACACATTCATAATCTTTGGGTTCCTAAAAGAAAGAGGGAACAACATGCTTGATACAAGAACCATCAACCTTGAATGAAAGGTAAAATGTGAGATCTTGAAAGAAGAGTTCTTTTGGAAAACATTTTGATGGACGTAAAAACCAGTTAAAAACATGTATACCCCAGAAAAGTAAAGGAAAAGATGAAAAAATGATCTTTGAGGAGTAACCATATCAAAAATGGAGTGAAAGAGGGAGAACCCGAAGGAAGAAAATTGGGTTCGAGATTTCCCCTTACCTTGTACTCGAATGCCTCCTTCTCTTTAATGTCCTGTATGATGAAATTATATTCATTAATTAGAAATTAAAGAACCTTTTATACATAAATAGGGTTAATTCTGGTTTCATTATTTCATATTATGTTCCTTTGGATGACTTATAGAGTTTAAAAACATTGTTCGGGGATGTTCGTTTTTATGGTTTTCTTGAGCGGTCCACTTGTATTCTTAAATTGATGTTTGGGTAGATCATGGGTAAACATACAGAACTGATAATACATGTTATTAATGATATTAAATTATCTTTAATAATTTTATAGTGAATTATATTAGACCCAAGTGGACGAATCATTAGATAAAAATTTAATGATGGTTATTTGGGTTAATTTGGGTGGTTTTTGGATCACAATGAACTCGTTTTAACTTTTCACTTAGTAATATGGACATAGGTTATTTACAGAACTTAAAATAGAACATAATACATATAAAATATTCTGTTTCAACCATAAAAATGGTTTCATGACTAGATTGAAGGTAGAAATGGAAGAAGAGAGCATTTTGTTTTTGAAGGTGATAAATTATCACCACATGAACAACGTTCTCTTTAATAAAATCAAAGGAAGAGGGAAAGGGCGTGGGGTGACATAATATACCATTATAATAATAAGATTACAGTATATGTATAATACTGGAGTTACAAAACAGTTTGTATGAATATAGGTAGGGAGATATCAAGAAAGGAACTTGAACTTGAAAGGAAATTAAAGGAGAAGAGGGAGAGAAATTACCTCTAGAATCTTCCTCTTGAGATCCTCCTTAAGGAAGATAGGCTTAGTATTTTGATGAGACCAGAAGATTTTGGAAGTGGGGGAGGGGCTAGGGAAGGTCTTTGGGCAGAGTTTAGAGAAGGATTGGAGCTTGATAGGTGTGAGGAAAAGAGGGAGTGAAGGGTGGCTTTTATAGTGGATGGGAGAGGGGTTTCCTTAATATAAAATTGATTAGTTTATTAATTTCACCAAAGACAAGGAATAGTGAGTCTTGGATGACCAATAATAGTAATTTTATAATGTAATCCCGAACCAAGTGGTCTTACATCAGCAGAACATCATCGATGACTCAATTAATGCATTATTTAGCTTTTATTGTGAATTATCGGATTCCACTATTCATCAAAAATTCAAGTATCTCAGAAAAATCTCAAAAATTTACCCCAACCATTTTTCAACGTGTAGAATCCAAAAATGAAGTCCATTTTTCAAAAATAATTTTTTAAATATTATTAATTTGATATTTAATTAAAATCCTAATTTACTTAAAAACAGTTTTTAAAATTAAAACTGATTTTGCAATTCTTTCAAAAATTACGTAGGGTCTTATAAAATTATCTAAAAACTATTAGACATTGATTCAATAATTTATGAATATATTTCAGGAAAATAAATATTCATTTAAATTAAGTAATTAATTATAATTAATTATTTATGACTTATAAAATACCAAAAACGTTTACTAAGGTCAAATTATCACTTTCTATGATGTCTAAATTTTATTTTATTATTCATAGGTAATGTTACTCTTATTTACTATTCATAAGGCTCATATTACTATTCATAAGGGTAGTTTAATATTCATAAGGGTAGGTTACTATTCACCAAAAATTATTTTTGTTTCATTAGACTCCAAAAACCATCTTGAACACAACCGTGTATGTCGGATTTTTAAAATTCCAACCATAGGGGTGACAAAATTATGTTTAAAGGTCACTTATCACTTATTAGTTCATTATTTTTCCTTTTTATGACATAGATATAAGAAGGGATTTTTCTATTGAAATACTTTGGGTCGTTACATAAACTCCACCTTATTATATGGACAAATGGATTAGGAACATACACCCGCTCCAACTACAAGTAATAATCCTATCCCAATGGCCACTCCAAGGCTGAAACAAACACCTAAACATGAAAACCATTTCTCCTAGCAAGTGGCCCCAGTATCTCCTAAGAGGACATCCAAGAAAAAGCCTCATCAAACATGATTTAAAATCAAGAGAAAATCTATAATCTGTATTTTCTTAATGCTTGAGTTCTTGAATCCCTCAAATGATTATCTGTGGAAGCTCAAGAATATACTCTTCCATCACCAAAATATGGGAGTAGTAGCAGTTATCCTGAAGGTCCTTGTTGGATACTTAACTGTGAAGGCTTTCTTTATGATAATGATCTGGTTGATCTTGAGAGCCTATTTCTTGATGAGAGCCACCAAAATTCACTATGTGGCCAGAAGAACAAGGAATAAGAGGGTATTCCCCTTATTTTAATCCACCATGGTGGTCCTCCCCATGATGGTGTTAATTGTGGAAGTTCTCTACATAGTAGTGTTTTTCATTGTTAAGAGAAGTTTCCAATTGTCAATATAGTGATAAGAAAGCCCTCCTATTGTGAGTCACTTTCAAAAATAAGGACATTCATGTTTGATTCCTTTTCACTGATAGGTGAAATCCTTTATCAACTAGAAGATATCCTATAGTGATGGTCATTATCTAAACCACCCTTGGGCCACTTACCTTCTAGTTCAATAGAGGAAATGCCTATCAATCTCACTTCCTATGATAAAACAGAAGGAAATTTCCCACTCTGAATGGACTAGGTAGTGGATCCTATGAAAAAATAAAAAGAATGCATGCTAAATAGGAGGAATCATTTGAATAAATATGACATACCATTCATGTTTTGGCCTTTATCCACCCCTCAATACAGCATTCTAGAAGCATTTTCAAAAGATTTTGTGAACGAAATCCACCTCAATGTATGGAAAATTATTCATCATTTAAAAGAGAAATTTTTACCATATGATGATTATAAAAGTCATGTAAAGATAATAGAAGGGTTTCAATGAAAAATTGACTCATAATCTCTCCTAGATTCACATCATCCAAATATTGAGAAATAGAAAGGATCCCTTCAATGTACATGACTTGACGCATTAATACGGTTGTGATAGCTAACTGTTAATGCCTCATCTAGTGTTCATATTAAAAGACGGGGTGTGCATAGAGAGTTAAATTTCACCACACTCCTTAATCAAAAAATCCCTCTGAATTTTTTAGCATGTAATGTTATAGATTCATTCCAGCTTATATAAATAGAATATGTTCACGACCGAAGATATGCTCAACAAAAACTAGCCTCGAATGATTCTCATTGATGTTGGGATATAAGAGAGCAGGTTGTAGAAAAAAAAATTTGTTAAGCATCTAAGAATATTGATCATGCCTCACTCTTAGAGGATTTTAGCCATTAGATAGCGCAAATGTCAGAAATAGCACAAAAATCTTGTGAAATGGTTGATCCAAGTGCATACCAGATTATGTACCCATCTCGTGTTCATCAAAAACTCTGTAAATTAGAAGAAAAGTCACGAAAATATCAGACACGGATGTTTTGGAGAAACCCCATCCCATGAGATTGGGGGTTTCTTAACCCAACCCTTGAGGTTGAAAAACCAGACCTGAATGGTTGTGAAAGCAGAATGAGAACATCCCCATCCCTCAAGGATGGGGGATTTTTCACTTCAATAACCACCTCCTCAAGAAAAATCAGTCTTCTCCTCATTAGGGTAAATTCAACAAAGTAGATCATCCTAGTTAGTTCCATCCCACGATCCAATACCCTTGTCAGAGATAAGCATGACCAAAATTTCTGGAGATTCCATTTGGATTACCATCCGCCAAACAGCTCCCAAAGAATCAGAAAAGGAGAGGAAAATGCCTTGTAAGGGACATAGAAGAAGACAGTCTTGCAAATCCACTGATAGAATTCCTAAAATGCATTTTGCATCAGTGAATTTCATCAACTACACCCTCAAAGATTCCACAAAACACAAGTCCAATTTATAGGAGTCGGAAGAGGAAGTTCTAGTTCATGATGTGGTCCATACTGAAACAATTAAATAAGGTGTGCATACCTGAAACCAAGAGATTTCCCTGAATTTGGGCACTCCCTTGAAAAATCCACCTTTACCCCCTCAAAAGAAGGAAAAATTTAAAGGTCAAATCATGTCACACCTCCCTCCCAGAGAGGTTAAATCACTTTATCTAGAGTAAATATTTGTTCATCAAGAAGAATAAATGAAAGAATTGAGGAGACTCGATGCATAATTACTCTGAGGGAGCCTTCTTTCTAGATATTTTCTATAAGTAGAACCTCAACTTGTACGTCCAGCTGGAACACCTCAACAAAAAGGGTTTTCAGTAGCAATTGAACCAGATCTAGAATATCCACTTAACATGGGATACCAACCACCAATATATTTGGATCCTACAGTAGAAGATAGAGAATTCCATTTGTTGGGTGTACAACCAGAGTAGGTTTAGGCTCATCCTTACAGGCCTGCCCCTATAGTCTATCTATGGTAAGTACCAGCAATATCACCACCAATGAGCCTACTAGTCATCGTACCTATTTAGGATCCAGTTTCCCCACTGGTCCAAGCTCTGTCTCATTTATACATTCCTTGAATTCTTATGAAAACTATTGAGTCACTAATAGCTTGATTGGAAGCCATGAAGGAATGACATGCACCAATAAAGCCTAAAAATAATCCTTACCCTGAATGGATAGATCTGAATATTCCCTATACAAACTTTGGGAACCCTACATTTCCAATTTTTAATGGCTTGGGAGACCCAAATAATCATTTGATGCATTTTTTTCTCTCATTGTGATCCCATGATGGGTACCCCTGAACAACATGAGGTGTTGAAACTCAGATTCTTCATGCAATCAATTCAAGAAACAGCCTTAATGTGGTACACAAGTTTGAAATCTCATTCAATCACTAGATGTAAAGACCTCAGTCAGAAGTTCCTTTTCCAGTTCAGCTCAACGCTGCATAAAAAAATAGTATTTTATCTCATTAATTAAAAAAAATGGAGAATAAAAGGGTATCTAATTTCATTACTTGATGTAAATTATTTATATACTCCTTAAACCTACCACTCCCATAAGAATAGTTGTTTCCCATATGTGTAGTGAATCTTTGTAATGAGTTGCACACACCGTTGATCACTATGAAATAAATAGAAGGGTTTTAGGGTCATGCATCAATTTCTCAACAAGTTGAAAACTCCATCATAGATACCAAATCCAAGACCCGAGTGATTCCATCAACTTAGGGAAGGAGAATAGGAAAAGTATGGATTTACACCATTACACTTAAGCAGGACCCTATACCCAATCCTACATCAAATCTTGAACCATATTGTATGGACCCACATCCTGAGTGTTATTAATAATGCTCGCCTCATCGGTACGATCAAATATATTAGAGGTGGAAATAGTATGAAGAAATAAAAAAATCTATTATTTTCGAAATGACCAAGTACCCCACCGACTTCATCTCATCATTGAAAAACAACTTAGTCAAGTTTTCAAAGCCTAGGAAGCCTATAAAAGAAGGTGAAGAAGATCTCCAAAACTATTTCCCCTTCCATAAAATATTGGGACACCGCATTCAATATTTTTTTTGTCTTAAAATACCTCCTACAAAAGATGGTGGACTCCAGGAATGTAAAGTTGAAAATTTCACTTTCTCAGGAAGTATATGTTTATACCATCAATCCAGAGGAGGAAAATGAATAGAAAGAAGTTAAGAGAAAGAGTGAATAGAATTTTGGTGACTGGATGGTCAGGAAAATGATCAAATGAACTCATGTTATTCTCTTAACATAGTTGAAACAACCAACTGTTCCTTTAGCTACTTCCATTACAATACAGCCAACTTCACTGGTAGCTTAATCCTCTGAAGTCCAGTCCTCTGAGAATAGATATTGTCTAAAGAGTAATAATAATGTGAAAGAAGATGAACCTTTACCAAATCAGAATTTATACTTAACTTTAGAAAGCATCATGCCAATATTTCTAAAATTATGGGCACCACCCCACCAAAAAGTGCAACAATAATCGACCTATCATATGGGATCTTCATCAGATGAGGAGTTTATTTTTAGTTACATTAATGTTATTCACTTAATGGATCCATTCTCAAAATATGATAATGATTATGAACCTCAATTCTCTACACTTTATTGGGGAATTGAGGGAAGAGGCTATCAGAACTGAGGGTACAGGGGAAGACACGGTCATTCCAGAAGTCACTACTTCAACCATGCCCCTGCTTGAACCGTCTACATGGATCAAACTCATGGAAGAGATATTCATCAAGCTCAATTGGAAAAGGGGAATTTCTCCATGCATGATAGGGTCTTACCTAACATAATCATCCTAAAAGATCAATTAGAATATATGTCATCACCTAATTATCCCCAGCATATAGGCAGACCTAGTTGACCTAATCCACCAAGAATGGAAGCATCTTTAACTCCTATACCAAGGGAAATCCATCTACATCAGGAATGTCATCTCCCAAAGCTTATATGAAGGAACACACTCATGCTCGAAGGCATAGACCTTTGGATTAAAAGTATGATTTTTTGAAGCAACTGGACCAAGTACCAACTAATTTATCAATCCTAGATGCTTTGATTCTTTCAAAAGACCTCTAGGAAGCACTTGTAGAGGATTTATCAAGCCCTCGGGAGTTTAAAGTTGAGGTTGTTGCTGCTGAAGTATATTTTGTAGAGAATGGTATTATAGAATGCCATGTTGTTATCTCTTTCATAGACTAGGAAGAGGATGTTTTCATACAAGTTCACTTCATACCCTTTTATATATTTGGAAAGATAAATGAAATTAATATTCGATGGGTCTTTATTGATAATGGATCAAGATTCAACCTCATTTAGATTCAGAAACTTTGCCAACTAGGTATTAATGAATCCCACATGTCACCCTCTACTATGATGTTATAAGGTTATGACAAGAATGAACAAGAGCCTATTTGAAATATTAAGCTCAGAACTTAGTTCGGGGATCTCGTTTCTGACTTAGAATTCATGGTTGTTTGGCAGGATATAGATTTCAATGTTCTACTGGGAAGATCATGGCCATATCAGCATGTGGTTGTTCCTTCATCATACCACCAATGCCTCAAATACTATATCAATGGTCAAATTGGGACATTTCATGGTGACAAAACCATATTAAAATTCTGTGAGTCACAATACATTGACATAGGGTTCTACCATAAGGGGGGAAATATTCCATGGTTGAAGATGTCGCTTAGATCAATGCCCCAAATGGTCTGGAGATGATCCAGGATAATCCTTTAAAATAGCTTAATGAATAATGTGTGCTACCCATAAATCAAATCAAAGGGGTGGATCATAATTCATGTACTTATTTGGCGACTTCTGTAATTTTAGACATGAAAACTAAACCTATAAATGTAGGATAAGTCATCAACTCTCTTATCTGTGATGAAAACCTGGATAAAAATGTCTTTATTCCATCCGCTAAGCTTTAACAAATCCCTATTTCATCAGCTAGACTAGAAGAATTTATCACATCAATGAGAGAATATATAGATGCTTGTTTTAAGTCTCTCATATACCATTTAGATCCCCCAAAAGGCCTCGTTCTATTAATTTAGATAGAAATGATCATCTCATCTTCTGGATTCCCAAATGATGATTCCTCTCCTAACTTAGAGATTCTTATTTCATCACCTAACTCCCAAGAAGAGGTGAAATAAGTAAAGCCCAGGGAAGAAGAAGAAGAGGAAGATATCATGGATTCTCCTCTAGTATTTGAGAAAGGGATATCCACCACTGTGGATGAACTCATAGAAATAAATTTGGGTACTGAAGAAGATCCAAAAACCACTCTGATTTGTGCAGCCATGAATTCTGCAGAACATGAGTTATATACTTCCTTTCTGAAGAAACATTAAATGTGTTTTCTTTTAATTACATATATATGCTAGGCCTTGATCCTGATGTATCCACTCATCATTTGGATTTTCCAGAAGATCATTGGGAATAAAAACAGGAATCTAGAAGGACACACCTGACTCATTCCTCCAAAATTGAAGATGAAGTGGATAATCTCATCAAATCTGACATCATCCGAGATGTATAGTATCAAAAATTTATATAAAACATAGTCCTAGTGAAGAATAAAAATGTTGAAATCATAGTTTACATTTACTTTAGAGATCTCAACCATCACTGTCTAAAATATGACTTCTCAATTCTAATTATAGAGATCCTGATTGATGGGAAGAAAAATTATCAATAATTATCCTTCATAGATGCCTATTCATGGTACAACCAAATCTGTATGGCCCTATAAGATGAAGAATCCACTACTTTTAGTTCCCCAAAGGGTTTATTCTGCTATTAGGTAATGCCCTTTGGCTTAAAAAATGTCATCACCACATACCAATGTGTCATGCATCACATATTTAAACCCTTCTTGGGGAAGTTTTCAAATGATATGTTGATGATCTAGTGGTAAAGTATCGGAAAAATTATAATCACCTAAATAACCTAGAGACCAACTTTCACAAGTTGCAACAGCATAGCTTGAATATGAACCCCTTTAAATGTGCTTCAAGGTAACCTTGGGGAAGTTTCTCAGCTTCGTTGTACGTCATTGTGGCATCGAATTTGATCCTGAGAAAACAAAGGCTATCCTTAGCATGTAACCTCCTCAAAAACTCAAGGAGTGGATAGGACTTAAAGGACACTTGGACTACATCTGACGCTTCATAGCCAATATTGCAGGAAAGTGTTTACCCTTTAGTAAGATAATAAATAAGGGGGTCATGTATCAATGGACCAATGACTATTCAGAATAATTTTATATCCTCAAGGAATAAATCTTGATACCACTGGTGTTGATGCCACCTGTTGAGGGAAAACCACTCATATTATATGTGACAGCCCTGGGGAAATTTCTAGGCATTTTCTTGGCCCAAAATAATGATGTTGGGAATGAAAACAGTCTTTATTAACTTATTCAAACCATGCTTGACACTAATACTTGTTATTCATATATCAAGAAGAGCTTCCTAGAATTAATTTTTGAAGTTAAAAAACTGAGACATTATCTACATTACCATGAGATCCATTTGGTCTCTCATAATAACCTAATAAAATATATCCTCAGCTATCCTATGTTGATAGGAAATCTGGAATGGTGGGTGGTTATCTAGCAACAATTTAATATAAAATTTGTGCCTCATAAATAAATGAAAGGTAGAGCATTGTCATATTTTCTTATAGAACACTCATCTACAGAAACATCATCGTTAAATACTGAATTTCTAGATAAAAAGATACTTTTAATTCAGTACATCCCCCAAACATGGGTGATGTATTTTGATGGTGTGTCTAGGAGCCCCACGGGGAAAATAATGGAAGACCCTAAGCTCAACAAAATTGGGTTAGGGATTGTGCTTATCTCCCCATAGAAGGAAGTGTTTCTATACTCATTCCTATTATCAGAAGGTTGTACCAACAATGGGGTATAATATCATGCTCTCATTTTGGGCCTGGAATTAGAACTCTAAATACCAGTGAACCACTTGGAGGTTAAAGGTGACTTGGAGTTGGTAATAAAACATATCAATGGAGATTACACCATTAGAAAAGAGGAGTTAATTACCCTGTGTGATTATGTCTGAGGGTTGATGGTAGAATTCCCCTTAGAACCAAAATTGACCCACATCATATGATCATAAAACACCCTGGCTGATACATTAAAAAATATATCCACGACCGTAGAAGGTCTAAACCAAGACAAATAAATCATCAGCATTTCTCATCACCGTATGGTATCACCTTTTGTTCAAGTCAGAACAAATGATATTAATGAAGTCAGCCTCATCCCTAAGCCCTATGGTCCTACCATGGTATGGATGTCACCCATCATGGAATACCTCCAAGATGGAGTGATCCCACTTGATAGAGTTGGGAGAGATAAAATATGATGGTGAGAAATAAACTTCACTCTTTATGATGACCCCAAACACTAGAAAATCCTATACAAATGAGAATTTGATGGAGTCCTTCTCATGTGTATTGATGGATAAGAAACTATGGCTATCATAGAAGAAGTATATGCAGGAGCCAGTGGTGAACGTCAATCAAGATACAGGCTTTCTGATCAAATCAGAAGACTTGGATATTTCTGGCCTTTGATGATGCAGGATTGCATAGAATTCACCATGAAATTTCATTCTTGCTATGTGAATTCCAACTTCATCCATCAACCCCCATATTTTCTATATATATCCAAATACTACTAGACATTATCTACATGGGGAATGGATATAGAGGGGTCGTACCCCCTAGATATAGCCAAGTAATTCAATTACATCCTTACTGCTACTGATTTCTTCTCCAAATGGGATGAGGCAATACCTCTCAAAAAAGTTGGGGGGGAAATAATTTTCAACATTGTAAAATCCAACATCATTGATGGATTTGGTGTCCCTCATACAATAATGATGGATAATGAAACCAATTTCTATTCTACAGAGGTGGAAAATCTATATCAGTAAATATAAAATCCAACCATTCATCCCACTATCATGCAGTGGATAATGGATAGACAGAGGCCTTTAACAAGACCCTATTGAATATACTCAAGAATATGGTGGATAGCGATAAGAATCCTTGGCCTAAAAAAGATCTTGAATGCCTTATAGGCTTACTGAACTAAAACTCATACCACCACACGGGCTACCTCATATTCACTGGTATATGGGATATAAGCAATCCTGCCCATTAAGGTTCAGTTTTCATTGTTCTGTGTTGCCATCTGTGATCGGCTATCCATTTATGAATAGTCCCAAAAATGGTTGGATGAACTGGAGTGATTGGATGAAAATATATTGTGTACCTTACACAACTTGGAAGTTTATTAGAATAGGATATTGTGATATTTTAACAAGAATTTCCAACTTCGTTATTTCCTCCAAGGATAACTCGTGTTGGTCCTCAGAACTCCAATGATACCAGGAAAGAAGCCTCTAAATCTTGAACCAAATTGGGAGGGACCCTATTCAATACACAATAACTAATCCAACGGTGCTTATTATTTGATCTCAATGGATGGGGAAATCATTATGACTACAACCAATTAAAGATTCCTAAAAATATTTCATTTAATCGCATGAAAAGACATCCTAGCTACAAGACGTTAAACTAAATAGCACCATATACATCCAAATCGCAAGATTTTAAACTGTGTAGTCAGTATTTGTCACATGACCTTAAAAGGAATGACATCACATCCGCTCCACATGATGTTAAACTGTGTGGTGTCATCTTTATTATCACATGAAAATAAAATTAATGGCATAAGGTCTTATTTGTATGACTTAAAAATGAAATACACCATTCATACTCACCACATGACATTAAATAATATGGTTAACATCTCCCTCATTTGATGTTAAACCTCCCAAAATACCATGAGTTGACCCTCCTTGTGGTCCCTCAAATATGGGTAGATCCCATGCATAATCCCCACTTCACATCATTTCCACTCTATAGTGGAACTTGGGCCCTATTTGTATGTATAATCCCCAACATTATCACATCCATACCACAAGATAGTAAATAGCGCGGCCAATGTCCTCATTGCCTGATGTTAAACTGCGTGATCTATTTAAAAACTATGTGTGGTGTAATTCTCATTCCAGTGAGATACACAGTGATTCCCAAATCTCTAATCTCAGTTCCATCTATGACCATAAAGGAAAATTATCCTTTTCTCTATATATGAACCATATCTGTGTAGGGAGATTTTCCAGAACATATGGATTGATTCTCATTATAATGAGATGCATAGTGACACCCATACCACATGGTCTTGGGCCCAACTATTATTTTGGAAAATATTGAAGCCCATATTTTCCCCACATAAAATCCTAATTGGAGTGTGGAACAATTTTTTAAGAACCACATGTGGCCTGATTCTAATCCTAATGAGATACATAGAGACACTCAGATCTCCAATATCAGGTCCATCCATAGTCAAAAAAATCCCCCACTCCCTATATATGGATCATATCTGCACAGGGAACCTTTTCAAGAACTATGTGTGGATTGATTCTTGCTTCATCAAGATACGTAGTGACTTCTATATCTCTAACATCAGGTCCATCTGTAATTAAACCACAAAAACCCCTTTACTCCCTGTGTATGAATTCAAACTTGTAAAGGGAATCCTTTTTTAAAAATATGTGTGGCTTGATTCTTTCCCTAAGTAAGATATGTAGTGACACCTAGGTCTTATACCCTATAAGAAGCGCAACATTTTTGTCCTTAAAATTCGGTTCATCTTCATCCCTACCGCATGACATTAAACTACATGGGATTTCAATAACTACATATGGCTTGATTCTCATACTAATGAGATACATAGAAATTCCCATATTATATCTCTAGGCCTAGCCACAACCAAATCTAAATGCCCCTATCTTTCACATGTGTTTCCTTTGTGTCGTGGAAGAAAATTTTTGTAACTACTTGTTTATCACATTGAGAATTGCTCATGTGGGCTTACAATTTTTGGTAAAAGGTTATATGCATAGGTAAGTCATATCAATTCACATTGGGGTTACCATGGTCCCAGCCGTAAGACCCCAAAAGGCACACTATATTTCCTTGTCTCATGACAACAAACTGTATGATTTCCTCAAGAACTATGTGGGATCGATTCTCAATTCAATGAGATACATAGTGACGTTGATATCTTCAATCTTGGTCCCAGCCACAACACAACACGAGAAATACTCCCACTCTCTCATCTGCGATTTAAATCTACTTGAGAAGAACCAATATGAGTTCTCACCCTACGCATAAACTCATATAAAAAACCCCATTTTTCCCTCCACTCATGAATTCAATCATGGTGGGGGATTATTTTAGAATTATTTGTGGATTTATTCTTTCCCCGACAAGATATGTAGTGATGTTCGGGTCCTATGCCCCAGTCCAGCCACAATATTCTATTACTATCCACATCAATACACCTTTATCCTTACCGCATGACATTAAACTGTGTGGCTAATGTCTTTGTCGCATGAATTTAAAATTCACGATACCCAAAGAACTATGTGTGGCTTGATTATCATCCTATTGAGATACGTAGTGATGCCTAGCCCCTAATTTATAGTCCCATCAATGGGGTTAATAAAAAATTCCCCCTCTTCTTCATACAAACAATGATCTATGTAGGAGATTTTAATTCAGGTCCCCCTCATCAAGGGGTCCATCAAGGAAAGGAAACAGAGATGTCCCCCTTCTACATATGAGTCGGATCTATGTAAGGGACTCAAAACTCATGTCCAATATAAATAAAAATTATTTCTTTTTTACTCATATATTTCCCTTACATAAGTCATATTCCTAATCTTGAACACTTTCATATCTTCATAATATTTCCTTGACTTCTGGTGGTAGAATGTCTGATACTTGAGAGCTCTTTTTTCTGACTATGATGTAATATTCCCCAGTTGGCTTTACATAATATAGCCCACAAAATGGGTTTTTCATACAAAGGATTCCACTATATGACTATTTAGTATACACCCTATTTTTCCTTGCATAAAATAGTCCACAAAATGGTTTTTTCAAATAGTAGTAACTTCTCCCTTGGGAGAAACCTCTTATGTCCCTATAGGCTTTGACAAAAATATACTGGAACCCATGATTCAAAGTCAGTGGACATCCCTTGAATATTTTTCCTATATACTCTCTCCTGATTTGAGAACCTCCAAGAACATGGTTTATAACTTCCTTCTTCAAGTCCAAATTATGCAAGAATGACCTTCGCTCGATAGGTTACATGTCATCTTTAATTTCTATAATATTATGGTCTTGGGTGTATGACCCAAAACTACAGGAACCTTATCTCCCAGTGCCTGAGTCATACCTATGTAGAAAAAATATTCCCCCAATTCCTTGAAAATTTTGAATTGAAATACCACTTCTGTATTTGGATTCTTTTCTCCCACGAATCAAACTCTATACCCGGGAAAATCTAAATCTCTGCAAACTATCACTGGATTTTAGCGATAGAATATCAGAATTCTTAAATACTCCTTTGTCTGAATATGTTGTAATATACCCCAAATGGATTTTCATATGTTTTTCACAAATTTTAGATACTTTCAACTAAAGGATGACACTATTGACTATGAAGTACGTTCCCTAATTAGACTTGCATAAAACATCCCACCAAACAGGTTTTTCAACCAGTGGTAACTTCATCATCGGGAGAGACCACCTCTAACTCCATAATCCCTTTACCTATACCACTATTTAGATCAAAGAATCCCCAGGATATAGCTTACAACTTTACCCCATCACTCCTGAATATGGTAGCATATTTTCAAACAGATCACCAAGAATGGGAGAATCATTAACCCTTCGATTCAAGCTAACAACCTTAAATTATAGCCCATTTAATGTCCTCACTGCATGAATTTAAACTGTATAGAATAATTTCCTCACTACATGACTTTAAACTGCATAGCATAATGTACTCACTGCATAGCATAAGGTCCTTGTCGTAATACGTTAAACCACACGATCAATGTCTTAGTTGTAAGGCATTAAACTGCATGATACTTTCACCCTTACCAAAAAAGTCCCTTCCCCCTTGACATTAACCATATTATAAAATGCACCCTCCTCCACTTGATCTAAATTCATGTAGGATCGGTTTCCCATTCACAACCCATGCCAATATAGATATTTCATTAATTATTAGACACCTTTCGTTAGAAAAACCACCTAACATGGTTATGAGAAATCTAAATCTCTATAAACTCCCTTCAACCATAGACAATAGAATGTTGGAAATCTGGAGGACTCCTTTGTCTAGCTATGCTGTAATACGCCCCAATTGGATTTTCATAAGTTGCTCACAAATTGTGGGGCTTGTCAACCAAATGATACAACTATTTGACTATGCATCACACACCCTATTTGGACTTACATAAAATATCCCAGAAAATGGGTTTGTCAATCAGTGGTAACTTCTTCCTCAAGATAAACCTCATATCTTTCTTAATATCGCTCATTGGATTTCGGAACCAAAAAATAGTGAATCAAGATTCCCCACTAAATATTTGAAGAATTTCATAACATTATCTACCCAAAAATCTTGTATGGGTCATTATTTCAAACTTAATGATCAAAGTTGTTCAAACTAAAACACTATCCCTTTTATTATAACTTGCATAACTTTAAACTACCCATGAAAAAAGATGCAGTACTCACCATATTGAAAACCCACAAAGGAAATTCTGGACAAAAGTCAAGTCTCAGCTTAATAAACCTATACTCTACATGGTTTAGGAAAAATATCAAGCGATAAAAATATTAAAGGTGCAAAAAATTGTTAAGATGAAAACCTAAAAAGGTAAGTATAAAAAAAATCAAAATCCCACTCACTAGGCCCCTAGGATTAGGTAAAAATTAGAGTATTTTCCCCATCCTTATCACTATGGTTACAAATGTCCAGCACAAAGATGATTTTTTATGAAAATTGGTTTCAATGTTATGTTATAATCACATAAAGAAAACAAGTATTAAGACACAAGTGATTTGGAATAAAAATAATCCTTTTCATTTATGTTCTGAAACATAGAAGAACTTACACATGTCGGAGCTTCTCTACCAAATTCTAAAGTTTATCCTCAATATGGTCTTTGAGAAGATTAATTTCACCCTAGGAAACTACTGCATCTTCTTGAATATCATTTGTTTGTGTAGCAACAGCTTCCTTGGCTTTATGAAGCTTCTCCTGCTCAGCATTGACAACATATCTCTTCCATGTTGAATCCCCTTCTAGGGATCGATGAAGTTGGACTACTACTTACCATGTGGCATATAATTCTTCTTTTAGGATCATTATTTGGAAATAATTATCATCAAGGTGATTTTGATACTCCACCACCTCTTTGTGATGGTTGGCCTCATCTTGGATTATGGCAGCTCTAAGTTCCTCAAAATGGCCTACCTGCCACACCTTGTCCTACTGCACTCTTCTCTCCTCTTCCCTATATTGGATAATCACCTTCATCAGGTCATGGATATTATGATAATTAAATCATCCATTTCCTAACATAGAAATATTGAATGGAATTTGGTGAAGTTGTGATGGCATGTCCTCAAGAGGCATCTCTCTGACTGTCTTCCTGATACCTCACCAGATGAGAAGATGTGTAAGAAAAAAAGCTTCATAGGTATCTTATTAGACTCATAGAGACTTTTAAAAAGAGTGACATAATCTAGGATCAGTTATATAAATGATCCACCCCTTTCTGCTCCCTCCAAAGTAGCCTTAGCCTAACCTACAGATATTAGTGTAGCTTTCATGGAAGCCCCCATCTCAAGCCCAGTTTTCAAATTCGATGACACTGAAAAATAAAATGAAACTCCTCATTAACATAAAGAGATAAACAAGTATAGAGAGTAGTAAAGAAACTGAAACTGTTGATTTCACTCACCCATTTTCAGATCGATTGTAGGAACCAGTACCTCTCCAACACTCACAGCCTAAACTCTTGGGTCTAGGGCCCCCTGATTAGGAGAATCCTCTTGAGTTTTCTCAGCATCTGAAATCAAAGACTCCCTAGAATCCCCCAATTTAGTATTCTCAACTATTTTTACATCGATATTAGGAGTAGGGTGAACTTGGATTCCTTGTTCTTGAAGCAACAAGGAAAATTTCTCAACATACAAATCTGTATAAGTTGTGCACTGATGTGAAACATCAGGTGAAATAAAATCAACTATGTTTCCAAATTGAAAGAATGATAAAACTCTTGTCCTTCAAATTCCATGTGTAAATATCTAAACTTCTTAATGGAACCTAAAATGTCAAGGTCTGGATTAATTAATTCCAATAGTTCATGATACAAAGCCTCAAGTTTCATAGCCTCTTCACTCGTAACGATATCTGAAGCATTTTTCTCGAAACCCAAATTGGCTCTTTCATCAATCCCCACTACCAACTTCTCAATAGGAATAGCATTGTCAGACCTTGTAGAGCCAGGGTCATCATTAACACCTTTATCAGATCACCTGAGATCCCTATCATCCCCTTCTAGAGTAGTAGTAGGGCCAACATTGATCATGGCATGGACCACTAATGCAATCGAGGGATCTGAAATATCATGAAGAGATAAAAGTCATAAATAGAACATGACATCCAATATGGTGAATCCAACATTACCATGACCCTCTTTCTTCTCTGTGAAAGTGGTGGTTGTTGAAACCGTATCTCTTGACACTTCAAGATGATAGATTCATTAGTGTGAATTTTTACCTCCCCCAGAGTATCCTCCTTGATTATTGAAGGACTAATACTAGACCCCTTAAGGGAGGATAGCGATGTAGATTCTATAAAAGATAATCACAGTCAAAAAGGTATGTCAAGTAATTCATAATATTGGATGACAGCATAAATACTTACTATGACACATGTATCAGGCCAACTTTAACACCCTTTTGCGCTTCCTCTATTGAGATGATGAATAGATCACATGGGCCTTCTTCGCAGTAGAAATATGAGGTGAGAGTTGATGAGTTCCACTATCCATCACCTCCACCATGTTTCTCTGACCTGGGGATAGTTTTTGGGACTCAAGGACCTCATCCACAACCTCAATAGAGGTGCTCGTCAGCCCATACTTTGATGACCCATGCACCTTTTTAGATACTTCTCCATCCCCTCATCCACAACCTCAATAGGGGTGCTTGTTAGCCCATACTTTGATGACCCATGCACCTTTTTAGATACTTATCCATCCCATCATCCTTCTTATATTCCTAGATAAAAAATAAAATCCACTCAAGATTAATGATAGTGGATGAAAGAGAAGGAAATGGAAATAAGAAAAGATAAATATGTCAGTAGGGTTAATGTAAATGTCCCATTACCCCCTAGGATGAATAGTTTCCCCTTCAAGCACTCCTTGGTCCAACATGTTAGATACTCACTTTAAGTTCAGGACTTTATCATCAGTTGTGTATATCAAAACCTCTAGATCATGTAGATACTTTTTTACCTTATCCAAATTATTTTCAGGATGGAGATCAGAGGGTGCTCTGATATCTCCCAACTCTGGGTATCTCAAACTAGATTAGAGAAACTCCCATGAATCCTTGATATCATGATTCATGATCTCCCAAAATTGGATCACTAAGGTTTTCATGTAGTTTGTATCTGATACAACTGGTTGTGAAGAAGACTCAATGCCCCTTGATTGGGAAGCCTCTTCAATCCTCCTCTCTCTTTTAGAAGAATGAGGGGATGGAACATAACTATCCTCCCTATTGTAATGTCTAAAACACCTTGGTACATGATATGTGGTCTTATCAACTCTAACTCGCTTTGTAGTCTTCACCTGGGACCTTTTTTAGGGCTCCAGAGCTTCATCGTCATCATCTTCAGCCTGAGTCTTTTTACTATTAATGTCACAAGCAGTGGTCATTTTTTCCTTGACCTGGTAAATTCCTTTCATAAATTCCCCTTGAGGGTGAGAAGAGATCAGCTCCTTAGCATACCCATCCTCCAACCTGATCGATGCATCCAACAAAGGCAGTGTGATCGATATTTTGGATACCTTCATGGCCATCAGGATCTAAAGCTAACAGGATACCATCGGGTTCTTCTCAAGCCTGGAATGTATAGGGGGAATGATGCTTGATTGTTGAAGAAATTTAAACAGATGTGCAAATTGATATAGAGAATAACCCTTGAAAATGGTGTCACTTTAAATACGAACCACCAGTACAATATCCCTGAAGGCTATCATGTACAACCTCAGCTCGTAATTCTTCTCCTTATCATCATCAATAAATGTCCCTATTGGTGGGTTACCATACAGAAAGAAGGTAAATTCTCTTGATGAATTTATCATCCTCATCATGTCATTATACTTTAGGTTTATGGGTTTAATTCCAGAGACACACTGAATGAATGGAAGGAAATGTCTCTCCTAGATTTTAACTAGGCTCAGTACTTTAGATGAACTAAAATGTGTTGTGACCCATCCCCATATAACTTGAAATGGTCCTGCAACCCTAAATAGGTCCTTCCCGTTGTGCATGTGCAACAAGAATCGATAGATTTTTCCAAGAGCAGGACAGAAAATCCTATATACATCCCCTATACTAATTTAGTCATGATGAAAAAGTCCCAAACCTCACACCTCCCTTGGAATCATGGACTGAAAGTAGGTAAATACTCAACCACATTGTGAGGAATCTGACTAGATGAACTTTCGCATCAACCTTGGGTTTCACCTTATAACCCCAACACCTATACTCACCCATCTCTAATGTGGGCCAAAAAATACTCAATGCATCATGATTATCCTCGGTATGGAATATTTTGTGGTGATGGCATGTGGGACCTTCCCCTTTTGGTTTTAGAAAAGCACTCATCCATGTTTCAAGATGAATGCCACCCCTAGGGTGAAGATCCTTGTTCATTAGTTTCTTCTCCACATTATAAATATTATGGGACAAGGGAGATGTACTTTTGGAATCATTATATGCATACTATGGTGAGATGAACTCATCATACATATCCCCAAGAATGGGGGATCTGAAAATATGATAGACGTCCCATAGGCTAATCTCGACTTCTCCATGTCTCAGATGGAAAGAATTTGTCTCTGAGCTCTAATGGATAAGAAATGTAGGGATAATGTCTGGGTTCTTATAGACATAGGTATGTATGACCTAGACATCCACATAAATGTAGACATCTTACAGATCCTTCCTGAATTCCATATAGGTTCGAAGCACCCAATACATCCACATCCACTCATTCCTGACACCCCCTCTAGAGAGCAAGTCCCAATCTTCCTTCTAGCCTTGTGATTGATTAGTCTGTGAGGTGAAAAATGTTGAATCGTAATAATGAGGATGATACTCCTCTATATGTGACTTCAATTCTGGATTTCATTTTTTGTGATGCATGATGCAACCAATGGGGTCTGTCCTTTCACTAATAAAGGCACCCTTAGAGGATATGTTGGCATAGGGGCATTTGATGTGCCTCAAAAACCACGACTTTGGAAAGTAACTCTTAGGCCCGTGGATGATGGAATAACTCATAATTTCATGTTTATATAATATAAGATAGTCAATTATTGGGTATTCATTTTGATATTTCATCAAATGATTTGCTAGATCTGGCATTGTAGGCTTGATCATGTCATAGTAATCTAGCCTGATGACTTCGATCATCTTTGAAGAATGTGTAGAAGCTCAAGTAGCAGAATTCATTATGATAGCCAATGAACACCTAAAATAAGGAACCAAGTTCTCCAAGTTAAAATATCAACTTAGAAAAAAATTAAAATTTTTGAAGAATTCCAAAAATTTTGGCAAATGATAGTTGGAACACATCTTCTTTGATTAGGTCCCACACACAGCCCTCTCATCTAGGTCCCTCACCCAAGTCTCTTGACCATGCTTCTCACTTAGACCCTACACCAAGGTGGATCCACACAAAAACAATGCTCAGGTGTAAATACAAAAAATAACTCTACATGATACCTTCATGAAATAGGGAACGAGGCACAACTAGGAAAATGATCTATGTGGTGAGATCAAAAGAATCAGTGAAAAAAGCAAGGAAAATGACAAAAGGGGCCAGTGGTATTTATAAGAAACATTGGTTTGTACTTGATACCTATGCTGGGAAGCAGTTATTTCGGGTTTCTCGTCATAAATACGCATCTAAGCTATGTGGATGAATTACACATTTAGGAAGAATCGCTTTCATAATCTTTTCCCTTTTCTACCACAAGACCCAACCCTGTTCCTTCGATCAAATCCAATACTAAGGGGGGATTTTATTGACACTATGTTTATTCAAATGAAATGAAAATATTATGGAAAATACTTTAAGTATGTTAAATCAACAATGATCCCCAAGAAGGTTCAAAGAGAACTTTTCCCAAGGGCTACGCCTAGGACCTGCGTGTCGGCACCTATGCACCAGAAGACCCGTGTAGCCTTCCCTGCATAGTACCAAAGGAAAATCCACCCCTACATGGAGGACCTTCACCAAGAACCTATGCCTGGGAAGTAGTTCTCTAAAATACTTGAGAATAAAGAATAAAAGGGAAGAAGAGAGATCGAGGTCCCTTTAGGGTCCCAAGCACAAAACACTTGTGTGAAAACCCCTTTTTTTGAGTAGGAAACCACCTACATGGGCATCCTTACTTAGGCAAGGAATTGTGTGAAACCCATACAGGGAAACCTGAGGAGACCAATGGTTCTTAGTCTAAGGCCTTAACAAAGTGTTGTTTCCCATGTGGTCCATCGCTCAAGGCGTATTTGGTTTGGGTAGGATTAGTCCCCCTACATGAACTACTTTCAGTTCCTCCCATGACCTGTGTCAATAACCTTCATACAGGACCTGTGTGAGTCACCCTTTGAGCCATTCTATATGCCAACAATGGTAGGGATCCTCCTACTTTGGATCTATTTTCTGAAAAGGACCACTTTGAAATCCCCACTGAAGCCTCCAGACTTGCACAACCATGGCGAGTGGAACACCAATGTGTTCTTTATTTGGGTGTGTATTCCTATGGTAAGAGATTTCGCATGCTTGTTCGATTAGTCGGTCGAGGTCCTTAGGGTATGTGTGGTTATGTTTCCCTACGGTCACAAGAACTCCTACCCCAGGGACAGTGTGAGGGAGTTCCCAGTTTTGAACACTAGGGTTAGGACTATGTCCTCCCCTTCTTGTCTCTAAGGATCAAAGCATCTAATTCCTAGCAGTGAGGGTGTGGATTATGATTGATTTTCCATTCAACATGGAACAAGATCCACCTCTCTTTATATGAGACCAATTTTAGGTCATCCCTTTGGGATTAATCCTCTAGACTTTCTTACAGGACCTCTTCTATTTCCTTCACTCCTCAGTCTCTATACCCTAGACCCATTTTAGGGTAAATTGAAGATAGGGAAGCATCATAGCCCTAGCTTCTTCCATCAATGTAATAAGGGATAGAGTAGGTGGGAAAACTCAATGCCCTATCCCTCTCCCTTTGGAATTTGTTTCAATGTCCATCATGGGAAAAAAGTAGATTGTATGGTATCTCGAATCATTCGTTTCCTCTTTTTTATCACACTAAGCATGACTCGCATGGTCTTAGAGTTTAATGGTGATCATGACATCTACACAATACATTCTATTTATTGAACTATGAGAACTCTTATTCTTGTTACAATCATGATATGTATGATTCCCACTTAGGGCTTGAGTTCAATGGGGATCCTCCTTAGGAGTAAGCCCCGAAACAAGACTTCAAACCACCATGATTTGATACATCCCTCATGGTCCCTTTTTAGGGTATCCTTTTTAGTAATAAGTCCCATATTAATCCTCTAAAAGGTCCATACTCCCCTGTGAGACCATAAGAACTATGTGGGATTTGATTCTTATCCAAATGGGATATATAGGCAGCCTCCCTAAGGTCCAGACCCGATCATCTAAAATCAACCCTATCCTCTATGGTCTACATTCCCAACAGGGCTTAATTAAACCTAGAAAATCATATCCCTTAAAGGTTCCCTAGGTTGATTCATCATAATTCCCACACAAAAATTTGACTAGGCACCTTCCTCCTAGATGTCCTTGCCACAATATGTTAAACTATATGGTTTGGACCATATCAAATGACCATAAAATGTATGATATGTTGTATTAATTTGCACCAAACTATGTGGGTTCGGATTCCTTTCACAAGGATACATAGGAATCCCATCACATGGGTTCTATCCCAACACCAAAAAAACTCCCATATCCCTAGATAATGATGCACTCCAGAGTTCCCCATTGTGTGGATAGAAACCCAGCGTCTTCATAATAATGACCAAAGAATATCTAATTTCAACATAAGGGGATACCACTGATAGAGAACCTCAGATATATACAAATGATTCTAAATTCCATACATGGTAATAATTGATTATTAATTATAGGGTGACCCGCATCATACTTGGGAATAAATAAAATATTCATGAACATATCTTAAATCTATAAGAGAGTGTCAGATTATGAAATAATTCCCCCCAAAAAGGTGTGGTGACATCGACCTACCATTCTCTTGACCAATGTGAGTTCTTAAGCATCGTTGGCTAAACTTACCGAGGAGCACCTACCTTTGGAAAGTATGCTCTCATGGATATGGAACCATTGGGTGTTTTTAGTTCCATGAACAAACCCATTGGAAAATGTTCAGCAATAATGATTCCTGGCCCGAACATATTTTCGGGGGAAATAATAGCCATAATAAAATGAACTTCCATGTCAAACATATAATGCTAAATGAATGTTATGTTTAATGGGAATGATCTCTAAAAAATACATTCTTTTACAAATTATTGAATATTGTTTCTCAAGGACCATGAATCACTCATAAAATTTCCTAAGTGTGGCATGAATCAATACAAGAAAAATGAATCAAGTCTTTCAAAATATGTATGGTAATTTCATACCATTCCATTATTTAGAAGAATATATATATTTTAGGAAATTACGTGATAGTTAACATGGAATTAAGATATAATAATTAAATATAGGAACCTATATCATCCATCAAATTCTCTTTAGAAAAAGAAAATTGATTATGAGTATCTTGAATTTGGAAATGATCCAAGAAACTTTCATCTTGAATTATCTAAAAACTAAATAAATACTTTTGGTGTACACATTAGTTCTCACAGTATATGTCCCATCTTGTTAGTAAATTATAACTTTCTGCCATGGTTATTCATGAAATGCAAATACATTATTTTTCTCTACTTATATTTGGACCAAAGAAACCCAGTAATGATATTGCTGTCTATTTGGATCCATTGATTGAAGATCTGAAATTGTTGTGGGATACAGGTGTTACAATGTATGATGCTCATAGAAGTGAATAATTCACATTGATGTACATGTTTTATGGGATGATAAATGAATTTCATACTTATGTAAATTTGTTAGGCTATAGAATTAAAGGAATATTGGGGTGTCCCGTTTGTGAATAATTCACACACTCAGTTCTATTGAAACATTCCTCAAAGACTCTGTTTTTAGGTCATCATAAATTTTTACCTCGACGATATAAATATTGATCCTGGATGACAGCATTCAATGGGAATATTGAACAAGGTAAAAAACCATATACATTAATGGGTGATCAACTGTTCGATAAACTAAAAGATATTGACACTATTTTCAATAAACCATTTTTGAAAAACCTTATGAAATCAAGTTGGAAGAAGAGATAAATTTTCATTAAATTACCATATTGGAATTTTTACTATGTCAGACATTTTATTGATGTCATTAATATAGGAAAATGTATTTGATATTGTTATTAGAACATTTCTAAATGTTTCTATAAAAATTAAAAATGGAATCAAGTCTAGGTTGGACATGATTGAAATGGGTATGAGGTAATAGTTGGCACTAGTGAAGGGTAAAGGGGGAAATTTTCTTCCTCCAATAGCTTACACTCTATCCGGACAGGAAAAATTAAAAAAATTCCTTTTTCTTAATAGTGTAAAAGTTTCATAGGGGTATTCGTAAAATATCAAGAATATAGTTTCAATGACTAATTTAAAGTTACTGGGATTAAAATCACATGAATTTCATGTTTTGATGAAATATTTGATGCATGTTGCATTCTGTTTTATTCTACCAAAAATTGTATGACATGCATTAACCAAACTATGCTTCTTTTTCAAATCCATGTGTAGTAAAGTTATAGACCCGACAAAGTTTCTAATCATGAATAAGGAGGTTCTAGTCACATTATGTGAATTAGATATGTTCTTACCACAACCACTCTTTGATATAATGGTCCACCTGATGGTTCACTTAGTTAGAGAGGTTTAACTTTGTGGTCATATCCATTATAGATGGATGTACCCCATTGAATGGTATATGAATATTTTGAAAGGGTATATTAAGAATCAAATTTGGAAAAAGGTTGTATTACAAAATGATATATTTTTCAAGAAGCTATTGAATTCTATATCGATTACCTATCAGATGTTCAAAACATCGGTCTCCCAAAGTCTCGTCACAGTGGATTCCTTATGAGTTAAGGGATTTATAGAAGAGATTTTGTTACAATTACCTTCACATAGTAAGAGTAATCACACCTTTACATTTTACATAATAGTGAAGATGTTGATCCATATGTTCAATCCCAAAAATCAATTATTAGATATTTGAACCCATCAAGGGATAAAGGATAGATATCAAATACACATAATTAATAGTTTATATGATGGTTTTGAGATCAAATTTATAAAGAGTTGTCTGAAAATATGAATTCAATTATCGAATGAATTCAATAGCTAGCCAAGAGACTGAATTCAAATGTTATATCTTACACTAGTTTTGTAATCAATGGTTATACATTCTATAGAAAAGAACATGATGGTTGCAGTATGATGAAAAATAGTGGAGTTACACCTATGGTGGAAGAGATGCACATATCAGGTTCCAAGGATAGAAATCCAATTTATGCAAATATGTCATATTTTGGAATTATCAAATAGATATACAAGTTGGATTATACAAAATTTCAAGAGAAGATTTTCTGTTGTAAATGGGTTGACAATTGGAGTGTAGTGAAAGTTGATGAAATAGGCTTCATGAGGGTGAATTTCAGTGGAATGGGAAAACTATGAGCCATTAATAATGGAATCACAAGTAGTGAAAGTATTTTATAACTTATATCCAGTAAAAAATAATTGGTTAATTATCTTACTAGTGACTAAAACAACTGTAGGGTCAGATGAAAATTCAATCGAGGATGACCCTTTCATTGGAAGATCACAATCAATTCATGTAGGTTAAAATATAGAAAATATATTATACATTATAGGGGACCACAAAGAGGGGATTTAGATTATAGATAGAGGATCTAAATCTCTAAAACATTTAAAAAATAAAGAGAGTTCAATGATAAGGTAAAAGGGTTTTTTAATATACTATGCTTTTCCTCATAATATCATTTGTTCTCTACTACATTAACATAATCTAAATTAAATGTTTGAATTCTCATTCAGAAAATGTCTTCTACACATGATGATGTTACCAATACCATAGAAGAACATACTATAAAAAATGAAACCTTTTAAGAAGATGTAAAGGTAATGTTACGATATACTTTATCTATTTTATCAAAAAATTATATAATGAAACATTGATTTAATTTTAATTATTCTTTGTAGATTTCATTTATTTAGAATACTTTTTCCCATATTTTATGTATTTATGAACCATAAATTCCACATACTCCCCCTCACTAAAAACCTTTTCACCCCTATGGTGTTGGAATTTATTAATTTCCATCAAATTCTATCCACTACCTTTGTAGGAAGAGGAATGGTGCTACCTCTACTCTACCACAGAGGCAATGTTGATGTTTTCATAGTAAAATAATTTCCCATAGAATTAATGTATTATTTCATATTTATCTTTAATTTATTTATTTTTAGTATTATTCATATAAGAACTGTTTTCTTATATAGGTGGATTTCTTCTTTTGAGTTGGGGTGGTTTGTTCAAAGTTGCTCATGTTCATGATGATTGGACTTTGAGGAAACAATTGAGATAATGAAAATAAAGAAATGGGTTTATAATGTATACAACCATCATGAAAAGGTTAATTTATACTGATTATTTAATTAATTTTGTCATTATTTTTTCTACTACTTTTAAGTTAATTTCCTTATCATTTTTATCTAATACTTAATTAATTTTTTTCATAGATCTTTTAGGAAGCCATATTTTTCTTTCAACTATCTACAACAAGCCAAAAAATAGATAACATGTTCCTTTATGATAGAATAGGAAACCCCATGCTTCCCGAAACATGAAGTTTTTCAGGAAATATGGAGTTTCTCTTCCATCAGAATGAAACATGTTATCTATTTTCTAGATTTTTTCAGATATTTGAAAGCAAAATGCATATAACATACTCGATTAGTCGAACCTCAATATAATACATAGTGTGCTTGATGTGACTTAGATTGTATGTTATTAGTTTATAATTTACATTTTTTGTTCAAAATACACATCACATACTCAAAACCAATAAAATTCATTAATATTACTTTTATACTTTAGTAAAACAATCCATAAGTCATTTGTAACATTAAGAAATCATTTTCACCTCAATACTATGTATGGTGTACCTGGTATGACTCCAAATGTGTCTTTTTATTTAAAATTGATATTAATTTTAGTAAAAAAGACAAGTCACATACTAAAAACCAAGAAAATTCACTTGGAATGACATGATAATTTATGAAAAATATTCATAATTCATTTGTGACAAGTAGGAATCAATTTCACATCAAACCAACACATTATGTAACTAGTATGACTCAAAGTGTGTGTTTATAGTTTAAAATGACATTTTAGTAAAAAATACAAGTGATGTATTCAAAACCAAACAAAATCATTCATATTATTTTGATACTTTAGGAAAATTATCCATAAGTCATTTGGTATGGGTATGAATCATCTTAATCTTTATCTGATGCATGGTGTGACCAGTATGATTCCAAGTGTGTCTTTTTATATAAAATTGACATTAATTTTAGTAAAAAAGACAACTGACATACTCAAAACTGATAAAAATCATTAATATGGTTTTTATACTTTAGTAAAATTATCCATAAGTCATTTTTGATGTGTAGGAATCAACTACATCTCAATATGATACACGATGTGCCTGGTATGACTCAAAGTGTTTGTTATCAATTTAAAATTGACAATTTAGTTCAATAAGTGTCACTCAATGAAAACCTTGGATTGTCTTGATAATTTATAAAAAATGATTTAAAATATATTTTTGACTTATAGGAATCATTCTCATATCAAATCGACACATGATGTGACTGGTATGACTCAAAGTGCATGTTTCCATTTTAAAATAACATTTTAGTAAAAAAGACAAGTGACATACTCCAAACTGAGAAAACGCATTAATATTATTTTTATAATTTGTAAAAATGATCCATAAGTCATTTTAGACATGTAGGAATCAGCCTCACCTCAATTCAACACATGGTGTGACCGGTATGACTCCAAGTGCATATTTTTATTTAAAATTGACATTACTGTTAGTAAAAAAGACAATTGACCTACTCAAAAATTGATCAAACACGTTCATATTGTTTTGATACTTTAGTAAAATTATCCATAATTCATTTTTGAATTATAATAGTCATCCTCACCTCAATCTGAAACACAATTTCCCTGATATGAATCAAAGTGTCTGTTATCAGTTTAAAATTGACATTTTAGTTCAAAAAGTGTCACTCATTTAAAACTAAGAAAACAAACTTTTATTTTCTTGATAATTTATGAAAATAATTCATAATTCATAATTCATTTTTTATGTGTAGGAATCAGTATCATGTGAAACTGACACATGATGTGATCGGTATGACTCAAAGTGTGTGTTTCTAGTTTAAAATGACATTTTAGTAAAAAAGACAAGTGGCATACTCAAAACTAATAAAATTAATTTGTATTGTTTTAATAATTTAGTAAAAAGATCCATAAGTTTTTAAGTACATGTAGGAATCAACTTCACTATAGTCTAATGCAATGTGTGACCGATATGACTCCAAGTGCATATTTTTATTTAAAATTGACATTAATTTTAGTAAAAAATACAACTGACATACTCAAAACTGAGCAAACACATTCGAATTATTTTTATACTTTATTAAAATTATATATAAGTCATTTTTTATTTTTATGAATCATACGCACCTCAATATGATACACGATGTTCCCAGTATGACTCAAAGTTCATGTTATCACATTAAAGTTGATATTTCATTTTAAAAAGTGTCACTCACTAAAAACTGAACAAACACACTTGGATTGTCTTGATAATTTATTATAATGATTCAAAATTCATTTTTGATGTGTAGGAATCATTCTCACATCAAACAGACACATGATGTGACCAGTATGACTAAAAGTGTGTGTTCTAAGTTTAAAATGACATTTTAATAAAAAAGTTAAGTTATGTACTCAAAACTAAGACAACACATTTATAATGATTTTATAATTTAGTAAAATAATACATAAGTCATATAGAATCTGTAGGAATAATATTCACCTCAATCTTACGCATGGTGTGACCGATATGACTCTAAGTGCATCTTTTATTTAAAATTGACATTAATTTTAGTAAAAAAACAATTGACATACTCAAAACCAAGAAAATGCATTAGTATTATTTTTAAACTTTAGTAATATTATCCCTAATTTATTTTTGATGTGTAATAATCATTTGCACCTCAATATGATATATGATGTGCCCGGTATGACTCAAAGTGTATGTTATCAGTTTAAAATTGACATTTTAGTTCAAAAAGTTTCACTCACTCAAAATCAATAAAACGTGATAGGATTATCTTGATTATTTAGAAAATTTATTCATAAGTCATTTCTAATGTTTACTGATTATTATCACATAAAACCAATACATTATGTTACCGGTACATCACAAATTGTGTGTTTCTAATTTAAAATAACACTTTAGTAAAAAAGATAAGTGTCATACTTAAAAGTGAGAAAATGCATTTGGATTATTTTGATAATTTAGGAAAATGATCCATAAGTTATTTGGGATGTGTAGTAATCATCCTCACCTTAATCTAATTCATAGCGTGAATAGTATGACTCCAAGCGTGTCTTTTCAATATATAAGTGTCATTTTAGTTTAAAATACACATCACATTACTAAAACTGAGAAAATGATCCTAGATTTCTTTCTCATAATTCTATATGATATTAATTAATTAATTTCCTTAACATTTTTATCTTATAATTATTTAGTTAATTTTCATAGTGATAATTCTTAAATACAAACAAGAAATGGTGTGATGTACAAGAATCAACTGCAACTTAATCTAATACACAGTGTTCCTAGTATGGCTCAAAGTTTAGTTTAAAATTAATAATTTCTATTTAATTTATTTCTTTATATTATTACTAAAATAATAATTTTTTTCATATAAAAGTGTGTTATTTTTCTTTAGTAGGGGTGGTTTGTTCAATAATAACATGATTTGGGGTTAGGAAAAAATGAAAAAGGAACATTGGTGTTTTTGAATGTTCATAATAATTTGTACTTACTCATGTAATTTTATAAACCAATGTTTTAAATGTCTATAATATTTTTTTTTCTTGTATTTGTGTTATAAATTTTATTTAATTTAAATTCTGTATTGGTACTTGATTTTTTTTATTTTATGGTGCTTTTCTGGTGTTACAGTGGGTTGTTACAGTACACTACACGAGTGCTTCAATGTGTTGTTACAGCACATTGCAGTATACCCCTTTATTAGTGCTATTAAATACACTAATAAAGGGGTACTTTATCAATAATTCTAAATATGCTAATAAATTGGTCCTTTATTAGTGTTTTTTTAGTATTAATAAAGGACCTCTTTATCAACGCTTTCCTAACACTGATAAAAGCCTAGGGATTTTAATCATGATCTAGTAGTCAGCGCTTTTTTGGTACTGATAAATTCCATTTTTAGCTTCATTAAAGGCTTTTTTGTAGTAGTGAGGAATTTGTTTTGGAAAACAACATGAATTAGAGGGTATTGGTGTCCTCATATAAATTTGGGGAAGAAACCCACTTGGAAATTACTTGGAAATTTCCCAAAAGAATCCAAAATAAAAAGGTAATATCTAAGAAAAAAGCTTCTAAATTACCATATAATAGAACTCAAGAGCGATAATATTTAAATATGGCCATGAAATATGAATTTTACAAGCTTTATAGTCATTTTAACCCTTATCTTCTTAGTTTAACCCCGGGTAAACCCATTTTACCTTAACTGTGATAATTAATTTTTACTATTTTCATTATTCATTTTGGTCAAAAAATTAAGTTAAACTTATTAGATAATATAAATTTTGATTATTAAAAATAAGGAATCCATTTTTTCAAATTCAATTTATAGAAGTTTCAAAATTTAATTTAAAATTAATCCTACAGATGAGATGAGAAAGTAGGTTTTCAAAGAGAAAATTTTCAAAAGTTTACAAAGTTTTTATATCCATTTTTAATATTAAATTGATTCTAATGACTTAAATTGAGTTAATATATATATAATATAAAAAAAATTAACTTTAAAACCAATTTAAAATATAATTTAACTTTATAAATAATTTAAATGAAAAGGTATTTTTCAATTAAAATTCAATATTTTCAGTATTCATGCCCATGGGGTGTCAGCTGAGTGGTACCTGCTAGTTATACACCTCACTCTCCATGTGAACTAGCCTAGGCTCGAGTCCCACCAGACTCAGACACTATGTGTATTATACACAGGGTGATTCAAATCCATTGCTTAGTTGTGGAATGTGGTGCACACTTGGGCTTGGTCAGGGCCCGTCATTGGGAGTCAGTGTTATCAATCCACATTTTGTATAAGTGCCTCAGCCTAGTTGGTGAGGACTCTAAAAGTGCATCTAAGAGACCTGAGATCAAATCTGGGTGGAGACATATTTTTAAGGTACTATAGCATTACTATAGTATGCATTGTAGTAGGTATTGTTCGGTACTATAGCATTCATAACTATTCATCCTTTTGGGATTTCGGGCCACTGGTTTGGTCCTTGGGTTCTTTAAGGCCATCGGTCCACCCAAGACCTTCGGGCTAGTAAGTCTTATGGGCTACCTCAAGGCCTTCAATCCACCGCAAGGCCTTTGGGCCACATGAAAATTGTGCTTAATGGACCATGCAGACTCTACAAAGAATAAGCGTCAAATGAGGATTCATAATAGGAGAATTCACTAGAGAAGAGCTAATAGATTTGGAAGAATGATAGGGTATGGAAATTGACATCGAGACTAGCCTCTGCATGCAGGGGAGGCCTAGACAAACAGTCATGCGAAGGTGAAGAGCTGACATCACGATGTAGATATTGGGGAGGGGCAGTTTCAAGTAGTTATAGTCTAGACAAATTCCTCTAAGACCTTCAGGTCATGTAATGTCACAAAGCCTACAGGACATGTAATGTTTCCCCTTAAACCCTTAAAAGGGGGATTATAAAAAATAAATAAAAAGAAGGCCTGCAGGCCATTCGGGCCAATATTTTCACTATTCATAAAAAACTTTTCAGAAAATTATAAAAAATTCACCTTAAGATAATTTTTATATTATGATTTAAAAATGGATTTTATTTTTTCAAATAAATTTTATAAGAGTGTTAAAAATTAAATTTAAAACAAAACTGGTAGACACAGTGAAAAAGTGGGTTTTCAAGAAGTGTGATTTTTTTCAAGCACAAAATGATTTTATATTAACTTTATGTCTAATTATAATTATTATATGAATATAAATTAAAATTTATTGGAATATAATATATAAATTTTATTTAAAACATTCCTCATTAGATATTATTTTAATTAATTAAAATGGAGAAACACTATGCACTTCAAAATAGTTTACAGGAAAGCCCTTTTTCAAACCCAAAAATAAACTTATATTAAAATCTAATATAAATTTGATTAAAAAGTAATTAAGTGGATTTAATATAAATAAATAATAATTATGTTAATTTAAAACATAATTTTGAATTAAATCACTTAATTTATTGAAAATAAATGACAGTTTTATAAAAAACGGTATTTTCACTATTCACTAAAAAATCTATATTTTCCAAAAAATCCAAAAATGTCACCACAATCTAATTTTTATATGATTATTTAAAAAATAAAATTCATTTTAAAAAATAAATATTATAAAATATCTATAATATGTTCTCATAAAAGGAAATAAAAATCATTTTTGATGAAAATATATTTTTGATGAATACAATTAGTTTTCTAAAAATTGATTGATTATTTACTAAGAATTTATAAATTTATATTGATTAGTAAATTTATATGTATATTTCATAAATTATTTAATATTATTCACACTCACCTATTTAATGGCTAGGTTATAATGGTCATATCTAAAATAATATTATTTCATGGTTTGTTGAAGCTTGGTGTCGTGTGTCATGCAAGCTATCAAAGAAACTCATTGTTCCGTGTAACGAAAGATAAAATTGGTGTTGTGTATAACATAATATATAATCATTTTTACATGTAAAAAATATCAAAAGGACTAAATTCATTTGAAAAAAAATTCAAAAAATCTCTAGGTGTTATAAGAATTATCCCACAAATGATCTATAACTCGAAGGTGTGATACACACTCTTAAGAGTTGGAAAAATTTAATTTTCATAGAAAGGTTTACCATTTAATTTGATTAGAAAATATTGATTTATATCTTCTCAAAAAAATATATTAACCTTCAACCTAGGTGATTTGTGGAGTAACTACATGCTTTTAACTTTGACATTACATACAACCCGGGGAAGGGGAATATTGTTGTTGAAGCTCTGAGTAAGAAACTTCCATCTTAGGTCATAAAAGAATATTTTAAGGAATATAATTTTAAATCTCTATTTTCTTGTATGTATTTGTGAGTTTAGGAAGATGTGACTAAGTTTGTTTTAATTACTATTTAGTTAACATCATATCATCTTAAGATGATTCTCCAGGAACAACATATTAATGATGAGTTCTTAGGCATTATCAATTCTTTATATTGTGAGGTTACCATCATAGAATGGTCTCTGTCTTCTGAGGTTATCCTTTACTTCAGTAATAGCTATGTCATTCTATTTCCAACAAGAAAATATATGATTGGGGATTTTCATCATTCCCAATGGTAATTACACCTAGGAAAAACAAATATGTTTTATGATATGAGGTGTCATTATAGTGTCAGGGTATAAAATAAGACATTTTTAATTTAGTTTCTCATTATTATACTTGTTCGAATATTAAGGTCAGCCATTATAAACCTTTAGGTCTAGTTTATCCCCTTCCTATTCTGATTTGAAAGTGGGATGAGGTATCAATGAAATTTTTTGTTGGGTTGTAATATATACCTCAAGTGAATAATTTGATTTGGGTGGTGATTAACTGATTAACCAAATTGGGTCACTTAATTTACATTCATGATATGGCCAAAGTTAAGGACTTGGGAAATTTGTATATAAAGGATATTTTCAAATTCCTTGGAGTTTCATACACCATAGTTTCTGATATGGTTCCCCAGTTCACTTCTTGATTTTGGAGAGGCCTTTGGGTAGTGATGGGATCCCAGGTAAAGTTAGGTATAATATACTATCCATAAACATATGTCCAGATATAAAAGACTATAAAAATTATGGAGGACATAATTTATGTTTGTGTCCTTGACTTTAAAGGATATTGGTATTTCTATATGGGGATGGTTGAGTTTTTTTATAATAGAATTTACCCATTTTCTATAAATATGTCACATTTTGAGGCCTTTTATGGTATGCCTTTTAAATCTCCACTCTGATGGTTGGGGATTGGTGAAGCTTCCCTGGGGGGACTTAGTTTGGTCCAAGATACAACAAAAAATATCCAGATGATTTGACAAAAAATGGAAATAACGCAAAGATGGTGTAATACTTTTCTTGATCACCGTCAATGCCCTTCAGAGTTCTTAGATAGTGACCAAGTGTTTTTTATAGTTTTACCTGAGTTGGATCATCAATTTCTTGGAATAAATGGAATTTAAAACCAAGATATGTGGGATCATTTGATATTGTTTATCATATTAGAAAGGTATCATACCATTTTGACTTTCCATCCCAGATGACATTGATCCACAACATGTTTCATGTGTTCCAACTCAATAAGTATCTTATATACTCATCTCATGTATTGATTTGGGAGAAAATTTATGTGGAACCAGATATGATACTAACTGAGCATCTAGTTTGGATTATTGATTCTTATAAAAAAAATCTTCATGGAAATTCCATACCCTTGGCATGGTTTCTATTGCAACATGTTTCAAATTATTAAAAGATGTGGGAGCATGAGGATTTTTTGGAGTCTTATTAACATGAATTATAAAAGAATAAATCATTTATAGTGGGGAGAACTATAGAAACCCAGCACCATCTTTTAATTATGAACCTTAGTTTATTTTGGTTTTCCTTGTTCTTTAATTTGATCACCCATTGTCTTGTTGATTCTTAGTTGTTTCACCTTAATTGAGCCTTTTTAGGGGTCTAGGAAAGTGGTTTGGATCCATGTTTGATATTCCATGAGTTAGTTAAGGAGTTTATAATGGCAGTGTACAATGGTTTATAGACAAATGGCTATAGGAGGTCCACCAAATAGATAGTGATATCCACAGACCAGTCACTGGAGGGATGGTAGTAAGGGTATCCTACTGGAATCCCATTGGCCAGCTGGTGAGCAGCTAACAGAAATGGGTTCCTATAATAATCCCACCACCAGCTAGTAGGATCCCACTGGCCAGCTTATGGGACTTTTAGAATATTGGGCATTCTTCCAAGTGCCGCCAACTAGCCAATTGGAGAAAGTGTCTAGCCAGCACCACTGATATGGTAGAGTTTGGAATGGATAGTATCTTTGTTGTTTTTATTTCAATCTCTTCTTAAACTCCAAACACATTTCCCTCAAACTTAATTAAACCCTAATCACCTTGGATACTCTATAAAGTTTAATTTTTCCCTTCTAAAAATTTTTCTTCATGAATCAAAGTGTAATTTGATATATTGATTTTCTTCTGGTAAGTGTGATCTCAATTCAATTTTGATTCCTTATTTCCTCTACTCTCTCGCCCTTCGAGAGTGTAGGATCCTCATGTTTTTGGTGGATATATATATCTTTAATTCGTGAATTCTGATTCTAGGATCCTTCCTTGATCACTCTATCCATAAAATCTTTATTGTTAGATCAGGGTTGGGGTGATTTTTTATCTTGTGATTGGGGTAGGTGGTTTTGTAAGTTAATTCCTACCATTTGAAAACATTTTTTCTTTTTTAATATGAAATGGATTTCAAATTTATTCCCAAATATTGATTTGATTATTTTGATAAATGGCTTTGATATGGCATGGTGTGTGTAATGAAATCCATTTGACGGCATCTTTTGAAATAAATTTTTGATTTCTGTAAAAATTTTCTTTAATTGAAATGAATGATTTGAAACATGAATTTGATGATGAATTTTGAAAATAGATGGTATGAAATGTTTTATGATTTGGAATGAAATGAATTGATTTGAAATGAATGATTTTTTTATGACAACCATTTGATGTTGGTTTTTTAAATGATATGACATGTTTTGAAACTTGAACTTATTGATGGATGAAATGATTGATTGAAATGATTTTAGATTAATTGAAATGAATGATATCCCCAAGTATGATTAATTACCTTGAATCGCATGGGATCCTGGGTAGTTAGTTGGGAGGATATGCATGCTAGGTAAACTATTATCTATAAATTTCTTGATGATAACAATGATACTAAACTACCATAAGGTCAGGGATTTCATTCACTGGCATTTTCTCTTATTTCCCCTAGGCATGGGATATAGGGAGTGTGTGTACACTTAGAGCCATATTTTACTAAGATTGTGTAGAAACTTTTAACTGGAACTAAACTCAAGGTGTTATTACCATGGTTCTATGATTGAAAATGACTATACATTCCATTTTTTGAATAAAATATTTAGTCATGAATTTTTTGAAAAAGAATCTTACATCTGCCTCTTTTGAAGAAAATGAACTTTTGTACCTATTTTATATTATCCATTGAAATTTTTTATATAACTTGTTTTGATATGAAATATGAAAATATTTCCATTCCATGTTTATTTAAATTTATGCATATTTATTTTACTTGATATGGATTGCTTATGGAATACTTGGCGAGATCTTACTGGGATTTATTGCTCACACCTAGCCTTTACCTTTGGGAATTTGTATAATTTATTATTCCAAGTCCATGGAAAAGAAAGGAACCAATTAGAGATTATAGATGTTCTTGATTAGTGGGACCTTGGGAGTTGGTGGTGACCAATGGAGATATGATCCAATTATTACATGAATATCTTGTGAAATTGTCTTTGATGGTTTTATGCGATGACTTTGGTTGATGTACTATTTTTCGGAAATGTATTTGTTTACTTGTGGTACTTTTATCTTGAGGAGTGTTCAGAATACCGACTTTTTACTATTTCGTATCTAATACTTTGTCTTGATGAGTTAATCTTGTGGATAAATCATTCCCTTTATTTATATTTGATGCTTGAGTTATAATAACTAGCCTATAGGGGTCGAGAACACCCTTTGGTCTATGTTAGAACTGATTTGGGTACCATTTAGGTGGGTTATCTGGGTTGGTTAATTATTATGATATTTTATGCCACATTTCAATTAAAGATTCATGAGAAAAAATACCCAACACATGATTTGGAGCTAATATAAATATAATAATCACAATATATTAAAGTATATATTCATAAAAAATGAGTTAAACATGCACCAAAGGAGGTGGTTGGAGTTGATCAATAACTATGATTTCCCAATACATTACTACACTGGGAAGGGAAATAGTGTGGTTTATTCCTTGAGTATTAAGAATCATGATACCTTATCCATGATGAATATTTAAAAAGACCCAATATTCATGGATTTATAGAGGATAGAACTTGAAATCATAAGGGGAGGGGTGAAATCCTATCTTTCCAAAATGACTACTTAACCATCCATCCATGTAAAGATCAAGTAGGTAGGGAATATTCCAAAGTTAAAATTTTAAAATGATGGAATTATAGGATTATTGAAATGAATATGTGTTCCAAAAATACTATAAATAAATAAAGATTTGTTGGATGATGCATATAGATAATCATTCTCTATCCATCCTGGAACCACAAAAATGTTTAAAGATCTCAAGAATCACTAATGATGGTTCAATATGAAAGGTAGATTATAGATTATGTATATCAATGATTGATATAATGGTATATTAAATTAGAATTAAATAAGTTTAATGGTATCATGCAACCATTTACCGTATAAATATGGAAATAGGAGAACATCTCCATGGATTTCATGGTAGGTCTTCTTAAGACCTCTAAAATCTATAATTCCATTTGGGTTATAGTTGGACACCTTATAAATCCATCACATTTCATTTATATTTGATAATATTTCTCTCTCAACCAACTTGATAAAATACATATAAATGAAATGGTAAGGCTTCATGTATTTCTACTCTCAGTTTTATCTGGCCAAGATCTAAGGTTTTCCTCAAAGTTATGGAGAATTATTCAATAAGCATTGGATATAGTGGTGAGTTTCAACACTTCTTATAATCCTCAAACTGGTGGACAATTCAAACTCTTGAGGATATGATTAAATATAATTCAATATATTTCAAAGATGATTAGGATCAACACCTTCCCCTGGTAGAGTTCCAATATAACAACAATTTTTATTCTATCATTCAAATGGCATAATATAAGGCTATGTATGGGAAGAGGTGAAAAAAATATAACATTTTAGGATAAATCTAGAGACCATAAACTACAGGGAAAATATATTTCTCATGAAATAAAAGATAATACTCAATCTATTCAGTATCATATTTTAAATTCATATAGTTAACAGAAGAGTTACACTAATAATCATTGAGGAGCTCAGGAGTTTCAAATAAAAGACAAGGTATTACTTTAAATATCACTAAGGAAGAGGGTCATGAGATTAGAGAATAAGGTAAATCTAATCACTAGATATATTTATCCCTTCTATATCCTTGGTCATGTGGGGAGAGTGATGGTTTTGGGTGTAGTAAAAGTACTTATCAAGGTCGATCAAAACTCAATAAATGTCAGATTTGATAGATCATTCGTATATTTTAAAAGACATAAACATCATGACCAACAACATTTTTTCAAATAATATTGACAATGAAATACACTAAAACTAATAGGATATCTATTCATGTTAAATTTATGATTATTTTAAATATATCAGAAGAAATAATACCTCGTTCTTGGGATATTTCTTCGATGATGTTGTTGATCGTATGAAACCCTTTTTGGTTTATTATCATTTTGCTTGTAAGATAAAAGTGTATAATCCATCTAGAGATGACAGAAACATGATCCTTTGATATCTAAAAAACATTGATGGATCATCGGGTGCTAATGTGAGTGATTAATAGTCTTACATTGTTCATCTTGATCACTTCATGTTTGTTCAATATTGAATAAATTACGATTGATCTTCTCATTCTTAAGAGGCTATGAGTAAGAAGAAGATGATTATAGAGAGAAATACATTTTTCACAATGATTATTGATTAACTTCATTTAGATTTTATTAGTGGTCTATTTATAGACCAAGGGTTAGGGTTTATAATTAAATTAATTTCACAAGTTCCCTTAATAAAATTTTAAACTCCTGTCTGACCCCATGCCATGTATTAAAATAATATTATTATTTTAATTCAATGGCATGTTTTAACTGGCACAATGATAAATATTATTTTATTATCTTGTAAATTAATATTTATCTCCAGACTCAATCTTGGACCACTAGTCCTCCTCCACATTAATTAAATTTTTGAATAAATTAATTATTTATTCATTTAATAAATAAATAATTATATATTATATATCTATGTAATAATTAATTACCTTGAGAATAAATATTTATTTAATTTATGTGATCAATAAATCCTGAATAAAATTATTCCTTATACTTGAGAATAATATTTATTCCAATAATAAAATTCATAAAGAATTTAATTGAGATCAATAAAAACAATTAGTGTGTGATATGCTTGGATTCTTTCTCATTAGAATTAGGAAGGATTTCCTAAATTACAAGATTACTATCAATCAATGGGTCAAGAAACCCAAGAAAAATTCATTAATGAAATAATATCGATAACTACATACAAGCGCTTGTTTTGAAATATAACCTATTTTTCATGATATCTCATCAAGTAGGTTTCACACCTATGCAATCAACCTATATGCTTGATATGTTTTTATTTGACTATCTAAAATAAACTCACCATTACGCCATGGAAATGGAATTTAATCTGACAATTAAATTTCAATCAAAGGGGTGAGATATCAATTTTCATTAATATACAAGGGACAAACCCCTCATTGAATTATTGATTAGTAACATGTCATTTGTAAAGCACCCAGCGTACCCAACATCACCATGAACTATTATTTTCATGTTTTATGGAAATAAATCTAAGTGTGTGAGTCATGAAATGAATTAATAATAATCTTAAAGTCTAAGGACCATTACACACACTTGCATAAATGGATATGAAATGACATATAAACATGTAGAATTCATACTGGTGGGTCTGTTCTCATAATCTCTCATCTCCAAGATTACCAATATTAAACTTCATGAGGATACATTTCATCAAATTATGAGTTCTAGAACCTAACATTCAACATGTTATGTTCCCTATCATAGAATTTTATCAATTCATAGAACTAGGTTTAATAATATCATCATGGAATTTCAAGGTTCTCATTATAGAGGGGAACTATTATGCCCTTTTAATGTGAAAGATACTCTAGCACATTATTATATTAAAGTCATGTATAACTTTGAAATATGTGTAATATGATATTTAAATTAATATTCACTTATTTTAATATAAAATTAATCCAAAGTACAAATAGTTGGTTCTCAAACACCAACTCCAACAGACTCCCACTTGGACTAGAGCTAACTTCCTATTACTTTCAGTCTACTAGACCACACATGATGATCATATTTTTTCTAAGTTAAGGATTTAGTCAAGGGTTCCACAATATTGTCTTTTGTAGGGACTCTAATCACTATGACTTCACCTCTCTGATAAAAATACCTCAAGAGAGGATATTTCAAAATTATATGCTTCATTCATTAATGTGATCTTGGATTCTTTTCAAGGGTCATCATTTCAGTGTTATCAAAGTATAGTCGGATGGGATCATTATTTATAAGAATCACATCAAGACCGTGGATAAAGTTTTGTATCCAAAATGATTCTTTTTCTATCTCAGAATCTAGAATATACTCAAACTCTATTGTAGAATCTGTGATCATAAATTTCTTTGAGCTCTTCTAGATCACAGTACCTCCATTAAGAGTGAAGATATATATCATCTGCAATTTCATATCATCTTGATTTGTTTAGTAAATATAATCTACATATCCTATGATGAATAGTTCCTTATATACTCCATAAACCAAGAACATATCCTTAGTTCACCACAAATACTTAAGGATAATCTTAACTGCTAACCAATGGAAATCACATAGGTCATCTTAATATCTTCCTACCACACTTAAGGAATAGGAAACATCTAGCCTAGTACATAGAATATCATACATGAAAGACCCAATCACCGATGTGTATGGAATCCTTGACATCATTTTTCTTTCCTCGTGTGTTTGAGGACACATTTTCTTAGAAAGATGAATTTCATGTGACACTGGAAAAAATTCCCTCTTAGATTATTACATACTTAATTTTTCAGTATCTTATCAATGAATGTACTTTGACTTTAACCAAGAATCCTTTTGGATATATTATGATGGATATTGATCATGATAATATATGTTGTTTCACCTAAGTCCTTTATAGAGAATCATGTGTTCAATTAGGATTTAATAGACTATAAGACTGATATCTTATTTTTAATAAGGATTATTTCATTGACATAAACTATTAATAAAATGAACACACTCCTACTAAAACATTTATAGACACAAGGATCGCATTCATTCTTTATGAAACAAAATTCTGTTATGGATTTATCCAAATGAATGTTCCATGGCCTAAATTTTTTCTTTAATCCATAAATGGGTCTCTGCAACTTGCATACCTTATCGGCATCCTTTGGAGTCACAAACCCTTTGGGGTATGTAATATAGATATATTCATAAAGGTTCTTTTTAAGGAATGATGTTTTAACATCCATTTTCCAAATCTCATAGTCATGGAAATCTGATATGGCATGTATAATTCTTGTGGATTTAAAAATAGAAATTGGTGAAAAAATTTCATCATAGTCAATGCCTTAACATTGTTTTAACCCTTTTTCAACCAGTCATTCCTTATAAAATTTGAATTATCTATCTATGTCTAGTTTCTTCTTAAATTCCCATTTATAATAAACTAGATTTATATCCACTAGAGGATCTACCAAAATCTAGACTTGGTTTTGGTATATGGAATCCATTTTATAATTCACATCATCTTTCCATTTGGTAATATTTTTTCCACTTACTACTTCCTTTAAGGTTGGAAGATCATTATTATCAACTAATCACCATCCTTAGTGACTAGAAAACTATATATTTTAGGTTATATAACCTCTCCTATGCTCATACACATTACTTAAGTCTTTATAACATTCTATTCTATGGGATTTTGTGGAATATGTTCTTATAACAACTCTTGGGTATCTTGATCATGGACTTCATCCAATTCTATATCACTCCCACTATCCCTTTTAGATATATGACCCTTCTCAAGGAATGTTGTATGTATGTCAACCAAAACCTTTTATATGATGTGTTGTATAGGTAGTATACCATTTTTTCCTTGGGATGTCCTTAAAAAATGCACTTAGTGCCTCAAGGTGAAAGTTTTTTGCTAGAAATAGCCTAAAAATATGCTTCACATCCCCGCACTTGTACATGTGACAACATGGGTTTATTTTCATACCAAATTTCATATAGAATACCATTTTCCTGTTTAGTTTGTACTTGTTTTATAATGTGTGATGGTGTCTAAAATGTGTATCCCCAAAAGGATAATGGAATACTCACATAAATCATCATTGATCTCAATATGTCTAACATGGTGTGGTTCCTACATTCACTTACACTGTTCCATTATGGTGTATAAGGATGAGTGAGTTGGGATAGAATCCCAAAACACTATAAATAATCAATGAAGACTTGATTAAGATATTATTCATCACATTATGATTAGAGTTTCTTAATATTATTACCAAGATAGTTCTCAGCTTCATTATTATATTCCTTGAATCTTTTAAATGAATTTGACTTATGCCTCATTAAGTAGACATATCCATATTTACAAAAATCATCAGTAAAGGTTATGAAGAATGAGTACCCACCCGATGATTCAAATATAAATGGTCTACACATATTGATATGAACTAATTCAAGATATCCTTAGCCCTTTTACCTTTTCCACTAAATAGGGATTTGGTCATTTCCCATTGTAAATAGGCAAGACATGCACCAAGTGATTTTAGTTCAAATGAACCCAAATATCTATCTTGGTGTAATTTAGTCAAAAACTTTAATTTACATGACCTATCCAATGATTCCATAGTTGGGTATGGTATGATTCATGTGAAATATTTTAATTTTTGATTTCCATTACTTAGTTCATATAATCCAACACATAACAAGCATTATTTAAATTTGATTTAATATAACAAATGAAATATTTATAAAAGAAAAAAATTATTTCAAAATTTAAAAATAAATTCATTTGTATCAAGTATGGATACCGAAATAATGTTTTTGGTAATAGATGGTTCATAATAACAATCTATTTAAACCAAGATAATTCTTATCAGTAATGTGAGGTGGCAATCCCCAATAGCCACAATAGTAAGTTTGGATCTTTTGGCTACTAGTAGGTCTACCTAATCTCAGAAATATTTTGGAATATACTTGGTCCCTATATTTGAATACATATGTTATCACCACATGTTATATCTAATAACCAACTTGTATTAATAGATAAATTTCACTTGATAAAAAACACATCTAAATCATCCCTTTGTTTTATTGCTTGGGTGCAGTATTTCTTCCAGTGACCCTACTTACCACATAAAAAATAGATAGAATAATGTTATCTTGATTTCCCCTTTATCTTTATCTTCTTGTAAGGGAGTTATGGAGAACCTTTATACTTAGATAACTTCTCTTGAAATTTCCTTTTATTCACTATATGGATGGAAGGTTTTTCATGCTTCATATCCTTTTCAACTTGGTGAAGTAGAGTGATAAGATATGGTAGATACTTATATTTGTTTTTCATATTGAAATTAACAAAAACAAATTGAGAAGCTTTAAGGGAGTGATGAAAGAATGAGATCGGTGCATATTTTATCATGTAGATTAAACCCTATAACCTCTAGGTTCCTAATGTAGTCAATGATTTTGACTATTTCATGAATAGTTGGTATTTTTCTTAGAAATGGAACCATGGATATCTCAAACTATTCATATCTAGCTCTCTCTTGATATAGGCCATGGAGATACTAGAGGATTATATAAGAATCCATGTCTTCATGTGATTTCATGAGTTTGTTAGATATAGATGAAAGCATTAAACACTGAACATCAACTATGTCACTCAAATTTTTATAATAGACATTAAACTCCTCATAACTTTCCTCCTTTATAGGTGGATTGGGCATTGAGTATTCTAGCATGCAATACTTTCGTTAATGGTTAAATACTACTTGTAGTAATTTAAACCATTCTTGAAAATCACTACTGGTTAGAATATGGTCTTTATCCAAAATTTATCATAGGGAAAATTTGGTTGATGATCTTTTAATTATTCTAAAATATTAAAAAATATAATTATTATTACTACACTTGATTACAGTTAATGTGATAGAAAATAATAAATTTTATTTTATTAATTCTCATACAATTTTATCAAGTCTCAATGTCCCTCACCATTAAACTCATAATGTCCCATCACTCATAAAATTATATTGGAAAGGATCCATATTTCCCTTATTTTACGATCCATACAATAGTTATAAAAACCATAAGAATTTATTTAGGTAGGTGATCTTGCCAACTAAAAATCGACAACTGTTTGAACTATTGAGTGGACTCCCCAATCCATAAATCCTAACATTTACCTTTAAATTTGTATTGAATAAACTATGGTAATTAAATTCAATAAAAGTTCAGTTAAATCAACCCATCATCTTAGTTATACTTCCTCAATCATTAAAATTTCCCCCAGCAATGGCCTGAGCTGATACTTTAACTATGGATTCATCTTAATTTTAATGATGGAAAGCGTAATGAATAAATATTAAATTGAGAGTTCTGTTTTATGGTGCATAAATTTTTATAATTTTATAATTTACATGTATTTTTAATATTAAGTGGATTTTACTTAAGTGATTAACCATATTTTGATAAAAAAAATTGTGTATAATTCATTTCTTTAAATTCCATCTTTGAATGTTAGCACATTTATTTATATGATCATGGTCTTTCATCCATAAAATAAATCATGCATAATAAAAAATATAAAAAAAATATATGAAATGATCATGATCTTTATATAATGGTTGATTTATTTAGTGGAAAATAAATCAACCTATGACCCTAGGGATAAACTCCTTGTGTCAGTATTGGAATGAGTTGCAGTATCCCACCTATACATCCATATATCTTCCATATTGGATTCATCTCGATTACACCTTGAACTGCCTTCATCTTAGTTCCATTATGAACTAAATCCATACTCCTTTATAAACTCTTTTTATTGCATATGTTTTATAACTCACACATAAGTGAGGGGAAATGGGTAATTAGTTAATGGGAATCACATAAAACAACCTTGGACATGCAGGACCTACATAATAAAAGAGGGAGGAATGAATCACAGGCCATCATATTTAGTTTAATAATAATTTCCTGAATGGCCTGAAGGCCTTATTTTTATTCATTTTTTATAATCCCCATTTTAAGGGTTGAAGGGGAACCCTTACATAGCTCATAGGCTTAATGACATTACATGACCCTAAGGTCTTAGGGGAATCATCTAGACTATAACTACTTGGAACTGCCCTTCCCCAGCATCTACATCATGATGTCATCTTTCCACCTTCATATAGTTGTTTAACTAGGCTTCCCATGCATGCAAAGGCTGGTCCTGGTGGCAATTACCACATGGAAAACATGAAAATTACATAGACTAAACAATTTAATGTGATGATTATTTAGTGTACAATAACCATAAATGATTCATAGTTTTGAATATTATGAAAAATTAATTAAGTATTTAATATAATATAAAACCTAATGAGTGGCATTTACTATCAAATTAAGAACCCAAAGAACTCAGGTAAATTAGGTTTAATAGAGTATATAAATAAATTTAATATTTCTAAGTATGAAGGTAAAGTAAATGGTGTGTGTAAGCCAGACACACTGCATGTACTTCTCTTTGTTGGATATATACAGTATATGCCTGGAGATTCAGCTTGTACTTCTCATGGAAATTTATGAAGTACATGATGTGTAGAAAGAATAAAAAATGTGTACTTCAAGTTACACAGATGTCATCATGTGTGCACTATGTATTAAATACACACGGTTTATTAATTACATGACATGGTTTGACCATGTGTTTTCTACCTTGAGAATTCATGGACTACATAGAGTGCAGTCAAACTATATGGAATTTACTCTGGAAAAGTCCTATTTGACCTAGTATAGTTAACACATGGTGTATTTATTGAACACATAGTGTACTAATTACAAAATAACTCATAATTCACACATGTTTCCTTGTGAAATAAACAAGGATACACATCATGTAATAAAGGAGTACATGTTGAGTTATCTTTTATTACCTAGTAAGAATTCTTGGCACCTCCAAATGGTTTCTCTAGATGTGATCTTCAATAATTGTTAACTGATCTTGGTAATATGAGTGAGAAACAAATAATAGGAAGAATTGGTTTCGATGATGGATTAAGAATGAATTAAAACTTGAAATGAATTTTAACTTTTAAATGTGTAATGATCAACAATCAAATAAATAATTATAAATTTAAACATGACTGCTCTAATAACACTTGATGGTTCTGGGTGAAGTAGAAGTTCTTATCATGGATGATCCCAAATTAGAAAATATTAAATTCGATGGATCATTCATATATTGTACAAGATCTGAACAATATGACCAGTGAATTTTTTTTGAAGAATATTGACAATGAAATACACTGGAACGAATAAGAGATCTTTTCATGTTAAATTTATAATTAATTATTAGAAAAAAAAATACATCAGTCTTAGGATATTTCTTTAATGGTTTTATTGATTATATGAAAACCTTTTCAGTTTACTATCATTGTGCTTGTAGGATCCAATTATATAATACCTCTAGTGGTGGTCCACTTAATCAGTACCTTGATCTGATTTGTCAAGTGACTTAGGCACACCTCCCCATGCATTAGAGGATAATGACTAGTAATAAAGGTCTAATAAGATACATGGTGAGACTATACCCTCTTTACCAGAGTGATTCAACAAAAAAAATCAAGATAAAAAGTATAATTCAATAATAAATAATAACCATATGTCACACACCACATTACCAAACTATGGAAGAAATAGAAAACTGACGCAATGAACATGTCACGTCATGATAGACTAAAGTTCCAAAGGAAAACTCAAAATAAAGATACACTAACAATCTCTCATGAGTTGGGTCATGAAATCAAGTCTATACCCCTCATCCAAGCTCCATACCAAGTCAACCATATAACATAGGGCCCTTTCTCTTATCTAGACCTAAAACAATGAGATATTCCTAGGTACGAATAGTGGACCGATTATGGTGTGAGTAAAACTTAGTAGTCCAATACCAACGGCATATAAAGTAATATCTAGTCTAATAAAAGTGTATAGAGAAGTATAGTAATCAATAAACAAGGCATAAACTAAAATATTTTTTACCATAAATTAATGTTCAATTTATCCACACCTACCCTTGGGTTCTATGTGACATCCAAACCCATAAAACCTTCTTCATCCCATGTCGGTCATCTGAAGCATATATAGTAGGGGTCACATATTATTATACAAGGAGAATTATTCCATGTAGTCAAATCATGGATGTGTAATTCCATGACCTCTAATCCCAAAGTACGATGTGGACTTCCATAACCAACATCATTAAAATGGTGTAGAATTCCATGACTAACACCCATTCCTTGATATAGACTACCATGAACAACATCACTACTGTGGTGTGGAATTTCATAACCAACACCCATTACCATTTCATTAACAACCCATTTCCAAGGTCCAACACTTGAATTTTTTAAGACACAAAATAATTATCATGCACCTATTTTCAATATTCGATATTCATGTGGTATACCATGTTAACATCTTTCATTCATCATCATTTCTATGGTCCATTACTTTGAATTTCTTTAACCAAGTCTCATAATCACTTCATTTGACCAATCATTCATACAACACAACTATTTAGGATCTTTAAAACCAATTATCAACGTTTATATGCCGCTTTAATCATTTTCCCCCTTCTTAACTTTATTAATTCATAATTCATTAAATCCTCAAATCAAGACAAATGGATAATTATACCATTATAATATACTATTATTCACATATAACCGGTTTAAAATCAGAAAACCCTTTATCTCACTATTTATAACGTATTTCACCATTATCAAGGGACTGACACACCCCATGGGTGGTCATTGGCTCGATCTTTTGATCATTAATGGACCTGATGGGTCCCATGAAGGGTATTGAACATAAATTAAAGGCCAAAATTACTTTTATTAGTCAATAACATGGGTGTGTAACAAGGTAGTGCATTGGAACAACCAAATACACAAGAATAATACCAAGACTTTGGTATAAAGCATGTAGACTACCTAACTCAAAATCATAGACAAACACTCAATCAACCATGGACCTAGGTTCAAGATAAAAACAACTTCTAACACGGAGGATAATAATTCCCTATAAAAATTAGGTTTTATGAGATTCAGAAGAAAAAGAACAACCACACAAATATCATTCTATAAAATATAAGAAAGAGGGATCATAGACTTACTTGGAGCTTCAATTTTCATTAAATAACACTCTAAATGCCTATTAATAGAAGGATAATGAACCTTAAAGAGGTAGGTAGCTCTTGGTTTAAAGCCCTTACTACTGTAGAATAAATGGGGTGATAATTATGGGAAGAATATTTAAGACAAAAAGGTAAAAATGGAAAATTCCCCATTTTTAATGAGGTGCATGATTTGGATGCACAGTTTTCCCAACCATGTATCCTCCTCTATCCAATATGGGCATGGGTCACATGGTTTTTTAGGGAGCCTAAACAGTTTATCAAACTATTTGGAATCCATGTTGTTAGCTCTTCCCAAGTCTGCATGGTTTCTAGGCTTCCATTGTATGGTTTTTCAACTATGCATCATTATAGAGATAATATTTTCATTATTTTTCATATGTTTTTAAATTATTTAACCCCTTATAATTAATAAATTTGAGATTATTTGTATCATTTTAGTGTTTTGGTGAATTATGAGCTTAATTGTGGAAATTGGTTAATTCTGGAAATTTAGCAGTTTTGTGTAGCTTCTGTATTTTGGGAATATCTTTTACATTTTTGATCCAAATTGTGTTATTAATTTTTTTTAGGCTTTATATGCTCGTGATATTAAACAATGTATTCTGGACCTTGATCCAATTCTAAACACACTGGCCCAGAACAATTCAACAAGTGGAAAAAGTTTTTTGGCCGACAGAATGGACCCCACCAGAATTAATGAAGTATATCTCGGGATACACATGTCCAAATGATCTGATTAAAGATGGAAAATAAATAGGACTCCGCATTTCAATTTAAAATTAAATTTCATGAAGAAATTATGTCATTAAAGCATCCATTGAATGTGGAAAAGGAGAGGAAGTTGAAGAGTCACTTAGGGGAAAAAATTTCATTAGTAATTCAAGGATAACTTTTGTGCCACTTGTCCAAATTCACTGATATTTTTAGGAAGTATTCACAAGAAAGTGGGTAACAACATTTATGAAGACACATTCTCGATATTCTGCCATTTATTATGCCAAATGGACTCAATATTTCGGTGGATTAATTTTGAAGGGAAATTCTCAACTCCAAAAGCCTATAAATAAGAGTGTTCACTTCCATTCAAAGGGGTTGAAGAAGGTGAAAGAGGGGTTGTGATGGATTATTTAGTTCTTTAATTTCTTTTTATTTTATATTTTATTTTTACTTAGTTTCATCATTCTCTCTTCTTCCCCTTTTAACTCTAATACCCTTCACATGGAGGGGTAAAACCTTTGAGTGATTGGGGAAGGGGGAGTTTCTCTTTTGTAATGTCGGAGTTTTGTGATTAAATGTAAAACTCACTTCTTATTTTGAATGAATTATATTATCACTATTTAATAACTATATTAAATCGATCATGTTTTGATTTTGGTGTATTCATTTTTAATAGCTTTGGTTAAAGACTTTTAATCTCCCTCCTCCTAGTGCAATTTGTCTCGATCGAGCATATTGTGTTAGGTGGTGAGTGTCCAGCGATCATTGGAACGTGTGTGGAACTAGTGGACTTTTTCTAAAGTTCTAAGGATCAATAATTCCCAATCAGGACTTGCCTTAGTTGTTTAGGTATTGTTTATTAACTTCCATGCACATAGGAGTGAGTTCTATTTTCTTCTTTAACCAAGGGTGATAGATAACTCAATCGAGGAGTCTTTCATTTTTCATTCAAAAGGAAGAGAGGTAAGATGATCGTTGTGACTATGATGACATTAAAAAAGTTGATCCTACCTTTACCCCATCACTCTCTTCATCCATTAGTGTTCAACCTTTCTTTTTATTGCTTGCTTTATTTTTCAACTCAAACAATTTGAAAAAGAACCTTTTCTTCTTTCTTAATTTTAAGTGACAAACATAATTGTTGTGCACTCCTCTCTGGAGAAAACTTAGGTTAACTACTTTACTACATTTTAACTTAGGTTATATTTTTTTCGCACCCCATGACAGGCACATGTCAAAACTTGGCACTGTTACTGAGGAGGTAGTGCGAACAGTTTTTTTTCTCTTTCCTGCCTCTTTTCTTATTTTCATTCCAAAGTTGCATGACTAGAACCTCAAACACTGAACCTTGCTCCATTGATCCTGAAATTGAAATAAATTTGTTTAATAGGCTCAGAATCATCAATTTACAACCTGAATTTGAGGAAATTTCTCTTACAAACTCGAGTGAAACTTCAAGTGTTCACTCTGAACCTGTCATCATGGCTGGAAATCAAAACCCAACCCTTAGAGACCTTTGTGCCCCACAATTCCTTAATTAGAATAATAAACTTATTATTACAGTGTTACAAAATGATTTTGAGATGAAACCTAATATGATACCATTTCTCCCAAAGTTTCATGGCTTGGCAGTTGAAGATACCAACAAACATATCAAAGAATTCATACATGTCTGCTCAACCTTCAGACCACGTGGAGTAGCTGAGGAACAAGTAAAGTGGAAGGCGTTCCCATTTTCATTAGAAGGAGCTGCTAAAGAATGGTTTTATGGTTTACATCATGGATATTTGGATGATTGGAATAACCTGGTGATATGCTTCATGCAAAGATTCTTCCCCGCCTCCAGAAGCACAGCCATCAGAAATGAGATCTATGCCATCAAACAATCATCTGGAGAAACTCTTTACGAGTACTAGGAAAGATTTAAAAAGCTATGTGTCAGCTGCCCACATCAAGACATAGAGGAGAATCACTTTCTTATATTATTCTATCAAGGATTACTGAACAATGATAGGAACCTTCTTGATGCATCATCTGGAGGTGCATTGATTGACAAGTCATCAGAAGAAGCCAAAGGTTTGATTGAGAAGATTTCTCAGAACTCGCAATAGTTTGGTACAAGAGGTACTGGCACAAGAGGAATTCATGAGGTATGAACTTCTCATCCATAACCCTTACTAGAAACTAATATTGAAGAGCTAACTAGTTTGGTGAGATAGATAGCCTTGAAACAAGTGGGCGGTGAACAAGCACCAGCTAAGGTATGTGGTTTATGTTCATCACCTGATCATTTCACTGACTAATGTGCTGAAATACAGGGAATGGAAACTTGTGCGGAAGATTTTCAGCAAAGGAAATTCCAACAAAATCAAGGATGGAGAGAGCCAAACCATGTTCAATATGGGTTTTTAAATCAGTAGAATCAAGCTAGACCCCCATTTCAACAACAATTTCAAAACCCCCCACCATTTCAACAGAAGCAATCTTATAGCCAGCCTTCTCACCGCCAACCACCCAATTTCTTAAAACCCTATGAGCATCCATCAACTAGTGAACAACCCATAATTGTGAACCAACATCATATATCTGATATTGAGGGGCTAAAAGACTCTGTAAAAGAATTTTCCACCAATTTTGAAGGTCTCATGGACTTCCTAACCAAAAATCCTGAGAAACTTCCTTCCCAAACAATCCCAAATCCAAAGAATAATGTCAGCATGATAACAACAAGAAGTGGAAAAGTGCTCTCACCACCAGCATCCCATGAACGAGAAACAAGACCACCTGAGTTGAGGGAGAATGAAGTTGTAAACTCTAAAAATTCTGTGAAAATTCATTTTAAAGAAGAGATGAAAGAGGGGGAAGAGAAGGATAGGCCAAGGAAAAAGAGAAAAGAAACACCATTTCAAAGGCAAAAAAGGGAGAAGAAAGACATACCCCTTCCATTTCCATCAAGGATGATTGAATCAAAGAAATTGCAGGAGGAAGCACTTCAAAAATAAATTTTGGACACATTCTAGAAAGTGGAAATCAATATCCCCTTACTTGATTCAGTCAAACAAATTACAAATTATGCTAAATTTTTGAAGGATCTATGCACCAAGAAGAGAAGACTTCAAGGGAATGAAAGTATCAACTTGGGAAGAAGTGTCTCAGCCCTTATCACACCACAATTTCCAACCAAATGTCAAGATATAGGGATATTTTCTATTCCATGAAACATTGGTTATTTAAATTTCACTAATGCTTTGTGTGATCTAGGTGCTTCAATTAATGTATTGCCTCACTCGGTATACACTTCTTTGCAGATGGGAGACTTGAATCCCACAAGAGTGGTGGTCCATCTTACAAACAGATCCACAGTTTTCCCTGTAGGAGTTTTAGAGGATGTCCTAGTAAAATTCAAAGATATATTATTCCCAACTGACTTCTATGTGATAAATATGGAAGAAGATAGGAGCTCATCACATTCACCCATCATTTTTGGGAGACCTTTCTTAAAGATGGCTAAAACCATCATCAATGTCCATGAGGGGACACTCACCATGGAGTTTGGAGAGAGCACAATCCACTTCAATATTTTTGAATCCATGAGGCACCCATCGGATGATCACTCCCTCTTTTCACTTTCCCATGAAGTTGGTGCAGATCCCATTGAAGAATCAGGTATGCTCTATGAATTCATAGACTTAGGAGATACTTCTTCCATTGAAAATATCATTGAACATGTAGATGCCCAACATGCTGGAGATTCTGATTTCATCTGGGAGGAAGAGGTAAAATCTGATTTATTTGATGATTTGTTAAATGATGAGGAAGATGATATGGTTTCTTGTGTACAGGAGGTCCAAAATTTGGAAGTGGTAAACTTCAATTTATTCTCATCCCTTGAGCATCCCCCTGATATGAAACTCAAACCACTCCCCATTGATTTGAAATATGTGTACCTTAGGGAGGGGGAGAAACTACCAGTGATAATTGCTAATAATCTCTCTAAAATCCAAGAGAAATCATTGATTGATCTTTTGAGAGAGAATATCCAAGCGATAGGGTGGATTTTAGGTGATATTCCAGGAATCAACCCAAAAATATGTTCACATAGAATTTTTCTTGAGGGAGATTCCAAACCTGTCAGGAAACCCCAAAGGAGGTTGAATCCCACTTTAATGGAGGTTGTAAAGAAGGATATTGAAAAGCTATTGGAAGCTGGGATCATCTATCCCATCTCAGATTCATAGTGGGTTAGTCCAATTCATGTAGTTCCAAAAAAAACTGGCCTAACCACTATGAGGAATGAAAAGAATGAATTAATCCCTGTGAGAGTTCAAAATAGCTAGAGAGTGTGCATTGATTTTAGGAAGTTGAATCAGGTCATTCGGAAAGATCATTTCCCCATTCCCTTCATTTATCAGATGTTAGATAGGTTGGCTGGGAGAACTCATTATTGCTTTTTGGATGGATTTTCAGGTTATTTCCAGGTACCCATTGCTACTAAGGATCAATAGAAAACAACCTTTACATGTCCCTTTGGAACTTTCTCATATAAAAGGATGCCATTTGGATTATTTAATGCTCTAGGTACATTTCAGAGGTGCATGGTAAGTATATTTTCTAATCACATTGAAGATTGATTGGAAATTTTCCTGTATGATTTCACGATTTTGGAAACTCTTTTGACCATTGTTTGAAAAATCTGGAAATTTTTTTGAAAACCTGCATTGAAAAGAATCTTGTTTTAAATTTTGAAAAGTTTCATTTCATGGTTGAGAGAGGGATTTTCCTTGGGCATGTCATTTCCAAAAAGGGCATTGAAATTGATAAGTCAAAAATTGAAGTGATAAATTCTTTTCCATACCCAACTTGTGTGAAGCATGTTAGATCTTTTTTAGGACATGCAGGATTATATAGAAGGTTTATCAAGGATTTCAGTAAGATTTCTCTCCCTCACTCTAGATTTCTTTTGAAATATGCTGATTTTGATTTCAATGGTGCATGTAGGGAATCCTTTGATGAGATAAAGAGAAGATTGATTGAACTACCTGTGGTGCAGCCACCAAATTGGGAAGAACCATTTGAGCTACTTTGTGAAGCTTCCAACCAAGCAGTTGGAGCAGTACTTTCTCAGCGAATTGAGGGCAGACCACAAGTCATTGCATATGCTTCAAGAACCTTGGATGCATCTCAATTCAATTACACAACCACATAAAAGGAGTTTTTAGAAGTTTTTTTTTCTTTGGAAAGATTTAGATCATATATGATTCGAACTAAAGTCACTGTATTTTCTGATCATGCTGCTCTCAGGTATTTGACGAAGAAAGATGAAGCTAAACTGAGGCTAGTGAGATGGATGTTACTGTTGTAGGAGTTCAACATAGAAATCAAGGATAAAAAAAGATCTGAGAAGCAAGTGGCTGATCATTTAAGTTGACTTCCCAACACTACTGAAGATGAAATTCCAGAAAAAGAACCATTGAATGATCACATTCCAGGAGAGCAGTTGTACTTGGTTAAAGGAGAAGTGCCTTGGTATGCTGACATGGTCAATTATCTGGTAACATCTCAGGTCCCATCTCATTTCAATTCTCATCAAATGCACAAACTAAAAGTTGAATCTATGTATTACATTTGGGATGATCTATTTCTTTGGAAGATTTGCAATGACCAATTGATAAGAAGATATTTTCCTGAGAGTGAAATTGGTTTTGTCTTTGAGTTTTGTCATACATTAGCTTTTGGAGGCCACTTTGGACCTCAAAGGATATCATGGAATGTTTTAGAATCTGTACTTTATTGGACAACCATTTTTAAATATTCTCATGGATTTTACAAAAGGTGTCCAAAATGTCAGTTTTATGGAAACATTTCAAAGAGACAAGAAATTTCCCAACAACCACTTAATTTTTGTGAGATTTTTTAAGTCTATGGGATATATTGTATAGGCCCTTTCCCAATGTCATTTGGAAATTCTTATATCTTGCTTGCGGTTGATTATGTTTCTAAATGGATGGAAGCAAAATCCGCCAGGACTGATGATGCTAAAATTTTTTGTGATTTTGTCAGGACTAACATATTTTGTAGGTTTGGAGTTCCTAGAGCCATCATCAGTGATCAAGGGACTCGCTTTTGCAATAGGATAATGGAGGCTTTGCTGAAGAAGTATGGGGTGCATCATAAAAAATAAACTCCCTATCACCCATAAACAAATGGTCAAGATGAAGTGTCCAACAGGGAAATTAAAGGAATTTTGGATATGACTATTAAACCAAACAGGAAGGATTGGAGCCAGAAGCTGGAAGACACATTATGAGCTTATAGGACAGCCTACAAGACCCCGATTGGAATGAGTCCATATAGGTTGATTTATGGGAAAATTTGTCACCTACCTATGGAACTGGAGCATAAGGCGTATTGGGCTGTGAACAAGATGAATCTAGATCTTGGAAGTGCTGGGAAAGAGAGAAGGTTGCAGTTATAGGAGATGGGGGAAATTAGAAGAGAAGCATTTGAAAATTCCAAGATTTACAAAGAGATAACAAGAGTGGATCATGATAAGCTAATCCAACTGAAATAATTCCATCCTAGAGATAAAGTGTTTCTTTTCATTTCAAGACTCAAGTTGATTCCAGGTAAACTTCATTCTAGATGGGAGGGTCCATTTATAGTTACTCATGTATATCCTTTTAGTGTTGTGCCGATTGTGAAGGATGGAGAGCAGTATCCATTCACTATTAATGGGAACATGCTAAAGAAATTCCATGGGATCATTCCATCAGATCCACTGGAGGAGATCTCGCTCCTCCAACCTATCTATCAATAAGAGCCATCAGGTTGTACCTCTCCTTTACACTTTCTTATTGTTGTGATTCATTTTAAAATCTGCTTACATATTAAATACACTTGAATTCATGAGGACACTACATCATTTAAGTGTGGGGGAGGGGACCTTTGTAGTTTAGGATTTTCATTTATTGTTTGTTTTTCAAAAAAAAAAAAAATATTTTTGTTTATTTTCAAATTTTTTGTGCGTTTATTTTTCAGTTTTTGGTGTTATTTTGAAAATTTTGAGCTGAAATGATTATCATTTCCATTTTTGAAACCCATGTCATTGATTGAACCACTTTATTCCCTAAAAATGAGCTTAAATGAATGCTAAAAATGATTTTGTTTAAAGTTCAATTATTTAGGAATTTCTTGAAAAGTAATCAGATTTTTGAATCCCATGCCACATCTCACTGTCTTTATATTTGAAATCCATTTTTTGTGAGGCTTCTGAACCATTGTTTTTATATTCTTCTCATTCACCTCACTTCTTGAGAGAACCATACCATGCTTGTCTTAACCAGAATTTGATTTATTCCTTTCAAAACTTGAGGGTTTGGGGTACATGTGTTTTAAATGATTGAGGTATTTATTTGGTTTTAAAGCCCCATTTATAAGATAATACCTTTCATTATGGCCTACCTTATACATTTAATCCTTGTAGCCCATAGAATCCATGAACAGCCTGTTAGGTTAGCCACATTACATGCCAATTTTCCCTATCCAACCTGCTCTTGAAGTGAAATTGAATGATCTAGTTGAACTTAAGTGTGAGGGAAGTTGTCTTGTGTTGTGATAACTCATTTGGTGAAACTTTGGTTGGAAATTAAAATGCTGAAGAGATGTTTGTGCTGATGAAAAATCATTTAGTTGAAATCTGTGCCTTTTCTGGAGCTTCCATGATAAGATAAGTTGTGCCTTTCTAGAGCTTCTAATGGAGGAAGAAAGTTGTGCCTTTTATGGAGCTTTCAAGAGAAATCATGTTTGAGAAGATTGAAATTTTTGTTGAAATGCTGAGCTGTTTGAACATTTCTTGATATTTTATGATGATGGAGCTGAATTTATACTAAGGGGAGTGAGGAGGATACCACACATGAGTGAAAATTAGAATTGTGCAATTTTGCTTCAAAAAGAGTCAAACCCTCCTCATTCTGCCTCAGAATATTTCACATAAAATCCTTCCAACTAAAATCCACAGAACAACCTTACAAATTCCTCATGATAAAAACATGTCCTTGACTCACATCGGGTGGAGAAGTAGAAGTTTTTCAAACCTATGGTGACCCTTACATTGGTTTGGATGAGAAAAATTTTGTTGAAAATTCATATTTGTGAGATGAGAGAAAACTCATGTGAGGTAGGTGTCTTGTGTGCATGGGAGGATAAATAAAGATGAAAAATATTAAATGATATGATTTGAGAACTTGGAATAATGTTTATGGATGAGGCATGATATCTTTTATTTCTTGGTGTGGAATTGGTGGATCTCAATGGCATGTGTTTTGAATTTTCTTTGATTTGATTTTGATTTTGACTTGTACGGGAGTCCAAGTGTTAAGTGTGGGGGAACTGATAGAGATAATATTTTCATTATTTTTCATATGTGTTTCAATGATTTAACCCCTTCTAATTAATAAATTTGAGCTGATTTTTATCATTTTAGTGTTTTGCTGAATTATGGGCTTAATTGTGGAAATTAGTTAATTCTGGAAATTTAGTAGTTTTGTGTAGCTTTTGTATTTAGGGCATATCTTTTACATTTTTTATCCAAATTGTGTGATTACTTTTTAGTAGGCTTTTTATGCTAGTTTTATTCAACTTTTTCTTCTGGACCTTGATCCAATTCTAAACAAACTAGCCCAGAACAATTCAACAAGTGGAAAAAGTTTTCTGGACAACAAAATGGACCCCACCAAAATTAATGAAGTATATCTCGGGCTACACATGTCCAAATGTGGTTATTCGAGATGGAAAATAAATAGGACTCCACGTGTCACTTTCACATTAAATTCCATGAAGAAATTCTATCATTAATGCATCCATTGAATGCAGAAAAAGAGAGGAAGTTGAAGAGTCACCTCAGGAATAAAAATATTTTATTATTAATTTGAAGATAACCTTTGTAAAACTTGTCCAAATTCTCTAGGATATTGAGTAAGCATTCACAAGATAGATGGGAACAAAATTTATGAAGACACATTCCTGAGATTCGGCCATTTATTATGCCAACCGGACTCAAACTTTCAGTGGATTAATTTTGAAGGGAAATTCTCAACTCCAAAAGCCTATAAATAAGAGTGTTCACTTCCATTCAAAGGGGTTGAAGAAGGTGAAAGAGGGGCTATGCTGGATTATTTAGTTCTTGAAGTTATTTGTATTTTCTATTTTCTCTTTACTTAGTTTCATCATGATATCTTCTTCCCCTTTCAACTCTAATACCCTTCACATGGAGGGGTAAACCCTTTGAGTGATCGGGGAAGGGGGAGTTTCTCTTTTGTAATGTCGGAGTTTTGTGCTTAAATGTAAAACCCTATTTTTATTTTGAATGAATTCTATTATCATTGTTTCCCAACTATATTAATATGATCGTGTTTTGATTTTGGTGTATTCATTTTTAATAGTTTTGGTTAAAGAATTTTAATCTCCCTCTGCCTAGTGCAATTTGTCTCGATCGAGCATATTGTGTTAGGTGGTGAGTGTCCAACGATCGTTGGCACATGTGTGGAACTAGTGGACTTTTTCTAAAGTTCTTCCCTCTTCTAGGTCACACAATCATTGAACATGGTTAGTAATAATCATGTGCTAACCATGTGCACAACAATGTATGGTCACCTTCCCCCCTTTTCATTTCTCAAACCCCTAGGACACTCTTGATACCTTCCTTATTCTTAGGAGACATTTCATTTACCATTTTTAAAAAGGTCCATATCTTACAACCTCCCCACCTTATAACAGATCATCCTCGAGCTACTCTCCCAAGCATCAATAACCCTCTAAGGTAAAAATATTAGGCCATTGGGCCCTCATATTATCTTCACACTCCCATGTTTCTTCATAGACATGGCTATACTACCACATCACTTAGACCAATAGCATGGTCTTACCCCACAAAACACTCTCACTGTGATCCACAACATGAATTGAATTCTCCTCAAAGGATGCATCAGCCTCAATCTCAAAATCATCAAAATTGATCACATGAGAAGGGTTGGGGTAATATTTTCAAATTTTTGATATATTAAAAACATCATGCATAGAATTTAACTACTATAGAAGATCCAATTGAAACACCACTGGTCTAATCATTTCCACAATCTCAAACAGACCTGCATACTTGGGTGCCAACTTGACCTATTTTTGAATCCAATGATGACCCAATCTTGGTGACACCCAAAGAAATACATGGTCACCCACTATAAACTCAAGAGTTTGATAACATTGATCAGCAAATGACTTATATCTACTATGTTCCATATCCATGCACTTTCATATCAACTAAACATGCTCTAATATCTCCTACACGATGCTCAGTCCCAACATCTCTAATTCTCTTACTTCCATCCAACACAACGGTGATCTGCATTTCCTACCATAGATAACCTTGCATGGTTCCATATGAATAGTTTCATGAAAACTATTCTTATAGGAAAAATCAATGAGTTATATGTGATTCTCCCAAGTCCCACTAAAATCTAGGATATATGATATTATAATTTCCTATAACACGTGTATAGTACATACTGATTTCCTCTCCATATAAGGGTGAAAAGATGTACTCAAAAACACTTGAGTACCCAGCACATTCTACAAGACTTTCCGAAATCATGAATTAAAATGGGGGTCTCTATTTGAAATAATACTCTGAGGTTCCCCATGAAAATTCACTATCACCCAAACATACATGTCTCCCAAATGATCAATAATGAAGGTATCCATGGTCAGTAATAAATGGTATAATTTTTTCAATCGATCCAAAATCACCCATATTGCAACATTATATGGAGGATTACTTGGTAATCCCACCATAAAATCCATAGTAACAGCATACCACTTCTATTCAAGAATGGGAAATAGTTGTAACAGACTAGTGGGTCATTGGTTCTCAACCTTCACCTGCTGACAGGGGTAGAAACTTATCACAAAACCTTCAATTTCCTTCTTTATTCTTGAACACCAATACTTTCGACAAAGATCATGGTACATTTAGGTCAAACCAAGGTGCATTTCCTACATCAAGGCATGAAAATCATGAATCAACTCCTCGCTCATTTAGGTAAGCACAATAAAATAGCCTTGAACATGGATAATATCATCAACATTGATGGTCTAGTTAGGGGGTATCTCCCCACCATTAAATTTATACCTCAATTAAAAACACTCAGGATCCTCATACTATCTTCTCTTGATCCATCTCAGAAATGTGGGCTCAATAGATAAAGACACATGGGTCATTTTTTACTACTCCTCTAGAACATCTATGTGCATATCAACAAACAAATACATTATCTTCTACTCATAACTAGACTCATGGACTTCCCAAATCTATGTCATCTAGATTAAAACATATGCAAAACTATTTTATTTTCCAGGCATATAATCCAACTCAAAATCAAAGGATTGCATATATTCATCCCATATATACTATAGAATATTTTAATCACATGTAGAAAAGATGTATTTGAGTATTTTATGATCATTATAAACAATAAACCTCTCACATAGAAGGTAATGCCTATAACATTTCAAGGCATAAACCACTACGACCAACTCGAGATCATGTGTAGGATAATTCCAATCATGTGGACTCAACTTTCATGATCCATATGCCATGAATTGATCTCCCTGCATCAACACTACTCTAAGGCTGATTTCAAATGCATCACAAAACAAAGTATACTCTCCACCCGGGTTGGGAAAGATCATAATAAGTGTTGTGGTTAAACACATCTTTGGATCCTGGAAATCATTTTCACATGCCTCAAACCACTCAAACTTTACACCCTTCTTGGTCATGCTCAGAAGCGGTGCTTCCAAGTGAGATAATTCTTTGATGAACCTTTGGTAATAACTCCCCAAACCTAAAAAACATCATACATCAAAAACATTATTGGATTTCTCCCAAGAGAAAACCACTTGAAATTTCTTAGGTTCCGCTGACACGCCTTCCTCTGATATTATGTGACCCAGGATATGTACCTTGTCAATCCATATATGACACTTAGATATATTGCAATATAGTCGATGCTCTCTCAGTGTACTTAGGATGATGTCAAGATCATTTTCATGATCATCATGAGTCTATGAGTACACCAAGATATCATCTAAAAAACAACCACAAATTGATCTAGGTATGGGTGAAAGATATGATTCGTCAAATCTATGAACACAATATGAGCATTCATCAATCCAAATCGAATCACAATGAACTCATATAAACCATAACTTCTTCTGAAAGTCATTTATGGTATATTTGAAGGTATCACCCTCAGTTGATGATACCCTGATCTAAAATTAATTTTGGAGAATACATAGGCACCCTTTAGTTGTTAAAAAATATCATTGATATGTGGAAGAGGACACCGGTTATTAATTATCATTTGGTTCAACTTCTACAGTCAACACACATTTTCAACATTCTATCATCCTTCTTAGAAAATATAACTCGATATCCCCAAGGATACATGCTCTGATATATGGATCTTTTAACCTCCAAATCCTATAACTAAGTCTTAAGCTCTTGAAGCTTTGTGGGTGTCATTCGATAAGGTTGAATAGAAAATGTATCCGCCCTAGGTATCAATTAAATCATGAACTCAACCTATCTCTTGGGTGGAAATCCTAAAAATTCCCCAGGAAACACGTCCTAAAATTGGTCCACTATAGGATGGAATACATCAAGCTTCACTCCTCTATCATTGAGTATCAGACTCAGAATCAGGGTTGTGAGCTCACCCAACCACTAGAAAACTGTCCATGTATGGCCTACCTGGATATCCCACTCTCAATGATGAATGTAGATGTCACCCTTAGGAGACATAATACTCACTGTCCTATGGTAATATTCAATGTTTTCTTGATATAAAACCAATCATCACATTCCCAATATCAGGTCAAAATATGACATCTCAAGCATGAACAAGTCCTAAAGGAGATGGTACTGACCAATTTTGAGGTAACACTCCTTGAAAATTCAGATGCCCTTTGATCGCATCCCTAATAGTGTGTTGATTGATATAACCCCATAAAAATATTCCACCATCAAACCTAAACCATTTACAAACCAAGAATAAATAAAAGAATATGAATCTCCAGTATCAGATAAGGCACTGGAAAGCATGGAAGCTATAAGAATTATACCTCTAATAGTTGATGGTCTATCCTCACTACCAATAGGTGTATGATGAACTTCATGCAGCTAAACTATCCCTCTACCTTGGGTTTCAGTATAAGTCTTGTTCATTTTGTTTCTTTGTGGATATGAATTCTCTAAACCTAAAGCACCACATTTATCACCCCAACTAGTATGTCTAGTGGAACACCAACTGCCTAACTGATATAGGTAAGTAGATCGCATGTTAGTGCTCTACATCGGCCTAAGTCCTCCATCATTGTCCATCTATCTAGGGTTCTTATAGAACATCTACATATTCCCCATCCTACCTTAATCTCAACACTCCACTGGTGGTTGAAGACACTGACCTCACATGTGACCTATCTTCTCACACTGATAGAAGACCACATACATGTTTCCCTGAGTTGTTAGTCCACTCCCTTGGTTTCCCTATCCATCGAAGACTTGAAGAAATTTCTCACAATGACACTTACTGTCACTAGAAGACACACCGCCTAATCTCCCAATCAAAACTATTTATCCACCACTAGAATCCACCTTAAGGTACCCCTTAGAAATGAGATCCTGATTTACTACCTCAAAAAAAATCTTCAAATGAAATATATTCAACTAAGATTTGATCTCACAAATAAGCCCTTCCTAGAAACATCTCGTCGCTATTGTCTCGTCACCTACTAGCGCTGAGACGAAACACTACAATTCAGTGAAGTGTCTAACATAATCCATCACAAAAATAGTTCCATGAGTCAACTGTATAAACTCTATGGCCCTCTCTTGCCTCAAGGTATCTAGGTAAAAGTGTTCCATGAACTTTTCTTGGAATTCATTCTAGGTCATACTATCTTATTGGTCATTTTAGTCCTGAATATCCCACTATCACTTCATTTATCCTCACATAATTTAAGCTACTAATATGACCCTCTTCTTTAGTAGAGTCTCTAAGTGATCTGGAATATTCTGGATAGTCTCAATCTAGAACTCAGTTTTATTAGGTCCACCCTCTATAGAAAACATCATAGGATGTTGTAGCAGGAACTCTCTCATCAAATCAAAAATACTCAGCATATTCTTCCCTCAGTCTCTCTCCATAAATTTTATAAAATGAGAAAAGTTTTCATGAAACTACACTTCCCCCTATCACCTGGAACTAATGGGAGTTATTTTCCCAATACTAAAGGTGTATTCTTTACTATGCCCTCATGTCACCCTACCAATAACCATCATCATGGTGGCATCCATCTATAATTCCAAATTCATGTTTCAGGGAATATAATAATTTATTTCATATTTATATTAGGGTTGGGTCACAACTAGCCATAATAATATATTCCACAAACTCTATCTTGGCGATTAGAACTGCATCACTTTCACTATTCCCAACCATTCTTATCTAGGGCCATGGCTAATGCAGGGTAAATCAAACTTCCTAATTTAACCTCACATGAGGCACCATTTCAACATTTTTACATTTCTAAATAGTTGCAACTTATTTATTAGGCACTATTTTAGCCATTTCAATTTAATATCTTTTAACTTAAAACAAATGTAAATTTCTTTAAGCACTTTTCTTTAAACCATAAGGAAACAAAAAAACATTTTTATTTTCCAAAACCCAATATCTTTACTTAAACAACGCACCACCATATGATTTCCTATGTGTTTTTAATCATTATTCATCTCACATAGATCCCTAAGTTCCTAAAATGATGCATGTACATACAAACCTCATTTCATATTAGCTCATGAGTAAAACCTCAAAATCAATACTCATCACACATCAAATGATTCACTCAAGGTGAAATAAAATTTCAATTGTACTAATTAAACATCAGAGAAAAAGAAAAATAAATCTCGCCCTCATACCTGGGTTTTCCCCCACGCATGGGTTGGTTACTCTCATGAATGAGCACATTACCAAGTCTCAACATGTCCTAGCCACTTGTAAACATTTCCAAAATAGTAAATCAGTAGAAAATAAACACTTTTATGCCACTTTGTAACATCCCAACCTGAGTTCCACTTAACTGATGCCCTGAACTGGTTCGTCATGTGACCCCAGGCACACCTCCCCATATGCCAAAGGTTTATGACTAACAGTAAAGGTCTAATAAAATACATATTGAGGATATACACTCCTTACCTTAGTGTTCCAATAGAATAAATAAAGATAAACAATATCATGCAATAATAAACAATAACCATACATCACACACCACATTTCCAAACTGGGGAAGAAACAACAAACTGATACAATAAACATGTCATGTCATGATAAACTGAAGTGCTAAAGGAAAGCTAAAAATAAAGACATACTAATAATTTCCCAAGTTTGGTCCCAATGCCAAGTCAGTTCCCCCCATCCATTCTCCATACCAAGTCTATCATTTAACATAGGGCCCTTTCCCTTATCCAAAATTGCAACCATGAGATCTGTTCGGGTACCAACAGTGTCCTGAGTAGGGTGTGAGTGTTACTCAGTAGGCCATCACCAATGATGTTTAATGTAATATCATGTATAATAATAGTGTATATGGAATTACAATTAGAAATAAAAAATGCATCAATTAAAATAGATTTTATCATTAATCAATGTTTAATTTATCCACACCTACTATCTGTTTCTAAATGAAATTCAAACCCCTCAATCCTACTTTGGCCCATGTGATCATCTAAACCATATATAGTAGAGGTCTCATATTATTACACAAGGATCATCGGTTCAAGTATTAAAATTGAGTATGTGTAACCCATGACCACCAATCCTAAACTATGATGTGGACCACCATGACCAACATCATTACTATGATGTGGAATGCTATGACCAACACCCATTCCTCAATGTGGACTGCCATAACTAACATCACTACATTGGTTTGGAACTCCATGACCAACACTCATAACCATTTCATTAACAATCCATTTCCAAGGTCTAACACTTGACCTTTTTAACACATAAAACAATAAGGGTGAACCTCATTTCAATATTCAATATTCATGTGGTATACCATATTAACCTCTTTCATTCATTATCATTTATTTGGTCCATTACTTTCAATGACTTTAACTAAATATCATAATCAATTTATTTGACCAACCATTCATGCAACATATCCATTTTGTAACTTTACAACCAATTATCAACATGAATATTCCCTTTTAATCATTTTTCCCTTTCTTCCCTTTATTATTTAATAAACCATTAAATCCCCAAATCATTAAAAATGGATCTTTATACCATGATAACAAACTATTCCTCATTTCTAACCATCTTAAAATAATAAACCCCATTATCCATCCATTTATAACCCATTTCACCGTTATCAAGGGAGTTATGCACCCCATAGGTGACCATAGGCTCGGTGATAATAACATTAATGGACTTGATGGGGTCCTTTAAGGGTATCACATGTCAATTAAAGGCCTAAATTACTTTTATCAGTCAAGAATACGAGTAAGAAATAAGTTATTTCATTGGAACAACCATATATAAAAAAAATACCAAGACTTTGGGAGAAAGCATGTAGTCCACCTACCTCAAGCTCGTAGACAAACACTTGCTCGACCTTGGCCCTTGGTTTGAGCTAAAAAACCACTAACACCAAGGATAATAATTCTATGGAAAAGAAGGGTTTATGATCTTCAAAATAAAAATAACCACCACACAAAGTTCCTTCTAGAAAATAGAAGAAATAAGACTCATAGACTTACTTGGAGATTTTATTTTCACTAAACGAAACTTTAAATTCCTAAGAATCGAAGGAGAACAATCCTTTGAGTGGGAGGGAGATCTTAGTTTTCACCCCTTACTCCTGGAGAAGAAATGGGGTGAAAAATCCTGGAAAAAGATTTTGTTCTGAGAGGAAAAAATGGTAAATTCCCCATTTTTAATGTGGTCCGTGATTTAGCTACACTGTTTTGGAAACCGTGATCCAATCGTGCAGCCTCTTATCTCCAAGAAGGGCATGAGTTGTATAGTTTTTTGGGGAGCCTGCATAGTTTGGAAAACCGTGTGAAAGATATGTGGTTGGATCTATCTAAGGTTTCATGGTTTCCAACCTCCCCTTGCATGGTTTTTCAACTATGAACCTCCCTCTTTTAGGATTCACGGTTATGGTGCGTGGTTAGTACTAACCGTACACCAACCATGCGCCCAGTGCATTATGGCCTATTTTCTCCCCTTTTCATGTCCTGAACCCCTGGGACACTCTTGTGACCTTCCTTATTCTCAAGAGACATTTCATTAACCATTTTTAAAAAAAGTTTTTAACCAAAAAAATGTACCTCATTGAAAGGTTGTGATCTTACAATGAAGTACTACCAAAAAGATTATTCTGATTTTAGGTAGAGGCCTCTAGAGTTTGAGGATGGATACTATGTAATATTGAGGGTTTCCCTTAATCGAGGGTAGTAGAGTTTTGGTTGGGGGAGTAAGCTATATCCCTAATTTTTTGTACCTTTCAAGGTGTTAGTGAACATTGGCGAGGTGACATATCAATTGGTGCTTCCACTACAGCTAGACTGAGTCCACAACATCTTATACATGTCTTAGCTTCATCAAAGTCTTCCAATGACTCCCATGTCATTGACTGTGGAGAGTTGGATATCAAGGATTACATGAAATTCATAGATCAATCATTTGAGATTCAAGATCATTAATAGAAGTTCTTATTACATGGGCATGTCATTCCCTTTGTCTATGTGTTGGGGAGGCATGGTGATTTGGAAGAGAGTATTGGGGAGTATGGTATGTAGATATGTGCTTAGTATCTAGAGTTTCTTTGAATTTTTTTCTGTATTGATGATGTTATTCCGGAATTCTTGTTGGTTTATGAAATCCATTTATTCCTCTTATTGGATGTGTTTGGTTGGTGGCATCATTCCCATTTTAGATGAATCTTTCCATGAGTGCAGTTTTGGATGCTAGTTTCACAAGTTTTAAGTGCTCATTCTTCCTATGTGGTGGTTATGTTTTGGTTGTGGTATGATTTCTGAGAGGTATCTTACATGGTGATTATTCATAATTTCCCCTTCTTCACTCATTTTCAAGTTTTATTTTGATTCTTGAGGACGAGAATCATTTGAGAGGTATCTAATGTAATAGGGAATATCTTTTGGCTCGTTACTTTGTGTGGCTTTGGGTGATGGAGGTGTCAGGAGGAGGCTTGAGGAAAGATAAGGGTGGTTTGAGGTGAAATCCTAGATGGAGGAGGAGGTTGTGGTTTTGGGTTATAGGTTTTGGCATAATGGATTCCCTTACCTCATAATCAGGGCCTTGTGGTATAGAGGCTTGGGATTATGGGTTTTGGTGGCTCTAATAGTTTGGGCCTATCTATAGCATGGTGGTTAGTTATGGATTAAGGACTTGAGATATTGAATTAGGTATCCCTATTGTTTTTGGGATGGATATGTTTTAGCAAAGGATTGCAGTGTGGAGTTATAAGGGTTGAATTTTGGTGGTTCTATTATTTGGGGGATCCCTGCAGCGTAACATTGGGTTACACCATAGCTTTGGAGTGTAGGCCATGGGATTGTGGATCAGTCCATATGGTTACAGCATGGATCTCAAAGCAACTGATTTGTATGTCCCTATAAATTTAGGGGTAGTTATAGCATAGAGAATAGGTTTCATCGTAGCCTTACCCCAAGATTATAGGATCTAAGAGATATTTTTTTATGTCTGCATATGATGGTTTTATCTAGGATTATTTTGGTTTTGACCCTTGTGTTTCACCATAGTATTTCAAAAAACCTTGTCTATTGTAGTGTGATCTTGGGTATTGTGTTGTAGTGTTATGATTTTCCAACAGGGTATAAACTTAGAAATCCCTTTAAAACCCTTCATTATTTCTCTATCTCTCTCAATTCTTGGGTGACCGAGGCACAATTTTGGTTTTTCTTTCATCCCCTCTTTTGTGACTCTAACCCTTAGCCTCAGGTGATTGATTCTTGGCAATTCAATTTGAGTCGCTTCTCATTTTCCATCTGTGTTTATTCTTGTCCTTCATCCAAATAAGGCTTGGTCATGGGAATAGTTAGTTTGGGTGATGTTGTGGTGATATATTGATGGGGTACATTGTGTTATAGGTTATTAAAGATTCCTTGGTGTGATCTCGGACTTGTGGGAATCTCTTCCTCACTTGGATCTTGTGTTGCGATTGTTAATGTTTCTGATTGAGGTAGGGGATCTGAGTTATCTCTTTTATTTATGTTCATCTATGAAATTATCATGATTTTGTCTATATGGGTGGATGGTAAGATCTAACTAAATAATATAATAAACTGGATCAAATGAAATTTGAGGGGGAGGGATGAAATCACATGTGTTTCCTTGTTTTTCTTGTTATTATTGCATGGCCTCTCTTTGAAACATGAAATTTGTGACGTGCACATTGTGGATGTTGTGAATTATGTGCTCATTTTGTGATTGATTTTTTGAAATCACCTTGCATAAAAGGATAAGAATTTAAATATGTAAATTAACTAGGTTTTTGTAAATCTATAAATTCTGTGAAAACACCTATAAAAGATATGATGAAATAATATGAAATCCCTCTTTAAATGTAAAATATGAAAGTAGTTAAAGCTGAAATTTTCTATTATGTATTTTTGGTGTTCTTTCTATTATCCTTGTGTTTTTGTGGATCTTATGAGGATTTTGTGGTGATAGTGGTGGTCGGTTCGGATGTTGAATATGTTGGGTAGTAGGGTTGCGGTTGGTTTTCACATGGGGTACAATGATTTCTATTATGAGGTGGTTGGGTTGTTATATTTTTGGTTGTTTTCATAGTTTCATGGTAGCTATGGAATATGGATGGTAATGATGAACTAGTAGTGGTATATGCTGTAATTAAATGTTAATGGCTAGTAATAATGTAAATTGATGAAATGAATAGGCAAGGGATGAACTTAAACATGGGGTAAATGGGTTGTCGCTAAATTTGGAATGGGGTGAATTGATAAGTGAAACTTGGATGGAAATTAATAAATATGGAAATGGCCAAATATATGGATAAAGAAGGGAATTTTAGGCTTTGTTGTGATTGTTACATGCGGTAGATAGCATTGTAGAAGTGGCAACAGTTTGTGGCAAATGTCACGAGGTGAAGTGGTAACATAGCGAGTCATGTTAGAACGGGTAGATGTGAACCCATAGGTTGGTCTTGTGTGTGTACATCATCCTTGTATTTTCATGTGATTTCCATACTCACCCCACTTGAGTCGAGTATTTAGTACTGATTCCCAAAGATTTTGGGTTCCAAGTGTTTTCCCCTAACATCCAGGTTTGTGGGGGCGAATGGATGACTACCCCCCCCCCACTCTCTCTCTTCAGTTTTGGTGTATAGTGATGATGGAGTAGTTGGTGGCGATGCTTAGTGGAGATAGTTCATTTGGAGGCAATGACTAGTGATGATGGTTCAATTGGTTATGATTCTCAGTGATGATGGTTCATTTGGTGGTGATGTATAGTGATGATGGTTTAGTTGGTGGCAATGCCTAGTAATGATGATTCATTTGGCGGTGATGCCTAGGGATGGTGACTCAGTTGGTGATGATGCCTAGTGGTGATCAATTTTCAGTTGATAGAGGTATTTGATGTTATGTGAGGGTTATACAATGTAGGAGGAGGGCATGAGGTTGATATCCTTCATATTTATGATACCCTATATCCCTAGATAGATGATTGGAATATATATAAGGGATAAAAGCATAGGATGTTTGACGTTGGGGTGTGAGAGTGGAAAACTAGTAGGGAAGTGGTTGTGAGATTCCCTAACTATATTCTTTGATATTATTCTACTACTTTGGATGTGTTATTTGGTGAGTGAGCCTTAGTGAGGTTGGGAATGGGATTAGTTGACCAATTTTTGGTGCATGTTAGTCTTGTCATTCATTCACTAGGGAATTATTATTCTCTTCTCACATTTACATGATAGACCTTGGGTACGATCCTACTGATTATACATATTATTCTCACTCCTATTATATAAACTACATATCAGATTTCCATAAGGGTTTCATAAACGAAGTAGGGCATCACAAGCTCAGTGGTTGGAGTTGTTGTAGGGTTGCTACCCTAGGTTTTTTCCTTAGCATTTTATTTTAGAGATTTTTATTTGTACTCTTTAATATGCATTATGTGGTGATTGTTATTTTATATGTATGACATGGTGTTGATTGGTGGTTTTGTATCTCATTCATGAGATTATTATGGGTAATGTCTCTCATTTTGTTTTTTATACTCAGTGGTAGTTGCTAACCTGGGGACTATTGAAGGCGGGCTTCGAGTGTCACTTCCTCTCTTCATTTCTGGCCCTGAAGGGGTACCAATGGAGGGGGGTTCAAGGCATGTGTGAAGAAGATTCTAATGTGTGGCACGATACATGTGCCATTTTCCTTGATAACTAAACCATTTGGCATAACATTGTGTAGATTCCAGCACTCCATTGTGCATCTCCACCCAATTTAACACAATTTCTACCACTATAAATATCGGCATAAAAAGTGCCACTTTATTAGTGCTTTAAAAAACATCGATAAGGGTATGTCTTTCTCTATGCTTATATGAGCATTTAAAAAATATCAAAGACAAAGATAAAAAAATTCAACCATTTATTTTACTTCTTGTTTCCCACTAAAACCTTATATCACTATTTATATCAGGGTGTGGTATCAAAAAACTTCTTTTATGGGATTAATATGAAGAATGATGTCAAGCTGTAGAACAACATTGATTTTTGAAGGATCCAATGCAGATCTGAAAAATGATGTCTAGATCTTCTTCGAAATATCAAGTATTCATCACTTTGTATACACGTATTTTATACAAATTTAAAGTTGAGATCTAATGTTTTTTCATCATGGTTTTAGAAGTCATATATAATTCATGTTCTTTATTTGCTTCGGACATCTTTATTGAATCCAAATGCATTCTTTATTAGCAGCGTTGTCTACTTCATCTAGTTTAATTTTTTCATCTTGTACTTGTTTTTCATGCGATTTTTGTGTTCTATGACACCTTGAATTTTTTTCATAAATAAGCTTTTATGAGTGCTAGTTTGTAGTGCTTATAAAGGACATATTTTTATCATTGATAAAAGCACATTTTGTAGTAGTGCTTCAGTCACTTACAAAATAATTGACTTTTCCATTATATAATAATTGATTAAACCATATAATTAGTTAAATATATGAAGAAAACTAAGAACATAGAAGTACAATACATGTCATAATTTAATTTGTCCTTCACCATATTCGTTTTATGACCATATTATAATGAATTATCTACTCATTGTGGAAAAAAAATATGTGTATTATAATTGCATAGATTAAGAAAAATGAAGAGCCAGAGTCACTTACCTCAATCTCCATGATGAATCACTGCCAGAACCGACCTTGGAGATATTATTGCCCAATAGCATCATTGAAATTGTTACCCTTAATTACAAAGAATGCTACAGTAAAATGGTGGGGTTTTTGCTCCTTACACTGTATTTATTTGTTGTTGAGGCGTGTTGCCCTAGCCGAAGGGCTTGTGGGGCTTGCCCCATTTTGTTATCTTCAAACTATAGACTTTTTTTTACTAGATTTATTTTTTGCTTTAGAGCGCCACTACTGCAGATCGGCCCTTTAACAGCGCTATGCACCTGTTTCACATGCTCGCGTGCGTGCCTGCTTTTGCTGGGTTTCGAACCTGAGACCTCCCACTCATACTCCAACGCCTTTTCCACTCCACTATATTGTTTTGTTCTGTATTTTATGACATATCTATATATTTATATATTTTTTGTTACATTATTATATCCATATATATATATATATATATATTTAAATACATCTATAAAATATGTTTTGTGTGTGTGTATGTATGTGTATGTTTATACATACATACATACATACATATATTTATATATGTGTGTGCATCTATAAATATAATTATACATCTTTATATTTATTTACATATATTATACATCAATATTTATATATATATGTTCGTCAATACTCACGCACAAATATATTTATATATATACATTAATTATATATGTATATAAATATTCATACATTTTTATTTTAAATAAAATGTATATTATTTTTTATTTAGATAAGGTTTATATATTTAGAAATATATTTTATGTGTAAATATGTATACATATATATTTATAAAATTAAATTTTTATGTGTGAATATATACAAAATATGTATGTATTTTTATATATTTGATTATAAATAACATTACAATATGAAAAACAATAAAATTTCAAAACCATAATATCAATATGAACGTAAGCCCTGAGAATAAATTCAGTCCCCACTGAAAATTGGTAAAAAGACCCCCTGAAACGAAGCTGAAATTCCATCGAATATTAAAAAATTGGGGTACCTTGACTAAAAACCCAGTTTTGGAGGGTTTATGGGCCTTTTTTGGTCTCGAAAAACATTATAGGGAGTATCCTCTATCATCATGACGTAGAGTTTGTCGCATTTTCGATTTGATATGTGGTAGAGCCTAAACGGACATTCGGATCAAAAGTTATAGTTGTTTGAAGTTCGAGTTAGGTTTTCAACTTATTTACAATCTTTTATTTATTTATTTTTATTTTTTTATATTCAAATTGTTATTAAATTGTTGTTATTCGAAAATAATTAGCTAATTATTAATTAAAACATTTTTATTTATTTTGTAAGTCATTTTCACTAATTATCTTATATATTAAGTGTAAATATCTATTTAGCCTTATCTAAAACATATTTAAAATATATATATTATATTTGATATCAATATAAATGTATTTATATGTCAATATATTATTTTTAATGAAATATATATATTTTTTAAAATATACCGTTCATCAATGTTAGTAAAAAACGATAAAGGGGGTCCTTTTAACATCGTTGATAAAGAAATGTCTTTATTAATGCTAAAAAAAATAATGATAAAAGAGTACTTTTAACAACGTTTTTTTAGGTGTGTTAAAAGTACTATTTATCAGCGTTTTTTTTAACACTAATAAATATACCCTTTTATCAATACATTTTTTAACGTTACATGGTGGCACTATATAAACCCGTTTTTGGGATGGTGCGCGCGATCACGCGCACACACTATGAATCTATGACTATCATATGTGAACATTTTTCTATTATTTATTACACAATTGAGAAAGGAAGTTGGTTATTTTTTAATTAAAAAAATTGGAAATTAGTCATATTATTTGGTCCAAAAATATCTCCTTAATAAAATGTATTGGTCTTCACGAAGTTAGGGTTGGATTGGATTGTTTTGAGCGCGGTTATAGGGCGATCATGGCTGAAGACACGCAAGCCTTTAGTTTAGTTAATAAAGGAGTCCTCGCATGAGGCTTAAAGCACGTGCATGGTTTGGACTGTTAAAAGTAAAATAATAAAAATTAATAAATAGGGGGCATCTGTTATTTTATTTTATTAATGACTGGTTTGTCGTGTTTTGGGGGGGAAATTAACTTTATTACTTAACTTTATGTAGATATATAATTCCTGAAAAAAATGAAAATATGAAAGTTAATAATCCGTCAAATTAACTTTAATTCGATTCAACAGTTTTTAAAAATCATATGCCTAAAAACCCGGTTCCGCTTGATGTTTTAGAAATTATTTGTATTTTATTTAACAACTTTTTCTTTAAGCTTTAAAATCCACATAATTAGCATAAAAAATAAGCTAAAACGCATTTTATTGTTTTTTTAATGTTTTTTAACAAAACAAGTTTTTTGAACTTTTTATTACAAATAATATGTAAAATTAGGGTTATAATGCATGTTCTGTATTTTTATTGATTTTTTAAAATAAAATGTGTTGTATCATTAAAAGACATAAAATACGTGTTATGTGTTATTTATTGAGTTTAAGATAAAACATGCGTTTCATCACTATTTTTTTCAATTTTTTATTAATTAAAATACACTTGTTTCGTTTTCCCCCCTTCTTATTCATACATAGGTAAAATTAACTTTAGATCAATTATTTTGTAAAATTATATGCATAAAAACCGGTTCCACTTGATGTTGTAGAAATAATTTGGATTTTATTTAACAATTTCATTCTTTAATATTTAAAACTCATACAAATACTTATTATATTGATAAATGACATAATTTTCATATAAATTATCCGTTTATGATCTGACTATTTATCTGTGAAATGTTGATCCGCTTATTAAATTATGTGCTAATTATTAAAATTCTGAACTGATACAAAAAATATTACAAATTTGTCAAGTTTTAATTTTTTTGATTCATTCTTTAATTATTTATTTTTTCGAATAATCATTGATGGAATCGGAGTTTTTTTTTTTATTGCATTTGGAACTTTAAAAGGTTCCGAATTATTATCATGGTATCAAAGCAACAATAAATTGTTTTTGTTAATTTGTTTTTAAAGCTCACAACGCGTCTGTGATTAAAACTATATTCAATTTTAAAAAAACTTAGAAATTTACTTCTGATTTTTTTTGACATGATATTTTTTTTTTCTATGAGAGTTTCAATAAAATTGAATCAAATATCATGTTTTTGAACCATATTTAAATTAGTCCGGAGTTCTGATTTATTGCAAAGTAAATTTTATTATCATATATGGAGACAATATATTCTTTTTTGCAATTATTATTTTAAATTTTCCTTAAAAATATTTGTTGAATCTTGCAAAGTCATTATCCTTAAAATTTTGTGAAAACATGATTTTTTGTTGAAACTTATTTCGCATCATGAATATTGAAATTATCTTAAAAAATTTCACTGCCCGTGGATTTTTAAAAGAAACTATTTTTAGCATGTTTGTTCTTCGAACCCGACGCTTGATTGTGAGCGGTTTAGTATGGTTGTACAATCTTTCACGTCAAGTTCACGTTTTTTGTTTCGTAAACAAAACTTGACCCATCGCTTGATTGTGGGAGGTTTAATATGATTGCACAATCTTTCATGCCAGACTTACCATTTTTGTTTTGACCTGCAATGGGGTGGCCTGACATCTGGGCTGACGTCTCCTGTCTCGGGCGGTTTTCAATGGGGTTTATTCGTGGAACCGAAAACACCCAACAATTTTTTTTTGGAAGGCCAAAAAAATTGTTGGGTGTTTTAGCTACAAGTTTTCTTTCCAAAGAGAGTCAATCATTGAGGTTCTTTACGAACAATTTTTAGAAACTCACATTGATTGAGAGGATGATAGGGTAAACTCATCACTTCATGTTGGGGGTATTATTGCTTACACCAATGAATCTTTCTCAGATCCTGATATGAGATTGGTTACCCTAACATTTAACAATCGGATGACTGCGAGCATCTATACGCATCATAGGTATTCCATTGACGTGAACATCTGTATTTATCAAAGGTTCTCCATCGATGATACCTATTATGTGTATCAGAGGCCCTCCAACTTGTTGGTGACGCTGGTTCAGGTGTTGCTATGTTTTAAAGTCGTATAATTGGGAGCTCTATAGTTTATTTACGTCTAGGAAGGCGGTATGTGTTTATGGTGTTGAGATCGAGCCCATGAAGGGGCTTCCTACGTATTCTTATGAAGGGAATCGGAACTCACATAGTTCAATGTCACTTAACGGGACACGTTGTCCCTTTTAAGGTCACGTGACGAGGACTGATCCATACAGTTTAACGTCGTGCAGTAAGGATGACAAGGTGAAAGATGTCTAGCAATGATTGGTGTAGGGGTTACACATGAGTGACCCTTTTAGGTTGACCTCATAGGGAATGTGGCCCGATGAGGATGGATTGGCTTGGTAGGGAATATGGACCCGTGAAGACGACCCCCATCCGGTATATGGCCCAATGAGGACAGATTGATGTCATAAGGAATATGACCCCATGAAGGTGACCCCACATCAAGGATATGACCCAATGAGGATGGATTGATGTCATATAGAACATGATCTCGTGAAGATGACCCCCCATTGGGGATACAATCCAATGAGGATGGATCGATGCCTCAAGGAATATGGCCCCGTGAAGATGACCCCCCATTAAGGATACAGTCCAATGGGGATGGATCGATGCCACAAGGAATATGGCCCCGTGAAGATGACCCCCCATTGAGGATATGTCCTAATGAGGATGGATTGAGATCTGGAAGGAATATGACCTTGCTTATGGAGGCATGATTTTATCGGGAACATGACCTGATAGAAAAAGGTCTATAGGGAATATGGTCTGGGTGGATGAGACGTCCAGACTCCCAGGAGTATGGCCAGGCGAGGAAGGGACGTGAATGATCTCAAGTGGAATATGGCCTCACAAGGACAAAAAGTTAATGGTGTTGGGTTTGAATCTCAGGGAGACATCCTACGTATACCATCAAGAAAGAAATCAAAGTCCACGTAGTTCGAGTGACATAGTTTAAGGTCTTATGACAGGACCGTACCATGTAGTTTAACGTCATGTGGTAAGGATGTATGTGGGGACATTTGAATATTGGACATGAGGGCTCAAGCTTCGGGGAGGTGTCCTACGCATCCTATGAAGGCAGGAGTCAGAGTCCACGCAGTTCTGACATTGAAGCCATCAGTGTTGTAAAAGAGTAAAGATAATAGAATTTTGAGTGGGGATTACGCATGCGAGGATTCCCTGAGATATTTCATTGAGAACATCGCCCTCTGAAATAGAAGATACAATGACTTACACTTAAAGAGGAAGGCCTAAATTGGAGGCATGCATATCATGCTAATTACATGATCATTGTAGGTCGCTAAGCCCATATGAGTCATGCTTGGTGTGAGAAACGAGAGATAACAGAAGATCAAACACATGACATGAGAACGTGAGATTAGATCTGTATGGGGCTTACACACCGAGGCTACCCTGAGGCCCTTCATTGGGTGTATAACCCTTTGAAGGGAAAGAAAGTGGAGTTGGGATTTACACCTAAGGAGGATGCCTGTAATGGGGGTATTTTTGTTATGCCAACAACATGATGTTGAAAATCTCCAAACCCACATGATTCACACTTGGTGTGAGAAACACACGACAATAAAGGATCAGATACACTGCATGAGGGTGCAAGATTGAGTTTGCATGGAGCTTACACAGAGAGGCTTCCTTGAGAGGAGTATTGTTATGAGTTCCATGGAGGATAGGGCTCCATGGGAAAAAAATTGAGCTTTCATAAGAAATGTGGAAATGTGAAAACTATATAGGGGAATTTGTTAATAATGCTGTGTAAATGTCATGATCTTTACGAGTAATATGGCCTTATATAAGTACCGATGAAAGTAAATTAGATATGGACTTTGGTTCTTATAGCATCTTACATATCTTATTTTTGGTAGGAATCAGAGTCCTCATAGTTCATGTGCCACATAGTTTGACGTCATGCAAAAAGGACGTTAACCATGCAATTTAACATCGTATGATGACGACGTTATATCTGAGGGTATTATGTCATTCGATATGGGTCTCAGGCCTTGAAAATGCGTCATACGTATCCTGTTTATAACCTGAATCAGAGTCTTTGTAGTTCATATAATCCTTGTCCACTAATAGGTAAGGTAGGATGATTGGACCTATAATGATTATGACACTATAGGTTAGGGAATATTTGATAAAACATCAAGGGATATGGCCTTATGGTCATAGAAGAGTTTGGGAAACCCTCTTTGGGATTTGGGTGATCATGTGACTGCCATGGGGTCACATGCTTCACATGAAGAAGGCAGGGCCATGCGCTTCACGTAGAGGAAGTGGGGTCATGCGATCACATGACTGAAAGGGAGTCGTGCGATCGTACAAAGGAAAAGGGAGGTTGTGTGAGCTTGTAAAAGGATTAGGGTCATGTGGCATGATCTCTTGACTATGGGTCCATCTCACGATCACATGACCGGGGAATCATTATGCAATCGTGTGACCAATGGGTCATTAAACGATTAACTCTTGCACCAGTGGTCTCGTGACTAGGTCTTGTGTGAATGGTTTATGTGGTTATCAAAACCATCCTTCAAAATCACCTATCAGTTTTTTCTAATGAGAGTTCTACAAAATCTCAAGACTCCTTAACTCTAGAAATCCCGCCCTCTCTGAGTATCTAATTCCTTCTATCCTTTTCTTTTCTTTTGAGTCATTTGGGGGTTTTTATAGACATCGACCCTCCCTACATCTGTGACACTTCACATAGTGGGAAATCCACATCCGTGAGTTAAGTCGGCATAGGATTATCCGCGTAAGTCGATGTAAACCCATGCACCGTGCATGACCAAGTCACGTGTCGCTGATGGTGCCCCCCTAGTGCATCGCGTAAAGAACAAAAATTGTGATATAGTATCATCATGAAAAGCCTCACCCTAGATCCAGTTGCGTAAATCAGTTGTCATAGGGAGATCACATAATTTTGGGGGTGTCATGTAAAGAATATCATACACATGAATCACTAGCCTCAAATAGCTTTAGTTGTGTGACTCATTTGGGGTTTGACAATCGCGACAACCACATGAAGGCCACATTACAAATAACCCCATTTCTCTTTTCATTGAGGTTCCACATGAATGGATTGGGGTCACACAATTGAGTGTCCCTTTGAGGGTTATGTGATCACATAACCCGATCGCATGCCCCTTTAAGTGGTCATGCGATTTGGGCATAAAACATGACTTCTTTTCTAAATTCCTATGTATCAAGTGACACTTGTATTTCAAGTATTTTCCCAACTTCAATTTTTCCAACATTTTTTTGGAGGGTGTCAACAAATGCCCCCCTTAGAAACAAAGTCTGGAAGGATAAGGGAGGACTCAGTTCTGAGGAAGCAAATTCCCACCTGAGTCTTTTGAGATTCTATTCATCTTTTGGTCTTCTGAGTGACTCTTATTATTCTAAAACCATTTGTATTTTGATATTTTGGGTGACCTTTGGTATTATGTGAAACGTTCTATAAATATGAGGGTGAGGGGTAGGCCATTTCACTTGATTCTCAAACTTACAGAGCTCTCATATTTCTTGTGTTGTCGTGCAAACACTTCTCAACCCCCCTTCGCGTGACTGATCTGTTTAATCATGTTTTGTGATCTCCATTGCATAACTGAGCCACATAAACAAAATAAATAATTAATAAACTGTAAGTCACTTGGGTCATGCATCATGTTTCCTTAGCATACTCATGCGATTCATGTAATAACTTAAGCGTTATGCGATCACCTAGCTTTTCTAGGGTTATGCGATCCACATGAATCAATATGGGTTACGTGCTTTGCATGATGATTCCCAAGTCATGCGCTTATTTTTATTTAAGATATTTTCAAATCCAAACTCTTCCAATTCATACTTAAGTTGAATTTCCTTTTCCTCCTAATAAAGATGTCTCCAAGGAAGGATACTGAGGCTGCAGTAGCTCACCAAAACATCATGGACAACAGTGTTGATGCTGACTAGTGAATAGTTGTTCAGTATACTTAGGAGCATCTCGTGAGCTTTATGGGGACTAATCTACTAGTATAATTGCTATCTGATTGGTTTCCCTTTTATAGGTTTGGTCTCTATAATGATGCCTCAATTGCACTACCTTGCGAAAGGATTATGACACCTTCTTGGATCCTCAAGACCCACAACATGTTTAGGGTGAACCTCTCATACATGGGTCATTTTGTCTCCAATGATGATCACTCCGATGAATATATTTTGAAGCCTCTACTGATGGAATTAAGATAAAATGTTACATTTTTGGAAACATATTTAAATATGTACAAAATTATAATTTATGAAAAAGTAAATTTTATTTTCATATATGGAGACAATATATTATTTTTTAAAATTATTATTTTAAAATTTCCTTAAAAATATTTTATGAATCTTAAAAAAAGTTCATCATCTTTAAATTTTTTGCAAACATACTTTTTTATTGAAACTTATTTCGTATCAGGAATATCAAAATTATCTTAAAAATTTTCATTAACCACATATTTTTAAAAGAAAATATTCGTAGTATGTATGTTCCATAGACAAAAACATGGACCAACACTTGATTGTGGGAGGCTTAGTATGGTTACACAATCTTTCATGTAAGGTTCATATTTTTTGTTTCTCAAACAAAATGTGACCCAACGCTTGATTATGGGAGGTTTAATATGGTTTCACAATCTTTAACATCAGGTTCACCATTTTTTTGACCCATAATGGAGCAGTCCGATGTTCGGGCCAGTGTCTCCTATCTCAGATAGTTTCTAACGAGGTTTACTCATGGAACTGAAAACACCCAACAATTCCCACATCTATATCGAGATATGGGTCTACTTTCCAAAGGTAGTTGGTCATTGGGGTTCCTTACCAATGACTCTTTGGAACTCACATTACTCGAGAGGATGAGAGAATAGACTCATCAAACCCTATTAAGAGGAATTATTTCACTACTAGAAATTCGGGCTATAACCACGGTTTAAAACCGTGGCTATAGGTCCTCAAACCGTGGCTATAGTTAATAGCCACGGTTTGAGGAACCGTGGATAAGTTTGGCATGGATATAGTCCTATACCTATAGCCATAGTTTGGAACCATGGCTATAGGCCTAAAGCCATGGTTCAAACCGTGGCTATAGGTATACAACCATGGTTCAAACCCTGGTAATATCACTATAGCCACGGTTTAGAACCGTGGCTATACTAGAGGATGGACACACTTTATTACCATGGTTTCTAACCATGGAATTAGACCTAAATCCATGGTTAAAAACCATGGAAATAGACCTATAGCCACGGTTATAAACCGTGGCTATAGGGTCTTAAAATCCATAAAAAATATCCCCCCTGCAGCCCCCCACTCCCCTTACAGTAGCCCACCCCCCTGCACAGCCCCCCACTCTCCTTGTAGTAGCCAACACCCCATGCAGCCCCCTCCCCCTTTCAAAGCCCCCCTAGACAACCCCCTTCCTAGACAACTCCCCCCCAAAAAATAGCCCCCACCCTCTCCCCTACACAACCCCCCCCCCCCTACAGCCCCCCTTCCCCTGTAAAGCTCCCCTCCTGGACAACCACCCCTGCAGACCCTTCCCTCCTGGACCCCCTCCCTCCTCGACACTGGACACCCCCACCCTACATAAAACCCCCTCCCCCTCCCCTAGACAACCCCTCCCCCCTGGACAGCCCCCCCGCAAAGCCCCCTCCTAGACAACCCCCCTGTAGACCCCTCCCTCCCTCCTGGACACCCCCTCCCTCCTTGGACACTGGAAACCCCCACCCTACATAAAATCCTCCTCCCCCTCCTCTGGAAAACTCCCTCCCCCCTACAAAGCCCCCTGGACAACCCCCCTGCAAATCCCCCCTCCTGGAAAACCCCCTCCTGCATAACCCCCTCCTACATAAAACCCCCTCCCCTGGACAACCCCCTCCCCCCTGGACACCCTCCTCTGCAAATCCCCTCTCCCCCTCTTGCAGATTCGTCCCTGTTGGACACCGGACACCCCCACCCTACATAACCCCCCTCCCCTGGACAACCCCCTCCCCCCCGCAAAGCCCCCCACAAATCCCCCCTGGACATCCCCCCCTACAAAGCCCCCCTCCTAGACAACCCCCCCTCCTGGACACCCCCCTCTAGACCCCCCTCCTGGACATCCCCCCTTCAAAGCCCCCCTCCTGGACAACCCCCCCTCCTGGACACCCCCTCCCCCCTGCAGACCTCCCCTCCTGGACACCCCCTCCCTTCTAGACACTGGAAACCCCCACCCTAAATAACCCCCCTCCAGGACACTAGACACCCCCACCCTACATAACCCCCCTCCTGCAGACCCCTCCCTCCTGGACACCCCTCCCCCTGCATACCCCTCCCTCTTGGACACTGGACACCCCACCCTACATAACCCCCCTCCCGGACACTGGACATCCCCACCCTACATAACCCCCCTCCTACAGACCCCTCCCTCCGGGACACCCCCTCCCCCATGCAGACCCCTCCCTCCTGGACACTGGACACACCCAACCTCCCTCCTGGACACCCCACCCCCCTCCCCACTTGCACCCTCCCACCCCTTCCCCACTGCACACTCTCCTCCCCCCCTCACCCTACCCCCTCCCTCCTGGACCCCCCTGCAACAGCCTATAAATTCCAGAAAAAAAATAGGTAGCCTGCATATTCAAATCCTCCCCAGTCAAAAAAAAAACAAAGTTCCTGCAAAAATGAGAGGAAGTGTCAGGGTGGAACACCCAACTCACCCCCTTCCCCCAACACACCCCCCTGCCCCCTGCCCCCCCACCTGCACACCCCCTCCCCCTGCCCCCATCACACCCCTCCCCTGCCCCCTGCACACCCCCCTTCCCTCCCCCTAGCCCTGCCCCTCCCTCCTGAACCCCCCTACAACAACCTATGAATTCCAGAAAAAAAAAAACAGGTAGCCTTCATATTCAAATCCTCTCCAACAAAAAAAAAAAACAAAGTTTCTGCAGAAATGAGAGGAAGTCTCAGGGTGGAACACCCAACTCATCCCCCTTCCCCTAGCACACCCCCTGCCCCGTACCCCCCCTGCACACCCCTCCCCCTGCCCCCAGCACACCCCCCTACCCCCACCTACACACCACCCTCCCCCTACCCCCCACCTGCACATCTCCCCTACCCACCCCACATACCCCCTGAAGAAGTTCAGCATGAAGAAAAAATTATTGAGACAACTGCTCTTATTCCTGAAAAAAGGCCAATTGTGACTATGCTAAGTGTTTAAAATACATAAGGAAGAGCTAAACTGGAGGTCGAGCATCAGTCAATGGATCCAATTATCCTTGGATCACTTTCTGATGGAGATTGAACTGATGATGTGGTTATGGAAACTGTTGAACATTCTCATACACCACCTATACCATCACCACCTCCTATTGTGCATGAGGAATCACCCTCTATTAGTAAGATCTCATAAAGTTATAAAATGTAATATTTTTTCCTTTGATATTCTAAATGAGTTTGATAAAATTTGAGGAGATTATAATGATATGAAATAGGAGTTAAAATATACTAATGATGAGATTAGAGAAATTAAGAAGTCCTCTATTCCCAAGGTTGATTTTGACAAGTTGGTTGGGTTAATGACTACCCAAACAAAGTTGATTAGGAGTCTCCAATCATTCCCTCCCATTCAAAAAGTTGTTTCTGAAGTAAGTTTCAAAGAGCTTAAGGATGTGAATGGTCTAGTTAGATATTTGAAGGATGTCTATACTACCAAGTCTAAGTTCAATGATCTTGGTGTTATGGTTGTATCTTAAAGGTACATGTTCCAAAATCTTTCAATGGTGCCATTAGAAATGTCTCAAGATGTTCTTGATGAGGTTAAGTCTTTAAAGACCGAAATGAAGGGAATCCTACACACTTTATAAAGTGTTGTATCAAGCTAGTTTGAGTTCATTAAAAGGTTTCAACCCTATATAACTTCCACCTTAGAACCTTCAGTTGTTCCAGTTTTTTAGAGTGGAGTTGATCAATTTCTCTCAAAATTGAATTATATATCCTTACAGATTTAGTCCCTATAGTGTGATATTTTCACACCATTCCTTATGAAAGATTTCAATAGGAATATTATGGGTGAGTTCCATGATACGAGAGAAGATATTAAGAATCTTGGTATTAGAACTAATAGATCCATAAAATTAAGTAGTGGTCTTTTATGATGAATTTGATGGGAGGTCGAATGAGATCATGAATGTCTCTATGGATGATCAATGTATGGTTTTTAGATCTCTTGTCCTAGTATCTAGAAACTACCAGTATTTTTTAACCTCTTTGAATAAGGTCTATAAATAAGTTCAAGGGCTATATTCATATTCTTCCTTGATAAAGCTAGTGGTTATTAGAAAACCATTTTTTAAAACAATAAAGCAATTATGGAAACAATTTTTTAAAACAATCAGGAAATTATAGAATTCAAATTAAAGGTTTAGGCAGAGGAAACCTACCTCAACCTCAAGGCACGTTGCTTTTGACAACGACAACTCAAATCTTCCTTTTTTCTACTTGCACGCATATGGAACTTCACATATATATAAGGAAACCTTGCCCCTATGTACATATTTTCATGGCCAAATATGCACAAGGGGGTCCTTAGATATATGTTTATACTTGAATATACCCCTTTACACTTACACATGTATGATTTTTTCATATCTATATATAAGTACACCTAGCCCCAATATATATATACATACTTCCATGAGTGAATATATATAAAGGGGGAACTTATATATGTATATGCCTACCTATGCATACACATGTAAACCTTCGTCAACGGTGAGTCGAATCCACCTCAACGAAATCCAAAATGCACTGAAAAAATATAAGGAGATCATGAATGTCTCTAAGGATGATCAATGTATGGTTTTTAGATCTCTTGTCCTAGTATCTAGAAACTACTAGCATTTTTTAACCTCTTTGAACAAGGTCTATAAATAAGTTCTAGGGCTATATTCATATTCTTCCTTGAAAAAGCTAGTGGTTATTAGAAAAATATTTTTTAAAACAATAAAGCAATTATGGAAACAAGTTTTTAAAACAATCAGGCAATTATAGAATTCAAATTAAAGGTTTAGGCAGAGGAAAACTACCTCAACCTCAAGGCGCATTGTTTTTCACGACGACAACTCAAATCTTCCTTTTTTTCCACTTGCACGCATATGAAACTTCACATATATATAAGGAAAACTATCCCCTATGTACATATTTTCATGGCCAAATATGCACAAGGGGGTCCTTAGATATATATTTATACTTTCATATACCCCTACACTTACACATGTATGCATTTTTCATATCTACATATAAGCAAACCTAGACCCAATATATATATTCATACTGCCATGAGTGAATATATATAAAGGGGTAACTTATATATGTATATTCCTACCTATGCATGCACATGTAATCCTTCATCAACGGTGAGTCAAATCCACCTCAAAGAAATCCAAAACGCCCTGCAAAAATATAAGGAACCCAAAAATCACAAATTCCCTAATTAAAATTGTGCCAAATAATAAAAACAGAATAAAACTTACCCAAATACGATGTTGAACTCACTATCATCGATGGTGGTGGATAGAATCAGCCTCATCATAAGAAACTAACTATTAGAAAATAATGGAAAAAACGAGATATAATGTATTCTTATATATATGTGATCAGTGTGTCAACTGTACATGATAAATGATACATGAACCCATAACCAATAATTAAAAAATAATATTGATATTGATATGTACATACCAATAATAAATAATATGATCATTAATAAACCTCTTTGTTTTTTCAAACATCACCTTCAATTGCCTATTCAAAAATAAAAAATCACCAAAATATGGGAATAAAGTAAACTTCCATCAGCACTTAAATGTGAGAAATAGGGATTAGACATTGTTCTTAACCTAGAAAATCCATTCCTTGAATGTATAAAATACCTAAAACCTTTCATGCCTATATCATTCTTGATTTTCTAGATTGAAACCTCATTTTTAGCATGTTCTTCTTTTGGAATTCACCTTTATTTTTAGTTTATATAGGTTAATAAATTTTATAAAGTAGACAATTTTCCTTCTTTTATTCTTACTCAATCCCCCCTGCACCACCACTCCCCCCAACTCCCCCTGTACTAGCCTCCCCCACAAACCAGTCCCCTCCTCCACAGCCATCCCCTAACCCCCCCTCAGCCCCCCTACACCCCCTCAGCCCTTGGCCTGCACCAACCCCCCTAACCCCCCTGCACCACCACTCCCAACCACATCCCCCTGTACCAGCCTCCCCCCAAACCAGTCCCCTCCCCCACAACCATCCCCTAACCCCCCTCAGCCCCCTACATACCCCCTCAATCCTAGCCTGCACCAACCCCCCAACCCCCTAGCCCGCACCAGCCCCCAAACCCCTACACCAGCCCCCCTGCACCCCACCTCCCCTTGTATTAGCCTATCCCCCAAACCAGTCTCCCCCATAACCATACCCTTACCCCCTCCCCCCGACACCCCCTCATCCCCCTAGCCTGCACCATCCCCCCACCCCTTAGCCTGCACCAGCCCCCAAACCCTTGCACCAGCCCCCCTAACCCCCCTACACCGCCCCCACCCCTATATTAACCTCCCCCCAAACCAGTCTCCTCCCTCCAAAACCAGTCCCCCCTCCCCTAACCCCTTCCCCCATACACCACCCCACCCCAGCCTGCACCAGCCCCCAACCCCCTAGCCTGCACCATCCCCCAAACCCCCACCCCTGCACCAAAACCCCCGCACCACCCCCACCCCTTCCCTATACTAGCCTCCCCCCCTAAAACAACCCCCTCAACCCTCCCCCCTACACCACCCCCAACCCCCCAACCCCCTAGTCTGCACCAGCCCCCCAATTCCATCTACTCATATTATGCTATAAATATAAATGTGAGCTAACTTGTTCTTCTTCCTAGTGGTATATGTTGTAATGTATTTGGGGATTACCTACTCAGTTTTATACTCACCCTTTAATTGGGAACTTTGTTTCCTTTGCAGATGTTGTGTACTGAGATATATGTAAAGGCATGGTGTCGTACTTCTCTAGTGATGCATCATAATGTTGTAGGGTTGGAACTTGGAGTTGGATCTTAGTTCTGGTTTGGGGTGATGCCTATGTTGATGCCATATCAATTTCATTGAGTTCTTTCTTTTTTCATGTCTGTGTAGTATCTTTTATTTTATTCCATCCGCTACTCTGATATTACATCTAGTTTGGGTTGTATTGTATTTCATTAAATGCATCATATAGAACTGGTTGTCTTTATTTCGTATTTAGTAGGTTATTCTAATCTCTAGGAAAATCATCCCCCAATGATCTAGTATTCCCATGGAATATATTTATATACTTTGATGTTCTGGGGATTCCACCTAAGGTTAATAACACCTCTTCCCATTCCCAATCCAATAGGTAAGGGGAAGGATGTTACACCGGTGGGAGGGAACTTTATTACACATATGGCAGATAACCTCATCATCTTTGAGGATGAAATCCACTATCATCCTTGTTCCAATTATATTTGATTTACTTTAATCTTCTACTTATGTTGGGCTTATTTATATTGATCGAGAAATAGTATGAGTGGGCACCCGAGTACATAGTTATTGAGAGTGAGGATCTATCTCCAGAAACTTCAGGATATAGGATCACCCAAAAAGAGACTAAAAAGGGGGTATCTATTTCCCAGGACTAACCATATTCATGCACCCTCACTTTGGAGGTGTGGTTTCCCTACTTGTATTCCTCTATCCAGTTCCATATCAATCAACCGCATATTCTATTATAGGACTGTGGGTTATTGTTCACCGAGCCACTAGTCCACCCATTTTATCTCCCTAAGACCTCCCTAGCCTTGTAGCCTTCCTATTCCATTGAATTATCAACCCCTATCCCTATTCTGACTGAAATAAGTGGCCCGACAAGCCGACACTGTTGATATCAGCAGCCTGACTGCCCAAAATGAGTATTTACTGGCTTACCAAAGCAGGGGAAGGGACATGCCACCAAAAAAGGTGAAGAGAACTGATTTTTTAACCATAATACCCAAACTAGAACACATTTTTAGATTATAAAGGTACTTAATGAGTAGACCTCAACATAAACTCTGACACAGACCAAGACTACAATGTAGAGTTCCCTAGTAGTATATGAGCAGGCTGCACCCATTACCCCAGATTAAACTCCTCTTATTTTAGACCAACCAATTATATATGGGTATCCATTTTCCACCTTGGTTTCAAATTATCCATAATAGGCAACTATTTAGTTTATTGATAATACCAACCATCTTAAGTATCTCTCTCCCAATGAGAAGGACACTCATATGGAAGACACCAGGATGTGTATGTGAACTGAGAGTCTTAGGATCTTCCTACTCCCCAATTTTTATCTATTTTGAACTTAACTTGTGTTGGATATGTATTTCTTTACACTTTTGTTTATTTTTTGTCTCTTTTATATGACTTTAATGAACATATAGGCTAATTTTTTAAGCACCTCTTCTTTGTATGCATCACTGTTTATCTTTTTTGGCCTCACCACTTTAAAGTAAAGGAATTTTATGATTATGGAATCGCATCCCCTTGCTCATAACTAAAAAGAGGTTTACAACCACACCATATTCATTTTTTATTCACCACAATCCCTACATATCCAAGGAATCCATACATGGAAATATGAACATTGTGGAGTGAGCATCTCAGAACAATGAAACCAAATTAAGTGAAACCTAATGAACACCCAAAGGGTCATACCAATTGGAAGCTAACTCAAGGATATAAGGATATAAAATCACTCACTAATCCCCAAAACTGACCAATACCTGAAAACATAATTGTTCCTCACTAGAACGGTTCACAAACTTTACCTTAAATCATCTAAAAATGGTCAACAATTTACTCTCCGCTATGAAAATTAGTAAGATCCATGAATAAGGAAATGACTACCCTTGAAGATAAACACTCCCCTTTAACCCGATACCTTTCAAGGAGGCATGTTTTAATCAAATAAAAAAATATACCACACTTTGTAATGTTTCTAAAATAACATCAAATGGTCCCAACCTTTAGGATGGGAAAAAACCCATAAAGCACAAGAAAACAAGGAAACCCATATTCCAAAAATCACATTTATTTAAAAAACACTACATTCCCAAATAAAAAAATCCATTTTATGATAAATCTAATGTTTTTAGAAGCAAAAAACCATTTGAAAAAAATTTCATTTCTTTTAAAATTCAACTTTTAGTTGGGAGTTCCAAAATTTTTTATCCCAATTTGAAAAACAACTAATTCCCTTACAAAATAAGGAATCAACTCAAATTCTCAAATACCATTCTCCAAACCATTTTCCAAAAAATTCAACCACAATTAATTTTTTTTAAATATTAACCGCATCATCATCATCCAATGAAAAAAAAAAATATTTTTTGGAACACAACCCAAGGGATCTAAAATTATCATACAATTATATAGCCAATGATTTTTAAAACTGAAACATTTTCCAGATTCCATAACCAAATCAACCAATATAAAAAAAGAAATAAAAACTGGGAAAAGAAATTCCATTTTATAAAAAACAAAAATGGAGTAACCCCCAAACCAAAAATCTTTCATGAAATTCAAAACCATTTTGTAGAAAAGCTTAAATTATTTATTTCAAACCGAAATAAATTTGAATAAAAAACTCACATTTTACTAAAAATGGTTATAATAATCACACAAAAATGTAGGAACAAAAAAAATCCATGTAAAAACCAATTTACATCGTCAACATAAAATAAGACCCACCTTGACTGAACTGCTTGTGCATTAAATTTCTAAAGGGTAGTCTAAAAATCTAGTGAAATGGGATAAAAAACCATGCTTTACTGATCTATGTAGTTAGATAGGTTATGGACCATTTATCTAACATTCCCTATAACGTCATTAAGGTTGAGTGTTTGTTCACTGCCCTGTTTATTCGACCACGTAAACTAACATAATTCCATCGAATTTTTTTTTCCCATCACAAAATTTAATCTGAGCCCTAAGGTAACTCACACAATAAAAATGAGGATTTTCACATCATAAAAAAAGCAAGTGAAATTCCAAATTCATAACTCAAACCCCACTAACCATGGAAACTCATGTGTCATTATGAAGGGTGGTGACTATGAACCCACTCATGACCAACCACCGAAGTCCTGATGAAAATCCCTACTAAATCATACCCAATTTCCCCAAATAACAAGAGATGGATTGGAGAACCAAGGTACCTATACTGAATCCTAGGATCTAATTCCATTTACAATGAACTTTCATGGAGATACCATTTTAATAAACACATAACCTTACCCACCACTAGCCCAAAGGGGGTTCCTGATATCCCCAAGATAGAAACTAGTACATGGGTATTGAGAAAACCTTTTTGGGAATGATTTCTCCCATGAATATTAATGTAAAAATAAACAATGGAAAAAAGAATTAAAAATCCTTACAAACATAGTATAAGAAAATATCCATAAAAGGATATAGATTCAACTGAAATAAAACAATGAAGAAGATGATACATAAATATAATAGGATAAAAAGTACCGATACAACAATCCATAGTGAAAATAGACAAAGAAAAAGAACCAAAAGAGCTTCGATAACACAACCTGTGAAATCTGACCACTCATCACTTCCCACTCATCTATTCATAAAAAACCCAAACCAATGAACTGAAATAGACAACCAATTTCACTCAAAATTTCTAGAAATGCTAAAAAATCCATAAGTAAACATACCTCAAGTGAAATGATGAACGCTAGAAGAGGGGATCTCAATTGCGAAGAGGGGCAGTTTGATCATGCGGAGGATGGGGAGCTCAATCGCGAAGAGGGGAAGCATTGACCGACACACCGAAAGTAGGAGGAATGCCTGAAGAAGGGTGTAGATGAGGGAAGGAATGTGTGAGGGATGGAGGAACCAAGAATGGATAAGCCGATGAGGGATGGAGGAACCACAAAGGAGAAGACGACGAGGATCTGACGAGGGAGAATCAATCGGGTGAATATCTATTGAAAATAAGGGTTTTGGGAGAGAAAATCTCGAGCACGAGGGTGGGATAGGAAACCCGAGCATGAGGGTGAGAGTGGAAATCGTGAGTGCGAGGGTGGGAGAGGCGAGAGTAAACCCGAGCGTAAGGGTGGGAGAGAAAAATTAGAGGGAGCTGTTGCCATGGGGGAGAATCTCTCCGTGGATTTATCTTGCCTATTGCCACAGACAAATTAAACTATGTCTATTGATGTGTGGATATATGTCGTTTTTCTAGTAGTGTTTCTACTCTGATACTCTCTTATAGATTTAATATATGTTCATGAATCTTTCTTAGATCCTGATATGAGACTGGTTACCCTAACATTTAATAATCGGTTGACTGTGAGCATCCATATACATCAGAGTTATTCCATTTATGTGAATATTTATATGTATCATAGGTTCTTCATTGATGATAACTATTATGAATATAATAGGTCATCCAACTTGTTTCCCATTATTACTTAGTGATGTTGGTTTAGGAGTTTCTATGCTTTAATGTTGCATAACTGGTTGCTCTATAGTTTATTTCTGTTTAAGAAAGAGATGGATGTTTATGGTGTCAGGATCAATCCCAAGAAGGGGATTCCTATGTTTCCTTATGAATGGAATTAGAATCCATGTAGTTTTGTGTCACTTATCAGGACACGTCGTACCTTTTAAGGTCATGTGAGGAGGATTGATCTCTGCAGTTTAACATCGCGCGGTAAGTATGACTAGGTGAATGATGCCTAAAAATGATTGGTGTGGGGAATACACATGAGTGGTACTTTCTGGTTGACCTCATAGAAAATGTGGCCCGATGAGGATAATAACATTCTGACATGGGATCCACTATACCGGTGCCCCAAATTGGTTTGCCACATGACCTCAAGCGTGGCTCCTCATATGTCAGAGGATTCCGACTAGCAGCGGAGGTCTAAGATGGTACTATGAGGAGGATATACCTCTATATTAGAGTGAAAAACCATAAAAAAATAACCAAACATAATACACATCAGAGTAAGTAGAAATAATGAATAAATGAAATAGAATCATGCTGTGACAAAATTAAATGCAGTGGAGGACCGAACAACCATGTCATACATACAACACTGGTTTCCACTAGGCTGATCCCATATGTAAATAAAAAGATAGATAATAAATACATCATGTTTTACTACCAACTCAGAGCCCTATACCCAGTTTCGAGTACAATGATACCATCTAATCTATCTTGCCCGATCATGAGAAACTCAACACATGACTCATCCCAAACTTGTGCCTACAATAACATGCAATAGATACTCGGGTACCCATGTGCAATGGTGTCTCAATAAGGGTGTGAGAAAAACTTAGTAGTCCACCACCAACAGTGTCTAAAGAAAACACCATTCAGTGTAATAACATATGTATATTAGTAACAGAATAACTAAATAATACTGGAAAGGAAGGAAAAAATCTCAAGGAAAGAAACAGTTTATCAAGCAACCCATTGGCCCTCGGGTTCTAAGATGACACCAGAGCCAACCAAACCTAGATCTTCCAGAGCCGGTCATCTAAAAAATAACAAAGGGAGATACTTACTAGGTATAATAATAAGGGATTTTCATTTATCATTTACTATGGGAGGCATCAAACATTAGTATCAATAATTCTTAGAACCTTAGTCTAGCACCTAAACCATATACAAAACCATAATAACTAGTATGAATCATAATTTTCAACAACTAACCCATGTATGTGGAATTTCATGTCTAAATTTATCAACCTTGGATGTAGAGAATCATATCAGAAATCCGCAACCAAGCACATGGAACTTAATTTCCATTATCACAACCTTATATGGGGAGCATCATGTCTGACATCCAAAACCATATATGTGGAACCGTTGTGTCCACTATCTCAACCTAGGATGTGGAGTGTCATGTCTAACATCAGATGTTATCCCAACACTTATAAAAAACTAAGCTTCAATATTTGACCTTACAAAACATTCAAAGTTCACAAGAAACCCTTTTTAAACCCTTTATCATTTACCTAGGTCCCAATGAGCCTTTAACATTGAAACATGGATCAGACTTCTGAGCCCTTTTTAGATGAAAAAACATAATTCCAATGCCCTTTATGAAAATGATAGATCTTACACATCCATTTAAAACATTTTAAAACCACCCTTAATACACAATATTCCTCTTTAACAACTAAAACAAGGCCAATACCTTTATTCCAATTAAAGCCTGTAAAAGAATCATTAAAAATTTTCAGCAAAGGGGAATCCTCAAACCCATTTCAAATAAATATTTGGAATTAATTAAAAAACCCCTTTTTAAATCACATGTATTTCAACACCTCACTTAAAAAAAACCACTTCAAAACATATATTTGACCCATTTAAACACAAAACCGAGTCAAAACCCATCATACACGGTTAAAACCATTTCAATACCTCATAGGAATTTAAAAAGGAATTAACACATAAAAACATTTCAATTCATTCTTTTTGAAGTTCCCAAATGGATCAAGATCACTGGGGGGGAGGGGGTGAATTAGTGATCAATTATTCTTTTATGAGAATTTTTATTAACTTCTTATCAAGAAAACATTCTTAACCGATGAAAACTTGTTAGATTGACAATCCAATCAATTATAAATCTCAACCAAAAATTTTATATGAAAAAAATATAAAGAGAAAGTATAACATGGTATTTACATGGTTTTGTAAAAATACATACTTCTTTCCATGTTGGTTATTCCCCCCAACATGGATTCCTTTACTAACTTCCTTCCGGAATACAAAGGCACAAGCAACAAAAAGTTCTTGTAAGAACCTGGTTTTTTAATTCAGCTATGGATCCTTTTAAATTTAGTATAATTCTTTATTTTAGACCTAATATAAATTCATAATGAGTTCAAAAGTTTCTATGGGGTGTATGAGGTTGGTTTGGAGTTCGTGATATAGCTTTTTGGGATAAATATACTGGATTCATGGTTAGTAGAAACCGCGTGGGGGCAGATCACACAGTTTCTTCTAACCATTTGGTGCTAGAAAATGGGGTGGTGTAGGGCACACAGTTTTCCCTAACCATGCACCAAGGTCCATACAACTGTGAAAAAACTACAGACATGATTGTAGAGGTGTTTTGAATAGTTGACACATAGTTTCCCTAACCATGCGGCCTAACTGTGCGAAATTCCCTTCCCTATAGTAGATGGCGCATGGTTGGTGCACAGTTTGGCCAACAGTGCGGTCAAACCATGCGATGCCTATTTTTGGGTGATTTTACCAAAATTCACTTAAATGAATGTTTCAAACACACCTCTCTTCCCAATTATTTCTCCAATGGACAACAGTGGATCGCTCCTTTTGTTGATCTCCCATTTTGGCTAACCTAGGAATTGAAGGAACTCCTCTATCCGAAGTCCGACCGAGCTTCTGTTTGTCTCGTTGGATCCGTGATGGTAAGATCTTAATTCCTTTTTAGCTATTTTTCATTCTTATTTCTATCTATGACTTTATTAAAATGTAGTATCATATTCCCCATTTTAGGGTGTTGATTATTTCTTTAGTTCTCTTCCAATCCAGGCCAAACTAGAGGCTGATACTAAATAAGGAGATTCATATGAGTATGAAATAAGTGGGATTTAACTCATCCCATAATTGGAACCACATTAATATGTCTTTATTATAGACGTTAGAACCATATTTTAAGACTCACTAAATATTCTACCCATAATTGGAGGTTGTGACATCAACAACAATCACCCATGTAGGGTTTTTCCATAATTGGGATTTTAGTGGTTTGACATGTTCGTTTTCTCCACCATTCAGGTGTGTGGCTTGAGCTTGTTAATGGTAATCCAATTTAATTAGATGAATTGAGTTAATAAATGTCTAGTACCATGTTTTATTCCCACTTTACCCTTTTAAGGCATCAAACTTAAATGGTTAAACAGGAAAGTATATTATATATATGACTTGACCTAATTAAATGTAATTTAAGAACTCATTTTCATGTCTATAACACACCTTTACATGTTTATGGAAGGCAGGGGAGTGAACCTAATGAATTTAATATGACTTATATGAATAAATAAATGGTTGCATGTCCTTGAGATTCCTTTTCACTCATATGAAAGGCATGGAATGAATCCTTGACTTACTAAAATGGAATGATTATTACATGTCGTTAATTAATTAATGAATTGATTATAAGATGCCTATTGCATATGGACCTTGGAATTATTATAGGAGTGGTTAGACTTGAGCTCACCTAGGATTCCTGAGGGAATTCCTTGAGCACCAGTGGATGCCATTACGATTCAAGGATTCTGGTTTCCAAGGGTGAGACCCACCTTTGAATTCATTCCTTTTCTATCAGCGGATGCCCAGTTTGACACCGTAGGATCCCTCCTCCAATTTTATTACATGATGTCTTGGATACACTCCTTGGATCCAATTTCACTTCTATATACTTGAGTCACCTAAGATACTCCCTTGGGCCTAGTCACTGCTTATCCCATTTTTCATTAGATGTTTTCCTTGGAATCAGTTATAATTACACTATCATGGAATGCCTTGAATGAAACTCCTTGTATTACACTCTTACCCATACATCCTGGTTGTAGTTTGTTACTTGAGTTGGCTCGGCCCTTGAGTTTAAGGTTACCTTGGTTATTAACTCGGAACCTCTTCAATATTTTCATCATCAAGGATGCCTTGTTATATCTTGGATTGTTTATTATTATTATTATTATCATGTTAGGATATCAGTGCTGGTTAGACCTCACATGACTTAATATATATATAAACTAAAACATAATTAATTAATGAGTGGTTACATGATTAGATGCCAACCGAGGGTTGAAGCAGATACTTGGGTATTTACGTTACTGTACTTCTTTACTTTTATATATTCATGCTTGCACACTATTTTAGTTTATATTACACTAAATGGTTGTTATAGAAACTGTTGGTGGTGGCCTACTGAGATTTATCTCACACTCTATCTGGGCCTCCATTGGTACCTGGGAAGATTACATGTATGTAGGTGTTGATAAAGGAAAGCATCTCACTTTGGACACTCGATTGCTTGCTTGCATTAGGATGGAGATGGGTAGTAGATGACCGAGATGAAGCTCAAGATTCTTGGATAGTTTTTGGATTACTTTTACTACTTTTTATAGCATGTTATTCCTGATACCTTGTACCCATGTTTTCTAGTTTTATAAAGACGTGAAACGTATCCTTAACTTTTGTGTATGATTATCAGTTTCTTCAGTTGTTTATTATTCCTATCTAATTCTGTTGTTCCATTTGTTTCCTTATATTTATTCTACTATTTACCTAATATCTTATTTATCTTTTGTGCTACACTCTGATAATGAGGGAATAGTCTCCCCATAAACACAACCTAGGCCCTTGCTACTGGTCTACAACCTCTAGAATTCAGGGAGATGCTCTTGAGGCCTAGTGACCCACTAGTCTTGGGGCACCTTTGAGTGGAATCCGGTCCGAGATGTCACAAAGTGGTATTAGAGATTTATTTTCTTGATTAACTATTTTGAGACAATAAACCAGAGATTAAAAATGCTTGGAACTTGGTTATAAGTAGTTCTTGGGCGTAGCTAACCCATGTGTTGGGTAAATACCGAGTGGCCTAAATTATAATTGTTGTTTCTTTTTCTTATTATAGTTGATATCATTTGACCATTGGGTGACACACATGTTGTGTGGCGGTTGTGGTTATTATTTTGATTGAGAAATTTATTTCATCCTTTGTCCGATGAAATGAGGGAAAGGAGAATTTTACATGAATCATCCTAGGAACCTAGAATTCACATGCCATGCATATTTCCATGCCATATAGGTGCATTTCACTTCTTGAATTTACTTGATATGCTTGTGATTGTTGAGTGATCCTTGTTTATATATTATGCTTGTGCTTCTATTTGGTTGTGATTGAGTGATTGCCTATTTCAATTTATGAGGTGTATGAGACCTCATGTGTTAGAATGAATAGTTTACCAAGTTAATCCATCGTATATAACCTATTACATTATGAGAACAAATGTAGAATGGGTTAATTAGAAATTAAATGTGCATCAATTTTAGTGATAAGGTTTATATGCCCCGATTTATTGGGAATGGTGATCTATTTTAAATGAACCCTGATATAATTATATAAGAAAATGAAAAATGTAAAAGTGAAACTTGACACTTAAAGTGAAATGGTTTCCAGTAAATTATTAGGTAAGGTATAGTTAACCCTTCATCCACTAAAACCCCTATAATTTAAACAATAGCACTTACCAATACCTAGCCTTCTAAGCGGGTAGTTGGGGTAGTATACCATAGGTAGTGAACCCTTTAATTATGTTCAACTTTCACTATTACTATTTATATGCTTCAAATCTTGTTCTGAGGCGTGTTTTTGGTATTTGTAGACCAATTCCACCATTGCGTCCTCATGTCATGCGCTAGGAGGGTGGCAATGACCATGCTTTAAATGTGGTGGCCCCTGAGCCATCAGTCTTACCACCAAGAGTGTCACTTGAGGCACTGCCTACTATACCTAATTTTGGTACTGAATCCCAACTTAGTGACAGTTTTCTACATCTGATATAGCCCATGAAAGGTACTCCATAACCCACACCTACAATGGTTGATTTGATTTGTGAGTTCCAATATCAGTATCCTTCTACCTTCATGGGGGATGGAGGTCCACAGGCAATTGAATCTTGGTTAGAGGACACCTTTTACATATTTGAGAATATGGATATGCCTCTAGAGTGGAGGTTCAAGCTTGTTACTCACATGATGCATGATTCATACAAGCACCGGTGGGATGTGATTACCCAGGTTGGTCGTCATCAAGGCATGGTATGAGATGATTTATAGACTGCCTTCTATGATCAATTTTTTCCTTATACACTGAGAGCTAACCGAGCCAGAGAGTTCATGCATATCGAGTTGGGTGCTATGTCAGTCATGGAGTATTCACCATGTTTCATCAAGTTGTAATGATTTAAAATTCTTCTAGCCGGTGATGATATTTCTCGTGTTAGACGTTTCGAGGATAGTCTTCAGTATGCCATTCATACTAAGGTGAATTTCTTTAACCTACATAAATTTTATAAAATAGTCAATCAAGCTCTTATCACTGAGCACAACTCAATGGGTAGTGATATTACTAGGCATAGAGGATCAATGATGTGGTAGGCCAATAGTTTTTCCAGTAGTAGAAAGTGATCCCTCAAGGTTTCTTGTCAGGGCAGTGGTGTCCAAAGTACCCATACTTTAACTCTATGGTATGTCATCAGTGTGGATGACAGGGGAATCTGAAGCCTCAGTGTGATAGAGACCATATGGAGTGCTGGGATTGCAGCCATATGGGGAACCTTCATAGATTTTGTCGAACCTTTCCATCATCTTTTAGTGGAAGTAGATCTGCACCAACTCCATATTCAGGTGCAGGTTATTTTACACTATGGCATGAAGGGAGATAGAGTAGCACTGGTAGTACTAGACAAAGATGAGGTCGTGGACATGGTAGAAAAAAATCCTAATCACCAACAATGCTAGTAGAGTGGTCATGATCATGGTAGTCCAACTATTGCACATGGTCATGGATCAGGTCAGCTGCATGAACTACAGCCAATACCCAAGGATCAGGCTGTAGGATCGTCTATAGTATGACGTATATTCTAGTAGCCTACAATATTGTATCATATTTATTTGATATAAGTATTTCACAATCCTTCATCTCCTTATCTATCATGGAAAGTCTCAGGCTGGAAATATAGTATTAATACAGTGTGATGACCCTAGATACACCATTTGGAGTACTTTCAGAGGGAATACACCAATGTAGGGACTGTCCCCTTGAGGTGGGAAGTTACCCTTTCTTTTGGGACCTCTTTATTATCAAGATGGATAGATTCCATGTTATTCCTATGATGGATTTTTTGGTTTTATATTATGAATTTGTAGATTACTATCACCGTAGGGTGTCATTTACATCACTGAAGGGCAGTAGTTATCTACACAAGGGTGAGTGGGATGTACAGGCTAGTAGAGTTGTACTAGAGCATCATGGGATAGGTGGAGTGACTTACCATATTACTAATATATTCATGGAGGATCAGGGTTTACATTAGGCTGAGTTCCCTCTGGTATTAGATCATTTCAAGGATGTCTTTCCCAATGATTTTTCTAGCTTAACTCCTCAGAGATAGGTAGAGTTTACGATTGAGCTCATTCGAGGAGCATCTCCAATGCTCATTTCTATGTATAGGATGGAACCTACTAAGCTCCAGGAGCTCAAGAAAAAATCGTAGGATTTAGAGGCTAAAGGTTTTATACAGCCTAACACTTCCTCTTGAGGTTCACCCATGACTTTCGCCAAGAAGGCAAATGGAACCCTTCTTCTATGCATGGATTACAGAAATTTGAATTAACTTATGGTCAAGAATTGGTATCCACTACCTCAAATAGATGATCTCTTTGACCAACTCCATGAAGCTAGGATGTTCTCTAAGATCGACCTGAGATCGGGCTATCATCAGGTGCGAGTTAGAACATCAAACATACCTTGTACAACTTTTCATAGTAGGTATGGTATGTATGAGTACCTTGTTATGTCATTCAATATTTCAAATGCACCTTCCATTTTCATGGATCTGATGAATAGGGTTTTCCACTCCTATTTGGATTCTTTTGTCACAGTTTTTGTGGATGAAATCTTGGGTTATTCTCACACTTGTAGAGACCATGATAAGAACTTTGAGATCATTATGAATACACAAAGAGAGCATCATCTTTATGATAATATTTCTAAGTGAAACTATTGGATCAATAAAGTTCACTTATTGGTTCATATTATCTTGGAATCAAGAGTCTCTTTTGACCGATGGAAGGTTAGTGCTGTGGTTTTCTAGAACCATACCAAGAACGTGTTTGACATAAAAAGTTTCTTGGGTCTGGCTAGATATTATAGGCATTTAATACAGGGATTATCATGCACTGTTTCACCTCTTAATGGTCTTACAAAGAAGGTTGTTAAGTTCATGTGGTTAGAAGAGTGTGAGGAAGACTTTTAAGAACTGAAAGGGAGGCTTGTTTCGACACCTATTATAATTGTTCCAGAGCATGGAAGAGGTTATAACATGTTCTGTGATGCCTTAGGCACTGGACTTAGAGTATTTCTAATATATTAGGATAGAGTCATTACGTATAGATCTCAGTAGTTGAGTCATCATGAGAGAAACTATCCAACACATGAAATTGATCTAGTAGTAGTTGTCTATGCCTTAAGTTGTTGGAGACACTATCTATTGGGTGAGTGCTTTGTGGTGTATCACGACCAAAATAGCCACAAATATGTCTTTACATAGTGTAACATAAAACTCAGACAGTGGAGATGGGTAGAATATATTTAATCCTTTGATTTATAGCTTTCCTATATGCTTCGAAAAGGCAATGTGGTAGCAGATACGTTGAGTTGGAAAACTCAGGAAGATGCCATATGGGAAGCCTATGACAAAGAGAAATTGATTCCCTATAGAGACCCGAAGCTTAACGTACATGGAAATTACATTAATTTAGCGGAATACTTAATACATAACAAAAACAGAAACACAAGGACCGTAATAGTTTAGTGTCTTTGGAAACTTAGAACGTAATCTTCTAATCGTGGTGAAAGATCTTCAACATCTCCCATAAAGATATTCCTTTTTTTTCTTACCTAAAACCTTTCTTTATATCCTAGGGAAAAGAAAACATAAAAAGGGTGAGCTCAAATGCTCAGTAAGGGTAAGCATTGATAAAATCAAACATACCATATACATTTGAACTTAAACACATGAACATAATGTTTAAACATCAAAAGCTTGAGAAATGACACAAAACATGGAAGTAAGTAAGGCATAGATCATAAAGAAACATTAAGAATGATAAAATAGCATGGGAATAAAACATGTAATTGTGGAAACCATTAAGCACATGATATGATTTCCATAGTAGCCAAGGCATTGCTGCCAAGACCATCTTAGTGGACAACGTCCCTTTCTGAATCGAGTTCACTCCTCGTTCCAGTCCTGTATTACTGAACCGGTTTAACTTGCCGTTCCAGCCATGTCTATCTCATGAGATATAAATCTTTACCCAATTCATTGGAGGGAGATATAGGTCCCACCCATCTCATAGTTAAATCATTCTTACTTGTGCCACAAAATAAACTTAAAACATTCATCATAACCCAAAGAATAAAATGGGTTTCATAAACATCATCCCATCATCACATAATCCATATAAAACAAATGGATATTTCATCATAAGAAAATTGAAACCATGTAAATCATAGAGAAATTATACTTGAAACATACACATATGAAATAATGTCATCTTAGATAGAAAATGGTTTTGATAAAACACCTGAAATGAATTCTTGAGGAAAATATCCTTTCTTCTTCAAAATCAATTTCTTTTCACAAAACATCATGAAATTTTTAAAGAAAAGGATTTTTTTGAAAATAGTCATGAAATATTTTGGAGTAATCTTCATGAAAATAAGTCTTAATAAAATCGTAAAAACCTGTTCGTGCCGTATAAGTTAAAAAAAACATTCTTCTCGTACTTTTGTCGGAAAAGTCAAAAAGTACCTCATATGGTAAACAAAAGAAAGATTCCTTCCATACGATGTGGTAAAAGTAAGAAAAGGGTAAAAATGTCTTAAACATACATGTAATGAAAGTAAAAATTTTATGAAAACATTTTGAGAGCATATGGACATGGATAATAAACATAACCCCCAGTAAATACTTACGAGTAAACAATCTCAGATAAGAATGAGATTGGAATAATTATCCCTTACCTTAGGTCCGATTTGCTTCGTAAGTGTCCGAACCTCCTGTATAATGATTTAAATAATGTCATTGACTTATTCCAGAATCATACTAATTGTTATGATATCATATATGGTTCACTTATGACTTTATATTACCCGTTCTTTTGTAAATTCCATGTTAAAGAGCGTCTTGAGTAAAATCGTTTCATTTATCATCCGTGTTTTGACTTGTAATTATTCATATGATTACTTAGATCATGATTACTTAATTCCATAATATAAAACACGATTTATATATAATATATATTCATAATATACATATATATAATAGATCAGTAAATGGAAAGAAATACACCATTCATGGAGACGGTAGGCCGTACGTACGCATGAATGCTGTTTTCGTTTCCTTATTGAGTTGAATGGAATTAAGTAGACGACATACATATATATACACATAAATACAGTATCATTATTATGTCATATATTTCATGATTACTTATTATATATACTTTATAATCATTCATGAATGGTTAATGTGGAGAATGAATCTCATCGCGTCGTGGAGACGGTAGTCCGTACGTACACACGAGCGATGATATCGTTCTCATGATCGTGGAATTGTATTGGAGTGTATGTATAATATTTCATAATAAATATCACTTTACAATATTCATATATAGTTATTATGTACACCATTATACCCATCCAAGTAAGGTGGTGGTGTAAAATAGATTACACCACGGCGTGGAGACGGTATTCCGTACGTACGCATGCGCGGTGATTTCGTTTTCCGTAGGATGGATAGATGGTGAAATAGGGTTGTTTAATACTTATAATAACATATCAGTATATGAGTGATACTGATGTTATTACTTCATAATGAAAGAACCTAAGAAGAAGAAGTGGAAGAAGAAATAAAGTTGAAAGAATCGGTAACGGACATTACCTCTTCTTTGAAGCGCCTCTTTGAGTCCTCCTCTTAGGGCACTAAAATTGGTCTTTGAAGAAGACCAGGACCTCTAGGATGTTTCTAGGGAAGTGGAGAAGAGAATATTTCAGGGGTTCGCCAAGCTTGAAGGCTCAAAGTGGTGTGAGGAAGAGAGGGAGGAGGTGCCCTTTTATAAGGGAGGAGAGGGCCACCTTTGGAATAACTAAAAATATTATTTTATTATAAAGCCAAATTCGGTTTTAAATAGCTCCAAATTGATTTATTTCTAAGCTAAGGTGGGGATGGGTCAAAATCATCTCATCCAATAGAATTTATACAAGTTTAGGTTCCTATTTTAACCTTATCATTTAGATTTAACATTAAGTTAGATAATTTTACTTTTACGGTGTCTTTTTGTGTTCTTACACTATAAGGTTAATAAACTTACTATAAGAAGCCAAACGAACCCCAAGTTGTTTATTATTAATATATATAACCTTATCTAAGTCATTTGGCCGAACCTTATATTTTTAGGAATAAAATAACAATTAATAATATAATATTTGTTTTAAAAACTATTTTATGTCAATTTTGACACTATTTAGTAATTGATTTTTGTGAAAATCATAACAGACTGATTAGTTTGAAAAAATTTAATTATATCAAATACTAACATGTCATATTAACCTATAAAATTAGTGTAATTCATAAAAAGTCTCAAATTACATTTATTTTGGTATTTATAACACCAATTATGTTAATATTTCATTAATAAGATAATTACTGCATCATCTTTGTGTCATAAATAAATTATATTATTTAATGTCTAAAAATTGAAAATAAAATACCTTTATGTGGGAAATATTTTTATCTTTCTAATTAATATTTATAGTAGAATTTATCTTATGTATAACCCTATATTAAAAATGATATACTTATTAAACTTTGATTTTAACTATTTTAACCCTTCTTTAAATAAATTAACAATAAATGTCCTAATCTAATCCAAGTGGGCCTAAATGGTCATATTTTATTCCTAAGGTTTTTTTTGGTCGAATTAAACTTATCCAATAGAATTAGGACATGTGTTAGGGTAATAATAATATCATTTTTACCCTTAATTACCCTATTTACTTTTAACCGTGGTAAAAAAAAGTAAAAAGTTACTATTCACCAAAAATTATTTTCATCTCATTGAACCAAATTTTACTTACTGACATCAACCGTGTCTCTCGGATTTTTGAAATTCCACTCACAGAAGCGGTAAAATTAAGTTTTATGAAAAATTCATTTTTTTAACTACTACTTAGTGGTTTCACTATTCATCAATAAATGAAAGTTTCCATAAAAATACCAAAAATTAGGCCTAAGCTATATTTGATATTATGAACTGAAAAATGATGTCTATTTTACCAAATTAAAAACATATCAGTTGCATTACTTAATTTAAAAATTAATTCCCGTCGTCAAAACAAATAGCGTGTTCTTAAGAGATAATAACTATCAAAAGATTGACACTTGTTTATGTCTGGTTTAAATGTGAAATTACATCCAATGACCAAAATTGTATTAAATTGTAAAAATATATTCTAAATATAATTTAAAACCACTCAAATTAATAATTTATCACTATTAATTATTTCGATTAAAAAGGTTGTTTTTAATTAAAATTTAGTAATTTTCACTATTCATCAGAAAATGAAAGTTATCCGAAAAGTACCAAAATTTCACCCTAAGCTAATTTCGATATTCCGAATCCAAAAATGAAGTCCATTTTGAAAAATAAAATTTACAAAATTTCAAAATCTGGTTATTACTATTCATAACGGCTAGTTTTAATAATATTTTAATAACATATTGTTGTTTAGTGAAACTCGTTATTGCGTACTACACACGCTATCGAGGAAGGTCATGATTGCGTGTAATGCAAGGCAAGTCAAGGATGCGTGTTGTTCAAGCTCCTTTTGGTGTAGCGTACAACACAAGACATTAATGAAATTAAAAAGATTATTTTTCATAAAATCTCGGGGTGTTACATTCTACCCCCCTTAAAATGAATTTCGCCCTCAAAATTCATCGGGGTTATAAATGGTTTACTCCTCAAAAGTTTCTTTAATAGAAACTCACATCGTAAAAAGGAATACCAAAACCAATCATTAAAAACAAAAGTATGAAACGTAACGGTTATCCAAATAAATTAATCACTAGGTTTCCACATAGATAAAAATATGGATATGGAAGAGAAATCTAACCATCATGTTCTGATGGAGAGTGGTAGAGAACATGGCTATGGAAAATACAGAAATCACAAATCCATAGATTTGTGATGATCTAAGGTACCATCTGATTCATCGGATATAAGGGCACTAGGACAACATTTTTGGTTTTCAAGATCATTTCCCTAAAGTTGACGAATTAAAAGAAATACTTACATGATTTTGGTACAATCTCACTGTTGTTCGTTAATTGAACAATTTCCACTTCATCCCTTAATGAAATGAAGTTGAGTTTGTTATTCGTGATGTGTTAGCAGATCATGTGATAGAATGATGGGTCATTCCATCTGTTTCAAATAAAAGGTTAGCAAAAGTTTATCAAATATACATAAGTCCATCTATGGTGAGGTTAATCGTATACGATTCAAAAAATGAACTTATACTTCATATAGCATACCACATAATAAAATAAAACTAGTTTCTACTAACCATGGACTTCCTGTAGGCCAGTGGTAGGCGATAAAGGCCATTCGCACTTCGGTTGTGGGTTCGATTCCCACAGCCTTGTCCAACACGATGGGCTGTCGTCCGTCCTGCAGGTTGTCCTTTTTCTAAAACTACATTACTATAACATCCCATCAATAATATCAAAAAAAGTTCTATCCTTAAACAATACTAACTTATGTCCAACATAATCCATTCCAATCTTTAGGCTTATCTAAAATACTTCGGTCCAAGCTCATAGTATAAAGAAAATGATTACTTGAAATTTCACATAACAATCATGTGAATGCCATCATTTATCCCCCATATATCATAAGATATATCTTGTTGGTCAAATTAAAAACATGTGAATACCTTAATCATGTATTCTCTTGAAGAATGAATACCCGTTGAACCTTAGTGAAAACATGAATGCAGTTAAAAGTTAACACTTTCCACAAACCAAATTCCTCAAAATTCTTTATACTCAAACCATGATATCACTTAGTCCTTATATCAATCATGATCTCATGAATACAATCAAACATCTCATTATCTTCTTATCCCTTCATTATGCGCATATCATCTACATTCCAAAAATATCTGAATAACCTTTCATGGATACTAGTACCATTAATCATACACTTTCAAAACTCAAGGAAAGACAATAGTGTAACAATACTTAGATGTCTCTTTATTCCATAGTACCATGAGATTACTTATACAACATTACACTTGATAAAAATGTAATCATTCCACTACCTTCTTAAACCATTGACCGAGCTTCCAAAATTCATTCATCTCACATATCATTTGTAGTCTCTTCATCATCATCAATATAAATACTACCCATACGACCATACTGATTCTCTTCATGAGACTTTCCCTTAGGGAATTGGTTTGCATAATGCCCGTACATTCCACATTTAAAACATTTAACCATTGTTGATGTCGTAGCAATACCATTATCCTCATCCCTGATGTTAACTGAACCTTTTCCTTTGCACTTACTGGATTTGTGTCCTTCTTTTCCACACCCAAAGCATCTTCCAGTTCCTTTGAAACATTCTCCTTGATGCCTCTTCCCACATGATTTACATAGGGGAAATTGAACTTTCTTTCCTCTATGATCATCATGAAACTCCATCTTTCTCTTATTAGCCGACTCATGAAACTTACCAAATTTTACTTTATTGATCATATTATGAGATTGCTGATTCGACATAATAATGATGTTTGGACTTCCAAATCCCATTTCATTTGGTTGCTCATGAAGAATATCATTCCATTGTCCATCATATCCTCCGTTATCGTGAATCATCTTGTTTCCAGCCATTTTCTAAAACCCAAAAAGAATAGTGTGAGAGGAAAAAATCATAATAAAGGGGGAGTAACATCAATATCTAACATCTTTGTTTTAATCTAATATCGTTACCATAGTTCTAGGACTATATCCTATACACATACTTATCCTTAGGGACATCCCTAGAAATACCTTATAAATATCTCTAGGGAACTCACTAACGTTTTCGCATCCTAGTTTCCAAAGGCTGACTAAAATTTTCCTATGATACCAACTGTAGAGACCCGAAGCTTAACTTACATGGACATTACATTACTTTAGGGGAATACTTAATAAATAACAAAAATAGACACACAAGGACCGTAATAGTTTAGTGTCTTTGGAAACTTGGAACATAATCTTGTAATCATGGTGAAAGATCTTCAACATCTCCCATAAAGATCTTCCTTTTTTTTTCTTACCTAAAACCTTTCTTTATATCCTGGGGAAAAGAAAACATAAAAAGGCTGAGCTCAAATGCTCAGTAAGGGTAAGCATGGATAAAATAAAACATACCATATACATTTGAACTTAAAAACATGAACATAATGTTTAAACTTCAAAAGCTTGAGAAATGACACAAAACATGGAAGTACATAAGACATAGATCATAAAGAAACATTAAGAATGATAAAATAGAATGGGAATAAAACATGTAATTGTGGAAACCATTAATCACATGATATGATTTCCATAGTAGCCAAGGCATTGCTGCCAAGACCATCTTAGTGGACAAAGTCCCTTTCTGAATCGAGTTCACTCCTCGTTCCAGTCCTGTATTACTGAACCGGTTTAACTTGCCGTTCCATCCATGTCTATCTCATGAGATATAAATCTTTACCCAATGCATTGGAGGGAGATATATGTCCCCCCCATCTCATAGTGAAATCATTCTTACTTGTGCCACAAAATAAACTTAAAACATTCATCATAACCCAAAGAATAAAATGGGTTTCATAAACATCATCCCATCATCACATAATCCATATAAAACAAATGGATATTTAATAATAAGAAAATTGAAACCATGTAAATCATAGATACATTATACTTGAAACATACAAATATGAAATAATGTCATCTTAGATAGAAAATGGTTTTGATAAAACACCTGAAATGAATTCTTGAGGAAAATATCCTTTCTTCTTCAAAATCAATTTCTTTTCACAAAACATCATGAAATTTTAAAAGAAAAGGATTTTTTTGAAAATATTCATGAAATATTTTGGAGGAATCTTCATTAAAATAAGGCTTAATAAAACCGTAAAAATCTGTTCGTGCCGTATAAGTTAAAATGAACATTCTTCTCGTACTTTTGTCGGAAAAGTCAAAAAGTACCTCGTATGGTAAACAAAAGAAAGATTCCTTCCATACGATGTGGTAAAAGTAAGAAAAGGGTAAAAATTTCTTAAACATACATGGAAGGAAATTAAACATTTTATGAAAACATTTTGAGAGCATATGGACATGGATAATAAACATAACCCCCAGTAAATACTTACGAGTAAACAATCTCGGATAAGAATGAGATTGGAATAATTATCCCTTACCTTAGGTCCGATTTGCTTCGTAAGTGTCCGAACCTCCTGTATAATGATTTAAATAATGTCATTGACTTATTCCAGAATCATACTCATTGTTATGATATCATATATGGTTCACTTATGACTTTATATTACCCGTTCTTTTGTAAATTCCATGTAAAAGAGCGTTTTGGGTAAAATCGTTTCATTTGTCATCCGTGTTTTGACTTGTAATTATTCATATGATTACTTAGATCATGATTACTTAATTACAGAATATAAAACATGATTTATATATAATATATATTCAGAATATACATATATATAATAGATCAGTAAATGGAAAGAAATACACCGTTCATGGAGACGGTAGGCCGTACGTACGTATGAACGCTGTTTTCATTTCCTTATTGAGTTGAATGGAATTAAGTAGACGACATACATATATACACACATAAATATAGTATAATTATTATGTCATATATTTCATGATTACTTATTATATATACTTTATAATCATTCATTAATGGTTAATGTGGAGAATGAATCTCATTGCGTCGTGGAGACGGTAGTCCGTATGTACGCACGAGCGATGATATCCTTCTCATGATCGTGGAATTGTATTGGAGTGTATGTATACTATTTAAGAATAAATATCACTTTACAATAATCATATATAGTTATTATTTACACCATTATACCCATCCAAGTAAGGTGGTGGAGGAAAATAGATTACACCACGACGTGGAGACGGTATTCCGTATGTACGCACGCGCGGTGATTTCGTTTTCCGTAGGATGGATAGATGGTGAAATAGGGTTGTTTCATACTTATAATAACATATCAGTATATTAGTGATACTGATGTTATTACTTCATAATTAAACAACCTAATAATAAGAAGTGGAAGAAGAAATAAAGTTCAAAGAATCGGTAACGGACATTACCTCTTCTTTGAAGCGCCTCTTTGAGTCCTCCTATTATGGAACTAAAATTGGTATTTGAAGAAGAAAAGGACCTCTAAGATGTTTCTAGGGAAGTGGAGAAGAGAATTTGTCAGGGGTTGGCCAAGCTTGAAGGCTCAAAGTGGTGTGAGGAAGAGAGGGAGGAGGTACCCTTTTATAAGGGAGGAGAGGGGCACCTTTGGAATAACTAAAAATATTATTTTATTATAAAGCCAAATTCGGTTTTAAATAGATCCAAATTGATTTATTTAGAATCTAAGGTGGGGATGGGTCTAATTACTCTCATCCAATAGAATTTAGACAAGTTTAGGTTCCTATTTTAACCTTATCATTTAGATTTAACATTAAGTTAGATAATTTTACTTTTACCATGTCTTTTTGTGTTCTTACTCTATAAGGTTAATAAACTTACTATAAGAAGCCAAACGAACCCCAAGTTGTTTATTATTAATATATATAACATTATATAAGTCATTTGTCCGAACCTTATATTTTTAGGAATAAAATAACAATTAATAATATAATATTTGTTTTAAAAACTATTTTATGTCAAATTTGACACTATTTAGTAATTGATTTTTGTGAAAATCATAACAGACTGATTAGTTCGAAAAAAGTTAATTATATCAATACTAACATGTCATATTAACCTAGATAATTATTGGAATTCATAAAAAGTCTCAAATTACATTTAGTTTGGTATTTATAACATCAATTATGTCAATATTTCATTAATAAGATAATTACTGCATCATATTTGTGTCATAAATAAATTATATTATTTAATGTCTAAAAATTACAAATAAAATACCATTATGTAGGAAATATTTTTATCTTTCTAATGAATATTTATAGTCGAATTTATCTTATGTATAACCCTATATTAAAAATGATATACTTATTAAACTTTGATTTTAACTATTTTAACCCTTCTTTAAATAAATTAATAATAAATGTCCTAATCTAATCCAAGTGGGCCTAAATGGTCATATTTTACTCCTAAGGTTGTTTTTGGTCGAATTACACTTATAAAATAGAATTAGGACATGTGTTAGCGTAATAATAATATCATTTTTACCCTTAATTACCCTATTTACTTTTAACCGTGGTAAAAAAAAGTAAAAAGTTACTATTCACCAAAAATTATTTTCATCTCATTGAACCACATTTTACTTACTGATATCAACCGTGTCTCTCGGATTTTTGAAATTCCACTCACAGAAGCGGTAAAATTAAGTTTTATGAAAAATTCATTTTTTTAACTACCACTTAGTGGTTTCACTATTCATCAAAAAATGAAAGTTTCCATAAAAATACAAAAAATTAGGCCGAAGCTATATTTGATATTATGAACTAAAAAATGATGTCTATTTTACCAAATTCAAAACATATCAGTTGCATTACTTAATTTAAAAATTAATTCCTGTCGTCAAAACAAATAGCGTGTTCTTAAGAGATAATAACTATCAAAAGATTGACACTTGTTTATGTCTGGTTTAAATGTGAAATTACATCCAATGACCAACATTGTATTAAATTGTAAAAATATATTCTAAATATACTTTAAAACCACTCAAATTAATAATTTATCACTATTAATTATTTCGATTAAAAAGGTTGTTTTTAATTAAAATTTAGTAATTTTCACTATTCATCAGAAAATGAAAGTTATCCGAAAAGTACCAAAATTTCACCCTAAGCTAATTTTGATATTATAAATCCAAAAATGAAGTCCATTTTGAAAAATAAAATTTACCAAATTTCAAAAAGTGGTTATTACTATTCATAACGGCTAGTTTTAATAATATTTTAATAGCATAATGTTGTTTAGTGAAACTCGTTATTGCGTACTACACACGCTATCGAGGAAGGTCGCGATTGCATGTAATGCAAGGCAAGTCAAGGATGCGTGCTGTGAAAGCTCCTTTTGGTGTAGCGTACAACACAAGACATTAATGAAATTAAAAAGAATATTTTTCATAAAATCTCGGGGTGTTACATTCCCTCTTTTCTAAGACGCATTTAAAGTTTCATGACAATCATGAGTAGTCTTATCTCCTAGACCTAAAAGTTACCTATTCCCTCATTAAGAAGGTTAAGATCATGAAATTTTCAGATCTTGGAGGATTGGTTCTACATGAGAGTATTTTAGGATCTGACCCGCCTCCAGATTGGTCTATGGACAGAGATGACATCCTGTGTATACATGGACATGTCTGGGTTCCTATAGATATAAGACGAGAACTAATGTGGGAGTCACAACTTTTTAGTTGGTAGTTCATCCAGGAATATCCAATATGTATCGAGATATGAAACACCAGTATTGGTGTACTGAGATGAAATGTTAGATATAAGGTTTTATAACTCGGTGTTTCACATGTCAGCAGGTGAAGTCGGAGCACTGGAGACCTATAAGTTTGTTACATCTGCTTCCAATCTTGAAATGGAAATGGGAATATTTCTCCATGAAATTTTTAGTTAGCTTACGTAGGTGTACTAGAGGTAACAATGTTGTTTGGGTAGTCATTGAATGAATAAAAAAAGTATCCCAATTCCTTCCTATCTGGGAGGATTTCTTAGTTGATGAGCTGGATAGATTGTATGTCTGTGATATCTTCTAACTATACAGGGTACCTCGTACTATAAGTTTAGATAGAGATTCTCATTTCACATCATGGTTCTCGTAGGGGTTGTAGAGAGCTATGGGTATAAAGTTACTTCTGAGAACAAATTTTCACCCTTAGACTAATGGAAAATTATAATGGATGATATAGGTTCTAGATGAAATTCTATGTTCATGAATCCTTGATTTTGATAGTTCTTAGGAGATGCATATTCTTCTCATAAAAATTTCATACAATAATACATTTAAGGAGACAATTCAGATGGATTCTTTTTAGGACTTGTATGGCAGGCTGTTCCGTTCACCCATGTGCTATCTAGAGGTAGAAGAGGAAGCCCTACTAGGTCCTCATATCATGCAAGAGACTTCAGTACAGGTTCAACTGACCAGGAAGCATATGTCTACTACTCAGTTTATACATAATTCTAATTACGATCTCCATAGAAAACCTCTAGAGTTTGGGGTTGAGGATTGTGTTTTCCTGTAGGTATCTCCCTGGCTTAGGTATAGATAGATACAGAGGCAATATAATCTTTTGCCTCATTATGTTGAGCTTTTTTAGATCTTGGAGAGAGTCGGGCCGATATCCTATTAGTTGTTACTACCTCAGAGGTACCATTCTATACATGTCATCTTCTACATTTCATAGATTCACTTGTATCATGCTAACCCATCTCATAATTTTGATCCTAAGTAAGTTAAGTTAGATGTCGATGCTTCATTTAAGGAGTATCCTATATGTATCATTTACCGAAGTACGAAGGATCTTCGAAATCAGTCTATCCCTTTAGTATGGGTGCTATGGTAGAATGTCCATGTATAAGATGAGACTTGGGATCAGGAAGCTGATGTATGTGCTCAGTTCTCATATTTGTTCTCAGATATATAGTGTTTCACCGCCATTAGAAGTTGAACTTGAGGATGAGTTCTTCTAATGGAGGAATATTGTAAGAACATAATTTTTGACTTAGGTATGGATCCTTTTAAATTCAGTATAATTATTTATTTTCGACCTAATACAGATTCCTAATGAGTTCACAGGTGTCTCAGGTGGTGTTTGGGGATGGTTCAGAGCCCGATACACAACTTTTTGAGAGAAATAGCCTGGTCATATAATTAGTATAAATCATGTGGGGTAGGCCATATGGTCTCTTCTAACAATGCAGTACTGGATAGAGGGGTGGTGTAGGGAACATAGTTTTCCCTAACTATGCTCCAAGTGCTGCATGACCATGAAAAAACCATAGACATGATTGTTGAGGTGTTTTTCATGGTTGGCACATAGTTTACCTAACCGTGTGGCCTAACTGTATGAAATTCCCCTCCCTACAGCAGATGGTGCACGATTTTTATACGATTTGGCCAACTATATGACCAAACCATGTGATGCTTATTTTTGGGTGATTTTACCAAAATTCCCTTAAATAAATGTTTTAAACAAACATCTATTCCTAATTCTTTCTCTAGCAGACAGTAGTGGATCTCTCCTTTTGTTGAGATCCCTTTTTGGCTAACCTATGAATTGAAGTAAATCCTCCATACAAAGTCTGATCGAGCTTCCATTTGTCTCATTGAATATGCACTATTAAGATCTTAATTCCATTTGAGCCATTTTTTGTTCTTCTTTCTATCGATGAGGCTATTTAGATGTAGGATCCCATTTTTAGGGTGTTGATCCATTCTTCAGATCTATTCCAATCTATTCCAAACTAGATGTTGATACTAGACGAATAGAGTTATATGAGTATGATTTAGGTGTTCTATAACTCATCCCTCAAGATTCATCATTTTATAAATTGCCATGTGTGCATGCCAATTTCATCAGGCATCTCTTGTTTAATTAATGTATCTTGATTATAGTTGTTAGAACCATATTCTAAGACTCTCACTAAATATTCTATCCATCATTGGTGGTTGTGACCTCAATGAAGACCACCCATGTAGGGTGTTTTCTGTAATTGTGATTTTAGTGGTTTGACATGTTTGTATACTCCACCATTTGGGTGTGTGGATTTACCCTGATAATGTTAATCCCCTTTAATTAGATGAATTGTGAGTTGATAAATAGATAGTACCATGTTTTATTCCCACTTTACCCTTCTAAGGTAAGTGATTCGACTTGATAAATCAAAATTAAATGGTTAAAATGGAAAGTATATTATATATATATATGACTTGGCCTAATTAAATGTAATTCAAGAACTCGGTTTCATGTATTTAACACACCTTACCATGTTTATAGAAGGTAGTAGAGTTAATATAATGAATTTAATATGAATTATATTAATAAATAAATGGTTTCATGTCCTTGAGATGCCTTGTTACTCATATGCAAGGTATGGAATGAACCCTCAACTTACTGAAATGGCATGAGTATTACATGGCTTTAATTAATCAATTCATTGATTATAAGGTTCCTATTGCATATGGACCTTGAAATTATTATATAAGCGGTTAGACTCAAGCTTTCCTAGTATTCTCGAGGGAATTCCTTAACAACTCTTGGATGCCATTCTGATTCAAGGATTCTGATTTCCAAGGGTATGACCCACCGTGGAACCCAATACTCATATATCAGTGGTTTCTAGGTATGACACCATAGAATACCTCCTCCATTATTATTATAGGATACCTTAGATATACTCCTTAGATCCCGCGTGACTTCTACGGACTTGAGGCAGCTCAACTACTCCCATGGGCCAAGTCATTGCTTATCCCATTCTACATTGGATGTTTTCCTTGGACTTGATTAGAATTTCACTATTGTGGAATGCCTTGTATGATGTTCCTTGGATTATACTCTTACCCCTATATCCAGGATGTAGTTTGTTAGCTGAGTTAGCTCGAACCTTGAGGTCAAGGATTCCTTGGTTATTACCTTGGAAACTCTTCAATATTATTATCATCAAGGATGCCTTGTTATATCTTGGATCCATTGTTATTATTATTATCATGTCAAGATATCATTTATGGTTAGACCTTATGTGACTTAATATATAAAAACCAGAACATAATTAATTAATGAACTGATTACATGATTACATGCTAGCCGAGGGATGAAGTAGGTACTTGGGTATTTACATTAATATACTAATTTAATTTTATATATGCATTCTTTCACACTATTTCAGTTTATATTACACATATTGGATGTTATAGACACCATTGGTGGTGGCCTATTGATATTTATATCACACTCTATCTAGGTCATCATTGGTACCTGGGTAGATTACATATATACAGGTGTTGAAAAAGGGAAGTGTCCCTATTTGGACACTTGATTGCTTGCTTGAATTAGGATGGAGTTAGGTAACAGATGATCGAGATGGAGCTCAGGATGCTCAGATAGTTTTTTGGATTACTTTTTCTACTTTTTTATATCATTTTATGCTTGCTAACTTGTACCCAGGTTTTCTAGTTTTATAGAGACATGTTATGTATCCTCATCTTTTGGGTATGATTATCAATTGATTTAGTTGTTTATTATTCCCGTCTATTTCTACTATGACATCTGTTTCCTTATATTGCTTCTTCTATTTACCTGATATCTTATTTATCTATTGTGCTACACTCTGGTAATGTGGGCATAGTATCCCCATAGACATACCAAAGGCCTTTGCTGCTGGTCAGCAACCTCTAGCATTCGAGGATATGTGCTTGAGGCCTAGTGACCCACTGGGCTTGGGGAACCTCTATGTGGAACCCATGTCTGGGACATCATAGTTATACAAACCTGTAGTCAAATTTTCTTCTATAGTTGGTTATACCCCAAACTATCCTTTTTGTATCCTCTTTCTTCATAGCTGGTTATACAACCCAGTAAAAAATCCTCTTTAGCAATTGGTTATACCACCCCAGCTATAAGATTATTTCTTCTTCTTTTTTATCCACTTCAAAAATTTATTCACTTCCTCCACAAGTAAGATGAATCAACTTCATATGTTTAAAATATTTAAGAAATTCAAAAAATACTATAATATTTTTTTGGTCTTGAAACTTCTTCTAGATCTTTAGAAAATTTTAATACGATCAATAAAAACTTTCAAGAATTTCTTTTTGGAAAAATAAAATAGAAAAAGTTAGTCCATTCGACTATAGTCCGATAACCTCTATCTGATGGTCTCCATATGGATCTACTTCTAATCTTCATACTTCAACTGAGTAGAAACCTAATTATCTAATCACAACCTATCTAATTGATAGAGCTATTTTAGATGGAACCCAATCCGATGAAACTCTATCTAATGATACTTTTACAAAAGCACCTCCATTTGATGAATCTCGCTTTGGCCTTCTCAACTTTAACCAGAAAGAAAATTTTGGTTGGGATCTCAACCTATCACAAAAATTTTAGAGCACCAACTTTCCGTACATGTGAATAGTTTCATAGTACGAATGTACTATGTACTTCTATTTATAGGCTTCCCATAATAGAAAAGTCGGAAAACTAAAAGGTTTTTCCTACTCACTCAAATTTTTGTATCTCTAAATTTCACATTCATTTGAGCTTCTTCTTTGAAAAATTAAACTATTATCAACTCTTCTGATGACTTAATAAAACTTATTAAATCTTCACAACTCTTCTTGAATTCTAAAACATAAATCCAAAAATCTTCCTAGTTAAAATATACTCAATCATAAGTTCACATTATATAAAAATAAATGTGTTTGATGGTTTTTTTCTTATATAGATCAATGTCAAACATTCATCTGATGAATCTGTGTCAAATCTTGTCCAATGAATCTTGACCTAATTCAAGTAATTCATACCCTTTTCTCCTAACCCACTGAAAATAAAAAAACATGAATTCACACTCTGATGCTTCAAGATAATTGAAAATAGTTGACTACATTATTGCAACTTCTAAAGAATTTAGTTTCCTGCAACCACTTTAGTAATCACTCAACACTTCTCACACTTTCAATTAATTTCTCATTATGATATCACTCTTCATACATTTTCTTAGACCGATTATATGAGTATGATTAAAAAGATGAACCCCCTATCTTTTCTTAGGTATTCATATATGTTTTCTTGAACCACTACATCCAATGACTTATCATTTTCATCATCTCATCTGATTAATCAGTTTCACTAACTTATATCATTCATAATCATCAAATCTAGTACTTCTGATAGAATTTGGGTAGTCTAATGTTCTGCATCTGATGGATGATTCTGATACTTTATTAGTGTCATTGAAATTAAAAAATTTGATTTCTATCATTATTCATCATTAGAGCATCCCATCTCTCTAATACCAATGGATCATCCAATGGTTCATTCTATCATCAATCCTATAGTCAATTCAATTAGTAAATTTTAAAATTCTTCAAACTTCATCATATTCCCATTTTTGAAAACTCCTAAATCCGGTGCTCCTTGGTCTAATGAGTTTCATCTAGAACACTTCAATGTTGGAAACTCTTGAAACTTACATTTATGATTCCTTTTAGACACTTCATCTTATATCACTAGACTTTATGATTTTGTAACGTTAATTAATTAGTCAATCATTTTCATATTTTATTTAATCAGAACCTATGTCCAATCTTTTGAATCCATAAATCTATGTCTGAAAGGTTTTTCCAATTTTTTTTACCATTTATCCTCATTTATAAATTCTAAAATTCTACATATTGATATTATTGATAACAAATACAACCAAAACACAACTTGTTACTTACACTTTCAACATATTATAAAAATTTTATCCCTAAGTCCAACCAAGTAGACCTTAACCATGAAATCAAGTCAACCAATGAGATTAACCAGGTTAAAGTCATAACCCACTCAATTTATCCTTTGCAACCCCAATTAATTATTTCTATAAAAATATGCACCCCATGGGTTGATATAGGTTCAATCTTATAAACACCAAAAAATTTAGATATATTTGTGGAATGCCTAATGTATCAATTTAAATCCCCAAAACTAATTTCTTAAACCAAGAAAACAATCGAACCACACATGGTATTTAAGGCACATAATACATACACATGTAAATAAAATTAACAAGAAAATGGGTAAAACTCTTAGACCACCTACCTCATTAACAAATATTTCCAAAACACTTCCAAAGAATAATGGACTTTTCAAGGCCCATCCAAGTCTCATCCAAACTCCTCGACATCCAAATGAGATTTTCTCAAAAACACAATCTCTAACCTCACACCAAGAAACAATAATTGATTAATTATAAAAATAACAATTAATTAATGCATTAAACCCCAACTTGGTATAATGCCAAAAAAACTCAGTGGGTGATCAACTCTTATTGAAACCCCATGCAACTAACACAGGTGGTCTATAATGGACTCCCACACCATTTATAGGAAAATCACTAATAGGTGATACCATTAAAATAAATAAATAAATAAATTAATTATAGAAAACCTAATAAAATTTACTTGAACACATACCTCAACAAAACACCACACAATGATGTGTGGAAGTTGTATCAAGATATCTTATAAGCAATCCAAAGAAAATCCCCATGAGAAATGGATGATTCCACTATGATCTGATGTAGTTTTAAACAAAACCCTATTTTAGGAATTCCAAAATTAGATAGAAGTAAGAAGAATATGAAATGAAGCCACTGGAGGTTGAATCTTACATCAAAATGCTAAAGAATCACCATGAACACACTCCAAATAAAGGTGGTAGTCCCAAATAGCTATAACATAAAGTATGATTCCATTAGCTACTCGTACATCTACCTATCATCAGTAAATATTATATAATCTACTTAGATCCTATATTTAAATACATATATGAGCACCAAATTCTGTATAAAATACCCAATTTTTAGAAACATATAGATTTTACTTGTTAAAAAATTCACCTAAATATTCCCCTTTCTTCTTTTCCTGGGTGTAATTTTTCTTCAAGTGGACCTTCTTTCCACATAAGAAATAGATAACATCATGTTAACTTACTTTCCCCTTGATCTTTTTCTTCTTGGTAGGGTTTTACGAAGAAGATTTGGATTAGAGCTCTTCACCCGGCCTTTCATTTTATTTACCATAAGGACGGAAGGATTTTTGTACTTTGTATCCTTATCAACTTGGAGAAGAATGTGAGAAGATATTGAAGATATTTATCTATATTGTTCATATTGAAATTTAAAAAAAGTTATATAATCTATGAGTAAGTGATTCAAGAATGTGATTGGTGCACAATTCTTTAGGAAATTTGAACCCTAGAATCTCTAGGTGCTCAATGTTTCCAATGGGTTTGACTACATGAGGCCCAAAGGGTGTACCTTATCCAATATTACTTTGAATGAGAACCTTGGATATCTCAAACCATTCCTGTCTAGATCTCCCCTGATATAGACCAAAAATATGCTAGAGCATACTCTAAGCATCCATGTCTTCATGTAACTTCCCGAGTTCATTATAAATGGATGAAAGCATTAAAAACTGAGCATAAACCACACCACTCAAGTATTTATCATACACATCAAACTCTTTATCACTCATCTTATTTTCTAGGTGGATCAGGTAGTGGGGATTCTAGCACATAAGATTTCTATTCACGACATAACACAACCCATAGGTGTCTAAACCATTCCTAAAAGTTACTTCTAGTAAAGAGATGGTATTTATCCAAAATTTATCACAAGGATAATGTGGTAGACTAAATTTCCATTATTCTATAGTTATATGAGAGCAGATAATTAGTAATTCACTTGATTACAATTTATTCAAGACATAATGAATTTAATTTTATTGAGTCTCCCACTTATTTTATAAATTCCCAATATCCCTCACTATTGGAATCGAAATGTCTACTTGCTCAGTTATTCTAGTGTAAAGGATCCATATTACCCTTCTCATAACACAAACATGGTATTAGTAAAATAATCAAAGGTATTTAGGTAGGCAATTATTTTCCAACTACGAACTTTTAGCTCCTTGATCCATTGAGTGGACTCTCTAATCTTGAATTTCTGACATGGATTTCTTCAAAACATGCATCCAAGTTACACCAAGTATAGTGTGGGCTACTTCTCTTGATGTAAATTGGTTAATTCAACCCAAAAATTTCATAATAACTCTATAATAAAAGTAATCATTACAATGTGGGTTGGATAAACATTTAGTTCTATGGTTATTATTCCTAATCAAGTAATGGAATGCCAAGTTTATCTTAATATTAAGTTGAGGTATTTTATTTATTATGCATAAAATTTTCTTATTTTATCCTTTATAGATATTGTTAATATTAAGTTTATTTTATTTAAGTGATTAACCATGTTTTTATAAAAACTTTAATCATGATCCATTTATTTAAATTCCATCTTTGCATATTAGTTCATTTATTTGCGGTCCTGCATCCATAAAATATATATTGCATAAGATAGAAATAAATAAATAAATAAATAAATTTCTCAATCATGAGCTTATATAATGGTTGATTTATTGAGTAGAAAATAAATAAATCTATGAACCTAGGGGAAAACTCTTTTTTTTGGTCATGGTAGGAGTTGTAGCTTACCTCATGTCCACCAATGTATCACCTAGGTTGGTTTTATCTTGGTTTCTTCTTGAACTATCTCCATGTGCTTTAAAATACTACTTTTATTACATATGTTTATAACTCACACACATGTGAGAGGAACCAAAGGATTCATTAAGGGGAATTACATAAATAAAATTGGACACACAGGTTCTAAATAATAAAAGAGGAAGGGATGACATGCAGACCATCATATTTAGTTTAATAAAAAATAATTGTAAAACCCATGAAAAAAACTAAATTAAATTTAACCAAAAAATACATAGGTCTAGTCAAAGCTCATGATCAATCATACACATGAATGGAATATGAAAACGTACACTGGCTTGCATTCACTTCAATTCATTATTTATAATTAAGATAAACACACTTATATTAATTAATTAATTAATCAATTCCTTTGATCTTAATGACCATCCAAAGTCTCTTGAAGATACCCATCATAAATGAATTCATGGAAAATAAACAACATAACCAATAATTAAAGTTAATTACAATAAATTAAATGATCATTTATCAATTCTTCAAAACATTTATCACATAGTCAAAAAAATCTGGCGCCAATAGTATAATTAGATTTTAATGATGAAATTAATTATTTTAATGTAATTTAATTCTATCCTTTATTGAGAGACTACATAGCATATACTTGTAAGATACATGTCGTGTTCCTTGATTTCTGTGCTTCTATGATAAACACCTAGGGCTTCAACATTTATTTCATCTAGATTACAAGACATATGCTAACTAGTTACATGCTGTGTGTTCCACTTTCTGCATGTCCACATAACCCGCCGATTGACTTAGTGTGTTATTAAGACTTGGAACCACATGAAATGTACTCCAGATACATGTTGTGTGTTCTGATTATAATGTGTCTGCACAACTCGTTGATTGAATTAGTGTGTTCTTTAGATGTGGGAATTAATGAGTTATATTCTGTTTACATCGACTACACATGGTGTGTTTCAATAATTATACATACTATCAATATCACATGGTTAGAAACTATGTATTTTACTACATGGTTAGCGTGAATTTATAGATAAACCATGTAGACTACTCGACATGTATGTCAACTACACACCGTGTAATCTAGAAAATGTGTTCTAGGTTGGCCCAGTCTATATGCATTGTGTAATAAATACACCACGTGTAATAGTTTGTTGTGTTTCCCACAAAACATCTAGGTGCAGTGAACTTAGGTACATGGCTTGTAATCCATCTATATGCCTTGTAATCCAATAAATCAACCAAAAACTTTGGCACCTCCCAATGACATCTCCAATCATTCTCTATCCATTCTTAGTCTTTAAGAAAATTATGAATCTTGACTGATGAATATTAAAATTTCTAAATCATATTAATTATATTTCATATTAAAGAACAAATAAATTAGAAATGAAAGATCTAACCATTATTACGCATAATTGATCAATAATAAAATAAATAATTATAAATTTAAACATGACTGCTATGATACCACTTGAAGGTTACAGGCACAACAAAAACACCTTTTGGATGAATAACCCTTAAGGTTTTTGTTGGATTCAATGGATCATTTTCCAATTATGCAAGTTGTAAATGTCATGACCAACAAAATTTTTCCATCGAATATTGAAATAGAAATCCCAAAACATGTAGATGATCTTTTTCATGTTAAATTTATAATTAATTTAAATTATATTTGAAAAAAGATCACCTCATCTTATATCTTTATTTGATGAATATATTGATTGTACAAAAACCAATTTAGACCATAGTTATTATGTAGGGAGTACCCAAAGTAGAGTTCCTCTAGCGGTGATCCACACATAGTCCTTTGAACTCTGAAAAAAATCGATGAAATGTTAGGTGATAGCATGGGGGATTAATCATATTGCATTTTTCAACCTGATCTCTTTTATTTCCTTAAGTCTACAATGATTCTCTCTTATTCTTCTCACTCTTGGTAGGATGAGAGAAGTAGGAATCTAGAGATAAGAATGTTGTGCACAATGATTCTCAATTCTCGATTAACCCTGCACAATATATATAAAAATATATTTATAGATTTAGGGTTTATATTAAAATATTATTTAATTGCACAAAACCCTTAAAAAATATAATTAAAGTTATATAACCCCATGAAATATAATAATAATAATAATAATAATAATAATAATAATATTTTACGATGTGTGCTATCTAGCATAATGATAAATATTATTTTACCAACTTGAAAATTAATATTTATGAGTAAAAACATCTTAGTGTGCTCATCCTTCTAAACATTAATCAAATACCAAAAAAATATTCTATTTAAAGTATGAAAATTAAGTATTTATTAAATATTCAATAAATAAAATAAACATTCTATTCACAATCTGAAAAATAAATATTTATTAAATATTAACACAATTAAATCAATTATTTATTAATGAAGAAATAATTATTTATTACCTTTTGAATATTTGAGATCAATAAATCTTGAATAAAATTATTTCTCAGTCTTGAGAATAATATTTATTCTAATATTTAAATTCAAATAGAATTTATTTAAGATCGAAATAAATAATTAGTGTGTGATCCTTATGACACCCTAAGTATTTATGAATTATTTTTATAATGAATTAAATTTTTTCGAAATATTACATTACACACAACATAGAGTTAATATTGCATTACATGAAACATTGAGTTTATCTTACATTACACATGACACTGTATTTTAACAAAACCACAATATATTATTTATATTATTCAAACACGACATTATAACATAGATGTTAAGCATAGAGATATGAATAGTAATAAATAATTTTTAAAAATTAAGTATAATGGTTTTATATAAAGAAAACATATTGATAAAAAATTACATGATTTTTCTATAAATACTTTATATGTTTCGAAAATACTATTTTCTCAAAAAACTGTTTTTTATTTCTTTTTGTGAACAATAAAAAAATTATTTTTTAAAACTATTATAAAATTTATTTTATATAAAAAAATTCATTTTTAAATCATTATATAAAAATTATCTTAGGGTTAATTTTTGAGAATTTTATAAAAAATTTAATTTTTTGATGAATAGTGAAAATATTGAATTTTAATTGAAAACTGCATTTTCATTTAAATTATTTATAAAGTTAAATTAAATTTTAATTTTGTTTTAAAGTAAAATTAGTTAAATTATATATATATATATTAATACAATTTAGGCTAGTGTAATCATTTTCATATTGAATTTTGATACAAAACCTTGTAAACTTTTGAACATTTTCTATTTGAAAACCCACTTTCTCATCGCGTCTGTGGAATTAATTTTAAATTAAAATTTTCCAATTATGTGAATTGAATTTGAAAAAATGAATACAATATTTGGAATCATAATAATTTAGATTATGTAATAATTTCAACTTTTTCTGACTAAAATTAATAGTGAAAAGAGTAAAAATTAATTATCGCGGTTAAGGTAGAAATGAATTTACCGAGGGGTTAAACTAAAATGATAACAGTTAAAATGGCCTAAAAACTTGTCTAAAAGATATTTTATGGAAATATTTAGACCTTATAATTTCTAATACTTTATAATAATCTATTTTGGACCCTTGTGGTATGATAAAAATGAGTTTACAAAGTTTTCTTTTCAAAAAATTACAAGTGTGACACTTACCTCACTTATAAAAGGCCACCCACTATCCTCTATTATTCAAACCTTAAAATTTCTTATTTAGGATAATAAATTAAAAAATAACTTCCTAAATTTTTTCTTCTCATACTATAATCCTTTTTTATAAATCCAACCTTGGAAGGCTTTTAGCACAAACCTAAGAAGGATACCCAAAGAAGAGGTAACACTCTTCAACAAGTGTTTTTATTTTATTTCTTCCGCCGACTCCTTCAATTATTATTAAAACATGGTGATATAATAAAATAAATATATTAAATATACTAATATATTTTTATATTAATTTACCTACATACAACTATCCCCACTTCCATCAAATGGGTTACAAAATCATTATTTGTATGTACGACAGACTATCACCTCACGAACCGATGTTATTTGTTTTTTAATTATCACCTATCATGGTTGAATATGATGAAAAATATAAAGTATATATATATATATATTATATTTATAAAATAATTATAATTTTGGAGTTATTATATCATATATACATTTTTATACTTTCCATTCTGTGGGAATACGATAATGTCACTCGTGTGTATGATGTACTACCACCTCACGAAGCGATGTTATTCATTCACACTTTACATGGAAGTTAATAAGGATAAAAAAATAAATATATGTGATATAAGTGAGATAATTATGATATTAATGAAATATTTATCATTCTAAAAAGATAATATATCATTTTATTTCTTACCTTTTTACTCACTGAAAATGATAACTTCATCTGTATACATGTGGACTACCGCCTTCATGAAGTGATGTGATCCTCTATTTTCATCACCAAACCACATGGATGATATGTATAAGTTTGTAATTTATCATATTATTATAATTATTAAAAGATAAAATATTACTTACCTCATTTTCATAATGATCATTGAAAAATGGAAATGTTACTCATGCGTACGTACAACCTACCGTCTCTATGATCATAACGTACGTCATTTCTCAAAAACCGTATCCCATAATTGGTATTAAAAGTATAATTGATGTGTAAATATTATAATTATTTCATTATTATTATTTTTGATATTATGTAACCATTATTAAAGTAATATGACCGAAAATAATAAATCAAAACATACATGAAAAACAAAGTAGTTATTTCCCAAAATGTGACTTTAACATGGAATTGTTAATAAATAGGTAATATAAAGTCATAATAAAGTCATATATGGTATGATATATATTATTATATTTATTTAATATATGTATAATAAACTTATATTTATTATATAGGAGGTATGAAAATGTATAAAGGAATTCAAGACTTGAGGTAAGATATTTCTAGTCTCTCTTTTATTTCTGGGAGACATAAAAATTCACAACTCATTTATTTTTTGTGGAATATATAGTGAACCTTTGAAATTTTATATAATTAATATATTAATTTTAATTATATTAAAAGTTTCATTTTATGTTTTTATTTATTTGGGATTACGATTCAAAATTTTAATAAAGTGGTAAGGGATTCCCATCTCACTTTTTACTTCCGTGAGACACATGTCATATTCACCACCTATTTATTTTATGTAGTGTATATACTGACCATTAATGTATTTTATGATTATTATTATTAAAATTATGTTGATTTAAAGATTCATTTTATGATATCTCTTTCATGGGGTTTATAGTTAAAAAGTTACCAAAATTTGTAAGGTATTTTTGAATCAATTTGATTTCCTTGAGACATATTTTATGTTATGAACCTATATTATTTTATAAGGTATATATATAGAACCTTTGATAAGAGTTATCATGAATTTATTTATTTTCATGATATTTAAGTTTCATTTAATGTTATTCCTTCATGTGTATTACAATTAAAAGTTACCAAAGTGGTAAATATTTTATGTTACAATCTCTTCGTTTATGGGGATTGTTTATGATCATGCTAACAATGATGAAATCCTATGATCTATATCTTAGTAAACTCATTTATTTTATTATAATATGGTTATTTCATGATAATAAATACTTTTACTTGATTTTAATCTCTATGTATTCTCAAGATTTCAAAACAATGTTTTTAATAAAAAAATTCTTTATTTCTATCTTCGGTCAAAAACCCATTTTTCTTCCAAAACCATGTTTTATAAAAATATTTTAAAAAATGTTTTTTAACATTATTAAAATGATTTATTAAATAAATTTTTACCCATGTTTTAATTTTTAATTTTTTTTGAAAAGAATCTTCATGTCATTTTTAAAACAATGCCTATTTTGATTTTATAGAAAGTGTGAAATGAATCTTTGTTTTTAACATGTTCAACATGAATGGAATTTTCTGCCATCATGAAAATTATTTTCTTTGAAGATTCCTTTATAATTTTTCAATTCTATTTTTAAATAAAATTATTTTTTATAATTTTTATGTTTTAAAAAGTGTATTTTTCAAATCAAAAATGATATTTTTTTCAAGAAATGTTTTAAATGATTTTTAAAGATTCCATTATAAGTTTTTCAAGTTTATTTTCAAAGAAAAGGATTTAAAAAATATTTTATGATTTTTTAGTTTTAAAAAGTGATTTTAAAAGAAAAGTTATCTTGCTCAAGAAACATTTCAAATGATTTATATTTCAAAATCATTCTCCATCTAAGATATATCCTTTAGTGAAAATTATGATATCTAAGTATATAAATGAAGGATATCATTATTTTTCCTTCTATGAATGGTTTATGCTGAAAATATGTTTATGAAACCCATTTATATTATATAGGTTATACCATGATGAAATTCTTATGAAACCCACTTCTTTTCACATGGGTTATGCTATGATGAAATGATGTAATGGTTATGAAACATGTATCTTTTACATAGGTTATGGTATGATGAAATGTTTCTGAAACCCATTTCATTTAATGGGTTATGATATGATGGATATTTGATGATATTATGGCACACATACATATGCTTTTAATTATGTGATGGGTGGTATCTATATCTACCTCTAATGAATTGGGTAAATCTGGATGACTCATGAGTAAATATGTTATGATTAAACCTTATTAGATTTTCATGATGTTATGCGTGAACTAGATTACATGTTTACAATGTTATGCATGAACCTGATTACATGTTCAAAATATTATCTGTGAAACTGATTACATGTTCATAGTTTTATGTGTGAACCTATCTTTTATGTCCATAATGTTATGTGTGGACCTGGTTATATGTCCATTAGTTTATGTGAGGGCTCTATTTCATGTCCTTAACTTAATGAGTGAACCTGTGTCTATTTATACATGTTCAAAATGTTATAAACTGATGTGTATGCCATAATTCTATTTATTATTCCAATGTTATGCTTTTATGGATCATTTTCATTGATTTTATCATGATTAATGTCTTATGAACAACCAAAATTTATTCCACAACTGATGATTATGATCTTTGATATACAAGATATGGTTTTCCAATGTTGTGATCATGTTTTCATACCCTTATATTCATGTTATTCTTACATATATCCCTTGTTTACCCTTATTGAGCATTTGAGATCACCCTTTCTTATGTTTCCTTTACCTAGGTTATGATGAAAGGTTTTAAGTAGGGAGTGTTTGTGAAGAGTACTAAAGGGAAAGATATTTATGGGAGATGTTGACGACCTTTCACCAAATTAGAAGAATATATAACTAGTCTTCAAATACACTAAAAATATTATAATCCTCAGGCATGTGTTTGTGTAATGTATTGAATATTTATCTAAAAAGATTTAATACCTATGTATGAAAATCTTGGGTCTCTATAGTTGGTATCAAAGGAACGTTTGAGTTAACCTTTGGAAACTATGATGATAAAACATTAGTGAGATATATTTATAAGGATATGTCTGGGGATGTCTCTAAGGAAAATTCTAAGGATGAGTCAAGTATAGGAAAATGTCTTGGAATTTTGGTAAAGGATATATAAAATGGTTTTCAAGAAACTGCATTCCTGTTTTGGATACTACAAGTGGATATGGATTAGGAATATAGGTACCTAGGGTAATAACTCTGAAAAGGGTGCATTGAGAAGAACTTGATCATCACCTGGTACATGATAAAGGGCCTTATTACACACCTAGTTTTATACTCCTGGGGGATATGCTTTAGAAATTAACAAACTCTTTATGAACTATCATGAAGGATTTAAATAGATGATGACTATGAATGAATAAGGAAAAACTTAAGGTGTCATATATTAAAAACAAGGTTTCATGATTTAGAAACCCTATAAGTGATTTATACCTAATATGATTATTGTTTCTTACACTATAATTTTTAGTTTTATTCAATGGATGGAACCTGAAGGAACCATGTTAATGCCGAATGCAACAAACAATGCAATGATTTTCCTCCAAAGAAATTGAATGTTATGGGAGTTTAAATGAAAAACCTCATTGCTATAATCACACAAATTTATCAATCTATAACTCACGATGAACTTTCAAATGAGAAAAGGAGGAAAAAATGTTCTATTGATTCCTTAATTAGGTAACACCCATATACTTTTAGTGGTTCCTATGATCTTCTAGTTTCTGAGAAATGTATCAGTACCATTGAAAATATTTTTTTTGTTATCTTGTGTTCATAACATAAAAAAGTCCTTTTGGCTATTTACCATTTGGAAGGTGTTGTAGATCAAGGTGGAATATTATTATGAATATGAGTAAATTAGAAGAAATAAATCCATGAATTGGGATGAGTTTAGAATATTATTTTCAATAAGTACTTTCCTCATATTCTTCATAAAAAAATTGGGAAGGAATTCCAAGAGCTTAAGAAGAAGGACGATGAATCCATTGGTACCTATAAATTAAATTTTAAAAGACTTATGAGGTACTCTTTGGGTATTATCATTCATTCTAAAAGTAAGTTTGACTAATTATTTAATGGATTAAAACCGAATCTCTGATGATTTTTATTTATAAGGGACTTTAGATGCTATGAAGAAATCATTCGATGTGCACTAAAAGTGGAAATGGAAGTTGGAAAACCCTCTTGTTTCTAATGATAAGAAAAGGAAGATAGGGTTCCATGGAAATTAAAATGACATGTCAAGTATAGGGAAGAAATTTTTTTAAACCCCTACATGCCAAAAATATGGTAAGGAGAACATAGGTGAGTTCCTGAAAGGAATAAGAAGGTATTTTAAGTGTGGGAAGCCTGGCCATCAAGCAAAAGAATATAGAAGTAGTGTGAAGCAGACAATAAATAAAATGAATAGAGAGTGAGAGATCAACATAATGTACCATACATACTCTAGTGTTTCAAGTGAAAGGGGTTTGTGCATTATGAAAATAAATTCCCTAATCCAAGGGCTAATGTGGATGATAAGCCACATTAACCCATGAAGACAAAAGACAAATAGAAAACTTATGCAATCATAATGGATGAAGTGAATCATGATAATTAGAGAACACTTATACTCCCCTACTTAATTGGGAATTTCATGTATGATTTTTTCTGAATAATCCCTATGAAAATATAATTTTTTATCTTTTAGTTAAATTTCATATTATTACCCCCCTCTATATGGATTCTGAAATAATAAAATCACATTTTATATTATATTGGTACAAGAATGAACCCAAGATTCCAATTATTTTTTTATAAGATAAGATCCTACAAAAGGAATAAAGGGATAATTAACGTCTAGAAGTGTATATGCCTCCATGTAAGATTAATTTAATAGTTATGGATGACATCGTGGGTTTATGATTTTAAGGTTGATCATAAGTTCAAAGTCATTGACACCCATTTTGAGGTTTTATATGATGGGAGTTTATCAAAATTAAGGATATTTCACTACTGAAAAATGGACCTATCCCCACGGTTTTACCCAAAACTGTGGGGATAGGTACCCCTATACCCACGGTTTTGGAAAACCGTGGATATAGGTGACTTTTCATGACCTATACCCACGGTTTTCCAAAACTGTGGGTATAGGGGGTCTATCCCCACAGTTTTGGAAAACCATGGGGATAGGTCCTGAAAAGTGACATATACCCACGGTTTCCCAAAACCGTGGGTATAAGGGTACCTATCCCCATGGTTTTGGGGAAAACCATGGGGATAGGTCTGGGATAAAATACCTATACCCACAGTTTTGAAAAACCATGGGTATAGGTTTCCCGTGTGTGCGCGGGAATTTTTTTTTCCACGGGAAGGAATTTTTTTGGCGAGAATCCTATACCCACGGTTTTACCCTCTATACCCATGGTTTTTATAAATATATTTAACTATATATATATATACATATAAGTGATGTTAGGGTAGTGGTTAGATGCGGTTCTTGTAGCGAAGAGGTTGCGGGATCGGAACTCGGCGCCAACATTATTTTAGGACCTATACCCACGGTTTTGAAACCGTGGGTAAAAGCCGTTGACATCATGGAAATTGGCTATGTTTCGGTGACACGGTGGCAGGACACCTATACCCATGGTTTTGGAAAACCGTGGGTCTAGGATGGGGACCAATACCGACGCTGTTCCAACCCACGGTTCCCAAAACTGTGGATATAGGCTATACCCACGGTTTTGGGGGCTATACCCACGGTTTTGAACCGTGGGTATATGCCATTTTTCCAATAGTGTTTTAAGATAAATTTGTTGTAATAAAAAAAATTGGTTTTGTATATGTTTAGTGAAAAATTCATTTGTGGAGAAATGTATTTAAACTTAGTGGATATATGATTAAAGTTATTGGTAACCTTTAGGGTTTATCTTATCTTTGATTTTGACGTAATTATGGGTTGTAGTTGATCACCTTATGAAGTCAGCACACTTTGTTGCTACTAATAAAGATTTATCTCTAGATCCTATTTCCATAATATACATTAATAAAGTTATAAGGTTGCATGAGGTACCACATTCAATTGTATCTAATGGGGACATGAAGTTTACCTGAGATTTTTGGAAAAGTCTTCAGCAGTATCTAGATACAGAGTTGAGTTTGAGCACTGCATATCATCCTCAAATAGATGATCATTCTTGATAACAATTCAAACCCTAGAGTACATGATAAGATCTTGTTATGTGAATTTAAAAGGTGTTTGGGATCAATACCTTCATCAAGTTGAGTTTTCTTGAAATAATAGATTTCACTTGAGAATTCAGATTGCTCCTTATGAATCCATTTATGGAAAGAAGTTTAGAACTCCAATGTACTAGAATTAAGTTGTAGAAATAAATCTATTGGTACCTAAGCTAGCTAATGAAATTAAAGAGAATGTTATAGCCATTCAGAAATGTGGATGAACAAATTTGATAAAAAGTTTATTCATATAATCATCAACACGATCTATAATCTAAAGATGGTGAGAATACCTTTCTATAAATTTATCCATAGAAGAAAGAAGGGAAAAATAAAACCTAGGTATATTAGTTTCTTTGAAATTCTTAATAATATTGGGACCATAGATTATCCCTTGGTTCTTCCACTGAAACTCTCTCAGGTTCACAATGTGTTCCATTAATCTCTCTTAAGGAAGTACATACCTAATTCATCATATGTACTGAACTCTGAGGTCATACTACTAGAGCATGATATTACTTATAAGAAAAAACTGGTGGATATTCTAGATCATATATATAATGTTATATTAAATAATAACAAAAACCTAGTCAATGTTTTGTGGTGAAACTACCTATTTGAGGAAGCAACATAGGAACCTGAGGAAATGATGAGGCAGGAGTATCCTCATTTGTTTGTATCAGAGTGACGAATTTTTAGTGTGAAATTCATTTTAAGGGGGGTAGAATGCAACACCCTGAGTTTTTATGAATTATTATTTTTTCAAATAAATTAAATTTCTTTGATAGATTGCGTTATATGCATCACTAAGTTAAACTTGTGTTACACACAACATTGGGTTTAGCTTGCATTACAAATGACACTGAGTTTGAAAAAAAACTAAGATATATTATTTATATTATTCAAATGTGACCGTTATAACCTAGCCGTTAAAATTAGAGATATTAATAGTAATAAATAATTTAAAAAATTAAGTATAATTATTTTATATAAAGAAAACATATTGATATAAAAGTACTTTATTTTTCAATAAAACCTTTATATGTTTCAAAAATACCATTTTCTCAAAAAATGTTTTTCAATTCATTTTGTGAACAATAATAAAATTAATTCCCCCCCACACTCAAATGGGGTGGTAATGGTGGGTAGGGGTTTGGGGTGTGTTTGTGGGGTCAAGTCTCTAGGCCAATGATTTATCTATATTTTCTTTGTTGCGTCGTGTGCCATATTTGCGGTTGTACCCAATTTAAAATAATAAAATTAATTTTTGAAAATTTTAGAAAATTTATATGATAAAAAAACTTTATTTTTCAAATAATCATATCAAAATAATATTAGGGTGAATTTTTGATAAATTTATGAAAATATTATATTTTTGATGAATAGTGAAAATACTGAATTTTAATTGAAAACCGCCTTTTAGTTTAAATTATTTATAAAGTTAAATTTTATTTTAATTTAGTTTTAAAGTAAAATTTGTTTAATTATATATATATTAATATAATTTATTTCATTGGAATCATTTTCATATTGAATTCTGATATAAAAACCTTGTAAACTTGTGAACTTTTTCTCTTCAAAAACCCGCTTTCTCATCGCATATGCGGGATTAATTTTAAATGAAATATTTATAATTATGTGAATTGAATTCAAAAAAATGGATCCCATATTTGGAATCATAATTTTTTATATTATCTAATATGGTCAAATTAATTTTTGATCAAAATGAATAGTGAAAACAATAAAAATTATTTACCACAGTTAAGGTAAAAATGGGTTTATCAAGGAGTAAACTAAAATGATAAGGGTTAAAATAACCTAAACAATTGTCTAAAATCTATTTTATGGACATATTTGGACCCTATAATGTTTAATTATTGATAATAATTCATTTTTGGTCCTTTTTTCAAGGGAAAATATGGGTATACCTTTTTATTTTCAAAAATTTATAAGTGTGCCACACACCTCACTTATAAAAGGCCACTCATTCTCCTCTCTTATTAAAACCTTAAAATAATTTAGGTTCATCCAATACCTAAAAAAATAAATTCAAAAATTCCATACTATAATCCCAGAAGCCTTATTTTGGGTAAAAATGAAACCTATGATGGATTTTGGTGTAAACGTAAAGAGGATACCCAAAGAAGCGACAACGTTGTTCAATGAAAATTTTTATTTTGTTTCTTCCTCCAACTCCTTTAATTATTATTAAAAAATTATGATATAATAACCTAAGTATATTAATGAGATTTTTTTCATGGTAATGTAATGACCTATAACTATCCACACTTCCATCAAATGAGTTACAAAAACTATTATTTGTGTATACATGGGACTAGCGCCTCACTAACTGATGTCATTCATTTTTCTATTACCACCTCTCACGATTGGGTATAATGATGGATATAAAGTGTATATATATTTTTTTATATTATATTTATAACATAATTATACCCATGTATTTATTATATCATATATACCTTTTTACATATTCCATTCCATGAGAATATGATAACGTCGCTCGTGTGTACGGAAGACTATCGCCATGCAAAACAACGTGACTTGTTAACGCTTTACCTGGAATGTAATAAGGATAAAGTTAATGAATATATGTGATATAAATAAAATAATTATCATATTAAATAAATATTTATCATTATTAAAAGATAATATATCATTTTATTTCTTATATTTTCACTCAATGAAAGATGACAACATCGTTCTTGTACGTTTGGACTACCACCTTTACGGAGCGATGAAATTATCTATTTTCATCACCACACCACATGGATGATATGTATAAATTAATTTAAATAAATAATATATAATTTATTACATTATTATTATTCTTTAAATATAAAATATTAATTAACTCATTTCCATAATGATCATTGAAAAATGGAAATATTACTCATGCGTTTGTATGGCCTACCATCTCCATGATCGTAACACACTTCATTTATCAAAATAATATTTCTTGATTGGTATTAAAAGTATAATTTATGTATAAATATGATAATTATTTCATTATTATTATTCTATATATGATGTTACCATGATCAAATTAATATGATCAAAAATAACAAATCAAAACATACATGAAAAATAAAGCAGTTATTTCCCAAAATGTGACTTAAACATGGAATTTTTAATAAAAGGGTAATATAAGGTCATAAGAAAGTAATATATGGTATGATATATATGATTATTGTTCTTTAATAGATTTATAATAAACTTATATTTTTTAAATAGGAGGTACAAACTTGTATGAAGGAAGTCGAGACTTAAAGTAAGGGATTTCTACTCTCTCTTTTATTTCTAGGAGACAGATTAAAATTAACCACTCATTTATTTTGTGTGATGTATATACAGAACCTTTGACATGTTATATGATGAATATCCTAATTTTAATGATTTTAAAAGTTTCATTTTATTTTATTCTTTATTAGATCTTATGATTCAAAATATTACTAAATAAGTAATAGATTCTCGTCTCACTTTTTACTTTTGGGAGACACATGCCATATTCAACACCTATTTATTTTATGTGGTGTATATATATAACATGAATATATTTTATTATTATTTTCATTAAAATTATGATTATTTACTTATCAATTTTAGGATCTATCTTTCATGGGGTTTATGGTTTAAAATTTACTAAAGTGGTAAGGGATTTTTGTCTCAATTTTCTTTCCTTAAGACATATGTTTTGTTATGCCCCTATATTCTTTTATGAGGTGTATATAACGATCCTTTGAGATAATATATCATGAATTTATTTATTCTCATTATATTTTAAGTGTCATTTAGTGTTATTCATTCATGGGGATTATAATTGAATGTTACCAAAGTGGTAAATATTTTATGTTATAATCTCATCATTTATCATGATTATTTATGATTATGCTTAAAATGAATAAATAATATAATCGATCTCTCAATAAACTCATGTATTTTCGTATCCTCTAGTTATTTCATTATAATACATGTTTTCCATTCATTTTTATCTCTTTATGTACTCAAGAGTTCAAAATAATTTTTAAGAAAAATCATCTTTATTTCTCTATTCGGGTGAAAACTAGTTTTTATTCTAAAACCATGTTTTCTATTTTTTTAAAACGTTTTTAACATTATTTAAATTATTTATTAAATAAATTTTTACCCATGTTTTATTTTTTATAATTTTTTTGGATGGAATTTTCATGTAATTTTCTAAATAATGCCTACTTGGATTTTATTGAAAGCGTGAAATGAATCTTTATTTTTAACATGTATGACATGAATGAGATTTTACAACATCATGAAAATTATTTTATTTGAATATTAATTTATAAATTTTCAAGGTTATTTTCAAATAAAAGAATTTTCAAAATATTTTATGTCTTAAAAAGTGTTTTTCCAGAGTATAAAAGATATTTTCCTCAAGAAATATTTTAAATTATTTTTAAATATTCCTTTATATGTTTTCAAGTCTATTTTAAAAGAAAATGATTTACAAAATATTTTATGAATTTTTAGTTTTAAAAAGTGATTTCAAAATAAAATTTATCATCCTCATGAAATGTTCCAAGTGATTTATTTTTCAAAATCATTCTCTATCTAAGATGAAATCCTTTAATGTAAATTATGATTTGATGAGGATATAAACCAAGGATAAAATTATTATTCTCTATCTAAATAGTTTATGATGAAAATATGTTTATTAAACCTATTTACATTCCACATCTTATACCATGATAAAATTCTTAAGAAACCCACTTCTTTTTTTCATGGGTTATACTATGATGAAATTATGAAATTGTTATGAAACCTATCTCTTTTTGACATATTATGATATGATGGAATGTTTATGAAACCCATTTAATTTTTTGGGTTATGATATGATGAATTTTTTTAATCTTTTGGTACTCATATATATAATTTTCATTATGTGATAGGTGATACCTATATATCCCTCCAATGCATTGGGTAAAAATGGATAAATAATGAGTAAATAAGTCATACGTGAACCAGATTACATGTTCACAATGTTATGACTAAACCTAATTACACATTCACAATGCTATGTGTGGACCTGGTTATATATTGACAATGTTATTCATGAACCTATTTACATGTTCACAATATTATGCATGGACCTATATTTCATGTCCATAATGTTATGTGTTGACCTAGTTACATGCCCATATTTTTATACAAGGTACTGATTTCATGTCCTTAATTTAATGAGTGAACCTATCTCTATTTATACATGTTCACAATGTTATAACCTGATTTTTATGTCAGAAATATATGTCTTAGGACAATGCTATTATCTCATGGTTCATGTTATTTGATTTTCTCATTATTTATGTCTTATGAAATTCCAATCTTTATGACACGACTCATGATTATGATCTTTGATATGCTGGGTATGGATTTGAAACGTTATGCTCATGCTATCATTCCATTATGTTCGTGTTATGCTTACATATCTCCTTTGTTTACCCTTACTAAGCATCTAAGCTCAACCTTTCTTATGTTTCCTTTACCTAGGTTATGAAGAAAGGTTTTAAGTAGGGTATGTTTTTATAGATCACTAAAAGGGAAGATATTTATAGGAGATATTGATGATTTTATACCTAGTCTCCAAAGACACTAAACTATTATGGTCCTCAGAAGTGTGTTTGTGTAATGTAATGAATATTTATCGAAAAATATATAATACTTATGTATGAAAATATTGGGTAGCTATAAAACTCTAGGATTATTTCTCATTGGAATTAGTCTTGATTGCATGATGTTTAAGACTGCTATCTAGTAAAGAGTCAAGGAACCCAAGAGAAATAAGTTAACGTCTCAATGTTGACAACCACACACGAATGATTATTGTGTAATATAATCCCTTTGTCACAATATCTCATCAAGTAGGTTGCACACATTTGTAATAAAACCATGTGATTGATATATATTTATTTGAATATCTGAAATAAAATCACCATAATACAATGGCCATGGAATTTATTGAGATGGTTCCATTTAAATCAAAGGGATGAGTTATCAACTTACATTAATATGGAAGAGAAAAAATACTTTTTCCACTTTAATTAATAACATGTCATTCATGCCGTACCCAATGTACCATACTTCCCACAAATATATTGTTTCATGGTTTTGGTTAGTACATAAAATAATGTAAGTCATGATAATCATTAATAATAATCTTAATGTTTATGTACCATTAAAAACCCTTGCATATAGGAATATAAAAGGACACATAAACATGCAGAACTCTTATAGGTAGGTTTGTTCTCATAATCTCCCATATTATAGATTAATAAGTAAAAAATTAATGAGAAGAAGTCTCATCCACTTTGGAGTACTCACACCTAATAGTAAACATTATATGATACTCTTCATATTATGTTATCCAACCATAGAACTATATTTAAGAAAATCGTCATGGAATTTCAAGGTTATAATCATAGAGGGAAATTTTTATAACCTTATCAATGTGAAAAATACTCTAGGATATTATTACATTAAATTCACATATAACAATGAAAAAATATGTAATAATATGTTTTATTAATATTAAAATATTTGAATATACATATAATCTAAAGTACAAACAATTGGTTCTAGAACACCAACTCTAACAGAAGCATCACTGGGTGCATGTAAACATTTATTTGGAAATTAAGTGTATTATTTGGTCTGTATTATATTCATATATCATATTTTTATACTTTCATCTATTAAAGGTGATGATCCAACTAAATTGCTAAAGGAGACTTTATTTGATCCACAATGTCATGCAACATAGGATGGTGTCACTTTTTCCCCTCCAGTTGAGGTTGAGGCAACATAAGTAGCTACTAACATGGATGATGAAGGTATAACCTCAGTGGTTATAATGAATACTATAATATTACCACTTGGTTTATGAGTTGAATAATAGTATTTTTCGGCTTTTTCATAGTAGTTCTGCCTCAAGAACAGATATCCTTGATTCCTTTAATTTAGTGTCCCACCTAATGAAATTAGTTGAAGAACAAGCCTGTCCCACAATAATCCCTCCAAGGGATGTGGGTATAAGTTCATTAATTAGAGACTTTGTCCTAGAATACATTCCGATTATTAGAATAAACCTGAGTCAAGGCTTGGGGTACTCTTTGTTTCACTAGCAACTAAGGTGGAAAGTATAGGGGGACGTCAGGAGTCTAATCATAAAGAGACCCTTCAAAGAGATAAAAGACCATTTGGGCCACATATAGTACATGTTCACAACCATTAGTTATTGAGGGTTCAAATACAAGGATATTCATACTAGGGTGAAGGAGGTGGTCACTGTGAGGGAGTAGAAAATAGAACTCGATTTAAGAGTATCAGCAATGGAGGCCTCATATTCACTTGGGAAATGTAGAAATGAGGATATGAACCATGATTCCCAATATATGATAGAATTATTGGCACACTAGGATTTGGTAAACACTGGAAAGTATGAGATTGATAGGATCCAATAAGAGTCATCCCATCTAAAATATATTATTAAAACCATAGATAAGATGGTGGAAGAGAAACCAGGATACATTTACGTGGAAGAGAAGGCCAAGATTGTCACTTCTAGTAGGGAAGATGCATTACATTAGGCTATAAAGGCAGATACTGAATGGATATATCAACTTCACCAATCCATTTTCTCCTTGGAATATAAGTTGGTGGAGTTTAATGGGTAATCTGAGAATTTTTTTAATAGATTTTACTCTTAGGAGCCTCCCTTGGGGGGGGGGGGGGGTAATGGGAGAGACTCAAGGCTATAGAGATTCATCCCTCCTTTAATTATAAATAAATAAAAATTTTGAGCTCTATGTGTTGCTATCATGATTTACCATATTATTTCAAAAATCATAAAAAAACATTAAGGATAATTAAGCTTATTTTTTTATAACATTAAGTTAACCCAAATCTGAACTCAAACTCTTGAGACATAATGAATTCCTCCTGGGTGTTTCTTGTGGTCAAATGTTAGTGTAAATTACCTCACCGATGCACTAAGGCTTTCCCATTCAAAGTATAAAATTATTTTCTTGGTTCAAAGGAGTGACTTGGGTGATTATTTCATAGAGAAGTAGTGTTATAACTTTTTCATATGTTAGAAGTCTATATATCAGAGCTTGGCCACTACTGGGGATATATCGTGGGTCCCACAATCCTTTTTCTTTTTTATTTCCATTTATTTTTCCTAATATATATATGAGAAAATATTAGAAGGAAAGAATTTGAATTTTTATTAGGCTTCCCTTTTAAGGTTTTCAAACTAACAAGTTATATATCCCTTTTTTTTGATTTATTATAATGGCCCAAAAGTTTTGCAATGAAATTTACCTACTAATTATATAATTGTGTCATATTTAAAAACGTAGAATTATATTGAGCACTTGAACCACATAATGGAACCATTATTATTATTATATTAATTTTAAAATTACATTTAAAGAATAAACATGGCCATAAGAATTGAAAATATTACAATGGGATAAAAATAGAAAATAAGATAACAAAAATATAAAAATTTGGACATGCTCGATCCATTAGAATAACCACACTCATGAAAAACACTGTAGAAATGAAATAGAACATTAGTAATGAAATATTCATATTTAAAAAGAAAATATATATAACCTTGAGATAAAATATAATTGACTGAATAATTAATGAAATATAAGGTATTTATATAAAGTAGGGAAGCCATATGACTGTTACAAATTTGACCGTTGTAATAGTAATCTAACCATTGGATTAGTAATATGGCCATTAGAATTAGTAACCTAAATGTTATAATATCATCCTAACCTATTTAAGGGTAAAATAATATTTAGGTATCTTATAATATGAAAATATTACATATTTATATCATGATATAAGTAAATAAATGTTTTAAAAATGATAAAATAACTCTTCTTATTTTTGTCAAACATACATGTTTTATTTTCATTTTTATAAAAAATATAATGATTTAAATGAAATTTTATTTTCATAAAATGGGATTATATACTAATATTAAGTTTTATTATAACGATGATATAATTTTATGAGACCATAATTAATTTTTCAAAGGGTTAGAATGTCGATCATAATATTAAAATTAGAATTTTTCAAATAAATAAGGATTTTAATTAAAAAAAATTATCATATGTAGAAAATAATTTCATAAAATGGATTTCATTTTTTAATTTACATTTTTAAAAATGGTTAGGGTTATTTTTTGGTATTTTTATAAAATAGTTAATTTTTTGGTGAATGGTGAAATGCGAAAAAATACAATATTTAACATTATAAGCTAAATATATGAATTTATAAGTCATTACTAATGCAATCACCCATTTTTTCAAATTCACCTACACAATTTACTGTATATGTTCCCAAGATTCATCACTATTGGTAGTCTTGATCCAAAATAATAAACTAGTGATTATAATATTCAAAAGCACCCCTCTCATCCCCTTATAAATACCTCCCCACACCACCCATTCCCCTCACACATTATAAGCCTTGGAGATTACCCAAAAAATTAAAAACTCCATACTTATATCCCTATATACAATTAACCAAACCTATTCAACCTAAAGTGTCACCCAAGATGGATTGACATAAGGCCTAAAGTGAATTTCTGATCACCACGAGTTGGTGGAAAGCACGTGGGTATCAACATAAAAAATTATGGGAATGATTTCACCCTAAAATACAACACAAAATGTCACATGTATAACAAGATAGGAGAAACAAACATTGTACACTGTGGAAGAAAATTACATAACCATGGGACAAACCAATCAAGCCAAAGGCTAAGTCTGAGGAACAACCCAAAACCAAGACCAAAACCAAGTCTCAATGTGACTATCTATCACCACCATCCCAATACAAAACAAAGTCAATGAAAATTGAGAGTAGATTCCATGAAACATGACACCCCTTACTTTTACTATATCTAGTAAAATCATGGATACATATATCCAATGGAAAAAGTAGGATGTGATCACTAAATCTCAGAAGGATACCACCAATAATCTATACAATGTCTATCACCATCAAGTCATTATTTCTATATTTAAAACAAAAAAATTTATCAAGATATTTATTTTGAAAATATTGTTCATAAAATATCCTTTGGTTAATTTTAAATCAGTCCATATTTAAAGATACAAGAATAGGAATATAAACATGAGGTGTAAATAGAGGAAAGTAATCAAAATCAACCATAACTCAAAAGATAAACATATGATCAATTAAAAAGGAAAACCATTTTGCAAAACATCCTTTGGTTTCCGTTAAATCATTTTATATTCACTTAAACCAGGAATACAATGAGTACATGAAAGGTGGTATAAATTCATAAATAGTTTTATCCATGGAAGCACCATAAGATATACATATGGGAAATAAAACATTATATAATATCATATATTATGAAACCAAGAACAAGTGTGATCTAGCCTGTGGGAATATGTACTTAGAAATGTGAAGGATCACTAAGCTAGGAATACCATGAATTCTACCGATATCTAGTCTTACTATAGTTTATCTATATCATTAGAATAACTCCAAGTGTTGCCACACTCACTAAGGTTTCAAATGTCCATAACTTGACACACCCAAGGTTCCCAATGTGCTATGTTTTCCAAAAAATTTTAAAAACCATTATAAAACATTTATAAACATTTTCATAGAAAAGCATCACCACTCCCATGCTTGAAAATCCAGTTTCGAGTAAATATAATTTTTGAGGAATTTAATCAAACACATAAAGTTCATAAACAATTTTAATGTAAAACCTCTTTAAAATACCATTAAAAAAACCATTTTTTTATTTCAAACAAGATGAATTTCTTAAAAAAATTATTATTTGATATCAAATCATTCAATTTAATAAAAAAACCAAAGGAATTTACAATAACATTAAGTAATTCATGAGTTAGAACCATTTTATAGTCCTACCACAAAAACTAAGAGAACAATGTCACCTTTAAAATCAGCAATGGGAGAAAAATAGGTTAGGTATAAACAAGAATTGATCCAAGAAAAAAAACATTAATTATCCATTTAAACCATATATTAGGTCATCACACCCCATTTAGGTTTTCATGACATGGAGAATATGAGATATTTGAGGCAGATCTAGGAAGAGGAGAAGAAAGAAATTGAAAAAATAAACATACCTTAAAGAGACCCATCTATATTTTTGGAGATTCACCATGAGACCAAGTGGATAACCTACTAGATTGTCAAGGAGAGGTTGTTTTGGGTTAATGAGGAACAAGGAGAGTACTATAGGTTAAATTGAGTGATGTAATTAAGGAAATTTTCTATTTTAAGAGGTTAAGATCTGATCACATGGTTATGATGCATAGTTAGAAAAACCATACACTAACCATGTGGTTTCCAATATCACTTGAAATCCATGTCTCATGGTTTCTATGGGAGTGTAACATGGTTATAAAAACCATTCTCAGGCTGTGAGATAGCCACTAGACAAAAACTCAAACACAATTATGTTTTTCATGGTCATTCACACAGTTAGTCAAACTATTCTTAAACCATGAAAATAACCTTTGGAACTTATAGAGACATCCCACACGGTCACTACATGGTTAATTGTATCCATGCACAAACTATGCTCCTGAACTGTTTTCTACATATCTCCAAAGTGATTAACTAAACTCAAAATTAAACATACCTGTGACCTAGATGGTGTCACAATTCTTCACAAAATGAAACTTTTTGTCCACAGAAGGCACTCTTAAATCTAGACTCAAAATAAGAGAAGGAAATTACTATATCATCAATGATTTATCATCCCACATCATGTGGCTATCCCATATACACTACCCCACACATAGACCAAGGGAATTATTTTACAACACAACACCTTATCTTGGATATCCATACCCAAAATTTGTTGCTCAACCATTGAAGCATCAGGATTAAGAAAAACAAATTCCCATTCAATAACATGGGAATAATACAATTGATACCTCCTAAATTGGGGTACATGAAGAATTTCATGAATTAGTGACAAGTGAGATGAAAATTACAATATATATACCACCTTTCCAAGTTGTTCGACAACCTCAAAAGGTCCAAAAACATTGGTACCAACTTACCCTACTTCCTCAAATATGACATCCCAAATAAGGTGAAACCCTGAGAAATACCCAATCACCTACCATAACCACCAACATACAATGAATATGTCCTAGATAACATTTTGGGGCCCATTATTGTTTCAAAGCTATTCTGAGATAACTACACCGCCTTTATCACCCCTAAACAAGATTGAGTCCTACCATAGACCGCTCACCTACCCCTGCTTGACATCAAGGATATCCACAAATCTAACCATTTGACACTTCAATGTGGGTCCCCTTAATTGAAAAATAGGGTAAAATTGAAACCCAAAAGCCAAAAAACATAGGCATTCACTCCAAAAACATAATATACTGATTTATATGATTAATCTAGTCTAATAATCCATCTGAAGATTGAATGTTATGCTAAGATTCAATTGAGAACCCATCACATTCAAGAATCCCTTCTAGAATTGTAATGAAATTCACAAGTATCATCTATAAATGGTAACTATAGGTACATCAAGGAGCTTCACCACACCTCAATTATACAAACATTTGTGCTCTTTAATCACAATCGCTTGGAAGGAATGATGTGGGATAATTATGTGAATCAGGTAATGATCACCCAAAACCGTATCTTCCTCTCCACTAGGAGTCTATAGATGTTAAAAAACGATGTCCATGGGTCCTTAATTCAACCTATACAATGGAATAGATAAGTCCATTTCAAACTGTTAGGTATGTAGTGTTCAATTTCCCTTTTCTAAAAAGAAGGGAATTGTGAAATAAAGTGTATATTCGATCGAATCATTCTGGGTTTCTAACATCGATGTCTTAGATCATGACACATCCTTATAACCTCAGAGTGCATAAAACTACTAGATCTATTTTCATGATCATTCAATATCTGACTTAGATAATCTGGAATACCCAAATGCCTCTAAAAACACAAAGTACCATCAAGAGACTGAATCTTGAAACCTAAGGTCTCCCCACTATCCACTGCTTTCCCGAGATGAAATCTGTTTTCACAATGAAGAACCTTATTTATCAAAATATACTAACAAAATAACATTAAATACTCATTCATTACCAAGATCATTTCTGAAAATAGGTTCACTAAGGATCCCCCATCCTTTGATTCCTTCATATATTGTGTGGGTAATTACCTACTTATGGCATCTGTGACTACTCCTCTTTTCTGAGAGTTTTCACAATATCAAGATCAAATATTTGGAATTACTTATCCCAAAATTTTTGTCATAGTATCAAATTAATCTAGTTAAAATTACACTTCAGGATTCTATGATGTGAATATATCATAAAATATTCTCTGAGGGTGTAGTGTCACCATGTCCCAAGAGCATGTACATATTATACAAACTCAAGTCCATGGTGAGATAGATTCATTCCATGAGGGTGTAATTAGTGAAATCCTTAAGCCATAACCCTTTAAAAAAATTATAACATATACCAACATGATGCCCAAGGCTTCACAGTAATATTTTCAAAACCCAACTAGGCTTATATTGAATCAATACTAGAGCAGAGGTTAACCTCACCTCCAACTATTCATAGAATTCCTAGTTTCCAGATTACCAACATAAGGATCTAAAGATAGAAGAGACCTAACATGGGTATCCCTACCATTTAGATTCAATCAAAATGGTGTGATAATGAGAATCTACATTAATATAACGAGCACCAATATGATAACCGAGGTTTCAAATTTCACTGAAAGGAAACCCCCTAGATTTCCATCCATTACCAAGGATAAATGCATTGTATCATCTAGTAAAAATCACTAAAACCATACTAGATCAAGCCTAAAAAATTAAATATCCCCCAATAGACATTAAAATGATCACCAAGTCAAACCACATATATGATCATTAGTAATACAGAATCTAGATCATCATATCCACTATGCCCCTCATAACTAAGAGATAGTTTAAAGGAAGGAATGCTCATTAATAAATGAAATGAATATAGTCATGGGTCTTGAGACTATATTCATATAAATTTATGTTCAGAGAATACAGTCTAGTAGATCTCTCAATCTAACAAAAAACATACCTTTGATGGATTCCTTTTCCCATATAGTTCTAAAACCAAACCTAGTTACCTTGAGAACATACTCAAGTATCATGATGTTTAGAATGAAAATAAAACACTTAAGGAATATATTTTCCATAAATATATCCCTAAAAAAATGTTCATAGAGTAAAAATAAATGGTGATTCATGAAGAAACTTGAGATATATATTATTTTTAATGGAGTATCCCAAATATGATATCAAAGGTTTCACCCATAAAAGGCTATCCCAAAACTAAAACCACTTTGAAACTATAGAGTCAGAACCTAGAAGGATCAACACCTAAACTACAAGATGCACTAAAGATTTCAATCCTTCTGAATAACATTAGGAATCTAAGAAAAATGATCCTTTTTTATTCGAATACATATCTAAACCTATACTATTCTCTATTTAAGCTATAAAATAACATCGAGAGAGAATATAACTCCTACAAATCCTTTCGGAGCCTGAGTAAGACTAAAGATAATAGAAAAAAACTATTAATAAAAAATCTCACTTAAAACCCATAACCTATCTAGAGTAATCTCTCAAACCACACAAGATGAGAAATATATCCAGTCATGTCCTTTAAAGAACATTAGAGAACCTCAACACATAATAAAGGGTAAGTCCAAACATAAAAATCAATAAAGTAAGAAAATAACTTCTAAGAGGGTTAAAAAAACCCACATAAATAGAAAATACCTCTTTTAAAAATTATTTATCTTGATAACTCCAAACACCATTTGAAAATAAGTTATATAAAGAACCTATTTTAGTTGTAAGCATCCTCTATTACTTTAGAGAAGATCCAAACATGGAAGAATTTCAAAAATCATCAATCACAATATGAAACCTCTTACCTTTCAAGAAAAAAAATATATTCATTTTCATCTTGAATTTTATTTTCCATGTTTGAAATTATTTTTAAAAGAAACCACCAGTTAAACACATAATAGTTTCCTTGAACCATTCAGGTTATAAAAGTAGTTTTTCCTAAAAATCATAATCTTCCTTTGATTTATCATCCCTCTTTCAAATCTCGTTTTCTCTTCTAAATAACTTGTAGAAAACAATCACAATTGTATTCCTAAAACAAAAAAACCACCCCTTTATGACTTTATAGTGTACAAACATTTATCTTAAAACATTTAAAACTTATTGAAGACACTCTTCAAGGGTATAAAATTCCTCCATGTATGTAAAAAAATTGTTTTTTTCCTATTTTCATGAATAAACAACCATTTTAAAATACATGAGCTAGAACCCCCAATAGAATTTTACAATAAATCATTAAATATTCACTTTTCAAATTGGAAACATTTTCTATGAAATCCATTTCTCACACACAAACTAGTTATACCACATATGCACAAATAAAAGCATTCTATAAATACAAATAAAATTAATTCATGATATTAATATATCCTAAGAACCACCTTGATTATTTTATTATCAATGAGAGTCACTCAAAGAAACCAATAATCATGGGTTCTAAACAAAAAAATAAAGGGGATGTGGAGTCATGCTCAACCCAACCACATGGTTGAAGACCATGTGCCTAGCATGTCACAACCAACTTAACACCTGCAAAATCAAGTGTTTAATCACTGTATATTTTTTAAATACATACAAGTCAACCTCAAAACTTGTTTCATGACCCCTATCTCTAAAGCTACCCATCCTATGCTGACATTGAAGAAAGGGAGATAATGACCCCCAAGTCCTGCCTTCAGTAGGACCTGGGTTGGCGACTGGTACTAAGGGTATAAAAGTATCATGAATGAGAGGCGCTAACCTCTATAATGTAAATATAATGGATGGATAGGACTTAAAAGATAAATAAAATCATTGAAATAATATAAAAAGGAAAACCAAACCATCCCACAATGCACGTATAAAGTAAATAGATACAGATAAAAGCCTTCAAAATAAAGTACCAAAAGGAAAAGCTAAGATAGATACACAATAACAGCTCTAAAACTCATGCTATAAATATCAGTCATGGTCCACGAAGTCCCCCTATAAACCTTAAAATAACTTTATATATATGGGGTGAGCATATAGGTATACTCATTAGGATAACCAAAGTCTCTTCTGAACATGTGAAAAGAGCATACTAATGCACCCGTGAGAAAATAACAAAACAAATAGCACCTAAATAGATCAACTTACCAATACCAACTGCAAAATAAATTGCACACCAAATAACACTTCAAAGTATAATAACATAATATGAAAAAAATTGATGATAAGGTTCCTCACACTACTTTACCACATATTTTACACTCTCACACCCCAACATTGTACGTCTCTATGCTCCTATCTCTTCCATATCACAACACATCACATCACAACATATCTGTCCATAGGCACATAGTCCATCACATCACATAACATCACATCTATCCTAAGACACCTAGTCCATTACATCACATTATATACTACTAAAATACACTTGGGCCATCACACTACATCACATAACCAAAATAGTAGGGCATTGTAAACAGAAAGGACATCAACCTTAAGCCCTCCTACTACCATGCATGACCCCACCATAATACATATCATAATATCATAAATCACCAACACAAGTTAACTTTTTTTTACTTTTATCCATCACAGCTGGTGCATATCAATTTTTCCTAGAAGAGGGAGTGGGGAAGAGTATGTAGCCAGTCATCCCTCCTCATTAATAAGATGTTAGAAAAAACACCCCCAAAACATTTGGTTTTCAAAACTAGGTGATCAAAATGGGTGGGTTTCATATAGAAATCACAAGAATATATAATTTATATATAAATAATCCACAATACACAAGTCCAACCTATGCGTTCACAATAAGAGGTTATCTCAACTCGCAACATCACTATATCACCTCACAACCTCCACCACTTTCATCGCCACCACTAAATGAACCACCACTTAATAAATACACAAGAAACAATCCAAAAGCCACATTTTATTCAAATTAATCCATTTTTTAGGATTACAATTTACCAACCAATTTCATTCATTTAGACCATTTATTTATCTAGTCCACTATTTCACATATAAACATCAACCATTTAAACCACACTTCTTATTTCAATATATTATTTCATTAGACATTTCAATCCATGTAATATAAATTCTTTATTAACCATGTTATTCCATCCATAATCAGGAAACTAGCACAATTCCAAACAATAAAACATAAAAAAAACAACACTAAAAACCATCCTCTACATTCCAATAATCTCCACATGCCACCATTCATAACCCCAACCACTTACCACAATAAAACCACTTATCATATCACAACCACTTTACACATCACAAATACCACATGATAAACACATCCCACAACATAATACACCCATAATATTTTCTAAAACACTACTACATCACAACCACACACAACCACACACAAATGCGCATAACCACACACAACCTCACAACCCCCTTTTAAATTTTTAGATTTAACAAGGTATTTACATCACTTAAACTTCAATAATTTAGGGGTATTTACACAAAAACCATAATTCAATGTGTATACATTTATTTAGCCAGATATAAGTGGTTAGAAAATTCCATTTTAGGCTGATACAAATCAATCACACAGATAAGGGTTTCAGAAAATACAAAGTATTCTATAAACAAAGGCTCCCAAAAACTATGATTTTCAACAGGATATTAAGCCTATACAATTGAATATCAACAATAATATCAAATCACTAAAAGTATGCATTCATAAACCCGTATCATTAAATTAAATTAAAATGGTTTATTATATTTATTTATCCTGTTAAAACCATCTTCCAAAAGATGAATAATAGAGTAAACCCACCCACATGATGCAACTAAAAGAGATATGAAGGTTCCCCTACCTCAAGGAAACTTTTTGATTCACTGTGAACTGCAGAGCGAAGGGAACCAACCTAGAAACTAAAAATGTACAAAAATCCTTGTATTAACTTGAACCACACCAAAGGTTTATAAAAACTACATCCAAAATGGAAATCAAACCAATGAAGCATAACTACTTAAAATTCCTTTAGAAATAACACAGGAGAGATAATGGGATATGATAAGAAACTCACTTTAGATCACCAACGATCGACTACCAGAACTAGATGATCAAAGAAAGAAGGAAGAGGGATAGATATACTCTAAAAGAGATAGGTTTATTCAACAAAGTGTGATGAAGCGACACCCTAATGGTTGGAATTTTATGATCCCTCACCTTATATACAGGATATTAGTCACCTAATTTATGCCTTAAATTTTATATTTATGTCAAAAATTCCATGGGACCCATATTGTACAATACTTAAAAAACCATTTTACATTATAAAATCTTAAAAAAATCAACACCTGATGAAAAAATAGCACCTCAGACTAGATTAATTTACACTATAAATTCAAATTTTATGGTGTAAACTCATTTTATGCCCTGCACCCAGCCAATTTCAAGCCATAATCCCACAGACTACAGAATCCATAAAACATAACTTATGATATAAACCCCAATTTTATGTCATAAATTTATTTTCTATGGAAAAATTGTATCTCCAACTCCTCCAGACCCTCCAAGACCTCCTCCAAAACACCTCCAACCATCAAATTAGAAAATTAATGGGCTGTGAAGGCATGAATCATTACAACTTGATTCCTCCATTTGTTTACACCAAAAATCCAAAACAACCCCTAAGGAAACCAACACATTACAATGAGAATCATAGGTCATCATATCAAACCATAACCCATAGAAAGCATTAAAAAAAATTAAATCCTGACTACCCATGGTAACCCAAGTCAAATAAAAAAAGGTGGTGATTAATCACCTACTCACAATGCACCCCTTGATCCACAAAAAGTACTAACTCGAGTTTACCAAACCTTGAAACAAACCCAAGATGCACCACTTCAATTTTAGATGGGTAAGGCTATGATACCATTTTTTTGATGAACCAACCCAGGTCAACCTGACTCATAGCCCAAGATGGATTGGTACAGGGCCCCCAGAATGTTCTTGATCACCATGGGCTATTTTCAAGAACTTGGGTGTCAACATACAAAAACATGGGAATGATATCACCCTAAAACAAAAAAAAAACAAATATAATGTATAATAAGATAATACAAAAAATAGGGTATATCATGGAAGAGAAGATACATAACCATGAGACACACTAACCAAGACAAAGGCTAAGTCCTAAAAATAACCCAAATCCAAGACCAAAACCTAGTCTCTATATGACTCTCCATAACCAAAATCCTAATACACAATAAAAGTGATGTTAATCAAGAGTATATTCCATGCCACAAGATACCCCTTACTTTACCCATGACCTAGATAAAAATAGTTATAGTCACCCAAAGGAAAAAGTAGGTAGTGATCACTGAATCTCAGTAGGATACCACCATGAATCTACACCGTTTATATCACTATGAAACCCTTAGTTCTGGATTTAAAACAAAACAATTTTATAAAGAAATTTACTTTGAAAAAACTTTTCATAAAATATCCTTCGGTTAACTTAAAAAAAATATATATTCATAGCCACAAGAATAAAAATATTAACATGAGTGATTAATAGAGGTAGGTAATTTAAAGCAACCACAACTCAAAAGATAAAAATATAAGAAATTATAATTGAAAACCATTTTGTAAAACATCCTTTTTTCCTTTAAATCATTTAATATTCACAGAAACCATAAATATAATTAGTACATGAAGGGTAGTATAAATGAATAAACAAAGTTATCCATAGAATCACCATACAATAAACACATGAGACACCAAACATGAAACAATACCATTATTTATAAAACCAAGCATAAGTGGGATCTAACCTATGTGAATACATACTCATACACATGAAGGAACACTAAGATATGAATACCATGAATATTATCAATATTGAGTCATACCATACTCTATAGATATCCTAATAATAATATCTAGTGGTGCCATAATCACTAAGGTTTCATATGTCCATAACCAGATTCACCCAAGGGTCCCAATGTTTTATGTTTGTAAAAACTTTTTAAAATCCATACTCAAATCTTTATAAACATTTTCATAGAAATGAATCATAGCTCCCATGATTTAAAATCATATTTTTAGTCAAAATAATATTTGAGACATTTCATTAAATATATAAAGTGTATAAACTATTTTTAAATTAAAACACCTTTAAAAACCCGCTTCTAATGCCTTCCAAGATGGATTTCATAAAAAACTTCTTTGATACCAAATATAGCAACACAATAATTTTATACATATTATTACATGATTTTTAACATAAAAATATATTAATTACAACCCAAAGATCACAAGGCCTAGTATCTTCAGAAGACTAAGATCATAATACATCAAAGGAAACTAAGATATGGCATCCTTATTTTTTAAATTTCCTTATTGAGATCCTAAATCCTTTTTAGCTTCTATAACTGCATAGAATAACCTAGAGAATACATAAAATAAAGGGGTGAGATAAAAATACCTATAAGGGAATATAATTGATAAATAAACATAATATATGAGTCAAATATATAACATGATATCATAAAATAGAAGGTAGATGTGTAATCACATAGAGAAAATGGGTTTCATAATCTTGTCTCATATCACAATCAATGGAAATTTCATAATGAAGGAATTTGAGAGATGAGCATAAGGAATTTATTTGCATATGAAATTAAGGGAGTGTGAGAAAGGTATATATATAAGATAAATATATACATAATTTATAATAATTTCATAATATTAAAGGATATTTTCATTTATGAATAAAATTACATTTAAAAATATTAAATATATTCTTGAAGAAAATAACCTTTCCAGTTTGAAAATCACTTTTAAAAAACTAAAATTTTAAAAAATATTATGGAAATAATTTTCTTTGAAAATAAAATTAGAAATTCATAAAGTAATATTTAAAGAAAATAATGGTCATGATGATAGAAAATACTATTTATGATGTACATGTTAAACAAATATCCCTTTCACATTTTTTAGTGAACAGTCAAAAGTACCTCATTTAGAAAATGATAAGAATATTCCTTTTAAACCATTTTTTAAAAATTAATCAAGAGTAAAAATTACTTCAAAAAATCATATAACAATATTAAAAATATTTTTTAAAACACATTAAATAAATCATGGTCATGGAAGAGAAAGGGTATTCGATCAAATAGAGAAATAAATTCGATTTTCCTTAAAAAAAATTTCTCTATAATTTTAAGTAACAAAGAGAGGAAAATTGTAATATTACTTGTAAATTTCATGAATAAAAATAGGAGAATAAAATTTAGGCTTTTTATTATAATAAATGATCAAGTAATTTCCAAAAATAGAAATTCCCCCTCCCCACGAAGAGATCACTCCGGAGAGAGCCCCAGCTAGGAAGGAGCCGTTTCCAGTCGAGATGGCAGAGCATCCCAGAGGGTGACATCCCGAGCGGGGGTTTCCTTGTGTGGAGGGTTCGAAAAGGCCACACAAGGAAATTCCCTTTAAAGAAAAAAATAAAAATAAAAAATAAACAATCCCAATTAAAATGAGATTGAAACATAAACCCTTACCTCCTTGGTAACTTTTGAATCATAACTCCCACGAATGAAGTAAATGAATTGTAACTTAAAATAGGATAATATATAAAGGATTTATGATATAATATGTAAATGGGAAGTATAGACACTATTTAAAATAAATTAGGTTCATAAAAGAACAAGCATCCCAAAGAAAGAAGTTTTGAAATGAAACCCCTACCCAGAGTCTAGACTTTTCATGTATGTATTTTATCTCCTATTTAATAAAATTATATAAATTATTTTTTTTATTAATAAAATTTTACAGGTTTAATAACTTATTGTAAACCATTTAATTTAGTTATTTTAATGATTTTTTTAATCACTTATTCATTTATGTCCATGTTAGGTGTTTTGAGGTCGCTTGGTTCATAATTTCAAAAAGGATTTGGTGCATTGACCATTGTAAAAGGGGTAATTTTTCCATCATATAAAGAATAATAATAATTAAATAATAATAATTTTAAACATAAATTGTATTATTAAAAACAACCATAAAATATATTTATGAAAAATTAATTACGTTACAATCATGGAGACGGTAGGTCGTACGTACGCATGTGTAATGTTTCCATTTTTCAATGATCAAGATAGAAAAATGGTAAGTGTTATTTTATATTTATAAAATGATAATTATATAATAAATATAATATTATTTATTTAAATACAAATATATATACCATCCATGTTACACAATAATAAAAATGAATCACATCACCTCATGAGGCAATAGTCTGCCATACACACAACCAACATTATCATTTTCAATGGATGGAAAGGTAAGAAAGTATATGATATATTAATTTTATAGAATGATTAAAATTTCATTAATATAATATATAAAAATTAAATAAATAATCATAAATAGTTGTGTGAGGTGATGATAGAAAATTAATTACATCAGTTCGTGAGGTGGTAGTCTGCTGTACACATGAATGGTGGTTTCGTTTCCCATTTGATGGAAGTGGAGATGGATTTATGTTATAAAATTAATATAATAAAATCTTACTATATGGGATATAATAATGTTATTATATGATCATTATTTAATAATATTTTGAGGAAGTGGAATAATAAATAAAACAAAGATGCTCGGTTAAGAATGTTACCTCTTCTTCGAACAACCACTTTTGGATTATAACTAAAGCATTCCTAGATTAGATTTCCTATCAAAACAAGGATTATAGGATGATGGGAGGGAATTATTTAATGGATCTAGGTAGTTCTTAGATAATATAATTGGGTTTTTAAGTGTGGAAAGGAGATGATATGGGGTTCCCATTTATAAGGGAGGAGGTGTGATATTCTTATAAATACCCCAAACTATTCAATAATGGGAAGTCAATCTCAAGAAAAGTGACTGTAAAATTGATAAATAAATAATTTTAGGAGAGATAAGGACCATAAGAACCTATATCATTCAAAATAAACATTTTTTTAAACATTTTATCATATTTACCTCAAAGGTTACTCACGTTTACCCTTTTAATATGTTTTACCACGATAATTATTTTTTACTGTTTTTACTATTCAATATGACAAAAAATTAAGTTGAACATATTATATAATATTATTTATTCTGATTAAAAATATTTCATAATTTTTATCAAATTAAATTTATATAATTTGAATAATTTAATTTAAAATTAAACCTACTGACATGTCAAAAAATGAGTTTTCAATAAATGCATTTTTAACCATAATATGATCTTATAATAACTATATGAAAAGTAATAATAATTAAATTAATTTAAATTAATATTTAATGAAATATAATATATAAATTCAATTTAAATAATTCCTCATTAGGGGTTATTTTAATTAGTTAAAATGGAAAAACATTATGCACTTTAAAACAGTTTTCAGAAAAAAAATGTTTTTAAACCTAAAAATAAACTTATACTAAAATCTAGTATAAATTTGATTTAAATGTATTTAATGGGATGAAATATAAATAAATAATACTTATTTTAATTTTAAATTAAATTAAAATAATATTAATTCTTTTAAATTACTTAATTTATTAAAAATAAATGTTCATCTTACCAAAAATAAGTATTTTTCACTATTCACTGAAAAATCGTTATTTTCTAAAAAAACCAAAAAATTCACCCTAAGTTAAAATTGATATGATGATTTAAAAAATTATTTTAATTTTATAAAATAAAATTTATTAAATAACCAAAAATTAGTCATACTATTTTCTTTACATAAATCAATAAAAAACATTTAAAAAAATGTTTTTAAAAAAATTGAGTACTTATTTACTAAGAGTTTATAAATATATTTATATTTATTAGAACATTTATATATATTTCATAAAGTATTTAATACTATTCATACCCAAAAATTTAAGGTATTGGTTAAAAAAATTATATTTAAATAATAATATTTTAATAATATGTCCCGGTTCGTTTAAACTTAGTGTTATGTGTTGAATATGCTATCAAACGTAGTATTATTTTTAAAATATTAAGGCATTACATTATAACCCCTTAAATAAATTTCATACACATAATTTGAACTTGTGATAAGTAATAATGGGTTTGACATTTGAATATTTCTTTTTTGAAAAACCCACATTGTAAAAAGGGCTAATAAACCTTTTTCTTAAAAAGAGGGAACGGAAACATGAATGTCATCATATAAATATGTTTGCACATTAAAGAAAATTGGTGGAAATTAAAGATATGGACATGAAAGAAAAGTGTAAATAATTATGGATAGTGATAGAGATCATTGATCATAAGAGAGTGAATTATCAGGAGGAAGTCAACATCCACAAAACCATAAATTTGTGATGAATTAAAAGACCATCAATTCATTATAAATAAAGGTAATAGGATAACTTTTTTTTGTTTCAAGATCCTTTCCCTAGAATTGAGGGATTATTTTACTATCAAGATACAAAACATGAGAAAATATAATTAGTTTACATATTTTTATTTCATAAACACAATTTAATCCTTTCATTGTGCTTCGATAAATTTCCACTTCACCCCTTACTATAAGGAATGAAAACCCAAATTTTTTATGCTTGAAGCAATAAAATTAACTTTTAATGGATCACAAGATCTGTAAAATAGTAACAATCTATTTATCCTATATTTATTAAAATAAAAAAAAGTTATCATAAGGTAATATAATTCCCAATATATATATATATATATATATATAAATCTCTAAAATTCAATAATAAAACCAAAGGTTTAACATAGATCATTCCTTAAATAAATAACCCTATGTCCTAAATAACCTTAATAATATTATCATTAAATAAGGTTTTAACCTCTAAGTTTATCTCATACCTTTTAACTTACATATATGGAAACATAAAATCATTCTTCCTAAATAATAATTTACATTAAACCGAAAGGTTATATATATCTCAACCCAATGAAACTTTTCCCAAAATATCATTAACCACCATTAAATAATAAAAAGTAAAATTTATTTGATGCTCTAATATATTTTAATAAATATAATTAATATTTATTCACCAAATTATTTAAGTAAAAACAATGTTATACTTACCAGTATATCACATAGACTAGTGGTAGGCACTGCACCCTTATCACCCATCTGTTGTGGGTTCAAGACCCATGGCCTTGCCAGATGCAATGAGTTTTCAACCGAATTATAGTTTTTACTTTTTATAAAAATATAATAATATAATTACCATAAAATTTCAAAAAATATGATGAACAACCTAAAAAATTAGTTTTAACCAAAAAAGTGTTCTACAGACCTTATTTTTTCCACAAAATAAAATAAACTTAATTGACTATAATTTACCTTAACATCAAGAACATCTCAAAATTATATTTTAATCAATTATGTGTTTTTACATAGAATATCACCTTACCATTAAATCACCTTTGTAGTTCATTAGTACCATTCAACATATTATTATAAATTCTTAAAGAAAAACTACTACAAAACAATTCGTATAAGTTTCATGATTCTTATAACGATAATAACATTGATAAAAACACATAAAAAACATTATTATCAAATTAAAAGAACTAAAAAATTCAAACATTCCACTTTAATTACTATTATAACATCGACCCCTAGGAATTAATTATTATATTAGGGCATTGAATCAGATAATGACCAAGTTCCCCACATCTATGACATTGAATTGATAGTTGCGCCTTAGGTTTAAATTTATTTCCCTGTTTCTTATTAATCAGACTCTTAATTTTTATTTTGAAATTAGCTACTTTGTAGACTCATTTGACACACTTAAGGAATATTCCAGTTCCATTAGGGAATTTTATATGGCACCTCTTCCCATATTTTTTACATTTAGGAAATTTAATCTTCTTTTCTTTTTCATCTTCAACACTTTAACTTCTATAAGACTCCATACTTACATTCTTTTATGTGTTTGTAAATTCAACTATGTTCCAGTTTTTAATCATAATTCAAGATATTTTTTTTAATTATAAAAAGTTTTATAACTTTCATTCCCATTAGTTTAGGTATCTTGTTAGAAAAATCATTAAATTTCCCATCACATTTGTTGTTGGCATGATTTATTCTATTTATCACCATTAACTAAAAGAAGAAAAATAATATTAGAATATATTAGCTAATAAATTTACAAAATGTTAACTTACAAACTTGAGAGTAATAACTGATAAATGATATTTATATCACAACTTATGAGTATCTAGGTTTCAATCTACATTAGCCATGGTAATTTTTACTATTAGGTTTTCTAACTTCAAATTTTTTTCAAGTCCATCATAATGGTTCATAAAGAATTTGTGAATTTATAAATAATATACCTTGAGAGTGTCAAACTAGGTATAAAGTAAAGCCCATTTTCATATACCATGTAATGATTGAGTTAATACTAACACATTTTTTTAAGAGTTATCACCCTTAGGTACATCTGTACTAAAACCACATCCACTTTTAGTATCCAGTTAGGGATGTAATTGCTTAGAAACCACTCGCTTTATACTTCACCAATATTATAAGATATTTTTATATACTTAGTATTATCCTTATGGTTCTCACTAAAATTTTCTCATCATATTTTCTATAGGTTAACTAAACCTTTTATCTAATACCAACTATAGTGATCCAAGCCTTTCACACATATTATTATATGATTTTTAACATAAATATCCATTAATTACAATAAAAATATCGTGAGGCCTAGTGTCTTTGGAAGATTAGGATCATAATACATAAAAGGAAACTAAAAAATGGTATATTTTTTTTCCATAGTGAGATCCTAAATCCATTTGAGCTCCTACAACCACATAAGAAAACCTACGGAATACATAAAAGAAATGGGTGAGCTAAAAAGCCCAGTAAGGAAATAAACATGATAAGGAAAAATAACATGTGATTTAAAGATATAACATGATATTATAAATGTGAAGGAACATGAGTTATCATATGGAATCATAGCATAAATAACATGGTATCATAAGATCATAGAAATATAGGAAATCTGGCAGAAATCATAAAACTTGACATACACATAAGTTAAGGACAACTGCTGTGATGACATCACATGGTGGAAAAAGTATCATAATGGATTAGGGTCACTCCATAATCCAATACATGACACCTAATGTGACCAAAACATTAGTCAATGTATTAGATAGATATATAATTCTAGACCCACCCATCACATTAATTTAACGTACATTCATATGTGGTCCGCATAAGGAATCAATCATAAGGCATAAACATAATAATTAACCATAGATAAAAAATGGGTTGTATAATATTGTATCATATCATAATAAAAGGAAATTTCATAATGAATACATTTAAGAGATGAATATAAGGAATTTATTACCCCATGGAATTTAGGGATGGTGATAAAGGTATATATGTTATAAACATTCCATAAAAATAAAAGTTATTTTCCTTGATTAATAAAAATATTTTTAAAAAGATCAAAGATATTATTGAGGAAAATAACCTTTCCAATTTTAAAATCACTTTTGAAAAACTAAAATTTAAAAAAATATTTTGGAAATAATTTTATTTAAAATAACCTTTGAAACTTATAAATGAATCTTTAAGGAAAATAATGGTCATGATGGTGGAAAGTACCATTCATGCTGTATGCGTTAAAATAAATATTTCATTAACATTTTTGATAAACAACCAAAAGTATATCATTCATAAAATGAGAATAAGATCCATTTTAAACCATTTTTTAAAAAGTAAAAAAGGTTAAAAATGACTTTAAAAAATCATAAAATAATATTAATAACATTTTTTTAAAACACTTTAAATAAAACATAGACATTTAAGAGAAATGGTTTTTGATCAAAGATAGAAATAAAGTTGATTTTACTTAAAAAAAATTTCTCAATCATTTTAAGTACCAAAGAGAGGAAAATTGTACTATTACTTGGAAAGTTCATGAATAAATAGTGGAGAATAAAATGGAAGTTTTTTATTATTAAATGATCAGATAATTTAAAATAATGTAAATTAAAGCATAAACAAACCTGATTAAAATGAGATTGAAACATAAACTCTTACTGTCTTGGTAAAATTTAAATTATAAATACCACCAATAAAGTAAATATTTTATAACTTAAAATAAAATTAATAATGAATTAATCATGATATAATATGTAAAGGGGAAGTATATACACTATTTAATATAAATTAGGTGCATAAAGGAACAAGTGTCCCAAAGAAGGAATTTTTGAGACGAAACCCTTACATAGAGTCTAGACTTTGTTGTGTATCACATTTATATCATTTATAATAAACTTATATAAATCATTTGTTTTATTAAGAAACTTTTACAGGTTTAATATCATATAATTAAAATATTTACTTCATTTATTTTAATGATGTGTTTAATCACATATTCAGTTATGTCCATGTCAGGTGTTTTGAGAACACATGGTTTATAATTTCAAAACGACATCGGTGTGTTAGAAAAGGTCAAAGGGGTAATTTTTATATAATATATGTAATAAAAATAATAAAGTAATTATAATTTTTATATATAAATTATACATTTAAATCCAACGTTAAAATATGTTTATGAAAAATAAATTATGTTACAATCATGGAGACGACAGGTCGTACGTATGCACATGTAATATTTCCATTTTTCAATGATCTTGATGGAAAGAAGGTAAGTTGTTTTATCTTTCCAGAATTTTCATTATATTGTAAATATAATATCATTTCTTTAGATACACCTATATATACTATCCATGTGATGCAGTAATAAAAAACGATTCACACCGCTTTGTGAGGCTGTAGTCCGCCATACACACGAATAATGTTATCATTTTTAAAGGATGGTAAGGTAAGAAAGTATATGATATATTAATTTTAAATAATATTTAATTTTTAATTAAAATAATATATAAGAATGAAATCCATCATCATAAATATCCCTGTGATATTATTATGGGAAATGAATAATATCAGTTCACGAGGCGGTCGTTTGCAGTACATATGAATGATTGTTTTGTTTCCCATTTTGATGGAAGTGAAAATGGATTTAGGTTATGCCATTAATATAACAACATATTAGTATATGTAATATAATTATTTTATTATATGATCATGATTGATTAATATTTTTAGGAAGTGGAAGAAGCAATAATACAAAGATTCTCAGTTAAGAACATAACCTCTTCTTGAGACCACCTCTTTATGATTATTCATAAAGCCTTACTAGAATGGATTTTGATCAAAATAATGCTTATAGGATGAGGTTAGGGAATTAATAAAGGTATTTGTGAAGTTATTGGAAAATCCAATGGATTTTTTAATTGTGTAAAGGATAAGAGAGGCTGTGCCCTTTTATAAGGGAGGAGGAGTGATATTCTTGCAAATACCTAAAAATATTCAATAATGGAGAGTCACTCTCAAGACAAGTGCCTATGAAATTGAAAAATAAAGGAGTGAAGGATATATAAGTATGATAAAAACCTCTACCATTAAAAATAATCAATTTTTAAACATTTTATTCTCTTTACCTTTACTATTAAGCATGCTGACGTGTCGAAAAAATGGTTTGCCAAGAAATGCATTTTTTAATATTAAGATGATCATATAATGACTATATGAAATGTAATAATAATTAAATTAATTTAAATTAATATATATATATATAATCAATAATTTTCATTTAAATAATTCCCCAATATGTTTTATTTTAATTAGTTAAAATAGATATACATTATGCACTTTAAAATAGTTTTTAGAAATTTTTTTTTGAGATTAAAAATAAACTTATACTAAAATCTAATATAAAGATGATTTAAATGTAATTAATTGGAAGAAATATAAATAAAGAATAATTATGTTAATTTTAAATCAAATTAAAATAATAATGTGACTTTTAAATTACTTAATTTATAAAAAAGAAATGGCCATTTAAAAAAATCAATATTTTTCACTAATCACTGAAAAATCATTATTTTCTGAAAAAATAACAAAATTTCATCATAATTTAGTATTGATATTCTGATTTCAAAAATGATTCTAATTTTATAAAATAACATTTATAAAAGTTCTAAAAATTAATTATAATATTTTTTATAGAAATCAATAAAAATCATTTTTGAAGTAAATGTTTTTATTAAAAATTGAGTGCTTATTTCCTAAGAGTTTATAAATAAATTTATGAGGATTAGAAACATTATATATATATATATATCATAAATTATTTAATCCTATTCATACCTTCCAATTTGACAGTTATGTTAAAATAACCATACTTAAATAATAATATTTTAATAACATGTCATGGTTTATTTAAACTCAGTGTTTCATGTTGAATACACTATAAAAAATAGTGTTATTTTAAAATATTAGGGTGTTACATTAAATCAATAATTTTCACAAAAAAATGAATTTACAAGAACCCCAAGTAATTCACGATTTACCACCATTGTATAGAGAAACTAACCTCAATAATGAAGACAACAACGTTTCCTTCAAAACCGGAAATGATAAATGAATAGATCATATCCTCACAAGATTATATCCAAGAAAACACCATAAATTGTACATATAAACCATATATTCGGTCATCATATCTAATAAGTGTATTTCATGCATGTATTTTATAGTATTTTAATACATTGATTTCTGTATTTAATTTATTAATATTTCCATTTTGTGAACAATTTGATTTGTTTTATGTTTTATGGAATGATACAACCTATATTTGGAAAATGATAAAAAAGATTTGAATATGGGGGAAAAAGACACTTCAGGCCACAAGCTTCCCTTGCGGTGTGATAGCAAATTTTTGAAGATGGATCGCAACTAGAGAACTTGGAAATTGAAATTCACATAATGTAATACACACATGCTGTGTATTGTCACTGCTGCTCAGGAAAATTCATAAAAGAATACACAATGTGAAAATAAATTATATGTTGTATACACTATATACAATTTGAAAGTTCAAGACATAGAAAGATACAAAAAATCTTTTGTTAACGTTGATTACACATAGTTTAAACTTACACATTAGAAACATTTGGGAAAAAAATTATGATGATGGAGGTGAGAGGTTTAACATAAAACCACATAAAACTACACCTTCGATTTCATAGAAGGGGTGATCTGGGCGTGGAGGCATGACTTAGATGACTGCCAGACCAAGGTGCACCACCATGAAGCCCTACTTCACTGCTGTTCTGTAGGATTTTATTTATTATTTTCTACACTATCTCATTGATATAATGAGGGGGTGATTTATTTGTTTCATATTTTTAATGATGAATGAGGATTGATTTTATGAGGTATTTTATTTTTGATTGCAATTTATGTTGGGATTTAATTTTTGTTCTTCAATTCTATCCCTTCCATGATTTGTTTTTCCATGACCATTGTGATAAGGCTTAGTAAGTGGGTTTAATTACATTCTTTCATTGAGGATGACTATTTTTACTAAAATAGGATGAGGGTCCACCTATGTGATGGGAAAAAATAGTCTGATGGGAACTGGGAAGTCCATCCTTTTCATCATGTGAAGGAGATTCCATAGTTTAATGATTTCATATTGAGTTTCTAAAATTTATTCATCAAAAGGTGTGGTTGTCTTGACCTGATGATTTGATTATGGGGGGTTAAATGTATTTTTATAACCATTCAAGTAATGTTTTCCATTCATGATCATATTTCATATAAACTCCCAATGGTTCCCACTTTCATAACTGGGTACAAACTTTTTTTCCAAAGATAGGTGTTTCTTTTGGGGTTCAGACCCAACAGTGCTTAGGAACTCACATTGGTAAGACAATGGGATGTCGAGATCATCAAATCCTTTTTTGGGGAGAAATTTTTCCTACTTTGGTACTCTCTTATAGATTTAAGATATTTTATAGAATCTATTCATAATGACGATATGAGACTAGTTACCCTAAAAAAATGACAATAGGTTAAATCCTTTTATATGCACAAGGTGGGATCTTATTGGTCAATCCATATGTATCTATCTAAGGTTCTTTATACATTTACCATTGGTGGGTGACTTATTATATGTTTAATCCATATAAATAGGCACTGTAAGGTTTTTTTTATCTAGGGATGTAGTTAATATTTCAAGGATGGGATTGATCCATTATGAGGCATCCTACATATCTTGTTTTATAATTGGAATCCAAACCCATGTATTTCATTAAAACCATGCAGTTTAATGTTATTTGGAAAGTTAATATATGGGGGGAACTTAGGAACTAGATATTGATCTTGAGCCTTAGGGAGGTATCCTATGTATCCTGGGTATGGAAGGAATCAGAGTTATCATAGTTCAATCACACCCATAGGACTTTCCCCGAGGCAGATACACTTATATTGGGGAAGTTATATCACTCCATTTATCAAGGATTACATAATGAGGTTTCCCTAGATGGTGAATATTCATGATGAAAATGATGCAATCATTGAAACTCCCTAAGCCTACGTGAGCCATGCTCAGTGTAGGAAAAAAGGGATAACAAGTAATCAGTCTATTTGCATATGGATGTAAGGATTACGTGCTGGGAAAACCCGGTGGAAGTTTAATATGAAGCTCAGGCATTAGGAATACATTCTATGTATCCTGGTTATGGCAGGAATTAGAGTCATCATTGTTCAATTACTACACATTCCATTTGTGGATGAGATATAAAGATCAGTCAATGGGAGATATTGGGTTCTGATGGTTGAAATTTTGGATACATGGAGGAATCTTACACCAAAGTGACTATTTATTTGATCTAGGGCCTTAGAAAGGAATCATAAAAATCTTTTTTATAAAAATAATCAAATTAATCATAGTTTAGTTTGACTGGGGCTTACACACTAAAGTTTCCCTAATAGGGATGCAGTCATATCATTCCATTGATGAGGGATTACACACAGAGGTTTCCCTAAAATGGAGGTTAGACAAGGTTATCATGTTTCTAGATTCCTGCTTGACCTGGACTGGTTGTCTTTCTAGCCTGCTTGATTTCCTACCCGATATGCCTTGAATGTCTTCCTGACATGTCAGAGTGTGTATGGACATATAAGTCAATGTTGCAGACATGTCCAAAGACAATTGCACAATCTAGTTGACTTTCCTGAAGGACAACACATAATATTAATGTCATGTTTGAAGACCATCACATGATCAAAGATAAATTTTCTAGAGGACATTAAAAGACCTACCTAACTTTTCCTAGAGTCCATTGAAAGATATTTGTTGACATGCTTGGCAGGTGTCGCATGATCCAAGTTGACATGCCTGGTGGGTGTCGAATGATCCAGGTTAACACATTTTAAGGACGCCATATGATCTTGGATAACTTTTCTAGAGGACATGACATTATATCCATTGTCATGTACTGGTACCATCATGAGACTTGGCTAACATGATTGAAGGGTGTCACGAGATCTAGTTTGTAAGCCCAGAGGGCATCGCGATACCAAGCTGACACACACTGGTGTCTCCAAGTATCTTAGTTTACATGTCTGGAGGAAATCTCAAAATCTGTATGGTGAGCCTAAAGGGCTTTAAGAGACTCAGGTGGCATGCTCGAAGGCCATCGTGTGACTTTCTTGAAGTTTCTGAAGGACATTTTCTAATCCAAATGGTATGTCGAGGGGATGTCACATGACTTGGGTGACATGTCCTAATGTTGCTGCATGATCTAGATAAGTCATTCAAAGATCACGAGGATCGACATATATGTTCTTTGCATAAGACTCAGAAATTTTAGTCTTTATTCTAGTTTTTATTGCATAAGTGCCTTAGATTTGTTTAGGGTTAGCTTGTCTAGGTCTCGTGTGATGCAACATATCTATGAGTTGTCCTTCAAATAACCCTCCATAAGTCCTTTGCGTGATCTATGAGTAATCATGTGAAGTGACTATACATGTAGCATGATCTTATAGGTCATTCCCCAGATTTTTACCTGGAAGAAGGCCTTTCAATAATGATATTGGATGCTTTGAGAAGTACGATTCGATGCTTGGGTGCGCCGATGTATGGATCCAAATATTTTTTTATAAGTGGGGGGGGGGGTGATATAACTCTCCAACCTAATTATACATCACCTTGTGCGGTGTGTATCTCAAAAATCTTGTTTGGAGTCGATGGAGGGATTTGGTGTTATATGCTTCATGAAATCCTATCAAAGGTGTCACATGATTTTCATCAACCATAGAAATATCCCATCAATTCCATGTTTATTAGATTTTGGTCAATCAAAGGGTATTTCCCAATCATGTGGACATGCTAAGTTGGTTTCACAATGTCAGGACAACATGTCTAGGGACCTTTGTTTGATTGAGATGCCTATTGAAAGGCTCTTTCATGATCTTAGATGCGTTGTCTGAGACCTTACACAAGACAAAGGTGGATTACTAGGGGGCCTTTTTGAGATCAAGTTGGATTTTCAATGGGGGAATTGAGTGATCAATGGTGATCTCCCAAGGTGTATAACTTTAATCTCATAAGATCAGTGTATATTCCCCTCATAAGAAGCTCCCATAATTTCCCTTTTTTATTTCCTTGTTTATTTTAAAAGGGATGAGGATCTCATGAGTTTGTATGAATATTGTCAAAGACAACCATTATCCACATTCTTGATGAATCATGTGACCAAAAAAGGATCCTATGGTGATGCAATATAATTAACATGGGAAACCCTTCTGTTTTCCTTTGAATCCAAAGGGGAGTGTAGGACTGCTTGAACATGTTTGAAACTCTTTGCGTGATGAGGGTGACATTCTAGTGGGATCTTGCTTGACATAGAGGGAGTGTCACCAAGGATTTTCAGTGTATTTCAATCCACATGGGTGTGTTGTGTGATGATTTATGACCATGAAAATCTCCCACCTTCTGGATATTTTCCTCATTATTTTTCAAAGATTTTTGGATGGTTTTTTAGGTATCCACTGATTGATAAGTTACTTGATTCAGAGGAACTCATATGGTAGTTGTCTCATAACTAATGAATGTCTTATAAATCTTCACAATAATGAAGAGACTTTGTTAGATGGGCTCTTCATGATCTTCAAATAGGTTATGCACTGTGCATGAATCATCCACATAACCTTCTGAAGGTCATGTGATCACATGTCCTATTGTAGGTCACACGATCTCTATGTGCTGGATATCTTTTATTCATTTCATTTATAGGGAAAATAATACCCATATTTAGTTATTTCTTACCTTATTTATTTTTTGATTCTCATTTGGAGGGTGTAAACAAACCCCCCCTAGGAGTGAAATTCATGGGGAAAATGGATTGGTTATAGGGAAAGTAAATATCCACCTAAGGATTTAGCACTGTCACCAATCAATGTTTTAGGTGATACTTGGTCTTCTAGGTGGTGTTTGGTATTCTATGGAGTTCCCTATAAATATGGGAATGGAGGGTGTTTCATTCTATCAATGAATACATATGCTAAAATGTATATATATATTTTCCATTTTTCATTTATTCATGATGTGAATGACATTTCTACAGTCTGATGCTGTATGAATCATAAATGATACCCATCCTTTTTATAATATCAAGTAAAAAAAATTCTTGGATTTGAATGTTTAAATTATAATATATTATTCTCAATAAATGACCATGAATACCCACCATCATGATATTGCTCATTGACATATCTACTCCAGCTATCTTGAGATTACTTGATTCACAAAAGGATAAATTGGAAAAAATATATGTCCTAGAGGGATATTTCTCTATCTATTGCTGAAGTCAATGGACTTAGAGAGCGTAACTTGATTTTTTCTAAGCCATTATGGGGGGACTCACAAGCTTTGTATCTTTTACATTCTTGCAGACTAAATCATTGTTGTGTTGTAGTTTAGGGTCTTTTAGATAAGACCTTATATTACTGTGGTTTAGGGTATTTTTTCTCAAACCTTCTATCATTTTAGTTTAGGAAATTTTAGATCATACCATATATCACTGTAGTTTAAGGTCTTTTAGCATGGACCTTTTGCTACTATAGTTTAGGGAATTTTAGATCAGACCTTTTATCACTTTAGTTTAATGTATTTTATCCTAGACCTTCTATTTTTGTAGTTTAGGGTCTTTTATCCCATACCTTATACCACTGTAGTTTAGGGTCTTTTACCTCAAACCATATATTTCTGTATTTTAGGGTCTTTTAGCTTGGAACTTCTATCGCTGTAGTTTAGGGTCTTTTAGCTCGTACCTTTTATCGCTGCAGTTTAGGGTCTTTATGTTCAGACCTTATATTATGGTAGTTTAGGTTCTTTTATCTCAGACCTTCTATCTCTATAGTTAAGGTCTTTTAGCTCAGACCTTTTATTACTATAGTTTAGGGTCTTTTAGCTCAGAAATTCTATTACTTTAGTTTAGGGTCTTTTAGCTCGGACCTTCTATCACTATTGTTTAGGGTCTTTTAGCTTGGACCTTTTATCACTATAGTTTAGTGTATTTTAGCTATACCATTCTATCATTGTAGTTTAGGGTCATTTAGATCGAACCTTTTATTGCGGTAGTTTAGAATCTTTCCGCCCAAACCTTCTATTTCTAAATAAGGAATATGGGGTATACATGATAGGGATAACCCAAGATACCCTAAGGTTTTGGGTTCTGATGTGGTGTTGTTGGGGCTCATGAGGGTAATAGTTCTATTCCAATAAGGAGGATACACCTTTGGATGGTAGGTCAAAACCCTTATGCATCGATGGAATAGTCAAAAATAGGTGTCCCAACTCTTTTTAAAGGGACATGTAAGATTATAGAGGTGATATAGATGGATAGTGAAAGCATTAGGGAAGTCAGGTCCACTTGGATAGTTGGTGCATTTGTTGATTAATCCATAACCCAAAAGTTTGAGTCAAGGAATATGGGATGGGGAGGACATGATGTGGATGACCCATAACACCCTGAGGTGTTGGGTTCTACCACGGTGTTACCATGGCTCACAAGGATTAGAGTTCCTTTATTACAAGGAGGGGATACCTCTAGTTGGTAGGTATAAGAACTTATGAATTGATAACATGGTCAAACAGAGGTATCCCCACCCATTTACAAGGGTCATGAAATATTTATGAAGACTCAAACATCTGTATAATGAAGTTGGGTATAGAGGAAGGGCTCTCCAGGAAGGGTTATGGCACCTAGGGTGGTTCAACTCTTATGTAATGCCCCAGCCCCATGACACGTGTTTTCAAATCATGGGGTGTGGGCCATCAAAAGGTTCAGGAATGGAGTGTCACATTCTTACTTTGAGAAAGGGTACAAAACATGGTGACATAACACCAAGGATGTTGAATTTGCTTGAATATTTTGGTTACAAGGATTGTAAATCATGGTCCAAAGTGCTCGGTTCATAAGGATAGTATGGGAAAATCATATCAAGAAAGGAAAATATCACCCTATGATGCTGAGCTCTACCACAATGACATCAGGGATAACAAAGATCAGAAATATCTTTTTGTAGAGTGACAAATTTGGTTGATGACCATATGCTCATATGAAGGAGACATAAGTATACATTCATAGTAAAAAAAGGGCCCCTCGAAGATGAGTATCCTTTTTTCAAGAGCCATGTAAGATTTAAGGTCACCCAAGATGCCCAAATCATAAAGATTGATTTATGTAGAACATAATATTCAAGGAGGGTTAGAGCACCCTATAGGTTGTGTCACATCCTAGTGAACATGTTATTGCGGGAATGATATGTAAAAAGTCATTAATCTAACTTTTTCTTGGACCAAGGGGTCGAGTGATCATATCTTGGATTTTTCTAGGGCTACAAAGTAGTCCCTATGATCTTTATACCTCACTAACTTAAACCTAGATGAAGATTTTAATGAGCGAAGACTTGACTTTTTCTTAGGATTCCCTTTGTGGGTTTTCAACATGACAAGTTTTGTGTCTCTTTTAATAGAAGTTTAAGGTCTTTCAATTTGGACCATCAAAGGCTAGAGTTTAAGGCTATACATCTTTGACCGAAGTTCATGCATTTTAAGGTCATGACGCACATGAATCTAGTATAAGGGTAATGTTACACAAGAGACTAATTAGGATGCCTATGGTCAAGTATAATCCAACATCCTTTTGAGAGAGATGAAAATATTGTAAATTATGGCTCAAGAATAACGGCCCAAACCCAAACTTCCAGGTTCTAGGATTAAAAATGTTTTGTATATTTTTTTTAAAATAAAAGATAAAAATTCACATATAATTTACTTTTCTAGGAACTTTTGTGGTCTAGGTTTTGGAGAATTAGATACAAATATTACTTTTCAAAAAAACTATACAAAAATAAATTAGTTAAATAGAAAAGACTTCAGTGCGTTGCTTCCCTATAGAACTCACATCATAATATAATCCTATTAATCCTGTACAAAAATGAATTTAAAATATAGGGTAAGTATTTATTATTCCTAGTAAGGGGTTTTGAAAATGTTAATAAAAATATTTCCTTAAAATAAATATATAAATATGTATATATATATACACTAAAAATTACATTTCTAAAACATTAAAATACATATAATTTAGAAATCATTAATTTTATAAAATAATTATATTTGAAAATATCATTGGGATTTCTCCATTGAAAATAATAATTTTTGGTGGGTTATTTATGATACCTGGCAGACCATAATAAAAATGTAAGGCTTCTAGTCATAACTCATATGTAAGAAATTGCCCTTAAGATTTATGGGTTCACTCCCCATAACATAACATTTATTATACTAATGCCAATTTTTAGAAAACACTTTTAATGGACGTTACTTTATCAATCATAACCCAAATCATTTCAAAAATACGCCCTTAAAATTATTTTATTTAAAAGAAAATAACATTTCTTATAAAATTCCATAAACATATTATTGAGAGTTTCTAAAATCATTTTTAGGAGAATCCTATACTTGAAATAACTATCCCTATTTGTAAATAATAAATAAAATGGATATTGAAATAAATGTACACTGGATTTAAAAATGAACGGGATGTAAATTATAATTTATATGATGGCCATATCTAACTTATGAATGAAATATATGAATGATTAGAAACACTTTTGAACATGAAATCATAACATTAGCACATAAAATGTCACCATTTAGAGATTCACATAAAATGATAGTCATAACATGACGTGGTTTATTAATACATATTGTAATTAAACATTTGAAAAAGAAATAATAGCTTATATACATATGAAATAATATCTACAAGATCAAAATAAAATTAAATATATCTTTTAATTTTTTTAAGGCACACAATAACAAAACATGGTTTTGTTATCGTTTGCTATTGAAAATAAGAAAATAAAATCACTTATACAAATTAAATTTTTAATTAAATTCAATATTTCTCAAGGGTTATAAAAAAAATTATGGTAATATAAATATGTATATACATACATACATACGTACATATGATTTGTTAAAAAACTCAATTAAGAAGAATGAAATTGAACCCTTATATAATAATTTTTGAAATTATCCTACAAAATAGAACATTTAAAATTTAATAAACTAATTTTAAACAACCAAACAAATAAAAATCAAAAATAATTTCCCTTACATGACTTCATCAATGAATTTATAAGTAAAACATTTATGTATGTATCTATATAATTCTTTTCAAAAAAAAAACATAGTTTGATAGGATGAAATTAAACCCTTATAAATTTAAAAACATAAATTGATAAGTAAAAATAAACCCTTACATGATTTTATAAATTTTTAGAAGAATGAAGTAAACATAAAATTATACTTGTATAAGTTGTAAAACAAAAACAAAATCCTTGCAAATCATGGTTTAGAAATGAAATTTAAAACATAACCTTTATCATATAAATTTCAAGAATAAATATTAGATATAAATAACTATATATATATATATATTCATATATACATATTTTTTTTGTAAATAAGATAAAAATGAAACAAACCCTTACTTATTTTGGATCAATCAAGGGGCTGAGGGTTTCTGGATTTCAAGAAAAATGAAATAGAGGGTTTGGGAGGAAGGAAATCAGGTATTTTGGGTGTGCATACAAGGGTATATATATATATATATTATATCCCTTTTTTCAATAAGAAAAGATGATAATTGAAATCCTAAATTAACCAAGGAAATATTAAAAAAAATGTTAATTAGTGAAAAATTATAATAAATTTGGTTTGATTGACAATATATATATATATTTAGATGACTTCTAGAGGAAGCCGGATTTTGAGTCATGGTTTTGTTAAAAAAAACCATTCTTGTCTTTGCTATGAAAAAAAAGTGAGATGGGGACATGGTGGATGGAGACTTCAATGGAGGAGAGGAAATGGTGATTGGGACTTAGGAGGCATCTACCTACAGGTCTAGGTAAGGTTAGACGGAGAAAAAGTCTAGATTTTGGGACCGACGACTCATATCGTCCGAATTAGATCGGGCCGATAGGAAAAGAACCGGTCATCCTTAAAGCAGTATATGGGTGTTCAATTAGGGAAATGGTGTGGATGGTTCAGATTAAAGAAAAATCAATCAGATGGATAATATTTAGCCTAGAAGATAAGGTAAGGGAGGTCCGATTGGGATTTGGAACAGATGGTCAGGATTGAACGTGGATGGATCATGCGGTTGATATTCAATCCCATAGAAAACTTTCATTCCCACATCAAAACCAATTAGTTTTTGGGACCACCTTATAAGGTTAGACACAAGTTTCATTCCTCCGATGATGCAACACACACCACACTTAGGGGATTACACATGGCCTCCCACCCAACTACGGCCAAACCGATGCACAGACCAATTTTGGTCCACCTTAAGCATGAGATGGGTCTTATTGTGACCCTATACATGGGCCTGTCATAGGTTGCTCGAGCTGGGATTGAACTTGGCTAAAACTTGAGGGCTTGGCCTTATAGGAAACCCTCGGTTGTGCTATGCACTTAACATTTTTTTTGTAAAAATGTGTTAAACATAAGAAAAATAATATATATATATATATATATATATTAATCACTTTGAACCATTTTCTTTCTAAAATTAGTTTTGTTATTCTTATTTATAAATATAAATTATTTTTATTAAATTTCGCAGTTATAATAAGTGGTACAAATACCCATGTCTTAGGGTATTCGAGGACACATCAAGAATTCTTCGGAGTTCAAATTCTTCATAATGGTTCTATTCATTCCTTTAGTTTTCAGATTTCTCATTATTATTCTTACTATTATTTTACTAACTATGAAGGATCTAAGGGAAGATGTCTACTCAATCTTTCTTATTATGTTACTCGGTGATGCACCTTTTGTTTTTCTAGGTCTTTTTATGAGTTTTATGGATTAGTTTTGTTTTTCTAGCCTTATAATGTTATAATGTATTACTGTTTTATTAATGGAAATATTTATAGTATATTTTATTTTAATAATTTATCTTAATTAATAACTTTTTTTATTAAATAATAATATATAATATTAATAACACAATTACAATATGGGTTTAGGGCGTTACATTCTTTCCCCTTTAACAAAATTACACCCTCAAAATTCGATTGGACACACATTCCCACATACGTATTCCTTTGGAGTTAAATCTTGATGTTCCTACATGAAAAAATTAATTATTATTAATTATCAAAATTAAATTATAACATTTAATTCATACCTTCACCAAAATCTCTTGTGTTGGAGATTCTAGTAAATAGGTGGGTTCTTCCAATTAAATTGATCCTTAGAGGAGTTTCAAGTTCCTTAGCTTCTTTCACCCAAACACAAATTGATCAAATAAGGTCAAACTCATGTAAATAATGGTAAGTTCTTGAAATAGAGGCATGAGGAGTGTAAATCTTAGTGGTGTCTGAGTGGACTTCATTTCTATAAAATATCCTAACTGTATCATCTTATAAAGCCTTAATGTATTGTAGTCTCCCATATAAACTGAAACAAAAACTTGACATAGATAGGCTACATGGATGTCAAATTCTCTTGGAGCTTCCATAAATTATACTAAGGATTGAAATTTTTCAGATAGGGTGAAACATTTGAAAATACCTTAAAAATATTTTCCTTGACGTGCATAGAAAGGAAGTTGGGCATGCATGATGAAATAATAAACAAAACCCGATACTCAAAAGAATTAGAGTATATCAGGTGTATTGGATATTTTCTAAAGGCATTTAGAATACAACCAAAGGTTTGAAAAGGGTTCAAAATCATCTAAACATGACTTTAAGATTATCTTTTCTAGAAATTCATCAAGAAGTCACAAAATAGTTGTTTGCGATCTTCTACCTTCCATATGAAACTAAAGAATAAAAGAAATTTTTCTAAGGAGGCATATTAAAATTATTAATTTTGTTCTAATTTTCAAAAATTATCAAGTCCGCTGCTCTGATACCAAGTATAAGAACCCGAACCCATGCTTCTGGGTTCAGTGCTTAAAAATGTCATGTATATTTTTTTAAACACAAAAGATAAAAATACACATATAATATACATTTATAGGAACCTTTCCTATCTAGGTTTTGGATAATTAGATATAAATATTACTTTTCAACAAAACTATACAAAAATAAATTTGTTAAATAGAAAAGACTTTAGTGCGCTGCCTCCTCATAGAACTAACATCACAATGTAATTATACTAATCTTGTAAAAAAATTAATTTAAAACGTAGGGTGATAATTCAATATACATAGTAATGGGGTTTGAAAATGGTAATAGATAATTTTAAAATATTTTCTTGAAAAAAATATATAAAAATATATAAAAATATATATTTAAAACTATATTTCTGAAACTTTTAAATCCATATAATTTAGAAATCATTAATTTCATAAAGTAATTATATTTGAAAATATCATTAGGATTTCTCCATTGAAAATAATAATTTTTGGTGGGTAGTTTATGATACTTGGCAGACCATAATAAAAACGCAAGGCCACTAGTTATAACTCATATGGAACAATGTACCCTAAAGATTTATGGGTCCACTACCCATAACATAACATTCATTATACTAGTTCCAATTTTTAGAAAACACTTTTAATAGACATTTCTTTATCAATCATAACCTAACTCATTTCAAAAATACATACATAAAATTATTTTATTAAAAAAAAACCTTTCTTATAACATGTTGTAAACATATTATTTAGAGTTTCTAAAACCATTTTTAGGAGAATCCCATGATTGAAATAACTGCCCCTATTTTTAAATCATAAATAAAATGGTATATTGAAATAAATGCACACTTGATCTAAAAATGTGTGGTATTTCAATTATAATTTAGATGATGGTCATATATAACTTATAAATGACATATATGAATGAGTAGAAACAATTTTTCACATGAAATGATAGAATTAGCATATAAAACGCTACCATTTAGAGATTCACATAAAATGATAGCCATGACATGATGCCGTTTATTAAAACCTATTGTAATTAAATATATACGCATAATATGATGCCGTTATAATGTATTAGTGTTTTATTAATGTAAATATTTCTCATATATTTTATTTATCTAATTTATCTAAATTAATAAAATTTATTTAAATTAAATAATAATAAATAATAATAATAAAATTTATATTTATAACACAATTACACAATGGGTTTGAAGTGTTATATTAAGGTTATTAGGTCATGAGTAATGATATAGGACAATCATGCTAGGGATGAACCAAAACACCCTCAGGTGCTGAGTTCCTCCATGGTGATTTTAGGCTTATAAGGATAATAAATCCTTTCTTACAAAGCCAAGATATCTCTATTTGGAATGTTTGAGCCCTTATGCATTGATAACATGGTCAATAAGAGAGATCTACTTTCTGTTACAAGGGTTAGGAAAGGTTTTTAGAAATCCAAGGCACTCAAGAAATGAAGTTTCTTTTATGAATTAAGGTGTCTAAAATATGGTAGAAGCACCCTATACTCTAGTTGACCAGGGTTAGGCTCTTTTATCCTTTGATAAGGTTTGGTAATGGGTGTTGGCCTGCACATTTTAAAATTATGCAGTGGGTATGTACTTTTTGTGTGGTTTTAATGTCTTGAGACTAGGAAATTTTCCTTGTAGTTAAAAATTATGTAGTAAAGACATATTTATTTTCTTACAGTTTAACATCATGTGGTAAGGATGTGGGAATTGACATGAAAAATTTTGCATGATGTATTATGTGAACAAGTAATATATATGCAGGTCTGACTCGTACGTAGGAAAAATGATCTTGTATGACTCAACCCTTATACATTTAAAGTTGCATTTTTTTCGTTGGTCATTGTACCTAGACCTAGGATTGGAGATCCAGGCACCACTACATATTCTGTGATGATAGGAATCAAGAAAAACATAGTTCTTGAATGGGAAACTCTATATGAAGGTTTGACCCATATGAATAATGGGGAATTGTTCTTATTGATTATTATAGATGGACCTATAATTAGAGATTCGGGCGTCACTATGTATCCTGTGATGGAAGGAATCAAGTCACACATAGTTCTTGAGAAACTGTGGAGTTTAACATTATATGTAAAAGACATATGCTCCTCAATGTGAAAAGGTAGTATTACGGTCGGGTCTAAGAGTGGAGGTTTGGGCATTACTACGCATCATGTGGTGGAAGGAATTAAGCTACACTAAGTTATTAAATGAAATATTTCTATGTAGGTATGACCTATACGTAGAGAGGGGGAATTTTTTATGTTTATTTATTGTGATTGGACCCATATTTTGAGATATGGGAATCAATACATAGCCTGTGATGAGAGGAATCAAGTCACATGTAGTTATTGAATAGAGGTGTGGCAGGAGGCTAACACCAACAACAGTGTTCCTCTTGGGAAAGGTCCATAAGAATGTGCCATTTCATGTCATTCAAGAGACATTAATTGTACAATTTAACATAATTCAATGAGGAATCATGGTGTTCCTTTTAAGGTATTGCATTCAGGACCATGGTAACCCTATCATAAACTAGTGTTCCATTGTCGTGTGTGTGTGTGGGGGGGAGCCCTTACCAAAATTCCTTATCTCATGTGAGCTATGATCAGTGTGAGAAACAAGTAATAACAAAGGTTCATCATGACATGGAGGAAATTTGGATAAAGGAAAGGGATATTTTGTATAATGTGGTGGATGTACTAAGATATGGGATTCAAACATCCCTATGCATCTCATTAGAATGAGAATCAAGCCATATATTTTTTTAGAAACCCGTGCAGTTTAATGTCACGAGGCAAGGATATCAACCAAGTAGTTTAACATCCTATGGTAAGGACATGTGTGAATCATAATAAAATAAGATAAATGTTGTGGAAAGTCCCAGGAATGGAGGTCTAGGAATTTCTACATATCCTATGATGGAAATAATCAAGCCACACATAGTTTTTTGAAAACCATGCAGTTTAGTGTCATGCAGATAGGACATCATCCATTTAGTTTAACATCTTGAGGTATGGGAGTGGGTCACCCAATATTGAAGTAAAGTAAGACTGTGAATGGGCCCAATAACAGATGTTGGGGTATTACTACATATCCAGTGATGGTAGGAATCAATCCACACATAGTTATTAGATGAAGAGATTCCCTATGTGGATCTGAATCTCACACAGGGAGAGAGGCATTTCATCTTTTTTTCACATATATCTAGTTCATGTGAAGTGAATCATTAGTGAGGCAATTCTTCCCATGCTGTTAACATCATGTGGTGAGGACATCTTCCATTTAGATTAATGTTATTCAGTAAAGAAAAAGGACACTATGTTCTTTATCATCTTGCTGCCAAGATGAGATCCGTATAGTTTAAAGTCACATGGTTAGGATGTTTTCCAGGCATTTTAACATTATGTGACTAGGATGTGCTCCGTATAGTTTAAAATTACGTGGTTCAGAATTGATTCATATAGTTTAACTTCACGTGGTTAGGATGTGAGACATTGTACAGTTTAAAGTCTAGAAACATGGGCTTCTTTCATATAGTTTAACATAATATAATCAGGATGATCTCTTTATAGTTTAACGTCATGTGGCTAAGAAGATATTCTTATAGTTTAACATCATGTGGTTAGGATTATATCCATATAGTTTAATGTTATGTGGTTATAATGAAATATTCTTGATGAAAACTATGAAAATCATTTATTAGGAAATATTACAATTATGGGAGGTGTGACATGTTCCCTATACATTATGGCCAATGAGCATTCCCCATTCTGATAGACCATATGTATGTTATAAGTCCCTTCCCATTTGGGTTAAAATTTTGAGGCTTCTTTCCTGGTATCATTTGGGTTTTAAGAGCCAATACCAATTCGACTTGGAGAAATAAATGGAGGCAGACCATTTTATTGAAGGCCCGACCAATCCTATTCTGATGGACTTTAAGGGTGTACAATGTATGAAACCAATTTTCATCATGCCGCTACATCTCATCTAGATATTTTTAATATTTCTCATCATCTGAGAGTAGTCTGAAAATTTCTCTTCATAGTGAGGGTAACAAGAACTCTATGGGAAATACCACCTTGGTCCCATACACCAATGAGTATGGGGTTTCTTGTCTAGCGATACACGTGGTGTTAAGGTAGGACCATAAATATTGGAGGATATTTTCTGGTAGGAATTTGAGTGGCACCATAAAAGTATACATCCCATGTATATGAAGTTTTATGGGCATAGAAAACCTCATTGTCTGGAAGTTCGGTGTCCATAAGTGTACTTTTTGGGTCGGGATGTGCCGTGAGGAAATAAGCTAGGTATTTCCTTTTCACCACCTTCTGTGACACTAATTGAATGTTGTATTGTTACAGAATGACCACCCATTGGTCCAGATGCATAGTCATAATAAGACGAATAGGGATGTACTTGAGCAAATCAATACAAAAGAACATGTGTACTTTTTGGTGTTGCAACTAATTCCTCATCTTTTTCATTACAAAGATGAGTGTGATGGAGTTATTCTTGACATCAGAGTATTGGGTCTCAGTACCTAGCATCATCCGGTTGAGGTAGTAGAGACTATTATCACTCGCATCATTCTTCTATGCTAGGAGGGCACCGAGTGAGTGTTCTATAGAGGCAACATATAAGATGAGTGGATTTCCTTCCACTAATGGAATCAAGACCTGTGGGTGCATCAGATACTTCTTGAGACTCTCAAAGGATTACTGGAATTCATTATCCCATTGATAGGAGATTCACTTATTCATTATCTTGGTTAATGGGAGAGATTTTACAACCTGGTCTGATATGAAATGCCGAATGTAAGCAAGGTTCCCTTAGAGCCCCCTTAGTTATTTGGGATTCCTAGGGGGTGAAATTACTATAATAGATCTAGTATTTTTTGGGTTGAACTCAATTCCATGGTGGAACAACACAAAGCCATGGAACTTCCCTTATGTTACTCCAAAAGATCATTTTAATGGATTCATATTCAGACTCTATTGTCATAGCTTGTCAAAGAATGTTTGAATATCCCTGAAGTGATCACATCACTGTTAGGATTTGACCACAAGATTTTCGACATAAAATTTAACTATTCTTCTCAAGAATGGCTTAAATATATGATCCATGGTGCATTTTTAAGTAGTTCAAATATTATTTAATCCAAAGGTCATGGCTTGATAGCAGAAGATCCCTTGGGGTGCTCTAAAGGTAGTGTATTCCTCATCTTTAGGGGACATCTTCATTTTATTGTACCATGAATACCCATCCTTGAAGAAAAGGTCTTGGAAGCTAGTATTTGCATTAATCAAGAGTTTTATGATCATTAATAGGAAATCTTCCTTTGAGAAGTATCGATTAAGGTCTCTGAAATCGATGAAGACCCTAATCTACCCATTATTTTTCTTAATAGGGATGATATTGGTGAGGAATATTGGGTATTTCATTTCTTGAGCAAAGTTGGATTTGATCAATTTTTTAACTTCCACATATAAATTTGTAGCATGATAGGTGTTTGTCCTTTTGGTTTCCTTCTTGAAGCCTCAATGATCATCAGGTAAGCTAAGACGGTGCATAGCCACATCTAGATTTAGTATGGGATTTTTTGTATAATTACAAGAGAACACATATCAGTGTTTCCTTAGAAATGTAATGTACATATCTTGCTTCTTGAGAGGCATGGTATCATTAATCAGTATAGGCCATGGGTCTTCTTCTATTCCTAGATTTACCTGCCTGAGATCATCAATGGTGGTGTAGAAACCTTCCTCAAATATATAAGGGGCGTTCCTAATGCCATCCTCTTCTTCTTACATCTCTGAGTTTGTGGAGGCATTTGTAGATGAATTTGGCAGTCTAGGGGAATCGTTTTCACTATCGAGGTGAGTGATTCTGTAAGAAAAGACAATATCATCCCCTACTACCTGAGTCATTGTAGAGAGATTCCAGATCTAATTATATTTTACACTATTTCTAGGTACAGAAGGGGTTTGGACATCTAGGATCAAGTTTATTACCTCAACTATATTTATGGGGAGAACATAGTCCCTATCAAGCACACTCTAGGTAGTTGTAGGGATGGTTCCCAAGCCTTGGGGGATGAAACCAATATATGGTCATCCACCGTTGGTTGTTTTGCTTCTTTTTTTGTAGAAACTTGCTTCAACATATATGGATTTGAAAGTTTCACAGGTGGAACAATCACCATATAGTATTACGACCTTTCCATTGATGGGGCATTTCAAACACTGATGGAATTTTGAGGGTACCTCCATGTGGCTATAGAGCCAGAGCATTACAAGAATAAAATTATATGCGGTGTCTTGCTGGATAACCATAAAATTTTCATTAGATTTAAGATACCCAAAATGAGCTTTGTGCTTGATCTTACTAAGAGGTATTTTCTCATTCTTATCAAACCCTCGAATAGACATATTTACAGGATACAAAGAACCTTTAGAACACCCCAAATGATGGAGGTTTCTAATTGGGATGAGGTTGATCTAAAAACTACTTTCAATCATAGAACTTTGGATGTTGACATTATCAAGTCTACTTGAAACAAATAGGGGTATCATGTTTCCCCGTATGATCTCTTCCTGATCTTGCTCTATGAATGAGATGGAGGTATGTCATTATAGTGATATAGTATCCAATCGATATTCCTTGGCTACAAAAACTTCTATCTCGAAATCTTGTAGGATCTAGAGGGATTCATCGAGTGCCTCCTTGAGTTATTTTGAAATATTGAGTGCATCCAAGATCAAGAGCTTTTCTGGGAAAACTTTCAGATATTTTAGAATTTCATACTTTTGTGCCAAGGGTCGGTGCTTCCTGAGGTGGGGTTTCTCCTTATCATGTGGATCAGGAGTTGAGTCATTTGAAGTAGATGGGATTTATGTTTGTGAAAAGGTCTAGGGAGAACCTGCTTTCAGTGGTGCAGGTGGTTTTGGCCTTCCTCGTTGACTGGGATGATTAGATAATCTCACCCCCACTAAGCGTTCATGTAAAACAACCGGGTGTGGACGAACACTAGAGGGTTATGAGGCACCTTATTTTCTCTATTGAGCATGCTGAAGTGATTTTCCATGAGTATTATATGCACACACACACACACAGATATATATATATATATCCTATGAGATGATGTGGCCAAAATATTGGGTTTGACCACATCTGTTCTATCCCCTGTATCCTTGGTTCCTACACATGTGAACTCCTATTACCTAGGTAGGTGTGGGGTACTCATACTAGGAGGAATAATCATCATAGGATAAGGGGTCTGCCAAGTGTATCATGTGAATATAACAAAATATGAGATCTTCATCCAATGAGGGTTCAATTTGGAGGGGGCTATGCCCATACTTTGAATATTGTAGAGAAGAAATATGCAAGAGTTAGAGCTTTTATTAGAGAAGAATATAACTCATCCTCTTCTATCTCTTCCCCTGTTAAATGGTTGTTTCCAACTTTAGGAGACATCTATGATGTAAAATTCCTAGGTGGTGGAACTATTATGCATCTATGAAGTTGATCTCTTAGGGTGGAATAAGCTTGGTCAACCAATATTCAAGTCATCTAGTTGTTGAACTTCTATCCATGCCTGGATGGAACTTTCTTCCAATATCCCTCTTCTTATGATTGGGATATGGTTATGCAGGTTACCTTATTTTCAGATTTATCTAACATCACATATCTATAATTGACAATGCTTTGGATAATGTATTTGAAGACGAAGCAATCCTGGATGTTATTACCTATCCTTCCATGAAAACAAAAGTAGTCATAATGATCGGTGAGGTTGACCTCATTGGGCTTCCTAGACTGTGGTAACTTGAGTAGGTTATTGTTCCTGGCTTCAAGGAGATAACTAAGGACTTGTACATTTTGGAAGGAGTATATTTTATTCATCCGTTCCTCAAATCCCAAGCAACCCTGATTTCTCTGTGCTTCTGGTCATGGGAAATTTTGTGGTTGTTGCTACTCAGTGGAGGATCTGGGCGGTTTGGGACCTTCTTAGGTGCTTGGATGGGGGATACTACTAGTTTGAGAGTAACAGTGACAGTCTCCACCCTGCTAATCCTTTTCCCCTATGCTAAAGGCACAAACTAAGATTTATTCTGAGTTCTATGAATTATGCCTTCCAAACGCTGTGTCATTTCTACAAACTCAAGAAAACCACCTGGATACTTTATTAGGATCAGAGGTGTCTGTAGCTCATCCCAGATATTTTCAACACAGATTTCCATAAATTGTTACCATGAGAAAGGGATACTGTGATAATAGGTTAAACCCTCCCATATGTATATGAAGTTAGAAACCCTCTCATTTTCACATTTCTTATTGTTTATCAGGCTAAAAATTGTCTTTTTCTTCAATGTGGAGTTGAATAGGTAAAGGAATTAATGATAAAGGTTTTAACATCATGAAATGGACACTACTGAAATACATTTATACCAAAAAAAGGATGTCCCTATCAAAATCTATATAAATAACCTCATCTTGGTCACCTCATGCTGATGTCTAGGGCCCATCATCAAATGAAATTGGGATACGAAGTGAGATATATGTTGTTTGGGGTCTCTTGAACTGTCAAAAGTGGAGAAGGTAAGATTGCTTGAATTGCGTGGGGGGAAAGTGACAACCACCCAATTGGGATATGGATTCTTCTAAGGTTCATAGGTGCACGTGGTCCCTCCATAGATTCCATTTGAGTAGGAAGGGACTTGATGGCATTGAGAAGTTCTAGAGGTACTACTTTCTGAGCCTCCTCCCACCTATAGGGAGTGGGAGGAGACTGATGAGGTGGCCCAATCACTGTAATGGAGGTAATTCATGATCATTTTCAACTTCCTCATTTATGTAGACCAGCCGCCTAAATACGGAGATAGTATGACACTCAAATGCTTTTCTTCCTGAAAGATTGACTCTTTCTAGATGTATGGGAAGAGGTATATTCACCTCTATCTGAAGATGATACCCAGTGAGAATATTTCCCCTAAGTACCTCCTTTTTGAGTTGTTTGAGATTTTGAATCTGATTCTCATATTATTCCATTCATTCCTCCATAGAAGGAACTTTAACTATTTAGGTTAGTGATTGGGATGTATCCACACATTTCCCTTTATCCTTGGCAGTGTTACCCCATAGAGGTGGAAAATCGACATTCAGAGGTGCTAGGTTTTGGATCCTCCTTTGATTCCAGGTATGTGCAGCCTCAGTAGGTGCATCTAGATCCTCATTTTAGGGGTAAATTTTCTTTATTGTATCCCTATGAATCTACACCTTGATCGATATTATCTATTGTATTGACATTGATGACATTCATAGAGGTGTATTGAGAAATGGTAGTTATCCCATTACTTTCAACACAACAGGATGATTCTGCACTACATACATTAGGGTCATTTCTCAATCCCTTGGAAATATTATTTTTGTTTTGGCTTGTGAACCTAGTAGGGTTTGATTTCATTCTCTATAATACCCTCCCGTCTTAGTCTATAAGTGGTGACCTTGAGGGAGTTTCCAGTTGTGATTCCCAAATGGGCCCTAAATAGTATATATTTGTCTTGCGGTAGGAGGAACAAATGGGATGCCGATCATTGATATCTACTTCATTACCTAGAGAAGATTGATTTCCTATGTGGTGATGATGACGATGAAAATGGCCACAACACTGTGGTATGAGAACTATATAGGGCCATAATTGGTATTTTTTGACCATATTATTGAGGATATGATTCTTATGGTCGATGATTTGATGATTATTGGGATGGGTATTGAGATATAAATGCCCCATCCTAGTGGTATGGGGTTTATCTGAAACCAGCATTGATTTCCCTCGGACCCTCTCGGGTAATGAAGAACTTGGTGATGGTGATTGATATATAAATACCTCCCACCCAGTGGGATGGGGTTTTCTTGCAGCTGTTGTCGATATTTTCTGAATCCTCTCAGGAATTGACAACCTTAGGGGTTGAGATAGTGGTGGATATTCCCCCAAACCAGAGGGCAAGGTTCTCTTCTGGATGACTGCTACGATAGCTGGTACTGCAACCCGTTTGATGTGGTACAACTATTCTCACATAGGATCTGGGTTTAATGGAATCCTATGACGGTAGTCAGTTCCTATGGGAAGTTTTCAAGTTGATCACATCTTTGGATCTTGTGTCTGAAATGAATTCCCATTGTTTTAAGGGGCCTAGTTCAAAGATCCATGGGTTTTCCACTCCCTCATTTTGTGATGTCTTGGCACTATTGAAGTGGGGGATTTGTTTTAGTGAGTAACTAGATTGCACTTTACCCAGTACCCTAATTTCATTAGAGGCTATGAAATTATAGGATTCCATATCTGAGGGGATCTACTATTCTAAGTGTGTGGTAAATTTTAATGTTTCATACTTTCGCCATCCTTGAATATAGATGCATGACGTGGATTTAGAAACCTATTTCCAAATATTTTTGATGCGATGGTGGAAATCGTGTTGTATATTTGTGATTTATTTTTTTAGTTTTGGGTTGTGGTCCTTGGAGATAGTAGTCACGTCTATCTAAAAACATAGTTTCTTGATGGTTTAAAGGTGACCCTCATATTTTGGATAATGGGGGTGTCTAGGCTTCAATCACTGATGATTAGCCAACATATTTTTTTATAGTTAATGAATGAATCCCTTTATAGATCATCTGAGATATCATAGTTAGAAGTGGAAAGGAGAAAGAATATGGTGGGGAGATTTTTTCTGGATAACTTTATCTATGTCAATGTTAGACTCCTCTTTATCAGACTTACACACCTCTATCTGATTAGACCACAAAAGGTGCCTCTTGGGGTCGTCGGCTAACCTGAGTAGAGTGTTTCTAGAAGTTAGTGGGGAACTATATGCAGTTGGCCCCGATGTTTCGAGCAACTCTCTATATAAAGGCATATGAGTTTTGAACACCTCTATATATAGAGGTTTTTTGGAAAGGGGAGGATTTACTTGTTCATGGGATATATCACCATGGGGAGGTTGGACACAAAAGATGTTTGAAGTAGGGTCCCTATGATCTATCTATACACAACCATGGGGAAGAATATCATAGTAATGATCACCTTATTCTTTATTTTAAGAGTTGGTGGACCCTTGGGAGTTTGAGAATGTGTCTCGAACAACCTCAAGGGCACTAACATTGAGTAGATTAGGAGTATGTGCCTCATTCTGCATTGTGGCTGGAATATACTGAGCTGCCTTTTGGAATTATGCAGTGATATGAGCCTGCTGTATAATGGCTACCAGACTTTGTTGATAACTATCTGGTGCTTCAGGGGTATGATCCCATTTCCAAGAAGCCGCTGGAATATTCCAATGAGCTTATTCATTATTGTAAGGAATATGAGCCTACCTCAAGGCATGTACCACTCTCAATTGGAAATCCTTGATCAGAATGGGAGTATGAGCCTGATCCTAAGCCTTTGGAATATGCCGTTTGACTTTTTAGATAGAAATATTAGCCTATACTAAGGAATGTTCTGCTCTTATTTAGTGATCCCCGATTGGAATGGGAATATGAGCCCACTTTGAATTTTAAACCCTATTAGAATATGAGGAAAATTCTCTAGAATTGGAGAAAATATACGAGCCTCCTCCTGTATGGTCCTACAAGGATGCTGGTGTAGTCATTCATCAGCAGAAGTAGGAGTATGCACACAGATTCCATGATCTATTGGAATATGAATGGTAGATTAACTAAGAGTAATATGAGACCATCCCGAGGCATTCTCCAATATCAATTTACGATCCTTATCTAGAGTGGAGATATGATCCCTATCTTGAGAATTTGGAGTATTTCACCGATCTTCTTCGATTGGAATATGATCCTATCCTAGGGAATGTGTCACTCTCACTTGGTGATACCTTGCTAGAATGGGGATATGGGAACGATCCTGGGCCTTTGGAATATATCGTTAGTATTTTTTGAAAATAATGTGCCCCTTTCCCAAGGCATGTTCCACTCTCACTTGGTTAGCTCTAGTTGGAACATGAATATGATCTCGGTCCGACACCTCATCCTTTACTGAATTATATCGATAATCCTCCTAGATATGAGAAATGAAGAACACTTTCTTCGAAGAAACCACTTGGTAACACTAATTAGAGTTTTTTTCTACCCTAGATATAGGGATAGAAACATGCGCCCGCCTCTGTATCCATACCAATGATAGAATATACCAGCAGAGTTCTTAAACCGCTTTTAAGATGTAATGACACTTTATTAAAGTGTGTATAGTAATATAAGCCTGCACATTTTCTATCTCCACTATATACTGGAAGATATCTTCAATTGAAGTAAGGATATGAGCCCACTTTTGTCCTCCTTGTGCCACCAGAATATGATGATGGGATTTATGTACGGGGGAAGGAACACACACCCCCCCACAATTTCTATAGGAATATGCCCACAACCTTCTTCTGAGTTAGGAGGTATATGAGCCTAGTTGCTGGTTATTACCGAAATATACTAGTATAAATCCTTAATTAGAGTGGGGATATGAACCCATTCATGATTATCTAGAGTCTTCCATTCTTGATGTGTCTTCCTTATTGCCTATTCATTGGGGTCAGAGATGGTAGTGCGTCGGATGGTACCATCAGCATGCAACTGAAGGGAACTAGAGGGATGGTGATGACGTTGACGATTAAAAGGATAACTCCTTAGCATCCCTGAACTGGAAGGGAGACATAGTCAACTCTTTGACCCAACTTTATTAGATATTGAAGGCAGTCACTGTCATGCTTTGAAGATAAGCTTTTGATGTGGTTGGCTGTGATAATGAGCGCCAATAGCTTTACTACAAATTTATTAGGATAACACAGACCCGTCAGTTTTAGCTTTTAGAAACCCTCATGGGAAACCTCAATGGTCGGGATCATACCATGTCAATGGTATTCTAGTACCATTGTATTTTCAACATGATGTTGAAGTTTTCGGGAAAGTGAGGTCATTATGAGTCCCGCATGGGTTTCATCCATAGCTGATTTTCCAAAACAATATCCCAATGAAGGCATTATCTTTGATCAGGAATTTATTGGTGAGAGAAATATATGCAGTCACAAATACAACATGGAACAAGTTCACTGATCTGTTCATCCTCATAGGCATGATATGGGCTAAATCAAATATAAATTGGGTAACACAATTATCCTTTCTTATTCTTAGTCTTGTTATTATGCTCTCATGGTCTTGTCAAAGTGAGGATGGATTTTTTTAGAGAGAACCCTAACTACATTGGATCATCTATAATATTCCTATCAGATTATCCATGTTTTGTAGGATATGAAAACAACATTGCTTGACATTTTGTAAACAATTCATTTTATTATTTAAGAGATTCACATCTGGTTCACCATTTTTTGTTTCGATTGAAAGAGGATGAGGGACCACCCATGTGATGGGAACAAAATGGTTTAATGAGAACCAGGAACTCTACCCTTTTTATGCTGTGAAGGAGAGGCCAAAGTTAGATGTTTTTGCATTGAGTTTCTCACTTTTTGACTATTAGAAAGGTGTGGCTGGCTTGGCCTGATGGTTTGATTGGGGGGGGGGGTCAATGTTTTGTACAATCATTCAAGTCAGGTTTTCTATTCATGTTCATCTTTTATAGAAACTTCCAACAGTTATCACATCCATAATTGGGTACATACCTACTTTCCAAAGGTATGTGGTCCTTTAGGTATTTCAAACCCAACAACTCTTAGGAACTCACATTGGTTAGGAGGTCGAGATTTCAGTATCATCACACCCTTTTGGGGGAAATTTTTCCCTACCTAGGGACTCTATTATGGACTTGAGATATGCTCAATAATCTCTTCTTAATACTAATACAAGACTAATTACCCTAACAAAATTATTATAGGTCAAATACTTTTATATACAAAATGGGAATCTTATTGGTGAATCCATTTGTATGCATCCAAGGTTCTTTATCCATTTCCCTTTGGTTGGTAGATACTTATACGTTGAATACTTATAACTAGGAACTTTGGATTTTTTTTTCATACATGGAATAAATTAATATTTCAAGGAAGGGATTGATCCATTATGAGGTGTCCCACATATCTTGCTTTATATCAGGAATAAAAAACCACATAGTTCGTTAAACCTGTATAGTTTAATGTCATACCAAAAGGATATATATAGGGGAACATAGGCACCAAATATTTGATCTTGGACCTCGATGAGACATCCTATGTATCCTAGTTATAGTAGGAATCAAATTTCTCATAGTTTAGTTGATTCCTCAGTCTAATGATGGATGAGATAGAATGATCATCCCATGGGAATGATCGGGTCCCAATGGTTGCAATGTAGGTGGCACGGGGGGACTTACACAAATGTGGATTCCCTTATATTGAGTAAGTCACATCATTCCATTGATTGAGTCTTACACACTAAGGTTTCCATATGTGAATGATATGATTATTGCAACTCCCTAAGCCCACATGAGCTATGATCATTATGAGAAACAAAGGATAAAAAGTAATCAGGCTCACTACTTATAGATGAAGGACTTATGTGCTGGGAAAACCCTTTAGATGTTTAATACAGGGATCGGGCCTTCGGAATGTGTCCTATATATCCTGGTTATGGTAGGAATTAGATTCATTGTAGTTAAGTTGCTACTCAATCTGTTAGTGGGTGAGAGAGAAAGATCACTCTATTAGAGATATTGGGTCCCAATAGTTGAAATGTTAGAGACATAAGGAAACTTTCACTGAAGTGACTGTTTATTTGAGTTCGGGCCTTAGATAGGCATCTTACATATCCTAGTTATAGAATGAATCAAAGTCATAATAGTTCAATGTGAATGGGGATTATACACTAAGTTTTCCCTAATATGGTGGCAGTTATATCATGACATTGATCGGGGATTACACCCTGAGTTTTACCTAATATAGAGGTTGGACAAGGTTATTATATCTAAGGACTCTTGCTTGACCAGTAATAGTTTTCTATCTAACCTGCTTGATTGACTTCCTCACACACCTTGATTGTCTGCCTGACATGTACGAGGGTGTCTATATATGTTTGGAAATTTTTCAGACATATAAAAAGACAATATCATTCTCTAGTTGACTTTCCCAAGGGATGTCGCATAATCTAAAGGGAATGTCTGAAGAACCTCACATGATAAAAGATGACTTGTTTCGAGGACATTATAAGACTCGACTAACTTGTCTCAGAGGAAATTGCATGATCTTTAATGACTTTTCAAGAATACATCACAAGATCTTAGATGAAAGGCCTAGAGAGTGTCATATAATCTAGGTTGACATGCTTGGATTATGTCCCATGATCCAGGTTGGCATGCCTAAAGGACGCATCATAATCTTATCTAAATTATTCAGAGGACATTACACGATCTCTTTTGGAATGTATTGGTGCCATGACAAGACCTATTTAACATGCTTGAAGGGTGTGACGAGATCTGGCTAGTAATCCTGGAGGGCTTTGAAAAACCTATCTGACACACACCGGTGTCACCAGATATATTGGGTGACATGTCTAGAGGACATCTTAAGATATAGATGGAATGCCTTGAGGGTTTCATGAGAGTTGGGTGGATTTAACCAAGGGAATTGTGTGACTTTCTTGAAGTGTCTTAAGGACATCACATGATATAATTGGTATTTAAAGGAGACATCACATGACTTGGGTGACATGTCATATTACTGTCACATGATCTAGATGATTCATGTGAAGCACATGAGGATCATCATATATGTTCTCCACATAAGTCTCTCATATTTTAGTGATTATTACAGTTTTATTGCTTACATTACTTATATTTTTTTAGTATTAACATGTTTAAGTATATCTTGATTCATAATATCTATGAGATATCCTTTTCTTAATTATATATAGGTCCTTTATGTTATCTATGAGTGATCACATAAAGTTACTAGGCATGTTTCATGATTCTATAGGTCGTTCCCTAGATTTTTACCTGGTGGAATTCCTTGAGATCGCGTGAATGGACACTCTGAGAAGTCCACTCTGATACCTAGGTGCACCGATGTGTGGATCCATATATTTGTTTTGTGCTGAGGGGGTGGGTGTGTGGGTTTTATGCCTCAACACCCCAATTATACACCACTTTGTTCGGTGCATATCTTTCAAATCTAGGATGGAGTTAGTGGAGGGATTTGGTGTTACACACTTCAAAAAATCCTATTATAGGTGTCATGTGATTTTTAGTGACCACATGACCATCTAGTCAATACCCCATTTGTTGGAATCTTTCCAATCACATGGGTCTTACCTAATCACGTGGACATGCTAGGGGGATTTCACAATTTCAGGACAACATTTCTAGGGACCTTTGTGATATCAGGACACCTATTAAAAGGATCTCACATGATCTTAGATGCTTTTTTGGGGACCTTCCATGAGACAAAGGTGGCTTTCTAGGGGAGCTTTATAAGATCAAGCTGGCTTATCGAGGGGGGATCTGTGTGATCAATTGTTATCGCCTGAGGCATATAAATTGGATCGTATAAGATCAGTGTATCTGCCCCTCGTAAGAAGCTCACATCATTTCCATTTTTTATTTTATTTTTTATTTTAAAAGAGATAAGGATCTTATGAGTTTTTAATAATTTTTTCCAATAAAACTATTCTCCCCATTGGTGATGCATCACATGACTAACAAACGATCCTGCGTTGATGCACGAGCATTGATATAGACAACCCTTCTACTTTCCTTTAGAGACAGAGGGGAGTACAAGACTGCCCAAACATGTCCAAAACTCTTCACATGATGAGGGTGAAATTCCACCAGGATCTTGTTCGATAAAGAGATCATGCATCTAGGGATTCCATGGTGTCTTATGAAAAGCATTGGTGCATCGTGTGATGATTCAAGACTATGAAAGGCTATTTCCTTTTGGATAATTTCCTTCTTATTTTTCAAGTATTTTCAGATGGTTTGTTAGGAATATTCTTATTGATAAGCCATGTTATCTGGAGGAACTCATATAGAAGTTGTCACATGACCATTTAATGTCTTGAATTACTTAAAACGAACAAGTATACTTTGTCAAAGGGTATCCAAGTGATCTTCCAACAGGTTATGCACTATGCACGAAACATACGCATGAAATTATAAAGGTCATGTGATAATGTGTCCTATTGTAGGTTACACTATCCACATGTCTTGGACAAATTTTATTCATTTTCTTTCTTAGGAAAATAATACCCATATTTATGTATTTTTTTCCTTGTGTATTTTTTAATGCTCATTTGGAAGGCATCAATAATGACCATTTCCTGACTTGATTTATGCCTTTGTTTAATTTGAGGTATAGGGTTTAGAATTACACCATGAACATTGGGTTTGTCTCTTCCCTATTTTTAAATATGTTTTTAGGTTAACCATTCTTTGGAATCTAAAGCACCTGACCATGAGAAAAGGATAACTTAGGATAGAGAGTGTTTACCCTAAACATTAGACTCACTAGGACCTGATTCTAAGGACTACATGATTATTAATTAATTATTTCATACCTTTTTATTCCATGAACCAGGATTCACTACCGCTCAACAAACTTTTTATATTTTCTTCTCCCATATTCTTCACCAACCATATGCTCAGTAGCTTAGATCCAATTTCTGCATATCACAATTAGTTTAGTTCTTTTTTTTTTGAATTAATATTTTCTCCAACCTTATCTCTGTGGGGTTGACCCTAGACTTTCATATCATATAATACCCTATAGTTTAGTGGTTTGTTTGATTCATATTTTACATTTCTAAATTCTGTAACCCTGTAGGAAATAACGATGCCCATGGGGCTATCAATACCCAATATAGGTTTACACTACATAGAGAAGATGAAATATCATAGGTAGATCTTTGAAGAAGAGAAGAAAAAAACTAAAAAAACACACAAACCTCAAGTATATCCATTTAGATTAATGGAAATTCACTATGATACAAAGGGCATAACCTCTTATAGTGTCAAGGAGAGGCTGGTTAGGATAATGATGAATTATAAAAATATTAGAGGCTAAATAGAGTGAGGAAATGAAGGTAATTTTCTATTTTAATAGGTTTGAATCAGATTTCATGGTTAGTACACATAGTTATAAAAAATTTGCACTAACCTTTTAGTATCCACTGTCCCTTGAAAACCAAGTTTCATAGTTTCTTTAGGGAGATCCATACAGTTAGAAAAATAATGCTCAAGTCATGAAACAACCACTAAAAAAACCAAAACACCATAATTTTTTACATGGTTATTGAAACCATTATTAAATCATTAAAATCACATATGTCACTTATAGATCCATCCTGCATGTTTACCACATGGTTGATCCTAACCATTCACAAATCATGCTCTAGGCATATTTTCTCCAAACCTCAAAAGAGATAAAATAAAATAAAAATTAAATGTACCTGTGACCCGAAGGGTGTCAATATACCCACTTCCCTATAATCCATATTCCCACCAATGACCATTCCAAGGATCCTTAAGTGGTGTCCTAAGAGGTGGAAACCAAAGGGAGATGTAAAATCACAACTAAAATTATTTTAATTTTATTCATATTATACCAACCCAAATGTTTTCCATTCACATAGACAAAGTAACATTACTATAATAAATATAATAATATGGTTTTATTATAGTTTAATATCCATATTTTACCATCCCTTAATTTTTTTAAAACAAAAACATTGTACACAATATGGTTGGTTCACCCCCTCCATGAACAATGTACTTTGTTTTTCTCTACATCCTTAAAGGATGGTTATAGAAATATTATTATTCATAAATATAATGATAAAAATTATATTATAAATTATTTCATGATTTTAGAATGTATCAATAAACTTTTAATTATATAAAAATTTATGTTCTTAATGGCTAGTAAAACAACCTAAATGTACTAACTGTATAATGTTATCAATTTTACTAAATAAATCATCACTATATAAGAACACATATGGATATTTGGGACTATTTTAATATTTATAATGAAATTAAGATATTTTAATTTCACTTATATAGTTATAGTATAATTTTACAAGAACTATAATAATTGTTCACAATTGATCCGATCATGGAACCATGAAACAAACAACCTATGAAAAATAAATTTAAGCATTATATATCATTGAAATGGTTGTAAATGAACACAATATAATTATATAAAATAAAATATATATGAAACGGGTTCTGTATTAAGTAATTAATGAATCTAATTTTATTATTTTGGATCTTATGTTAAAGTGAAGAATGATTCTAGAACCTAAGGTAAGGGATCTCTCCAAACCACTCTATTTTCTTTGGGATTATGATTTATATCTCTCATCTCAATTTATCACTATATTATAATTATCTAATTCTTATATATTCTATATATATGTCCCAAAAAATAAAATTATCTTAATTCAAATTTCCTTGATGGGGATATACATGTTTTAAAGGTTCCATTCTTAATTTTTTTCATTAAGGATAATCAATCAATGAGAACTTCTCTGTTTAATTTCTTCATTTAAATTACAAATAAATTAAGTGTTCTTAACCTTTGATGAATTCTAATTTTTTTATTATGGAAAAAATTTTTATTTCATTTTTGGTTTTATAAAAATTATTATTCCCTTACCCTCTTTTATGGTTCTTTTCCTAAAACCCCACATAAAAGGAATATTTCCAAAATTATTTCCCCACTAATTTTTTATGTATTAAATTCAATTTAAATTGCTTTTCATGTCCTATGATTATTGATTTATCTAAAAATTTCAAGAGTGATTGAATCCATTCATTCATGGAATTCATTATGATATTCCATTTGGTTATGTTATGAGATACTTTTTTATAACCCATTTCATTTCCATGGGTTTTCTAATGATTATGCCTTATGTATGATTTACTTATGTGAAAAAAATATGTATGAACATGTTATGATGAGTGAAACAAAATATTTCCCCAACAAATTGGTTAATGCTTATGTCACATGATACGATATGTTTGGGATTAGGGAGTAATGATAATCTATGATAATAATCTGTCCACCATGTGATTATCATGGAATTTAGCCCTGAATTATGTTTATTTCATGTTTTGTATTGCTAAAAAAATTCTATATTTCCATGATATTATGATTTCATCATCTTTATGTCATGATTCTATATTATTATTCAGGATATTTTCCTTTTATGATATCATGTTATGCCATTTGACTCATATTATATTCTTCATTATCTTATTTATTCCTTTATTGGGATTTATAGCTCACCCATTTTGTTTATGTATTCCCCAGGTTACCCTTTACAGTTTTATGGTATCAAATGAATTTAGAGACTCATTATGAATAATAAAAATAATGTTTTTTAGTCTCATTTTTATAAATTATGAACCTAGTATTCCAAAGACACTAGAGCTCTTGATCTTTGGGCATATTTGTTGAATATTTATGTTAACAACTTTGTAATAATTTGTGTAAAAGTATTGGGTCACTATAGTTGGTATAAAATCAAGGTCTAGTTATTTTTAGGGATTAGAATAATAAAAAATTAGTAAAAATCCTAAGAATAAGTCTAAGTATAAGAAAATGTTATGGAATTTTGGTGAAGTATAGAGTGAGTGGTTTATAAGAAATTATGTCCATATTTAGATACTGCAAGTGGATGTGGCTCTATCACAGATGTACCTAGGGGTAATAACCTTGAAAAGTATCTATGTATATAAACTCAACCTATACCTAATGCATAAAAAATAGGCTTTTTTGAACACATGGTTTGATACTCTCATGGGAAATGATTTTCTAAACTCACAAACTCTTTACAAATCATTATAAAGGACTTGAATAGATTGTTAGGTTTGAAAAAATAATGGTAAAATTACCATGGAAAACCTATATTTAAACCTAAAGACACATAAGTTTGGACATACAAGTCATTTATATGTTATTACTTCTGTGTTCATAGTTTTCCTTTTTTATTTTCTTATTAGTTTAAGTATTCTCATACCTAAATTTTCCTTTTTTATTTATTGGTGGGAAATAGGATGAACCATTCCAACTACCAATATGATAAGCAATATGATGAATACCCTAATGAGATGTTTAACCTTATGGGAGTAGAATATATGAACTTCATGGTAGTACTAGTTCAACTGAATCAAGTTTTATATAATAACCCGAATCAACTAGAACACCCTCCTTTTCCTAAGAAATAGAAAGTTATGGTTGAGTCCTTTATGTGATAGAGGCATCATACCTTTAGTGGATATTATGATTACATCATCACAATACAATGTATTAAATCCATTGAGATGATATTATCTATCCTCTAATACTCAAAACAAGAGAAATTTGTATCGACTATTTATCACTTAGAGGGGAAAGATGATCAGTGGTGGACACTGATCAAGAACATGAATCCCAAAGAGGAAATTGATTCCATGGAATGTGATGGATTCAAGAAAATATTTTTAATAAATATTTTCCCCAAAATATCTTTCTTAAAATAGAGAGAGAGTTCCTTGGACTGATGTAAAAGTAAGATGAGTCTATTGGTGTATATGAGGAATACTTCACATGACTTGCATATTATGCCTCCAGATTTTTCATCACATTGAAAGTAAGGTGGATTACTTATTTAGTGAATTAAATATTAGTCAATAAAAATATTTGAAAATTTGAGACTTTGAAATCTATGAATAAATTTTCTGTTATTCCCTTAAGGTCAAGATGCATATTGGTGACTCTCAGTGATCTAGTGGCGATTAAGATAAAAAGAGGAAAATAGATTTTAATTTGGGAGGATCAATGGATAAAACCCATGGAGGAAGGAAAACTCAATTGTCCATGTGTCAAAAGTGTGGGAAGAAGCATCCCATAAACTGTATCAATGGAACCGAGAGATGTTTCAAGTATGGAAAAGAGGGGAATCAAGTTGATCATTATAGAAGGGAGGTAAATAATACCACTAATGTAATGGAAGAAAAGAAGGTTTAGATAAAAACTCAACCTATAGTCTGTTGTTTCAAATTAAAGGAACACAAATATTATGTAGGATAATTCCCTAAGAATAGGGTTCTTAGAGACAATCAATGATAATAACCTATAAATTATAGAGATAAAGGAAGAGAATATGCTATCACTACTGTTGAGGTGAATCCCAACAATGATTTGGTGGCATGTACACTAGTTATTCATTAAAAAATACAAAAAATTATATGATTATAGTTATACACATTCTTTCATATCTTTCAAGTTTATTAGAACTATTTAAACACCACCTAAAAACATGGAGGTTGAGTTATATTTCATAATAATAAATAGTTAAATTATTATATGTCAAGTATATAACTCCTCACAAGTTAATGTTTTTTGACTGAAACTCCAAAACAATCTTTTAATATTTATATTATTGGAATTTGATACTATATTGGGCATGGATTGGATACCATTATATAAATCCAACATCACTTTTCAGGAGAGGGAGGTTATGTTTTATATCCTGATCCATCCTCTAATTCCATACAAGTGTAAGATAGGGGATTAATCTCTATTGGAATCTTATTCTCAATCATGGATTTTATTTCCTTACGAGTAATCACATATTGTTCAAATGATTGAGGCAAAGGAGATAATCATGCTCAAGGACATTCCCACAGTGAGGGACTATACTGATGTATTCACTGAAGAGTTTCTTGGTCTTCCACCTAACTAAGAGGTTTAGTTATCAATTGAACATATAACCAGATATTTTACTATATCCAAGACTCTTTACAATATGGACACCATTGATTGTACGAACTAAATAAGTAGTAACAAGAGAATCTGGATAAGGGGTTTACATACCTAAGTGCTTCACCATGGGGCACACCGGTCCTCTTTAACAAAAATAAGGATGGTTTAATTTATCTCCAAATTGATTATCATGAACTCAAAAAATAATAATAAATAACATGTATACCCTACTATAGATTTATTATTTTTTTGATCAACTACACAAGGACAAATATTTATCTAAGGTGGAACTTTGGTCAGGATGTCACCAATTAATGGTTAAGAAGGAAGATATTCTCTAGAATGCCTTTCAAATAAGGTACAAACACTATAACTTCATAGTGATGGAATTTAGACTCACCAATTCTACAAAAATATTCATGTACTTAATAAATTGAGTATTTAGAGATTATCCTGATAAATATTGGTATTCTTTATAGATGATATTATAATATACTCCAATATAAAGGAGGACTATGAGGAGATTTTGAATAATGTGATAAAGACTTTGTAAAAGTAGAATCTATATGAGAAGAATAGTTAATGTATGTTTTAGATGGTGGAAGTATTATACTTGGGACATGTTATCACTTGTAAGTGGGTTTCTATGGACCCTTATAAGATAAAGGCGATTGAGGAATAGAATCGACCCACTAACCTTGCTGAATTAGAAGGGAGTAAAGTTTTTCTGGACTAATGAATGTGAAGAGAGATTTAAGGAATTGACAAAGGGGTTTATCATTGCACTAATACTCACACTACCCTCAAGAGGGGAAATTTTCATGGTATACAATAATGATTAAAATAAAGGCTTATTCTGTGTACTAATAAAAAATGATAAAGTGATAGCCTATGCCTCAAGGTAGTTGAAAGTTCATGAGTAGAACTACCCAACACATGATCTCTAGTTGGTTGTAGTGATATTCACATTAAAGATTTGATGAAATTATATATATGGGGAGAAGTCTAATATATATATATATATATATCATAAATTCATAAAATATATATTTACATAGAAGGATCCAAATATGCACTAGAGAAAATGGTTAGAGTAGATCAAGGGCTATGACTGCTCAATCCACTACCATCTGAGAAAGAAGAATAAAGAGGTAGATGATCTAAGTAGAAAGGATATTGAAACCATATACTTTATGATAATTGAGAAGTATTTATTCATCTTGTTCTTGAAAAGGATTGACATGGAAGTCATAATAGAAGGACATCATCATTACTTTCTCAAATGATTGCTCTACCATCACTTATGGAGAAGATAAAGGATGCTAAAAGGGATGATATAGAGATTTAGAAAAAGGTGGAAGCTATAAGAAAAAGGAAATCCTTAGGCTTTAAAATTTATGAAGTAGTAGTTGTAAAATTTGGGTCATGAATATGTGTACCATAAAATCCTGAGATAAAGAAGGATATGTATAATGATGAACATATCTCAACATTCTATATCCACCTAGGGAGAATAAAGATGTATCAAGATCTCTAAGATCAATATTGGTGGTACAATATGAAGAAAGATATCACATAATAAAGTTCCTGCTTTGTTATAAAGTGAAGGAAGAGAGGAAAAAGTAAAAGGGAATGATGCAACCATTACCCATACCTACATGGAAAGGGGAAAACATCACTATTAACTTTGTCACTAGTATTTTGAAGATATAAAGAGGAAATAATGCTATATGTGTTGTGGTGAATTTTATTACAAATAATGATCACTTTATTACAATTCTATAGGAATTATCACTTGATTAACTTGTAAGGATTCACCTCAGAGAAGTAGCAAGGCTACATGGACCACCATTATCAATTATATCAGATCTAGATATGATATTTACCTCTAAGTTCTAGAAGAGACTCCAACATTATCTAAACACTGAGTTAAACTTCAGTTCAAATTATCACCCCTAAACTAATGGACAATATGAGAGGAATATCTAGACACTTTATGAAATGATGAGATAATTATTGATGGAATTCAAAAGAGGATGGGAAAAAAACATCCTCTAGTCGATTTCTCATAAAATAATATCTTTCACTCAAGCATCCATATAGATCCATATAAATAATTTTATGGGAATAGAGGAAGAACACCTGTGTGTTGGGATGAATTTGGTGAACAAAAGTTGTGGGGACCTAAAAAAGTTGATGAAATGGTAGAAAATGTCAAGACTATTCTACCACATATTTGGGTTTCTCAAAGTCAATAGAAGAGATATGAAGAAAATAATTGAAGAGACTTAGGTTTTGATGTTGGAGATAAAGTGTTCCTCTATATATATTAATGTAATATATTCATGATATTTGGGAAGAAGGGAAAGATAACTCCTATGTATGTCAACCCCTTTGATATTCTAGATCTCATTGAAGCTTTGGATTATAGACTAGAAATCCCACTAATGTTTTCCTAAGTACACAACATGTTTCACATATCACTCTTGAGGAAGTATATACTTGATTAATCACATGTACTTAATTAAAAGGTGGTACAACTGGAAAATGATATCACTTATGAGGAGAAGCTAGTGAAAATATTGAACCATTGAGATAAAGTTATACACAACAAGACAACTTACCTAGTAAAAGTACTATGATGAAAATGTAAGTACAAGGAGGCAACATGGGAACCTAAGGAAGAAATGAATTAGAAGTACCCTAACCTATTTTCACCTTAGCATATAATTTTTTTAGGGTGAAATGTTTTAAAGGGGGAATAATGTAACAACCTATAAATTTATCTATGGAATTTCCCTTCTTATTATATAATTATGACATATTTAGTAATGTAAAATTATATTAAGCACTTAAAACACATGATAGAACGATTTTTTTTATAATATTAATTTTAAAACTAAATTTATAGGAAAAATGTTAATAATAATTGAAAATATACAATGGGATAAAAAATATAAAATTAGATAACTAAAATATGAAAATATGGATATGCCTGATCCACCAAAATTACAAAACTCATGAAAAAAACTGTAGAAATAAAGAATAATATTAGTAATTTAATATTTATCATGAAAATGAAAATATATATAACATTGAGATAAAATATAACTTAATGATTAATGAATTAAATATGAGGTATTTATAAAATTTTGGGATCCCATATCATTATTACAAATCTGACAGTTGAGATAACAATATGACTATTAGTATAGTAATATGAGTCTTATAAATATTAACCTAACCAATAGAATAGTATTATCACCTATATAAGTGTAAAATAATATTTAGGTATCATATAAAATGAAAATATTACATATTTATATCATGATACAAGTAAATAGTTTTTTTTTCAAAATGATAAAATAAATTTTTGTATTTTTGTAAAGTATATATATTTTATTTGAATTTTTATAAAAAATATAACGATTTAAAATAAAAATTATTTTCATATCATGGGATTATATATTAATATTATGTTTTTTATAATTATAATATAATTTTATGATGCCATAAGTTATTTTTTAAAAGGTCATAAAATTGATCAAAATATTAAAATTGACATTTTTCAAAAAAATGAGGTCTGTTATCAAAAATTAATTTTTTAATATTTATAAAATTATTTCTAAAAATTGGATTTAAGTTTTTTTAATATAAAAATTGAAAATTTGTTAGGGTAATTTTTTGTTATTTTTCTAAAATATTTTAATTTTTGGTGAATAGTTAAATATGATAAAATATGATATTTAACATTATAAGATAAATATATGAATTTATGAGTCATAGATGATGTAAGAACCCATTAGTTCAAAATAACATACATAATTTATTATATATGTTGATAATAATCATAAAAATTTGTATTCTTGATCCAAAATAATAAAATAATGATTATAATATTCAAAAAGACCCCTCTCATCCACTTATAAATACCATCCCTCAACACCCCTTATCCCCACATATTATAAGCCTTATAACTTACCAAATCTCTAAAAAAATATCTCCTCCTATATTTCCCCATGCCCCTAAAATCAATGGTCTCACCAAAGACCATTCCAATTGTAACGACCCGAAATTTTGAATAAATCTTATTTCCTAATTTTATGTGTTATTTTATTTTATTTTTTATACTCAATAAAAATGTTTCATTTGATAACATGAGTTTAATTAAAATGAGACCGTTGGGTTTTAACTATTATATGACCATTGGTCAATATGACCGTTGGAAACTAAATGTTTTGATTTTTGTCTCTAAATACAAGTAATCTTGGTTAATTATTATAGAAAGAATATTCGATGGCCTCGCCCAGTAGTCTTGGACTGATCGAAGCCCATCTAACAGAACTTGGGAAGGAGGTAGCACCACTGGGCTTTGCTCTGGACCAAACCCAAGCCGAACTTCATCATGTGAAGCTAGAACGGAATCGCCTTTGAGAGAAGTTCAAACTGATAGAAATTACTACTCGTGTGATGTTATCTGAGCCTCCCTCAGATTCTCTCACCTTAGCACACCTTACACTTAGGTCCTATGCTGGTGTGATAAGGGGATATGTAAGTAGACCGTAACTGCCTTGTGTAATCCTTTGTTTTAAATAAAAAATTGGGATTTCTTCTTATGATGAAGTTTATGAATTTTCAAATGACCGGATAAACATAGTATGCATATTTTTTATGAATTTTAGAAAAAGGATATTTTAAAAATGTTAATGTAAACCTTAAATAATTAAAAATGTGTAATTATATTCAAAAAATGATCTTCTACAATTATGTTCAGTATGAAATTTAGAGTCTAATAAGATCAACTTGATTTTTGTTGAATAATAAATTATGTATAGTCATTTTATGCTTAGGATTAGTAATGTGACCAAATGGATTAGTAATCTCACTTAAAGAAAGTATTAATATAATTTAGGCACCTTGATTAAGTAATGTGATTCAATAAAATGGTTAAATAACGGTTTCATAAATTATTATTCAAGTATTAGTTTTTTCAGGTGAGTAGTGTTTTTTAATTAAAAATTAAATTAAAAATATTTAGAAAATTATTTTTATAAAATGAATTTCATTTTTGAACTCAGAGCATCAATATTATGTTTAGGTAATTTTTGGGGGTTTTTTCTGAAAAAATGAATTTTCGGTGAATAGTGTATTTATTTAAAAATTAAATTAAAAATATTTAGAAAATTATTTTTATAAAATGAAGTTTATTTTTGAAATCAGAGCATTGATATTTGGTTAATGTGAAATTTTGGGATTTTTCTGAGAAAGTTGAATTTTCAGTGAATAGTAAAAATACAGTTTTAGGGTTTCGGTGTGTTTAATGACCTCATAACCGTGTCATGATGATTCCATGAGATATTTTAAGGGATGGTCGACCAAAGGTGATGAATTATTATATGGGGGGGGGGGGCATGTGGCCTAACTCCATGGGAAATACCATGGGAGAGCACATGGTTTTGAGAAAACCACTTTTGAGGTGTCCCTTGGCCATTAATGCCTTGTCCCCTCACTTTCCCTATAAATACCAAGCCATCCTCTCATCCATTTAGACTCCCCACTCTCCCCCAATGAATTTATGGTCTCATTACCTCCCAAGGAGTCCTCCCAAGTTTCCCCCAAGCCCTCAAGGTCCCAACCTTTGAGTTTTAAGAGTTATGTTTTAAGGTTAGGGATCCGACCTCTCTCTTTCTTTTCAAGAAATCTCTTTTATGTAATTTTTTATGCTCCATGTTCTTATGTTAAATGATGTTTTTTATACTACTCTTACTTCCATTTTCATGTTCATATAATGAGATATCCCCTCTTACTCTCATTATTTCGTTTTATGAAGTTTTAAGTGGCGCCGTTAGGCTGCCGAAATTTTTTTAACGGATTCTTTCTCCCTTCTCATTTTTCAAGATCTATTTTCATGTAAAGTATTTCAAGTTCCTTTTTATTATGCTGGGGTATGATCTCTAAATTTATCATACTGATATTTTATGATCATATTATGAGATACCCCATTTTATCTCTTCAATTCAGTATTTTGAAGTTTTAAGTAGCGTCGTTAGGCTGCTGAATTTTTAAGTGGTTCTTTCACCTTTCTCCTTTTTCAAAGTTCTAATTCCATGTCAAGTCTTGAAAGTTCCTTTTTATTATGTTGGGGTATGATCTATAAATATATCATACTGATATTTTATGTTCATATGATGAGAGGTCATATTTTATCTCATCAATTCATTTTTGTTGAAGTTTAAGTGGCGCCGTTAGGTTGCTGAATTTTTAAGGGATTATTTCACCCTTCTCGTTTTCAAGATATATTTTCTTGTCAAGTCTTTCATGTTCCTTTTTATTATGATTGGGTATGATCTCTAAATATATCATACAAATATTTTATGTTCATCTGATGAGAGACCCTATTTGATCTCATCAATTCATTTTTGTTGAAGTTTAAGTGGCACTGTTAGGCTGCCAAATTTTTATGGGATTATTTCACCCTTCTCGTTTTCAAGATCTATTTTCTTGTCAAGTTTTTCAAGTTAGTTTTTATTATGTTGGGGTATGATATATATATCTATCATACTGATCTTTTATGATCATATTATGAGATACCCATTTGATCTCTTCAATTTAGTATTTTGAAGTTTTAAGTGCCGCCGTTAGGCTGCCGAATTTTTAAGTGGTTCTTTCACCTTTCTCCTTTTTCAAAGTTCTAATTCCATTTCAAGTCTTGCAAGTTCCTTTTTATTATGTTGGGGTATGATCTCTATATCTATCATACTGATATTTTATTTTCATATGATGAGATATCCTATTTGATCTCATCAATTCATTTTTGGTTGAAGTTTATGTGACGCAGTTAGGCTGCCAAATTTTCGTAAGAGAAATCTTATTTTTGTCTTCCTTTCATGTTCTTCATTTCATATGGTATATTTTAAAATTTCATTACCATATTCTTAAATCCCTTATATTCTGTCCCTCTACTGTTTTATGGGTCATTTAGGAATGTTTGACCCATGTCCCCTCTCTTTTCAATGTTTTCTAAAACCCTGTAACATAGCCGTTATGCTGCAAAATTTTCGTCTCAAAATGTCTCTCCCTTTTTCTAAAGTTATTTTATTTTATTAAGTGAATAATCAAAGCTCCATCTTCTATATGGGTATTCAAATATATACCAAAATGTTCTGTTTTAAATTCTGGTATTTACATACATGAAACCCGCTTTCCCTTTCCGTGGGTTTAAAGTGATATAAAGATCATGTCTTTAAAGCAGTTTTAAAAACATTATGATTATGAAATGAAACCCATTTTTTTATGCTATATGGGTTGTTTATGAAATGATTGATGATGATATATGTGGCTCACCTGATAATAAAGAAATGTCAAGGGTGCGCCTAGATAGTGCTCCAATGCATTGGGTAAAGACTTAATCTCTAGAGATGACTTTTTAGACTGATACCTTGGTGAATAACCTTGGTAATTTTTAATGACACCTTGGGGATGGACCTTGGTTAAACGAAATTATTGTCAATATTAAATGTTGTAGCCACATCTTCAAGTTATGAAAAATGTTATTTTTATTATGATATATCTCACGATTTCTTTCTCATGCCTTAAAGTTCTTTTCATGACCTTATTGAAGTATCTCAAGTTCACATGTAAAATGTTTCTCTTGTTTCCCTTATTGGGCCTTCTGCTCAACCTTTCTTTTGATGTATGTCCCCAGGTTAGGAGATGTAGTAATGAACCTAGGATGAACATGAGGAGAAGCCTTTCAAGTGTTTAAGAAGAATGTTTTATATTTTCATGTTTTAAGTTCCTGGTTTCCAAGACACTAAACCTTAAAGATCCTCGATTTTGTAAAATGTAATGAAAGTTTATGTGATAAAAAGGCGGGATGCTATACCAATGACTCTTAAGTGGTATCTGAAGAGGAGGCAACCAAAGGGAGAGGTAAACTCGCAACTAAACTTCTTTTAATTTTATTCTTATCCTACCACCCCTATAAGTTTTAAATACATAGAGTAATAGTAAAAACATTATCCTAAATATATTTATATTTTATTATTATGGTGGAATATACATATTCTTCCCTCCCTCCATTTTTTAAAATAAAAACGTTGTTCACAATATTGTTGGTTAACCGCCTCTATAAACAATGGACTTCATTTTTCTCCACCACCTTCAAGGTGGTTATATAAATATTATTATTTTTAAATATTATGATAATAAGTATATTATAACTTATTTAATGATTCTATAATGTATTAATATCCTTTTATAATAAATAAATCTAGTTAATGACGGTCAGTAAAAATGCCTAAATGAATTAACCGTATAATGTTACTATTTTTACTAAATAAATAATACCTATGTTGGAAAAATATAGATATTTTGGACCATTTTAATTTATATAATTATATTAATATCATTTAATTTCACTTATATATTTATATTTCCAGTTTAAAATAACTCCAATAATTATTCACAAGTGATCCAAACTTGGAATCATGAAACAAACTCCCTCAAAATAGTGAAATTAAAAGTAATATATCATAAAAACAAATATAAAAATACATAATATAATTATAGTAAAAAAATAATGATGGAAAATATTCTAAATTAATTAATTAATTATTATAATTTTACTATTTAAAATTTTAAGCGCAGGTGAAAAATTATTCTGGAACCTAAGGTAAGGGATCTCTCCAAACCACCCTATTTTATTTGAGTCATTATTTCTCTCTCTTACCTTAATTTATCTCTATATAATTATTATTCATTTACTCTATATTTTTATATATATTACCCACACATATATACCTAGATTAATTCACCTTTCCTTGATGGGTATATACATGTTTTAAAGGCTCCCTTATTAATTTCTTTCATTATGGATAACCCATCAATGGGAACTTCTCTGTTTAATTTACTCAATTAAAGTAAATATCATTGAAATGTTTTTGAAATTACATGGATTCTAAAAACAATCATTTTATTATGTGAAAACTTTTTATTTAAATTCTATTTTTTTAAAATCTATTATTCCTTTACAGTCTTTTATGATTCTTTACAATCTTTTCATAAAACCCCACATAAAAAGAAATATTTCCAAAATTATTTATCCACTCCTTTTTTATATATTCAATTCATTTGGACTTCGATATTCATGTCATGTGCTTATTTATTTTCCTAAAAATTTATAATAATTATTTAATACATTTTTTCTTGGAATTAATTATGATTTGGCATTTGGATATTTAATGAGACATAATTATGTAACCCATTTCATTTCCATGGGTTTTATGATACATATACATTATTTATGATTTCCTTATGTGGAAAAAATATTAATGAACATGTTATAATGGATGTTCCTAGATATAGATCCAATACATTAGGTAATATTTATGTTTTATAAGACTATATGCGTGGTATTAGGGAGTAAACCTAGTCCATGATGATACTCTTTCCACCATGTGATGTTATCTTGGTAGTAAGCCTTAACTTAAATTATGTCATGTTTTATATTATTTTCAAACTTATATGTTTCATGATCTTATGATTCCATATTCTTTATGTCATTCTTCCATATTATTACTCACAAGACTTGACTTTTATGAAATCATGTTATACCATTTGACTCATATGTTATGATTTGTTATCATGTTTATTCCCTTACTGGGATTTATAAATCAACCCTTTTGTTTATGAATTAGTTAAGTTATCCAATGTAATTTTAGGAGCTCAAGGGTATTTAGGAGCTCAATATGGAGAATAAAATAAATATTTTTTGTTTTAGTATCATTTTGATGTATTATGAACCTAGTATTCCAAATACACTCGGACTATTAATCTTTCTGTTGTGTTTTTTGGATAAATATATTAAAAACTATGTAATATTATGGTTATATATATTTATTAATGCTAATTTTTTCATATAACAAACAAGGTGTGTGTCTAACGAGTAGAGACTCAACTTTTTCTGAGACCAAACTTTGTGGGGTTTTAATATGATGAGTGCCATGGATCTTTCGTTAAGAAGTTTAGGGTCGTTCTAGTAAGAGTTATGTGTTGTTTATTATTTTATGCTAAATAAATTTGACCTGGTCAATGATAAAGTTTAAGATAATTTAGCTTAGACCATATGGTTCTACAGTTTAGGGTCATATATCTAGGACCTTTCGTTGTTGTAGTTTAAGGTTATATAACATGGAACATTATTTGTTGTAGTTTAGTTTCATATATCTTAGACCTTCCATTCTGAGTGAAATACTGCATCTTAAATTCTATACGCATTAAAAAATGGGAATCATTTCTCTGAGATTTTGAATTGGGGTAATGAAATGGGTCAAACTTGCCGAGTATGATCACAAATCAGAATGGGGTGATGAGTTCCACTGTAATGTTTTCAGGGACCATAGGGATTAGAGGTATTTTTTTTAAGGTAAAGACACATCTTTTTGATAGAACAAGGGATCATATGTAAGTTCCAAATTCTTATATGAAAATTCAAGAAGATGGTCCCTTAAAATCAGGCATGATCTATACCAAGGGATATAAAATATTTTATGGGGAATTAAGACACTTAAGACATGAAATGGGTCATAGAGGATGATTTTTCAAGAAGGGTTCTAGAACATTGCATGCTTGCTACAAAGATGAGTATTTAATACAGGTTCTAGAAACATACATCCTTGTTTCAAAGATGGGTTTGGTAGATAGAAATATAAAATAAAATATGTTTAATACACTTGGGAAGTTGGGTTATTGTTTGTGTAAATTAGAACATAAATATTTTGAACTGGAGATGATGAGATGGGAAAAACATGTTAGGGATGGCCAAAAATCACACCAGGGTGATATATTACACTTCAATGTTTCTAAGGATCACATGGACCACAAGTCCTTTTTATGAGTAAAAGATTGATCTTTTAGACAGGCTAGTGGCTCATATATAGTATCCAGTGACAAACATGCATTAAACCATAGGGTCCCCTAAATTTGAATAAACTCTTTTCCTAAGTTTGTGAAAGGTTTATAAATATTCAAACACTTGATAAATGATGTAGGTTATGGGGAGAAGGATATCTAAGTAGGGTTCTAGTACCTAGAGAGAGTTCATACAATAAGGGATGAGTGAAACATAACATGAATGAGAGGATGATTTTGGGTATAGAATACCTCAGAAAAGGGTTGTTTAGTTTATGTTCATGAATCTCAGACCACATAACATACAGTTTAAGGTTATACAACAAGGACTGCCAAAAGTATTTATAATGAGATACCACATCCCTTCTTTAAAAATAGGTATGATATATAGTGATTTAACATTGAGGATGTAAAATCCAATTGAATAATTGAATTATGTATTGCATAAATCACAACTCAAGGAGTTTAAACTGAGGATGATGAGGTGAGAAAAACATGTCTGGGATACTCACAAATCACTTTGAGGTAATGAGTTATGCTGTAAATTTTCCAAGGATCACAAAGATCAGTGGACCCTTTTTTAAGGTAAAAATACATTTGGTTTATAGGATAGGGTATCTTATGTTGGAGCTATTGGAAGACATGCATATTCAAACCTAGGGTCTCTTGAATATAGATGTGCTCTTTTCATAGGTAGATGAATGGTTTGTGAAGATTCAAACACTTTATAAATGGAGTAGGTTATAGAAAATAGTTCTATCCAAGGAGAGTTCTGGAAACCTAAAAGTTGTGATTCTATTTACTAAACATATTATAAAGGAAAAATGATATGATAAATCATTTCTCTAACTATTTCCTATACCAGAAAGGTCAAAAAAGTATGGAGAAAATTTTATTAGTGTCATAAGGTAGACCCTAAGAGCTTCTATCCCTCTTTATTTTAACTCTAGCATTTTCCTAAACTCTGGAGATGAAGGTTTTAGTGAGGATATACTTGAACTGTTCTCAAACACCCCTTTAAGGAGACTCCACTTGAAAATATTTATGTCTCCTTCACTAATAGTTTAGGGTCTTGTGATTTGGACCATTAAGGGATAGATTTTAAGGTCATAAATCTTTGATGTAAGTGGATAAAATTTAAATTCATGATGTGTGGACTATATATGAGGGATATGTGTGAAAAAAAACCCTAATTAGGATTCCCAAGGTTGAGAATACTCCAAAAAATTTTTAAAAAATAGATAGAGAATCTATAAAACATGGATCAAGGTTCTCAGATCATGAGTGATGGTATGAAAAAACAAGCAAGGGATGTCCACGATTCAGTCTAGGGTGAAAAATTTCATTATCATTCCATTAGGGCTCATAAGGGTCAATAGAAACTTTTTAAAAGGAAAATATATATCTGGTTGATAGGAGAAGAGATCATATACAAGTTCTATGGGATAACATGAATAGTTAAATAGAGAGTCCCTTGAAGCTGGGTACGCTCCTTTCCAAGGTCCATGGAAGGTTTGTGAGAACCCCGGATACTCATGACATGAAGTGTGATTTATGGATTGAGGTGATGAGAAAGGTAATAGAAGTAACTCAAACCCTGATTTTCCATGGTCAGACTATTTTGGTCCTTTTATAAAGATTTATAGTGGACAATGGTCAAGTGTAGTTTAATTTAATGAAACAAGGAAAAAATTGTTGTGCAATTTAATGTCTTGCAATATGGACTCAGGTGTTCTATAGTTTAGGGTAAAGTGATTCGGACCCTATGCTATGTAGTTTAATGTTGTACAACTCGGGTGAAGGTCGTGTAGTATAACATTGTGTGAACATGAAATTGTGAACCGATTTTAAAATTATGAAAAGTATGTTTAAATACTTCTTACATTAGTTAGGGGAATTTTAATACAAGATACATTTTCATCCTGGCATAATCGTATGGGTAAATAATCATATTATAGGACTCGTATATAGGTCTGGTTCATACGTAAGAAAAGTGGGTCTGTATGAATTTTCCACCCTTAATAAGTTTAAGGTATTTTAAGGTGGACTATTTTACCTCCCATTTTTATTTATGATGATCCTAATTTAACCAAATGGGATGATCTCAAAAAATATCTAGGCTTAGGTAAGTCATGCTCAGTTTGATAAACAAGATGTTGTATAAGAATAACCCATACTGTTTAGGCTAGGGGCACATGAAAAAATGGTATAGAAGATATAATGGATATTTTACCAGAATATGAGTCTACATATGAGAGAAACCATGCTGGGGACTCTTTTACATATCTGATTATACATAGAAGAATACCTTTTTTTGTTATGATTTCACATGGTTTGGATTTTCAAATGAGGTAAAACCCACTTGTCATAGTGTTGAGAACAATCGAAACCCATTAGGAATGATAGGTGATTTAATCAGGTAAAAATATGAGTTGGGGACATTTTCTATTTATGTGGATAGATCCATCTAGGTTTCAGTATGCATCATGTAGGAATCAAGACACACATACCCCCTCCCACTTTTTTTCAAATAAAATACCCTATGTAGATCTATCTTATACACAGAGGGAGAGGGGTTTTTTTTGAGAAATTGTGGATCGGCCCAGGATAGAGGATTCTGGTGCGACTACGTATCCTATAGAGGTAGAAATTGATCCACACATAGTTCTAATTTGGATCCATACATAATTAGAACTCATACATAGGAAGAGGTAAATTTCTATCAATCCATACACAATATTTATAAGGATTCCTATGCGTAGATCTGACTCATGTACATGGAAGGAAAACTAAGTCCTACCTTAGTGTATGAACATCATAGATTTGGAGTACTACTATAAAGGTTTAGTCACTAAGGTAGGAGGGGTTAATTTTGGATATTTGTGGTTGGGATCAGTATAAAATATTTGAGTGACACTACGTATCTCATATTGATAGAATTCAATCCACACATAATCCTTAGGGAAATTTCCCCTATAAAAAGATAAATCATATATAAGTTAAATGAAAAGGGGTTTCACCTTATCTCACAACCAATTAGTAAAGTGATAGAGTCCAACCTATCATGCTGAAAGGGAGAATTCTCAAAACTCATTTTTTATAATGATGAAATGTAAAATTATAGGGATCAATCCTTTCCCCCTTTAAAACATTTAGATTATATATAGGGAATATAAAGGGGGTATTATTTTTTAAGGATTGTGGATGAGACTAGGATAGAGAATATGAGTGTCTCTATCTATCATGTATGGAAAAGAATCAATCCACACACAGTTCTTGAAGTGAACATTCACCTATACATATATAACTCATATATAATGGATATGTGTATTTTTTTACTCAAAAGTTGAGAAAATCACCATTTTTTGAGTGCATAGTCTTTGATTATTTTGAAGGCAATGAGCTCTTATACTGGGAGAGATTTAAATCGTAGGGGAATATTCAAAATTTTGTAGCTATAAATGGGTGTATAATTTTGAAATGAACCAAGAACCAGTGAGGGTTATGACAGTGATGAACCTATCACTAATCCTAGGATAATGTACTCGAGCATCACTATATCTCCTAAAAACTTTTTAATCAGGACACATGTAGTTCTTATAGAGGGAAATCAAGAAATCCCCCTACATAGATCTAAAACTTGTACAGAGGGGGTTTTTTTTGTTCCTAACACTATGGATTGGCCTAAGATAAGGGATAAAATAATAACAACATAACCTGTGACAATAGGAATCAAGAAACATATAGTTATTTGAGAAAGGATGGGGGGTCCCCTATGTAGATCAAGCACATATTCAGTGGAAAGAAAAAAATTCATTATTATTTTGGACATTACAGCTAGGCCCAGTATCAGGGGATCTAGACATTACTGCATATCCCATGTTAATAAGAATTAATCCACACACAATTCTTGATAATAAAGGTCCCATGCATAGGAAAAACTCATATATAGGGGTAAGTGTATTTTATTTTGAGGGAAGGTTCATAAATGAGAGGACCCATGTCAAAATCCCCGGCATAGATCTCACTCACATGTAGTAGTGAGGGATGTTCATATTTTGGTTATGAGAATAGTACATGGGTGGTATTTCACATCGACATTTCTATGTATCCCATGGCGATGGAATTCTATTTTTCACATAGTTATTTTGAAAGATGATTCCTTATATAGAACTAGATCTCGTGCAAGGAACATGGGATGTTAATTCTATAAGGAACAAACCAAATTTATAGCAAATACTTCTATATAGATTGAGATCTCATGCTGGGGAGAAAAAAAGTCCACCAAGAATGAGACACTCTAAGAAGTTTAGATACATGCAGAATAAACTTCCACCTCACAGTTTAATGTCAAGAGGTATGGACAATGACCATGTAGTTTAATTTTCATACAATGAGGATCTTAACCATGTAGTTTAATTTCATATTGTGAGGAAGTGTATGGTATACTTTTTAAAGTCATTATTATAGGACTTATGATTGATTTCCCATGGTTTTAGTCTTCATACAAATGGTATGAAACATGTCTCTATAATAGGTAAATAAAAGACCTGACATAAATGAGTGAAGGTTCAAGCATCAGGAAAAGGTGAGGGTATTTTTCATTTTAGTGTGAAGAGTAGGAAACATATCTTGTTCAGAATTTGTTTATAGGACTAGAGTAGAAGATCTATATGTTACTATGCATCCCAATGGAATTAGAATCAATCCATACATAGTTCTTGAAAAGACGTCACCTCTATATTGACCGAGCTAAAATATAGGGGACATTATTTAATGATGGAAGGTAAAAATGGCCTAGGATAAGGATTAAAACATTACAATATCTCCCATAAATACAGGGATCAATATGTATGTAGTTATTGAAAAGTGGGTATATTACATAAAGCAAACTCATATTCAGGGAGAGTTTATTTACCTTACATGGATCTGGCTCTCATGTGGGTTACATGACTCATATGATGGCCTACTATAAGAAGTTTATGGTCTTTTAAGATAGACCATGCATCGTATAATTTAACATCACATGACATGGATTTAGATTATCTATATATTAAAGTATTTATTTTAGGACTTGGGTTCAATGTAGTTTAAAGTCTTTCTACCTGGACTTTGGTGTTGTGTAGTTTGACATCATGCTGCTAAGACTATGGTGTCATACAATTTAAATTATTACTTCTATGACTCTCATTAAGTGTAGAATAATGTTTTACTTCTAGGACTATGGTTCCATGTAGTTTAAATCATTGTTTCTAGGATTAAAACTCATATATAGATTATGTAAATTATTTCTTGCATTAGTTGGGGGGGGGGTGATGTGTTTCACATACATTGTGGTTAAGGAGTAATGTCCATTAGTATAAACCTTAGAGGACCCCGAAACACCCTGAGAGGGGAGGGGTGAATCAAGGTGTCAAAATTTTCTTCTAAAGTGATGGATATTGTTCCCATGTTGGTAGAAACCTGTTAAACCTGTATGATGAGAACAAACAGTAAACAAAAAATCACATGAAAAGAAGCAACACAACAATTGTGCTTAGTTCACCACTAAGGGATAATCCGAGGATCACATGCCGACAATGATCCTGTCTTACCTAAGTCCACTAATATTCACTAGGCGTGAAGTACAAAAGTTTGGACACAATCACTTTGTGCTAGGAACACCACCTTTATAATATTTTTAGGATAGCTCACTGTGTTCCTTGGATCACTTCCATCTACTCCCCCTATCTCACTACTTCCATAGAAATTCACACACAATTTATAGACTTGTAGGTCCCTTCATTTTTATTAAAGCATGCATCCTTAACTGTAAATACATGCTCTGTTGAAGTCCTATTTTTACCTATTGATGTAATCCAATTTTCCGCACATTGATAGTTCGCGAACCGTCCCTCTACGAACTGCATTGTTCTTCATACCACCTCCACTTACTACCTCCCTAAACTGCGACTGTGTACTACCTTCACAAACCATGTTCATATACTGCTTCTTCTCTGCAGACAAACTCCTACTCTGCGAACTGTTTTCCATGAACCATATTCCATGAACCATCTTCCATAAACCATTTCTAATTTGTGAATTACTTTCCTTTATGGGATATAATGCCTCCAAAAAACCCCTTTCGTGGACTATCTCTATGGACCACTTCTCCTTTCGTAGAATCCTCCTCACGAACCTCTTCACCTTCACAAAGATGTCTTCCCACGAACCACTTTAGACTTCAACCAATTCCTACCATATTTCTAATCAAATTCTATATCTTTAATGAAGGTATTAGAGCTCCTTATATTGGAAAATCAATCTGAAAATCTCACTAATCCATTTTACTCAAATATTTGATGCAGTACATTCTTTACCGCATACTTATCCTTCCATGAATTGTTTTTCCTATATGGTCCACATACCAACCCTCTCCCTTTGTAGCTTCACAAATTAGAAACTCGTTTTAAAAAACAACAAGACATACCATGAACCATTTTCCTTTCATGTACTACGTACCTTCCTGCAAACCATATCTATCCCGTGAACCATTTTTCATTCACAATCCACGTACCCCCCTTCACGATCCGCATAGTGTCACGACATGGAAATACAACCTTTACTATTTTTCCTCTATGATTCACATACCTCATATAAAATCCGTGAACTATCATTCATGATGCACAAACCAAGATTTTTGGTATCCTTTTCATAAAATATTCCTTTTCAAAAATAATAAACCCATGATTTTGAGGCCCAAAATTTGGAAAACACCCGGAAACTGCACCACCTTAAAGACCTACTTCAGCTTGTACTGTAAGAATACTTGTCTTGAAAAACTCCTTGATCAACCCAATGTGAATTGAAAAAAAAACCATACTCCAGTTCTAGAAAATAACATCCTTTGGTCCATCAATCCCCCCTTTGGATTTGTTGGAAATATTTAGATAAATTCAATAAGGCACCTGCAACTATCAGAACCCGATATGAAAGAAACAACTTGGCCAAAACTCTAAGTCTAAGTGGGAAATGCTCAGTGTAGAAAATAAGAGGGTAAGCACGAATTGAGTTCTCATGTCCCAGAAAGATTAAAGATGTCCAAATATATTTGTAAAAAAACATACAACCAGCAAACCATATTTTCTATTATCACCCTTTGTTTCTCAACACTCCTATAGCTTCTCATTTTTCCTCCATTTCTCCTCCAACCTTATAGAACCTCAGATAATTGAATTTATCCATTCATCTAACCCTTTGAAAATAAACCCAAAGAACCTCTTATTGAATGTGCGGAGCTCAAAACACACTCCCATGGATTGTATCATACCCGAAAACCTGTATCACTTCCACAAACAGATTAAAATAGTTAAAAAAATTAGGGAGAGGGGAACAAGAAGAACCTCCTCAGGCACTGGGAGGTGGTTGAACAATGAGGTTCAACCAATGTTTCTCAAAAACATGTGATGATAATGGATTGGTCATAATTTTAGCCTCTTGATCATGATTTCCAACATGATCTATTTTAATCATGCCTTATTATACCTTTTCCATGATAAAGTGATATCTAATTTCAATGTGTTTCGTACAATAATGCTGAATATGATTCTTTGTAATATCAATTTCTATCTTGTTATCACAGTGAATCCCCATCAGATGTTTCACCTCATCACCAATATCAGTCAATTGTTTCTTCATCCAGAGTAGTTGAGTGGAAACCTTTGTAGCATAGATAAACTCTTCTTTAGTATTACTAAGAGAAGTACTTTAATTTTTCTCACTCAACAATCCCACACATTTCTTGACAATAAATAATTCTCCACCACTTGTAGACTTTCTATCAACAACATCTCCAGCCCAGTCAGTATAAAAAAATGTTGATAGTTCACTATCTATTAATACAAAAAGTATAATACATAATTGTGAGTACCTTGAATGTACCTCATGATTATTTTAACTACCGCCATATGTTCCTCCTTTAGATTACTTTGAAATTGGTCCACTAAGAATGTTGCGAAGACAAAAACGGGCCTCATTGCGGATAAGTACAGTAAGATTCTGATAATTCTCCTATACATGGTGGGATCCACAGAAGTCGCATCCTCATGCTTTCTAAGTTTAGTTCCAACCACAATCAGAGTTGATATTGGTTTAGAGTAATGAATATTGAATTTCTTTAGTAACTCTCTTACATACTTCTCCGGATAAATAAAAGTGTAGTATTTCCTCTAAATCACTTGCAGAACCAAGAAGTATGTGAGTTCATCAATAATAGACATTTCAAATTATGATTTCATGTGATTGGAAAATTCATCCACTGATCCCTAAATGGTAATACCAAATATAATATCATCTACATATATGAGTACTATGAACTAATATTTTTGATAATTATTCACATAAAGATTGTGATCCACTCCTCCTCTTTTAAATCCGAGCTTCTTCAGATAAGAATCTAATTGTGAGTACCATGCTTGTGGTGCTTGTTTCAAACCATAGTGTGCCTTCCTTAATATGAAAGACTTTATTTCATCATTAATAAGAAGAAAACCCATTGGTTGTTCAATGTAGACTTTTTCTTCAAGAGAACCATTTAAGAATTCTGGTTTGACATCCATTTTATACACTTTGTATCCTCTTTGAATTGACATGGAATGAAATAGTTTGATTAACTCTAGCCTAGCCACAAGAGAAAATGTTTCTTCAATAACAACACCTTAAATCTATAAATTCCTTTATACAATAGTATCACATTATTTCTAATCGCATTTCCGTGATCATAAAATTTATTTTTGAAAAATACACTTTTTACCAATCACATTGTGGTTTTTAGATCTCTTGACTAGATCCCATGTTTGGTTTTTATCAATATGATCCAATTATTCATTCATATATTTAACCCATAATTCATCCTTTTCATCTTCTTCAAATGAGGATGGTTACACAACTGATAAGAATGCATATTGTTCATTATTCCTCATTCTCCTTATATTCACATCAGTGCTTTCCAAAAATTTTCTAAGACATTTATTGAAACATTTGTAGTCTTTGATATTCATTGAATATCTGAGGAATATTACTTCATCCACAATATCACCACACTTTCCTTGATTTATTTATTTGTTTTAGATAAAACATTTACTTCTAAAAACATGAAAATAATTCAAAGAGGGCTTCCTACCATGAAAAAACTCATATAGTTTCTTGGTTCACCCATATAAATCCTTGTTCTATTTTAAATATACACTTCATCTTGAATATCCTCTTTCCAATAATGTCGTGGGATATGACTCTCAATCAGCATAGTTCTATCCATATTGCTTACCTTTCGATTCCTATGCTAAAAAAATCCATTTTACTATGGGTTTGTCACAATAAACACCTCATGTTTTATTCCATAGTTATCTAGGTAATTTTTAGACTCAATGGACGTGTGTTCCCCTCCATGGTCAGACTGCAAAAATTTTATTGTCCATCTAGTATCATTCTCAGCAATTTGTTGATAAGTCTTCATGTAATCAAGAACTTTACATTTCTAGTGTATAACCATCAGAGAAGAAATTATACTATAATCATAAATGAAAAGGATGAAGTACCTTTCTCCTTGAGTTCTGGAAACATTTATTGGACCACATACATCTGTATGGATGAGATCAAGAAGATTTGATGCCCTTTTCTTCTTTGGATGATTTGAACTGCAGACCAGCTTCCCTCATATGCAAGCATCAAAAGACTTTTCCTGTCCATGATTCATATTGAGGATATACATGACTATCTTCAGCTTAGATATCTTTTCCATGTCTTTTTGATTAATGTGACCCAACCTCCAGTGCCACAAGTTGTTTTCTTCTTCAATAGTCATGAATAAAAAGTTCTCTTTACTATCAACTTGATATAGGTTTCCATTTGGTCTGTAACCTTTTCTGAGAGAATTCCCTATTCTTCTTTTTATAGTTCACCCCTTTTTATTAAATGTCACTATAATTCCTAAGTCATAGAGTTGACTCACACTTAGGAGATTGTGATGAAACCTATCCACATAAAGAACTTCAGTCTTCTTAATCTCACCATATTCCAGTTCAGTACTTCCACTTACTTTGATATTTAAAGAACCATGATTACCAAATATAACTATTCCATTGACCTTTTTATTGAAATTCATTAATAGGTCTACATTACTATCATATGGGATGAACATCCACTATCTAGAATCTAAGTTCTACTATTCTTTGTAGCTTTGAGAGTTACTTACACAAGGTTGGATTTTTCAATTTTATGTTTTTTCTTCCATGAAATATTAGTTTGAGTGAAGGATAAAGATGTATTTTCAAAAATATTTTTCATGTGCATAGGTTAATCATACTCACACTCTTATTCCATGGAATAAAACCTATTTGTAAAGGCAACACCTTCTGGTTGGTGAGTATTGACTTGTCTGTGAGTTTTGTATGAATAGTTCTGATCATTATTCTACCTACAATCAAAAACTTTATGGAAAAAGTTATAACAATAAAAACAATATCCATAGAAACTATTTCTTCTATAAGAATTAGGATATTAATTCATTATCCTTTGTTGACTTCCTAGATCTTCCCCATTCAAATAGCTCCATGCCTCTTCACAGTATGACATGGTATAGCCTAGATAGCCACAAAAATTGACATTTTATAAGTGTAAATGTATTCTCACTTATATTAATCATCATGTAAACTTATTTAGGAAGATAGTTTTCCTGCTTATCATATTGAGAAACCCAAGGATAGTTTTTAGTTCTCCTTTTTGTCTGATTTGAGACTTTCTTTGTTTGGACTTTAGGTGTCTTTGTGATATGTCCAACTTCTATATTACCTTTTTTTGGACCATTTTTCTTCCAGTATTCTATGTTTTAGCATCACAAACAATTCTAATGTTTCTCATTCATGTGGGTATTTGATCATTTAGAACCTTTTCAACTCCATAAGAACCACTCTTAGCTCTCTCTAGTAGTTCGACATCTGAGAACTTTACAAACTGAATTTTATTCTTTGTATCTTTTGAATTTGATTCACTTTCAAGTTTACTCCTAAGAGTAAAAACTTCTTCAAGTCTCTCAATAGTTTTTAACTTCTCCTCCAGTCTGGATTTATGATAACTAATAAACATTTCCTATTCTTCAATACTAAGCTTTATTTCAACAATATATTTTAAGATTTCAAAATATGTTTAATGTTTCTTTACTACTTCCTCAAGTAAATCAATTTTATCTACCAATATATCAATATATTTTGATTACTCTTCCATAACTGTTATCCAATTTTTGAATCTCTTACATTGACTCTCAAGCTTACCAAAAGCATCCTTATGTTTCAACTTGAGATCATCATCAATGGACAACTTATTATATCTATCTTTATCTCTTGATGATTATAACTTTTCAAAGGTAGACATCATGGAAGCATGGGTTCCAGATTTAAATTCTAGTTCTTCTTCCTCAAATAATTCATTATAATCATCACCTTCTTCATAGAAAAAAATCTTTCTCTGTATTTTCTTTCCATATTTGAAGTCTCCCTTTTTGAAAAAAATTTTCTGAGGTTTCTACATGTTTCTAGCTTCACTTTCTTCATTATCAAACTTTCTTGAGAATTGAGAGGCAATATGCCCCACTCTTCCACAAAAAAAGAAATCCATAGGTAACTTTCCTTAAAATTTCCCTTTTTTATTTTTTAAGTTCTTGGAAATGATAGAAAGAAGTTCATTTTCCTCATTATATTTATCAATAATATATCTTGAAATTTATAGTTTTTCCGTGGATCTAAATGCCATTTTCTTACCATCTCGAGTCGTTGCATCTTCAGGTTTGACTCCCATTTCATAAGCCACCAGAATACTCAATTGATCATCCAAAGAAATTTTAGAGAGAATCATTTCCTCAAGGGCTGACACATTTTCATTATAAAGAGGTGGAAGTATTCTCCAGATTTTCTTTACAATATCAACGTCTTTTATTTCTTCACCAAGTCCTCTTATTTCTCTAACAACTTCAGTGATTCAATTGAAAAATGTTTTTTAATTTTAATTCGGATGCATCTTCAGATCATTAAACCTATTATAAAAAACTTGTAGTTTCACCTCCTTTACTTTTCTATCACCTTCATAAATATTCTATAGTTTTTATCACATAGACTTTTCTGATGTAAAAATCATCACTTTTAGATAGATTTGATCATATAGTGATATAATAAGGGAATTCTAAGCTTTGGAATTTTCATAGAGCATTTTCCTACATATTTCAGTCATATACAGTCCTGTTGCATCAGTTACATGAATTCCTTTTGCAGAAACATAGAGTACTTATTTTTCAAGAGATCTTAGATGGGATATCATCCTGTTTTTCCAAATATGGAAGTCACTTCCATAATAAAGAGGAACTCCTCTAACATTTACTAAATTTCCATGATAATAATGACTAACAGATTTAACAATAGAAACCGGGATCTGATACCACTTGAAGGACCCCAGAGCACCCTGAGAGGGTAGGGGTAAATCAGGGTGTCAAAATTTTCTTCTAAAGTAATGGATCTTGTTCCTGTATTGGTTGGAACCTATTAAACTTGTCTGATGAGAACAAGCACTAAACAAAAAAACACATGAAAATATGTAACAAAACAATATTGTTTGGTTCACCACTAAGGGCTAGTATTTTGAGCATGTGTTATTTTCAAAAAAACTCTATTTTATTAGGGGGATATTATTGAGAACAATACTCTATATATTTATTATAATTTTGATGCTCACAAATACCCTTGTTTGTTATTCTAATTATTTTTATCTTAAGTGTATTTCATGAAATTAATATTCTTTATTTCTCTATTTTGGAATAATATTAAAGTGTTTAATCCACGTGGAATATTTGAAAAAGTGTTCAGAAATCATTTTAGCACTTTAGAGTGTTCTGGAAACACTGTTCATTATCTAAATGTCTAAAAAATCACTTTAGCGTGTTTTGGAAACACTGTTCATACCCTATATTTGGAAGGAACCTTACGTTCGGGATATCAGAAAAGTATGGAAGAAGAACCCTACGTTTGGAAGGAACCTTAAGTTTGGGATATCATAAAATTATGAAATAAGAACCCTACATTTGGAATGAACCTTACGTTCGAAAATATCAGAAAATTATGGAAGAAGAACCCTATGTTAGTATGGAACATTATGCTTGTTTCTAAAAAGTATGGTTCATCAACCTTACTTTTGTAAACAACCTTACATTTTATTAAAAATTATAGATCTTGTACCTCATGTTTAGAAGCTGATAATAGTATGGTTTATATACCATACATTTGAGAGTTAAAGAGAAAACTATGAATGATCAACCTTACGTTGTGAACTTTATGTTGTGAACCTTACGTTGTGAACCTTACATTTAGAGAAATAATTCTATGCAGTTCAACCCTACGTTTAGCGTCGAAGATTTAAATTACAACTTTATTAAGCAAAAATCTTTATATGGATTATCAGGCTGATTTCAAGCTAGATTAAAATCCCGATTTTAAAGAACGTCTTTGACTGATTCAAATCCATTTATTTATGATTCAAAGGATCAATTTAAGAGGATATTTTCATGCTGAATATTCAGGGGAATTACGACTGCTCTTTTATTCAAACATTTGAATATCAAAATTCTAAAGGAAGCATTTGTGGATCTAAATTTGAAAGGAAAACATTATTTTTTATTCTATATATCTGTGATATTTTGTATTAAAAAGAGAGAGATGAATCATCTCAAAAAGGATCAGAAATATAAGCTCTCAAATTATTTATGACTATAATCTTTTACAGAGATATAAGAGTCATAGATCTGCTACTACCAAGATCTATCAAACTCTATTTTTTTGAAGAAGAAGAAACATGATGAATATTCATCAATTCTACATCGTTTATCTATTGTGAATCTACTGTTGTTGAAGCTGCTAAATTCATTTCGTGATCTACTGCAACCAGATCAGCTCAGAACTACTTCTACCTGAAGATCATTCTTTCAAAAGATGACGATCCATCGACTATTATTTGCGTGCTGTTGTAACCGTGAAGAACAACTGGAAAGTATTTCAAGACAAATACATTGTTTATTTTGAGTAATCGGCTTCTCGTACTAAGTTGTATATTCAGTTCTGTGTATGAACTAGAAGTCTCTGTTTTATCCTTAACTTGAAAAGGTGTCAACTACCTGCACTTAGTTGTGGACGGTCTATTGATAAGAGGACCAGATAGTGAAATTCACCAAGCTCGTGGAGTAGAGAGTTGGTGGAGTGGACTAGGGGCCTTCTGTTCCCCAAACCACTATACATCCTTGTGTTCTTTAACTTTTTATTTTATACTGCATAAACTTTCTAAAAAAATAAAAGGACAGACGCTGCTATCTTCACGATTCGTGAAGAATTTGTAAAAGACATAATTCACCACCCTCTTGTGCATATTTGGTATAAACTGATCCAACATAGTACAAGGATCATACACTGATAGTGTGTTGGTGATACCTAATTCCACTAATCTTTACTAGTTGTGGAGTAAAAAAGTTTAGAAACAACCACTTTGTTCCAAACACACTACCTTTACAATATTTTAGGGATATCTCACTATGTCCCTAGGATCACTTACATTTACTCCCCCTAAATCACTACCTCATGAGAAATTCACACACAGTTTATGGACTTATAGGTCCCTTTATTTTTTTGAAGCATGCATCCTCAACTGTAGATAGATACTCTATTAATGTCCTTTTTTTAACTGTAGATGTAATCCACTTTTTTCACACACTGATAGTTCATGAATTATTCCTCCTAGAACTGCTCTACTCCATATACCACCTATGCATACTACCTCCTCAAACCGCACCCACATATTTCCTTCACAAACCGTGTCCGCATACTGCTTCTTCATTTTGGACCAACTCCCCACCATGAACTATCTTATACGAACCATCTTCCGCACACCATCTTCTATAAACCATTCCTTCTTCATGAACTATTTTCCTTTGTGGGATAAAGTGCCTATGAAAAACCCATTTCATGAACTATCTTTGTGGACCACTTATCATTTCATGGAATCCTCCTCATGAACCTCTTCTCCTTTATGGAGTTGTCTTCTTGTGAACCACTTTGGACTTCACCCAATTACTCCTGGATTTCTAATCAAAGTCTATATACTTAATGAAGGGATTAAAACACCTTATATAGGAAAATAGATCTAAAAATTTTGGCAATCCACTTTACTCAAATATTCAATGTGGTAAAACCTTCATCGCATACTACTCCTTCCATGAACCTTTTTTCTTATATGGTCTGTGTACCACCTCTCTTGCAGCTTCACAAATCTCTTCCTCGTTTTCACAAATAATGATCCATACCGCTAACCATTTTCCTTCTATGTACTGCGTACCTTCCCATGAACCATATCTGTCCCATGAACCATTTTTCTTTCATGATCTACATACCACCCTTTGCGGTCCGCATAGTTCCATGATGCGAAAATACTATATTTTCCTTTTTTCCTTGAGGACCCACGTACCTCCTATGCGGTCCGTGAACTGTCCTTCACGGTCCATGAACAAAGATTTACGAACTCATTTTCATAAAACCTTCCTTTTTCAAAATAATAAACTCCCGATTTTGAGGCCTAAAAATTTGGAAAATACTGGGAAACTGCACCACCTTAAACAAATTCTTCGACCTGTACTGTAAGAATCCCTATCCTAAAAAACTCCTTGATCCACCCAATGTGGATTGACAACAAACACAAACCATACTCTAGTTCCAGGAAAGAACTCCCTTGTGTCCAGTGGACCTTGTGTATGGAATAATTTCCTTCCACTTTAGATCCAACTTTGAGGATTTTTTCCTAGTATCATCAGGTTTTTAATAACCAAGACCACCTCTCATTAATGGAATGAGTGGGGGCTAGCATTATTTTTTAATTCTCATTCAATATGATTTTGATGGACATAAAGGTTGTGCAATGTATGCAACCTATTCTCAGAGATTCATTATAGATCATCAAGTCTCTTTTGTGATTGTTCATATTTTGATAGTTGACCATAGATAGAAATTCAGAGTGAGGGTAACTAAATTTCTATGGGTAATACCACCTTTTATATGCAAACAAGGAGAATATGGGGTCACTTGGGTGGTAGTACGAGATGTGGTTTGATATGACCACTAAGTAAAAAATATTTTGTCTAGCCAAACTTTCTTGTCTTTATCCACAATTTTTGGAGTATATTTGATAAAGTATTATTAAAAACATTTATCTACCCATTTTCAACTTTATTATGGTGATACGAATGGCTGGACTCAATATTTTACTCCTGATACAACCTTTTCAACTTGAGAGAACAAAAATTGTTGTAATTATCCATCATTATTGTATGAGGGACACAAAATATGGTGATGATATTGGAATTCATAAAGTTGATAATGTTCTTCATCCTCAATTCCTTGAGCAGTATGACGTCAGACAATTTGGAGAAGAATTATGTGGCATTATGGTTGTACTTAAACTGCTTGGCCATAACAGGAGGATATGGCCCCATGACATACATTCCCCATACTGAAAATGACCAAGAATATTTGGTAGTGTGAAACTCTAAAAACCTAGGTAATGTTAATACTAAATTAATTTCATTCCTTATTAATATTCATTAATTATATTTTAGAGAGTTATATTCATTATAATGATATTAAGTAATTTTTCAATCAAAAGGAAAATGCTTTAATTTTAACCAAATTAAAATTTCATGCGTTATATGGTTTTATTTAAAAGCATGATTTCAAAATTATAGAAAATTAATTCGAATAAATTAACTTCATTTTTTTTATTCATCATGTCAAAATTATCTTATGATTTTTTTTGGAATTTTTTAAAAAGTTTTATTTTTCAATGAATAATTAAAAATATTGTTTTTTACTGAAAGTTGTATTTTCTTTTTAAGTATTCACAAAGACACATTCTATTTTGGATTATTTTTAAAATTTAATTTTTAAATTTTTATTAAAAATAATCCAATCAAATTTGTTAGAATCAACATTATACTTGAATTTGGTATAAAACATTTTATACCAAAAAAATGCATTGTTCTAAAAACCGTTTTCATTCCATTTTATTGGTTTGATTTTATGTTAAATCCTACCAATTATTTAAATTTAATTGTATAAAATGGAATCCATAATTTTAATCAGAATAATTAATATTAGTTAATAGGTTTAAAATAATTTTTGGTCATAATTAATAGTAAAAACTCTAAAAATATTTTACCATGGTTACGGTTAAAACTAGTTTACTGGAGGGGTTAAACATAAGATATAATGGTTAAAATGACCTAAAAACTTGTCTAAATCCAATTTTATGAACATATTTTTACCATATCTCATCCTATATTCAGAAATGTTCCATTTTGGATCCATTTGTTTGAGTAAGACCTTAATATATTTTAATCTCTTAAAAACTTCCATGTGTCCTCTCACCCACTTATAAAAGGACATCCCTCTCATATCCTCACCATAATTAAAGATCCTTTTTTTATTGAAAAATAAGTAAAAAAATAAATTCCTTAAATCCATTCACACATCCTATATTCCTTTGTTTGATGAGAAAACAACCTAGGATGGCTCTAGGTATAAACATAAAGAGGTTGTCTAAAGAATAGGTATAGCTCTTAACTGAGCATTTTTGTTTTATTTATTCTTCTACCTACTTCAAAGATTTTTCAAAAGTTATGAAATAATAACAAAAATATATTGCATATATTGATATTTTTTCATGTTAATGTAATAACCTATATCTATATCATACTTCCATCGAATGGGCTATAAAACCATCATTCATGTGTACAACAAACTACCGCCTCACGAAATGATGTAATTTATTTTCTATCACCACCTATCATAGATGGTTATAATGATGTATTTAATATATATCAATATATTATATTAATTAAATATTCATGGTTCTAAAAATGTAATATATCATATATTTTCTTACCATTCCATCCATTTAAAAATGATAACATCCTTCGTGTGTACATGTGAATTACCACCTCCACGAAGTGATACAATTTTTTTCATGACCACATAAAATATATGTTATATATAAGTATATTTAATGAAATAATATTATATTTATGATATAATAATAATTTTATAAATATAAAATAATGCTTACCATTTTTCCATCATATTTATAGAAAAATGGAAATGTTACTCATGTGTATGTATGACCTACTGTCTCCATGATTGTAACGTAATTCATTTTTATAACCATATTTAATTGTTTATTTTAAAAGTTTAATTAATGTATAAGAATAATAATTATTTCATTATTATTATTATTTAAATGAAGGAATAATGACCTCTTTAACCATAGTCTACCTACAAAAGTCATTTTTGATATATGAGTTGAATATCATCAAAACATCCAACATGAACTTAATTGATTAAGTAATTTTATATAACATGTAAAAAATAAAAAAAATAAAAGGTATAATAAAATTTAATAGGTTCTGAAAATAGTGAAAAATTAACATAATTTTATTATTCAGTAAGATAAACAATGTACCTGATGAGTCAGACTCGAGGTAAGGGATAATTTACATTAAAAACCTTATTTTAATTTTTTTTTATAAATATTTTTCTTCCATGCCAAAATTATTAAAATTATTTTATGGATGTATTTATGTGAACAATAATGAATTATAGAGGTTATTTTAGGTCACTTTTTTTACTTTCTTTAAAATGTTTTTAAAATGAATCTTTTTTATGTATTTTATACAGAACATTTTAATAAAAATGAAAAAGTAATATTGTATTTTAGTTTATAAGATTTCAATGGTTATTTTCAACACCATAAATGTTATTTTATATTTTTATTCCTTTATAATATTTTATTTTTTATTTGAAGAAAAACCTTATATTCCATTGTTATAGGCATTTTCAAAATGGGTTTTAAATGGAATGGATATTTCAATATCTAGAAATATTTTTCTTATGTGTCTAAAGATTATTTGTATGAGTGTAATAATGAAAACAAAAGCTTTTGTAAATATTTTTTTTGTTAGGGTTATTGGGAATTGTTTTTGATGATGTGTGAGCCTGATATAACTCATGATGATGATTGATCCCAATATATCACATGGTGATGGGTGATCCCTATATAGCTCTCAGTGCATTGGGTATACATATGGAATTAATCAGTTAGATTTTTCCTAATAGATTATTTTAATTTATTGAGTAGTTAATTCCATTTTATTACAGTGATTGTAAGAAAGATATTGAAATTATATTCCAAGTTACATACATGATTTATCTATTATTGCTATGTGTTTTTACTAAAATCTTATGATTTGGCAGGGTAATATAATGAGATTAATTTTAAATAAAAATATATGATAATTCTTATGGGTGAAATGTATAACTTTTTGAAAAAATTTCAATGAGGTTTTCATGGTTGTATAGAAAAATTTATGCATTTTAGTTTTCCTTTAGGAGTTCTTATGAATTTTTTTATAAAAATATTTGGACAGAGAAGTTAATTTCTTTAGTAATAAAATATTTATTTTTCATTCAAATTTTATTTTAAAAAAAGAAACTTTATATGAGTATTTATGGATTAACAAGTTTCTTTCATTCTTTTTATATATTCCTTATTGAGTGTTTTGTTCTCATCCCATCTTTTCAAATGATTTTTCATAGGGTTTTAAGGATGAGAATGGACAAGGATGAGGCCAAGATGAAAATTATGAAGATATTTCATGAAAAGAAAACTTGTTATATCATTAAAGTTTTGTATTGTAAAAAAATGGATATTGAGTGGAAGTTTTCATTTTTAAATGTAATATTTATTTATGTAAGGGGTATAACCTAATTATTTGAAACACTAAAACTAAAATATCTCTGATAATGATATAAAATGAATTATTTTATAAAGAATCAATTCTATAAATTTTTTAAGGTCGGGTCCTTATAGTTGGTATTAGATAATTTTTTTATATAATTTTAGAATTTTTTATAATAGATAAAAATACCCTTAATAGATTCTAATTTATGGTTACCATGATAAAGAATTTTAATATTACCATGTTTCTTAATCTAAAAGATATATATTTATAATAGTTTTCCATAGAGTAAATAAGGAATCTTAAGTAGGAAGGCACCATGAGGATAATATCTTTCCAAATCAATAACCTGGAATGGTTGGAATTAGAACTAAATAGTTTATTGCTATGATGGATCAATTTACATAGGCTATAAATTGTGTTGGTATCCATGCTAGAGAGAAAATAAATCTATAATAGAGGAACTTGTAGATAGTGGATTATTTTATAAGAAAAACATCTGCAATATTCAGTGGATTTTCTGAGTCATCTGTAGCTAAGGGATGATTAATGCTTTGGAAAAGATATAAAAAGTCTTGTGTTGTTCAGAGCATCAAAAGTTAACTATTTCTATATACAATTTTAAAGGTGAATCTGATTAATGGTGGTCAATAATTAATAATTCTAGAGAAGTACAAGATATTGATTCCATGGTATGAGATACATTTAGGAATATTTTCCTTGAGAAGTATTTTTTCTAAGGTTGAATTAGGATATAAAAATATTCTTGGAATTGGGAAAGAATGAGGAAGATTGAATGGCCATGTATGAAACAAACTTCACCCAATTAACAAGGTATACAATAAATTGTATTCAAAATTTTGATTGTAAAATTAATCAGTTTTACTGAGGATTAAATCCAAGATACCAAAGATAAATATCCTCTCATAAATTTAAAAGTTATGAAAAACTTGTTATATGTACCTAGAAGATGGAAATTGAGTTTACTTATGACCATGTATTCCATGAAAACAAGTATAAAAAGAGATCCATGTGGTAAGAACATGGGAAGAATACATAGAAGAAATCTGAAGGTAAGGAAATAATTTTTTTTTGTGATAAGTTTCGTAAAAATCACCTTGGGGAATGTTTTATGAAATTTTAGAAGTAATTTGAATGTGTTAACTTTGGGAATATGGATTTTTATTATAAATAAAAATATCTTGGTAGTGCTAAGACCAATTTTGATAAATCATAAGTAATGTATTTTAAATGTAATAGGATGGATCATTTTGTGGATTTGAGTCCAAAGAAGAGAATGAATTATATAAATAAAAAATACTATATGTGGAAGGGTGTGGTGAAATCCTTTGAAACAACTCCAGTAGATGTTTGGCCATAAAATAAAATTTTTAGAGGTAAAATAATTTTTTATTCATATTATAAGAATGTATTTTTTGATTTGGGATCTAGACATTCTTTCATTTCTAATAAATTTGATGGTAAAATAAAAATTTCACCTTAAGAAATAAAGTTAGAACATTTAGAAAAAATTACTAGGGGTAGTACTAAGGCAAGATGAATTTAAAATGATCTTCCTATTATCATATGTGGAAGGGGTTTCCATATAAATGTTATTTTCTTTACCATTACAGATTTTGATCTTATTTTGGGTATGGATTGGATTTTAGTTTATCATTATTAGATAGATTTCAGATCCAAATATTTTATTTACCAAATTTATACCATTGATAATATATAAAGAAGCTGAAAAACTTAAAAGATGTGGAAATAAAAGTTACCTTGATCATGTTTTTAAAAATAAGGAAACTATTTAGTTTGATGATGTGATTATAGTTAAATAATATATGGATGTTTTTCCTAATGTGTTTCTTGGTATTATACCTAACCAGGAAGTTTATTTTACTATTGAATTTATTATTGAATGGATCATGTAGAACTTTAATAATTGAAAAAGATGTTATTGGAGTTTCTCAATAAAGGTTTCATTCTTCCTAAAACTTCACCATGAGGTTATCATGTATTATTTATTAAAAATAAATTTGGTTCCATGAGGCTTTACATTGATTACATATCATTGAATAATAAAACTATTAATAATAAGTATCTCTTGCCTCATATCGATGACTTGTTTTATCAGCTCTAGGGATCTCAATTTTTTTTAATGTGGATATTACATGTAGGTACCATTAGCTAAAGTTAAAGTAGGATTAAATAATTAAGGCAACGTTTTGTAAAAGGTTTGGACATTGTGAGTTTGTAGTTATTCTATTTAGGTTGAAAAATGCTCCAGCTATTTTCATATATCTTATTAATAGAGTTTTCCGTAAATATTTTAATAAATTTATGGTTATATTTATTGATGATATTTTATATTATTCATATAGTTAATATGATCATGAAAAACATATATGGGCTATTCTAAAAAACTTGAAATAAAAGAAGTTATATGGAAAATTTAATAAATGTGATTTTTTGTTATAATATATTTCATTCCTTATACATATCATAAATAAATATGGTATAACTATTGATCTTTCTAAAACTAAATTGGGTTATGAATAGACAAGTATTATAAATGTTAATGAGATTCATAGTTTTCTTGGATTAGAAGGCTTTCACCAGTGGATTTTTTGTGACATTTTCATGGTTATACAGCCCATTAAACAAGTTAACATGAAAAATTTTAGGTTCATATGAAAGAAGGAATGCGATGAATGTTTCTTGTAATTGAAAAGAGGATTAGTAAATGCTTCAGTTTTGGACTAGACCTCCTGAAATAGTAATTTTTTTATCTATAGTGATGCTTCATTGAAATTATTTGGTTGTGTTTTAATGAAGGATGATTGAATAATTTTTTATGCTTCCTTCCTATTAATAAATTATGAGTAAAATTATCCTACACATGAACTTAAAATTCCAGTAGTAGTGTTTGCTTTAAAAATTTAGAGACATAATTTATATGGAGTAAAGTGTGAGATATATACTGATAATAAAATATTAAAGTATATATTCACCCAATAGGATTTGAACCTAAGATAGAGGATATGGTTAGAACTAATAAAATATTACTACTACAAAATTCTATACCATCCAAGAAAGGAAAAAGAGTAGTTGATGATTTGATTTAAAAAGAAGATGCTACATTAACTACAATATAATTGTAAAATGATCTCTTGGTTAATTATTTGATGAATGTTCACTTAGAAATTTTTCATGAAGGAAATCCCACTATATTTTTCAGGTGTCAGTACAATCATCATTATTTGAATGGTTTAAGAAATCTTAGAAGGAAGAAAATGTTTTATAGGAAAATATAGGATCTATCTAGAAGGTTAAGTTTAAAAGGTTTAATGTTTATGAGGAAGTTATTTTAAGATAAAAAAGTGTTATGTATTTTATGTGACCCATAGTAGAAGATAAATCTGCTGAGTGAGGATTATATTTCTATGTTTTATATTCATCATATCAGTGAAAATATGTATGGATACCTTAAAGAACATTTCTAATTTGAAGGAATGAAGAAATATATTTCTTATTTTTTTTATGAAATGTTTAAATTGTCAATAGGTTAAAGTAGAATGATAATTAATTAAGGGGATGATTAAAACTTTTCTAGTTCTAGAGTGGAAATGGGAAAATATATCTATTGATTTCATGGTTGTATTACCAACAAAATATTAGGGTAATAATGTAATATGGGTTATTGTTGATCGTTTGACTAATTCTTGAAATTTCCTTCATATTCAAGATAAAATTTCTTTAGATCAACTTTCTCAACATTTTTTTATAGAGATAATTAGATTATATAGATCCCTTTTCTCCATTATATTTTAATATGATCCCATTATTACCTCTAATTTTCAAAAAAGTGTTTAGAAGTTGTTGGGTATTAAATTAAATTTTAGTACAGCTTTTTATCCTAAATCTAATAGATAGTAAGATAAAATGATTCATAAATTTTGAGATATGATTCATTCTTATTCAATGGATTATGAGGGAAGTTGGGATCAATATTTTACTTTAATTAAGTTTTCTAATAACAATAGTATTCATTCCAATATATATATGGAACCTTTTGAGGCATTATATGGAAAGCAGTGTTAGATTTCAACTGTTTGGGATGAAGTTTCAGAAATAATTTTTTTTGGACCTGAATTTGTATAATAAATGATTGAGAAGGTATATATTATTCATAAGTACATGAGGATGGCTGAGATCAGGCAAAGAAGTTATGTATATAATTCATGAAAAGATATTTCTTTCAAGGTAGGCAATCATATTTTTCTTAAAGTATCTCCATAGAAAAGTGTTACATGTTTTAGTAAAAAGGGAACATTAAGTCCATGGTTCATTTGAATGTATGAAATTTTAGAGAATATAGGATAAATTTTTTAAATAGTGGATTTTACTCCTAGTTTATCTCAGGTACATGATGTATTTCAGGTTTCGATGTTAAGATAATATTTGTCAGATGCATCTCATGTTTTGAGTTTGGAAGTTGTTCAGTTATAAAAAATAATTTCTTATAAGGAAGATCCAATATAAATTATTATCCATATAGAGAAAGTATTGTAGAATAAATTGATTTACCAGGTTAAGGTTTTTTGGGAAATCATATTGTTGAATAATCAACATGGGAATTAGAAAATTCTATGAAGGGAAAATATCCCCACTTGTTTAATTAATGAATAAAATTGAAAGGATGTAATTTAAAAAATGGGGGAATAATTAAAAAAATAAGGTAATGTTAATATTAAATCAATTTCATTACATATTAATATTTATTAATTATATTTTATATAGTTATATTCATTATAACAATATTAAGTAATTTTTTAATCAAAAAGAGAAAGATTTATTTCTAACTAAATTAGATTTTCATGCATTATATGGTTTTATTTAAAATATTTATTTCCAAATTATAAACTTTAATTTTAATAAATGAAATCCATTTTTGAATTCATCATGTAAAAATTATCCTAGGATTAATTTTTAATAATTTTCTGAAAACTTTTATTTTTCAATGAATAGTGAAAATACTCGTTTTTATTGAAAGTTGTATTTTCTTTTCATGTATTTACAAAGTCATAATATATTTTGGATTATTTTTAAAAATTTAATTAGTTAATTTTAATTAAACATAATCCATTAATTTTTTTAATTAGTATTATACTTGAATTTCACATAAAAACATTTTTATACATAAAAGGCAATTTTCTGGAAACCCATTTTCCATTACCTTTTGCGTGTTTAATTTTAAATTAAATTATACCCATTGTGTGATTTTTTTTCAAAATTGTTTCTATTTTTGGAATTAGAATAATTAATATCAGATAATAATTTTAACTTAATTTTTTCATACAGAATATTAAAAACAGTAAAAATCTGTTACTATAGTTGTGGTTAAAACCAGTTTATTGGGGGGGGGGGGGTTAAACAAAAGAGACAAGGGGTAACATGAAATTAAAAATTGTCTAAATCCAATTTTATGGAAATAATTAGAAGATACCTCAAGCCATATTAATAAATGGTCCATTTGTGTGCTATTTGGTTTGAATAAGACATTAATATTTTGAAATCCTTTTAAAAATTCCATGTGTGTCCTCCACCCCACTTATAAAAGGACACCCACTCTCCTCTTTTATGAAAACTTTAATAGAATTTTGTTTCAGATTATAACTAACCAAAAACCTTCATTAAATACCTCCCCATGTCCTAGGTTCCTCAGTTTTATCATAAATCCATCCTAGGAAGGATTTAGGTTTAAACATAAAGAGGTTGTCTGAATAAGATATATAATTCTTAGCCAGATATTTTTGTTGTGTTTATTATTTTACATCCTTTAAATATTATTCCAACATGAAGAAATAATTGCACCAGTATCTTCTATATACTTAGGTATTTTTTCTTTAATGGAATAACCTATGCACATTTTTTTCTTCCATCAAATGGGAAATAAAACAATTATTCGTGTGTATGATGGACTACCGCCTCACAAGCCAATGTAATTCATTTTCTATCACTACCTCTCACAACTGGTTATAATGATGTATTTAATGTATATATATTATATTTATTAAATAATTATCATTTTTGAAATATAATATATCATCCATTTTCTTACCATTATATCCATTGAAAGATGATAACTTCCTTCGTGTGTACGTGTGGATTACCACATACACGAAGTGATATGATTAATTTTCATGACCACATCACATGAATGATATATATAAGTATATTTAGAGAAATAATATGATATTTTTTATATAATAATTATTATGAAAATATAAAATAATACTCACCTTATTTCCATCTTATTCGTTGAAAAAATGGAAATGTTACTCATGCGTACGTATGACCTACCATCTTCGTTATTGTAACATAATTAATTTTTCATAACTATATTTCATGGTTTATTAGAAAAGTAAAATTAATGTATAAAAAAGATAATTATTTCATTATTATTATTCTAGATATGATGAAATAATTAACTCTTTAACCATTATCATCCTACTAAAGTTATTTTGAACATTTGATCTGAATATCATAAAAACATCCAATGTGAAATTAATTGAATATTTAATTGTATATAACATGGTAATAAATAAAATACAAGGAATAATAAACTTGAAAAATATTATTAATCAAGTAAATAATTAGCATAAGTTTATTATTTAGGAAGATAAATAATGTACACGATGAGTTAGACTGAAGGTAAGGAACATTTTACCTTTTTAAAATATTTTAAATGTTTTAAAGATTAATTTTCTAAATCTTTTCTTACACGTACATATTATTAAAATTATTTTACAAATGTATTTATATAGAATTAAATTAATTCGAAAGGAAATTTTATGTCACTTTTGACTTTCTTTAAAAGGATTTCAAAAGGAATATTTTAATGTATTTTATATGGAACTTTTTGATAAAAAGGAAATAATAATGTTCTATTTTAACATATATAATGTCAACAATTATTCCCTCTACCATAATCATTACTTTTTTTTGGATTACATTTCCAGATTTCATGTTTTCTTCAAGGAAATATCCTCCTTCCCTTTTTTTCAGGGTATTTTCAAAAAGTTTTTTAAATGGAATGGATATTTTGATATCCAGAATTTTTTTTTATTATGGGTGTAAATAATATTTTTATGAGTGTATGGATGAAAATTAAAACTTTTTTGTTTTATGATTATGTTATAGTTATTGGGAATTTTTTATAATGAAAAATGAGCCCGATATAGCTCATGATGATATGTGATCCTGATATAGGTCACGGTGATGGGTGAGGACAATATAGCTCTTCAATGAATTAGGTAAAGGGATGAAGTTAACCAGTTAGGTTTATACTATGATATTATTTTAAAATAATTTGTAATTTTTATGGGTGAAATGTATAACTTTTTGAAAAACAATTCTTGGGTTTTTCATGATTTAAAATAATGTCTTTTGAGTTTTATTTTTACGTTAAGAGTTATTATGAAATGTTTTATGAAAATATTTTCCTAGAGAAGTTGATTTATTGGGAAATAACATGTTTATTTTGAGGCCAAATTGTATTTTGAAAAAGGAAAAGTTTAATGAGTATTCAGGGACTAACGTGTTTATTTAGTTATTTTTATATATCCCTTACTGAATTTTTTGTGGTCATACCATGTTTTCATATGTTTTTCATAGGTTTTTAAGGATGGGTTGGGATGATAATAAGGTCAAGATAAAAATTGTGAAGAGATGTTATGAAATTTTTTTTATATTATAAAAGTTTTTTTATAGTGAAAAATGGATATTGAGTGAAAGTGTCCACATTGTGATGTAATATTTATTTATATAAGTTTTATTAATTAATTATCTAAAACTATAAACATAAAAGATCTCTAGAAATTCTAGAAAATGAATTATTTTATAAAGAATCAATTTTATTGATTGTTTAAGGCCTGGACCTTATAACAACAACTCTGGGGGATGGTGGATGATGTTTTTATATATTTGATAGAAATGAATTTTCATGGTGAATTACACATAGTATTTTACCATTATTAACTTGAAATAACCTTGCATCCTAATTTAGTGGGTGATCCTAGTTCATGACTAACATGAACTATAGGATACTTCTTGTACATCCAGCATTATGGAAAATATATCTCCTTCTATGATTCATCTAAGGATGAATCCATTGAAGACTCATTTAAGAGGACTTTATGTTCATTCAACCATTCAAAAATGGTGAAGTTTTCAGTTTGAAATATTTTTTGTTTTTTTGGCTCAGTCCAGCAGGAGGGTATCATTTTATAGGTATTATATTATGGGTTTCATCCAACCAATAATTGGAATCAACTCATTATGCCTCAGGAAATCACTAATCTGGTTAATCTTCTCTATGCTGCAGATTATGACTGGAAAAAAAAACCTTTGGAGTGTGATACAGAAGACTATCTCATCCTGACTACAATTGTCCAGGGTTGTGGATGCATTGACTAGTTCATCAAAATGGGCATTCTGTGAATAAGAGACATGACGAAACATTGTTTAAAAAAGTAATTACTCCATCAGAAACCTTACATAGATTATTATTGGGTTTAATTCTTCCTTTTTATGTCATATTCACCATTTATCTACATAATCAACACTTCCGAATCACCCTTGAAATTCATATATGATATCTGTAGTTATAAGTCTTGTTAAAAGCCTCCAATGAGGGCTTATTACTCTACCTCATTTTTGGTGCATCCTTTGGATAGAAGGAAGGAGTATAGTAGAATTTCCTTGACCGGGGAGTGAAATACAATCCCTAGAATCACCTAGTTAAACATTAGGATTTCCATTATTTTCCTGGATGGACTTTGAGAGGATCCATAAAAATATATCTCCCACTTTAGGGGAGTGTGAAAGGGTACATAAAACTTCTTAATATGTTAGATAAGTGATTATTGGAGTTATTTTGGGGAAAGGATGTGCTTTAAGAAATTTAGCTAGAGGTTTCCCTTTTATTTCCTTCAATTAAATTAATTTTATGTTGTATTACTATAGGATAACCACCCTATCAGGCAAGATACCCAATCATCATTGGGAGACTAAGGATATAATTGATCTAGTTGATATGAGAGACCAAAAAAAGTTCATGATTCTTCATGTATCATATCAAATTTTATACCCGAAAGATGAGTGTAATGAAATTTTTGTTGATATCATAATATCGAGTCTTAGTGTCTAGAATTGTTCTACTAAGATATATATATACTTTTTTTTAATTCCCAATATTATTCTTTTGTGTGATAAGGGAATCGATTTATCGCTCCATAGAGGCCAGATATAGGATGAGGGACTTCCATTAAACTAGTGAAATTATGAATGGTGGGTGAAATAGGTATTGATTAATGCTATAAAAATATTTTAGGAATTTTTTTCCACGAGTAAGTGTCTCCCTTATTTATTAACTTTTTGAAGGATTGGCATTTACCAGGAATATTAGATATGAAATTTCTGATATAAGAAAACCATCCCTCTATCTCCCTCAACTCTTTGAGTTTTTTATGAGGAAAAATTGTGAGGACTGCACTAATATTTTCTAGGTTTACCTTGATGCAATGGTGGTGTACTACAAATCCATGGAATTTCCTTGACGTTACTCTAAAATAATACATCATAGGGATTATATTTTATTTTTCTACTGTAAATTATTGAATATTATTTTAAGGTTGGATATATTGTCACAACATTTTTGGGATATTACCACTGAGTCTTCAACATATAATTATATAATTCTTCTAAAATGTCTTGAAGATATAATTCATAGCATGTTGGTAAGTGGTGATGACATTATTCAAACCAAAGGGCATGAATTGGTAGTAGAAAATCCATTGGGTCACTATAAAAGAAGTCGATTCCTAATATTTAGAGGCTATCTTGATTTTGTTATACCTTAAATACCCATATATAAAGTAAAGTTCTTGGAAGTCTTCAGTTGTGTGGAATAAGAGCTCCATGACCAGAACTGAGAAATAATCCTTTGTAAAATGTTATTTAAGATCCCTAAAATCAATAAAGACCTTGATTATCCCATTTTTAATTTTAAGAGGGATTATTTTAGAAATATTTTTCAGGTATAATACCTCTCAGATAAAGCCAACTTTGATAATATTTCCAAATTATGATTCCACCTTGGAAGCATGTGGGGGATACATTCTCTTAGCTACATGTTTGAAACCTCGATTTTCATCCGACGGGCCAAGGTGATGGGTATCCACATTGGGGTCCAACCCTAACATATATATATAATTCTTTGAGAATTCATAGTAGTGACTCTTTAAGAATGAGATATATAACTCATGATCATCCATGGGAATGGGATCACTCATCAATGTGGGATATTGGTGCTCTTTGGTTCCTAGATTTACCCACCTGAGCTCATCGATGGTCATAGATATTCCTTCCTTGAATGTTTTCGAGGAATATATGAGGCCATATTATTCATCTTGTATTTCCATGTATATAAAATTATCCTCAATAATGGAGGGTAATATATGATCATCTCCCTACCTGATGAGGGATAAGAGGATACCCTTAGGTACTGGGAGTGATAAGGAATGGGTGTCATAATTATGATAATTTCAGTGATTCTTGAATCTCTCTTTTCTGTTTTGAGGGGAATAAGAAGTATGGACATCCCAATTTGTAAGAGATGTGATAGGGGAACTTTTTATTTCAATTAATGGTATATAGTATCTTTCTGATCCATACGATGCATTGATCTGAATAAATTTTTATGGTATCATTATGTTAATCAAGTTTATGGGTAGTAAATTTTCATTTATGAGACAAATATAAGATATTTCAGGGGTAGTTACCAAGAAATTAGGTATAGAAACCTGTGTTCTATACTCTATCATTTGTTACTTCCCTTAGCTCTTAAAAAAACTCCTTGGCATACTGGGATTCACAAGATTCAAAATAGGCACTATCACCACACAATATGAAAACTTTTATACCAATGAGTTATTTCAAGAATTGTTGGAATATTGATGGTACCTCTACATGGATATGAATCCAAGGTCTCATGATCATAAAATTATATATTGTTTCCACCTAGATATATAAGGACCCAAACCTAAAAAATTACATGATCTTGTGTTTTAAAATCAAGAATTATTTTTTTTCATTCTCAAATATCTTTTCAGGTTTGTATATTTAGAGAATTATGTAATAACTCTTATGAACAAACCCACACATTCCAAGTTTTAAAAGTCCACTCAGTATCTATTTATCCTATAATATAAAACTTTTAAAATGAAACATGATCTAATTTTATGTAAAATCTTCATCACTTCAAACATGAATTATTATTTGTTCTTAATCATACATATACCATAAGAAAGTTTTTTTGAAAACCTTGTATAAGCATAAAAATATAATTAAGGGATATAAAAATGAATAAATAAACCCCTTAGTCCATTTTAAAACCATGAAATCATAAAAGATAGTTTTTTTTATCATAATAAACATTGATCCAAATAATCATTTACTTACTCATGAAATTATCATTGCTTCTATTTTTTTTATAAAACACTATATAATAAAACATAAAGTCAAAATCATATTCATGAGGTTTTCTTAGAAAACCTGAGAAACCATGAAATTTGTTTTTCTTAAAAACATAAATGTTTACCCTAAAATGGAATAATAATTACTTTAATACAAAATAATTCCTTTTGAAATCAAATTATTTCTTGGAAAACTCATTAACAAGAAAATAAAATTCATGTAGGTTACTTGAGAAATCATCTTTATAGAACCCCTACAAGTATAATAACATATACAATTAACTTCTAACATAATTCTCTGAAGAAAAAAAACATTACCCAATATATTAGGGAGCTATATAGAAATCAAACATTTTTCATAAACAATGTACAAGGACCATAAAATGAAAAAAACACATAAAATAAATCATTTTTATTATCCAACTCTTAAAAATATCCCTTTGAACCCACAAGTAATTTTTTTTCATATATTGATATATCCCTTTCCTTTAAAACCTAATTTTAAAAACTAAAATAACCAAAACAAAGGGAAGGATTTATTTTATTTGAATAAAAAATGGAAGCTTATAAAGGAATATAAACATAAAATAATGGTTGTTATAGTGGGGAAACACATTAATATTGTATAAGTTAAAATAGAATATTCCTTTTTTTTGTAAAGAAAGTGAAAACGTTCCATGAAAAATCCATAAAAAGATTATTTTTGAAAACTTTTAAAAGTAATTAAAAATGGACATAAAATTTCCTTTATAATTAATTTATGTAGATATAAATATATCCCTAAAACCATTTTAATTATGTGGATATGGAATAAAAATATTTATAAAATAAATATTTAAAACATTTAAAATGAGGCTTTAGGTTAAAGTGTCCCATAACTCAAGTCTCACACATCACTTACATTATTTATCTTTTGAAATAATAAAATTATGTTAATTATATACTTTTTATGAAAAATTTTCAATTTAATTTTTCCTTTTATTTTATTTATTTGCATGTTTTATACAATTACTTAATCAATTAAGTTCACATCTGATGTTTGATGATATTCGGATCATACATCCCAAATGAATTTGGTAAGTTGAACATGGTAAAATAATTCATTATTAAATCATATTCAAAATAATAATCTTGAAATAATTATAAATTTTATATATCAATTATACTTTTAAAACCCACCATGAAATATAGTTATAAAAAATTAACTACGTTACAATCATGGAGATGATATGACGTATGTATTCATGAGAAACATTTCCATTTTTCAATGAAAATGATGGAAATAAGTTAATTATAATTTTATATTTATATAATTATAATTATTTCATAAATATAATACAATTTATTTGAATACACTTATTTATATATTTCATGTGATTCGGTCTTGAAAAACCATTCACATCGCTTCGTGAATGCGGTAATGCACATGTATGGATGAATGCCGTTATCATTTTCTAATATATGGAAAGTTAAGAAAGTAAATGATATTTGTTTCTTTAAAAAAAGATAAATATATCATGAATATAATATATATACATTTAATCCATCATTATAAATATCCATGATAGGTAGTAATGGAAAACAAATTATATCGGTTCGTAAGGAGGTAGTCCACCGTACACATGCATGATGGTTTAATTTTCCATTTGATGGAATAAATAGATGAATTAAAGTTTATAAATCAACATAATAACATATAATTATGTGGGATATATTTATGTTATTATATCACAATGTTTATAGTATTTTTGAAGGAGGTAGAATAAGAAATATAACTAAAACATTCAGTTAAAAGCTATACCTATTCTTTAGACGACCTCCTTTTCTTTATAACTTAATGTCTCTATGGTATGTATTATTTTAAAAATAATTCATATAGTAAATGGAGATATATTTTAGGATTATTTTTTGTAGGTCTTGTATAAACTAGTGTTCTCAAAAGGCATGAGGAAAAGAGGAGAGGAGGTGCCCATTTATAAGTGAGGGGAGAGACACTATAGGAATCACAAAAGTATTAAATTAATATAAATTAATTTTCAGAAAAAAATCAAAGCAAATTGGTATATTTATAATATATTATTATTATGAGTATAAATATTCCCATATAATAATTATTTTACATGTTATGTAACGATTTCACCCTTATCTATTTGTTTTAACCACGCTTTAACCCTTTTGATGATTACTACATTATCAAAGTTTTTTACACTATAATAGTTAAGCAGGTCAATATAAAATTATAGGTGACCCATAAATGGGAAAAATTTGATATTATCAACCATATACTATTATATTGTATGAATATAAGATTTTTATGAATTGTAAATCATTTAACAAATTTTGTTTATTATAAAATATCATTAATGTCATTTTTGGAACTATTCATTTAATTTGACCTTAATGTCATCAATATCACAATTTAATTTGAATATAAACATTTAAAACATATATAATATGTTATATTTATCTAAAAAATTATCTGGACACTATAAATCCCCAAAAAAATATTACTTTTAGAGTTTTGAAATTTTTTTACATGATTTATCTACCGCTTGCACAAGCATTGTGTCAGCGTTGCATAAAAATTAAAGGTAATTATTTTATTACAAAATATTAATAATAAATTACCATCATCAAAATATTTTTTTCATCAATATCCATCTTTATATTCATTCAATATATATATTTACTCACATATATGTTATTGAAACTTATCTAAAATGTCATTTTGACTTTTCTAGCATTATGGAAGAATTTCACAAAACATTATATAAGTAACTTGTTATATAACTAAAAAATCCATATATATCCAAAAAATTAATCAATAATACTTCATATTTATTAACCGAGTCAATTAAAAGCTTCCTACTTATCAAATGTTATCTTTAAGACACCAAATATATCTTTTCCAGTGCTATGGTGTTTTCATATTTGTATTATATTATCATACATTATTCATTACATAAGTTTAATAATTTTTTGTATTATATTTATTTATTTATTATATCATAAAATATATTGTATTTTATAGAAACTATATATTTTTTACTATTCACTCAAATATCAATGTTTTCAAAAAAATCCCAAAATTGCACCCAAAGCTAGTTTTGATATACTGATTTAAAAAAACTAAATCCTTTTTATCAAATACAATTTCTAAAAATCACAGAAATTAATTAAAGTATTCGCTCATCAACTTCAATAAAAACAATTTTTAAAGAAAATTTAATTTTAAAGAATAAAATGACTTTACTTAAAACAAAAAAACTTATTTCCTTAGAATTAATATATAAATTTGAATTGAGTAATACCTTTATATATATATTTTATAATTTGATTAATCCTATTTATACTCTCATATTCAACAACTTAGTTATAACTGTAATATTTAAACAATAATATTTTTTGGTTTTTTTAGCTTGTTACTGTGTGTCTTATACACTATTGAAAATAGTGTTCTATTAAAATATCAATGTGTTATATTCTCCCCCTTTGAAAAACTACATCCTTAGAATTTAGAATTGGCCTTGTTAATAAATGGTTTAACATTTTAAAATACCTTTGTTGAAAAACAAAATCAGAAAAATGGTTAATATAAAATTATTTTGAAAAGATGGAAATGGAAATATAAAGCTCATATGGAATGACACATAACTAGGTTTTCAAAAAGGATCACATTTGTGGAAAGTGAAAATTTTGACCTGGTGGAAAAATTAATTTCTAAATAATCATATAGAGTCATAGAGAACATTGATCCGAAGAAAGTGAATGATAATGAGAAAGATAATGACCATGAAATTGTTGATCTATGATGTGTAAAAGGGCCCATTGATTCATCAGATATAAAGGTAATATGACATCCTTTTTGTTTCAATATCCTTTTCTGAGTTTTAAGGAATTTATTTACGATCTAGACTATAAACATAAGGAAATATAATTACATTAAAAATATAATTTCATCCTTTAATAAATTTCTACCTCAATGTCTTATTTTTCACAAAATGATGAGTATTCAAGATAATTTTTCCAGTTTGAATCAACAAAATCAATTTCTAACTAATCATATAATTCATAAAAGGATAATGGGACATTACTAATATCTTTATATATTAACCAAAACCAAAATGGTTAGTATAATATAATGTAACATTCAATTGGAATAAACATTTACACATCAATCTCAAAAATTTCAATAATAAAAACTAAAGTTCAATGTAAATCATTTCATAAATATCTAACATTAAAACTCTTAAATATTACTGAACAATATTGAAACCCAAATATTCGAATAACTTAGCCTTATATTATTCTATGGTTAATATAAAATTTATATCTAAATAATTAAAATAAATCATAAATCCATATAACAAAAATGAATATTTTTTTATATGAAAGATTAATCTCATAGATAATAACACCCAAATATCAAATTAATTTATTCCAGAAATATATTAACTATAAATATTCTCATAGAAATATTATTTCATGGATACCCACCAAGACATTCATCACATGTTAGGCTTGGTTTTACCATCTATGTACCTAATTTGAGCTTGGGATAACCTCCCATGTATCCCCTTTTAGGATTGGGATAACCTTTAGTATACCCTCTTTCAGGATTCAGATAACCTCTCATGTAGACTTTGATATAATAAAATATTAATATTTATCCAATTAATTATACAGATATATAATTATATTCCCACCCATTAAATATTCATTATCCAATCATATTTATGCCATAAGTTGATGAAAACATTTATCCTTCAATCATAAATTAATACATGGAAAAGAAAACAAGTTTCAACATCATAACTACAAATAATATTGGGAAAGAGTAAGGATAATATAATATAATCATATCCCCATTTAATATTAACTAACATTAAAGGATGTTATCAAAGGTGAAAAATTATTTTAAAAGATCACTGTTATATTTCTTTAACAAAATACACTTTTCATTTTTAAATCACTTATTTAAAATATTAAAATTTATAAAATGTAATGGAAAAAAAATTATTTGAAAATAACTATGGAAACTTGTAAAGTAAGATTGAAATAATTTATCATTCATGATGGTGGAAAATTCTGTTTATGCCATGTATGTTAAAATAAATATTCCATTCACATTATTGGTAAAAAGTAAAAATTACTTTGTTCAGAAAAATGATAAGAAGATTAATTTTAATTTTTTTATAGATTTTAAAACATGGGTAAATATTATGTTAAATAATCATAGTATATTAATAAAAACATTCCTGAAAACATTTTGAATAAAACATAGACATGAAAGAAAAATATTCCTTGATAGATAGTAAAAACTAGTCGATTTTCCTTAAAAATATTCCTTCAGTCTCTTGAAAAATTAATGAGAGGAAAATGAAAGTAAAAATTTAATATATATAAATAATCATATGAAAATAAAATTAACGAGTTTTATCATATAAGGATAATATAATTTCCCTTAATAGAAATTCAAGAATAAATAATATAGATGAAAATGAAATTGAAACCTAAAACCCATACCTCAAGTCTTGTCTTGCTTTATACATGTTATAAAATACTATATAACAACTATAAATTTATTATAAATTTATTAAATAACCATAAACATATATATCATGTCATACATGATTTACTTACATTATATTATCATCCATTTATTAAGAATTCTTTATTAAAATCACTGTTCCAGGTGATAACTGCTTCGTTTTTCTGGTATGTTTTGGTTCGGAAGTCCTTTTCCATGTAATTTGATCATAGTCACATCATCTATAGAATTTTAATCATGTAATTATTATAATATTTAATTATTCTATACACTTTTATAAATATTCATATAAAACGATGATTAAATACTAATTACATCACTTCGTTGAGATGATAATCCATACGTATGCACAAGTGATGTTTCCACTTTTCGATGGATGAAAATAAAGAAATTTAAATAATAATTAACATTTATAGAATCATTATTATATCATAGATATTATATATATTCCATAAACCTATCCTTATTACCATCCATGTACAGAAAAAACAAAAAACTAATCACATCACTTTGTGGAGGTGGTAATCCACACGTACACACAAGTGACATTATCATTTTTCAATGGATGTAAAAGTAAGATGGCAAATAAGATATTATAATTATAGAAGTATAAATATTTCATAACTATAATATATAAAAATTTAATAAATCATAATAAAAAACCATGAATTGTGATTATGGAAATAAATTATATCGCTACGTAGAGGCAGTAGTCCACATATACGCTTGACCGATACTTTCATTTCTTATTTGTTAGAAAAGAGGGTTGATAATGGTGGTTAAATAATCATAATATAATTTTATTATAGTTATTATAATTAATCTTTTATTTTATGATCAATATCACAAATTTATAAGAGTTATAAAAAAAATTAAATGAGATCAGCTAGGACGATTACCTACTCTTTGATAGAACTCATTTAGATTCCTTCTTAAGGACCCTTAGAATAGTATTTTAAGAATAAAATAACCTCTAATTCATGTCCAGGTAACTTTATAACATAATTATAAAGGTTCTATTAGATATAGATAACATAAAGTGGTGTAAAGAACAAAAGGTAGGGGTGTCCTTTTATAAGTAAAGGAAAACACACAAATGGAATTAATAAAAAGATTTAAATATAAAAAATTCATTCTCATGTGAAAGTGAAACCATGTGGACATAATTTTTAATATAAGATAGGATATGTTTTATATTCCTCTAACCAATAAAATTTGAATTGGTTTAATTGGTATTTTAAACCTTATCTCTTGGTTTAACCTCTTTGTTAACCAATTCTAACCTTAATTGTGGTAACGAATTTTTCAATCTTAAAGAGTTATAATTTTACTTATAAGGTAAAAATTGGCCCATAAATGGAAAAAAGATTATTTTTTAAATCTTTTTCATCCCAATTTTCCTGTTTCAATATTTTTATGATTTTTAAAAAATTTAATATAATATTATTTAACATTAAATACTGTTAAAGTAATATTAATAACTATTCAAATAATTTTACTTTAAAAACATCAAGAAAAATAATGTAATTATAATATAACCCATTTAAACATTAATAATACATTATTATTTACTATAAAATTTCTTTAGAACCATAATTAATCCAAACAAATTACTTTTAATTATTTTAAAATTATTTACTTTTATTTTTCCATTAGTTGCACAAGAACCATGTCAGTGTTGTATAAAAATTTATTGTAATTATATAATCACTAAAAATTAGAAATATATTAACATCATAAAAATAAATTAATTATTTTAAAAATAACCTTTATAATTTTTTCAAAATTTATTTGTATTCCAATGTGAACATATAATATAAATTTAAAAGAAAGAGTGACATTTTGTATTTTTCTTTTATAAAAATATAATTTAGATCATTATCAAAGTAAAAATGACCCAAATGGATATAAATTAAAAAATGAGATGCATATGTATGAACTAAACTAAGCCAATAAAAAAAATACAATTTTTATGTATATTTTAAAGATTTTTTACATTAGTTTTAACCATAATTAACCTCAATTACCCATTAATGTGGTTATAAATATTTACCATAATTACTATTCATAATGAGAAAAAATAAAAAGGAACCATTTAATTTTTTTTAAAATAATGATTCCAAATATGGAATCCATTTTTAAAGATTAAATTTTTATAATTAGAATAAGTTAAATTAAAAATAAACCCATAAAATATGAAGAAAAATGATTTTTCAGGAAGATTCATTTTTTAAACATAATATGATTTCACAATAACTATATGACTAGTATAATCATTGCATGAATTTAAATTAATATAGAAAAATATAAAATATAAATAATTAATTTTAATCTTTCATTATTAGGTATTATTTTAGTTAATTAAAATGGAAAACATTATTCACTTTAAAAGAGATTTCTTGAAAATGCATTTTTAAGCATAAAAATAAATTATTCCAAAATCGAATACAATGTTTATTCAGATGGAATTATTTTTCATTATTTTTAGTGAAATTTGTATTATGATAATTTTATTCTAAATCCAAAGTATAATGAGACTTTTTAGTTACTTGATTTAAGGAAAATATATGACAGTTTTATAAAAAATCAGTATTTATCACTATTCACTGAAAAGTAATTTTTTTAGAAAAATTCAAAAAATCCACCCAAAGATAACATTGACTTGATTAATTAAAAAATGAAATTATTTTCCTAAAATAATATTTATAATTTTTTTGAAAATTAATTATAATATCTTCACAACATATTTAATGAAAACCGTTTTTAAGAAAACATGTTTTCGATGCATAAAATGACATTACTAAAAATTGAGTACCTATATATTATTACTTAATTAATGAATTGGAATTATATTAAACCATTATAAATATTTTTCATAATGTGGTTATTATTATCAATACCTCCAATTTAACATCTTGGCTATAATGTCCACATTTTAATAGTCATAATTTAATAGTATATCATGGTTTGTTTAAACTCAGTGTTTCATGTACAAAAAGATGTCAAACATTTACAATTTTTAAAAAATATGTATTTTAAAATGTTAGGGTGTTAAATTCTCCCCCCTTAAATAAATTACATCATTAAAATTTTATTTTTGTCATCAATGGTTCAAATTTTGAAAATACATTTTTTGAAACCCATATCATACAAAAGGATAAAAACACTTCCTTAAAAAAGGAAAAATGGGAAACATAAATGTTACCATAAATAATACATAATAAGGTACCCAAATAAGGATAAAATTGTTGTGAATTTAAAATATATACATAGATTGAGAAAAAAAATTCAAAGTACTAATAAATATTGTTTGATAACATGGTTATGAGAAAATTAATAACAAAAAAAAACAATATATTAGTGAGGGGTTAAAAGGATATCAATTCATCAGAAATGAATGTAATATAATAAGTTGTTTATTTCACGATTCTTTTAATAAATTTAATGTATTTTTTTACTAAAAATATTGAATATATGAAAAAATACACTTAATATCTTTCCATTTCATAAATTTAATTTCATCTTTTGGTTTTGCTTTGATCAATTTCCACTTCATCTCTTAGTCCATGAAATTAATATTCTTGATGAACATTACATGCCTGAATCACTAACATTAAGTTTCAATTTATCATAAGATCCATAAAATAATGATATTTTATTACTTATATCTCTAAATATTTACCAAAACTTAAATAGTAGGAAAACGTTATCCAATATAGGTAAATATAATACATTAATCTCTTAAACCTCAACAATAACACCCAAAGTTCAACATAACCCATTCTATAAATATTTAACCTTAAGACTCCTTTAAAATATATATAATCAAATTAAAAACCCAAAAATCTGAAATATTTTATTAGATATTTTTTTAAGATAAAAATAATCACTTATCTCCAGACAACATGAAGTAGTTCATAATGTCACACACCATACATATGAATACCTTAATCATATATTCTACTAAAACATGATAATAACTTGAATCACCATAAAACCTCAATGATAACATATATATTTCCGAAAAATAACTCTATTATTATTCCCCATATAAAATAATATACCATTGAATATATTATATAAATCAAAAAATGTAATAAAATTCATCATAAATAAGTTTGTTATCAAATCAATAATCATTTTCAACGTAACCAGTACTATAAAATTTACATTATTAATATCAATAAACTATTTATACCAACTAAAAATTATTATCTCAACACTTGGAATATATTTATTATTATCTACCCCACAATCATGTGTTTTGCAAAAAAATATCACCATACCACTAAATCACTTTTATAGTTTATTTATACCATTCCACATATGATTTCAAATCCTTAAATAAAAACTATTATGGAAAAAACCATAGATTTTTCATTATTATTATAACCATAATAATATTTATAAAACACTTATACTACCTAATTATATAATCAAAATACATAAAAACTTCAATCATTCCACTTTACTGATTTGTATAACATGGCACAATACTTGGTCTAGGAGTTAACCCTGGGATTAAGTCATTAACTCAGATAATTCCCATATTTCCCATATATAACACATTGAACTATAAATGGTACATTAGTATGTAATTTATTTACCTTCCCCAAGCACTTCATTTTTCATCATTAATTACTTTCTATATTACCTTATTTTACACACAAAAAATATTTTTCCACTCCTTTGAGACATTTTCTTGAGTGATTCTTCCCACATTCTCAACATATAGGAAGCTGAATCTTATTTCCTCAATTGCCTTAATTAAAATAACTCCCATGAAACACTATTTTTATCTTATTAGGTGTTTCTTGAATCACACACAAGTTGGGTTTGTTAATCATATAAAGTGATAACTGATTGGGAAAAATCACAAGGTTTCAAATTTTAGCTCCCATTTAATTTGGTTTATCATGAGGAAAATAATTCTATTATCCATCACATTCAGTGTTAACATAATTACTTCTAAATCTATCTATTGACTAAAACCAAAAATCATAGCGTGAGATACAATAATCAAGTAAGAAATCATATAATCCTAAAAAATTATTCATAGGATGTCTAAATCATGGAACATTATTTTCACTCGATGAAACCTTAGGTTTAACCTAGGTCATCCATGGCCATTATATATTCAAATCCTTCACAATGGTTTATAAAGAAAATGTGAATTAACCTACGTATATACCCCAAGAGTGACAAACCTAGTATACACTAAGGGTACATTCACCATTAATTATAATGATGACCGATATATACTCAAAAAAATCTTTTCAAGGTTATTATCCACAGATACATCTGTGCCAAAATCCAAAAACACCTATAGTATATAGACATCATGTACTGATAGGAAAACAACACTCCATTTTTACCATGACTTAATATTTTCTCTTATAATTAATCTTATCGTAATGGTTCTGACTAAACATTTTCTCATCTTAGTTTCCAAAAATAACTAAACCTTTTTCTGATACAAACTATATCAACCCAAACTTTTATTTTATAAATATTACATCTTATTAGATGAATATTCATTAAATAACATTATGAACTATGCTAAAACCATAAAGGTTTTGTGCATTTGGAAACTTGGATATATAAAAATCTAATAAATAAAATATCTATATCATCTATCACTTAGTTATTCACATCTATCACCCTTCTTATACATATCATACTTAAAATATTTATTCAAATCATGGGGAAAATGAAACATAATAAAGGTAAATATTTGATAATTAATAATGGAAAAAAGGGAGATATCAATGATAATTTAAGTATAACTAGAGAATAATGGCATGAGAAAATGATAATAACATTTGATAATCATTCCCAACAATTCATGGATCATAATCCTAAGAAGTTGAGTAAAGTTTGGCAGTTTATATGTCATGAATCATAAGGAAATCAAAGAACATGATACATGAGAGTTTGACATTGGATTAAGATCATATCACAAAAGAGTAGAGTAATGTGTGTCTTAATTAAAATCATAGAAATATTATGTCAAGTCCACCCACCAATACATTAATCACATGTTAGGCTTGTGATAACTACCCATGTACCTACTTTGGTCTTAGGATAACTTCTTATGTTCCCTCCTTCATGGTCGAGATAATCTTCTATGTACCCTATTTCAATATCGGGATAACCTTCCATGTTCTCTTTGATCTCATAAAATATTAATCTTTACCCAATGGATTGGAGGGATATATAATTTCAAACCCACCCGTCATATATTCATTATCTATTCATATGTATGCCATAAGATCCTAAAAACAATTATCATTCCATCATAGATTAACCCTTGGAAAATAAAATAAGTTTTGTCCTAATAACCATAAACTATATAGAGAAAGAATAATAATTTTTTTATAGAACCATATTCCCTGTGAAGAATAAGTATCATCAAAGTATGTCATCATAGATGAATAATTCCTTTAAATGTTTATCAAAATATTTTTGAGAAAAATTCCCTTTTAATTTTAAAATTACTTATTTAAATCTAAAAATTTCTAAAATATTATGGAAAAAATTTCTTTGAAAATAAAAATTGAAAATTATAAAATAATCTTCAAAAAATAGAGTGGTTATGATGGTGGGAAATTCTATTCATTTAATGTATGTTGAAACAATGATTCTTTTCAAATTTTCGATAAAATATAAAAAGCATTTCATTTAGAAAAATGACATGAAGATTCATTTTAATTTTTTTATATAAGGTAAACATTAGATAAAAATTTCATTAAACAATCAAATATAATTTTAATAATAATCTTGAAAACATTTTAAAGAAATCTTGGATATGTAAGAAAATGATTCCTGAACTAATAATAAAACAATGATGGATTTCCTTGAAAACATTATTTTTGTCTCTTGAGTATTTAATGAGAGGAAAATGAAAGAAAAAAAATTAAATCTCTAAAAATAAACAATTGAGAAGAAAATGAAATGGTTTTATCAGATAAGGATAATACGACTTCCCTCAATGGAAATTCAAGCATAAAAAACCCTTATTAAAATGAGATTGAATCATAAGTCCCTTACCTAAAGTCTTATATAACTTAATTTTTTTTCAAAACTACGATATAATAAATATGTATTTATTATACATGAATCATAGAACCATAATATATATATATATATATCAAATAATTTATAACTTAATTATAACATCTTATCAACTGTTTATTAACAATTGTTTTTAAAAATCATTTTTTTGGGTGATAATTGCTTTGTTTTTCATGTATGTTTCGGTTCGTTAGTCCTAATAATTGTAATTCGATCATAATTCTATAAAATCCATAATTTTAATCATGTAATGAGTATCATATATAATCATTATATACACTTTTATAGCTATTCATATAAAATAACGGTGAAAAATGAATTTCATCACTTCGTGAAGATGGTTTCCCGTACGTACGCAAGAGTGATATTTATACTTTTCAATGGATGGAAAGAAATAAAGGTAAATAATAATTCACATTTATATAATAATTATTATATAATATGTATGTTCTAAATCTATCCTTATTTCTGTCCGTGTAAATATAAAGCAAAAAACGAATCACATTGCTTCGTGGAGGTGGTAGTCTATACATATACACGAGTGACATTATCATTTTAAATAGATTGAAATGTAAGAAGGTAGATAATATATTATAATTAAATAAGCATAAATATTTCATTTATATCATATATAAACATTTAATCTATCATAATAACCTACCATGAATTATTATTATAAAAAATAAATTATATTGCTACGTGGAGGCGGTAGTCCACATTTACGCACGAGCGATAATTTAATTTCACATTTTTTTATAAAATAGGGTAGATAATGATTGTTTAATAATAATAATAACATTTATCATATTTAGGATACTTTATTTAGTATTTTACAATGAATAATAAATATTTTTAATAGTAAATAAATTCATAGTGGCTGGGTAGGATGATTACCACTTCTTCGGTAGATCCCCATTAGATCCCTTTTTAATGACCCATGTAATGGTCTTTTAAGAAGACTAAAACCTAAAATTAATGTATAGGGAATCTAAAAATTTAATTGGGCTCGTTTTGGTTGAGATAGGAGGCTCAAAGTGGTGTAAAGAAGATAAAGGAGGGATTTTCTTTTATAACCGAAGGAACAAAAACACTTGAAATTAATAAAAAGTTTTAAATATAATAAATTTATTTTAATATGAAAGTCATGAAATGTGGACTTAATTTAAAATATAATAAAGTATATTTTTGTAATAAATTTAAACCATAAAAATTGGATAGTTTTAAGTGGAATTTCAAAACTTATCTATTGATTTAATCCCTTTGTTAACCAATTTTAACCTTAATCGCGGTTACAACTTTTTTCAATCTTAAAGCATTATAATTTTACTTATAAGGTAAAAATTGAAACATAAATGTACAATGGATGAAATTTTTGACCATTTTTCGTCTTACTTGTCTTCTTGTAATATTTTTATGATTTTTAGACAATTTAATAAAATATTATTTAATATAAAATATTATTAAAATAATTTTAAAAAAATTCACATTATTTGAATTTAAAGACATTAAGACAAAAATTTAATTCAAATATATTACATTTAAAAATAAATAATAAATTATTATTAACTATAAAATTCTTGTAGAACCATAATTCACACAAATACATTATTTTTAATGTTTTTTTAATTATTTATATTCATTGTTTGACTACATGCAGAGGCACTATATCAATAGTGTATAAGCATTTAAGGTAATTATATAATCACTAAAAATTAGAAATAAATTAACATTATAAATATAATTTTATTATTCTAGAAATAATCATTAAGATTCATTGAAAAATTATTTCTATCTCATTTTGAATATACAATAGAAATTTATAATCAAGAGAGTGATGTTTTGTATTTTCCTTTACATAAAATATAATATACCAGAAAAGCGTAGCTAGAGGAAAAACCCTTGAACATTTATTAGAATAAAAGAAAAGTTCAAAAAGAAAAGTACCACATACGCAAAACAACCATTACATATCCTCAAAATCAAACCCGTCACCACCTCCATGATAAGAAGATTCTTCCGCAGTCGCTGATTCCCACTCCCAAGTTTCATAATGCTTCATAACTTTAGCGTACTTCCTTCCCAGATTCAACTGCTCTAGTGAGAGAAACTCAATAGAAGATTGCATATCCCTGACATCAGATATGGTAGACATTCTCTTTGGAATATAGGAGTAGTCCTTCCTCAGCTTACCTCACGGTGAAGCAATCATACTTTCTTAGGTCCCTGAAAAAATCTTGTTCCCCCCTTGGACAATGTCACTATGTGATGGCCTGACCATGTCACCATCCTTTTCTTTACCACTATCAGAATGATCCCCCCATTTCCCAGGGATCTACATCGCACAATACTTCATTAGTCGGTCCTCATGAAACTGACAATTCATGTTAATCATAGCCAAATAATGGGGGTGCTCCATCACTTCCTGATCAACACATATCACATATTCCATTACTTTACTCACTGAAGCACCCTCCTGAGGCTCATTATGCATGTTGTCACCATTATGTAGTAGAAAATTCTCCTCCACAGTCGCATTCCCTAACCCTTTAAATCGATTCCCCGTTGGTATTGCAATCATCACACCACCACCATCATTTTCCCAACCACTACACCTGCTAGCAAATACCTTTGGAACTCCCACAGTTATATTAGAATCACATATAGCAGAATACAACCCCTTCACTGGAGGAGACCGCCTGTGATCCTTGCCTGTATCTAAATCAGTCCCCTGCTTTCCCTTACTCACATCACCACTGCTGCTCCCCTTCCTCTGATTAGACACACGATCATCAATCCAGTTGATTTCAATAGGAGGAAGAACATATTTCCCCCTATGGAGCAGAGGAATATGGCTCCTGCTGAATATCTTTAACCACCAGTTCACCTGAAGGGCTTGCCACACCACCACCAGAAGCACCCCTGGAAACAAATTCCTTTGGCCCATTCCCCCGATTCAGATCCTGTCTCAACCGATTCAACACGACAGAACCCAATGGATTCGAAGGAGCTCCTGAAGATGTTTCCAAAGTAATTGTATCCATAGATCCCAGACTAGTTGTTGTTCCAGTCTCATCCACAATAGGTATCTTGTTATCTATCCTCATACTCGACCCTTATGGCCTCCTGCTCATGATTCCAGAACGAAATCTCAAACCTAAGTGCCCTAATATCTTGCAGTTTGTGCAGTAATCAATCCAGGATTCGTAAAAAATAACTTGATTCCATCTAAATTCCTCACCTATTGATATCCAAATCCATTCCACTAGAGGTCTCGAGATGTCCACCTCAACACAGCACCGAGGATTGATCGGGTGGCTCAAAGTAAAAAGTATCAAAGTGGCCATAAATTAGAAAATTGGATGAGTGTGGATGAAACCCACTATAATAGGGTAAATTAAAGTTTTAGGTATATTTGAAATCATTTTCACCTTAGTCATAACCTTAATTAACCCGATTTACCCTTTAGCGTGGTTATAAATATTTTCTATAGTTACTATTCATAGTGACCAAAAATAAAAAGAAAAAATTTAACCGATTTTAACCTTATAATTACAAATATGGAATTCATATTTCAAGATTAAATATATATAAGTGTCCTGAATTAATTTAAAAATAAACCCATAAAACCTAAAGAAAAATGGGTTTTATTGGATAATGCATTTTTTAAGTATAAGATGATCTTACATTAACTATAAGACTAGTAATATTCATTATATGAATTTAAATTAATATATATATATATATATAGATATATAATTTATAAAATTAATTTTAACCATTCATCATTAGGTATTCTTTTAATTAATTAAAACTGAAAAACAAGATGTACTTTAAAATAGTTTTATTAAATACGCATTTTAAGTATAAGAATAAACTTATACCAATATTAAATAAAATAGTTATTTGTATATAATTATTTTTATTATTTTTAGTATAATGGATATTATATTAATTTAAAACCAAATTCAAAACATAATGGTACTTTTTGATTAATTTATTTTTAAAAAATAAATGACATTTTTATTAGAATATGTATTTTTCACAATTAACTGAAAAATAATTTTTTTAAAAAAATATAAAACATTCACCATAATATAATATTAACATAATGATTTAAAAAATTATATTTTTTTAAAATAATATTTATAAAATTAGAAGAAATTAATTATAATATATGTGCAAAAAAGTTAATAAAACCATTTTTGAAGAAAACATTTTTTGAAGCATAAAATGACTTTATTGAATTGTGAGTAATTATTTATTACGAATTAATCTATAAATTAGTATTATATTAAAAATTTATAAATATTTTTTTGTAAAATGGTTATTCTTATTCATAAAATCAATTTAATAAAATGGTTATAATGGTCACATTTAAATAATCCCAATTCAACAGTATGTCACAGTTTGTTTAAACTCAGTGTTGCATGTAAAGAAAGCTCCCAAACACTTAATTTTTTTTTAAAAGTATATATTATAAATTATCGTGGTATTAAATGCTATATTATTTCATTTTAACCTAAAGTATAATATTTATTTAATTTATTTTCAAGACTGGGTAATAAAAATTTGAAGTGTTTAAATATTCTACAGAGAGATGACATTTTATAGCATGGTAGGATCAGTTATGTAAATAACATATTACTTCAAATTGTTCAAAATATCAATATGTTTTACTCTTACCTAATATTAATGTGGATAGATATAATTTATATGTTCATGCATTAAAGGAAAATAGTGAAAATAATCTTTTAGACCAGTCAAGGATGTGAACATAATCAGACTTTACATCTATTTTATTTGGATTTATTTAAACCGATTAAAGCAAAAAGCCTTAGAGGTAAGAAATATGTTTTTATTTTTATTTTTAATCCATTTAATAGATTTACATGAGTATATTTTCTATATCATGAAAGAAAAACATTATCAATGTTTTTTTCCAACTGGAAATTAGTTCCAAATGAAAAAAGATATTTTACTACTGCTCTTCAAAGTGATAGAGGAGAAAAATTTCAGAAACTAAAATTTTAAAGTTTATATAATGAATAATTATTCTAAAAATTTATCTACCCCCAGAAATCCTCAATAAAATTTATTTTTATAAAGGAAGAATCAAAAATTACATTAAATGGATAAACTATGCTAAGTGAGTATAGTTTACCAAAGTATTTTTAAGTCAAAGTTGTTTATATAACTGTTTATGTTTATAATAGAATTCATATTATAATGTTTCTTAATAAAACCATTATGAATTATAAAAAGGTAAGAATATGAAAGTTATATATTTTATAATTTTTTTTTAAAAAATTTAATCCTTAATAATAAGGATAGTTTAGTAATATTTGATGTTAAATCAGATAAAGGAATATTTTTAGGATATTTGAGTATTAGTAAATCTTATCAAATTTATAATAAAATAAATACAACTGTTGAAGAATATATTCTTGTTAAGTTTGATGAGAAGGATTTAAAGGATAAATATTCCTAGGAAGATCATATTGATAATGAATTTAGAGAATTTAACTTTGGAGATACTCAAGTAATGGATAAACCTATTTAGGGTAATCATATAATGGTTAATAAAGATTTTAGAAAACTCCTAGAAACCACCCTATTAAAAGAATTATTAGCCGTGTTGACTCAATATTTTCAGACTATAAATTTATTAAGAAAATCATGCACTCATTTTAATTTTATTTATAATATTGTTTTGAATGATATTTCAGTATCTTTGAAAGACCCAAACTGGGTTTTATCTACACAAGAATATTTTAACTATTTTCTTGGAATGATGTTTTGAAATTGGTTATTCCACATAATAATCTCCATGTTATTGGCACTAAGTGTATATTTAGAAATAAATATGATAAATATGGATATATTATAAGGAATAAGGATAGATTAGTTACTGAAGGTATAAGGACCCAACCTTAAAATATTACATAATCTAGAATTAAATGGATAATTCAAATTGAGGATATTTTTAGGTGTAGAGTTTTAGAGAATTATCCCATAACTATTACATTACATCTCAAAAATTAGAAATTAGACACTTCTACTCAATTTCCATTTTTTTATAAAATAAAAAACTCTTCAAAAAAAGAACCATGTCTAATTCTATGTTTTAGACGACATGACTTTTACTTGATCCCATCCTTGACCTTATACATCTTTAAGTCCTATAATGAACATTTCAAAACTTGGGATGAGCATAAAAAGATTAGTAGGGGTTATAAAATAATAAAGAAAACATTAGTCCATCAAAACATTATATTTTTAAGATACCTCATGAAATCATAAGATTTAAGAATAACACATAGAAATCATAAATCATATAGGTAACTTGTGGCATCCATATCATACTTAGGTTGTAGTTTTCACAGCTACGTAGGGAGTTACATTTGGAATAACCATCACAGTATATTCCATAAATCTCTTAGGAGAAACATTAATGTTTACCATATTCATGTTACCTAATGAATTTGAGAGCTATCTCAGGCTCACCCACCCTAGGTTTATCATAGAACCACCCGTATATGTAAAGAATACCCATGAACGATAACATATTCATAACATATAAAAAAAACATAAAGTAAAGATAACATTTCCACATTTCAATCATAATATATCATTTAAATATATTGACATAACACATCCATTATAAAATCCATTTTCAATACCAAAATACTTAAAAGAGTATATGGTATTTATTTTCCTTTTAAAAACATTACGGCTTATCAAGGAAGTCAAAGATCAAATAATACTCACGGCAACGGAAAAGGTCTTTGTCACTACTTACGTTAAAAGAATCATTCTTTTTGTCATTTAGTAAAACACTTCATAGAGAAAATATTACTTTTGAATAAAATTAAAATTCAAAGGGGTTTATACACCATATAAAATAAAGTTGTGTATAAATTAAAATATGCCTCAATGAAAGGAGATTGACACGAAGTCCCTTACCTCATGTCCGACTTGACCCATTTGTTCTTTAATATCCTGAATATTAAACTAAAGTTAATTTATAATTTCTTAAGAACCTTTTTCCACTTTATTATTCCTTTTATATCACTTATTACCATGTTATAAACATTATACAATCATTTAAGTTAATAATGGTCAATTTGTCGATATTTGGTACTTGAGTCAAAAATGAACTTCTTATAATTACAAGTTGTTCATGTGGTCAAAAGTCCATTATATACAAAATGATATTAATGATTTAGATATCATATATATCATATATATCTAGTATAAATATGTATTTATAATAGTATAGAACATTTGGATGTAAGAAATTAAATACACTGTTCATGGAGACGGTAAGCCGTACGTACGCATGAACGCTAATTTCATTTCTATTTCTTATTTAATGGAATGAAAAATTAATGATACATATGTATATTAAAATTTTAGTATAATATCACATATAATTTCATTAAATCCATCCTTTATATGTTCCACTTATGGCATGAACGATTCATATCACTTTGAGGGGGCGGTAGTCCGCACTTCCTCAAATAAAATTATCTCGTTTACCCATTATGGAAACCATAAAGGTATGATATAAATGAAAAATATGGAAAAATAAAGACAATATAAATATAATATATATCACATATAAATACATTTCCATCTTAATGGCCACCATAATTGGTGGTAGGAGATAATTGAACAATCATCCTTTCGTGAGGCAGTAGTTCAGAATCCACAGAAATAGTATGTTCTTTACCCATTAGATGAAGGTGTGTGTAAGTGTAGTTATAATACTACTCATAAAAACAACCTAGTATATTTAGGATATTTCTGTTGTTATAAAATAAAGGAATAAATGGAGTTTAGGGGGTTGGAGAATTAAAATAAAAAAAAGAACATAATAGAATACATTACCTTTAAATTGGGTAACTCCCTTTGGTTTATACCAAAAGGATTTCTTGAAGTGCCTTGTGCCTAAGGTAAGGATTTTGGGTGGAAGATATAGATCTTGAGATATTATTTTGGTAGATATTGTACGATCCAAGGGGCTTTAGAGGTATGAGTAATGGGTTAGAGGTGATGACTTTTTATAAGGGTGAGGAGGGACTCTTTAGAAAAGTTTGAAAATATTATATCATTATATAATTATTATCAGTTTATAAATGTCCAAAACTTATTAAAGTCAATGATAATATGACTATTATTTGAAATAAAATCATCCAATAGGAATTGGATAGGTTTTGGATATTTTTTTAATCTTTATAATCTTATTTATTTAAATCATTCATTAATGAGGTAAACAGTGCATCATTATTGTGTCATAAATAATTTTATTTATTTGATGTATAAAAATTATAAAAAATACAATGATGTAGGAAATTTTTTTATCTTTCTAATTAATATTTATATTTAAATATATAACTTATATAACCCCATGTAAAAATTTATTTACTAAAAAATATATGTTTAAGTTATTTTTGTCATTACTTTAAATTAATTAATATAAAGTGTCATTATCACTCTTAAGTGGCTCTATGGGGTCCCAAAATCGACCCAAGAATGCCCATGGTCGGAAATTTATCAACCAATAGGATTAAGACACATGTTAGGGTAATTTAATATTATTATAATATTTTTTTTACCTTGAATTACATTATTTACCTTTAACCGCGATAAATAAAAGTCAAAAGTTACTGCTCACCAAAAATTATTTTCACCTTATTGAACCACATTTTACTTACTAATAATAACCATGTATGTCGGATTTTCAAAATTCAATTCACAAAAGTGGTAAAATTCCATTTAAATGAAAAATTCGGTTTTTTAACTACTATTGAGTGTTTTCACTATTCATCAAAAATTGAAGTATTTTAGAAAAATAACAAAAATTCAGCTTAAGCTATATTTGATATTCCAAATTCAAAAATGATTTCTATTTTACCAAATTCAAAATATAGAAGTTGAATTAAGTAAATTTAAAATTAATTCCCGTTGACAAAACAAAAAGCGTGTTTTTAAGAAATAATAACTATCAAAAGATTGACACTTGTTTATGTCCAATTTCAAAGTAAAATTACTTCCAATGACCAAAATTGGATTAAATGGTAAAAATATAATCTAATTAAAATTTAAAACCAATTAAAAATATAATCTAACCATATAAATAAAGTAGATTAAAAGGCAGTTTTGAATTAAAATACAGTATTTTTCACTATTCATTAAAAAATGAATTTTATCAGAAAAATTCCAAATATTTACCCAAAGTAAATTTTGATGTTCCAATTTTAAATAAGAATTTTATTTTGTCAAATAGAACATATAAAAGTGATAAAAACTATATTTAAAGAGGGTTCTCCATCAAAAGGTGGTAAATCAACCTTTTAAAGAATATTAGAGTATTTATACTTAAAATTAGACTCATTCACATTTTATGTCTCTAAATTTTATTGGATAAATATAAAAACATTTAAAAAACATGTATAATCATATTGTAGTTAGTTCTGTTCATTACCGCCATTACAATGACTAGGCATTAACTACTATTTAAAATAATATTATATTTTTATTTTTTAGTATTACTCAGCATTGTGTGCAACATTAGAATTTGGAGAAACCAATTGTTGCGTGTCAGGTACACCATAAAACATAGCATCCTCTTTTAAGTAAAATTAATATTTAATTCAAAAATATGAAAATGTATTATTCATTATTTACCTGGTATGTTACATCCTTCCCCCCTTTTGGAAATTGCATCCTCGCAATTCTTATTCACTTATCAAATAAGTGGGGGTATTTATCCCTCATAACATTTTCAGATTCCCACATTGCCTCTTCAACCATATGGTTTTTCCAGAAAACCTTTACCTGAGGAATTACCTTATTCTGCAACACTTGCTCTCTTTGGTCAAGAATCTGCACTGGTTGTTCCTCATAAGAGAGATTCTCTTCCAACTGAACTACCTCTGGGCTCAAAACATGACATGGATCTGTCATATACTTTATCAACATTAAAACATGAAAAAAATTGTGTACTTGGGATAAAATTGGAGGTAAAGCTACTCTGTACGCAACTGATCCAACTTTCTTTAGGATTTCATAGGATCCAATGAACCTTGGACTCAACTTTCCCTTATTACCAAAATTCATCACACTTTTCTGTGGAGAAACTTTGAGAAAGACATGATCACCTACCTCAAATAAAAGATCCTTCCTCCAGTTATCCGCATAACTTTTTTGCCTGCTCTGAGCTGTTCTCATGTTCCTCTGAATCAACTGAACCATTTCTTCCATCTCTTCTAAAAATTCTGGTCCCATCAACTTCCTTTCAGCTACTTTATCCCAAAAAACTGGTGTTTGACACCGCTTCCCATATAATACCTAAAATGGAGCCATCTGTATACTGGAATGAAAACTGTTATTATAATAAAATTCAACCAAAGAAAGATGTTGGTCCTAACTTCCCTAGTAATCAAGTGAAAAAGAACATATCATATCCTCCAAGGTCTGAATCGTTCATTCTAACCGCTCATCTGATTGAGGATGAAAAGCAGTTCTAAAATTTAATTTAGTACCCAACGACTTGTGAAGGCCTTTCCAAAAGTTAAAAGTAAATCTGGGATCATGATCAGATAAAATGGGGAGGGGAACTACTTGCAACCTGACTATCTATTTAACATACAACCGAGAAAGTTTATCTAGAGACAAAGTATCTCAAATAGGAAGGAAACGAGCAGATTTAGTCAATTGATCAACAATAACCCATATTTCATTATTACCTTGAGGTGTCTTTGGTAATCCCACAATTAAGTCCATGGATATATTTTCCCATTTCCACTCTAGTACTGGTAAAGGCTGAAGCATCCCTTTTGATAACTGTCGCGGCACTTTAACCAGTTGACAATTCAAACACTTCATAGTAAAGTTAGCAATATATCTTTTCATTCTATCCTACCAGTAATACTCCTGAAGATCTATGTACATCTTAGTACTACCGGGATGAACTAAAAAAGAAGAACCATGAGCTTCACATAACAACTCTTTCTTTAACTGTGAATCATAATGCACACATAATCTCTTTCCAAATCTCAAAACAAAATCATTATCAATGTTAAAATTAGGCATCTTACCATTCTAACCCAACTCTACCTTTTTCTGCAACTCAATGTATTCCTTCTGCGCTTGCTTAATTTTGTCAAATAGAGATGATTTCACTGACAAATGAAACAAAATAGAGGAATTTCTTGCACCAAAAACTTCTATGCCAAAGTTCATCAAATCATTAATCAAAGGATCTTGTTCCGAATGTAACATGGTTAATGTAGCATTACTATTTCGACTCAAAGAATCAACCACTTTATTTGATTTTCTTGGATGGTAATGAATCGTGTAATCATAATCCTTGATTAATTCTAGCCATCTCCTCTGTCTCATGTTTAATTCATTATGAGTGAATATATACTTTAAACTTTTGTGGTCAGTATATATTTCACATTTTACTCTATACAAATGATGCCTCCAAAATTTTAAAGCAAAAACAATAACAGCTAATTCCAAATCATTTTAGGGTAATTTAACTCATGGGTTTTCAACTGACATGAAGCATAAGCAATTACATGATCATTCTGCATAAGGAAACAACCAAGTCCTTTCAAGGAAGCATTACTGTATATAACAAACTCACCATTTCTGGAAGGTAGTGCAAAAACTGGATAATTCACCAATCTTATTTTCAATTCCTAAAAATAATCATCACATTCCTTTGTCCAAATGAACTTAACACCTTTTCATGTTAACTTAGTAATTGGACTAGATAACCATGCAAAATTCTCAACAAACCTCTAGTAATAAGCTTCCAAGACAAGAAAAATACGTATCTCAGTTATATTTGTGGGTCTTGGCCATTCTTCAACAACTTTTGTTTTAGCAGGATCGATAGTTATGCCATTTTTTGAAAGAATGTGACCAAGGAATGAAATTTGTTGTAACCAAAACTCACACTTTCTGAATTTCCCATATAGTTTCTGTTATTTTTAGGTTTTCAAGACAACCCTTAAATGAATTTCATGTTCCTCTTTACTTTTGGAATAAACCAAAATATCATCAATGAACACAAACATAAACTTATACAAGAACTCATGTAAAATTCTATTCATATGATATATGAATACAGCAGGTGCATTGGTTAACCCAAAAGGAATAACTACAAATTCCTAATGGCCATATCAAGTATGAAACTCGGTCTCTAGAATGTATACTTCCTTTACTTTCAACTGATGGTATCCCAACCTCAAATCAATCTTTGAAAAATACTGAGGTCCCTAGAGGTTATCAAATAAATCATCGATATGAGGAAAATGATACTCATTCTTAATATTAATGTTATTCAATGCTCTATAATCAATGAAAAGTCTCATTGAACCATCTTTCTATTTAACAAACAAGACAGGAGCACCCCATGGTGATGTGCTAGGTCAAATAAAACCTTTATCTAATAACTCCTGCAATTGCTTCTTTAACTCTACAAGTTCAATTTGAGCCATTTGATAAGGGGGTTTTGAAATTGGCTTAGCATCTGAAACTAATTCAACAGTAAATTCAACTTCCAAATCAGGTATTATACCAGGCAACTCATCAGAAAAAACATCAAGATACTCATTTACCACTGGCAGATCACTAATATGAACAGTTCTTTTTGTTTTCAATAATATGTGAAAGGTAACATTCATTTCCAGCTTTTACTAGTTTCTCATCTTCCTAATATGTTATCAAAATTAAGAGTTCATTCTTGTACACAAACTGAAATTATTTCTAAAAAGAAACCTCTTTAGATCTGTAGTCAATCTTAGCATGATAAACGGAAATCCAATCCATTCCCAAAATAACATCAAACTCTACTAGAGAAAAAACAATAAGGTTTTTTGGTAGATTATTTCTGCACATAAGTACAAGAAGGTTCTTATAATTTCTTTTGGTCTCAACATTTCCCCCTGGTGTTTTTACCATAATTCCAGGGTTTATATTTTGATATGGAATTCCCAATTTACTAAAAAACTTCTCAGAAATGAAAGAATGTGTAGACCCTGAATCAAACAACACATTTGAATAATCTGAAAAGACAAATAGTGTACCTGATACTAATTCATATGATGGACCAACATCTTATGAAGTAGTTGTAAAGGATTTCACCACCCCTTTCTGCTTTTAGTTTGGCTACTTTACCTTAGTTGAGTTCTTTATTGGACACTCATTTTCATAATGACCCATTTCATTACACTTAAAACATTTTACTGACTGTAAATCAGATTTTGTCTTACTATTACACTGATCTATTTCAGTACAATTACGATCCTTATGTCCCATATTACTATATTGGCAGCACTTACCCGAATTCAAAAGACATTCCCCAACATGCTTTTTACCACAATTTTCACAAACTATAAACTTAAGTTTCTTAACATCAATATTTTTTGAATAGTTCTTCCCTTTCATCTTCCACCCCAACCTCTTATTCTGTTGTTTTTCAAAAAACACCTGATCATCGAAAAACTCAATTTCCACCTTCTACGCACATCGAACACATTTTTTTGTAACTTTGGAACTCATGAGAAGATAAATCCCTTCGATACTTTGGATTTAATCCTGAGTAAAAATTGATTATTTTACTATTAAGATCTCATATGAAATTTGGAGAATACCTTGCCAATCGAGTGAATTTTGCTTCATAAGCAGCCACTGGGTCATCCTCCTAGCTCAATTCTAGGAATTTTTTTCTATCCAGAGATGAACCACCTTAGGAAAATATTTCTCAAGAAACATACCTTTGAATTCATCCCAATCAAGAGCATTAATCTCCTCACTATCCCTGATATACTTCACCATCGAGCATACTGAACATGTTCACCTTCAAAATGATAAACAACAAGGCTAACCTTTTGATGTTATAAACACCCCATGAGATAAATAATCTTCTATAGTGCTTTAATCCACCCTTTCGCAAGTATAAGGTCAAATTATCCTCTGAATAATGGGGGATGTTGCCTCATGAAATGCTCCACTACTGACATGTTCCTTTGTGGTTGATCTGGCTGATGTTGTGCATGGATACCACCACCATTTATTGCATGAGTCAACTGTGCCATCAATACAAAAAACTGTTCATTTCTGATTCCAAACATATCAGGTTGCTGATTTGGAAGGTTTTCTTCCTCTTGATGTCATCCCAACATAGCTTCCCTATTTCCTCTATGGAAAACCATTCTAAACACAGAAATATATTAGGCGAATTAACATGGTAATCTGTAAATGATATATCATTTCAATATTAACACGAATTAATTTATGGATATTAATATAACAATATACTAACTCATAAAGTTATCTAAACTGACCTTTGATACAAACTATAAGGACTCAGCCTTAAAACATTACATAATCTTGAATTAAATGGATAATTCACATTGAAGATATTTTCAGGTTTAGAGTTTTAGAGAATTAAGCCATAACTATTACATTACATCTCAAAAATTACAAAGTAGACACTTCTACTCAGTTTCCATTTTTTTTCAAAAAATAAAAAACTTTTGAAAAAAAGTGCCATGTCTAGTTCCATGTTTTTTACAACAAGACTTTTCCTTGATCCCATCCTTGACCCTATTAATCTTTAAGTCTTGTGAAAAACATTTCAAAACTTGGGATGAGCATAAAAAGCTCAGTAAGGGTTATAAAACAAAGAAAGAAAACATTAGTCCATCAAAACATAAGCTTTTAACATACCTCATGAAATAATAAGATTTATGAATAACACATAGAAATCATAAATCATAAAGGTAACTTGTGGCATCCATATCATACTTACGTTATAGCTTTCAACTCTACGTAGGGAGTTACATTTGGAATATCCATAATATTATATTCCCTAAATCTATTAGGAGAAGTATTCATGTTTACCTCTGTCACGTTACCCAATGCATTAGAGAGCTATCTATGGCTCACCCGCCCTAGGTTTATTATAGAACCACCCGTATATGTAAACAATTCCCATGAACCATAACATATTCATAACACATAAAACAAATATAAAGGAAAGATAACATTTCCACATTTCAGTCAAAATATATCATTTAAATATATAGACCTAAAAAATCCATTATCAAAACCATTTTCAATACCAAAATATGTAAAATAGTATATGGTATTTATTTTACTTTTAAAAACATTACGACTTGTTAAGGAAGCCAAAGATCAAATAAAACTCACAGTGGCGGAAAAAGTCGTTGTCACCACTTACGTTAAAAGGAAAATTATTTTTTTTCGTTTAGTAAAACTCTTTGTAGAGAAAAGATTCCTTTTGAATAAAAGTAAAAGTAAAAGGGGTTTATACACTATGTAAAATAAAGTCACGTATAAATCAAAATATTCCTCAATGAAAGGAGATTGAGATGAAGTCCCTTACCTCGTGTCCGACTTGACCTGTTCATTATTTAATCTCCTGAATAAGAAGCTAAAGTTAATTTCTACATTCTTAATAACCTTTTTCAAGTTTATTATTCCTTTTATATCACTTATTACCATGTTATAAACATTATGAAACCATTTAAGTTAATAATTTTCGTTTTGTTGATATTTGGTACTTTAGTCAAAAATGAACTTTTTATAATTACAAGTTGTTCATGTGGTCAAAAGTCCATTATCTCCAGAATGATATTCATGATTTAGATAACATATATATCATATATATCTAGAATATATATATGTGTATTTATAATAGTATAGAACATTTGGAGGTAAGAAATTAAATGCACCGTTCATGGAGATGGTAAGCCATACCACGCATGAACGCTACTTTCATTTCTATTTCGTATTTAATTGAATGGAAACTTAATTATACATAGGTATATTATAATTTCTGTATAATATCATATATAATTTCATTAACTCCATCCTTTATACCTTCCACGTATGTCATGAACGAGTCATATCACTTTGAGGGTGCGGTAGTCCGCATTTTCTCAAATGAAATTATCACGTTTACCCATTATGGAAACCATAAAGGTATGATATAAATGAAAAATAATGAAGCATAGATACAATATAAATATAATATATATTACATATAAATATAGTTCCATCTTAATGGACACCATTAGAGGTAGTATAAGATAATTGAACAATCATCATTTTGTGAGGCAGTAGTTCACCATCCACAGAAACAATATGTTCTTTACCCATTAGATGGAGGTGTGTGTAAGTGTTGTTCGAATCCTTCTCATAAAAAAACCAATTTTATTGAGTATATTGGTGTTTTTATAAAATAAAGGAATAAAAAGATTTTAGGGGGTTGGAGAATTAAAATTAAAAAAATAACTTAAGAGAAGACGTTACCTTTAAATCAGGTTAATCCCTTTAGTTTGAACCAAAAAGATTTCGTAAAGTGCCTTATGCCTAAGGTAATGCTTCTAGGTGGAATAAAGGGATATTGAGAGCTTATTTGGGTAGAGTCTGGATGAGACAATGGGTTTGAGAGTTGTGAGTAACGGGTTAGAGGTGAGGGGTTTTTATAAGGGTGAGGAGGGGCGCTTTCGGAAAGTTTGAAAATATTATATTATTATATAATGATTTTCAGTTTCTAAAGGTCCAAAAATTATTAAAGTGAAAGATAAGATGACTCTTGTTCGAAATAAAATCATCCAATAATATTTGGTCAGGATTTATATATTGTTTTAATCTTCATAATCTTATTTATTTAAATCATTCATTAATGAGGTAAACACTACATCATTACCGTGTCATAAATAATTTTATTTATTTGACGTCTAAAAATTATAAAAAAATACCATGATGTAGGAAATTTTTTTATATTTATAATTAATATTTATAGTCCAATAGATAACTTATATAACCCCAGGTAAAATTTTATTTACTAAAAGATATATGTTTAAGTCATTTTTGTCATTACTTTAAATTAATTAATATAAAGTGTAATTATCACTCTTAAGTGGATCCATGGGGTCCCAAAATCATCCCAAGGATGCCCATAGTCAGAAATATGTCAAAAAATAGAATTAGGACACATGTTAGGGTAATTTAATATTATGATAATATTATTTTTATCTTGAATTACCATATTTACCTTTAACCGCGGTAAATAAAACTCAAAAGTTACTATTCACAAAAAAATATTTTCATCTTATTGAACCATATTTTACTTACTAATAACAATAATGTATATATAATTTTGGAAATTCAATTCACAGAAGAGGTAAAATTTCATTTAAGTGAAGAAGTCAATTTTTTAACTACTACTCAGTGTTTTCACTATTCATCCATAATTGAAGTTTTTCTAAAAAATATCAAAAATTCAGCCTAAGATATATTTGATATTCCAAATTAAAAAATTATTCCTATTTTACCAAATTAAAAACATAGAAGTTTAATTAATTAAATTTAAAATTAATTCTCATTGTCCAAACAAAAAGCTTGTTTTTAAGAAATATTAACTATAAAAATATTGACACTTGTTTATGTCCAATTTCAAAGTGAAATTTCTTTCAATGACCAAAATTGGATTAAATGGTAAAAATATAATCTAATTTAACTTTAAAACAAATTAAAAAGATAATCTAACCATATAAATAAATTATATTAAAAGACCGTTTTGAATTAATATACTGTATTTTTCACTATTCATTAAAAAATGAATTTTATCCGAAAAATACAAAAAATTTACCCAAAGTAAATTTTGATATTCCTATTATAAAGAAGAATTTTATTTTTTTAAATAGAACATATAAAAGTGACCAAAACAAGATTTAAAGAGGGTTCACCATCAAAAGGTGTTAAATCGACCTTTTAAATAATATTAGAGTATTTAGGCTTAAGATTAGATTCATTCACATTTTAAGCCTCTAACTTTTATTGGATAAATGTAAAAACAATTAAAAACTTGTATAATCATATTTTAGTTATTTTTGTTCATTCCCGCCATTACAATGGCTAGGAGTTAACTACCATTTAAAATAATATTATATTATTATTTTTTAGTATGACCCAGCATTGTGTGCAACATTAGAATTTGGAGAAACCCATTGTTGCATGTCAGGTACTCCATCAAATATGGCATACCCTTTTAAGTAAAATTAATATTTAATTCACAAATATAAAAATGTATTATTCTTTATTTACCTGGGATGTTACACGAGGATATTGTTTAGAAGAAGGTGTTGATTATGGTGAATTTTTTCCCCTATGATAAGATTAGAATCTATGTGGATTTTGTTGGATTATTAAGCTCATCTAGGATTTAAACATTATCAAATAGATGTGAAAAGTGATTTTCTTAATGTAATGTTTTCTAAATATGTATATATAAAACAACCACTAGGTTTTTAGAATAATAATATACCATAAAACGTGTTAAAGCTTTTGAAATCATTTATGGACTAAAATAAGCCCCACAAGCATTGTTTGAAAGGATATCTCATTTTTTGAATAATTAGTTTATTAAAGTTATATTTCACCCAAATTTGTCAATTAAAAGATTTTATGAATATATTATGATTTTATATATTTATATAAAATATATTATTTTTGGATCAGCTAGTTAATTGGTTTGTAATTTGTTTTTATATTTGTTGACAAATGATATTGACATGAGTCCTATGTGAGAATTGAATTTATTATTAGGATTTCATATTTATCAAAGGAATTATGGAATATTTGTTAATTAGAGTAATTATGATAAAGATTTATTTTAATATAGTTGGACTCGAATCATATAAAATTATTAATAGTTTGTTCAGTACTTCATAGAGATTTAATGAAGATTCAGATTGAAAATTAGTTGATAAAAATACTTTTTAGAGAAATGTTTGAAACTCTCCAATTTTTAGAAACCCCTAGACTAAATTTAATATTTTTTATATGTGTGCAACATTTTAGACATATCTAAAATAAATAAATTTAAATGTAGTGAAGATATTTATTAAATATGTTAAAGGTTTTGTGAATCATGGTTTATTTTACTCTAGAATGAATTATTTTGAATTTAAGACTTATTCAGATTCTAATTTTATAGGATACAAATTGAAAAAAAGTACCAGTGGTATGTGTCACTTTCTAGGAAAAATTTTAATTACTTAGAGTTCAAATAAATAGTAATAAATTAATTTTTCTATAATCTAAGATGAATACATTATTTCTGTTATTTTTTAGGCTCAAAAATTATATATTAGATACAAATTATCTGATTTTGGTTTTTATTTTGAAAGGATTCATATTTTATTTGATAATTATTCACCTATTTCTATTTTGAATAAGACATTGCAACATTCCATAACTGAGAATATTGATGTGTGATATCATTTTATTTATGATTATGTTCAAGAAGGAGATATAAATTTGTAATTTTTTTTCTAAAGATGATTAACTAAAATATTTTTTACTAAACCTTTATATTTAGTGAATATTGAGAATATTAAATATAAACTTGGAATGACAAAAGTTTGATTTTTATTTTTAACCTAGAATATATATAGGGGGGATATCAATTATTTACTAATTTTTTTATTCATTTTTATTTATAATTAATTTCATGGATCCTTTATAACATCTATTTATTCTTGTAAAAGATAATTTTAAAATATTATACACACACAAAAACACACACTACTATATCTATTTTTGAAAGAGAAATATGAAATTTTAGGGAAGTTATCAATATTTAATATTTATGTTTCTATGGATTTCTTTTTTATTTTTAGGAAAACCTTAATTCAGGGAGACCTATCCTATTTTTATTTTAGTTTAACAATTATATGATTCATTTTATTATCTTTAATCATATTGAGTGTTTACTTATTTATTCAGTTATTTAGGGAGAGTTTTTATCTCAATTTACACATGTTTTAATCTTTTTTAACTTTTTTGATATTTATAAAAGGGGGATTTTTTTCATATTTTTGGTAATTAATTTTATAATTATCAAAAATAGGGAGGTTTGTTAGAGTGGCTACTTTTCCTCTTGATATTTTGTTTTTATAATTAAAAAACTCTCTCTTTTGTGATTATATTTATTTTATAATTCTGTTTTCATGATGATTTTTATTCTAATATAGTTTCTATAATTTTATTTCATGTTGATAATTTCTCCAAGTATATAATATTTGGAATATTTTTGAAATTATGAATGTATTATGTATGTTATTTTTTATCTTTCATACTGTATTAAAAATATTACATATGTAGTATTTAGAAAATTATGTTTCTCAGTTTTTTTTGATTTTGACTCTTATGTTTTACAGTGATGAATGATTCCTCTATTACATAGGATGAATATTTAAATATTTTTATATGTTATTGACTAATACACATTTTATAATGACCCTAACACATTTCATGTTGATAAATCCTACATATTAAAGAGTTTAAGATTTCACAAAGTGAATGACTCTTATACAGTATAATATGTTTCTTAGAATTGATGAGTTCCTCTTAAGTATTGGAATTTAGAAAACTATTTGAATCTTGAAAATTCTAGTACATGAAAATTTTTCTTTTAAATATGAATTATTTGATATTTTTATAAAGTATTCACTCATACATTTCATTAGTTTAATTTTACCTATATTTTTTCAATGTTACTTTTACGTATGTGTTTATAGTAAAAAATTGATTATTTTACTATGTCATGAACTCATATTTAAAATTTTAACTCTTACATGTGAAGACTCATTCATAAAATTACATTTACATAATGAAATCTCACAAAAGATATTTCTCTTATTCACAATCATAGTTATTATAAGATAAATTTTTTATATGAAGACTAAGGAATTTTAAGATTTTATCCTTACTATTTTTGGGAAGTGTATTCCATGATACATTCAAGTTCTACATGTCATTAAGATCATTTTTGAGTTTTAGTGGTTCTATAAAATCAAGGATTCCCATGACGTAGAGGATGATTTTCCATGAAATATGTTTGATAATTATACAATTGTTGGTCTATAATCAACGAATATAACTTGAGGGGGGTATTCATTATGAAATTGAATTTTAAAACTTTATCCTTGATCAAGATCACATTCCCTTTATTAGAACCACTCTTCTCTCACCCATTAACAATTTTAAGTAAATAAAGTATTAAAGTAACACATATAATTTTACTTGCTTCACTTAAATGGGACAATCCAAGGAGCATTCATGAAAATGTACCTCTACACCTGAGACACTAATTTCACTACTTAATATGATATTACAAGATATAGAGATCCAACTAACCCTCGAGATTTACCATCCACAAACACCTTGAAAATCTTTTGGATATACTCCATAAGTAGTTGCTCATTTCTCCTTCTATGATGTTCTTCTCCACAAACTTACAATGATAAATCACATTGAAAATGGTAAATAACTTATACACAAGTCTAAAAAATTTCCAGTGATATGGAACCCATATAATATCCTCCTTATCTATTTTTTTAATCTTTTTAGGATTCATGGAATTCCATTTATGTCTATACTCCTTATCATGCACTACTAAATGAAATTTTTAGGAAAATTAAACCAACATAATTTAATCCAAGGGTTGGAAGGAATTATTCTTATTATATCTTATTGAGATCCTTCCCAGGGTTATTTATAATTTAATGTGGGGATTAAAGACCTTTTAAGTTGCATAAAACCTCTAAAATTCTAAAAGGCATAAAATTAATTTGAAAATTCTAGTCATGTATTCCCATTTTCTAGAAACTTATTATCTATAGTGTTGAACCTAAGTGGTGATAAGATGGTTTCTGTTTTTAGTGAGGTTGAATATTAGGTGAATATGATATAATTGAGTGTGTTATATTTTTTGGTCAATACATAAATCATATTCAAGGAAAAGTAAGGAAATTCCACGTGGAATGATCATCAAAGATATATATCTTGATAGAGTTTATCATGATTCAAGCCTTTATGAAGTTGGAAGAAACCTAAATTGTTGATATAAGGTTCTTGAAGTGCTGAAGGATATTTAAATAATTAAGGTCCAATCTAGGAAGGAAATTTCTATAGTGGAGGGAATTTTGGAGAATATAGGAAAGACCACACCCATAGTAGAAGGAATTTTGATAATCCATTGTTCAAAATGACCAACACATACTGTATAATGGCTTGAGAAACTATGGAAAATTCCATGGTAAAAATTAAGCGTACCTATGTGAAAAGGACAAGGCCAAAATCCCTAGTGGTCCCCATGGTGTTAATTGAGTATACCTATATGAAATAGGCAATAAATATATTCCCATGGTTGTTCTTATAGAAATACATGGTCAACATGTGGTGTTTAAATCTAAAACAATCTGAGATAGGTGACCAAACCTATGGTCTAATAAACTGTGGTCAATAGGTGGTGTTGTAAGGAAAAATAGCTAGACTTAGGAGATCTATGCCCATGGTGTATGGATTTTTAAAGAAAAATGACCAACTATTTTTCACCAGGACATGGTGAAATCCATGTTCAGAAGTTTTATGTATTTATGATTAGTTTTGATGAAGTCACTTCTTGAACAATTTAATAGCCCACCAAATAGATTAGTGATTTTGTTTTGGATGCATCAACAATGTATAATCAATCTTAAAATATCTAAAGGTTCAAAATGTAGCAAGAGCAGTTAAGATGGTTTATAGGAGTTATTGGTATGAATTTGAATTTGAAAATTTTATTTGTATCTTATGATTTTATATTTTCTACTATGAAAAGTGTGTAAGTGTATTGTTTGTGATGTAAAAAAGGGAGAGTGTGGTACATTTGAGGAAGTGAAAAAACAGATATAGAATAAGAATATAAGTGGAAGAAGAAGTGGATATATAAATTTGAATATATTTAAAAAATAATGCATGAGTTTAAATAGGTTGAAGAATAATAGGAAGATAAGAACTATGTAAATAAATAATAGTTATGTTTGAAAGGATTTATTTTTGTTGATATCAAGTTCCTTATCATCATAAAAGTGAATGAAGGACTATCACAGTTGAGATACTTGTTGTACTATAAGTTCAAGGATAAAAAATAATTGTTTTACCTATAAGTTAAAACTAGTGGGTTATATGATCTCATAAAAATACAGATCTTGTAAATGAATAAAATTTACATTTTGAGAGGCAAACCTTATAAATTTGATTTTCGGTTCATTTATGTGTGTTGGAAAGTGATCAAAATACCCTATAATCGGTGATGTGGGTTATTTCATCAATTAAACATAAAAATAAATTTAACAACTAATTCCCCCCACTCTTAGTGATTCTTTACTGATCCAGGAGGTTTATTTTCACGTGGTATTAAAGGGAGAGTTTCCATTTATTGGTGATTTTATATTTGATGTTTGAGAAGTAGTTTCTCTCTATCTAAAATGTTTTCCACTAAACTTGTTGTGTATGTATTAGAAAATCATAATTCAATAAATAATAAGGTAATATCTACGTTTTATGGTAAAATATATCACATATGTAAAGGTAGGATGATTCCATACTTATTATCTATCAGTTATGATGTATTGGAAGTCACCACTAATGGACATGCTCCTTGATATGAATGTGTTTCTATGACAGAAACATAAAATAGGAATTTTGATAATGATAGTAATGTATAGAATTTTCTTCTTTTATCACTAGTAAAAAGTAATTTTTGGAAATTTAAAGGATGCAAGACCACTATTGACATCTAAGAAAACATCGGAATATCTATGAAGGAAAGGATAAAGTGAAGTGAGATAAATTATACTTTTAGAGACTTAAACATGAATATATTCTGTTTTATGATGGTGAAAATATTGATAGTTTCTTTACAATGCTGAATTAAGTGGTGAAAAATATTAGTTTCTACGGGGAAAAGTTAAAATATTTTGATATTGTTGAAAATATTTTTCATATCTTACCAGATAAGTTTTATTCTAAAGTCTCCTATTTAGAAGGAAATTATTTAGGTGATAAATATCCTGATGATTTTCAAAGTAATATAATATCATATGAAATAATGAAATACACCACTATTGAGATGATGGTGAGGGCTGAAAAAAAAATTTATTTTAAATCCACAAAAAAGAAAAGTTGAAGAAGAAGTTTTCCCTTGAAGAAGAATCGTGTTGTTCTGATTTTCATTATGATTTGGACAAAAAGTTTTATAAGATGTTTTATCTAATATAAATAACTGTGATAAAATGAAATGGAAGATTTAAAGGTAATATTCCATTAAAAATGATTTAGGTGTGGAGTAGTTGGACATTTTGCTACAAATTATCCTAAGTTAAAATAATATGGAGTCAGTGATGAAGAAGAAGAATCAGCAAGGATATTCTTTAAGAAGAAATCATTAAATTTTGGAAAACCATTGGTTTCTACCAAAGGGAAGTGAAAGAAATTCTTAAAACTCCAAAAGTTAAATTTATTATTTAAGTGTTAAAGTAGTTATAGAAGGTATAAAGAAGAAGAAATTGAGATTTCAAGATTTGTTGATAAAACAATTCACACTACTTATATGAATGAAGATGAATTCACTAGTGAAAGTTATAGTGAAGTTGATGAAAATGAATAAACCCAAATTTAATTATTAATGAAAAGAGAAATCAAAGAGTGTCTCTCAAATATCCATAAGTGGGAAAAGTGATAAAAAACATGTAGAACACAAATTAATTTTCCAAAAGTAATTTATCAGTTCATATTAAAGAAAATAAGTATTTTAGAAATAATTTGATGAATTGAATAAACTATTTATTGAATAGAAGAAATAAAAAATCATATTAGAAGGAGTTAAAGATAAAGATAAGGTGTTTGAGATTTTATAACAATTTTTTTGAATATAGATAATTAACTTGAAAAATATAAGTTGAATACCCAAAAAACTATTCATCAAGTTGGGGAAATCACTAGTAAATACGAGGCTCATGGAAATCAGTAAACATGAGTCACAAATTAATAGAAAATCCTTAGTAGAAAATGTTATAGGTATAATAAGAAAAATAAAATTGATAAGACCAAGTTTGTAACAAAATAATGTTATTTTACAGATTCTAGAAATTCCAAGTATATCTACTTTAATGAAAAAAATAAAAAAAATAGTAAAGGAAAAGAGACAAAAAAAAGTTTTAGGTGGAAATTATAGAGTTAGGAGTTCATAAAAATTTTGGTTTGAAAAAGTTATCATAAATTAATGGTCTAAATAGGGTTCAAATATTAGTTCTTAGTTCTATACATCATGATGTTTTAAAAGGGAAATATATATTTTATGTTTATTATTGGAATAGTGCAGGTTTTTAAAACATAGAAAGGATGTGTTGGTTTAAATATCAATGAAATGAGGAAATTAAGTTGTAGGAAGATAAGAATTGAGGGGGTCACCACATTCAAAGAATAAAAATTTAGAGATAGCCTGATAAATCTATATTGAATATTGAAAATAGATTTCCCCCATTTGAAGAGGTTTTTGAAATATGTAAGAAAGTATGTCATTTTGAAAAAGGAATCTATGTTATAATACAAGAAAAAAATGTTCCAAATAGATAGTATTGAGAATTATTATAAAAATAAGGATAAAGAAAAGGATAAATATTTTTCTTTTGAAGTTTCATACAAAGTTTCCAAATGGATATTAGACAATGGTTATTCCTCATATATAAAATGATATTTAAAGCTTCTAAATGATGTTTCATGACAAAAATAATAAAAAATAATATTTGTAAATAATGGATCAATCAAAATCAAATATTTCAAATCTAAATTGATTGGAAAAATCAATATAAAACCCAGATCATTCCATATGTTTATTGAATGAAACACAATATTTTTAGTGTGTGTTAGTTATATGATGAAGGAAATGGAGATTTTTTTAGAAAATATATTTTCTATTAAGAGCATGAAAGATGTATGTATCTTTACAATAGAACAGTGAACAAGAGGCAATTTTTTTAGCTTTTTAGTGATGGAAATTACTATTATTTGAGCATGAAAGAATAAAATAAATAGTGGAATTGAAGACTTTGTTATCTTTTAAAAAAGAATGTGTGTAATCTTATTAGTGGAGAAAATGTTTTTGATGGTCCTAATTGAAAATATAAAGGAATTGGATGGGTTATACTTGTAAAATTAAAAATATTGTGAATAATTCACACAAGATGGAATAAATAAAATCTACTCATCCTTTAGAGGAAATTCACTCTAACATTTGCAAGAACATGAGAAAGAAATCAAAAAATTTGGATAAGTAATTTATTTACTTTATAAATGAATTTAATTTCATTAAAAGTATTATGATTATGAATCCTATATAAAAAGCTCTAAAAAAGTTCAAAATTTTTAGGTTAAGTGATGATAAATATTGTGGTTACACTTTGAAGAAGATTCGAACAAATAATGGTGCTTAGTATACAAGTGGATGATTTGAATCCTCTATTGAAAAAAATCATATCCATTATGAACTTAGTGAATCATACACACATCAAAAAATGGTTTGGATAAAATAAATAATAGAAGTATTGTAGAGATGGATCAAACTATGTTATTAGGGCATGAAGAATTTCATTATTTTGGGAGGAAATCCATTAGGGATGTGGTCTAAATTTAAAATCATTGACTTTATAAGAAAAATTATGACAGTTTATCATATGTGATATATCTCAAAAAATTACAAGTTTTAAGTATCTAAGAGTGTTTGATATCCCTTACATTGCCAATGTTAAGGGTGAAAATCTAGGAAAATTTGAAAGAGGAGGTACTTTATTTATAGGTTATCTACCAAATAGAAGAGGATATCATTATAGTAAAAAAGAAACATGAAATATTGTTGATTCTATTTTTGTGAATGTGATGATACAAAGGTATAAAGTGAACTCTCATGATGAATCAAGTTCTAGAAGTGATGGTGATGAATCAGGTTTTATAAAACAACAAGGTGATGTTTTAGAAAATGGTGAAAATTTTGAGGAAGTTAAAGTTGAATACGTTGATTTAGAAAATTAAATTCATGAATAAAAATATTTTTCCCAACATATATGTCTTAAAAATAAATTCTAGGTTCAAAATATCATTGGAAATCACAGAAAATAGAATTAATTAAAATTAATTTTTTTAATGAAGTATAAAACATGATCAAGGGGGCCTAAAATAGTAAATATTGATAGAATCACCCCTCAAAGTGTTAAGAAAACATATAGTAAGAGAGACAAAGCTATTAAATCACATACAAGAACTCTCTGAGCTTACCTAAGAATCCAAAAAATCCACAGTCTGGATCCCATCGCTCCAAGTGTGGAGTAGGGTTTTGTAATCATTAATAAGAGTCATAAATATTCGAATCAGATAAATAATAGACTAGGGAATAGTGATTCGAACTTGTCGAGAGTGAAGAATTATTATTGATTTTGTCTCTACATACAATAATAAGATGTTCCTATTACTGTACTTTCTGGTCCATCCAACATTGTGCATGCCTCTAGCTTAAGGGAATCACTTGGACTATATGAAGCACTGAAAGTAAAGAGGATAGAGCCACCTATATCCTGAACGATACCACCTCCAGACATATACTCGGAGTAGAAAGATCCATCCACATTGAGTTTGAGTCCACTAGGGGGAGGGATCCAGTGTATCCAATGACCCTACGGTGATGTGCACTACCTAGTGAAGGAAGAGACGTCAACATGCATGAAGCTCTTAAGAGATGGGGAATAATTCAACAACTTAAGAAGAGGCAATAGATCAGTCACCTGGTATCTTATTCTAGCCACTAGGGATTGTATAAACGTATTAACCCCCTCATACTGAGTTTTTTTACAAGAATCCCAAGGGTTCCAGCAGCCCACCACCAAGAGAAGAACCATCACCTTCCTTTCTGGACAGTCACCTATAACACCATTAAACCAATGATGAAGGAAGTCATTGCTATTATGATTAGAATGAGCTAAACTGATAAAGTCACTAAACACACTCCAAATTGATAAATTTCAGTCACATTCAAAAAATAGGTGATTAATTGATTCCTCGTAGGGGTTCCCACAATAGGAGAACTTCGAGATGAGATGAATACCATTGCACTTGATCTGGTGATCTCTAGGGGAGCACAATTCCTAATTCTTCACAGAATAAAGTAATATTTGGGAGGAATCTATTTATAGAAAAGGATAGTACCCCATTCATCATGTATGGAGTCTTTATGCACTGCACTAAGATATGCTTATTTGTAAAAACACCAGTATAAGAACCAGTGAAAACACAGACATTGGGGCCCTTATTCATGTGGATTATTGAAAAAACGACCCACTACTTTTGTTTCATAATCACATTGAATAGGTAAGGGTAGCAGCTATATGGGCTGAAAGAAACATCTAGAATCATACTCCCCCGAAAACCAGGTCATACACCAGCTTAATTGTGACTCCAAAAACTGATCTCCCCACATTCAATGATCCAATGAGAATTATCTAAGATAAAAGGGATATGACCCTAAATAGATTTCAAAATACCTGAGACCTTACCCCTCAGGTTCCTCAAATCCATCCTATATTTCTTATTGATGAAGCTTCCCCAAATGGTCTACCCTTCAACCACTTCCCAAGCCAACTTATCATGAAAAATGTGTGTCATACCTAAAACATACCTAATGTTAATACCACCTTTATCCAAGGAAATGTCCAACCTTCCCCATGAGGCCCAATGACACTAGCCATCAAAGTGAGCATATAATATTAAATACAACATAAGATTTTCAATTTTATTGATGACCACTTTGGGAACCTTTCATGTTAAGAGCACATGCATAAGAATTGAGGACAATATATAGTTAACCATGGTAATCCTCCCACAAAAGGAAATAAATTGATTCTTCCAATTAATAATGTGATTAAAAATTTTATCTACTAACCCCTCTAAGTGATGGATGGAAATATTCCCAGGGGATATGAGGACTCGAAAATATTCAAAGGGAAAGGCTCTCCTCTAGATACCTAGATTTTCCTCAATAAAAGTATCACATATTAAAGACCATGAGGATGAGTGGTAGACACTTATTTTAACATGGTTGATCTAATGTCTATTCCATTTGAATTAATCTTTCACAACTTTATTAAAACCTTGAAGAGATATTCTATTTACATTCAAAAAAATACCTTATCATCTGCAAATAGTAGATGAGAAATGCCAGTGCACATACCCCTAGGACCAAAAGGCTAAATAATACCATTTCAAATTTACTAATTTATGTACCTGCTAAAGGAGTCCTAAACCAAAAAAAGGATGGGGGAGAGAGGGTCCCCCTATCTCAACCCCATGACCATCTTTATAAAAACACATTTCCTACCCATAAAAGAGATGGACATCCACATGGTGCTTAATAAACTGAAGAGGAGATTAGAAACCCAATGTAAGAAGCACATACAACTCATGAATCTAAGAATGAAGTTCCATTTGATCCTAATGTATGCTTTATCCATGTCAGTTTTGATGATAATGTTGGAAACTATATTCTTGCTGTTGATATCCCCAACCATTTATTGAGAAATAAAAATTGAACCCTTTATGGAATGAACCTTAATAAAACCATGCTGTTCTCTAGAGATTGAACTGGGTAGAAGAATAGATATCCTTTTGCTAAGAATGTTATCCATGATTTTATAGGTGAAATTGTACATACCGATGTGCCAAAATTGATTGAGATCCTAAGGATCCTTAACCTTAGGTATGAGAACCAAGGTGGTGGTGCAAGAATCATGAGGAAAACCTCATCCATGAAAGAAATCCTAGATACCATGGATGAGATCCTCATTCTCCAGATTCCAAGTAGCCACATAAAAGGAACCCATGAAACTGTCTCGCCCTGGATAGACATACGGGTTTAGAGACCTAACCATATCCCATATCTCAATTTCAAAACTGAACACCACCAAGTAAATCAGTTTTGATATTAGACAACACACTTGGGATGACATAGAAAATATCAACTTGACCACTTGGATAATTATTATACATGCATGGGTTAATATCAACTAGAAGTGAAAGAAAATTTTCCACTGACATACCTTCAAAAATTGAAGGATCATTATGATACGATCCATCCTCCATGGAGATGTTCGGGATAGTATTACACCACTTATCCTTATACATGCTTAAAAATATGTGGTATTATAAATACCCTTTGTAATCCATGTGGCCCTAGATTGGGCCCAATAATCTCTTTACTATTCCAATAATTACTCAAAATTTTTGGTCTTTTTGTGCACTAATTATTCAAAAAGGACATAATCCCATATTTCTTCAAGTCGATATTGAAGGTGGAAAATGACACCCAATTTCAACTCCAAATCATCCCAATGTGAGGGTTTCCTATTATTCTATCTTTGCAAATGTCATTTCTAGTGAAAGAGTTTGTTTTAATACTTCACTCATGAGATTCCTTGAATGGGATGATCCCATGAAGACCTCACCTCTAAAATGAAGCTAGGATCGATGGTCCAATGGTTGGATAAGAAAAATCACCGATACCCATTATTTTGAGCTTCCAGGTTGATGAGAATCAATGAATGATCAGATAGAGCTCAAACCAGATGATGACAGAAGCATTCAAAAAGTTAGAAATAACATTAAGGTTAGAAAGACACCTATCTAGGTGACACTACACTCACCTATTCTACCTATGATTGTTACACCATGTTAAGGGGTCACCTGTATAACCCAAGACTATGAGACCTACAGGAGAGATAAAACTAGAAAACTCCAACATAGCCTACCTTGAAAAGAATCCACCACCTATCTTTTTTGAAACATCCAGTATGCCATTGATATCTACTCCTATGAACCAAGGAGAGGAACCTGCATCAAACACTAATGGAATTATTGGTAATTGCGATGGACTATTTGCGATGAGATCCCATCACAAAGAGGCTTTAGCGACGGGGCCCCGTCATAAATAGACCGTTGCAGAAAACGTAGTCGCAAATAATTTTATTAGCGAAGGGAAACATCTCCGTCACAAAGAATCTTCTGATTATATGTATTATATATACATAAAAGTTTTCGCGACGGGCCATCGCAAACACGATTTGCGACGGGCTCTCGTCCCGTCGCAAAATATATATATATATATATAAAACTTTCTACGACGGGCCTGTTACAAAAAATTATTTGTGACGAGCAAGTAGTACCGTCCTAAATAATTTTTTAAAAATTTTTAGTTAGACTATTTTTGACGGGACCCCGTCAAAAAAGGTCCCGTCACAAATAATAAATTAATTTAATTTTTTTTTAATAAAATTACAATTAATGAAAAAATAATATTACTATTATTAAAACAATAAAAAAATAAAAAATATTAAAATTCTTAATATTCACAAAAAATAATAAAATATTAAAAATTAAATTATGTAATATTTTCACCGATATAAAAGACAGAAAATGTAAATAATTCATATTACAATGTTAAATTAGACTGTTTGTAACATAAAAAAATCACTGGGGGGTATTCTTCTGGAGGAGGTGGAGGATCTGGTGGAGGAAACTCCATCTCTAAACTACGAGTCAGACGGTGCATGTACTCCATCTGCTTGTCATGCTGCTACTGCCATCGAAGCATCTCCTCCTCGTACTGCTGCTGCTGATGCTGCTGCTGCTGCCGACACATCTCTTCTTGAGGCTTTTGAAAAATCTCTATATGCTCAGTCTGAGCTCGCAACTGCTCCTGATACTATGAGCCAGAAGATGATGCCTCTCTATGAGCACCTCTCGATCTGGACACCGACATCGCAGCAGTACCATAGTAAGTACCAGGAGTCAAATGAGAGCCGATGCCAACTACTCTGCCCTTCTCAAAGCCACATTGAGTTACCTACATCCATGCTACCTCATCGAAATGGTGAGCACTGGTCTGCTCAGCCATCTCATCCTGACCCTCAGCCTGTGTCTGAGAGGTCGCAGCCTCATATGAGTCCTTCAATTCCAATTTAAAATTAAAATTGTAAAAATATTATATGCAGTTAATTGTTGAACTGAAAAAATAATACTAACCACAATCTAACGCTGGTGATCACCTCTAATCTCTCAAGTGGATGGATCACTGTACATCCTATGATTAACATCGAACTCCGTAATATCAGGATGCTCGACTGCCTATATAAATATAAAATCAACTTTTTATATTTAAAGTTATATAAAATATTTAAAAAATACACTTACCAGATGCTCTCTATGCGAACTGAATGTAAAACTACCAGCTCGATGCGTCACCTCTTGTCTCGCCCGGTTCTATCATCCCACTGAGATCTCCTCTGAAATCCACCACCAAACCAGTGTAAACATAAGCAATCCCAAACATGAGATGAAATGTACTCTGGTCGGTGGGCTCTACAAGTCTCATCATATTCTGTCACCCTGCTTTCTTAATGGCTTTCTATCTGAAATTGTGCAAAAACTCGTGGAAACGGTCATGCATAGAAACCTGCCATGCCGCGTGGATAGTGTCACACATGCTATCATCAATAGGATTCCATAAAACCTATAAATAATTTATAATATCAATTTAATAAAATAAATTTCAAAATAAATATTATTTATTTACGAACCATCCAATGATGGAACATGTCACGTCGCACGTCAATGGGAATCAGTTCCCAAGTGATCCATGGCTGATAAAAACAATTGAGCAATATAACTCTCTCTTGTCCAACTGCTATATGCTGAAAACTGTGATAAAAGAATAAATAATCAAAAAATTAGTATATATATAAATAAATTATTAAAATATAACTAAAATATACAGGTTACCATACCTCCGTGTGCGTGGATCGAAACCAAGATGTGGACGTCGCTCGAGGATAGGGTCAGGAATCATCAGTCATTCAAGACCGCGCCCCCTCCACGTACCTCCTAAACCACCAGTAGGCTGAGGGTCAGCTGATCCCACATCCTCATCATCCAAAGGTAGCTCAGCCTCCTCTAACTCACGCAATAGATCAGAGTCCATCTAAAACACAAAATGATTATAGTTAGCAGATAGTTGAAAATAACTAATATATATAGATATATATTAGTTATGATTATAACCATCATTTAACTGTGTCAATGTTCATCTTCATCCTCTTCTCCATTACTGTCAATGTCAATGTCTTCAACTTCCTCCTCAGCATCATCAATATCCATATGAGTTTCAGTTTCAGCATCTCTTATCATTTCAAATTCATTTTTAACATCATTAACATCTTCATCACCATCGATCCTTAATTGTGGGGTGTCATCATCAATATTCATGTCTATTTGGGAATCAGATGGATTTTTAGCCATCTCTTGAAAAATTTCAATTCACTCCACTTCAGCGGAACCACATTCAGTTTGAGTAAACTGATTTTCCCGAGATTTCATTTTTATTATGCTCCACCAATCACTCAAGTCTATTGAAGTAGCACAATACTTTTCATAATAAATTTGATGTGCCTGTTGAGCCAGTTAAAATGGTTCATTTACTGCAAGAAGACTTTCATATTTAGTATCGATGATTCCATGAGTCGGATGAACACGCAAACCTCTCTCAGTATCCAACCACCGACATTTAAACATTGTTATGTAATTCTATCCTAGATAACACAACTCAATAATTTCATCCAAAATGCCATAAAAGTCAACTTCAGTTTCTCTGTGATGTGATCCTCTCAAGAAAACTCCACTATTCATTTTTTTTTGATTCCCCGTATGCATGTGTATGAAATCTAAAACCATTCACCACATACGCATTATAAGATTTAACCATTTTGGATGGTGGGTTACTCAATATACACAGTCGCTTATCAATTTTATCAGTATATTGAGACACCTGAAAATTTGTAAAACAATTATCAATATAATAAATAATAAATGGAATTGATATTAAACCATCAATAATTAATGTTACCAGTTTTTGAAACCATTGAGAAATTTTTCTTGTCTACGTTCTTCAAGAGCAGCTGCTGTAATTTGTGGAAGTTGTTTCTTGATATGATTATCATATAACCTACAAATAAAATAAGTTTAAATAATGTAACATAAATTATATAATAAGTTATAGAAGCACTCATAGAAAAAATGATGTCATTTCTTCACAGTTGAGCAGAACGTTTGTATGAGCTCTATGATGTTCATCATCTGAAAGCCATCGTTCATGAACTCCACCGAAACCAAGATTTGGCTGATTAAAAACAGTTAATTGATTTTCCATTTTGTCATTAAAATTATCCTAATTTCATCTCATGCAATTCTTTTTTGAGGGATATTGAGATTCAAAATAATGAGAGCAGAAAAAAGCAATTTCCTCTTGCAAATAAGCTTCAGAAATTGATCCTTCAACTGAATCTTTGTTACTTATTTTTTTTCTTCAATTTATGCATACATCTCTCGAATGGGTACATCCATCGAAACTGTACTGGATCTCCACATTTAGATTCATGTGGAAAATGTAATATCAGATGTTCCATTGAGTCAAAGAAAGCCGATGGAAAGATTTTTTCCAGTTTACATATAATTACAACAACATCTTCTTCCTATTTTATTAGCGCATCATAGTCTATTGTCGCTGCACAAATGTCTCAAAAAAATATATGATATGTCTATTATCGAATCCCAAATAATAGAATTAAACAAACATCTTAATCCAATCGGCATAAGTCTTTCCATTATAACATGACAATCATGGTTTTTTAATCGAGTAATATAACCATTCTTAACACATCTGCCCAAATTGGAAGCATATCCATCTAGAAGTATCAAATATGCAATCCATTGACAAAATAATAAGAAACTATCTTTGGACAGTGTATAAGCTGCTTTTGGCTTCATTAACCTCTGTGATCTGACATTTTCAAATAATTCAAGTTCTGGTCGCCTGTAAATTTGAGCAAGATCTAATCGTGCCTTTACAGTATCTTTGGTCTTACCTGGTGTATCCAAAACTGTATGAAATAAATTGTCAAGACAGTTCTTTTCAATATTCATAACATCCAATATATGGCGGACCAACAAATCAGACCAATACGGAAGATACAAAAAAATGCTCCATTTTATCCAATTATGTTCTTTCCCAAAGCCATGATTTTTTTGTTGATTTACTATTGGTCCAAATGTGATGGGGGGTAATGAAATTACAAATGATTTTAACTCTGTACCTGAGATCATATTTGGAGGTTCATCCCTTTCAATTATACCTTTTCTGAAATGAGATTTGTTCCTCTGAAAAGGATGATCGGTTGGAAGAAATCTACGGTGACAATCAAAATAGCAAGTTTTTTTCCATTGACCAACATAAAGGCTTTTTTTCTTTCATACAGTAATGACATGATTTCAGACCATGTGTACTCCAACCAGATAACATGCCATATTCCAGAAAGTCACTAATTGTCCACATCAATGCAGCTTTTAATATGAAATTTTGTTTCATAGAAACATCATATGTATTAATACCATCACTCCAAAATACATTTAACTCATTAATCAATGGTTTCAAATAAACATAAATATTCTTTTTCGGATGTCCTGGGATTAATAGAGTCAAAAAGATATAAGGCTCCTTCATCAACATCCATGGAGGCAAATTGTACGGAGTTATAAAGATATTACAACATGAATACTGACTACCATAAGAAACAAACTGACAAAAAAAGTCAGTAGAAAGAACCAATCGCACGTTTCAAGCTTCTATAGAAAAAGACAGATGCAGACGGTCAAAATGTTTCAATGAATCACCATCAGATGGATGATTCAATTTTTTATCAGTTGAAATCTTGGTTTTGTGCCATGACATCATTGACGCTGTGTTTTGAGACATAAATAAATGCTGTAACCTGGGTGTAAGGGGGAAATATCTCAACTGTTTTACTAGAATCGATCTAGACTTCCTTTATTGAGCTTCTTTATACCTCGATTGTCCACATGTGAGACAAATATCCAATGACTCATTTTCACCAGATTATAAGATGCAATCATTTGGACATGCATGAATATTCTGATAACTAAGGCCCAGATTACGAATCAGCCTCTTGCTCTCATTGTAATTTACAGGCAACACATTTCCTTCAGGTAACAGTGTTTTAACCAAAGAAAATATCTGATCAAAACAGTTCTTTGAAATTGCACAATCTGATTTAATAGCCATAAATTTTGCAACCGCTTCTAATTTTCTTATCTTGCAACCAGGATATAATATATCCTCAGCAGACCTCAACAAATCATAAAATTTAGATGGTGCCAACTCAGGAGTTAAATCAATATCATCGTGAGTTTCAGTTTGTTGCACAGATGGACCTGCAACATCATGTACTAAATTTTAAAACCGTGATGGATTCAGAATCAAGTTATTAGGATCTTTTCTGGAACTGTGTTCACCGTGATGATACCAAAAAACATAATCTGGTTGAAAACCAAACCGCAAGAGATGTCCCCCAACCTTGTCAAATGTGTCAAACGTTCTCAGAGCACATTTTTTACAGGGACACTTAATTGTGCCTTCTGAAACATATTCTGGTTTTGACGATGCAAATTCTAAGAAAACTTCAACACCCTCAATATATACAGAATTTAAACCAGAACCATTTCGATTTCTGCATTGATTTATCCAAGCTCGATCATCTAATAATGACTGATTTTGACTTCCTTGTTCCATATTTTTCTACATAAAATATAAAATCATCACTGTTTTTGAATAGTTTGAAATTATAAAACACTATCTGAAAAAGAAGATAAAGAATTACAACTACTTAATAATTATCATTAATTAAGGGCGACATAATTTCCAGTGGATTAACGACTACTCTTTTGTCCGACATCTCATTTAATTGCATCTTTCTCACACTTATTATTACTAATTATTGCTAATTATTGCTAATTATTCCTAATTATTGCTAATTATTACAAATTATAACAAATTAATACTAATTGTTACTAATTATTAAAATTTATTACTAATTATTACAATTTATTACTAATTATTAAAATTTATTACTAATTATAACTAATTATTACTATTTATTACTAATTTAGCAATACTTAGAAATATTTAGCAAAAGGAAAACTGCTTGAATAATGAAAGAAAATTTGGTAATCATCGTTGTGGAGATGATTACAAATTTTCCCTTCATTATCCAAGCATATTTTGTTTACTAATTATTAGTAATAAAAAAATTATATTATCAATATTTATGAAAAAATAATATTAATATTATTAAAATAATAAAAAATTTATAAAATATTAAAATTATCAATATTCACAACAGAATTTTTTCTATTCTTAACATGTTCAAATATCAAAGGGACATCAATTGTCAAGTCATGTGCAATAAAAAGTTTGTGTCAGTCATGTCCAATGTAAACTCTATAATTGTACTTTCATGGTTGATCACCTCGTAAGTAGTGTTGTAATAGGACGATTAAAGTAATGACATTCTCGTCTCTAATAATCATCTCACATGACACTTTACATAGATCATTATTCCTTAAAAATTTGAGGGGATATCATTATTTTCCCCTTAAATTTTCAAGGAAGAATGGTGTATGTAAAGGTTCATGTGAGATAATACTTATAGATAAGAAGGGCATGACTTGGTTTGTCCGATTGCAACACTACTTGTGAGGTGATCAACCATGAAAAGAAAATTATAGAGTTTACATTGGACATGGCCGACACAAACTTTTTATTGCGCATGACCTGAAAATTGGAGACCCTTTTTGATTTGAACATGTTAAGAATAGAGCGAAGCCTGTTGCGAATATTGATAATTTTAATATTTTATAATATTTTTATTTTAATAATATTAATATTGTTTTTTCGTAAATATTGATAATATAATTTTTTTATTACTAATTATTGCTAATTATTTCTAATTATATATAATTATATCTAATTATTACTAATTATTACTAATTATTACTAATTATTACTAATTATTACTAATTGTTACTAATTATTACTAATTTTTACTAATTATTACTAATTGTTACTAATTATAGCTAATTGTTACTAATTATTCCTAATTGTTACTAATTATAGCTAATTGTTACTAATTATTCCTAATAGCTAATTATTGATAATTATTGCTGATTATTGATAATTATTTCTAATTATTGCCAATTATTGCCAATTATTTCTAATTATTGCTAATTATTGCTAATTATTGCTAATTGCTGCTAATTATTGCTAATTATTCCTAATTATTTCTAATTATTCCTAATTATTCCTAATTATTCCTAATTATTCCAAATTATTCCTAATTATTCCTAATTATTACTAATCATTCCTAATGATTCCTAATTATTCCTAATTATTCCTAATTATTCCTAATTATTCCTAATTATTCCTAATTATTCCTAATTATTCCTAATTATTCCTAATTATTCCTAATTATTCCTAATTATTACTAATCATTCCTAATCATTACTAATTATTTATAATTATTCCTAATTATTCCTAATTATTCCTAATTATTCCTAATTATTCCTAATTATTCCTAATTAATCCTAATTATAGCTAATTATAGCTAATTATTGCTAATTATTGCTAATTATAACTAATTATAGCTTATTATATCTAATTATAGATAATTATAGCTAATTATATATAATTATAGCTAATTATATCTAATTATAGCTAATTATATCTAAATATAGCTAATTATATCTAATTATATCTAATTATAGCTAATTATAGCTAATTGTAGCTAATTATAGCTAATTGTAGCTAATTATAGCTAATTGTAGCTAATTATAGCTAATTGTAGCTAATTATAGCTAATTGTAGCTAATTCTAGATAATTGTAGCTAATTCTAGATAATTGTATCTATTTATAGCTAATTGTAGCTATTTATAGCTAATTGTAGCTATTTATAGCTAATTGTAGCTATTTATAGCTAATTGTAGCTATTTATAGCTAATTGTAGCTATTTATTACTAATTATAGCTATTTATTACTAATTGTAGCTATTAATTACTAATTGTAGCTATTTATTACTAATTGTAGCTATTAATTACTAATTGTAGCTATTAATTACTAATTGTAGCTATTTGTTACTAATTGTAGCTATTTATTACTAATTGTAGCTATTTATTACTAATTGTAGCTATTTATTACTAATTGTAGCTAATTATTACTAATTGTAGCTAATTATAGCTAATTGTATCTAATTGTATCTAATTATAGCTGATTATAGCTAATTATAGCTAATTGTAGCTAATTAGTGCTAATTAGTGCTAATTATTGCTAATTATATCTAATTATTGCTAATTATTCCTAATTATTACTAATTATTCTTAATTATATCTAATTATTCCTAATGATTCCTAATTATTCCTAATTATTACTAATTATTACTAATTATTACTAATTATTACTAATTATTCCTAATTATTTCTAATTATTTCTAATTATAGCTAATTATATCTAATTATAGCTAATTATTCCTAATTATATCTATTTATTCCTAATTATATCTATTTATTCCTAATTATAGCTATTTATTCCTAATTATATCTAGTTATTCTTAATTATATTTACTTATTGCTAATTATAACTATTCATTGCTAATTATACCTATTTATTGCTAATTATATATATTTATTCCGAATTATATCTAATTAATATTAATTATAACTAAATATTTATAATTATAACTAACAATATCAATTTCTTAGTAAAACTAAATATAAATAAAAATCAATTGAAATCTAATTAAATTAAAACTAATAAACAACAATTAAAATTAACATTAAAAAGTAAAATAAATATAAAAAAATAAAATATAAATACCTTAAACTTTGATATTCTGAAGATATTGACGCCCTCCGATTGCTCTCATTTAAAAAACTTCAACTAAAAAAAATTTCTCTTTGAAACTGAAGAATGAAGAGAGAGGGAGAGAGCAAGATCTGAATGATTTGGGAAAAACAGATGAGGGTATATATAAGTTAGATTAGTTGCGACAGGGTTATTAGCGACGAGCTGCCCGTCGCAAATGGTGGTATTTGCGACGGGTTCCATCGCAATTACCCTCGCCCGCATTAATTACATTTGGCGGTTAAAAGGTTATTTGCGACGAGACCCGTCACAAATAGTACCTGCCGACAGTCTTGTTGCGACGGGACGACATCATGTCGCAAAAAGGTATTCACCGCCGCCAGGTATTTGCGACAAGACCCGTCACAAATACCCCTACGCGGTTTCGCGCGCAAGCCGCGTGGTTTGTCGCGCAAGTCGCGCCAAACTATTTGCGACGGGAGACTTTCTCCATCACAAATAGCTTCCTGGAGGGGTTATTTGCGACGGGAAGAAATCCCGTCGCAAATAACCCTTCGTAAATAGTGATTTTTCCCATAGTGGAAGGAACCAATATCATTCCATATCCTCTTGCTTTCCATAGCCTCGCACTTGACATACACAAAAGAGAAAAGACTGAACAAGGAACTAGACATGACCTCGATGGTAAGAAGATGATCTGAATCCCCACTCAAATTCACAAAAAATAATTTCTTCCAAAAAACCCAAATATGACGATTCATTGAGGCTCCATGCATGAAATTTTGAACCCCCATCTTATTAGAAAACTCCAAAATTCTAGATGGGTCTTTATTTGTTTCCAAAATAAAAACCTACCATATGTGACTCCAACATAATTCAGAATCAAGAAAATATATCTTCACCTAACACCTAATCCCTAGGAGTTTTATATAATGATTGAGATCATTGGAGAATATGACACAATATGAAGGATCCTGACATTGAGGAACCCTGAGTCGGGGAGTGAAGGATATCCACCCTTTTCCTATCCTAGGAATGGGTACAAAATTCGCTTGGTGGAGAGAAATATTAACTGTCAAGTAAATAAAGAGCACTTGATTCCCTTATTAGGGGATGGATATCAGATAACACCTCAAACACAAGGAAGGAAAGCTAGAAGAACCCAGATCTAGATACTTGGAGCCAGAGCAAGGGAGAAATGACAAAACCAACTCCTTACTGGGACTCAAATAGGGACTTGAAGGAGGAGAGGTAGCCTACTGAAAAGAATCCATAGGTACTGAGAACTCAAAAACCCAATGCATGTTTAACATGTCTAAATCCATTCAAGATGAGCCTATCACCAGGGAAAATGGTGGGAGGACTCGAGGAGAAAGTGAAGGAAGAGATGGGAGCATCACCTATGGAGAAATCTAAGACTAAGCAGACTAGATATCCAAAGCATATGGAGGAAAAAAAACCATACCCAAGGCAGCATGCAATCCATCTTCAAAAATCAATGACACTATAGCAGGAGCAGATGAGAACCTTAAAGATAAAACCTTGACGCCAAACTGAGACCTCCTACAAACTAAGAGGGTGTGTTCTTGGATGTGGAACACTAAGAAAAAATGATCTAGAGAGGATTGGAGAATACATTGCCATGAAAATATAGAGGCACCAATATTTCGGAAGATCCAAGACGAAAGGGGATTGGATAAATCCATATAAAAAAAGATCCATACTACCGAGGAATCTATCCGCCTGATAAATCCCTCATTATCTCATAAGAAGGAGTTGAGCACATCTATGATACCTCTCAAGAAGGATATATTGAGCAACAAAAGAGTTATTTTTGGTAGAGCGAGCCAAACTACCAAATGGGGAGAGTCCATACCAGATTGTACATCAAACGACCACATAGAGTGGGAGAAGAAAAAATTGCCAAGATTAAGAGGGGAGCATAACCAAACATGCACAAAATCAGGCCAGGGACCAAGCACCATGAAAAAAATCATTTTGGTGGAGGATGGGAACCTGAGATGGTGAAGATAATTCCCAAGAGCTAATGAACACTTGATATTCCATAGGAGAAGGGAGATATAACCCAAATTGAGTAATGATCACCCATTAGTGGAAATCAACCACCACAATGAAGGTATCAGCAGAAAAAGAAATCATTGTAGATCTTTCCGTAGAGAAACTCCATGGAACCAACATAGGAATAGTAGGGATCTCTAAAAGGAATGATTCCCAGGGAATGATAATGTAGACGCCTTTCATTGAGGGGGAAACAAACGAACACTCAGGGGGCTGAGGCCCACCTGTACCTAGCAAGGGAACAACTGAAGAATGAGAAGGCTCCAAAGGAAGATAAATGTTTGAAGATGGAGGGGGGGATCTGCCTTAACTGATGAGATTTCCATTGATAGGGGAGGATGATTCATCCAAATTAGTGTTGGAAAAAACTTTTCAATGGGTGGGAGAATTTGAAAACAAAGGGGTTTATTCTAAGGGAGATCTGAGCAAGACATAATTGTAATCAAATGTAGAAAATAGATTCAAACTAAAAAAACATTGAGTAAAGCCTCTCATATCTCATTATCCTTACAATTTAAACCAATACATGTAATATAATAAATGAAACATCAAGAATGGATTGATGAAATTAATGGATATCCATATCAAATAGAAAATAATGATACTTGAGAGTTGGTACCCAATCCCAAAGAGAAGAACATTATTGAAACCAAGTGGGTTTTGTGAAACAAGATGAATGAAAATGGTTAAGTTGTAAGAAATAAAGAAATATTGGTATATAAAGTCCATTAATAAGTTTAAGGAGATGAATTCGATGAGACCTTTACACAAGTTTCAATACTTGAAACCATATTAATTATTCTTTACATTAGATCACAAAGGAAATAGAAGATCATTCAAATGAATGTCAAGTGAGCCTTACATAATGGTGAATTATATTAGGAATCTTATATTGAAAAACCATGTGGTTTCTATCTTGGTGGTGATGATAATTATATTTTTAGATTAATGAAGGCTTTATATGGGTTATAAAAGCCCCAAGAACTTGGTATTCTAATCAGGAAACTTTATTAAATAAATTAAAATATTGGAATAGAAGAGTTGACAACAATATCTGTATTAAAGATGATAACAAGGTATTTATCATTATTATTGTTTATAAAGATGATACTATTTTTGTTTGAAATTATAAATGAGTTTATAGAGTTTACTAAATAGTTGAAGAATCTTTTTGAAATATCCATTCCTCGTAAGATGAGATACTTTCTTGGCTTATAAATATCTGAAAAAAAGATTATATTTATCTACCTTAAGAGAATTATGCTAAAGAAATGTTGAAGATGTTTGAACTAGAGGATTCAAATCTAGTTTCTACAACAATTTCATTAGGAACTAAATTTTCCAAAGATGAAAAAGGAAAGTATGTGGGTCCAAGGGAATTTTAAAATCTTATTGGTAGTCTACAATATTTAATAGCTTCAAGACTAGATATTATGTATGTTGTTATACTTTATGCTCAGAATCAAGGTAAACCAAAAGTTTCTAATTTCATGGATGAAAAGAGAATACTTAGATATGTCAAATGTACATGAAACTATTGAATGAAATATGGTATCAAAGTGAAGCATGATCTATTTAGTTATTTAAATGTAGATTGGATAGGATGTGTTGATGAGAGGAAGACTAAATCGGATGGAGATTTATTTTTTAGGGAAATATTTGTTTATTGGAAATAAAAGAAGAACAATTTATTCACCTTGAGAACTTATAATGTTGAAAATGTGGTAGCCACCCATGCCTCAAAACATATTATTTAGATTAAGACTCAAATAACAGATTTAAAATTTGAAGTGTAGTTTCCATTACTAATGGGACGTAAAAATCAAAGTACAATTAATCTTTCAAAGAATCTGGTTCATCATTTAAGATAAAATAAAATTTATATTAAATTTCACTTCATCAAAGATATAGTGGGGAATAATGATTTAAAATTGTAATTTGTTCTTATAAAGGAGAAAATTACACATGTGTTCACCAAGTCACTGTCAAAGGAAGTGTTTCAGAATATGAGGTTGAAGTTAGGTGCTCAACCTAAATATTTACATATCTAAGGTATGATTTTCCCTTCTCTTGAATTTTAGTTGTATATCATTATCATAGGGGGAGAAAAAAATGAAATCATAAATGTTTCCCTTTTTGATTTTATTTTCCTATTATTTTTCAGAGGGAGTATACAATGTTGGGGGGTATCCAATGACATGTGTTACTTTTGAGGGTTTTATCTCTTGAAATTAAGTCTAACACCCTCACTTTTTATGAATTTATTTTTTTTGAAAAAAATTAAATTTCGTTGATATATTACATTACACACAACATATAGTTTAGCTTGCATTGTACGCAACACATTGCTTTAACAAACCACGACAAACTATTAATATTATTATTTAAAAAATACCATTATTACCTAGATGTTAAACATGGTAGAATGAATAAGAATAATAAAATTTTAAATATTAATTGTTAGGTTTTTATATAAATAAAACATATTGATAAAATGGTACACAATTTTTAGTAAAGTCTTTATATGTTTCAAAAATACTATTTTCTCAAAAAAAATTATATCTCTTTATGATAAAAAATAAAATTAATTTTTAACAATTTTATAAAATTAATTTTATAAAATAAACATAATTTTTGAAATAATTAGTTCAAATTTAGATTAGGGTGATTTTTTTTGGTTTTTAGAAAAGACTAATTATTCAATGAATAGTGAAAAATACTGCTTTTTATTAAAAACTACATTTTTGTTTAAAGAATTGATAAAGTTAATTTTGATTTAAAATGGTTTCAAAATTAAAATTAGTTTAATTATATTTATATTAATCCATTTTTTGTCATTGGAATCATTTTTATATTGAATTTTTTATAAAAACCATTTAAACCTTTTAACATTTTCTCTTTGGAAAACCACTTTCTCATCCTGTATATGGGTTTAATTTTAAAATAAAAATTTGCAATTGTATAAATTAAATTTGAAAAAATGGATTACATATTTGAAATTGGAATAATTTATATTTTCAAATAAATTAAACATAATTTTTACCCTTATGAATAGAAAAAAATGAATTACAGTGGTTAAGGTAAAAATTGGTTTTATTATTCGTAAGAAAACATTAATTACCATGGTTAAGGTAAAAATGGGTTTATCAGGGGATTAAAATAAAAGGATAAGGGATAAAAGGGACTTATAAACTTGTCCAACACCAATTTAATGACAATATTTCGGCCATATCACCTTTAAGGTTCACTAATGTGACCTTTTATATCTTTTTGGAATGTGAAAAACATGGGTACACTTTTTTCTTTTCAAAAATACCAATTGTATCCTCTCCCCCACTTATTAAAGTCCCCCAATTCCCATATATTATTTACACTTCAAAAACAATTTGGTTCTGCCAATAAATTCCCAAATACATTACTTAAATCTCTACCCACATCCTATATTCCTTGGTAAGATCATAAATTCAATCTATGAACACTTTAAGTTAAACCTAAAGTGGTTGTCTGAAGAAGAGGTAAAGCTTTTAACTACGTATTTTTTTGCTTCCTATTACAACTCTTTCAAATACTCTTCAATTATTATAATATAATAAAACCAGTATCTACCATATATTGATATGTTATTATTTTATTTTGATAACCTATATACATATCCACCTTTATCAAATGGGATTTGAAATCATCATTTATTTGTGCAGTAGACTACGGCCTTGTGAACCGATGTTATTTGTTTTCCATAACCACCTATCATGGATGAATATAATGTTATATTAATTATTTATATATTATATATATTATAGTGTTCTACTTCTTGGATTATTATATCCTATATACCTTCTTAATTTCCATTCTTTGGGAATACGATAACGTCACTCATGTGTACGATGGAATACCAATCCACAAAGCAATGTGATTCTTTCTCACTTTACATGGAAGGTAATAATAATTGGTTTAATGAAAATATTTGATATATATGAAATAAATATTATTATTTATTGTTAATATATTATATACCATTATCTATTTTAATTCATCTAGAAAATGGTAACAGAGTTTTTGCTTAAGTACGACCTATCGTCTCCATGAACGGTGTATTTCAATTTCTATCTCTAAAATTTATGTATTACAATAAATATAGATATACTAAATATATATGATATTAATATGATGGTTAAAATTATTTATATTATGTATCCATGATAAAATTAATGGAACCAGAAATAATAGATCAAAACATACATGAAAAACAAAACTGTTATTTCCCAAAATGTGACTTTAGAATGAAATTGTTAATAAAAGTGTAATAAAATGTCATAAGGAAATATTATATGGTATGATATATATAATTATGGTTTTTTAATATATACATAATAAAATTATATTTATTATACATGATTTGTAACTTGTATGAAGGATATCGAGACTTAAGATAAGGTATTTTTGACTCAATTTGTCTTCTTTGGGACATACATTATGTTATGCACCTATCTTATTTTATGAGGTTATTTTATGATGTGTATATACAGACCCTTTGAAATTTAATATCATGAATTTATTTATTCTCATGATATTTTATGTTTCATTTAATGTTATTTTTTCATGGATCTTATAATTCAATGTTAACAAAATGGAAATGGTTTTATAACACAATTTCATTGTTTATCATGATTGTTTATGATTTTTCTTCCAAAGATACAATATTAGTATCTACATATAAATAAACTCATGAATTTTATTATATTATGGTTCTATCATGAGAGTAAATATTTTCCCTTCATTTTTATATCTTCATGTAATCAAGAGTTTATAAGAATATTTTTATGAGAAATACATATTTATTTATCTCTTTGGTCGAAAACCCTTTTTCTTACAAAATCGGGTTTTATTAAAATGTCTTTACAAATGTTTTTAAATTTATCCAAATTATTTATTAATGAAATTTTTATCATGTTTGAATTTTTATGATTTTTTTAAAAGGAATATTTATATCATTTTCCAAGCAAGGCCTATTTGGACTTATAAAAAAATGTGAAAGGAATATTTATTTTAACATGTACAACATCAAAAAAAATTACCAACGTCATGAAAATTATTTTATATGAATATTAATTTATAAGTTTTCAAGGTTATTTTGAAATTAAAGGATTTCTACTGTATTTTATTAATTTTAAATTTTAAAAAGGTTGATTTTGAAAAAAAGTATATCTTCCTCAAGAAATATTTAAAGTGATTTTTATTTCAAAATTAGTTTCTATCTAAGATAAAATCCTTTGATGTACTTATGATTTAATAGGGATATGATCCAAGTATACCATTATTATTATTTCTCCAATTGATTTATATTTATGATAAAAAGATGTTTAGGAAATCCGTTTCTCTTCCATAGTTTATACTTTGAAAAAATTATTATGAAACCGTATTTTTTTCACGAGTTATGCTGAGATAAAATGATTTTGAAGCCTATTTCTTTTCCACATGTTATGCTAGGATTAAATGTTTATTAAAACAATTTATTTTCATGGGTTCTGATATGATAAATTTTTTATGATCTTGTGGAACACATATTTATGGTTTTCATTATGGGATGGGTGGGATCTATATCTCCCTCCAATGTATTGGGTAAATATTAATGTCTCATGGGATAAACAGGAATGAAATGGGGAGTGAAACCAATTTAGTAAGGGACTATGCCCACTGTGATAGTCTTGTAAGTGAACCCAGACTATTATGATGGTTTTGGGAGTGAACCCGTTCCACTAAAATAGTCTTAGAAATGATCCTTGATATACTATGTAATTTTATATCCTTTTGTGTATGCCATTAATCTATGCCTTATGCCAATGTTATGCTCTCATGGTTCATTTTATTTTATTACATTATGATTCATGTCTTATGAACTACAAAGATTTATTCCATGACATAATTTTATGATCTATGATATGCAGGGTATAGATATAAAATGTTATTCTCATGTTCTCATACATGATATATTGCTATATCCCTTATTTAACCTTACTGGGAATCTAAGTTCAACTTTGCTTATGTTTCCTTTCCCTTAGTTATAATGAAATAAATTATTTATGATATGTATAAGAAGGGTTCGGGTTATAAAGAACATAATAGGATATTCCATAGCTCACTTATGGACCAATTTTTTATGTGTCCAAGTTTCCAAATTCATTGGACCTGAAAGATTATGGAATAGATTATTATGATATATATCAAATATTCATCTTTTAAGATGTAATATTTATGTATGAGAAGTTTGGGTTTCTATTATCTATATCATAGTTGTGTACAGTTATCCTTTGGAAACTAAGATGAGAAAACTTTAGGTAGAACCATAAGTATAATTCCACATATAGAAAAATATATTAGAATACTGGTAAATTATATAGTGAGTGGTTTCTAAGAAATCACTTCCCTATATAGATAATATAATTGGATTTAGTTCTGGAACAGATGTACCTAGGGGTAATAACTCAGAAAAATGAATGTCGGGCTTGACTCGAGCGTTACTTGGTACATGAAAATGGGCATTACCATACACCTAGGTTAATACTCCCAGTGGATATGATTTTGAAATTCACAAACTCTTTTCAAACCATCATGAAGGATTTAAATTGACGATGACTGTTAATGACCTAGGATAAACCTAAGGTGTCATAGATTAAAAAGTATGTTTCCTAATTTGGACATAATATAGTTGATTTTTTTTTTCTGATTATGTGGTTCCGCTCTATGATTTTTTTGCTTAAACTATGATTTTTGGTTTTAGTCAGTGGCTATAACAAGAAGGAATTGTATTAATATTGAGTGTGATAGAAAATGCAATTATTTTCCCCCTAAGTAGTCAAATGTTATGGGAGATGAAATAAAAAATCTAATTGCTATGATCATAAAAATTTCTCAAGCCATGAACCATACTGAACATAAAAATGAGTAAAGAAGGGTACATCGTTCTATTGAGTACTTTATGAGGAAATTACCACCTTTTTTCAGTGGTTCCATGGATCCTCTAGTTTATAAGAAATGTAGCCGTTCCATTGAAAAGATATTTTCCATTCTATAGTGTTCAGAACATGAATAAGTCATTTTTGATGTCTATCGTTTGGAAGGTGAATTAAATCAATAGTGGAGTCTCATCATGAATATAATGGAATATGTTGAAATTTAATACTTGGATTGGGATGAGTTTAATAGCTTATTTTTAGATAAGTACTTCCCTATTATTATTCATACAAAAATGGAGAAGGAATTCCTTAAGATAAATCACAAGGATGCTGAATTTTTTGGTAACTATGAGGAAAATTTTACAAGAATTGTGAGGTACGCTTTTGGAATTATCATCCAACATAAATGTAAGGTTGATTATTTATTCATTGGATTAAAAACAATTATATAAAGAGAATTAGATATAAGGGACTTCATTATATTTTAATAAACCTTTTTATGTTTTTTGACGATGGACATGGAGATCCGATTTACCCATAAATATCATATATTTGACAAGAAAAGGAAGTTGGTGTAAAATGGAAACTCAGAAAACCATGGAGATAAAAATATGAGAATTCCTTCATGCTTGAAGTGATGAAATAAACCCTTAAGAAATTTTCTTAATGAATCTAATAATTTTTTTTAAATGTATAAGGGAAGGTCATTGGGAAATTGAGTGCGGATATATTGGGAAGAAGTTATCTAATGATGAAAATAGAGAGACTGGTCTATAGAATGTATGAACCACACTCAGGTGTTTCAAATGTAAGGAGTATGGGAATTATGATAACTAGTTCCTAAATAAAAATGTTAATTACAATGATTGATGTTAGAAACCAATTATGCTAAGAGACAAATGGGAATCTCATGTGATTATTGTTCCCAATGAGGGGTGCGATAACAATGTGGTGAAAGGTACACTTACCATCCACTATAGAAGTATTAATGTCTTATTTAACTCTAGATCTACCCATTATTTCATCTATGAATAATTTTATAAGGGTATAAATATGGAACCAAAAAAATTAGTTATAAAATGTGAAGTGAAGACCCCTAATGGTATGATGATCACATATCAATTATATAATTCCTCTCTGGTTGAATTTTTTGAGAATTCACTTCTTGTAAATCTTATTATTCTTACTCTAGTTGAATTCAATGTTATCTTAGGAATGGATTAGATTTATCCACATAAATCAAAAATTAATTTATAATTAATTTATTTTAAATTTAATATTCCAAAGAAACATATGATATTCTATTAGTGCTATGAAAACTTTAGATGGAAATCATATCCATTTTATGGGGTTTTATTCCTATTCAAGAAGAGAATTTATCTTTGATGGTTGGGGTGAACCTCAACATAGATTATGTTCCTATTTTGTGGGAGTTTATTGATATCTTTCCAGAAGAGTTTTATATAATTCTAGAAAAATGTGTAATTGAGTTCTTCATATAATTCATACATGATTCCATGCTTATTTCAAATACTCCCTATAGAATGAACCCGATTGAGCTTCAGGAATTGAAGAATCAACTCTAGGAGAACCTTGAAAAGGGATTTATTTGGATAAGTTTGTCACATTTGGGTGAACCTATTTTTTTTGTTAAAAAAGATATATGGATCTTTGTGACTCTATATTGATTTTCTTTAGCTGAACTAGATAATGTTCAATAACAAGTATCCTCTTCCCAGTATTGATGACCTATTTTTTAAACTGCACAGAGCTCAATATTTTTCCAAGATTGACCTTTGTTCTAGATGTCATCAATTGAGGTCCAATAAGAAGGATATAATGAATAGAGGATTCTTTAAAATGTATGAAATCTTTTAATATATAGTTATTCCATTCATTTTTACTAATTCCCCAACTATCTTTATATATTTAATGAATAGAGTCTTAAGATATTTCCTTGATCAGTTTGTGGTAGTATTTATTGATGATATTATTATCTATTAAATGTGCAAGGAAGGTCATAAAAATACCTGAGAACTACACTAATCACCCTAAGGAAGGATAAAATATATGAAAAATTTAAAAATTGTGAATTTGAGCTATAAAAGGATTCATTTTGGGTTATATAATCTCAATATAGGGTGTATTAGTAGATCCATCAAAGATGGAGGTTAATGAATGTTGGAATAAACTAACCATAGTGACAGTGATCCATATATTTCTTGGTTTATATGAATATTATCAATGTTTTGTGAAGAATATATCATTAAAATCCTACCGAATCACCATGTTAACTCATAAGGGAGTGAACTTCCTTTGTAAAAAAGAATGTGGGGAAAATTTCAAGTAATTAAAGAGAAGATTAGTCCACTCACCTATTCTTACTTTACCCTATAGTGGAGAATGGTTTGTAATATTTAGTAAAACTTCCAAAAAGGTATTAGGATGTGTTATCAAGAATAATGACATGGTTATAGCTTATGCATCATGAAAATTGAAGGTTAATGTGGAAAATTTCCTAACTCATGATTTGGAGTCATTTGTGGTAATTTTTTCATTAAAGATATGGAGAATTTAACTTTATAGAGAAAAGTGTGATATATATAACGATCAAATTTTTTTAAAATATATCATCACACAGAAAGAGTTAATATGCACAAGAGACGATGGTTAGAGCTAATTAAAGATTATGATTGCCCAATAAATTGAAAACCTAGGAAAGAGAACAAGGTGGCCGATACTTTGAGTCAAAAGGATCAAGATAGATTATACATGATGAGGATAAAAAAGATATAATATTTATGCATTTTAAAAGTATGAATTTGGTAATCCTGAAGGAAGGGGATAAATATTATATATCTCAATTGAATGTTCAACCATTTTTTTAAGTGATGATTATAGAGGTGCCTATGTAATATGTAGAGCTTCAAAAGAATTTTAGAAATGTTACTGAGTTTAACCTTGATCATGTTGTAATGATAAGGTTCAGGATCCATGTATGTGTTCTTTCCATACCATATTTGAAGAAGGATTTGTTATAGGAATATCATAGTTCTTCATTGTCTATTCATCCAGGATGCAAGAAGAGAGATTGAAAATATCATTTATGGTAGGATGGAATGATGATTTATATCATAGAGTTTTTATATCTATGCATGGTATGTTAGAAAGTTATGCCTAAGAGGAAAAAGTATAAGGTAATGTTACGTCAATTACTTATATCATAATGAAAATGGGAAAACATCACCACATATTTTATCGTTAGACTCCCCAAAACATCCAATGGTCATAATTCCATATGGGTTGTAGTTGATTTCCATACCATGTTAGTTAAATTCATCGCTGTTAGAGAAGATTTATCTCAAGATTATCTTTAATATATATATATATATATATTATTGAAGTGGGAATGTTTTTTGGAGTACCACATTCAATTGTATTTTATGTGGATATTAGGTTTAGCTTGAAGTTTTGGGGAAGTCTTCACCAGGATCTTGATATAGAGTTGAGTTTCAACACTGCATATCATCCTCAGAAAGAAATTCAATCTAAGAGAATAATAAAAACCCTAGAGGATATGTTGAGATATTTTTTTCTAGATTTTAAAGGTGGTTGGGATATACATCTTCTTCTAGTTTAGTTTCTATACAACATTATCCTTCACTCAAGTAATTAAATGTCTCCTTATGAAGCCATCCATGGAAATAAGTGTAGAGCTCCAATGTTTTGGAATGAAGTTAGAGAAATAAATTTATTGGGACCTGAGATGGATGTAGAAATGATAGATAAGGATATATAAATTACACAACACATAAGGGAGACTCAAAGTTGACAAAAAAATTTATGCTGATAATTGTCGATGTGATCTGGATTTTGAAGTTGGTGATGAGGAATTTCTAAAAATTTATCCATGGAATATGTTTATGAGATTTGGGAAGAAAGGGAAACTAAACCATAGGTATGTTAGTTTCTTTTAAATTATTAACCATATCAGGATGGTAGCCTATCGATTGGTGTTTCCACCAAACCTTTCTTAAGTCCATGATACGTTCCATGTATCTCTCTTGGGGAAGTATATACTTGACCCTTATCATGTACTAAACTTTGAGGTCATACCGCTGAAGAATGATCTTTTGTATGAGAAAAAATTAGAGAAGATTATATATCATACAAATAATGTTCTATGAAATAAGACTACTCATCCGGTTAAAGTTTTGTAACAAAACCACTATTTTGAAGAAGCTACGTGGGAACCTGAGGATGTAATAAGGCAGAAGTATCCCTAGTTATTTTTTCCAAGGTGATTGAATTTCAAGGGAGAAAATTATTTTTAAGGGTGTATAATGTAACACCCAAATTTTTTATGATTTTTTAATTAATTATATTTCTTTTATTGTTTACATTACACACAACACATAGTTTAGCATTCATTGCACATAACATCGAGTTTTAACTAACTACGACAAAATACTAATATTATTATTTAAACATGAATGTCATTACATAACAATTAAACTTGAAATAAGGAATAGTAGTAAAATAATTTTAAATATTAATTATAATGGTTTTTTATAAATAAATCATATTGATAAAAATGTGTTTAATTTTTTGGTAAAGTCTTTATATGTTTCAGAAATAATATTTTCTAAAAAAAATTTATATATTTTTTTGAACAATAATAAATTTAATTTTTTAAAATATTATAAAATTAATTTGATTAAATAAAATTCATTTTTAAAATAATAATTTCAAAATTATGTGAGGGTGATTTTTTTGAAATTTTTCTACAAAGATTATTTTTTCAATGAATAGTGAAAATAATGGGTTTTATTTAAAACTAAATTTTCATTTAAATAATTTATAAGGTTTATTTTTTTTAAAATGGGTTTAGAAGTATAATTATTTAAATTATATATATATTAGTTCATTTGAACCATTTTCATATTGAATGTTTATATAAAAACTTTTTAAATTTTAAACACTCTCTCTTTGGAAAACCTCTTTGTCATCGTGTCTGTGAGTTTACTTTGAAATTAACATTTTACACTTCTATAAATGGAATCTTTAAAAATTAATTTAATATTTTAAATTATAATAATTTATATTTTATAATATGTTTATTTTAATTTTTTTACCATTATGAATAGTAAAATCAGTAAAAACTAATTATCACGGTTAAGGTGAAAATGGGTTTACTAGGGGGTTAAACTAAAACGATAAGGGTTAAAACGACCTATAAACTTCTAAAAAATCCATTTTATGGATATATTTAGATCTTATTAACTTTAAGGTTTTATAATGATCCATTTTTATCTTTTTTCATGTAAAAATCTTGGGTACACTTTATTTTTTTTCAAAAATACCAAGTGTGTCAACTCTACCATTTATAAAAGGTCACCCCATATCCTCTTCTCTTCACACTTAAAAAATCATTTGGTTCAACCAATACCTACCCAAATATATTTTTTAAATATTTACACACATCCTATAGGTCTTTTAGACATTAGAAATCCAATATAAGAAGGATTTAGGTTAAACCTAATGTGGTTGTTAGAAGAAGAGGTAAAGGTTCTGAATATGCATTTTTTTTATTTTTTCTTATAACTAATTCAAATGTTTTTAAATTATAATTATATCAGAAAAAATGTATATACCATATAATTATATGTTATTATATTATTTTCATAACCTATATCCATCATAACCTCCATTAAATAGGATATGAAATCATCATTCATGTGTACGGCAGACTAATGTCTCACGAACTGATGTTATTTGTCTTCCATCACCACCTCTCATGGATAGATATAATTAGAGATTAAATGTTTATATATGATATATATAATAATATTATACTTTTATAATTATTATATCACATATTTATTGTTACTTTTAGTTTTGTGGGAATATGATAACGCCATTCATGTGTATGGAGAACTACTGCTTTGCGAAGTGATGTGATTCGTTCACGATTTACATGGAAGGTAACATGGATGGGTTTGATGAAAAAGTTTTATTTATATGAAATAAAAATTAATCTATAATTTTAATATTTTATTTACTTATCTCTCTTTCAATCTATCAAGAAAATGGAACCAATGTTCATGCATATGTAGGACCTACCGTCTCCATGAACGGTGTATTTCATTTTCTATATCTATATATTATGGATTACTCTAAATACATATATGCTGAATATATATGATATTTATATCATGGTTAAAATTTTTGAGATTATGGATCCATTATAAAATTAATATGACCAAAAATAACAAATCAACACATACACAAAAAACAGACCAGTTATTGCCCAAAACATGACTATAACATGGAATTGTTAATAAATGGGTAATAAAAGGTCATAAGTAAATGTTATATGGTATTATATATATATATTTATGGTTCTTTAATATATTTATAATAAAATTTTATTTATTATATAGAAGGTTTGAATTTGTACGAGGGAATTTAAGAGACAATGTAATTGATTTTTGTCTCAATTTGTCTTATTTGGGACATATGTTATGTTATGATCATATCTTCTTTTATGAGGTGTATATAAACCCCCCTTAAAATTTAATTTCATGTATTTATTTATTCTATGATATTTTATGTTTCATTTAATTTTATTATTTCATGGGGATTTCTATTCAATGTTACCAAATTGATAATGGTTTTATGATACAATGTCAGGGTTTATCAGGATTGTTTATGATTTGAACTCCATTGATGAAATATTATTATATATCTCTCAAGAAACTCATGAATTTTATTCTAATATTTTTTATATCATGAGAATACATTTTGATTTCATTTTATTCTCTTTATATACTCAATAGTTCAAAATAATTTTTGTAACAAAAAATTGTCATTATTTCTCTTTAGTTGAAAACCCATTTTCTACCAAAACAATGTTTTATAAAAAAGTGTTAAAAATAGTTTTTAACATTATAAAAATTATTTATTGAATAAGTGTTTATAAAAATTTTTAATTCTAAAAAAATATTCTGATTGGATTCTTCATGTAATTTTCCAAATAAGACCCATATGAATTTTATTGAAAATTTGAAAGGAATCGTTGTTTTAACATATAAAACATGATAAAAATTTAATGATGTCATGAAAATTATTTTCTTTGAATATTAATTTATAATTTTTCCAGAATATTTTCAGAGAAATAGATTTCTAATATATTTTATTAATTTTTAATTTTAAAAAGGTTTATTTTTAAGGAGTGTATATTTTTCTCGAGAAATGGTCCAAGTGATTTTTTCTTTCAAAATAATTTCCATATAAGATGACATCCATTGATGTAATTTTGATTCATTAGGGATATGATCCAAGTATACCATTATTATTTTTTCTTTTAATGTTTTAAGTTTATGATGACAAAACGTTTATGAAACTTGTTTCTCTTCCATGGGTTATATCGTGAGAAATGATTATGAATCCTGATTCGTTTTCCATGGGTTATGCTATGATGAAATGATGAAATGATAATGAAACCTATTTTATTTATATAGTTTATTCTATTGTGAAATGTTTATGAAAACCATTTCACTTCATGGATTTTGAATGATGAATATTTATGATCTTATGACTCACATATGTATGATTTTCATTATGTGATGGGTAGAACCTATATCTCCCTTTAATGAAATGGGTAAAGATTGATATCTCATGTGATAAATAGGACTAGAATGGGGAGTGAACCCAATTCAGTAAGGTACTCTATCCACTATTATTGTCATGGGAGTGAACCTTGACTACTATATTGTTTTGGGGAGTGAACCTATTCCACTCTGATAGTCTTGTAAATGAGACTTTAACTACTAAAGAAATGATTTTCTATGCATATACGTATTACAAAAATATATACTTCATAGAAACATTATGTTCTCATGGTTATTGTTATTTAATTCCATTATAATTCATGTCTTATGAACTACCATGATTTATTCTATGACTCAAGTTTATGATCTATGATATGTAGGGTATGGTTTTCAAAATATTATTATCATGTTATCATACCCTTATGCTCATGATAAATGTATATCTCCTTTGGTTACTCTTAATGAGTATCTTATATCACCCTTTCTTATGTTTCCTTTCCCCAAGTTATTATGAAAGGTATTATGTTGTATTTTTCTAATAAGAGTTATAGTTATGAATAACATAGTGACAGATGATGTCACTGACTTATGGACCCGTTTTTTATGTGTCCAAGTTTTCGAAGGCACTAGACCTAAAAAATAATAGCATGTATCGTTATGATATTTATTGTCTGTTTATCTATTAATATGTGATGTTTATGTATGATACATTTGAGTATTTATATGAATAATATATTTATATAGTTTTATTAAAAGGGGTAAGCTATTATTTCACTATGTGTGAATTGTTTTAACAATCTATTATCAGTGGTTATAAAAATATTCATGTTTGAAATGTTTATGATGTTTTGATTAAAGATTGTGAAGTTTATGTTATGAAAGATTTATAGAGATCATTATCTTATAGAAAATATGGTATTATTTATTCAATGTTCTTTCCTACTACACCGAGTTCACTAATATAGGATTTGAATTATTAAATGGTGATCCATTGATAATTTTTCAGAGTTTCATAGTGATTTGTATTCATTGTTTGAAAAAAAAATCAAAGGGGGAGATTATTGAGTCTAATAGGTGATAAGATAATTATTTTTTAGTGAGTTTTATGATTTGGTGAATAGTATATGATTGAGTTTGTTGGATTTTTTTGAAAATACCTAAATTTTATTCAAAGTCAAATTATAAGATTCCATGTGAAATTATCTTCAGTGTTATATAACTTGATGAAGTTTATCATGATTTATGACTTTATGAAGTTGGAAGAAACCAAGATAGTTGAGAGAATGTTATTTAAGTTTGTAAGGATCTTGTAATATGGAAAGGAAAATCTAGGAAGACCACACCCATAGTGGAGGGTGTGTTGGGGAATCTAAGAAATACCATACCCATGGTAGAAGGTTTTTGGATAATCCATAGTTTAAAACCACCAACACAGGCATTAGAACATCTTGAAAAGATGTGTCCGATGTCGTGGTGAACATTTAATTTTCATGTTAAAAACATCAAAGGAAAAAATGAATATAGTGGTCCCCATGGTGTTCATTGAGCCTACTCATGTGAAAAAGGCAAGCTCAATATGATTTTTTGGTCCTTGAGTCACACAATGGTTGACAGGTGGTGTTGGAAGATAAACTAGGATAAGGCAGTGGCCACACCAATGGAATGATAAGTTGTATTCAAAAGTGTTATCACAAGGAAAAATTTCCATATTAAGGAGTATTAAGACCGTATTTAAAGGCATTTGAAGGAAAAACTTCCAACTATTCTTCACCATGCCATGGTATAAACCATGTCGGGGAGTTTGATGAAGTTATCAACAATTTTGATAACATGGATTGCTGGATGATCTAATGTCTCACCAAATTGATCAGTGATGTTTTTTAAAATCATAAATGGTTTAAAATGAATTCTAAAATGTCTAAAAGATAAAAAATAAAGTGGGAGTAGTTGATTTGGTTAAAGGAAGTTATTGGTTTGAATTTGAATTTAAAAATTTGAATTGGATATTATGATTTTTTTTTGATAATATGAAAAGTGTGTTAGTGTATTGTATGTTAAGTAAAAAAAGAGAGAGCGTGGTGTGTGTGAGGAAGAGGAGGAACATATATAGAATACAAATAGAAGAGGAAAAAATAAGAGGCTATGAAAATTTCCATATATTAAAGTTATTATGCTCGAGTTTCTATAAGTTGAAGAAGAAGAGGAATATTATCACTATATCAAAAAATAAAGGCTCTATTATTCTAGATTTATTCATATTTATATCAAGTTATTTATCATTTTAACAATGTAGAAATAACTATCAAAATTGGAATACTTTTTATAACATGAGTTCAATGATAAAATTTGCTTATTAAACCTACATGTGGAAACAATGGTTCGTATGATCTCGGTGAAATATAGATCATTAAATGGACTATAATTCTCATTTTGAGAGGTAGAATTTTTAATTGGATTTTACATTGTTTTTTGAGATTTGGATATAAATAAAAATATACTCTAATTAGTGACCATGGTTGTTTCATCAAGAAAACTTAAAATGAAATTGAATCACTGATTCACCCCTATTAGTGTTCCTTTACTGATCCATAAGGTTTGTTTTTTACATGTAATGGTATTTAATTCTATAGAATAATAATATTCCTATATATATTCACTAGGATATTATTTTATCCACTATGGCACAGACTAGGCACACTATCTAAGCTTATAGTGTTGAAACCTTTATTGTGAAGAGACCTACTGTAGTTGACCAAATATAAAAAAATTTATTCTATTTTAATAATCCCATGTCCTAAACATGATTTATTCAATCTTTGTTAAATAACTATACCAGTTTCAATGTGGTGTTTATCTCTGTGGTGCAATCTTCCGTAGGCACATAATAAATCCATTCTTTCCCCTTTCAATAATTATTCCCTCCACAAAAAAAGATCTTCTTAGGAAATGGATTTCATTCGTTCGAAAGACACTATGGTGAAACTTACTCTTTTGAGTGGATTAAAATGCCACATTGAAAATTTTTTAGTCACCCTTGTCGTGTGGTCCCTTGTGCTATGATGAGTTCTACATACATTCCCCACAAATGTCTTCTTCTTCATTCCATGGAATGGTAACCGATATTATAATGTGCTCCATATTTTCTTCTATTTCCCAACTAACTTTATTTAAATTTCTAATGTTAAAGAAGAAAATATGTACCAAATAAATAATTTCAAAACCCTTAACCCTACCTATATTGATGAGTGACCGTGCTTCTTTGTACGGTACTATGCTCCATGATTCCACCCTACATCATGGTCCTCCTTCCAATTGTTGACCCACACTAGTCTAATTATACACCAATCCCACTTTTTTCCATGTCCTGAGATAACTTTAAGATTTTATAAATACCTTTTAGTTGGTTGGATGCTTGTGTAGCCCTATCTTAAGGTTTTACACTTATAACCCAATTTATTTAAACTGTTGTTTTGTCCATATCAAATAGGTAGAATATTGAGTGGGAATTATATATTCACCCTCCACCATGATCAAGGAAATAAAATCATACTTACTGATTATCCAATTAATTCAAGAGATTACAATATGGAAAGTATCACATGAATTATATTTTTGGAAATCCACTAAACACACCCAATCGGTATTAGTAAATACCATGTGTTTGTACTTTGATTTACTATAATAAATCATCCCAAAGTATACTATATGACTGTATATCACATAATTCATATCAATGATTCCATATTAATTTCGTTAGGACAACTCTAATAATGAAAAGATTGACCTATGGAAAATATGATATCTGGTAAAGTGGTTTTCAATTATAAGAAACTATTAATGATTTTCTTATAAAGTGTTTTAACAACCTATTTTTCCTCCTCATTCTTTGAAAAATTCTCCCAGGTGGCTGCCTGAGTTTTCATTATCGTTGAGTCATTCATTTAAAACCCTTTTAGAACCTCATTAGCATTTTTTGGGAAATAAATGTCCCATCCTCTAATTTAATGACTCATAATCCAAGTAAAAATTACAATTCACTAATCAATTGAATCTCAAATTTACACTTCATAAGTTAAGAGAACTGAGAGCATTGGTTATCATTTGAGCCTCCAAATATGATATCATCAAAATATATAAGCCAAAAAATTTATTTATCTTTATCATTATTTATGTATAGGTTGTTATCTCTTCGTGGGGAAGGGGGTTCACTTATATAGAGGGTTCAAAAAGGCCACAACTAGGGATTCTCTTTATAAAATGAGAAAAGTAAAAATTTGAAGGTTATGATTAATCCCTCCTCTTTGGAACTTGAGTTTCTTAAAATAATGGTCAAGTAGTGAGTATCATTCCATTAGTTCTTATTTTAGGCCATATAAATCTTTATTCAACTAGTACACCTTCCATCCATCTTAATCAATTTTAAAAACATATAGTTGTTTAATATAAAACTCCTAGTATAGGACTCCATTCAAGAATTCGTATTTTAAATCTATTTGATTCAATTTGAAACAATTTTTCATATCCATGTCAAAAAATAATCTTATAGTTTCAATCCAAATAATTGGTGAAAAATTATCATCTATACTAATGCCTTCAATTTTAAAATATCCCTTACACACTAAACACGACTTGTTCCATGTCATATCTAAATTTTCATTGATTTTTTTTCAAAAACTATCTTGGTTCTAATTATATTTTAATTTTTCACCCTCAAAAAAATATTCCATATTTTTTTCTTTTCAATTTAGTCAAGATCTTCATATATAGACTTGAGCCACTGATTATCCCTAGCAACCACTTCAATGTTTTTCAGTTTGTCTTGATATATAATATATTTTTTATATTGAGGATTTTTCCTTCTCATTTGAACCAGGGCTGTTTAGCCGCCAATGATATTGTTAATGATGATTTCTTCCTTGCTAGTTTCCTAGTTTTCTAATAAACGTTACTCATTATTATAGTATTAATCATAGTCTTCTTCACCCCTTGTGATACCCTTAAACTGTATTGGTTTTTTGTCATATTTTCTCATAAAAATTGAAATCTTATTTTTTTTAAAAAAATGATTATTTTCCACAACTATTACAACTTGGATTTAAACTATTTTCTTCATCATTTTGTTATATCACATATAATCCTTACTCTTGGATGAGTATCCAAGTAAAATTACTTCCTTAACACATAATTCATAGATTTTCTATTTTTCTCTTTTTGAAAATAAAACACTTACTTCAAAACACTTGAAAGTATTTAAGTATTGAATTTTTACGATAAAATTTTTCATAGCGGATCTTATCCTCTTTTGTAAATAAAAAATAAATATATGAGATATACAATAATGAGAGCATGGATTCCCTCTAATATGTCTCTAGTAGATTCTTCTCAATAAGCATAGATTGAGCCATGTTGATGATGATAGAATTCCTTATTTCAAAAACTCCATTTTGGTGGGGATTCCTCATTATTGAAACATGATGATACATCCCATGTTTCTTAGAATAAAACTAAACCTAATTATTTTTAAATTCTATTAAATTATCTGTGAAAAGTTTTTGACTTTTTACACCAAGTAAATTTTCATATTTCCTAATATATTTAGTGATTTACTTAAATACATTGGATTTGTGTGTGATAACCATAAACCATTACATCACGTGATAGTCCTAAAAAAATAATACATAAAACCTTTTTCGATATATGGAATTGTGTGCCATTGGACTATAAATGTCCACATGAAATCACTTGATAAACCTTTATAATTTTATTTTCTTCAGTTTTTAGGTCTTCCACACAATCGTTCCTTTTTGACCTGAATCACACCTATGGGTGTGATCACATGTGAGATTTTGTTTATCATGAGATACTTCATTTTTAAAAAAAGTTAATCCAATTTTTTTTGGATCGAATGACAAAGTTTCTTATGTCATAACTAATTTCACTCTTCGTTATAAAGCACGAATCTATTCTCCTCACTAATGATGTAAATGTTTCCCTTCATTCAACTACCTCGAAAATAAATCAATCTCTGTTATTGGTGATTTATGTCTTATTATTGAATTATACCACATTTCTTGAGTCAAAAAATTGGATTACACTTAGTAAATTGTGAATATGGACTTTAACCATAAGAACATCCATCCATATCAATTCTTTTCCACCAATTTGGCCTTCCTAGATCCAATAATTTTGATACCTTCATTATTAAAAAAATAAATAAATCAATCTTTATCATATTTGATGCATGTGATGAGGTATTCATTACCAATAATATGATAAGTGTACTTATTTTCCAAAATCAATATTATTGACCATTTAATTTCCTTGAATACAATATTGTTTTAAATTTTCCTTCTCAGTTTTTGTTTTCTTGACCCATAATCACTAAGGCACTCTACTTAATAGATAATAAACTGAATGCTCTACTAGTTCAACAACTTACTCTCAATCTTACATAAATGAGAACCATTTTTTAGTTTTTATGTTGTTTAACAAAGTTACTAGATACTATATTTTTCTCTTTAGGGTCTCTTTATATAGCTTCCATTGACCACTAAAGTCACAATAATCTTTCTTATGCCCAAATACTTCATACCAAAATTAGTAACCATTAAAATCATAAGAAAATATTGACGAAATGCTTTCCCGTTTTTTGTTTTATTTCTCTTGGAAAAAAATTCTTAGTGATAAAACACACATATTGAATTTATCCCAAATTTCCACAATAATTACACCTTTTTTGTATCTTTATTTCACCTTTTTTTTATGAATAGTATTGTTTTTATAACTATGTAAATCTAATTCCATCTGAGGTGTTGATGCTTGAGGTTTAGAATCAATCATGGACATTTTATTCTTGTGATCATTCTCCAAAACAATTTTTACTTTCTTTTTGAATAGTTTCATTTATGGGATCGGAAGATGCTCTTCAGTAAAATCCCCTAAGGACTTATTCTACTAGGATCAAGGATGGTGTCTTTGAACTACCCATATCTAGGACAGGTGTAATAAATACTTCATGATCCTCACACTTTTATCTCTAAACCATGACTTATCATTTATTTTCTTCTATTTTTTGACTCTATCTTTTACTATCTTGGTTTCCCATCAATAATTTGATCCTATAAATTGATTTTTATATTACTAAAAGATTAATTATTTTAATTCCAATAATTTATAGAGTTGATTTTTTCAATATCCACTTTTAATTCTTACTTATATTATTCTTCTTGTTATGGCATATAGATTTTGGATTCATGAATGATTCCATTATCCTTATTTAATTTATCCCTCCATATATTGATTTCTCCAAAGGTTGCCTGAAGTTAATCCTTAATATTGACTCTATAATTGATTCAAACAACTTTTTCATCATTGTATTCAATATGTATATTGTCTATAAAAGCCACCATAAATACTTTACTAAGGTATCTATGACCCCTGAATTCCTCCACTTCAGACTCACCTAAAAATTTTCTTTAATGAGATAACAATTTTTTCTTGAATAATTTATTATAGTTTTGTACTAATTTTTTCACCCTTGAATGGTTTCCTCACATATTTTTCCTCTTTATTATCATCTTGAATTTTTTTATAACACTTGGTGGAATGAATCCCTAGTTTACTACAATAGAAACACGAAAGTGGAGGCTTGACATTGAATTTTCCTTTTCCCTCATTGGGATATAGGAGAGGAAGGTCCTAAAATCATTAAACTATTCTTCATATGAATCTTATTTCATAGATTATTTATTAATATATTTTAAATATACCTTTTGAAATTTATTCTTTGGAATATATTTATTATTGGTGTTCCTTATCTAATATGTAACGAGAATACTATGAAGACATTCCAATGTTACCTCTTTTGGGTCTTTATCATCAGGCACTGATACCTTCACATTGAAATGAAGAGGTAGCATAATTATAACTATTTTGATAATTTTTACATAATCAATGTTATCTCCAAGCTTGTGAATGTATTCTCCCAAGATATATAGTTGATAAAAAAATGCATCAAATGTTTTATTTGGGATTATCCTAAAATATTCATATTTATTACATAATACCTGAAACTCTTAATAAAAAACTATAGAATCACATTCATATATATTTAGAATTATTTCCCAAATAGAAAAATAGGTTTTTAATAAAAATACCTTGGTATAGATAGGGCTTAAAAAATATCTCCCTAATGCATTGAAAGTTATTGCATCATCATCTATCTACTTGTGATATTTTTCTGATAATGCTTATCTATCCATACTGGCCATGATTCTATGAATATCTACCAAAAAACATATATTCCTAAAGAACAAAAGTAATTATACATTCTATTTTTCCACAACAAAATATTTCTTCCTTTAAAAAATGGGTATGCATTTGTGATTATTTTTTCCCCACGCTTCTTGGAGAGAAAGTAGTTCACCCGAAAACCATGCTCTGATACCACCTGTTATTCCATAATTAAGAAATATACCCTAATATTTGTGGGGGGGGGGTGAATAAGTTTATTTTAGTTTCAAACATTATACTCAATCACATTCTTGTTCTATCTTATGAGGAAGACTCTTCTCTCACTCACTACAACTTTTGAGTGAATGAAATACTGACAGAACACAAGTAAGTTTACTAGGTCCACCCAAATGGGATAATTTTAATATTATACAAGGAAATATATCTACTAAACTGAGATACTAAGAGAAATTTTTGTTATATGATTATAATATGGAGCAATTATATTTTCTCTTATGATTCCCCATCTATAAACACATTGAAAAACTCCCTACTCCTCTCTACAGATAGGTTCTCATTTCCCTTTCTATGATGTTCATCTTCTCCAAAAATATAATATGGTAAACTAAATCAGAAATAGTATATTAGTTATACAAAATTTTGAAAAATTTACATTGAGATAGAACCATTGTAATTTACTCCATCTTTATCTACTTCTCATTTTAATGATGCTCAGAATTCCCTTCAGGTCTATTATCTTCTCATCAAATGTTGTGTGTAGTTTTTAAGAGAATTCAACAAGACTCATTTAATCCAAGGGTTGGAAATAAATATACTTCTTATCCCATTTTATGATCATTCTAGGATTTATATACAATTTAATTATATGGTTAAGGGCCTTTTTATTCACATAAGAAATCTTTAATTATGATCCATAACTTTGTATGAAAATTCTATTTGATTCTTACAATTTTCTAAAAATTGATTGACAATGGTGCGGTCTATAATAATCATATTCCTCTATAGATTAAATATTATATAAATCTATCCACTATTGTGTGGTATAAGTAAATTTTCTAAGATTTTAGTATATAAACCTTCACTGTAGCATGACCTCATGTAATTGACCAAATCCTCCAAATCAGCTTCTACTTTTATGCTCCCATGTTCATGACATGATCTCCTCAAAATCACCACCAATGTTAATAAAATTTATTAAGGGAAAATAGGTGAAAACCATCATGGAGGTATAAAGAATTGAAAACATAGAGTATCCACCCTAACCATACCCACACCCCCAGAGGGAAAAGAGCCCATGTTGGAGGAAACAATAAAAGGGTTTCCCTGAGATGCTCAAGAATCCAAAAAGTCCGCAGACTTGTTGCCTTCATTCCACATGTTGAGTATGGTCACACAATTGCTAATAAATATCTCACATCAATTAATGTGACAATATATAGAACATGGGATAATTATATTCTTCTGTATTTAATTATAAATAACTAAATAGTTAGTTTATGCGGATGGAAGAGTGATTACCTTAGCTTTACATAACTAAAGGAAATTTGATATAACACTTACCTCCACCTATAATGAGTTCCCTGAAGCATAAAATCCACTGAAAAGAAAAATCATTGAACCATTGTGGTCACAAGCCACTACTCCCCCATGCATAAAACCAAGGGAACTAGAACCCTCAATGTTGAGTTTTAATCTGTTATGCGAGGGAGCTTACTGAACCCATCTCCCTTACAGAGCGATGTTATGGGATGGAAGTATTCCACTCCCATAATCCATGAATATATGAGGGATGGGGAAAGATACCAATAATTAGAAAAAAGAATCAACTCCATTGAAAATATATGTTGTTTTACCTAACAACTATATCCATGCGTGTTCTAGAAATGCCTTTAAACTTAGACTTGTTTCACGCAGTCTATATTGTCCAACAACCTTCTACCACAAACACGACCCACACCTTACATTCATGATTATATATTCCCATAGTGTGAAACTAGGAGAGAATAAAATTCAATCTATAGGTACCCTATAACTTATTACTAAAAAAATTTCTGAAGCTTCTCCACACATTGGAATCCCACCCACCTTCAAAAAATAGGTGAGATGTGGACTCTACTTGAGGAGTCCGACAATAAAGGCATTTAGTGACCATTGTAATTCCCCTACACCTGAACTCATCATCATTAGAGATGAACCACTAATTTATTCAATAAAAAATAATTTTATACTTGAAAATAATGTACTGACACCACATGGTACCACCCCATACTTCTATTACTTCATTTTCATGGATCAAATAATAGAAGGCTTTAGAAAAGAACCACCCTGATATTGAGTCTATGAAAATGAATCTATCTTATTCTAGAGTCATGGTGATTTTGTTAAAGATCTAAAATCGACGATGATAAAGAATTTTCTTAATGAAAGTGGTGTGATTATAGGCCTTATAAAAGGTGAGTTTGTGGGTTGGGAACACTAGAAAATCTAGTGTGGATCCTGCCCAATTGTTCTTCTAGAAGTTGATATCACCATTCCCAATGATCCTATGAGAGCACTAGAAAATATCTATAATATTAAATCCAAGAGACTTTCATAAGATATATATATTCCACCTATTAACATCTATACCTATACCAAATTTATTTAATATGAATTTGGTCTAAATAGTTCTACCTTACAAAACCTCCCAGGTAGCATACATTCATTGGATAGAGCCAGAGATACTTCTCAGGCTAATACCTCTAGTTTAAATCATCTTCAACATCTTCCCCCATGATTCCCAATGACACCTTCTCTCCATGTGGGAATCCCAAATGAAATAGGAAGTAATATATTTGAAGTTATTTAGAAAATATTTCATGGATTTGATTATAGAAAGGGAATGGATGGGTATGGAGGTTAGTACACGGTTTACAAGGTTGATTCAGTCCCCAAAGGATAGATAACAATTCTTCTAGTTGAGTATTTGGATTGTTTTTTCTCAATAATCCATTAAAATAGTGAACATAGATCCTAATTGGAGATATCAGATCTCCTAGGTAATCCATTATAAATTTGTTCCTATGAAATCCAAGCATTTCCTTAATAATTTTACCTTAATGTCCTGAACATTATTTTGAGATAAACACACTAATTTTACCACACTTAATGACCTACCTGATCCACTTACATTACACATCAAAAATATTTTTGAGTTTATGGATGGATATTTTACCCCCATTTAGGAACAAGACCATGTCTTAAAAAAAATATGGTGTGATACTCTAATATATCGGTGCCTATACTAGAAGGGTAGGATGCTTCCATTGGTGGTGGATCTTGTGAGATAGAGGCTGATGGAATATTGAATTAAAATGAATATGGTGGGGGGAAAAGGAACCCCTTTCCTCATCCGATAGATATATTTGAATAATCCACACCTCTTTCCCATAAAAGTGGTAGAGTACCATGGAGATCTATAGAACCTGAAAAAAATCAATCAACCAATTATAGAAACCCATACCTAACATAAATTTGATGATAAAACCCCACTATATATGATCATAATACTTGTCCAAGTCCATTTTTATGTCAATGTTGTAACTATACGATTTTATATTTATGTCATCAATCATTTTATGATCCTTGGCTATGGCCACTTGGAAAGATATTCCTAGAATAAATTCATACTTCTCCTTGGAGACCCATTGATAAAGATGCACCAAGAGACCTCTTTTTTAAACACTGGTGCAAACCTTGCAGGAAAAATTACACATGTTGATGGGATGAAATTGTTTGCCCAAGGTGGGATCCTGCACCTTAGGGATGATAAATAGAAAGGTAGAATAAGACACCTGAGGGAGGATACCTTCATATAAGAAAACATGCATGAATTCAATAATCTATCTCTTAATGAGATCCTAAGATATAACATAAAATTAACCTAGGAAGGAGTCAGGGCCATGTGATCTCTGATGGTTTAGGGACATTACTACTTCCCAGATATACTTCTTAGTTAGAAAGTTAGGAAAATGATTTGTTTTCATTGGTAACCATGCAAGGGATGCAGTCAAATAAAACTGAGTGACCCCTAGGGAAGCCTTCCGGCATATATGGATTAGCTTACTCAAGGAGGTTCCAAAAGTGAGATTCCTCCATTACACCCACCACTTCAGTTTAATTGGTGAAAGTACCATTATCAAGATAGATATTAAGAGTAGAATCTTGTTTCCCTCCCTTGGTACAAGATTAGAAATATCCTTGTTTTTATCCCCTTCTCTGAACCTAATAGCTCTTAACTGTTCATGTGCTAACAAATCTTATTCTTGAAGAATATCTTCTAGTTGGTTCTTTTTACTAACCAGTAAACTGAATGATTATTCTTCATAGTTGTCCTTGAGTTCCACCTCTCTCCACCTGATATTAGCTTTTAATGTATCTAATTCATGAGACACTGAAGTCTTGTTGCTGTACTAGGATTGAAGGTCCATCTTGAGACATATAATCATTTTATGGAAATCGAACCATGAGGACTCATGCATGGGTTTATGCTAGGAGGTTTTCTCTACTTGATAATTAAGGGGTTTTCAATCAATTGACTAGAAACTAAGAAATAATCACCATTTGGGTACCTAGGGGTGAGGCTAATGAGAAATAGGGAATGGTCAGATAGAGCGCGGACTAGGTGATCCACCCTCACATTAGAGTAACCATAAAGGGATTGTAGGTTGGAAAAGCAGTGATCAAGACTTCACTAAGTGTGCTGACTACCCCTTTAGTTGTTTTACCAGGTGAAATTGTCTCATATGAATCCCATGTCTAAGAGAACATTCTAGGAAATGAAGGAAGCATAATCTTTGAAATATTTACTAGGATATATGCCTCCAATTTTTTTTCTGAAGTACCAATAATGGAGGTGAAGTACTCTCAAACAAGACATGGTGAGTCCCTCAAATTAAATTCTTCAAGATCAAGCCAGATTGATTCTCTAGACTTCACATCACACTTATCCTAAAAAAGGATAAGAGGTTGAAAGAGTTATTGAAACTAACCTTGGTTTTAATTTTCTGATTGGAGACATCAAGAATGTTGACAACTATGGATTCATTCTAAAAAATCCATACATGATATTTAGATGGATCCCCATGACTGTTTCTATAAAACCCAATTCCCTTAGAAAATCTAGAAATCTTAGATGGATTCTATTTTTATTCAAGCCCCAAAACTAGAGAGATTTTGAGATGATATATTTTAGATGTTTGGTAGTCATACTTTTATTAGGCTCCCAAGAATCGGGTGTTCCATATGAGAAGAGATATCATTTAAGGGGGGGGGGATCCTAGATTTGGACACTAATGCCAATGTGAACATGAGAAGAGAGACCTAAATTGACATCTATCATTTTTAGCGGTAGTGAGTGAAGTCTCCACTGGAGGGAGAAATGTAGATTCTAGTAACCAAAGTGAGATCCTCCTCCACATCTCATAATACACTATATCCATTATGGTCAGAAATAGGCGATCCTTTAGAAGGGCCTAGGTCTTGAGACTTGGAATCCTCCAGGGATGGCAGGGAGATAAGAATCAACTTACCTATCTGATGATACTTGATGGGGCTAACTGGGGGAAATAAGGGCCCCAAATAAATTTGTGACGCCAGATATAGATTTAACAAGACTACATCCCATCACTGATTAACCTTGTTCGAGGGGGAGGGATAAGGAGGCACAAACGACATGGGAATATTCTTCTTCAAGATAAAAAATAATGAGCCCATGTAGAGAGGTGGGAGATGAAGAGGAACTAAGGGTAGAGATGATGGAGGTGTGATTAAAGTGACTGTCCCCAAAATACTTACAACTTCTAGGGATGAAGGATCTCCATGAACCTGCTTCTCGCTCACACACGGACTGGAGGGACCAAAGTGACTCCTTCTACAAACCCCAAGAGAGCGGCCTTTCAAGTGGAAAGAAGAACCAAACCATTGAGGAGAAGGATAAAGGATGGACTGCCACTAAGAGAAGGAACCTATGCATAGAAAAATATTCCTTAGAAGGGGACAAGAAAGGTCCACCTCTACGCATATTCGAGAAACCATGACTTATAGAAGGCACTTGGTAAACTCATCTACATAAAGGAATGATACTAGAGAGTCCCCTATGCTTTGGAGGAAATCTTTGTTCTGGAAGGTAAGGGTGAATCCTCGTAGATTCAACTACATCACCATCTAATAAAAATATTAGATGGACTAGATCTTCATTGACCATCAAAAAAGGTTGAAGTGTCACTTACCAAATTAGTGGGAAATAATGGAGCTATCCATCAAAAAAACAGAATTAGAGGAATGTAATACATAGAACTATTTCCTTTTGAGAATAGAAACCTATGATGGTGCTTATAACCCCCAAAATGTATGAAGTTATGGCATAGTTGAATGGGTAGCTTATCCTCCAAAAAATGCACCACCAGTTTCCGTTATATGGAATCCACCACATCCTCGAAGTTAGTAGATGAGAAGTCGAGCAATGGAGACCCATCCATAGAAGTCTTCCAGAGACCACCCAACTCAATTTTGGGAATAAAAAATGGAGAAAAATATGGATAGGGTGGTTGATGGAGGAGAACATCATTTAAGGATGGCCTCCGGCTCCACCCGTCCAGATTTAGAGTGAATGCCCCCTTTGAAGAAACTGAAGAGACTCCTACAAAGTTGGGAGGGAGGCATGACAATAGATATTCCAAAAAAAAAGAGGGTGACACAAATGATAGAGGGTGATCCAAAATCAAGACAATGATTGCAAGATTTTGGAATGCAGGAGGACTATAAAACACCTTCTCTTGTAAGCTGAGATCCAATGAATCCATATATTACCACCTCCTAAAACTCATTTGAATCACTAAAGTATCTACAAAATTGCGTTTTCTTTGTGGAATAATCTTTTGTAGACACTGGTTGACTCCATTCTTATGCTCTACCATAATTACACCCTTTAAAATACAAAACAATTCCAATGGCATTGATGTCTTTAGCTATAAATCCACTATAGAACAACCAACACACCCTAGATAATGAATTATTGACTCTGAAAATTATATGGTCACCCATGTGGAATTTTCCATTATGCTACATTGAGTGTCACATAAATTCCACAAAAATCCATTATTCTATATTATATATTGTGATCTTCAATATTATGGTGTGGTCCATATTTACTTATTTCCCAAATCATAATTCTCTTCAAATTTCCACTACTATATTAGAAAAGATATACAAAATACCACTATTCAAATCTCTTAGGGCCCAACCTGTCCTGATGGGTCATTAATTAGCCCTATATTGTAACGAACCAAAGTTTAATAAACTGAAATTATCTTCTTATAATTATGTCATATAGTATAATCACGTGAAATCACAATACAATGAAAAAATATGTACTATGTGACCTTAAAACATAATATTGTCACTTCGGTGATTTGAATTTTAAAAATCCAACATACACAGTTGCGATCAGTAAGATGTTTGGAGTCTGATATGACAAACTTAATTTTTGGTGAATAGTAACTATTCCTTATGAATAGTAATGTTACCCTTATGAATAGCAATATGACCCTTATGAATAGTAAATCATCCAATTGAATAACCAACCTTAAAAATGAAAGTATAAATAAACTTTATCCATCTTATAAGTGAAAATATGATATAATTATATCATAATGTTGGTATTTTTATGAGTCATGTATACTTAATTACAATTTTATGATTAATTAAATAATTTTAAAGAAAATTTATTTTCATAAAATGTATTTATAAATAATTATTTTTATGACTTATGATTATATGATAATTTTAAGAGTCCTTAATTAATTTTTCAAAGTGTTAGAAAAACAGTTTTAATTTTAAAATTTGTATTTTTCATGTAAATTATGATTTTAATTAAAAATTAAATTTCACATATTTATAAAATTAATTTCATAAAATGGAGTTAATTTTTGGATTCTACACATCAGAAAATTGTTAGGGTAATTTCTTGTTTTTTTTTTCTGAAATACTTGAATTTTTGTTGAATAGTAAAATATGATAATTTACGATAAGTGATAAAACTTGAATTTATGCATCATTCTTGAGTAATAGATTATGTAAATGGCCATAATTTCAAAATCACATGCACTTTTTTTTGAGAAAAACCGATATCATTAATGACAAACATCAGCAGACGTACAAATGCAAAGCCATGAAGGAAAATTGTCCAACCAGAGCTGGTTGGCCTCGAAGGGGCCTGATGTTGCCAACTGGTGGGCCGCATTGTTGCCTTCTCTTTTGGTAAAGGAGAAGGTGCAGAATGAAAAGCATTGGCAGAGCAAGAGAATTCTCCTAATAATGAGGCCCAACGACTCGAGTCCGCCGTTGTTGTGGTTAATGGCATCAATCACGGTGAGGCAGTCAGATTCAATGAAAATATCAACCCACCCATGTTCCAAAGCCAGCATTAAAGATTCCAGGATGAAATTAGCCTCTGTAATAGTACGTTCCCAAAAGGCCTGATGTGATTCATACTTTGCTGCGATGATTTTCCCCAGATGATTTCGGGCCAGGAGACCGAGGGAGACAAGTCCATCCTTTGGGAGAGACGTGTCCATGTTGATCTTAAGAACACCTTCCATTGGGGGGTTCCACTGAGGGGGACAGGAGGGGGGAGAATCAGTCATTTTTTGTCCATTGTGGTGATTCCATCCCTCGATCCATGAGGTGGCCTGTTCAATCCAGAATTCAGAAGGTTTATGCCTGTGGTGGAAGACAACATCGTTAGGCCGTACCCAGATGATCCAGGCCAGGGTGCAGAATGACCCTGCCTTAGCCGCTGAGAGAGAAGATCACCATTTCACCAGGAGAGCGGGGAGGTCAGAAGCCATATCCAGTGATGCATTTGGGGTTGGGCCCCACTTATTCCAGATTTCCTTAGCTTCTGGACAGTTAATGAGGGCATACAAGGGGGTCTCTCGGATGTTCGGGCAAAACGGGAAGTAAGCGGCATTGGACATATGTCATTACGCGAGAAGGCTCATTGTTGGGAGGGTGCTTGTGCAGACCTGCCACCAAAAGTGTCGTATTTTTGGGGGGATGTTGAGCTTCCAAAGCGATTTCCATGGTCCCTCGTTCTGGTCAGTTGGGTGGTTTCCAAGAGCAAGCCTGTATCCAGATCTCACCGTGTATTCACCCGATATGTCATTGCACCAAAAGAGATGGTTAGGGCCTGCGTCAGGGACCCAGGGGATGCATAGGATAATTCTTTGGTCTCTTTCGTTAAACCATTCCAAAATCTTATCCACACACCACCCTGTTCCTTGGTTGGAAAGGAGTATTCTGACAGTGGCGTCTTCAAAGCCTGGTTGTGCGTGGGATGTAGCCCGCATACCATCCGTATCAATCAGTCATGGGTCAGAACATATGTTGACAGATGAGCCATCCCCAATCCTCCATCCCAGTCCTTTTTCCAAGAGCTTTCGGGCCCCCCAAATGCTTCTCCAAAGGAAGCTAGGACGCGGGCCATGTGAGGAAACCTGGAAGTCCTTGTGGGGAAAGTACTTAGCTCGTTAAACCCGCGCATAGAGGGATGATGGACGATTAATAAGGTGCCATTTTTTCTTGACCAACAATGCATCGTTAATGAGAAGAAGATTCCAGAATCCCATCCCTCCCTCAATCTTGGGGATGCAAGGTTTCTCCCAGGACATCCAGTGGGGTCTATTTCTTCCATCGTTTTTCCCCCACCAGAAGTTGGCAGTGCGTGTATGGATCTGGTTGACGATGTCCGCCAGGAGATTAAACAAGAACATAAAATAGCTTGGGATAGACTGGATGACAGCTTTAATGAGGGTCTCTTTTCTTTCTTTTGAGATTCTCTTTGGGGTCCAGCCTTGAATTTTCTTCTCAATCCTGTCCACAAGAGATGCGAAAATTTATTTTTTGGACCGGCCAATTACCGTGGGTAGCCCGAGATACTTTTGGTATTTTTCAACCATATTTATGCCAACTGCTGCACAGAGTTCATCTCTCTTGGGGCGAGGCACCCCTGCACTAAAGGAGATTTCTGATTTTCCATGATTGATTGACTATCCAGACGCCCTCTCGTACTGATGGATCACATGGATGATCACCTGAAATTCATTAATAGTTTCTCTAGAGAAGAGGAGGCAGTCGTCGGTGAAAAACAGGTGAGACACTGGTGGACTTATGCGACATACCTTTTCCCCATGAATAGTTTTAGTTGATGCAGCCCTCGATAAAAGGTTAGAGAAGACATCAGCCACCAAGATAAAGAGAAAAGGGGAGAGGGGATGTCCCTGACGTAGGCCGCGGGATGGCACAAATCCTCGAGTGAGCTCCCCATTGACCCTGATTCTGAAAGAGATGGTCGAGATGCATTGCATGATCATATATTTCCACTTAGTGCAGAAACCCATTTTCAGCATCACAGTTTTGAGGAAGTTCCATTACACTTTATCGTAATCCTTGGTCATATCCAGTTTCCAGGACATGGTTCCTCTTTTCACATTGGAGCATGTTTTCATAGAGTGAAACACTTCATGGGCCACAATTGCGTTATCAGTTATCAGCCTCTTTGCCACGAAGGCACTCTGGTTTTCCGAGATAATATCAGGCAACCACAGTCGTAACCGATTTAGGAGGATCTAAGAGAAGATCTTGCACGTGACATTACATAGGTTGATAGGCCTAAATTCAGGGGCCATCTGGGGCTTCTTAATTTTGGGAATGAGGACGAGGAAAGTTTCATTGATGGTGACAATACTTGTTTTCCCGGCCCAGATATTCCTTATCATTTTGCATATGTTGGGACCGATGATGTGCCAGTATTGTTTAAAGAACAGGGCGTGGAACCCATACGGTCCCGAGGCCTTAGTGGGGTGGATCTGTTTCAGTGCCAGGCGTATCTCTTCATCCGACGCATCTTTGGAAAGCTACCTATTGATCTCCTCGGTGATCGCTGGTCAGATATATTCTTCCACTTCAGCCGAAATGAAAGGAGTTTCTAAATTGAAGAGGTTCAGGAAGTAACATGTCAAAGCATCGTGAATTCCCTTAGTATCAAAGACTTTGCTTCCATTTGATTGTGAGATGTAGCTGATAAAATTTTTCCGGCGTCTAGATGATGCTTTCTGGTGAAAATATCGAGTATTGGCATCCCCTTCTGAGATGTGGGTATCTCGCGCCCACATAGCCTAGAAGCTTTCCTTCATGCGCAGGGTCGCATCCAGCTCTCTTTGAGTGGCTCCAATCATGTCAAGAGTGTAGCTGGATGGGGGTTTCTTGAGTAGGTTGTGAATTTTCTTTTCGAGGGAAGCACAATGCCTCTCGGGATGACGGAATTTCTTATTACTCCAAGAACTCAGATCAGATGCGACCTATTGGAGATTGAGGCCAATATCTTTGTGAGTGATATTCCAGCTTGATCTTACAACATCTTCGCATTACCGGTCCTTTAACCAGAAGATTTCAAATCTAATGGGTCTACAAGGTTGTTTGATACGTTCACCTTGAATACAGTCAATAAAAATTGGGCAGTGGTCTGAACAGTTGAGCGTCATGTGGCCGATGTGGAACATGCTGAAGAGATTTATCCAGTCTGTTGATCCCAGAAATTTTTCAAGTCGCTTGGCGATGTGTGTGTCATTAGTATTACCTCAAAACCATGTGAAGGGATTACCTGTGTATCCCAAATTGACCAGGTCCGCCCTAGTGACTGCATCCTTGAAATTTTCCATCGGTGTAGTGTGTTGGACATTTCCTCCTGTTTTTTCCTTATGGAACATAATCTCATTGAAGTCTCCACTGAATAGAATAGGGATTGGAAGATCTTGAAGGAGTTTGTAGAGGAGATCCCAAGATTTCCCCTTTTAATTATGGGCCGACCAGCCATAGAATCCCACAAAGGTCCACGGAGGGGTGTGGTCCGCCTGAATAGTCGCAGCCACGTGGTGCGAGGAGAAAGACAAGATCCTGATGTTGAGTTGATCCTTCCATAGGAGACAGAGTCCCCTAGAGTTTCCTTGTATGTAGATCAGGAGACAGCCTTGGAATTCGCATTTTTGAGCAATGTTAGTCATGTCCTTGTTTTCCAAAATGGTTTCGGATAGGAAAACCATATTGGGGTGACTTTGGGTGCAATTGCGCTAAAGCATGCGAACCGTTCGTGGGTTGCCAAGCCCACGATAGTTCCAGCATAGGACAATCATTGATCTAGGTGGGGATTGGTCTCACCGGCCTACACCTTTGAGTTCTCGGCACCTGTTATTCCACCCATCATTTTTCCTCTCTTTGGGGAGTTCCCCATTGACTGGCATGTTTCAATTTGTCTTTATCGATCCCCAGATTTAGGGTCCCCCATTTTACCAGTACTTACTTCACGTTGCACCCTTTTCCAGGTTCGACGGGTGATTGGGACTGGTGGTGAAGTTCCAGACTTTCCATCTTTATCCTGGGTTAGGATGTCAGCCATGTTCATTTCTGGGTCAGGGTCGGGATCTGGTTGTTCAGCTTGCATCTGCATTGACCTCACGCTTTGTTCTGCAGGTAATTTTGGTATGTTCCTCGACTTAATAAGTGTTGAGGTTGTGTCCTTTAGGGGGGTGTATACATGCTGTTATTCCTCTGATTGGTTGGGCTCTCTTTAGGGAACTCTGGCAGTCCAAGCCTAATGATTGTTACCTATTAGGTTCTTGCCTGACTTGTGTGGGCCACCTTGAGACGTTCACGATCCTTTTGTTTTTTTTGCCTTAGGAATGAAGGCATATCTGGTCATTTTTTCCCGGATCCATGGGCCATAATGAAGAATGATATTACCTGCTCCCTCCCCTGGCTTTGATCCACACACTCATTCTAGATGGCCGAGACGTCCACAGAAGAAGCAGAAAATTGGGAGTTTCTCGAATTAAAATGAGATCCAGTTGTCTGCGTCATCGATTTTCAAAAACATGCCCCTCATCATCGGCTCCGACACTTCAATTACGCATCTAATCCGAACCTCGGGTCCCCATTGGATAGGGTCTGAGCAGTCCCATTCAACGAATTGGTCAATGCTTTCCCTAATTTCTCTCATAACACATTATGTTCTTGCGTGAATGGGAATTCCTTTAGTACGTATCCAGAAAGGGGATCGAGTTAGCTTGATATTCTGGATGTCATCCCCCACTCTGAATTCTTCCATGAGGAGGAGTTGATTATCAAAGGATCACGGTCTTCCGCTAATAATTTTATCTCTATCTCTTTTTTTCAAGAACTAGAAAGCCAATACGATTATTCCCCACTTCACAAATGGCCACACCCTCTTCTAGTTTCCAAAGGTTCTGTAGAGTGTTATTAAGTGCCCCTTGGTTGACTGAAATATTTTCCACAAACTTTCCAACCAACAGCAGTGACATGTGTTTTTCTAATAGTGTATCTTCGTTTCTCTGAGCCTCGATAGCCGCTTTCTCTTTATCCATCAGGGAAATCCTCTTCCAAAGGTTCACAATATCCGCCTCCATTGTTCAGTGTATGTGGGATAAAAAAGAGATCTGGATAGGCCCGGTTATCTGCCCCTCTTGGGTCGGCACACAGATGTCTGCTACCCCAAAAGACCGGGCCCAACACCCCACTTTGCGGCCTTGTTTCGCAAAGGGGAAGCGCGACCAAGGCCTTGGTGAAGAAGAGGCTCCGCAGATAGGGCTCCTCAACCCCTTACCGCACCAGCACACCGCAAAACAGAACAGTCTTCGTGGATTGGTTCACCGCGGCGGAATCTCATGAGCTCCCTTCATGAGATTCGCAACCCAAACCGAACGAGTCACCTTTGTTCCATGATATTCCATGAGCTCAGCTTAATTCACACCATTCTCCATGCATTTCGGCTAAAATCTGCATCAAAAGAGCAAGACCAAATAGTGGAAAACACAATCCACCAAAAGAAGTCTCAGGACCAGAAACCCCTTCACGGCCGACGACCCCTTCGCGGCCACTCAAACGACAAAACCTTCGCGAAAGGTGTTCGTGAATCAAACCAAACCAAACCAAAATTTTGCAAACCACCCACAGGTCACCACCGTCTTACCACATCCTCGTGGATCAAACCTCTGCACGGGAGATTCACAGCAGCCACTTCGCGAACATTCAACACGGTGGAACCCACTAATGGAACACCTTTGCAGTGGCCACTTCACAGCGTCACAAAGTCTCAGTCCTTCGTGATCAAACACTGCCTCAGACCTCTGCGGCAGGAGCTTCGCGGATCAATCACAACACGAACTCTCAGGGCTTCAGACCTTCGCGGTAAGGGGTATCGCGAATCAACCTCTTCACGATCTCTTATCCTGAACCAGAGACTTCGTGAACACTCGACGCCTCAACCCTTCGCGGTAGGTTCTTCGCAAACTAATCACCACACAAACCCCCAACTTCACGAACAAATCCCTGCGTGAACCCCCAATGTCTCAGACCTTCATTGCGGGTGTTTTGCGAATCCACCTCTACGCGATCCACAGAGCAGCAGGATTTCGCACAAGCGTGGCACCAGAAACCCGCCCTCAATCGAACGCCTATATTTGTGAAGCAGAGATGAAAGGAAAAACGTTGATGAAAAGCTCAAACACAGGTGCAGGACTCAAGACAAAGAATGCTCGGGTCAAAAAGAAAGAGGAAAAACCGATTAGGGTTAAGAGTTCCTCAGAAATAAGAAAAGGTATCCAGACAAGAACTCTCAGCTCAGAATGTTGGTGAAGCTTGAAAAGTCTGTGAACCGGATTCTCCCTTCCTGTCACTGATCAGGCACTGTCGAAGGATGGCGGCGACAGGGAGAAATGCAGGAGCCCGTAAATGGCAGGAGCTGTGCTAGAAGGCGAAATCGAGCAGGCTGGGAATCACGGGGAAAGGCAGAGCATAGCTTCTTCACCGCGGATGGTTTGTGAAGCGACACAGGAAAAAGGGGGAAGAAACAAGCCACAAACTGCGGCTCTGAAGTAGGATCGACGACCCGCATAACTGGAGCGGGGGCACCAAGGGGGAGGAGCCGCCGCCGTGAACCGAATGGACAAAAAGACTGAAAAACCTAGGAAAACCCTAGGATGGAAACTCTTAAGCGGAAGAGAATATTAAAATCACATGAACTTATTACTATTTTGGTCTTAATAATCATGATTATTCACAGTCTTGAACAAAAATATTAAACTAATGATTAAAATAATGGGAAACCCCTCCTCTCCTCCACTATAAATACCACCCCTCTTTATCTCTTCTCTTCACTCATCTCAAGACTTGTGACTTTTATAAATTATAATAAAATCTATCCCTAATCCCATTTCCCACTTCCATCAGACCTTGGTGTCTTCAAAATACTAAATACTGTCCCTTAAATAGGTTCTTATGGAAGATATATTCAATAGGTAAATTCCTCTTTTCATTTCTTTTATTTTCTTTCAAGTTCCATTCTTTTAATTTTCTTTCCTCAACAACTTTCATCCAAATTTTTTGATAACTCCAGTAACTTACATGTACTGGAATTATTTTATGATAATTCAATTATTATTCATCATCTCTCCTTTACCCTCCTTTTATACCAGAAATGAAAACACCATCTGAGATATGTTAATTTTTCACATTCAAGGATGATGAGTTTTCAATTTCTTTTAGTATCTTAAATTCTGGTCATGAAACCATTTTTATAGTTTAAGAAGACTATAATATATTCATTATGTCTAATTTAAGGTTATGGAATCTTTTTTACAAATGATATTAATTTATAAATCAAAATGTGTTCGATGTGATAAAAAAACCGCCAATTAACCAAAAAGTTATCATTAATGTTTTATATAATGATTCAAATTCACTCTAAATAACCAAATGAATTTTATAACCAAGTAATATAATAGATGGTAACTAATAACATATAGCTCCAATTATGGACAACCATTCTCATCTTACATGTTTATCCTTACATGTATATAAGTAAACCAATCATGAAAACCAATGAAACAAACAATGTAATTGAACCTATTAACCCATAAAAAAGGTCATGAATGAACTTAATAAGGTTCTAATAAATCAATTTCCTGAATAATATGTTATATAAATATAAATTAATGAATTTAATTTGGTTATCTAGGACATTATGATCAAGTTAAGGACACCATCAGACTTAAGGTAAGGGATTCTACCTGAACCTCCTTTATTGCTTCGGGTTGCTCTATATTTATTTTTACCCAAATGAAGTTATCTATTATTTTTATGAAAAAATTATAAATGATTTTTGTATTCTCAAAAATCATGTATCAATATCCATTAATCATTCTCTATAAGTTATATACATGTTTTTAAATGGTTCCCTCCTCAATACTTTCCAAAAAGCAAACCCATTTTAGGGGAACTTCCTGAATTCTTATTTAATTTTAAGTGAACTATATCATTTGTTTTTATCCACCATTGTTTTTATAAAATCAGTAATTTTATTATGAAAAACTTCTTGGTTAACTTCTGGTTTTATATAAATGTTTATTCCCTTTTCTATTTTAATTTCTCTTAAGTATTTTCCTTAAAAATACACTAGAATGTTTTAATTCTAAAATTTCTTAAAGACTCTTTTTACATGTTATCACTTATGTTTAACATAAATTACCCTGATATATGCCTATTTCACCTTATGAATGTCTATGTACACTCTAATTCCTTTATTTCCTAGACATTTGTATGATACACCCATTTATTATGCTTTATGACATGATTATGATACCCATTTCTTTCCATGGTAACTCTTATGTTTACATATGATTGATTATGAAGGATTATAAATGTGGAAAGAATATTCATAAACATGTTATAATGGGTTCACCTAGATAGTTATCTAATTAATTGGGTAAAGTAGAGTCTCATAAGATGTTATGTGCAACGGTCTTGTCAGTTAACCTTGACTCATGATACCATGTGAAATGGTCATGGTGGTTAACCTTGACTTGTGCTACTCTATGTGTAACGAGACTTGACTCGTTCTAAATTAATTTTTTATGTTTTTTCCACTTTACTATAAATACATCTTTATATGATCCCATGTTTATATGTTATGATTCCATATGTTCCATGTCTTTTTATATCACTATGTCATGCCTTCAAAACCATGCGCTAAAGCTTTATTCCTATACTTATTCCCTTACTAGGATTTTCAATCATCCATTTTTTCATGTTATCCCCAAGTTATACTATGAAGATGTATGAGAAAAATGGATATTAGGAGATCTTTAAAAATATTAAATAAAGATGTGTTTTATTTAGTCCCATGTTTTTAGTTTACATACCTAGTCTTCCAAGACACTACACATCACGATACTTGGCTTGAAATATGATGTTTTATTATGCTTAAAATCATGTGATGATATGTGTAAAGGTATAGGGTATCTATAGTTGGTATTAGAGGATGGTCTAGTTATTTTTAGAGATTAAGAATAGAGCATTTTTGTAAGAACCTTAGGAATGAGGCTAAGTATATGAAAACATCCCTAAATTTTGGTAAGTATAGAGTAAATAGTTTATCAAGAAAGTAAATCCCTGTTTGGATACAAATAAGTGTATGTGGATATGAAATAGATGTATCTTGGGGTAAAACTCAAAAACACCGCATTGAGCTAGAATCAAATGGGAACTTGTGCATGACAATGGTCTTTGCTGCACTCCTAGTTTGATAATCCTGGGGGATATTATTTGGTAAATTCATAAGCTTAGTATGAAACATTATTAAGGGAACCAAAAAAAGGGACCATAAGAATATAAGTTTACAAATAGATCAAGGATTACATAGATTTAAACCTAGGGAATCATGAGGTAAGATATAATTCTACTTTATATGTTTATCCTTTTATGTTGAAAGTTTCCTTTATAATTATTCTCTAAGTATCCAAGCCCCTTAATTATACATTATTTTTCTTAGTTAATGGAGGGAAATATAAGAACACATTCCAAAAATAATTATAATAGTAAATATGAAGATTTCCCTAATGATATGCCAAATATGATGGGAATGGGTACTCAAAACTTCAAGACAATACTTTCTCAGCTGACTCAAGTCATGAATAATAACTTGAAGCAGGTGGAACACCCTCCTCCTCCAAGGAAAGAGCAAGTTTCTATTGAATCCTTAATGTGGAAAAGGAATCACATGTTTAGTGGATCTTCTGATCCCCTCATCGCGGAATAGTGGATTAACTCTACTGAAAAGATATCATCTATCCTCTAGTTCTCAAAAGAAGAGAAATTCATGTTGGCGGTCTATCATTTTGATGGAGAATATGATTAGGGGTGGATACTGATCAAGAATATGAAGTCTCAGGAGGAAATTGATTCCATGGATTGGGATGAATTCAAGAAAATGATTTTCAATAAATATTTTCCATAAATCCTATGTTTCATGATGGAAAGAGGGTTCCTTATACTTAAGAATAAGAAAGATAAGTACATTTGGGAGCATGAAGAAAACTTTACAAGGATTGAAAGATACACCTCCATCTTTGTCATGAACACTGAAAGAAAGGTAGATCACTTCTTTAATAGAATAAAGATGATTTAATGAAAAGTGTTGGAAATTTTAGACTTTAACAGTTATGGGGAGATTGTCCATTATGCCCTCAGGGTTGAAATGGAGATCAAATACTCCCATTGGTCTCATGGGACTGGTGAAAAAAATAGGAAAATAGAGTCTAATATGGGTGGTTTGGAAAATTAATCCCTTGATGGAAAGAAGATCGAACATCCCACATGTCAAAATTGTAGGAAGAAGAATCCTAGGAACTATATAAAGGGAACTTGAAATTGCTTCAAATTTGGAAAGGTGGGACATCTAGAAAATTACTTCCAAAGGGAAATGAATAATACCTCTAATTTAGAAGAAAAAATGAAGGTTCTGATCAATGCTCAACCTGTAGTGCAGTGTTACGACTGCAAAGATCATGGGAATTATGAGAAAAATTTGTCTAAGCCAAGGGTTGTTAGAGAAAATCAACAATAACTTCTAAGGAAACAAGGAAGGGTTTACACTATCACTACTAATGAGGTGGAGGTAGAAAATGATGTGGTGATAGGTACGCTAGTTATTAATTCAAGAATAGTGAATGTACTATTTTATTTTTATTCAATGTATTTTTCCAGATCTTGTAAGCTTACTATAACTATTCAAACACCACCTCAAAATTTGGATGTTGATTTATTTGTGAGAACATAAAATGGGGAAATTATTGCATCTAAAGTATATAACTCCTCCCTGGTTAATTTTTGTGGACAATAACCTCTTGGATAATCTCATCATAATTCTTTTATTGGAGTTTGATGTTGTCTTGGATATAGATTGGATATCTTTATACAAATCCAACATCAATTTTCAGGAAAGGGAGATCACTCTTCACATCCCAAAGCATCCTCCAATTCTTTACAAGTGTAAGGAGGAAGATGAATCTCCTTTTGAATGATTGTCTCATGTGTGGATATTAATGACTTATGAACAAGCATGTCTAGCTAAAATGATTGAGATAAAAAAGATGATACTTCTTGAAGATATTCCCATCATGAGGGATTACACTGATGTATTTTCTAAATAATTTCTTGTTCTTAATCTTGATCGAGAGGTTGAGTTCTCAATTGAAATTGTTCCTGGACCTCTACATATATCAAAGATAAATTATTTAATGGACACTGTAGAGCTGGAAGTGTTAAAGAAGTAGTTATAGAAGAATCTAGAGAAGGGTTTTATACCCCTGAGTGCTTCACCATGGGGTTCACCATTCCTCTTCATCAAGAAGATATATGGATCAATGGGCCTCTAAATTGATTATCGTGAGCTCAATAAAATCACTACAGAGAACAAGTATCCCCTACCATAGATAAATGACTTATTTGATCAGATTTGTGGGGCCAGTTGTTTCTCTAAGGCGGGCCTTTAGTTAGGATATCACCAATTAATGGTGAGGAAGGAAGATATTTCAAAGGATGCATTTTGAATGAGGTATAGACACTATGAGTTCACGATGATTCCCTTTTTACTCACTAATGCTCCAGAAATATTCATGGATTTGATGAATAGAGTCTTTATATATTACCTTAACAAATTTTTGGTAGTCTTTATCGATGCTATTCTGATATACCTCAAGAGAAAGGAGGAACACGAGGATCATTTGAATACTGTACTGATGACTTTGCGAAGGGATAAAATTTATGCAATGTATATTAAATGTGAGTTTTTTATGTAGGAAGTATCATTATTGGGGAATGTTATCACCAACAAAGGGATATCTATGGACCCTTCTAAGACAAAGGCAATTGGAGAGTGGCCCAGGCCAACATCTGTAATGGAGATCTACAAATTTATAGGTCTATCTAGGTATTATCAATGATTTTTTAATAAATTCTCCTTATTGAAAAACCCAATAACCAAGATAACATGGAAGGGGGTGAAGTTTTTCTAGACTTAAGAATGTGGGAAAAGCTTTAAGTAGCTCAAAAAGAGGATTATCACTGTGTCAGTACTCACACTCCTGATAAGTGGAGAACTCTTTGTGGTGTATAGTGATGCTTCAAATAAGGACTTAGGTTGTGTGCTGATGAAAAATGATAAATTGATTGCCTACACCTCAAGGTAGCTGAAAATCCATGAGAAAACCTAACCCACCCATGATCTGGAGTTGGCGTTTGTGATCTTTATATTGAAAATCTGGTGGCATTATCTCTATGAAGGGAAGTGTGAGATATATACTGATCACAAGAGTCTTAAATATATATTCACACATAAGGAGCTTAAAGTGCACTAGCGAAGATGGTTAGAGATCATTAAGGATTATGACTTCTCAATCCACTATCATCATGGTAAGGCAAATAAGGATGTGGATGCTCTAAGTAGAAATGATCATGTATATTTATCAATTATGAGAGTTGAAAAGGATCCAATATTCTTATATTTGTAGAGGATGGACATGGGAATCATTAAGGGAGGAACATAATCAATCCTTTCTCAAAAGATTGTTCAACCATCCCTCATGGATAAAATGAAGGATGCTCAAAGAAAAAATGTGGAAATTTTGAAAAGGGTGGAAGCTATTAGAAATGATAAATACTATGAGCTCAAGATTGATAAAGAATTAGTTGTAAGATTTGGGTCAATATTATGTATACCATATGACCTAGAGATGAATAATGAGCTTCTAAATGATGCACAATGCTCAACCTTCCCTATTCACCCTGGGATCTCAAAGATGTATCTAGATCTCTGAGACAAATTTGGCGGGACAATATGAAGAAGTAAATTGTTGAATATACATCAAAGTTCCTAGTATGTCATCATGTGATGGATGAAAGATATAAGTCTAAGGGGATGATGCAACCAGTACCCATACCAAAATTGAAGTGGGTGAACATCACCATGGACTTTTTCACTAGACTTCTAAGGACATCTAAAGGAAATAATGCTATATGGGTCATTATGGATCATCTCACAAAGATAGATCACTTTATCATAATTAGAGAAGAATTATAATTGGATAAACTTGCACATATATAAATCAAATATTTGGTAAGGATGCATGGAGTAACACTTTCTATTGTATCTAATAAATATTCGAGATTCACCTTGATGTTCTGGAAAAGTCTTCAACATGCTCTAAGCACTGAACTAAACTTCAGTATGACCTATCATCCTCAAATTGATGGCCAATCTGAGCGAACTATTCAGAAACTATAAAATATGTTGAGAGCATGTTCAATGGATTTCAATGGGGGATGAGACCAACATCTTCCTCTAGTTGAATTCTCCTACAAAAAATAGTTTCAACTCTATCATCAGAATGAGACCATATGAAGACCTTTATGGGAAAAGGTGAAGAACACCGGTGTGTTGTGATGAAGTTAGAGAGTGTAAGCTTCTTGGACCTAAAATTGTAAATGAAATGGTTGAGAAGGTGAAAACCATTCAGTATCAAATCAAGGCACCCAATGTTGACAGAAGAGTTATGTAGAAAATCCTCGACGAGACCTTGAGTTCAAAGTTGGAGACATGGTATTCCTCCATATATCTCTATGAAATAAGGTCATGTGATTTGGGAAGAAAGGAAAGCCAAATCCTAGGTACATTGGCCCCTTCAAGATTCTTGATCATGTTAGAGCTATGGCCTATCAACTATAACTTCCACCTACCATTCCTAAAGTACACGATATCTTCCACGTATCTCTATTAAGAAAGTAAATACCATATCCTTCAAATGTACTATACCCATAGGTGGTATAGTTGGAGAATGATCTTTCTTATGAGGAGTATCTAGTGAAGATCTTGGGTCGTAGAGATAAATTTCTACATAATAAGACAACTCAACTGGTCAAAGTTTTTTGGAAGAACCATAAGTACGAAGAGGCAACATGGGAAATAGAAGAGGTAATGAAGAAAAAGTACCCGCACCTATTTACATATTATAATGTAAAAAGAAATTTCGAGGCTGAAATTTCATAAGGGGGTAATAATGTAATGATCCAATGTTTAATCAATGTAAATTATCTTCTATAATTATTTCATATAGTATAATCACCTGAAATCACAACACAATGAACTAAAAATTACTATGTGACTTTTAAACATAATATTTTCAGTTCTGTGTTTTAAATTTTTAAAATCTATCATACATGGTTGGGATCAGTAAGATGTTTGGAGTCCGATAAGACAAACATAATTTTTGGTACATAGTAACTGACCCTTATGAATAGTAATGTTACCCCTATAAATAGTAATATGACCCTTATGAATAGTAAATCATCAAAGTGAATATGTAACCTTACCAATGAAAGTATAAATTTTTTTATCCATCTTAGTAGTGACAATATGATATAATTATATCATAGTGTTGGTATTTTTGTGAGTCATGTATATTTAAGTAAAATTTTATGATTAATTTAATGATTTAAAAGAAAATTTATTTCCATAAAATGTCTTCATAAATAAGTATTTTGATGAATTATGATTATATTATAATTTCAAGAGGCCTTAATTAATTTTTCAAAGTGTTAGAAAAGTAGTTTTAATTTTAAAATTTATATTTTTCAAGTAAATTATGATTTTAATTAAAAATTAAATTTGAAATATTTATAAAATTATTTTCATAAAATGGAATTCATTTCCATATTATACACATTGAAAAATTATTTGGGTGAATTTTTGGGTTTTTTTTGAAATACTTGATTTTTTTTATGAATAGTAAATTTTGATAATTTATGATAAGTGCAAAAACCTAAATTTCTGCATCATGCTTGAGTCATGGATGATGTAAATGGCCATTGTTTTGAGAATACACGAACTTATTACTATTTTTTTTCACAATAATATATATTATTCATAGTATTGAGCCAAAATATTAAATTAATTATTAAAATAATGGTAAAACCCTATTCTCCTCCACTATAAATACCACCTTTGTTTACCTCTCCTCTTCACTCCTCTAAAGACTTGTACCTTATCTAAATTATACTAAAATATCTTCCTAATCCCATCTATGAATTACATCAGAACTTTTTCTCTTCAAAATACCAAATCCTCTCCTGTAAAGATGTTCTCAAGGGAGATATATTGAAGAGGTAAATTCCTCTTTTCATTTCTTTTATTTTCTTTCAAGTTCCATTCTTTTATATTTCTTTCCTCACCTCCTTTAATCCAAATGATATGAAAACTACGGTAACTTAAATGTACTAGAATTTTTTTTATGATAATAGAACAATTCATCATCATCTCTCCTTTCCCATCTTTTATACTAGAAATGAAAACACCATCTGAGATGTGTTAATTTATCACATTCACAGATGACGAGTTTTCAATTTCTTTTACCGTCTTCAATTATGGTCATAAAACCATTTTTATAGTCTAAACAGACTATAATATATTTATTTTGTCTAATTTAAGGTTCTATAATATTTTATACACTTGATATTAATTTATAAAGCAAAATGTGTTCGATGTGATAAAAAAACTGCCAATGAACCAAAATAGTTATCATTAATGTTTTATATAGTGATTCATCTTCAATCCAAATAACAAAATATATTTTTTAACCGAGTAATATAATGGATGATCACTAATAACATATAACTCCAATTCTGGATGACCATTCTCATCTTACATGTTTATCCTCACATGTATATTATTAAACCAATCATGAAAACTAATGAAACAAACAATGGAATTAAACCTCTTAACCCATCAAAAAGGTCATGAATGAACTTAATAAGGTTATAATAAATAAATTGAATGAATAATAGGTTCTGGAAGTATTAATTAATTAATGTAATTTGGTTATATAGGATATTAAGATCAAGTGAAGGACACCAGCAGACTTAAGGTAAGGGATTCTACCAAAACCTCCTTTATTCCTTTGAGTTGCACTATATTTCTTTTTACCCAAATGAAGTTGTCTGTTATTTTTATTAAAATATAATAAATTCTGTTTATATTCTCCAAAATCATGTATCAATATCTACTAATAATTGTCTATTGTCCATACACATGTTTTTAAATGGTTCCCTCCTCAATGCTTCACGAAAAGCAAACCCATTTTAGGGGAACTTCCAAAATTATTAATCAATTTAAAGTGCACTATATAATCTATTTTAAGCCACCATTGTTTTTATAAAATCACTATTTTTATTATGAAAACCTTCCTTTTTTAACTTATGTTTTTATATAAATGATTATTCCATTTTCTATTCTAAATGCTCTTTAGTATTTTTCTCAAAATCGCTCTAGAATGTTTTAATGCTAAAATTTCATAAGGATTATTTTTAAATGTTATAAATTTATTTTGACATAAAATACCATGGTATATGCCTATTTTCCTATATAAATATCCAAATACATTCTAATTCCTTTCTCTAATGGACACTTGTATGATACACCCATTTATTATGCCTTATGACATGATTCTGATACACATTTATTTCCATGGGAACCCTTATGTTTATGTATGATTGATTATGTATGATTCTATATGTGGGAAGAATATTCATGAACATTTTATGATGGGTGAACCTAGATAGATCTCTAATGAATTGGATAAAGTTGAGTCTCATGAGACGTTATGTGCAACAGTCTTGGCGGTAAGCCTTGACTTGTGCTACCATGTTTAATGGTCTTGGTGGTTAACCTTGAATTATGATCCTCTATGTGAAAAGAGCCTTAACTCATTCTAAATTCATGTTTTATGTTTCTTTAACATTAATATGAATCCCTATTTATATGATCCCATATATATATGTTACGATTCTATATATTTCATGACTTTTTATATCATTATGTCATGCCTTCTAACCCTTGTGCTAAAGATTTATTCTTATGATTATTCCCTTACTGGGTTTTTAGCTAATCACTTTGTTCTTGTTATCCCCAGGTTATCTTATGAATATGTATCAACAAAATTGAAATTAGTAAAACTTTATGAATATTAAATAAAGAAATGTTTAATTTAGTCCCATGTTTTTAATTTTATGTATCTAGTCTTCCAAGACACTAGAATTCAAATTCCATGGATTGTAATATGATATTTTATTATACATAAAATCATGTAATGATACATGTAAAATGCTAGAGTTGCTATATGTATGGTTCTATGCTTCATTGTTCCACCCTAAACCATGGTCCTCTTTCTTAGTGCTGACCTTTTTTGGGCCTATTCTACACCACACCTACATGCTTCCCTGGGATAAGATACCATTGATCTTGGTCATCTTCCCTTGATGTAGTTGGACACCTAGGTTTCTCTAGCCTATGGATGACCATGTTTTCTTTTATCCAATATCCTTTGTGGAACAACCAACAATGTTGTGATGTTAAGTTTAAATATTTCCACCATAAAATTATTAAGATTCATAGTTAAATCATTTTAGAAAACATCACCAGCCATACAAATTCTGTAGTCATATGATTATTTCATAAAGATTCCCCAAATGTCATATATGAACCTCACGTTACATCTTGAAGTGCTTCAATGTGGGATCCCTGATAACTATGAAATAATTTGTGGGGTTACAGTGTGTTTTATATCCGGTAGATAAGTTAATCTCTAATACATTCTAAGGTTATTCATGCAACATTCTGATGCAATTATCAATAAACAAAATCCAACCAAAACACTAAAAATACTTTTTATAATAGAAATGTTAGGATATTTTCACACCGTGAGATATGAACCACTCCATAAGTTGTTTTGATTAAAGAAAATACATACCATGACTTCTGGATAATGATTTGTTGTAGGATCCATGATTTAAATTTTTCATTATTTTTAGGAAGTGAAATTAGTTTTTAATGTAAATGTTATTATTATTTTATTAAATATATTAATATATTGACTAATTATTTTGGTATTATTTTATTGTGAAAAAGTAAATATTCCCAAGATGACTTATTAAATAATTAAAACATATTAATTATTGGATATTATTTTCAAGACACTAATTATAAATCATAACCCCAATAGTATGATGATTTTAATAAAGGATTTCCTAAATCTGAAGGTGTTTTTTATTTTACAAGATACATAAACAATTATTATTATCATGATAGAATCTATTCAAGTGCTATTATATTTTAAATTGTATGATTTTTGAGAAATATTTTTAAAAAATATTCAATCAAATTAGTCCAAGAGCTGAAGGACAGATGAAATAAAATCTACTTGAGATAATTTGTGATCAAAATACTCCTATAATTTTAAAAGGATAACTTTAACATGATGAACCTCATCACCCGAGTAATTGAGATTATAAAATGTGCAGACATTATTTATGAACTATAGTTTTATGGTTTTGTAAATCATTATCAATTTTTTGTGCTATAATTGGTTGGCTGTTTCTCTACTATAAAAGGATATAATTTTTCATTATACCTTCATAAAATATAGGGTTGTGTTTATTGTTAATATAGGATAAATGTGGAATAATTAACCTATACCAACATTTTTAAACCATTGGTATAGGTTTACAAACAATTGGGAAGTTAGCTGTTAGTATACCCCTATAGAAATAGTTTTTAGGAGCCATTAGTGTTGGTGGTTCAAAATTTCCTTTTACCTATACCCGGTTGTTGGTATATGATCCCACTAAACCAACCTAATAACTATCTTCCACTATCACCTCAAGCACCCTTAAAACAATATATTGCACACTATGAACAAATTTATGCATACTACCAATCATAATACACATTAAATATTAAAAATATGTTGTATAATAAAAATTTAAATAGTTACATATTTAAAAACCAAATAAAAACACATATATATTTATTTTTCATCATAAAAAACCATCCACATAGATGTTTCATAAATAATAAGTTAGAAATAGAGGGGATCGACATCAACCTCATGAGAACCACCACCATCATTATCATCACTATCATCACTGTCATCATGGACATCCTCACCAACAACATTTCCTTCAATATAATCCTCACCAAAACTTCTAGTAAAGCCATCGCCCCATCCACCATTATGACCATCATTTCATGGTGCATCACGACCTTCACTATCACTAAAATCATCATGAAAATCCTTAAAAACATCACCATCTTCACCATTATCTCAAAAATTGATCATTTTACAACATTATTTTCATGCATATCTCTTAAATATTTTTCATTCCATAAATTAAAAAATAAATATATTTTTTATTAGAAATTAATAACTAATGGGTAAGTAAAATAAGACATAAGAGGTGACATGACATAATCAAGCCATATCAATTATCAAGAAAAACATGGGTTGTGTGGTGACATAACATACTCTAATAATTGAGAATTTATTCTTACAAATCATGATCAATTGATGTTTGATTTATTGATATTTTTCATAGTTTGAAATTATTCTCATTTATGGGTTAATAAACAATCATTTACAATGTCTTTAAAAAATGTTTACCACAAGGTGTCTATGAATATAACACAATGGATTCCAAATGAGTTATCTTTTTCATAGTGATTATAATATTATAACATTATAGAGAAATGGTGGTGGTGGTACATGAAGGTGTTTGGGTGTCACATAGATTTAAAAATATTTTTATTTTTATTTTTAAAATGTTTTAACAGGAAAATGACTTTCATGGAATAAAAATGGAATGGTATTATTAAAAAATGTTTTCAATGTCTTATTTTTAAAATGTTTTGGAAATAAGTTTTAAAATGAAAAGGTGTATGCCATTATACATTCAAATATAATTATTTTAATTGGTTTGAGTGGGTATTAATAAATGTTCATGGAAGTAATTGGGGTTTTATTTAAATCATTGTAATGTATTTTATATATATTTCATAAAGATTTTTTTGGGAATAAAACAATGTCTTTTGATCTTATCTAATATTTTTTAGTTATTATTTATTTTGTTTTAATGGTATTTCATTATTTGTATTTTTATTTTTCAGGTATTTTATGTAATATTTGTTTAATTCTTTATGTTTATCCATAGATAGTATGATTCTATAAAATTGAATGGAGACTAATTCAATTTAAAATTCATGGGGATAATTATACAACCTTTATTAAATAGTAATTTCATTAGAGAACTATTTAGTGAGAGGTTGAGATTTAATTTTACGGGTTAATGTGCATTAGGTATTTTAATATAGAATGTTATAAGTTTAAACAATAATTATCTTATTTTTAGTAGAATATTTATTGATTTCATTTCTAATTAACATATTTTATTGTAATTTTATATTTTTTAAAAGTTATTTGATATAAGTAAAATTATGTACATTTGTATTTTTAACCTAAGTATATTAAAATGAAATTTCCTTAGAACACATTATTAATTAATTTGATTAAATGTTATAAATAAATGACTTTAAAAAATTATTTCAAACAAATTAATTATTTGGTACTAAATTATCATTAGTATACAAAAGGATATATTGAAACCATAAGTTTTTTGAATGAATGAATGTAATTTAGTTGAATATTATATGATTGTGAGCTAGGAAATTCAACTCATTTGGAATGTTTTATGCCCATTTTGAATTTCATTTTAGGTTTTTATTTTTAATTGGTTTAATGATAAAACAAATAAGTTTTCATTTCTATACTTTGAACTGTAATAATGAAAGGTGAATTATTAATTACTAATTTGTTCCATTATTAGATTCTTTTATTTATATTAATTATTGTTGAATTCCATATTGAACATGAATATTTATTCCTAAATTTTCATGGGTTTATGTTCTTAAGATAATATAACTTGAAATGATGTAGAAATTTAAATTCATTAATTTAACGGTCTCTAACATGTAAAGTAATTTTTTAAGATAACTATTTATGTTTTTGGTCATTTATGATTTTTTTAAAAAATTATGTTTAGGGAAAAATTTATAGTTTTTTCTAAATTAATGTATTATTTGGACATCATAAGTTACACTAATCACACACACACACACACAGAAACACACAAATAGACATATCGTATTTTATTCCAAGTTTTTTTTGAAAAAAATATAGTTTTGAATATGGAGGCTTATAGATAAAAAAAGTTTTTATTTGTGTTTGGTGGTTATATTTGGGAAGAAAATGTTTCATTAATGTTTATGGTTTCAATGGGTGGTTTTTTGAATATAGAGGGTGGGTTTAAATTTTGTTGTGGAAAGTGATTGAAGGGTAATCAGTCCCAAGGAATAAGGGATTCTTTGGATGTGATGTATTTTCTAGAAATAATTTTTAATATAATGTATAGTTTATAGTTTTCGTTAGCTTAAGAAAAGTATTCTAATTTATAATTTTGAAAATAGTTTAGAGTTTAGTTAGATGATTAAAAAAAGATTTTTTATGATTAAAATGTGTTAATGTTCAATAGTTTTTGAACTAATGTTATTTAATGAAAAGCTAGGTTGAATGTCATTTGTGGATACTAAAATTTTAGGTTAAGGGAATGTTTTGTTTGTGTATATATATTTTGAAATTGGGTTTTTCTAATAGATTTTAGGATTTTATATGGTATAGAATATTTTGGGATTCATACAGATTCACAATTTATCATTCACGTTTTGAACATGTGTAATATTCCTAATAAGAATATTAGATTTTTTTAAGTTGATTTTAGTCATGATTTGAAAAAATGAAAAGTTTAGTAAATGATATTCCCTGAAACCTATAATGTTTCTAAATGGAATGAGTGATGTAATAAGGAAGATGCATTTAAATTTGTTTCTAAATCTTAAAATATATCTATAATAGATGTATTTTAGTTTCCAAAATGTCTTGGGAAAGTTTGTTATTGAAATTTTGAAAAATGGGAGAACCCTAGGAAACTTAAACACAAGCATGGTTGTTTTATGGGAATACACCCGAAATTCAAATAAAACAGTTCACAAATAAATTATTTTAAAATAATAACTATATTTTAAAAAATTTCAAATGGGTGTAAAGACTGATTTTTAATTGTTATATTAAGGAGAAATTGTTTTAAAATAAACTCCTTATTTTGAACATGAAAAAATATAATTAAATGCAACTAAAAAAAATAAAACTAAACAAAAAATACCCTTAAAAAATTAAACCAACATGAAAAGTAATTCTCCAACTAAATTGATATGTATTCACCATGGAATAAATTTATTGAATAAGAACATTTTCTAGTATAAGAGGAAAGATCCTATCTTTGATATATATGTTTTTATACAAGAAAATATTCGGAACACCAACATGACATTATTCATTATCACATGTTTGAAAAACATATCCATGAAGATAATATGATATAAATTTTAAGATGAAAGTTATCAAAGAATAATATTATCTAACAAAAAATAACATACAATATGAATATTTTATAATTAATGTTTACTAAGAGAAACCCAAACAAATTATAATACATGGAATAAGAAAAAAAATATACTATTAGATTTAACTTAGTTGTACTTGAAAAATACATGAGTTTTATCATACTGTGACATAGTAGTTCACCCTAACGTGTGAATTTACTTCATTGTACTCAACCATCACCAATGTTTTACTATTATATACATTATTACCAAGATATCAATTTAGAATAATTCTGTATAGAATTCCATGAAACCGAATGAAAGAAAACCTTCATTAATACCAAATTGGAAGAAAGATACAAAAACTGTAGGGAGTAATAGGTGGAATTTAGTGGAGTAGTCAATTAAAATGAGTTCTTGATCTATACCTCTCACTTTAAAATATGAAACTTTTCTTGAAAGAAATGAAAATGAAAAATGGGTCAAATTAAAAGGATTTAAATAAATCCAATAATAAAAAAATCCAGTTTACATGTGAAATATTTTTTTGAATATCATATTATATAAAAATTTAACTTTAGTATGAAATAAATGACACAAGTTAAAGTGTATAATGTTTTTAAATTTTATCCGAAATCTTTAACCCATTATAGATTTTTTAAAATCCAATATTTTAATTTAAATTAAAAAATGTCTCTTTGAAGACTGTTTTCATGGTTAAGGATTCTATATACATATTTATGTTTGGGTTTTTTTAAGCTTCATTCTGTGTTTAGTTACTATTTTCAAAGAACATGAATATAAATTTTGTTTTTCATAAGATATACAATTTAAAAAAAATTATTTTGAAAAAACTTTCCAAGTTAATTCATTATTATTTACCATTTTTTTGTTGAAATTTATTATAAAATATCACTTTTACATTTTAATTTTTTCTTATTGTTATGAATATATATGTTTTTAATAAAGTAATAAGTGAAATTATATGTTTTAAACCATTTTTTAACTAAAATTATATTTTAGGTAAAATTATTTTACAACTTACATGTAAACTATAAAATCATTTTACATGGAAACCCATTTTACAAATTACATGAATTTCTTTTAAAATCTACTTAAATGTAAACTGTTTATTAAATTTATATATTAACTATTTTGAGCTTACATTTAATCACTAGAATTAGTTTATCCATTAATTTTGTATTTGAAAACTATTAAATTTTATTATGTGAAAACACTTCAGCTAAAAGATTAACATAATGGTTTATTTGAATACAAAATCTTACCAAATTATAGTAATTTTAATAGTACTAACTTGAGAGACCCATATAGATATTAACTAGATTAACTGAGAACCCATATTATTGATTCTTTTTATTACCCATGACTATTAAAGAAGACTATTTACCCAAAAAACATGAAGAAACCCTTCTTTGATATATATATTCTTATTATGAAAAATAATCCAGACAAAAATTTTAAAATGAAATTCATCAAACCATACTCGTAGCAAGACAAAAATAGTATAATAGATGCCAAATAATGTAATTGATTCATACAAGTACCAACCCTAAGAAAGTATGTAGGACATGGAAAATAAAAAAACTAATACATAATGTTAGATCAATTAGAGTCTCCGAGTTACTATTAAATAAACTTTCATTAATTACAAACATTATTATTTAAACTTTTCACACAACAATAAATTGAAAATAGATATTAATTTTTTTGGTCAATCATTAATTAAAATATAACTAATAAATTAATAATTTCATATCCCCATAATACATTGAGAAAACAAAAAATTACTACAATAACTACATACATAATCCCTAAATTTATATTAGACTGAAAAAATTATAATGAAATTAGGTGTTTTCAATGAGTTACTACATTAAACAAATACTTCCACTAGGAGTATATTTGTTATGTAGTAAATATAATCATAATGAACCTCAATTCAATGAATCATGAAGAATAATGACCTAATGAGATCTTGGTTTTTTTGATACCTATATAAAAATAAATATGATGCTTGGATGAATAAATGATGCACCTAGAACTAATTTATTTGAAGTTTAAGAAGAATTGAATAAAAAATAGATGTGTGAGGGGAGACCACCAAGGAGATTCATGGTATGATTCCTTAAAAGTGTGTGGGGAATTTGGTATTGTGGGGGGAGGGGAGCCTACAAAAATTATTTTGGTGGGAAACCATTAAAATAGTTTTAACAAACCATTGGTATAACCTAGATTATGCTAATGGTGTTTTTAAAATTTTGGTATGGAGTCTCAGTTTGGACTCTAGTAATAGTTTGTATAAAAAATTTCTATAGGGAATAAATATTGACTATTTACTAAAACTATGGGTATAGAAGTTTTTTATGGGTTTTAATTCTAGTAGTGGTTAAAAAGGATGGTTGTAACTGGGTAGTGAATCCCCTAGAAAAGTTTGTTTTCTTTAGTTGTGACATCACTAGAATAAGATGGTTTTAATTGGGTTATGAATTCTTATTAAAAGATAGTTTTTAGTGGGTTCTATATCTATCAGGGATATATATGTTTGAGGAGTAGAGGGAGGAAATTTGTGATCCAATCTAATTTAAAATTTTTCTATATATATATATATATATTTTCTTTCTATTGTATTTTTTAGTTTAGTTTTACTTTTATTTCATATTTTAAAATTCAATACCCCTATTGACCAATTAATCCATCTAATATTTTGGAAATTAATGATGAAGAATTATTCATTTTACCTTAGTCAATATTTTACTCTCTTAAGAGTGTAGTATAGTGGGAAAACCTAGGGCCGATCATAGGAAGGCTGCTTACACACACTATCTTCATATTATCACTATTTATAATATAACTAATATAAAAATAAATTTTTTAAAAAGGAGGTTTTGAAAGATGTAATAATATAAAATATGAATATATTAATGTAATAAAAACACAAAATGAGTTCAAATAAATCAAGAACGAAATTGTTCTTAGGAGGTTATGGTGATTGATATCATTGTTGAAAAAGAATCTCAATATTCAACTCAATGTATTGAATGAGAAATGTCACACAACACCCTCTCATTAGAAATGTGATTACCCAATTTTGAGACCTCTGCATATGGGGAAAGCCTATTCTGAATTTAATATAGGATAAATCCTCTCTTACCATCACTACCCAATCTATAATCCACCATATGCATGACTTAGATAGTGAAGAGAAGGATGATTGATAATCGAGATGAAGAACTTGATGGCAGAGAAAATGGGGTGATCACTCACCACAATTTATTTATCCACTATTTAAATTCCTAGAATTGAATATTTAAATTGAAAATGAAGCATAATAAAACTCAATCAAACCACTATTCCCTCCATCAAACAAACTTCGAGGTTAGTTCTACATTTTAATGGAGTTGAGAGGGGAATACGATGGGAGAAACACCTACAAATTAAAACAAAAGAATGGATATATAAAGAATAAGAAGAATATATATTAAAATTTTAAAAATATACTATAGTCTAAAATAAACTACAAATCTACAAAAAATGAAAAAAACTTTTCCAAAACATTGAAATGGACTTTATACACATTTTTATAGGGATAGGGGATATGAATTTTCACTCACAAAATATCCTTTGAAATTTGGAGAATCTTATACCCATTTAATAATATAATTTGAATAATTGTCTATATAAAAGTTGTTCATATGTGTCTATAATGTGAAATGTCAAAATATAATCTTGATTGTCTATATGATGAAGGAGTTATGACTGTTGTACTCCATAAATTTAATCTTGATAGGGAGACTCTTTGTATTCTGATACTCCAACATCCCATGCCATTATGACCATGAAATTGGTATAATATCACATGAAATCAGTTATGAACGTTTTTTATTTATTCCTTTTATAGATCTATATTGAATTGAATCTCCATTGGTTTGGTAGTTCGGGATATATGGGACCATTATTAATAGTTTTTATATCCGTGTAATGTTTTTGAGGCTTAACTTATGAGATGGTTTTGGGCCTTCAAATGATAGATTTAGATTTGGGTACAAAATAAAGAAATTAATTCCAATATGTATTGAATCGTAAACAAATAAATTTCACAATTTAAATTAGTGTATGAAATGTTATGGACTAAATAAAGAAATAACTTAAAATAGTTAAAATCCAAAATTCATCCATTTTTTAAATTAACCTCAAAATAATTATAAAACTTAAAAATGTAACAATTTCCCATGAAATAATACTATCGTGGGATTTAAAACATTAAATTACAATAGAAAATGTGTGAAAATGTTAGCTTTATCACTCCTCCACACTTAACCATTTCACACTCATACAATCTTCTAATATCAAGGTTAAAACCAACTTCCTAAAGTGTAAATGAAAACGTTGATCAATTATCACATCCAAGTAAATATCAGGCCTCCTACATGGATCAAAATTCTATAACTCCTCAAAAATCATAAAAATACATTAAATGTAATGTTAATACTCATATTCATGGCGTATCTACCTCCTTGAGAAAATATTTCTCTGTTCATTCAATAATTTTGTGGGTGGAGTTTTTCTCATTCCCAAGAACATGAGTGATCTATATAGGCTCGCTATCCTCCAAATATATTCAATTTATAGATTCACAATTATTCCAATCATGAGGAATTTTTTCAGGGGTTGTTTGTGGCTAGGGGTTGGTAGATTTTAATTATAAAAATAGTATAGGTAGAATGAGGAGGGTTAGTCTCTAATATGAAGTAAATGCATGAAAACTATTTTGCTCAAGAATGGTGTGCTCCTCAATCAACACAAAAATGAATCACGTACAAACAACTCTTTTTTTAATTAGTATTTTTACATTTGGAATATCAACATCGATGATAAATTTCTCCACACTTATCTATTATTTGTAGCATTGTTTCAGCTTGAATTTAGATCTATATTTTTTCTTCAGAATCAGATTTTTGTGGAAAATGAGAGGAAATGTTTGATATTGAATTATTGGTATAATCCCCTCAAAAAATTATGATGATATTTTGGCCACCCATCCATCATGAATTTTCTTCCTCCAAAGTATCAATGAACATGGAAACACTTTCAATTCATCTCAAACAAATTCATCAAATCAAAAAATACATCCCATCTTCTCCCACCACAATTGATTTAGAATATAATATTTCATTTAACTTTTAATGAATGTATGAAAGAGATAAAGGTATTTTAATGTGGCTTCTTGAAAAGGTACATCATGTATTTTAAGGTCTTGGTAATTTTCAAATGTAAAGATAATCCAAAATAAGAGTTAAATGTAAAAAGGTATTTCAAAGTTGTGAATCAATAATTCTTGAAACATTCCATGAACACTAAATACTTAGAAAAAGATAAAAAAGAAATTTATATATGAAAAAACATGTCTCAAAACTCTTAAGAAAAAAATAAATGTAAATAATATCTTGAGAAGGCCTATCACCCTTTTAGGTTGGGAACTATTTTCAATATGGGCAGCACTAGTGCACATGAGTTTGACAACCAATCAAACATCATCAAATGAAAATATCATAACTCAAGAGAAAAAAATTTATTTCATAAATAATTTAGATAATCAAACATTCAAATCAAAAAATGTTCATAAAACAAAAATTTAGTTTTAATTTTCAAAAGTATTCGATTTAGATCAAGAATCCTAAAACACAAAAAAAATGTAAATAAAAACGTGAAAAATTCAAAAAAAGAAAAAATAAGAAAAAAATTGAAGAACCCAAGAAATATATAAATATAGATTGACATAAGATAACTTATTTCATTTACTTCCCTCTTTTTAATTCAATTAAGATAAATTTTTTCATGTAGATTTTTAATTGGGAAATAAAGAAAATAAATAAAAGGAAAGACACAACCTGATTTATTTTTATGTGAAAGCCTTGATTTAAGATCCTAGAATATAGTAATTTAATCCTAAAATAAATAAAATAAAAAATATGATAAAAATAATTAAAAATAATGATTTAGGGGAAAAATGGATAATTCATTGTTTAACCCACAATCGGGTGATATGTTTTTACTGCCCCTAGTTAGAAAGTTATAGTGGTTTAACCCCAATGAGAAGGTGGATGAGGTTTCTTTCATAGAAACCACCAAATACTCATTATTCATGTATTATTAAACTTTAAATGGTTAGGGGGTAACCCATTGATAGAGTACATTAGATCCTACCCCATTGAAATGTGGTATATATTAGAAGATAGGGGAAAAAGAAAGAATGGGTCCTCTTCTTCTTTAGGCATGTTTTCTTTTTCCTCCTCATTAACTTCATTTAGGGTTTTTATGGTTGAGTATGATTCATACATAATGTTAAGAAGAATAAATTAAGTTAAAATTTATTTTTTATTATATTTAAACCAATTTTAATCAAGAAATAAATATTCCCAGTAATTTAAAGCATATTTAATGTCGATTTCATTAGGAAAGACAACCAAAGACTCAGTCTCAATAGGAAAATCATATTTATATCCTTCCAAATAAAGAGGGAGGTTTAGAGGATAGGATTATTATTTAAAAAATATGAGGGGATCACTTACTTTTTTGTTCTTTAACAAAATCAAACCAATGCTCTTAATAATTATGTTGTGCTCCCAGTGTTGTATCAGCAGGCATGAAATCATCAGGAACCACTTTAAGAAATTTCCAAAGAGATATGATTGAGTGAAAAATATTAATATTAAACACTTACATGGGTTATTCAAATTAAAATTTAGTTAATTTTTTTTCATTCTCCTAATCTTTTCTTTATTTCCATTCCATCCATAAAACTTTTACTTCTTCAACTTTGGCTTCCAGTGATGCTACCAAATTTCTTGATTTTATGGGAATTTTGAAATTATCTTCAATGATCAAGTAATTTTGTTCCATTTTAAACATGAATGTATCTTCATTTTTATAATCACCATTAATATTTTTAAAATTCCAATAATTTGAAATATCATCATATAAATCCATCTTGACCTTTGAAATGAAAGTTAAGTAATAAATCTATTTTTTAGTTTTTGAATTTTTTGATTTATTTTTTTATGAGAAACATAGTGTGAAATAAATTGGAATCCATAGAAATGGAACCAAATTGAAAATGAGGATTTATAAATTTTACCTCAATAAATATTTTATTTTCTAAAGAGTGCACCATAGTTGAACAACCGAGGGTCGATCAAAAGGATGTCGCTCAAACACACTGTCTACCTATTGTCACTATTTATAATCTTGCTAATATAAAAATAAATTATTTAAAAAGGAAAATTTTAAAGTCTTATTTAATATAAAATAATAATATATTAATTCAATTTAAAAACAAAATGAGTTATAAGAAATAAAGAAAGAAGTTTTTCTTGGGAGGTAACGGTGATTAATATCATTATTAAAAAAGAATCTCAATATTCAACTAAATGTAGTGATCTAGATCTATCAAACTACCCCGTATCATTTTAAATCTGATTAACCCAAAACAAGACCTCTTAATATGGGTAAATCCTATTCCGAACTTAATCTAAGATAAATCTTCACTAACCATAACTACCCAATACATACTCCACTATATGCACAAATTAGATAATTAAGGGAATAATGATTGATAAACAAGAAGAGGAAGTCAATGATAGAGAAAATAAGGAAACCACCCACTATAATCAATTTAACAACCATCAAAATTGACATAATTGAACAATGAAATTTAAAATGAATCACAATAAAACTCAATAAAACCATTATTCCCTCCCTCAAACCAACAGTGAGGTTAGTTGTCTACTTTTATTGGACTTGAGAAGGGAATATGGTGGGAGGAACACATAAAAATAAAAATGGAATAATGGAGATATGAAGAATAATAACAAAATGTATTAAAATTATAAAAGTATCACTACTAAAAAATATGGCTATAGCCACGATTTGGAACCGTGGTATAGGCCCAAAAACTGTGGTTATAGGTTATAGATACAGTTTCATAAATCATGGCTGGTATTGGAATGGCTATAGGAAAAAACCTATATCCATGGTTTGAACTGTGGCAACACCCTATAGCCACGTTTTTCAAACCGTGGCAGAATCTCAAGTCAGGCAATACATATATCCACAGTTTTAAACTGTGGCTATAGGCCTTTTGCCATGGATTTAAACCTTGGATATAGCCCTATTTCCATGGTTTAAAAATGTGGCTATATGTCCCCCATTCCATAAAACAATATCCCCCCTTCCCCAGCACTCCCCCTGCACACTGCCCACCCCCCAGCACACCCCCTGTACCCTGAAAACCCCCTTGCCCCATTCCCCAGCACACCCCCTACACACTGCACTTCCCCCCATCCCACTACACACCCCTAGCCCACCCCCTTCCCCTTGAAAAAGAACCTAGAACACCCCCTTCCCTGCCCCTAGCACCCCTCCCCACTGCCCCCTCCCCCAGCAAAACCTCCCCTACCCCTCACCATGTCCTTTGCACACCCCCTGCCCCCTTCCACTACCCCCCATCACACACCCCCTGCCCATTGGATTTCCCCTCAACCCACTGCACTCCCATCACACCCCCATCACCACCCAACACCCCCCCTTCACCCTCCCCCTTCCCCTTGAAAAAGAACCCAACACACCCCCTTCCCCTTTCCCCCTCCCCCTACATCCCACCGCACACACACCCCCTGCCCACTGCACTTCCTCCTATCCCACTGCACCCCCTAGAACACCCCCTACACCCTCCTCATACCCCTTGAAAAAGAACCCAACACAGCCCGTACCCCCTTCCCCCTCCCCCTTCCCCCTTCCCCTGCCCCTTACACCAACCCCCTGCCCCTAGCACCCCTTCCCCTCACCCTGCCCCCTTCCCCAACACCCCCTGCCCACCCCCTGCACCCTCCCCCTGCCCCTTGAAAAAGAACCCAGCATACCCCCTACCCCTCACCCTACCCCCATTCACACCCCTACCCCTTCCCCTACCCCCTTCACACACCCCCTTCCCACTGCGCTTCCCCCCAGCCCACTGCACACCCTCCTGCCCCCTCACCCTACCCCCTTCCCCAGCACCCCCTGCCCACCCCCTACACCCTCCACCTGCCCCTTACAAAAGAACCCAACACACCCCCTACCCCTTTCCCCCTCCCCCTTGCCCCCCCCAGCACACCCACATGCCCCTCACCCTGCCCCCTGCACACCCCCTGCCCCTTCCCCTGCCCCCCTGCACACACCCACTGCACTTCCCCCCAGCCCACTATACACCCCCATACACCCTACCCCCACCCCTTAAAAAAGAACTCATGACACCCCTTCCCCTTGCCCCTCCCCCTTGGAACCTAGTTAAAAGCCTTTTGAATAATAATAACACAATATGATCATGTACGCTAATTGGAGGATGGATGATTCTAATGACCATGAATCAATTGATTTTCCCCCGTTAGTTACCATATCATCTCATATAGGCTGGGGGAAGGTTAGTATAGAATTTAAACCTATGTTTAATGTGATGCGAAAACAAATAGAAAGTGGTAAACTGACACTTGAGTGTTCACTATTTGATGATGATGTGTTACAATTTTATAAGAGAGTTATAATCCTTGAATCATTTTGTGAATAGTTGATGAGAGACTGTCATAAATCTATGTGGTTTATGAATCCTAGAGAGACAAATATGGGTGATGAATTAGGGTGTCTATTTTGGTGGCCATGGATGGATGCGAAAAATACTAATCCTGTTTCTGGATTCCTTTCCTGTCAGACGATAAAGGCTATACACTAGAATCGTCATTGTCTACTCTATAAATTTCAAGTTCCTATGTGGAAGAGGGAGTACATTATGATGAACTTTATAATGGGGTTACCAAGGACCCCAAAGATTCGTTAAACTATATAGGGTATTTTTGATTATATAAACAAAGATTCTCATGTAATACCTATCAATGATACTCACCTATTAGAAAATATAGGAATGTTTTATATCTGTGAATACTAATACTATGATGGAGTTCCCTTAAGAATTATATTAGAGAGAGATGCACATATTATGCCCTGATTTTTGGAAAGGGTTTAATATGACCTTATAGAATCATCTAATATTGAGCACAACGTACCATAAATATATAGATAAACACTAGGAGTAGATGATACATATATTGGACGATATGCATAAAGATTGTGTTCAATAAATCAATGGATCTTGGGTTTAATATGAACTTAAGGAATCATCTAATATTGATTAAGAGATGTGATAGCACACCGGCAGGTGAAACAAAGAAATTTCTAGAAAATTCATCCAGAGGAGAACGAACTGGTGTTTTTCATGGGGTTGGATGCAGTGAGCTAAAAACCGCATTGAGATCATTTTTCAAAATATAGTTACCAAGTGGATAGACCATTGGAAGATCATTCTCAGTTTAAAATTGATATGGTTAGGGGAACCATTATGTTTAGTTGAGGGGTAAACCACCTATCTAGAACATTTCTGGCTGTGAACCTTAGTTTAAGACATGAAATTCTGAAGGGTAGGGATTCATGGTGTGAAACCCCTGGTCACATCATGAATCATGCCTAGGTGGATTTATTTTAATAGTTTAATTTTTTTCTTTTTTTGGGTCAAGTGTTTCACTATGACGTTACTGAAGAAAGTATCAAGTTTTAAAAGATGGTTGTTTGTGTTTGATGAAATGAGAACAAAGATTTTTTTAAGTATTCGATTTTTATGGGAATGCTCGGTTGATTTTTTCTCGAAATGAGGACACTGTCATCTCTAACATGAAGGAAATTTCAATTCCTACTATTGAGTTGGCTGAAACTTTCTAATAGTCCACATTGAAGGCTTAGGGAAATCATGTAAAATAGTTGAAAATGTCATTAAAAAGAGCCACAACCAATTTTCACAGCATATTCACATTATATAATAATGAAAACAAGTTTTTAAAATAATCAAGAAATTATAGAATTCAAAATTAAAGGGTTAGGTATAGGGAACTTACCTCAACCTCATAGCGTTTCTTTTGACGAAAAGTTGAATATTCATTTTTTTCCACTTACAATCATATGAAACTTCACATATATATAAGGACACCTAGCCCCAATGTACATATTTTCATTGCCAAATATGAACAAGGGGGTCCTTAAATATATGTCTATACTTTCATATACCCCTTAACACTTACACATGTATGAATTTTTCATATCTATATATAAGCACACCTAGCCCTAGTATATATATTCATACTGACATGAGTGAATATATATAAAGGGGGAACTTATATATTTATATTCATACTTATGCATACACATGTAATCCTTCATCAACGGTAACTCAAATCCACCTCAACGAGATCTAGAAAGAACTACAAAAATATAAAGAACCAAAAAATCACAAAATCCCTAATTAAAATTTTTCCAAAGAATAAAAAAGAAATAAATCTTACCCAAATCCGATGTTTAACTCACTTTCATCGATGGTGGTGGATAGAACTGACCTCATCCTAAGAAACCACCTAAAAGGAAATAGTGGGAAAATAAATGAGATATAACAACTTATTATATATATTTGATCAGTGATGATAAATGATACATAAATATATTAATATTATAGATTCTATACTTCCTTTCTATTATTACCACAATATCATCATTTAGTCACTCCCATTGGACTGATAATTTATGGTGGTCATGTCAACACAAAACAACTAAAAAAACACACATTTTTCTTCATAATATCAATAATCACTGCATCAGTACATGCATAAACAATAAAAATAACACATCCACGAAGCAACCCCCCCCCACCTGCACCCCACCTGCCCCCAGCACCCCCATCACCATCCCCCCTACACCAGCCCCCCTGCACCACTCCCCCCAACCCCCAGCACCCCCACAACTAGCCCCCAGCACCCCCACCCCCTACCCCACTTCCCCCTGCACCACCCCGTTGCACCAATCCCCCTTCACCAATCCTCAATCCCCACCACCCCAACGCCCCCACTACCACCACCTCCACCCCCACCCCCACCCCACTGCACCACTCCCCCAGCCCCCCTAAACACCCCACCCCACTGAACCACTCCCCCCAGCCCCTCCCCTGCCCTCTACGCCCCCAGCCCCCCAACCGCCCCCACCTGCACCCCCACTTTCCCCAAGCACCCCCCCTTCACCACTCCCCCAACCCTCATCACCCCCAGCCCCCAACACCCCCCTCCTTCACCAGTATTACTCTTCTTCTAGGATATCTTTGGTATTATTTAGAATACCATTATTTAGAAGTCAGTATTACTCTTCTTCTTCTAGGATATATTTAATTAAATGAATTATATGATTCCTTTCCTGAATCGATTCCATTTGTTACTTTATCTCACTTCCATCGGTCATGACGTTAATGGCCAATTTTCAATGGTCCATGATCTTGACTGTTCTTCCATAGTGTATAAAGTTCATCTCTATTTAAACATCCTCTTCACTTCCAATAGTCATGACGTTATTATTCCTACATTCACTATACTTCTTTCAAAATGTCTAGTATCACTATTATTGACAAATAAATCACCTTCTCTTTTTGTTGTATGTAATATATCTAGTTTTTCTTACTTTCTATTTTTGGACAAAAACAATATGATCTTGAGATTTATTTATAGATCCAAGTATTTTATTCATTCTCATAGGCAAATTGGATGATATGGATGGATTCTCATTATCTAATCATACCCATATTTGTATAGAATTTGTTTTTAAGCCATGGGTAATAGGTAAATATGAATGAGTAACAACAGATTTATCAGGATAGTCTATAACATTCCTCTATGATCTTACAGTGAAAAAATTAGTGGATAAATTAAAGTTATTTTGACACAATTATGAGTCTTTTTTAGTAATATTGTCATCATTAGTTTGTGTGGTAGCTACTCTTATTTTCCTAAAAACATGTAATGATTCAACTTGGGTGACTTCATGATTTATCAATTTAACCTCTTAATCCAATCATTATAGATTTAGATAATACAAATCATATTCAAGAGATTTTAACATTTCTTCATATCACTTTTGTAACATCAGAATGAAATCACCATACACTTTATTAGCCTTTATAAGAGAACTATCTAGTTCTTTAATACTTTTATATTTAAGATCTAGCTATAAATATTTGACATCCATAGAGGTCCAATATAGTTTTTATAGTGAAAATACCACTTCCATAATGACAACCTCCTAAAAAACTCTCCTTTTCAATTCTTATTCATTTATATACAAGTTTCAATTGAAAATGGATATAAATGTCTCCTTAGCTACAATAAACATTATGATGGTGATACATTTACTTAACTTTTTAGAGACTTTATATTTCATGGACTTAGAATATAAATATAACTAGGATTTATAATATTGTATCCCCCTTGGGAAATTCCATATTAGTGGTGACTTGGTCATTACAATACTTGCCTACTTGGGAAATTCCATCTTAAAAGTCTAACTGCACTTAAAGGGTGTTTTGGTTCAAAAAAAAAATTTAATAAAAAGAGGGAAAACCCCAACAAGGAAATAAAATGGGTCAAGTACGATGCGTGCTTTATGACTAATAATGACATCAAGTATAGGGAAAACATCATTACAGTAATGTCAAGCAAGATATACCATTGTGAGTTTTCGCAAACAGTGAACCTCCATTGGAGGGGTTTTATTACAAAACCATGACTTTTTTATCAAAAAAAAAAAAACAATTATCTGAACTAAACATTATTAAAGAATTTCAATTTAATATAAATAAGCAGAATTAAGAAGGAAACTAAATGAAATTTAAAACATTCTTGAATTAAAGAGGCTAGGATAGGGACCCTACCTCAGATGAGCCGAGCCACACTCGACGCTTGACACTTTTTTAACGACAACTCTAAGCTGCTTCATCCATCCTCCGGGAATATGCACCTTTTCATATACATAAGGATTCCCAAACCCTTATGTACATGTCTGCATGGCCTTGAACACACATAAGAGGATCATTATATATATGCTCACATGCATAAGCCCGTTACCACCCACATACGTATGCATTTTCCATATATATACATAAGCACACCTAGACTCTTATATGTAATCGTGATTCCATGGGAGGATATACATATAATGGGAGAACTTATTATATATATTCTTATATATGAATACGCGCTGAGTCACCTTTTAACTCTGGTTGCCGCAACACACGTGAACGAGTCCCAGGATACTTCTACAAAATGACAGTGATATGATTAATCATCATTAATTGAACCTAAAAATTGAAGTGGGAGGAACATGGTTAGTGAGAAAGGGAATATATCATATTAAATTACAAAACCCAACTCTCATGTTATAATCCATCTCACCTCACAAGTCTTCACCCAAACTATCTGCAATACTACCCATTGAAAATCTTCTGTATTGTCCCACAAATATAATTTCATCATAAGGGAATGCTCTCATTATATTATTTTTAGTCACTATGGTTATACACCAATCTATCATATTAAACATAAAAAACCCTCAAATTTAATATTTTATTCCACTAATATTTTCTTATTGTATTTAATCATTAAGGGAGAAAAAGAATCTATCAAAAATATAACCTCATGTATTTTAGTCGAATGAACCTTTGTTCCTTGATCTAAATCATTCATCATCATATATCTATTCTCCAAAAAGGAAGAGAACTACTGGTAGATTAACATTAATTAAAATGGAATATTATATTCATTACATGAAGGATTAAATGGGAAAATAGGATTCACTATTGATGATCTTTATCATAATCCCCAAAGTCATCCATAATATCAAACTCTCATAAGGTGTAATTATGATATGTGAGGTATTAATAAATGTCAAATCTATATCTATGGTATACCACTAAACCAAAACACTTCTCAAAGGCTTCATACCTAGACAATTTATATCATTCTAGAAAATGAAAAAACTAAAATGGGGAAGACTCACTCTTCTCTTTTCCAAAGATCTCGTACCCTTTATAGATTATTATTTATAAGGATAATCTTCCCAATTTGGGGTTGATCCATAAATCAAAACAACCCATGTATAACCTAAAACAATTAACTCATTAACCTCATGGTAGATTGTGAAACACTTCACCACCATTAAATCATCAAAATGTTTCTCACACTATCCGATGTCCATACCATGACCTAATAAAAATTGAGACTTATCGCTCATAATTAATTATTAGAATCCAATGAATAATCTCATTATCATCAGAAAACCTAAGATTCCTAAAATCCATCTCAAAATCTTATGGGAACCTTCCAAGGCCCCAAGATTGTGAGATCATTGTGAAACCCAGTGGTAATCTCATCCTGGCCTAACCAACCCATCTTATAGTATAAATTCATGACATTTAGATCATACATAATCAAATAAAAGTAAAACATCATGGGGAAGTCAACAAAAAAATGATAATACACGAGAATATTTCCATTATAAATAATTCATATACTACATGTGGTTCATAAGACCAATCAATTTCTAAAAAAACTTATGTTATGTTATATCAATAAATCAGTTAAGAAAGACTTTTATGAACAATTTAAAGTGTCATCTCATGATTACTATGCACACATGAGTTCCATGAACAAATATATTTAAAATAGCATATGGAATATCACAAAATTCAATTTTAAAAAATTATTTCAAAAAACTCATTTTAAGATGATTTCTATAATGAAATTTTATTTCAAAAATGCTTTACAATTAAAATTTTATTTTATAGTTAAAAAAAATTATTTTTTAGAGAGCACAAAAAATCATCACCTCACACGACCCTGTAAACTATATGATGGGCCACCGATAACTATTCAACTAATGTGGAACTAAATATACTATTTAGGCAGCTATGTATCCTTTGGTTACTATTAGTACAATAATATACCATCACAATTATAGAGTTAGAGAATGTCATAAAATTATTTCGAAATAATAGCAATAATAACATGAATATAAAATAACTTGTAGAAATATCATAAAAGGAAAAGGATTAAAATAATCAATGAATAAATACAACCAATATTATTTATACATCCAATATAAATCAAAGGTCATACCAACCAATTTATATGATAAAGATTCATTATCTCTCAAAATCCCAAGAAATATATATGTCATATATTTAAAATAAAGTCCTACACTTGGAAGAAATAATAGAATACTCACCCTATGGAATAATGAGACATAAAAGATGAGAAATGTGGTGTAGAAAAATAATGGCATACACCATCTCATACTATTAGTATAATCCCAAAATTATAAATCCCAATAAAACATTAATTTCATGAAAATTTTCTAAAATCCATAAATAAATGAGTCTAGTGACATATCTCCATTAAAAGAGTGTGTATCAATACACATTATTCCTCTATAATTGTACTTTAACTATTGCACACAAAATACACATTATTAGTGTGATTGCATTAATGATCTTGTGAAATTACATATTCAAATACCAAGAAAAAACACCAAAATCATGGGAAGAACAATATAAGGTAATAAATAGAGATGAATGGAAGACTCAAAACAAGGACTGATGAACTAGAACTATAATGATAATACCATTGACACATTTCTAGTAGGGATAGAACCTTGAAAATCACCCTCAATTGAAGAGTTATGGTTGAACGATCACTAGAGATAGGTATGAATTGCTTGAGAGAGCAGTTAGCATGAAAGAGTAACCGAAAACATCTTTGGTGATGAGGGAGAAGGGTTTCCAGGTGGGATATGAGTCACGCTACCATGAGGGTTCGGAGGGTCGGGGATCGGTGGAGGAGCAGTGTCGTTTTGCAGGGAGGAGGGTGTGGAGAGGTCGAGGGAGGAGGATGGCACATAGAGGTCGAGGGAGGAGGATGACATGGATTGGGGGGAGAAGCAGTGGTGTTCGGAAGGGAGGAGGTCACAAAGAACCCGAGCGAGGAGGTCGCGGAGTGCCAAGGTCGAGGGAGGAGGGGTCGCGGATTGAGGGAGGAGGAGACCAATGCTTGTGGGAAAAAAATGGGTAGCCACGGTTTGTTAATTAAACTATGGCTATAAACATGCTATAGCCAAAAATCTATAAAATGGTGGCTATAGATCCATGGATATAGATTAAATTTCTAGTACTGTATATTATAAAAAAAATAAACTACAAAATACACAAAAATGACCCAAACATTTTTCAACCCTTTGAAATGATATTGAGACACATTTTTATATAGAGAGGGGAGAGGAATTTTTTCTCTGAAAATATCCTTCAAAAGTTGGGTCTTGTTAGTACCATTAAATTTAAAATTTGTGGAATTTAGTCTTCATAAAATTATTTTATTCCTTATCTTTGTCATTCAACCTAAAAATATCAACTTGATTGGATACTATATGAAGTAGTTATGACTATTTTACTCCAAATATTTAACATGGATCTGTAGACTATTCAAATTCCAATAATTCCTAATTTCCATGCCATTATGACCATAAAAATGACATAATATTACATGTATTCAGTTATTAAATTTGTTCATTAATTGCTTCCCTAGATTCATGTTGAATTGAATCTCTATTGGGCTTGTATTTTGAGATATATGTGCCCATCATTAGAAGTGTCCAGATCTGTACATAGTTTTTCAAGGCCCAAATAGTGATATGGTTTTAGGCCGTGAAATGATGGATTAAGATTTGGGTTCAAAATAATTAAATGAATCCCAATATGCATGTAATACTACCAAAAAGTAATTTCACAATTTAAAGCAGTGTATAAAAAGTTATTTTGGAAATAAATAAATAAATTAAAATAGTTAAAATCCAAAATTAGGCTATTTTTTAAATTAAGCTCAAAATATATCTAATTCCTTATATTATTCGGATCACTAAGACAAATATATACCTAATTCATGGAATATTATACCCAAAATAAGATAATATATCAAAAAAATTAATCAAACAAGAAACAAAAAGTGATTTCATCCTAATCCAAATATCACATCATCATACCAAACACCATTCCACATCATCCATACCTTCTGACCACCAATCACATCATACCACCATAATAAAATATATCAAAAATTCACAACCCTATTTATATCATCAACCATACCATGTTTTCATATAGAATGGTATAAATGGTTTTATATCCCAAAATCATATAAATAGAATCAAATAATATTTTTTAGTAGTGATAAATATCAAAGAGAAAATAATATAGCTTCAATCATTATAACAAAGATAATAACAATTAGTAACTAAACATAACTTTACACTAATATTTATTCAAAAAATATTATTATTTTTACTATATTGATTATATAATTTCATTATGATTAGGTTTCAATTGGCATAGAAACCTAATAACAATATTTAACAGTAATAACAATGATCCGAATATATTCACAAAGAAACCCTCAGTGATGTTAAGAAATTACAACGAGGAATAATAATTCACACAAATACATCCTTTATCAATTTCCATTCCATACCATCTAAAAGTTATTATAAATTTATATATTACTATCAAACAATTAAATCACATCAACAAAATACCATACAATCTCTAAAATATCATCCAAAAATCTTAACCATATTCAAAATGGCATGAAAATCATAATACCCCATTTTCAAAAACCAAATTCCTATTTATTATATTCCAAAGTTCAATACCATATATTTAACCATTAGAAAATTTTAAAAAAATATCCCATATTTTCACAAATATTATAGTAGGAAATGTTTTTATTCCCTTCCTCGATGTGTGGATTCAATGATTCACTACTCAATGATAGATAGATATAACAAGAGAGATATTCATGATGCCAATAACTAAAGGGAAACCTATAAACAACCAATAAGAGAGGTAAGTATAGACTTTTTCAAGGTCAAATATTATTCAAAGGTTTCTCACTAGTCTACATGATGTATTTGGTCGTCCTAGGGTCAATAGAAACATGAAAAAACAAAATAGGTGAAGGGGTATTCAAATAGAAAACAAAAACATGTGAAGCTGGTTTCTCTTAGGTGTTTTCATCTTTATAAATTTATCCAACCACCTAATTTTAATATGATTAAGGGAATGTCATATCACATTCATGATCTATAACATAACATTGAATTATTATAATATATAACACAAATAGTTGTAAATATAATACATAATAGAATTAATAATTTTTTATTGGTTTTGACTTATAATAATCTTTTTAATTGTGAAATCCAAATTAGGTCAAAAGGGGTTACTTCTAGAATTTAGGAATGTTAAGGTGTCTAAAAGTTACTAATTGAAAAATTAGAATTTGTTATCAAGAAGTTACCAAGATTCCACTTGTTACAGATCAAATGGTACATTGATCTTACACTAGTTTAACTCTGACAATAGTAGAGTAACGTAAGTTAGGTGAGTTTGGAAGATAAGGTGTGGGACTAAAAATTAGAAAATGGACGATTCTTATACATGTGAAAACTATTTATACATATGATAAAATGAATCTTATTCATTAGAAATTTAATCTTATGTATTGGTGGATTTACTTTTTTATATCAATAAATTATTCTTACATTCAGTTTAATGAATCAAATGTATCAAAATAATACTTTTACATATAAATAAATTAATCTCATATATTAAAAGTAATACACTTATTTAATAAAAATTTAACAAAACTACTCAATACTTAAGGTTAATTTCCAAGAGGCCAAGGAAATATATAAGGGTTTTCAAGGGTATGATGTATAAGTTTTAGGAGTAATATAAAAAGATTAATTATATAGAAAAGGAAATACATAAAGGTCAATAAGGTGATTTGTAATGGTGACTTACACTCTCCACTTAATACAAAAGGGTTATTCCAAAATTTTCCAAAAAATTTAGGATAACCTACCAAAATATTCCCTCACCATAATATCACTTCCCAAACACCCACAGATAGACTCACTATCTAAGAAATGAAAGCTAAATAGTTTAAGAAAATCCAAACCCATACATCAGATACACCCCAAAAAATTCACATCCCATTGATTCTAAACCCAACCCTAAAAGAAAAAAGGCATTAAAAAATAACAACCCCAGGCGATACCTATTAAACATGGATATTGCTATAATAAATGCACAGACAACACATCGTAAAGAAATGGAATAAAATATCATCTGATAAACAATCATCATATCGATTAGGACAAAGTCATAAATATCATCTCAAAAAAATCAATCATCAAATAACTCAGGATATTGACAGTGAAACAACTACTCACATTTCAAATTACTCTCTTTTTAGAATTCATTCCACTATAGTACATGAACTAAAGGAATAAAATTCCCACAGAACACTTATCCAAGTGGTTATAAATATTAACATTTTATTTATTAAGCATCACATCATATTTTAAATCCAACATAGTTCATTTAATGACATGGGATTAATCATGAAGATACCAATAAATCTAAAAAATGTGAAAAACATCATGGATATAATCAATCTTTATATGAATTTTTGGTCGAGAAATTGCTTCACCAACATGCTCCAACACCTTGAAAGTTCTAAATAATCAAGGAGAAAGCTTACTCCCATGATCAAACCTTTGTTTCCCATAATGAGGAGATACCTTAGATAATATATGTTCTCTAATGTCTTACTACTAGATCCTAGAATATGCCAAGTTAAATAATGGAATATATATATATATATATGTATATATATATATATATATATATATTGATTCAAATAAAGTATACTCCCTTGTAGAATATAGCCAGATGGAACCTCATATGAAATTTGGCTTTCCTGGAACTGGAAATCCTATTACATTCATACTGAATCCTACTATGTGACCTCTATATCCATAATCTCAACCTCTTACATGGTTTAACAATACTTTATGTCTTGAGGATGAGGGTAATCAAGGGGATAGCCCCTAGTTTTCCCGTCACTTATCTTGAGGTCAAAGCTTGAAAAAAACCACTACCACTACCGGAGAATCAGAGGATAGTAATATAAAAACTTAACAATAAGGGGTCCACATGATTCTCACTAACTTAAAAGGAAGTTCAGACACTTAAGCATATGATTTTCAAGAACTGAACATAAAAAAAATTCTAGTTCACTTGTTAAGGTGTGGGAACTGTAGTTTTGGTTTAACGAGACTTGGGTAGATAAATTTGAATCCATACCACTTGAAACTTGGGATAACCAATAAAATGAGAAAATATACTCACAACTCTACTCCTCATAGATTCTTGATAACATAACTCACACAATTATATGATCTAGGTTAACATATTCTCAATTACGTTATCCTTGGACACCACCTCAAAGAATATTGACAATGTGAATGGGGTGACATGGAATTGGATATCTAGATATAACACCTATTTGAAATGATTTTATAAAGTATCTTGATTTAGTAGGAGGTCCTAAGTATATAATAAGAGGGTTTTAAACTGAATACTAAGCTTATTAACATTATACCTCCCATGGAGAAGAGAAAGAATCTCCCTTTGATTTTATTCCTTCATGGTTGAAGAGAAAATCTCAATATGAAGCTAATAATATGACTTATAACATTAAATTTTGAATCCTCACAATCACTAAGGTATAAAAAACCCTAATTTTGAGCTTCTCCTTACAATATTCTACTGAATAATGGAATCTAGATATCCTTCTTAGAATAGACAAACCCAAAATAAATATCCACCTATTCCAACCATGCCTCAGTCACTTGATAAAAAAAACCTCATACTTTTAGAAGACCAGATACATAAACCCACGATGAAACTTACTCTAAGAATATTCTTCATGAACTTCAACTCTATAGTTATTTGTAAGAACATCCTACTAAACTTAATCGGTATAAACTTGATTTTGATATTGACCGGGATCCACAAATACAAAATATAAAACATTAAGGACACTCTAAAAATTGAATATAGAATACTTAAAATTAATTCATTAATATTCATACTCATTACCATTATCTACTTAATTAAAATACAGGAACTAATAATCATGATGCATGATATTTACCTAGGTATCTACCCTACAAACATCACAACTTTTACTTATACCTTCATTAAACTTAGGGTCCTTGTGTTAGACCATAGGCCACCCCTAAAATCCCATATCAAAGCTAATATCTCCTACTTACATCATATACTAAGTTTAACTAATATTGTATCGTTACCAAACCATGAAACAATAATTAGTGATAATCCCTAAGATCCATCCTATTTCTCAAGAAAAATCATTGATACCATTTTTTAGTAACCCACACCTAATAATACCTTTGCCGGGTCTACTATATAGACTAGAGTAACCCTTAAATCTCACCTCAAATATGACACATATTTGAGACAGACACTGATGTTATAGAACACACACTTACTGAAAATATTACCCTTATATTACCCAAAAATGATAATTAAACCACCAATCCACTCTATAATAATAAATAAATTGATCCCAACACATGAATTTTCATACAGTGAAAGACCAAATGGAAATATTCCACAGAAAAACCTTTGGAAATGACCATGAATTCTATGAAATCATGAATAATCTCCATGATCTTGTGATATAAAAACCAATAAATAACTCCATCTTGAAGACCTAAGAGTAGTTAAATTTATACAGTGGTGAGCATAAAAGTATACTCAATAGGATAACCCCTAAAACCTCTCACAAAAATGTGGAAGATGTATAATAAATACCGAATGAATAAATAATTAAATAAACTTGTTACCTAAATTAGGTAAACTATATTTATATCCATTCCAAAGCTTTCTCACCATGAAATGATAAAAAGTAGGTAACATAATACTAAAATAATATATAGAAGGAAGATACCTTACTACCACTTTCCCCTTGATCTATTCACCCTAATCCCCAATTTCTTACTTTTTGGTGATCATATCCCCTCTATAATTAATACTGCACATCCCTACAAATAAATCACAACCACATCATCATTGCATCCCCATAATCACATATAAACATGAGATCCATCACAACCCATGTAAATACACACAATTCTTTATTCCATCATAGACTGTGTGTAAGTGAAGATATAAGAACCGTAATATATTATAACCAAGATACATGTATACAATATAAAATCAAGCCCCCAAAGCCTACATATAAATGTATGTCAAAAATGAGAGACATTATTTCATGTATGAGGACATGTACTAAAATAGTAAGATTCTTTGTCTTAGATATGCCTACATACACTCTACACATGGAAGAGGGAGAGGTGTAGGGGGAGTAGTCAACAATCCATTATCTTGTTAACCAATATATTGGAAAAAACCTAGAAAATAACTCCAAATATGAGTGTGGGTTTCCCCTACTGACATTGGTGGAATATCATAAGAAATAATATAACATAATTAATATAATTTCACACAACCATTACAAGGTTAATAACATACCTAAGACTCAATCTATAGTGAAAATCCCAAATTAAAACCCTATTAAAATAGTTATGTACTAGAAAGACATTACTTTCCCAAGAAAATGAACAAAACGATTCAATATCATCACTAATCATTTATTTTTAATCAATTACCATTCACATAGTAATATTCTATGACCAATTCAAGGGATATATATATACATTAATCATTTAAATCCTTGGTTATTTTATTCAAAATTATAATTCTAGTTTCCATATCTATGGTGTGTAAATCATTTACCATAATTCATAAGTTTGTACATATATTCATATAAATATTCCATTATTTTCATCTTTAATTTTCTATAATAATTAAATTTGATTCCATTTACCTTATATAATAAAATTCAAGAACTATACCCCTTTTATCAATTCATTAATTAATTCCTTCTATTTTTTTTTTCAGGTACAAAGACACATCTATATATAATTCAATGAATATTATACCTAAAATAGGATAAGCTACCAATAAAAATTGAACAAACAAAAAATGAATAAGGCTCTCATATTGAGCCAACTACCAAATAATTATACCAATAACCTTTCCACATCATCCACACTATACCACCACCAACTAAATAAAGACTCCATTACAAAATATATCCACACATCAAAACCATCACCATATCCCCAAACATAACAGAGTTTCATATAGAATTTCAGTAAGGGTTTTATATTCTAAGAATATATAAATGGAATAAAATTATATTTTTACCTCTGGTAAATATCAAAGAGCAAGTGATACATATTTAATCATGTAAAGAAAGCTAATTACAATTTAGAACCAAACATAATGGACTATTTATACTTATTGAATATATATTATCATTTTTTATCATCTTGATTATATAATTTCATTATTATTATTAAATAAAAATAAAAACCTATTAACAGAACTTAATAAAAAAAAATATTATGAATAATAAACACAAAGAAACACTTAACCATGTTAAGTAAATACAAGGAGGAATAATTATTGTAATGAATGCCTCCTATATTAATTTTCATGAAATAATGTCTTAAAGTGATTATCATTTTGAATATGAATTTCAAAAAATTAATCCAAAATAGAAAAATACCATGAAATCAATGAATTATCATTCTCAAAATATTAACTATATCCATAATGGAATTCATTTCAAAATTTCAAATTTTTGATTCTTAAATTATTATTTATTTTCTTAATAAGGTGAATCCCATATATTTAACCATTAGTAATCTAAATCATAATAATCCCACATCATTGAAATTATAAAAATAGAATATGTTTTGAATCCACTACATTGATGAGAGGCTTCAATGTTTCTTTTTATAGGTATAAATAGAGAGTGGTAGAGATATTTTTGATGGAAATAAATCAAGAGGAATATCTCAATATCTAATAATAGTGGGAGGAAGAGATGTTCTTAAGTCCAATAATTATTTGAATGGAACTCATTGGCTTCCCTAGTGTCCTTGGTTATCCAATATATGAGAGAAAAATTAAAAGATGAACAATGGAAGGGGAATTTGGATTGAAAACTCCAGCCCACAAAAAAATTCCTCTCAGGAATTGCCCTTTTCATAAATTTAATCAACCACATATTTTCAATATGATTGAGGGTAGTATATAGTGCATTTATGATCCATGTCATATCATTAAATTCTCCAAAATTATGGCATAAACTGAAGGAAATTTATTATAAAAAATAATTCCTAATTATTCTATGGTTCATGACTGATAGTACCCCTATAAATCATAAAATGTGATTTAGTCTAAAAAGGGATATTTCTGGAAGTTATGATAGTTGATGAACCTAAATTTACTAATTTTGGAATCAGAATGAGTTATCTAAAAGTTTATGAGTATCTTCTGGACAAGGATATAATGATACATTTATTTTCAACTAATTTATTTCTAATATGATATAGTAATATAATTAAGGTGAGTCTAGAAGATAATGCACCAGAAAGTTATGTTATGTGTCAGAAAGTCAGTAGATGGATGACTATTATGCATGAGGAAAATAATTTTATGTATGGGGAAATGACTATATCGCATCAATAATTTACTCTTATGTATCAAGAAATTTAATTTAAATATCAATAAATTGCTGGTATGTTTCGTTGAATGAGTCATATTGATCAAGATTTTAATTTTACATATGAATAAATTATTCTTACATATTCAGGGAAGACACTTAAGCATTGATTTTTTTTAAAAATCTTCAATATTTAAGGGTTATATCCAATAGGGGATGGAGATACATAAGGGTCTTCATGGGGTGATATGTTAGGTTCATAAGAATATATAAAGGTTAATTACATTGAAAAGGGAGTATGTAAATCTTAGAAGGGTGATATGTAATGGAAAATTAAACTATTACTTCACTACAAGATCACTTTCCAAACACCCTCAGGCTCCCTCAACACCCTATAAATGAAAAAGGGTTTGGGAAAATATGGACCCTTATAAGAATAGTAATCTTAAGGTCTCTCTGATGGCTAATCATATGGGATATGATTATAAAGGTACTGATTCATGGTTTTGTTTTAATTCTTAAAGGAGTTTAATAATATATAATATTTGTCTTTTTATACAAAAGAAAGTATATATTTTTCCATTATTGCATGTTAGATGCATGTATTTCATGAAGTGAATTAATAATTACCCACTCAAAGAATAACTTTGAAATGTCTCTAATTGATGGTCATAATGAAGTATTATAATTTCTGATGACATGTGAATATTATCATGTGTTAGGCTTCATATAAATATATAAAATACACTCATGAAGCATAAAAGGGGATTTCTATAATGGATGATCCACTATATATACCACATTGAGTAACAAACACTATGTATTTGGTATACAAGTGGTGCAGGCATTATATTGAATCCTCAAACATGAGGTTAAAAAGATACCTAGATTTAGAAACTTCTTAATTTGATAACTTTACTACATCAGCTGTGATGATGGGGTAACTTGGGGTTGTAGGGTATGGTCTTAATAATGTCATTGGTTGAGGGTTATCCAAGATTATATTTCCCCTCTCATATGAGGAGTATAACATTTAGGTGTTCTATTGAGATAAATTGAGGAATTGTACAGATATACTTGTATACGTGACATGAAATGTTCTTATCTGTTATAGTTTGAGGTATGTGACATGACCATCAATTTTAGTTAATGATATGTGATGTATTAATATATTTTTTCAATCCATACTTTTAGAATCAAGAATGTATGAGTAGGATATATGGTATTGATATACTTTATTGTTAGTCCCACAATAGGTATAGAAATATAAATGAGGGATGGGGAATGGTGAATCTTCTATCTTAAAAAAATAGAGTAATTAATAATGTAATAAAAAGTTTTGTGTAATAAAAGATAAAAAAATTTAGGTATAAAGTTTTTAGTGAAGTGAGTGTTCAGAGTATATATATAAATTAAATGACAACAAAGCATATTGAATTTATATTAGTTTAGATCCAAATAATCATACATTTACTCTTTACACTCAAAACCTTAGAGTATGGATATCCACTATAGATACTTTAGATTTGGATGAGAGTGAAGGCTCTTACAACTTTTATTCATGTAAATACGAAGTCATATACTACTTTACTACCATTTACTAGACCAAGGAACAACCCACAAACTTTATTTTTAAGTAAAGGTATAAATAACCATGGCTTTTATATGAACATACCTAACCTTATGGCTTGTTTTTTGGTAATGTGAGTATAAATAGACATGTAACTTTTAATGGTGGTATAACTTGCACTAACTCCAATTTTCATGTTCTAACCCTTTTGATATTTCTATATTTTATTATAGGTTTTTATTTGATATTTGAATGCTATTATAATTTTCTTAGGTCCCCGAGATTGATTTTTTAATAATAATAAATATATTAAACCTCACGTGTGAACTTTTTTAGAAATAACGGTCATCCACTTGAATGGAATCTCAAATGTTGAAATCTAGACTTCCATTGGATCCAAAATATGGGTTTTACACTAGGTATGACTTAATATTTTTTTCACATCGCACAATGGGTTAATTCACTATCATGGAAAGGTATTAGAGAATTAAATTAAATTATTAAATAATTATTTTACCTAGATCACAATCTATTTAAAAACTCTAAAATAAATATTCTGGGTTTAGCCGTGTAACCATGGGAATCAAGATAGATACAAATGGGAGAACATGTGATGTGAAACCAACAAGAAAATCATGTATCAATGAATTAAATTGATAGGTATAACCAAATACAATGACACATATTCGTTCTTCATTAATGATTGATCCTACAATGAGGAAGGGATTATAATTTGTGGATTCTAACCGTATTATTTCTGTTTTTAATTGTGAATTGTTATTATTATTTGAATTATGCCTATACACTATTGATTGTATGGATCTAATAATTTATTTTTTTCCTTAGAACTATAATTTATTTATTACTCTAGTAACCTAATCCATTTATGTGATTTGTGAGATTATTAGTGGTGTTTAGGATCACATGGAACACTCATGATTCTCACTATGTTGATTGTTCCTATGTCCCATAATTCCTCGCATTCAATATTAGCCTCCAATAGGCTAGAGATTAAACTATGGATCTAATTTGAATCATGATCAAACAATAGATCCATGATTCTTGGCTTTATCATGGAATTGATGATGAATGTGGGAGTAATGATGATCTATAATGAGATCACATGAGACAGATGAGTATGACCACACCTAGGGGGTGTGTGGAATCATGTATGTTGTGTGGAATGGTAAGGATTTTTTTCTAGTGATATTTAGTTAAAAATTGATGATTTGTGGAGTTACCTTCAAGATCAAATCATTTTAGGAAGCTTCATGCGATATTGAAGGTGGAATCATTGGAATTAGGAACATCTGGTGATGGAAAAAAACCTAGTTTTTAATTCTTGAATATACACTATGCTTTCTAGGAGAAGTCACCACATGTAGTCCAATTTATATGTAAATTAGAGTTTCATGATAAGTTAAATATCACATGATCATGTGAAGGGCCCACACGCCTTGTGACTGTACATGGACAACCAATTTGTGTATAGGGAGTACAAGCCTAAGACCTTGGGTAGTCCCACACATTGTGTGAGTTAGGTCACACACCATGTAGATGGATTTTTACACACCATATTATCTATAAGGACATGACCATGAATCAAATTGGGTGTACACTCAATGTACCTCAAGGGACACACCATGTACTTTTCATAGAAGGTTACATCTCTCATATTATTTACCTTCGTACATTGAGTTGGATGTATAAGTACTTCTTCCTGAGTAGTTTCCCACGTAGAATGTGATGGTGGCCTTTTTTTTTGTAATAAAAGGTATGAAATTTGGTGGAATGATAATATATATCCATTAAAACATGGTTTATTTATGTGAAGACTATAGTGTGATAACTGAAGTGAAATTAGTGTTGCAAACCCCCCTAATAACACATTTATGTCAGTGCATACGTCCCAAAATTCATTGGTATATGTAGGATTGGAAACCTCTATACTCATGGTGAGGTGTGAGTTTTCAGTCTACGACATGAAACCCCCTTGTATTTGATCATAGGTGAGGCATTGGCCATCCATACTTTTGGGGTCAACACCCCCTTGGCCATGAAGTTCCATTAACAAAGCATCATTCAACCATAGTAGACTTAGTGGGGATATGTTATGCTAATGACATCAGGAAAACACTGGAACTTAGGTACGAATACATAATCATCATCCTTAGATAACTATGTCCTATAGATCTCTCCCTCTCCCTCTCTCTCTCTCCCTCTATCACTCTCTCTCTCACTCTCTTACTCTCTTTTATTTGGTTTCTTTTATGAACATATCTGTTTTTTGGATTTCTTCTACACTCTTAATCTTTTGGACTGAGTTGACTATTTTACTTATACCACTTCCCTTTTATGTTTAAAGGAATCCTAATAGGTATGTATATAATCACCGCTATAAGGGCCTTTTTTTAATGTGTCAGATCTTCTATAGAAGACATATAGTTATATGATGAACTTGGTGGGCCTGCTGTTGGTGAAGTTAGTTATAATTAGTAATGGAGATTGCAGGTGTTGTATAGTGTCGGTGTTCAAGATCATGGATGTACCTCTTCTGTAGCTATTATCTTGGGATACCTTTTTTTGGTTATGTATGTATTTTCTCCTTTATACATTGGGTATATTTATATTGTTTCACTCTAGTTATTCTTAGAGGGTATCACATGCATTATTCCCAATTAGGTTGGTATAGTTATATTTATCTTGCATGCATGTGATGTAATTGGAGGTTTGTGTGTATACATGTTCTTTAGGATAAGGTCTCCCATATGTGTGATATTCCTAATCAGTTCTATTCTCTATTCATTGGACTATTGTAGGTGATATTGGGGTGTAACTCTTTGATTAGCTCCAATACAGGTAGGCCCCCGGTATGTTGGGTCATGATAGAGTGGCACCAGAGTGGTCAATACTTGGGATAGTGTTTGGATATAGATGTGTGGTGAGGATTGGTTTGGAAACATAGAGAAATAGTGTTAAGGTATTTCAAATTCACCTCATAGGATAGATATACTAGTGATATAGTGGTGACCAATGTACATATAACACAAGACTTTGATAACTTACTTCTTAACTAGGTATAATGACATATTGGTTGTAAGGAAACCAATGGTACATGCATCATATAAGAATGGGTCACTAACTTCTATGTCCTTCTCGATCTAACTCCCTAGCTATTCACATCTAAACATATTATTTCTTGTTAACTATATGGATGTCAATATGATGGTAGCTATAATGGATAACAAGATAGGGTCATGATGATGACCAGTGGAGTGATGTGTTATTAGTTGAAGGGATTATTTATGAGGAGTTTAATCCAAGTGAGAAGAGAGAAGTTCTCCCCCTAATTGAGTGATACATGGATCTACCTCTATTATTTAAGGACAATATTTATCTTCATTTCAAGAATTTTATTATTAAATTATGCTAGGATGAAGATTTTTGTATATTTATTGCGTCTCATGAGATTCAATGATAGAGATTCGTAGGTTTCATGGAAATTCAGAAATTGAGGAAATAAATGATTGGTTTGAGTCAATGATCTTTGTATTCCATCTTGTTGAAACCTTGACTTGTCAAATGGTTTCACTTATGAATAGTATTTTTCATGAAGCAATGGGGTGAGGGTGGATTATTTTCACCCAGAACCACAATAAGGTAACTCTCTCATAAATAAAGTGTCAACACTTGTTCTACAATGAGTACTACCCTTTGAACTTTCACTCAATATTGATTTAGGCGAATTTGAAGTTTCATAAGTATTATATGACTATTGCAGAGTACACAATGAGGTCCAATTTCCCCACACCCTACTCTCTCTATGATGTGTGTGATGGATACTTACAGGTTTGAAAGTTTGAGTAGTGAATCCATAGGGACATCCAAGACAATGTTGTCTCTCTATGGATTCCCACTTATGTTGAGGTTTTAGAGAGGGTCATGGTGAAATATAATTTCCAGAAAGTGGATCCCTAGGAAACCAGATCTAGAAATAGATATATAGGGGCAGAGTTGTCTACTATTACTGGAATGTTCCATACATCAGGATCATAACATAATAGGTATTCTCGTAAGCACGCTCAGTCATAGGGAACAAAAATACATGGATACCACCAGGGATCTAGTCATTCGATAGACGAATAATGTTATTATATTAATGGGTGGTATCAGATGTCATGTGATTTCCAAACCATGTGAAGTGCCCATTTTTGATAAATAGTGGATAAAACACTATGGATGATATATCTTCACAATCAAAGATCTCCCAGGGTGGTCAGGATAGACCCTAATAAGGTGGTGATAACAAAGGGAATGGAAGAGCTCCCAAAGGAGGAACTACATATAGAGGATGATACTAATACATACTTACACTGGAACATGTAGGTGGTCTATACTAGGATTAGAGGGATAGCAGCCATGGTCATGGTCAGCTAAAAGCTATTTAGGGATATAATGAGGTTTCACATTAGATGATTTGAATTATTATCTTCATCTTCTATAATTTAGCAGTTGGTTTTTTAGACATAGTCACGAGTCATTCATTCATCACCTTATAAATTTTTCAATAGCTTGAGAATCCTATTGGGAATTTAGCTTACAAGTTGTGGCTAGAGATTCCTAAGGGAAGTGATTTTATTATCTCTCATATTTTATGAAAGAGTGAGTTTCTGATTGGTGGTGAGAGATTCATGGGGAACCTCTTATAAGTCTCAATAATTATGCATGAAATTATTATAGGTATGTACTGGCTATCTATTGTACATTACTACATAGACTGAAACTCTTTGAGAGTTAGGTTCCTAAGAAAAATTAGATGAGATTTTCCTTTAATTAAAAGAAGGACCTACTATAAGAGTGAGTGAGAATCATGAGTAAAAATCCGAAACCTATCTCTTATTAGTTGGAAATTTTTTCCCTCAGTGTATTGGAATCTTCATACACCTATCTTCTAGTTGAAGTGGGTGAATTGTAATGTCCTAGTTCTAGGTATCGCCCAAAGGTTCCCCATACCCGGTTGGTCACATGACCTTAAGAGCATTTCCCCAAATGCCAGAGGCTACCGACTAGTAGTGAGGGCCAAGGTATGATAATAGGGAAACTATTCTCTCATTGGAAGAGTATACATAGTAGAATCACAAATTGTAAACAAAAGAGGAAGCAGTACTACCACACAACAGAATTAAACAGTGGAAGACTGATAGTAATATAACAACTGAAGCATATATAAATGATATATTTCCCAAGTCTAGGAAAGCATCCAAACAAGTCAAAATTCTAGAAATACAATACAAAAACCAAATTATAGAAAAGCAGTAAACTCCAACAGCATCGCAAGCCTCACCTTGGTCCCATGCTCTCCAGCTCCAACACTAATCAAGTACCTGATGGAGAAGGGTGTCTTCCCTTATCTATACCTGCATCCATATAATTTTTTGGGGTCCAAAATCATGACCCAAACAGGGTGTGATACAAATCCTAGTAGGCAACCACCAAAAGATCTATGCCTAATTGTCAGTGCATATATATAGTAGGTAATATGCAGAAATTAAGTAATAAACTAGGAGATACTCAAAAGTAAACAAACCTATAGTTTTCAATTACATTCATTGACATTTATTATTCATCTGATGAATTAAGTAAACCTTGGGATCTATACTAAGCTCTATATCCAATGTGTAATAGTAATAACAGATGTCTTAGAAGACCATCTAAACTACAAAGTACATCTAAGTCCAAGATTCTGGTTTGGCTTGACAGACTCGTCACAATCATTTAATCATTCAAAAGAAACCCTATTGAAAATTTCTCACAGTCTAAACTCTCTGGTCTAACATATCATCAATTTAATAAATAATGATCCTCTGGGAAAGCTCACACAGTCTAACCCCTTTGGTCCCACATAGAAAAAATCATTTACAAATGACCACATGGTAAGCTCTCACGGTCAATACCCCTTGGACTATATAAAAACAATAAATTATAATGACCACCTTGTAGCTATCACAATCAATTAACTTGGGTCAAAAATTCATTTAATAGTGACCCTCTGGGTAGCTCTCATGGTCTAACCCCTATGTTCTACGACCACTTGGAAACTCTCATAGTCAATACATTTGGGTCAACATAATAACTATTTATACATAAATGAACATACTTAGGGAAGCTCTCATAGTCAAATTACCGTTGGTCAAACTTTCACAATTTGAATCACATTCATCTTAGATAATCATCGAATCCATCCTAAGAAGCAAGGCATGGAAAACAAGCAAGCCTAACAAGCATTCTAGACCAAACATCCATAATCCAACAGTCAAGAGAACGCAACCATGGGGTGTCACATAACAAGGTATCTAACCTTACACATAAGCAATAACCCTTTCTCAATCAAACAAACCATAGTAGGTATTAAATATGGTTAAATTCCAAAAAACATGCAATAATCTAAAATGGGTACTCGATACTTTAAGCATATATAATCCAAAAACAAACAACGAAAGGTAAAAAACACCTACCTTGATTTTGTCTGATCAACACTCTTGAACGTCGACCCTTGAATCGGCTTAGAATGATGTAGATCTACAAAGTGGTTAAAAACGATAAACCTTGAAGTACTCCTGAGAGAGGTGGAATTAGGAAGAAAGGCTCTAGGGAAAGAGAGAACTCACCAGTGGGAATCCAATGCACCCGAGGGTGTCTCAATCCGATCTCGAATAGAGAATCAGGAGGAGTTTATAGTTCTTGGGTGTTCCATCACTCTCCTGTACCAAACATAGGAAGAAGAAGGGTGTTCTAGATGTGAGATGCTACCCCACACCAATTTATCAAATAAAAAGAAAAGTACATTGCATACTGTTCTTTTAATGTACATGCTGTGTACTAGCCTCAACCGACCCTCAATTTACACGGTCTTCCAGGTCACCTATATGGCCCTGTACATGGCCGTTAAATGGCCAGTACGCAACTGTATGTGGTACCCAGGTACACGATGTGTACTCCTAAGTACACGGGGTGTACTTAGAAAATTCGCATTTCTTCCATTTTCTTCAAAACAACCCTAATTCACGATCCACACCTGAAATAAAGATCACGGTTCTTACAAACTTCCCCCTTATAGCAATTCATCCCCGAATTGACCTTACAAGGGTGGTGAAGAAGAGAATTTAAACAACTACGACCACGAGGATCATACGTCGGACTCCCTCCCCCATGTCTCGTCCTATACTCGCCTGTGCTACCATATCACTCATACCAGAGGATCAGAACGACCATTGAAAACCTTCATGATGTGATCCACAATCTGAATAGGGTGATCCTCGCAGGATTCATCCACCTACAACTCAACCTCCTTGGATTAAAAAACATGAGACGGGTCTGAAAAGTAACTCCTTAGATAAGAAATGTGAAATCTTTCATGCATAGACCGATACCTATGAGGTAACTGAAACTAATAGAAAACCGGTCCGACTCTCTCCAAAACCTCGAACGACCTGACGTATCTCGGTGAAAGCTTCCTCAGTCTCCTAATCCTCCTGTGTCCCAACCTCGGTGTGGCAAGTAAGAAAACTTGATCTCTGACCTCGAACTCCAGAGGTTGTATCTGCCAATAAACATAACATTTATGGTGAGATTGTGTAGTAGACATCCTATTTTGAATTAACTCCACCTATTCTATGGTCTCCTGGAAAAGATGAGGTCCCAATATAGCTACCTCTCTTGCCTCCATCCAACAAAGGGGTGATCAGCATGGCCTACTGTACAAAGCCTCATAAGGTTCCATCTGAATGGTTTCCTAAAAACTGTTATTGTAGTCAAACTCTACTAGGGTTATGTGTCTCTCCCAAGATCCCCCAAAGTCTAGAACTTATGATCGTTGCATTTCCTCCAAAACCTGAATCGTGCGCTCGGACTGACCAGCTGTTTGGGGATAGTAAGTTGTACTTAGTAGTACCTGTGTACCCATGCCCTGAGTAGTCCCTTCTAGACACAAAAAGTAATCCTGACATCCTTGTTTGAAATTATAGAGTGAAAAACCCCATGAAAAGTACAATCTCTCGGATGTAAAACCTTCTAATATCACCAACACTAAATGTTTCCTTGATTGGAAAGAAGTGCACAACCTTCGTGAGTCTATCGATAACAACACAAACTTTATCATTCTCTCAAGGTGACCTCGGTAAACCCGTCATGAAATCCATCATGACATCATTCCACTTCCACTTGTGAACATGTAACTATTGTAAAATCCCTATTGGTCACTGATGTTCCTCCTTCACCTGCTAATAGGTGGAATATATCATAAAAAACCAGCAACATCCCTATTCATACCTAGCCACCAATACTGACAGTGTAGATCTCGATACATCTTGGTAACACAAGGATGAACTGACCAAACTGATGAATGAAAATCTCGCATCAAATCCTCATGTATTTATACTGACACTCATACACATCCATGAAAATGCAAGATCTCATCATCACCTATGATCCACCAAGGAGTAGGGTCCTCACCTGACACACTCTTCCATAAGACTAGGCCTTCATAATCAGATAGATGCCTCGTTCGTACTCAATCCTGAAGAGTAGAGGTAACATCTATAGAAGAAAGAAAATTTTGCCCCTTTATGTCGTGCACCTATAAATGCATCTCAGAGAACAGATCCATAAGCTTTCACTCACTACCGGCCTCTTGAACTGCCTATATCTGAGTCCTCCTTCTCAATGCATCAATTACTGTGTTTCCTTTCCCAGGAATATTTGCAAGTTCAATGTCAAAATAATAAAGTTACTAAATCCACCTTAACTGTCTGAAATTAAAATCATGCTAAGTGAATATTTACTTGAGACTCTTGTGGTCAGTGTATACCACAAAATGATATCCCAAAAGATAATTTCTCCAATAGCATAAAGCTTGCACAACTGTAGCTAACTCGAGATTGTGTGTCGGGTAATTATTCTCATGTGGCCTCAACTGCTGAGACCCATACACAATGACTACTACCCCCAACATAATCTCTTTTCCGAGTATGATACCTGATGTGTAGTAGTAAATAGTGTAACTCTTTCCTGGCTCTGAAAAAATCAGTATCGATGCTGAAGTCAATCTCCCTTTCAGCTTCTGAAAGGCTGAATCACCTGAATCTATCCACAAGTACTTTGTACCCTTATTAGTCGGGCCCTTCAGGGGAACTTCTAAGTGTGAAAATTCATGTATAAATCACATGTAGTAACCAGCCATCCCTATAAAACTCTGTACCTCAAAGAAGTTCTTCGGCTGCTTCTGAGAAACTACTGCTCTCACTTTCTCTGGTTCTATTGATACTTCTGTCTCTGAGATAACATGACCCAAGAAGTGAATCTGGTCTGTCCAAAAGTGTAAATTTGAGAGCTTACAATATAACCAATGCTCTGCCAGTGTACTCAATACGATCTCAAGATGGATGGCATGGTCATGTCGAGTGTGAGAGTACACCAAGATATCATCCATGAAGACCACCACAAAGGAATCCAAGTAAGGTTAGAACACTCGATTCATCGGTGCCATGAAAACTATTATAGAATTCGTGAAAATGAATGACATAACCAAATACTCGTATAGACCATACCTACACATGAGCCTCAGCCTAGTTGGTGAGGACTCCCTAAGTGCATCTAGGAGACCCGGGATCAAATCCAGGCAGAGGCTAATTTCAAGGTACTGTAGCAGTGTTGTAGCAGGCACTGTTTGGGACTGTAGAAGCTAGGAATATTCCCCCATTTGGGATTTCAGGCCACTGATTTGGTCCCCGAGTCCCATAAGGCCTTCGAGCCACCCAGGACTTCGGGTCAGTAAGGCCTTCGAGCCACCTCATGGCCTTCGGGCCACCTTAAGTGCAGATGAAAACCGGACAACCTACAAAGGAACAAACTTCAGAAGGAGGAAGAGCATGGAACTTTCATCATAGTAGAAGCTAAATAGATTGTAAGAGTGAGAGGGTATGACACCTTCCATCAGGACAAGCCTGTACATGCATGGGAAATCCTAGCCGAACAACAATGCGAAGGTAGAGAGATGATTTCATGATGAAGATGCTGGGGAGGAGCAGTTCCATGTAGTTAGTGTGGGTTGTATGTAATGTTTGAAGCCTACGGGAAATGAATTCCTCTAAGGACCACGTGCCATGTAATAATTATTCCTATGGGTCCTGTAAGGGTTCCACCTCACCCCTTTAAAGGTGGATTATCAAAATCAAATAAAAAATAAAGGCCTTATGTCCATTGGAGCATATAGACCATACCTACTCCAAAAGGCTATAAGAGATATATCTGATGGCCAAACACACAACTGATGGTAATCGGATCTCAAGTTAATCTTTAATAACACCTCGTATCCCCAAATATAATAAAAGATATCATCAATCCTTGGTAACTGATATCGGTTCTTAACCATCAAATGGTTCAGATTTTGATAATACACACAAATTAGGAGGGTACCATCCACCTTCTTTGCAAAAAAGGACAGGTGAACCCCAAGGAGAAGTACTGGGTCAGATGAAACCCTTTTCCTACAACTCCTATAACTACTTCTTGAGCTCCTATAACTCTAGTGTAGCCATCCTATAAGGAGGAATTGACACCGGTGCCACTTTTAGAACAAGATAAATAGAGAAATCTACCTCTCTTTGAAGGTAAACCTAAAAATTCATCTGAAAAAACATATCTAAAACGATCAACCACTGGAGGAAAGTCCATCTGTGTTGTCCCCTAGTCATCCAGATATAAACTAGAAATATGGACTATAATTCCTCCCAACCCATGATGCTCGGGTCCTGCTCTGCTTGCCTGGATATCCCATTCACCTTTGTGTAGAAAAGACCCGCCCTCTAGTGATGTGAAACTCACCCTATGGAGATATCAGTCAAAAAAGGACGAGAAAGAGACCAACCAGTCCATTCCAAGAATGAAATAAAATCCTATCATATCTAATACATAGAGGTCCCATAATAAGTGACACACAACAACCTTAAGAGGGAACTCCTTGCACTGACATACACTGGCCGTCCTAATCCCCAACGGAGTGTCTAGTGTCATAACATCATCAGATGTAAACATAAATAGCCCATGGTTCTCCACTACGGAGAAAGATATAAAAATATGAAAATCCCCTGTATCGAAAAGAGAAGAAGCCAAAAACGAGGAAACTATAATCGTACATCTAACTATAGAGGGTTCGGGATCCTGCTCCTACTGGTTCTGCTCAACTGCAAAATTATGACCTGTACCGCGACCCTGTGACCCTGCCTGACTATCCTGAGCTGATCCACCCTACTATCATTAAAAACTTGTATCCTGACTACCACATCCATGACCTCCTCCTCGACATGAATGGCTTGACAAACTCTAGTTCTCTGAATGAGGAGAAACCGATTGCCCTAATTCTATACGAGGAGTCATAAAAGAACCCTTATCACTCGCTACTAGTGAGAACACCTATAAAAAATTATAAAGGTGATCCATCATGCCACAAGTACGACACTTAACTAGGTCCTTTAGGAAATGTGGTCTTGTATGCCCACTCTTCCCGCACTGGTAGGATACCACTTGGATACCTGAAGAAACACCACGTGAAAGATCCCTGTGGCGGTTCCTACTATTTGTCGAAGGAGTAATAGCCTTGGATGCTCAACTACCCTCGATATCATCTCCCAACCCCCTCAGACAATGCTCAATAATCATAACCTGATTCATTAGATCTTTCACCGAAGTCAGCCTGAAGATATTCACCTTTGATTAGATGTCATACCTAAGACCATCCTAAAAAAACCTAGCCAATGATAAATTGTCACCTCCCAAAACAGGTGTAAAGAATTGAATCTCTGTAAAGAAAGATGAGTAATCCATTACCGAAAGAGCACTCTGCTCCAAGTGAAAGAACTCACGGGCTTAGTAGACCCACAATGTCTCAGGGTAGATGTAATCATAAAAGGTCCTCTAAAACTCTTCCGAAGCCATATCCTAATGACATCCCACCCGTGAGATAACATACCACTATTTCTTGGAAGAATCATGTAGCATGTAAATCACGAGATTCACCCTCCTCTCCGGAGGCATATCCAGATGCTCTTAGATAGAAAGCATCGCCTCTAACCACGACTCTACAACCTATGGTCCCCGATCCCCTAAAAAGGTGGGTGGATGGTACTGCTAGAACACCCTTATCAACTCTTCCATAGTCGGGGTAGGATGTGGTTTCCTTGGAAAGTTTGCATCATCCTCATAATGCCTTCATAGAACTTTGCATCAGCACCTGTGTCCAGTATAACCACTGGTGCCAAGACGGGAATAACGGGAGGATCTACTTGTAGTCCCTGATCTACCATTTCTGGTGCCTGATCATCACCCTGTACCTAGCGCACAACTGGAATACATCTTGGTGGTATGGATATGAAAGGTTAAGTGCACAACTCACTTCAATATGATCAAGGACAACATCATCGAAGTGCAAGAATAGAACAGGAGAAGAAAACATTAAAGTTTTACAAAAGATGGTTACACAACGTGTAGATCCACTACATAGTGTGTTCCCTTCAATCCTTAACTTGGGCATGCACCTCTTCCAAAACTAGTCTTGAATCATCCTATACCCACATCATTTTCATCCTCATACACGGTGTGTACTTGAATTTTTCATCCTGCTGAGGTTCTTCTACATGGCTTGAACTACATGGTTCTTTCTCGATGTAACACTACACGATGTGTTCAACATTGACACAATGTGTACAACTTAAGTTCTATCCACCCGTTTTTTAGTCAGATGGCTGGATACACGGTCAATCACCACACGATGTGTAAAATCTATACACCATGTGTAACAATAAAATTTCATCCACTAGTTTCATTAGTCACACAACCGAATACATGGTCTCTTTATCACGATGTGTGCTCCCAATACATGGAGTGTTCTGCCAAAAATTTATCAACCCCATGTCTCTGATAAGACAGTCAGTCACCCGGTCAAAGACTACACGGTGTGTACATACTGTACACGATGTGTACATACTGTACACGACGTGTAAATAATAAAAATTGTTTCTTCCAGAATAAAATAACACATGTTGTCTGTTTATAACACCACATGCTATGTTGTTTGGGTTTTTAGACAATAAGCCTCGGAAACTTCTCTAAAACCCTTAAAAAATTAAATGTTTTTCCAAGGAATGAAATCTTTTGACCCATGAGAGCCCATACACCCATGAATCAAAGTTTAGTATCCTTATTTATGTCATAAATTGACAAAATTCGATTAAAGTTCAAACATGATCCACCAAATTCCGATCCAAGAGGGCCCATAACACCTCAGGGACAAATGGTTGGTGTCCATCCAAAAGAAAATTTACAATTACCAATACCCTATCAAGATAGAAGGTATTATATCATGGAATCTATCACAACAACATGCATATCTAGCACAACATCTATCACAACATCATGCATATCAGTAATGCATCTTAAATGGAATAACAAGAATACATGACATGTAATCTCTAGCAGGTTCCTATATGATACATGATATGACATACCCTAATCTCATTGTGTTGCAACAGAAATATAACCACAATGATATAAATCATAACATCACAAAACAAGTAAATCACCTAATGGTAAAATCAAATCAACTACAAAAATTGCAAAACCAGAAAAGTGTAATATTTGTGGTAGCTTAGTTTTTCCTCTATAAACGAGTTAGATACTCCCAAGAATAGATTATTACCAACTACCTATTCCTTCCTATCCCTATCAATATGCTCCAAATAGTAATACAAAATAGAAAAGAAACCCCTCTAATACCACTTTGTAACATCCTGGTTTTGGGTGCCCCATACCCGGTTGGTCACATGACCTCAAGGGAATTTCCCCAAACACCAGAGGCTGCTGACTAGCAGCAAGGGCCAAGGTATGATAATGGAGAAACTATGCCCTCATTGGTAGAGTATACATAGTAGAATCACAAATTGTAAACAAAAGCGTAAGCAGTAATACCATACAAAAGAAGTAAACAGTGGAGGAATGATAGTAATTTAACAACTAGAGCATATATAAATGATACATGTCACATGTCTAGGAAAGTAGACAAAAAAGTCACAAATCTGGAAATAAAGTACTGAAACCAAATTACAAAAAGTAGTAAACTCCAACAGCATCTCAAGCCTTAGCTTGTTCCCATGCTCTCTAGCTCCAACAACAATCAAGTTCCTGATGAAGAAGGGAGCTTGAACTTATCTATAACTAAAACCATATAATCTGTTTGGCTCCAAAATCATAACCCAAATAGAAGAATCCCAATAGGAAACCACCAAATGATCTGTGCCTAACTGTCAGTGCATATATATTGCATGTAATATGTAGAAATGAAGTAATAAACTAGAAGATACTCAAAAGTAAACAATCCTACAGTTTTAAATTACATTCATTTACATTTGTTATTCATCTGTTGAATCAAGTAAACCTTAGGATCTAGCCTAATCTCTATATCCCCTATATAATAGTAACAATAGACATCTCGGAAGACCATCCAAACTACCATGTATTTCTGAGTCCAATATTGTGCTTTGGCTTCACAGACTCATCACAATCATTTAATCACTCAAAAGTAACCCTCTAGGAAAGTTCTCAGAGTCTAACCCATATGGTTTAACATATTATCAATTCAATAAATAATTAACCTCTGATAAATCTCACACAGTCTAACCCCTTTGGTCCCATATAGCACTAATCATTTACAGATGACCACCTGAGCAGCTCTCATGACCCATACCCCCTTAGTATACATAGAAACAATAAATTAAAATTACCACCTGATATCTCTCATAGTCGATGCTCTAGGGTCCAAAATTCATTTAATTGTAACCCTTTGGGTATCTCTCACAGTCTAACCCCTCTAGTCTATAACCACATGACAAATCTCACAGTCAATACTTATGGGTCAATATAACAACAATTCATATATAAATGTCTTTACTTCAGGAAGATCTCACAGTAAAATTCCCCTTGGTCAAACATTCAAAATGAAAATCACATGCATCCTCGATAATCATCGATTCCATCCTAACAAGAAAGGAATAGAAAACAAGAAATACTAACATGCATTCTAGACCAAATGACCATAATCCAAAAATCAAGGGAATGCACCCATGTGGTCTCCCATAACATGGTATCTAACCTTATGCATAAGCAATAAAACTTTCTCAATCAAACAAACCATAGCAAGTATTAAATAGGTTTAAATTCCAAAAACATGTAATACCCAAAATATGGGTACTCGGCACTTTAATAATATATAATAAATAGACAATCAAAAAAAGGCACAAATGGCCTACCTTGATGTAGTACAATCAACACTATTGAACGCCAAACTTTTAATCAGCCTAGAAATATGTATATATACAAAATTTTTAAAAATAATCAACCTTGAAATACTCACGAGAGATAAGGAATCAAGAAGAAAGGTTCTAGGGAAATAGATAACTATTCGGTAAGAATCCAATACACCCAGTGATGTCTCAATCAGAGCTCAGATGGAGAATTGGGAGGGGTTCAGAGTTCTTCGATGTTCCGTTTCTCTCCTGTACAAAACAAGAGGAGAATAAGGGTGTTCTGGATGTGAAATGAGACCCCTAACTGATTTATAGAATAAAAATTAAAGTACACAATGCGTTCATTTAATGTACACGTAGTGTTCAAGCCTCAACCGAACTCCGCTTTAGGCGGTCTTCCAGGTCACCTACATAGCCATGTACTCGGCTGTTACATGCCCAGTTTGTAGCTATACGCAGTACCCGGGTACACGGTGTGTAATTAGAAAATTCCCATTTCTTCCTTTTTCCAAAAAAAAAACAACCTGAATTCGAGATCTATACCTGAAATAAAGATTCAGTTTCTTACATGAATACATGAACATCTGTGCCTAGGATGTTCCTACTTTACCTTTAAGGTAAGAGATCAACTTCTATATTTAATTGTACCGTAATATTAGACCAATATCTTTTATGAAATATCATATGTACCCTTTTAAAGTTTTTTAGCTGAGGGTGCAGTTCAAGGACCTTCAAAAGAGAGGTTTTATCAGGCCTAGTTTTCCCCTTAGCGGCTCCAGTGTTGTTCTCCAAGGAAATAGATAGGAGTGTGAGGCTATGTTTTGATTATCATCACCTGAATCAAGTGTTGATCAAGAATAAGTTCTATTTCCAATGATCAATTACCTATTTGACCAACTAAAATGTGTGAGGTGGTTCTTGAAGATTGACCTTAGGTTTGGCTACCACTATTTGTGGGTTCATAAAGAGGACATACCAAAGATGAAATTTTGATGTCTCTATGGGCATTATGAGTTCCTAGTGATTCCATTTAATCGATGAATTACCCTAAGGTATTCCTGGGTATTATAAACCATATATTTTATAATTTCATGGATTGGTTCCTGGTTTTCTTTTTTCATTGGATCCTCATTTACATTGTGTGAGAGAAAGAGCACACATCAAACTTGAGGATAATCCTAGACTTACTCAGGGAGCATCAGTTATACGGTAAGCTCTCAAAGTTTCATTTTTTGATTATAGAGTTTTAATTTATGGGAATTTCATCTATAAACATAGTGTATCTATAGATCCAAAAAATATAGTGGTAGTACAATCTTGGGACCCACCGAATATAATGTATGATGTGAAGATTTTTTATGGTTTATCTAGGTGTTACTAGAGGTTTGTGGAATAATTTTCTAGATTTTTTTTCTGAATTTACTATATTTACATGAAAAGGTATGGTTCTCTCTCATATCAAGACATGTTATATATCATTCAAGGAGCTAAGGAATTTTTTTTCTAATGATCCTATTTTGAGACTGTAAGTGGATGGTGTTGAGTATGTTGTGTTTTATGATGCCTATGTAGTTAGGATTAGGTGCATTTTGATGTAGAGGTAATTAGTTATTTGATATGAGTTTAGCTATTTGAGACCCCATGATTATAACTATATGACCCACAAGTTGGAATTAGAAGCAGTTGTCTTATCCTTAAAGAGATGGAGGCACTATTTTATAGGTGAGTGGTTTTTAGTTTAATTGGACCACCAAACCCTTAGGTGTACTCTTTCCTAGAAGGACCTAAACCTGAGATAGAGACATTGTATTGAGTTTATATTGGAATGTTACTCTGAGATAGTTTATACTCCAGTGAAAATAAACATGTTAATATATTTCCTTAGAAGTAAATATCACTCTCACTTGGTGGAGTAGGTGTTAAAGTGGTTAGCCTCTTCAAAACATACCATAGTAGAAGAGATAGGGTTACCTTTTATCCAATTACTGTTTGTGAATCCACTACACTTGTAATGTGTGGGAGAGTCATAGTTTGGAGAAATTGATTGTGAATTTTTATATAACCATATATCCTCAAGATATTCCTTAGATGGATTTTATGAAGGTGTGGAGAATGTCATCCTTTAACAAGTACGAATAGTAGTTTCAGTCATGTTACATGAGGTGGTACTGAGGGAGTTTTGTTACCTCATGGAGTGGTAAACATGTATCCGGACCTTCAATAATAGTTCTTTTGGGTAGGGATTTAGTGAAGTGTTATTTTTTTTATCGATGCCTAACTTTCCAATAAATTAAGGTAGAGCAGCAATGAGAGGCCACAACCCTATCTTGGTGATTGTTGATAGAATTACCAAGTGGGATCACTTTCTTTCCATATGGGAGAAGGGTTTAGTGGAGTGTTTTTGTGTTCTTGTATGTATAACAATACATACATTTCATACATAAATATCTCATATTTTTATATGAATATTTAATTCATTACATTATGATCCACACCAGAACTATAAAGGTTCAGTATCATTATAAACTTGGATACATAAATAACTAGTTCATAAAAGATCTATATCATCCCGCATTTAGTTCTTCATAACTAGAACCCTTATTAGACATATCATACTTAAAACTTTTCTTCATATCCCAAGGATAATAAAACATAGTAAAGGGTGAGTTGAGATGATTTGTAAGGTAAAAAAAGGGAGATATCAATGATAATTTAAACATAACCTGAGGATATATGGCATTATAACATGAGCTTAACCTTTGAAAACTGAACCCAATATTTCATAGATTATAAACATGATTTATAACATAGATATTGGCATTACATAAGAAAAGAATCATAAAGTAATCAAAGAACATGATCCATGAGAATATAACATTGTTATAATATCATGTCATAAGTTTATGGAATGAGTGTGGAAGAAGCATAATCATAGAAATATTATTTCATTCGTACCCACCAAAAAATTCTTAACATGTTAGGCTTTGGATAATTGCTTGTGTACCTACATCGAGATTGGGAAAGCATCATGCATAACCACTTTTTTGTTTAGGATAACTTCCATATATATCCTTGATATCATATAACATTAATCATTACCAAATTCATTGGAGGGATATATAATTCTGATCTCACCCATCACATACTCATAAATCCATACATATATATGCCACAAGATCATAAAAACATTCATCATAACTTAACCCATGGAAAAGAAAAAAGGTTTCATCAATATTTCGTCATCAAACTATAAACCATCCATAAAAAGATTAATGATGGTATTATTATATAATATCCCCAATAATTCATATGTAACATCAAATGATGTTATCATAGATAAAAAATTCATTTAAAATATCTTTGGAATATTTCTTAAGTAAAATAACCTTTTCATATTTAGATCACATATTAATATATAAAAATTTCCCAAATTTTATGGACTAATTTTTTTTAAAAATAAAATTGGAAACATATAATGTAAGGATCAATTCATAAAGAAATCATGATAGTGGTAAATTCCATTCATTTCATGTACGTCAAAACAAATATTCCTTTAACATTTTTGGAAAAAAGTCAAAAGTAACTCATTCAGAATATGAAAAGTTGATTCCATTAAATAGTTTTTTAGAAATTAAATAATGTATAAAAATAACTTTAAAAAATCATATTATTATAGTAAAAATATTATTTTTATTTTTATAAATCATAGACATGTAAGAAAAATAATTTTCGATTGATTATAGAAATATAGTCATTTTTTAATTAAAAATAATTATTTTTGTCTATTCATTACTTAAGGAAAAGAAATTGAAATAAAAAACATGTATTGTAAATATATAACAAGTTGATAAAAATTTTTAATGTATTTATTACGAAAATATCATATAATTTCCTTTAATATAAATTCGAGTATAAACAATCATAATTAAAAAGATATTGAAAATAAATCCCTTAACTCAAGTTTGAATTGCGTCAAAGGCACTCTAATATCTTGTATAATAAATTTAAATTTATTATAATTATATACCAGTGTTATCTAAATATTTATAATATCATATATATTATCCAATTTTTACTTTTAAATACCCATTTATTAATAATTTCTTATTAAAATCATTGTTTCTAGGTGTTAACTATTTCATTTTTCACGATAATATGGGTTTGATAGTTCTTTTAATTTTAATTTTATCATGGTTTCATAATACACATAATGTTATTGTTGATTTAAACATCATATATATTCATTATATATATGTCTATATTCATTAATAAAAGGTAGAGTTATAAAAATGAAATACACTGTTCATGGAGAAGATAGACTATACGTATGCATGAATGCCTTTTAAACTTTTTGATAGGTGGAAAGAAAGAAAGGTAAATAATAATTAACCTATAAATTATAATTATTATATATTATATATAATATATATTAATTAAATCCATCCTGATTACCATCTATGTAAAGTGTAAATGTAAAACTAATCACACCGCTTTATGGAGGTGGTTTTACGTAGGTACACTTGAGTGAAATTATCATTTTCCAAAAGATTAGAAGTTTGTAAGGTAGATATGATATTATAATCCCAAAACCATAATAATTTAATAAATATTATATATAAACATTAAACCCATTCTAAAACCCATCCATGAAAGATGACGATGAAAAATGAATTTCATCGTTGTATGGAGGTGGTAGTCCAAACGTATACAAAAGTGATAATTTTACTTCCCATTTGATGGAAAAGTGGGTGTATATTGGTGTTTTAATGATCATAATAACATTTTGGTATATTCAGTATACAAACTTTATTATTTTATTTCTAATACCATAGATTTAGTAGAGGTAGAAGGAGAAATAAATTGAATGAGCTTGGGTAAAATGATTACCTCTTCTTTAGGAGACATCCTTTAGATCCTTTCTTAAATACCCTTGTAAAGGTATTTTAATAATAAATAAACTTTTAATTTGTGTCTATATAAGTTTATAATATAATTTTCTTGGGTTTTGTGGTGTTATATGGATCAAATTAGTGTAAATAAAAGAAGGAAGGTGTTCCCTTTTTATAAGTAAGGGAAACGACACACTTTGAATTACCAAAAATATTAAAATATAATTAATTATTTCTAGATAAAAATGCTTCAAAATGGATATATATTTCATTAAAAAGTGGATATGGTAAAAATATCATTATAAAATAAAATTTTGGTATGTTTTTCTATTATTTTAAACCTTATCTTTTGGTAAAACCCCTTGGTTAACCATTATTAATCTGAACCATGGTAATGAATTTTTTAATATTAAAGGGATATAATTTTACTTATAAGGTAAAATTTTTCTCATAAATGATCGAGGAATTAAATTTTATACCATTTAACATCCTCATTTAACTCTTATAATATTTTTATTATTTTTAAATAATTTCATTAAATACTATTTAATATAAAATGTCTTTAATTTCAATTTAGAAACTTTTTATTCTATTTGACATTAAATAAAACATGAAAACAAATTAATTCAAATATAAAAAATTGACACATCCATAACATGTTATATTTTTCTAAAAAACTAGTATAAATAAATAATTAAACCACATTATATTACTTTTAATATTTTTAAAAGAATTTTTTTAATTGAATAAATACCATGTTGGAGTTGCATAAGCATTTAGGGTAATTATTCAATCACTAAAAAATTGAAATAAACTACGATGTTAAAAAAATTAATTTATATTTAGAATCAAACTTTTCCATTTTTAATCCCTATAATAATAATTTATAGTTACTAAAGTGAAGCGAGTGGCATTTTGTATTTATCCTTTTCTTAAAATAATATAAAGGTCATAATAAAAGGAAAATGGAAAAAAGTGGATATATTTTCAATAATTTTATGATAATGGTTGAACTCCATTCATAGAATAGGATAAATATAAGTTTTATAGAAATTTTAAATCCTTAACTCAATGTTTTGACCCTGTTTTACCTGTTTTACCCTAACTGAGGGCTCAAAAATTTACCAAGGTCACTATTCATAATGAAAAAAATAAGAAGGCCTATTTTCCAAATTTTAACCTTATAAATCCAAATATAGATTCCATTTTTCAAGATACAATTCCTATAAGTGGCATAAATTCATTTTAAATTAAGTGCACAAAACAAGATGATTTTTTTTTCAAAACAATACATTTTAAGCATAAAAATGAATTTATTTTCATCCCATGAATAGAAAATCCATTAGATGAATGTAAAAAAAAATTTATTTCATATATAATATATACAATTCATAAAAATAATTCACTAATAGTGATTAATTTATTTTATTATCATAAAAAACATTATGCGCTTAAAAACTGTTTTTCAGAAAAACATATCATTTACTTTCAAATGATTTTTTTATTTCCAATGAATTGATAACCAAATTTAGTTTATAAATATGTTAACCATACATTTTTCAAAATATATTTACGCATATTCCTACCCACTAATCCAATATCTTGATGATAACTGTCATATTAAATAATAATACTTTAATAGAATATCATTTTTCATTTAAACTAAGAGTACCGTGTAAAACAAGTTATCAAAGAAATAAAATTTATTTATAGAGAACTGTATCATAAAATCTTGTGGTGTTGCATTATACCCCTTTAAATGAATGTCAACCTATAAATTACATCAATCAAATACAGAAAAATTGGTATACCTTTGTTTCTTCACATCCTTGGGATTTCAAGTAGATTATTAGTATTTATGGTTACCTTAGATAACTTTAACTAGGTGATTAGACTTTTTCTATAGAAATTTATCAAAATGATCCAAGATTTTTATCATTTTTTATTCATTATAAAGAACATTATTTAATGGTATGGCCTATGGGTTGAGTAAATGTTTTTTTTCGTAGTGAGTATCTGAAGAGGGGGGTTAATAGAGTACCCAAAAAAATTTATGTTTAAAATGGATTTAAATAAAATCCAAAAATTTAAATAAAATAGCCCAGTAAGTTAAACTGATAGAATTGATATAAGACTTGAAATTTTAAAATAATTATTAAATATTATTTAGTTATCAGTTAAAAATAATATAAAATATTAGTTTGGCCTTTGAAATCAATTTACTAAATGAGGTTCTTATACAAACACTAATTAAAACTAACTATCAAAGTAGTGGGTTTTCTTGAAAGTGAAAACAAATTTGGTTTTAATGTAAATAGAAAAACAATAAAAAAACAAAACACATAGTGGAATTTGAATATAATAGGTTCTGTCTAAAGTAGAGACATAGTCCTCTACACATGTTAATCACCCGCTACCAAGTTGTTTATATAAAATAAACTTGAGATCCAAAAACTAGATTGGGTGTTTATAATATCCAAGATATCTAAGCCATATATTACCTCTTCCACAGTTTGCATGGAAGTAAATATAAATAAAGTCACAACTAGAACTTTACCACAACACATGGGAAACAATAGAAAATGGTGTTTAGAAGATATCTATTTATATTTCATCTTAAAGAAGGAGAAAATGTGGGATATAATAATATAGAGCAAGCCACATTTCTCGAAATGTAAATATAAATAAATTAAAAAGTATGTCAGTAGAGTAGAGAGATTGTGTTTCTCTGTATGATAAATTCTACAACTCGTGACTCTCAAATTTAGTTTGAAATGAAATTCGAGTCGAGTTTCAAATTTTTTATAAAGAATAGAGGGTTGAACACTCCTTCCTGTGAGTATATAATATATTGTCTAGATATTCAATGGGATTAAATTTGTCTATAGTTAATCACAGGTAAGAATTATTCATGTATATCACACTTCACAGCTACCAATCTCTCTTCATATGTATAGGTATGTATTTTTTTCAGCACATATCCACTACGCACAAGGGAGTCTGCTTCATCTTTTAATAGTAGTAGTTACAAAGATAATCCACCAGGTATTCTACTCCTCGTATTTCATGTTTTGAAACTAACTTTAATGCATATCTATTGAGAAATTAAGAAAAAAACATTAGAATAAGTTTGAGCATTAAATTCTATAAAATATCCATTAGAGAAAATTAATTTAAAATAAACATAAACACCAGAGGTGTGTATTTTGAGTGGTGAAATTTATGGTAGTGACTCCATGGAATGGTGACACTTTTAGTGGTGTCTAAATCTAGTGATGTTTGAGTTCAGAAGTGTTTGGGTCTAGAAGTGACTCATGTTGATGGTGAGTCATCCCAGTACTTAGTTGATTTTAGATTCATATGGGAAATATTTATTGACAGTGTCTTAAGGTGAAGTTGAGACTTTGTTGGTGGTGAGACATGCTTGGAGGTGAGAATTTTCTATACTTTGTCAAATTTCTATCTCAGTGGTGACTCATTGGTGATGGAGAGACATTGGAACAATGTTTTGATCTGATGGTGAGTCAGGCTCTGCTAGTGTCTCATACTTAGAATTTTTTTCCAAAACATGTCATAATATAAATAGCTAATAGAAAACATAAACTCACTAATTTTCCTAATAATTATGATTTACTTATCATTAAAACAAGGAGGTCAACAATATCCCATTTTTGATGATCACAAATCATGGAATTTTAAATTCAGGGAATCAATGGTAAATCATGAAATTTAAATTAAAACACATAATATCAAAGGAAAAGGATGTTTATTTAAAGCAGTATGATATCAAAGAAAAATAAGGAAGTAAAGATGTCACAAAGTATCAATGGAAGGTAAAGACAGATATAGAAGCAAGGTAAAATAAATTGGTAAATTCCATAGATCTTGTCCCCCATTTGGGATTATCAAAAAGTTAACAATAAAGTAGGGAAATCAATAGAATATAAAGAAAATAGAAAATGAATGAGACACAGAATAAAACAAATATTATAATTTCCATTAAAATTGCAATTGAATTTTAGTAAAACGTTACATCTAAAAAAATATAAAAAAATCCCCAACAAATACCCAATTTATAATCAACACTTTTTCTTTGGCTCATTGGAAGGATCCAACAATTATTTTCCCTTGTCCTTGGATGAGGTAGAGGGATTAGAATCAGGTCTTAAAGTAACTATAGGAATAGTTGATGGAACTAAAGGGATATCTGAAGGAACATCAGTGATAGCTGAAGAAGGTTGAGGTTCTCTGAGTATGATTAGCCTAGGTGTTGAACTAATTTTCTAATATTTATAGAAAATGTCTAGAACATAGCTGGAAAAGGTGCATGAGGATCTTTGGTTACACCAGCTCTAAAGAAATCTGGCTCTATTGTAGGAGGAGTCAGATGGGAAGTCACTAGTATGGATTCATGAGCCATAATAGTAATACCATGAACATGCAGAAAGAGATTAAAAAGATTTAAAAAGTAAATTATGATGTTTCCACCTATCTTCACTTCACTGAAGAAGTATTTCTTTTCATCCATAAAAATATTTTGTTGAGGATTCATGACCTTCAACTGATCAAATTTCTTCTTAAAGGTTCAAGTGATAGGAGGCATCCTCAAATGCTCAGCAAGAAAATTGAAATTAGAATCCATGGAATGATTAGTATAAATCCTTGAGAGATAACACTTAATCACTTTTTATTATAGTGTCCCTATCACACCTCGTGTCCTTATAAATTTTTTTATTCAACTTGAGAATATGATCATTATTATACCTTATTCTCTTTAAGGTTTCTTGAGGATGATATGATGCAACACGAGAGCTAGAAGCATCAACACAAAATTCTACTTTGATGGATGATTTGAGAAACTCAATATCAAAAACATCTAGAGGAGGATAAATATAACTAGATTCCACTGAGGTAATATTTTAATCTATCTCTAAAAAATCATCCATACTTTCTTCAAAAGAAGACTGCATCCCTTCCACAACAGATCTGAAAGACTGTAGCTCACTGGAAAGCCATTTATTCTCAATTTCCACTTCTTGAATATGGTGCATCATCTTTAGTGGAATGCACAAAATAACCTACCCAAAGATATATATTTCATCATTATCAATGATCATGGTGACTTGAGGAGGTCAATTCCTTAGCTTCACATCAAACTCAGGAAAAATATTTTACTGAAATATTCTATATCTCCCTTGGTGACCACATCTACTAGAATAGGTGGGACAGAAGGAGTAGGTTCTCTCACAGAAGAAAACCTATCTAATAAAATAGTAACATCAATATGATCATCCATTGATCCTTTATAATCTCTTTCATTTTGGATGGAAGGTTCACCATTCTTTTGTGAACTAGCAGGAAATAAACCCCATTCTTTAGACATAGGGTCTATCCAACTTTCTGATGTCTTTACAAGAATATCAACCACTGAAGAAGTAGCAACTGTAGATGCCACTACAGTAGGTACACTAATAGAGTTCTCAACTAAACTCAGTTCAAAAAAGGTTTATCTTATATGTTCTCATCAACTTTAGGCTTATCTGAAGAAGCCACATCTCTTCACTGATCATCAACTACTTGCTCCACAAGTTCAACATTCATCTTCTCAACCACGTAGTACTCAACAAAAATAATAACTGAATTTTTTCAAAAGGAATATTTTAAGGTTTTTTGGAAGGGAATATTTATCAGTATCATCATTTTAAATGTTTTAATGATTTATTTTTCTAAATATTTTTAATTAATGTCCTTGTTTTCAAATTGATTTTAAGGATTTATTTATATGGACATGATTGTTTTAAAATGTTAATTCCTTTCAAAAGTTTCAAAGTGGTATAGGACACTTTTATTAGAAAATATATTTTGAATGAATTCCTTTATAAATGTGTGACTTTTAAATGATTTCACAAAAAAGGGATATTTCTCTCGAAGATTTTACTGATCATTTTCAACTATCTCAACATCATTTACTGGATATTTTTTTTAATTGAGGTTGATTTACTATAATATAACCTTCCATATTGTATTGAATGAGTTATGATATGTTTGACTTTAGATGTGTTGTTTTTATACCATTCATGGTTTATGGTTAATGTATTTACTTTTCATATGCTAGTTTTAATACGAATGATTATGTTATGTTTCAACATTTTCATCTGAGGAATTCATTGGACTTAGTAAGTGATGGGTGAGTCCCACTATATCCCCTAGATGCATTTGTATGTCTCAAGAGACAAACTAGTGTATTTTAAGTTTTTATGGAAGAGAATATTTAACTAGATCATCATTTTAAATGTTTTTAAAGATTTATTTGTCTAAATATTTTAATTAATGTTCATGTTTTTAAAATGATTTCAAGGAATTATGTACGTAGACATGTTTTTTTTAAAGTGATAATTTATTTCAAAAGTTTCAATGTGGTATGGGAAACTTTGATTTAAAAATCTCTTTTAAGTGAATTCATTTATAAATTGTATGACTTTTAAATGATTTCTTGAAAAGGGGTGTTTCTCTCAAAGAGTTTTATTGATTATTTTCAACTTTGTCAACATCCTTTATTGGATATTATTCCTGATTGAGGTTGATTTACTATAATACAATCTTCCATATTGTATTGAATGGGTTATGATAAGTTTGACTGTGGATGTGCTATTAGTATACCATTCATGGTTTATAGTTAAAGTATTAACATTTCATATGCTAGTTTTAATACAAATGTTTATGTTATGTTTCAACCTTTTCATATGAGGAATGCATTGGACTTATTAAGTGATGGGTGGAGCCTGCTATAGCTCCTCGACATATCGGTAGGTCTCATGAGAAAAAATAGCATCTTGGAACAAGGCCTTGACAAAATCTTATTTGTAGTCTTGGCATGAGGCCTTGACTATGTGGTTATGATGTATGGTATTATGCATTCACTCATTTTGAAATTAGATATTGATATTACATATGATTATTCGACTAGTAGAATATCCATGTGAATAAGTAAATGTAATTATTTGATTTATATTTTTCATATTATACTGACGTTTAAGATTAAAAGTTTTGTGTTTTAGTATTATACATTTCCTTAAATGTTTATGCTTATTTATAAAAGTTTCCGCTATATTGTTATCAATACAAAGAATCTAAGCTCACCCCTTTCTAGGTTTTATTTTTCCAGGATTTGAAGAAGTATATTATGATTAACCTATAGGGATAAGCCAAAGGATATGAGTGTTTTCAAAGGGGAAAGAATGTTGTTTTTTTATTTCATGATGTAATGTAAAATTTATTTATATATCTAGTAATTCCAAGGATACTAAAATAATCAGTCTTTCGAGACTTGGAATCTTGTGATCATTCCAATGATATGAAATAATGCACAGAGTCTAGGTAACTAGGGTATGGGCATTACAATTTGTATCAGAGGAGGTTTAGTAAAAACCTTGGAAACTAGATTTAGAAAAACTTTGATTAGAGAACATTACCCAAAGATTGACTTTGAGGATTAGTATAGAAGAACTGACTAGATTTTTGGTAAAGTAGAGATTTTTTGAATTTTCCAATAAATACATCCCTTTCTGGATTCGAGTAGGTAGAGGCAGATTTGGACCAAATGTATCTAGGGATAAAACCCAAAAACACAGCTTTGAGCTAGTCTCGAATGAGAATTGGTGCACAACAACGGGACTTGCTGCAATCTTGGTTACAAAACTCACGAGGGATATGATTAGGATAATTAACATTTTCTTTACATTCCATTATGAAGGATTTATGAGTAAATACTTCCTTAAAGATTTTTTTTATGATTATGGATTATATGCATACATTGTTCAATTTATGTTAGGTATTTTACTAGTTTGGAATTGTGTATTTTGATTCATAAAATAATCTAGTGTATTCTATTGTTTAGAAATGGGCATAATGGAAGGAATGGAAACCATATTAATGCATATAATCCATGTATGGATTTCCCTCCTACTCAAGATAATTATAGTGGAGTTGGTGATGCAACTGGTGCTGAACAACTTATTACCATACTGAGACAACTCACTCATGTTATGAATAATTAACTTACCCATGTGGAGCACCCTGATCCACAACACAAAGGATCAATGTTAGAACACTTCATGAGGAAAAAACTACCAACATTAAATGGGACTAAAAATACATTTGTAGCTGAGCAATGGATAAGTTCCTTAGAAAAAATATTTCATGCTTTGGGGGGTAGCGAAAGCGAAAAAGTTGTCATGGCAGTTTATCGCCTCACAGGAGATGCAGATCAATGGTGGTCATTAATTAAGAACACAAAGGAGGATGAATAGGTATCAAATATAGAATGAAGGGTGTTTAAAGATATTTTATTAGAAAAATACCTTTCTTGTGAGTAGCGAGCGGATATGGAAAGACAATTTATGAGTCTAAGGAAAAAAGATGACGAGAATGTCACAAATTATGAGTCTAACTTTTGAAGGTTAGAAAGGCATGATACAAATTTTATACATAACCCAAGAAGTAATATTGATCAATTCTTTTATGGGTTAAAATCATTTCTCTATCGAGAATTAGTTTCACAATCCTTCTCGTTATACGAAGATATAGTCTCATGTGCTATCAAGAAAGAAAAATAATTCTATAATTCTTATGAATTTAAAGAAATTCAAGAGAAGAAGAGATCTGTTGAACACTTTGGAAATGTAAATAGGGGAAGAATAGAAAGGTTGAATTTCCCTCCTGAAGTAAATGTGGGAAGAAACACCCTAGTACATTCCTGAATGGAATGTGAGTTTGTTACAAGTGTGGTGAAAAAGGACCCCAAGCACGTGATTGCAAGGGAAATAAAGGGGTAGTCAATGTTGAATGTTACAATTTTATAGAAATGGGGCATTATTAAAATGAAAGTCCTATGTGCTAAGGAAACATACCTCAGAAAAGGCCAAGGGAGAAAGGCCAAGCTTATGTGATCACAACTGCAGAGGTTGAAGTTCCGAATAATGTGGTGGAACGTACATTAATCATTTTCTAAAATTTAGACAATGATTTATTTGATTCTGGATCATCACATTCTTTCATATCTTCACAGTTTTCCAAGAAAATTATATATTTAAAATTTGATTTAAGAAGGGAGTTTTCTGTCAAAACTCATAAGGGAAGTATCATTGCAACAAAGTTTTGTGAATCTGTTACGATTTTGGCATATAAATGTGCTTTATCTGTTGATCTAATCTTCATACCCATGATTGAATTTGATATAATCCTCGGTATTGATTGGTTTTTGTACTATGATGTAAAATTCATTATAATAAGAATGAGTTTACAATTTTTGATGACTATAAGGAATACCTTATATTTAGAATAGAAGTATCACTATTTGATTCTCATATAGATCCACCCCCAATAGATCTACTAAATTAAATTATTGGGGAGGAAGAGAGTAAAATAACTACGGGTGAGGAAAGCAATGTTCAAATAGAGGATGTATCTATTGTGCAAGAATATGTTGATGTGTTTCCATTGGATTTACCTGGACATCCTCTAAAATGAGAAATTGAGTTTTCCATTGATTTAATTCCTGGTTCAAGGTACATATCGAAGACCCCTTATATAATGGCCACTGTGGAATTAGTGGAAATAAAAAAAACTAGAGGAATTGAGTAATAAATGATTTTTTCACCCTATTGTTTCTCCATGGGGAGCCCCTATTATTTTGGTTAAGAAGAAAGATGGATCTATGAGGTTGGGCATTGACTACCGGGAGATCAATTCTATAATAATAAAGAACAAGTACCCCTACCTCACATTGATGATTTATTCGATCAAATTATTGGAGCTCAATATTTTTCAAATATTGACCTTTGATGTGGATATCATCAGTTGTGTATGAAGAAGGAATAAATTCCGAAGACAACATTTCATACTAGGTATGGGTATTATGAGTTTATAGTAATGCCTTTTGGACTGACTTATGCACTATTTGTCTTCATGGATCTAATGAATATTGTTTTCAAGGAATATCCTGATGAATTTTTAGTGGTATTTATTGATGATATCTTGGTATACTCTAAAAGATATGAAGATAATGAAAATCACTTGCACACTATTCTAAAGACTCTTAGAAGAAATGAATTATATGGAAAGTTTAGCAAGTGTGAATTCTGGCTTCAAGAGATTTATTTTCTTGGACATATTGTCTCCAAGGATGGAATCTCTATTAATCCATCTAAAACAAGAGCAGTACAAGAATGGTCTGCACCGACGAGTATAACCGAGGTACACAATTTTATTGGTTTGGTAGGTTTTTATAAGTGTTTTGTCTAGAAATTTTCCCAATTGGATAACCCATTAACCAAGCTCATGCGTAAAGGGGTTAAATTTGTTTGTAAAATAGAGTGTGAAGAATGTTTTGAGGAATGGAAGAGAATATTAGTCAATACTTATATCTTGAATCTACCATCAAGAAATGATGGGTTTGTTATTTATAGTTTTTTCCAACATTTTTTCCAGGGCGCGCACGTCCGTCTTGTTCAGGGATGAGAGGCGCAAGTTTTTGTTTCCACACATTCCCACTTTCCAACGGTGGGAGACATCCACTCTTTATTCAGGGACGTTTGCTCCTTGATCAAAATAGGATGATGGGATGTCATTTCATCCTTCTGTGGATTCCACCTCGAAACTCGTCACGTTGTCCGGGTCTCCCTCATAGACTTAAGACGTTGTTCATGAAACTCTTCTGGGCACCATATCTTCATGGACACCAGTTAATTATACTACTTCTGTCAGGACATTCCAAGGGGTCTGGTTAGGGAAGCAACCTTCGGTTAGAAGATTAGCCACGTTGGGAATCACTGGCGTGTCTGGATGTTGGGGAATTGGCATGTCTGTCTTTTGTCCCTTATTATAGGGCTTCTCGAGGGTGCGAAAGCCCGAGGAATCCCACATCAAACACGGGGAATCATATTCTATGGGTATGTATATGAGGTTTTCCTCAGCTTCTTATGTTTAACACAGGGTATGCCGCAAGTTTAACATCCAGAGGAGACAGATCGGGCTGATCAGAACACTGACTAGAGTGGATCAGATGGAGGAACCCCCTGGTGGGAACACCGATATTGGGGCCAACATATGGGTGGTTTCCCAAATGCTGCTAAATAGAATGGGGAATGGGGTGGCATGATCCCACCGGGATGTGGCGGCCTATGTAAGGACCAGGATGGATGATGGAAGGTTCCGTGAAGGGGATTGTGAATGGGATGGAACTGTCATGTGGACGATGATGGCTTTGGGCTTGAGCCTTGAAGAGGCTTCCTACGTATCCCTATGACAGGGAATCAAATTCCACTTATTTCATCTGACGACCGCTTATCGCCAATTGGGGTTCAATGGATGGCCACTGGATGGGATCGCAACGGTTTAACACTGGATATGGTCACAATGGCTTACCGCTGACTGAGGTCCGTAGTTTAACGTCATGCAGGATGGGGGCGGACTGACGTTGAAAGGGGTCAAAACTGCTGGGTGTTGGGTATTGGAGAACTGACATAAAAGAGGGCCAGAAAAACCAATTGGTCATGGGATTTAACCACTGGGAGGCTTCCTACGTACCTTGCCTTAGCAAGGATCAAAGACCTCATAGTTCAGGATATGGGGGAATGAGTCGGTGAACCGACGTGAATAAGGACTTGGGGTCCAGGTGGATGGTGGGCTTGAACCTCAGGGAGGCTTCCTATGTAACTTTCCTTAGCAATGATCAAAGACCTCATAATTCAGGTGGGATTTGGTGAACCGACGTGAAGGAAAACCTGGGGTCCAATGGTTTTTGGGCTTGAACCTCAGGGAGGCTTCCTACTTACATTGCCTTAGCAAGGATCAAAGACCACGTAGTTTAGTCGGGGTTATCGAACCAACGTGAAGATGGTTAGAACGATCAATGGGTGTTGGGCTTGAACCTCAAGTAGGATTCCTATATACCTTGCATTATCAAGGATCAAATAACACATAGTTCAGGTGGATGGGAACTGACGTGAAGATGGTTGGAACGACCGGGTGTTGGGCTTGAACCTTAGGGAGGCTTCCTACATACCTTGTCTTAGCAAGGATCAAAGACCTCGTAGTTCAGGTGGGCGTCAGCGAACTGACGTGAATGTGGAACTGGGGTCCAATGGTTGTTTGGCTTGAACCTCAGGGAGGCTTCTTGCATACCTTGCCTTAGAAAGGATCAAAGAACTTGTAGTTCATGTAGTGGGGCATGGACGTGAAAATGGTCATAATGACTGGGTGTTGGGCTTGAACCTCAGGGAGGCTTCCTATGTACCTTTCCTTAGCAAGGATCAAAGACCACATAGTTCAGGTGGGCATCGGCGAACTGACATGAAGGTGGACCTGGGGTCCAATGGTTGTTGGGCTTGAACCTCATAGAGGCTTCCTATGTACCTTGCCTTAGCAAGGATCAAATACCTCGTAGTTCATGTGGTGGGGCATGGGGCTTAAACTCTAGGATTCCCAAGGTGGATGTCATGGTCGATGCTTTCTCTAAGCCCACTTGAGTCGTGCTCGGTGTGAGAAACAAGAGACAACAAAGACCTGATGATCACATTACAAAAGGTGCGTTCGTGGGAAGTGGAGTGGGGATTACATGTGATCGCAACCCAAAGGGGAAACAAGGGCTTATGAGTGGTTATAAACCTGAAGAGGTTGGTACTTACTCCAAGAGGGAGGCCTGATGGTGACAAAGAACAACTGGAGAGGGTTTTGGGACTGAAGAAAGGAGAAGCGTTGTTCCCCATCACTCCCTTTTCTAGCCCTAGGGACCGAAGAAGAAAGGAGGAGCATGGATGCTGGCTCCACAAGAAAGCTAGGGGATTATGCCGAGATGGTTTTCGTTTCCCCGTGGAAAAACGCCACTCCCATAAGGAAGAAATCATCCCCTTTAGAGATGACTGGGTGTGGAGAATGTCCAAGGTGGGGGTACCCCGCATGCGAGGCACGAGGCGAGGTCACAGTTTAACGTCATGTGATGAGGATGGAGGTGCTTGGTAGTTTAACATCCTGCAGCTTGGACAAGGTGGGTTTTCTCCTCACCCCAAAACTTACATCACTGGTACCCTCTGCTCCTTGGTGCAGAGAGGGGACATGCAAATCCATGGTGAGGGGGTGTCATGGAGAGAGCCATCGAGAGGCCCACATTATCTGGCTATGAGAAGAAGCAATAGCCGTTAGCGTGCCAATGCGAAGAATCATGAGGCAAAGAAATGCAATGGGCGGTGTCATCCATGGGACGTTGAAGTCACATTGTGCGAACCTGTAGGGTTTCATTGGAAAAGGAATTACAAAGAAAAGGGGTTCATAGGTAGGGGTCATGTGAGGCTTTTCTGCTCCGTGTGGTGTAGGGTATTTGCGAAGGGGTGTGCTTCGTGAAGTAGGGTGGCAGAGACAAAGCATTGGGCATAAGTGCCTGGGGGAAGTGCTTCGTGTAGTGGAAAAGCATTCGTTGAGCACAACCTTACGGAGCAAAGGTGGCTCGCGAAGCAAGGAATCATGAAGTGATATACTTCGAGAAGTACATGAGGGGTGTTTTGTGAAGCATAAATGCTCCGCGACGACCTGGGTCCCCTTGGGGATCCCATTCCTTTACGAAGACCCTTAGGTTTCATGAAAGGCATCTCTCTTGAAAGAGGGGATTAAAGCAAGGAAAAGGGGAGGTACTTCGTGGAGCAAAAGTACCTCGCGTAGCTCATGGTTCGCAGAGCAGAGAGTGCTTCACGATTTGGGAGTTAGGAAGTCAAAATTTCGGACTGTCCATCCTTTGGGTTTAGGGGGAGCCTGATATTTATAGCCAAGAGGCACTGCGAAGTGAAGCTTACACGGTGCGAAGAGGGACTTGGTTGCTTCATGGTGAGCCTGCGAACGTCAAATGCGTTCATAGAGCGTCCAAACTCTTTGCTTCGTGGCGGGATCGCAAACGTCAAATGCGTTCACGGAGTGTCCCAAATCCTTGCTTCGAGGCAGGCTGATGAATTTCAAATGCATTCGCGGAGCGTCCCGCCTCCTTGCTTCGCGGCAGGCTCTCGAACGTCAAATGCGTTCGTGGAGTGTCCCTCCTCTTTGCTTCGTGGCGGTCGTGGTGCTGGGGGGACTCTGTGAAATAGCTTCACGAGGTAGTCAATGGTGACTTATTTTTGGCTTCTTCTCTGTCCCAAATTTTGGAGCCCACAAAAGCCACCCTCATACATGGGGCCGCGGAGAAATCAAGGGTCGAAGTCTGAGGGTAATCGCCAAAATCCACGGTTGTTCGCGATGCTGGATCGCGAAGAGGGCTCGTGAGGCAGATAGGGGATGCATAGGCCAAGTGCACCACGAAGCTCGGCACGAACTGGATGCGCCGCTAAGCTCTGAAGTTCATCACCTATAAATAGGGGAGATGCCCTCTCTTTTGTCCTTTCCCTTCTCCACGAATTTGTCCTCTTGCGTTCTCGATTCATGAAGCTCTGTGTACTCTGCAAGTGTTTTCGGTGAATCGAGTCTTCGCGGCACCCAAAGAGTCCTCGACTCTGCGTTTGTGCTCCGTGATATGGAGTTTGAATGGCTAGGTAGGGCTCTGAAAACAGTCTTCACAAACTATCTTTGTGAATGCGCTCTGTGAACAAGCTTCATGAACCAACCCGAAAATCGTCTAAGTTCCAGAACTAAATGGCCCACCAAGAAGCTTCCTAGGGGGTCCTTGCGGATACCGCCCGGAGGGATGATATGGAGAACAGTCCATTGTGTAGGAGGTTTCCCATGTATGGATTCAAGCTGACCGATGATGTCTTCATCCCTGAAGTAAGTAGGGAAGATCCATCTTACTAGTTCCAGAGCATACCATGTCAGCACCGATGGTTCAGGGCGGCCGATGGTCATGCCTGGGAGGACTTCACGCCCGTCGTTGCCGACTGCTTGTACAACAATCTAAAGAAATTAACGGGAAGGCATTGCAGTCGGAGACATCCCCTCCACTATACCGAACTATCCTCAAGGTGGCACTGTAGAACTTGAAGAAGGGGTGGTCTGAGGAATGAGACCTGCACTAGGGAGGCAACTTCATAGATGATTGGGCCTAGGTCTACTGGGTAGGCGCCTCACGTGAGGAGTTCAGAGCAGAGCTGAGAAGAGTGGGCCTGTATGAGGCATCTTGGGATTCCCAGTTTCACATCTACCAGCCGAAGCAGCTAATGCCGGAGCTGTTGAGCCGGTGGTCACCGGGGACCAATAACTTCCACCTGCATCATGGGGAGGTTGGCATTAGCTTATGGGATGTGCATAAGATCTTGGGGGTCTCGATACTGGGGGTGATGTACGACAAACACCTCCCTACTTTGGGTGAGTGGGAAGATCTGGAGTAGATGTCATGTATGGAAATGGCATTGATGGATCTTATGCCATGAGAGGATAAAGAGGCGGTGAGGGATTTCCACTTCAGGCATTGGTTCAAAATGTTTTTGAACTTCCCGGTAGACCGACAGTTCCCAAAAAGACCTCTAACTTTCCCAAAAGGTTCCTAGAGTAAGGAACACTCATACTGGTGGCTGTTGGAGGATAGCCAGTGGAAGACCTGGGGGTTTAGTGTCAACACTGAGCAACATCCAATAGTCAGGCTAGAGGCATTCATCACAACTCTCATATGTTGTTAGATCCTATCGGTGAGGGATACCAACATGGGAGTGTGACCAAGAACTTTCATCATGGCGTCTATATTGGCGATAGAAGGGCAGGTCAACATAGGGATCCCGATGCTCACCAAGTTGTATAAGATGTTGTGACACATCAGCGAGGGGAAGAGGCCACAGAGGATATGTGGGTCGTTCCACCTCCTATACGGGTGGATAGAGGCACACATCAGGGGGATCTATGAATACCCTAACCCTATCTCTCCTCCGGGCTCAAACTTCCGCCCATCGATCCTGAATGCCATGGGGAGCTTTTCGGCCAAGCTGACTGCACCGTCGATTCTGAACCAGGTGTGGAGGGTAGAGGAATTCAATTTCCACCCATTTACATAGCCGAAGGGGGTATTTACTGATGACGGCAGGGGGACAGAAGAGCATCGGGCCTATCTCCTGGACTTTAGAGGTGGAGTACTGGTGGCAAGGGTGGACTGTGAGCATCTCTGTAAGCCATACACCCCACACCAGTCTGCAAGGAAATTTCAGTGCATGCAGCGACTGACCCCACAGGTCTACGTGGAGGTGCGTCACGAGGAGCACCCATGTGTGATGAGGCAGATGTGGCTCATGTTCACACTGGAAGACATGAAGATGTGGAATGAACTACCTCCGCCGACCGCCATCCTCGGGCTAGTAATGGAATTTGCAAAGTTCTGGGAGGCGGCCTACTCGGGGGAGATGCCGAAGTGGCCACCCATTCTAGTTGGTGATGGTGAGCTTCCCCGACCTCAGAGTCGAGGCCGAAAGGTGGCAAGAGAATCCCGCAGGGGCGGGGCTGCTGTAGCGGCGAGGCCCGCACCACCTGAAGGGAAAGCAGTGGTGGTGGATCTAGTAGCGGCAACGGATCCGGTGATCCCAGGATAATACAGTCATCTGAAGGGGCGGCTACTGAGAGGATTCCATAAGATTTCTACTCAGGCCCTGGGTAAACGACTGCTCCATATTGACATGCCGGAGAATGCTATCTTCCCAGAGGCCTGGGACATCTGGGAAGTCAACTGAAAATTTCTCATCCCTTCTAAGTTATGGCAGCACCTGAATCGCCTCAGAATGGAATTGCTGGGGATTGGCCCTATTAGAGCCGGTTTTGCAGTATCCCAGGCAGAGGAGGAGTAGTACATGGCTTAACCGAAAGACTTTATCCACTCCCAGGGTTCCTTGAACCCAATAACATACCAGGTTAGGGTGACATTGGATCGTACGGTCCCTCTGCAACTGTTAGCTACTGACCTGAGAGAGTGCTTCCCTCTTCTAGAAGAATCAGATGAGTCCTCCTGGGGAGATGAGGCCAGTAGAGGTAGTCCATTGGGGAGGGTGAAGTCGGCGATCAGTCCTTGGATCTCGAAGATTTTTCAAAGGCCCTTGAGGTAAAATCCCAAGTTCCTTCATCCGGGTCTACTCTTAGGTTACTCTAGATTCCTTATCAGCATCTGCACTGTGCAGGAGGACCTTGTGCATAGACCTCGTTCTCACCCCTCAGTGGGTGCCGACGCGGGACCTTCGGGATCCACACCCGTGGCTGCATAAACTTCCATGTCTGGCTGGGCTAAGACACCTGAGGCGGCTCCTCTAGAGTCTCCGGACCTTCCAAACATATACGGGGGGCCACGTTTCGGGGTCACAACGACGTCAACTCAAGAATGAGACCCGAAATTTGATCTCCGTAAGTATCCTCTACCGAATTTATGACTGACATCCCCTAAACACATTAATTGACATTCACATCCCTTTTTTTTGCATGTACAGTCCTTCAATTGGCCTGGGCCGCTGCGACAAGGTTCGTCAGGACTTCTTGTAGTGCCCTTCCCAGAGGCATGCCAATGGTCGTGGAGGTGGACATCAAACTTGACTGAACTACAGTGCTTCTGATCACTAGCAGGGACGCCAATGGGACTCCGCCTGAGGTTATTGAGGTGGGATCTGATGATGAGGATCAACCAAACAGTTTAGGTCCCGCCACACCTGATCCAACGCCAGATGTGGACCCGAATGAGGAGTTCCTGTGGGCATTCCCTGCATACGAGCCTGCAAACCATGCCGACTGAGATGGGACGAACTCTGATGGGGAGGACAAAAAAATAGTCCATCGCCGATCGTGGAAGCTGATCACACCCTTCATCAATAACACCCCAAGCATTATGGTTGGACGAGATGGATAGACTTCGCTTACGGCTACATGAACTGTGCGCTGGGGGAGTGGATGCCCAATGCCCTCACATGCTCATCTGAAATCTTATAGAGGGAAAGATTCGGGTGTATGAACATGGACTCAGTGTGGGATGGCAGTGGAGGAGGGCAGTGAACATCAAGAGGCTCCAAGATACTGAAAATGAGGTTGAACATTTGCAGGCCTGGGTGGATTAGAATTCCACTTCTCTTGATGCGCAATCATAGATCGTCTTGCGACTGAAATCCCAACCATGTGGAGGATGAAGAAGGCATGAAGCGAGTCTTTGAGGAGATTCCCGTTATCCAAAATGGTGTGTAGCGGGCTCGAGTCACGGTTGGAGAACTGTGCCCCATCGCTGCTAGGGAGGAGCGGGAGGTAAACAGGAAGCAACAAATACTAGATGCCAGAAGCCAGAGGGTGGCAGAGCAGTAACGTTCCTTTGACGAGGTCAATCCATCCACGGGGGGAATAGACCCTCAGGTACTGTATTGCGCATTACATTTCAACACACTTTCATGCTTCAATTAATTTATGCAAACTGCATGCATGAGTTCTGTTATTTGTGTCGGTTTATCTCATCCCCATGGTCTTTGTGGAGTGTCCCGTGATCAATCCCTAAGCTCACTTGGGCCGGGATCGATGTGAGAAACAAGGGACGACCACCTAATCAATCTATTCCAGCATGGGAGTGCAAACCAAGTCTTAGGTATCTGGGGGATTAGACAGCCAATTCTGATTCCTGGAAAAGAAGGGGGAAAGGCCTGGCTGGAGAGGGAAGATCTCGGCACAACTGTATTGCCATTTTTCTAATGTGCTCTTGTGCACGAGCGGGGCAATGCCAGGGGCGTTGGAATCAGTCCAAACATAAGGGGATGAAAAAATGTGAATTACGATCCCTCAAATCCGACACACTATAGGGGGTGGAGAGACAATAAATGACAACTGCTGACCTTGTTCGAATCATAGCATCCTTATTGCGTTAGCCCGATATGGGGATAACAAATGAGGGCCGACTGCTGACCATGTTCAAAATAGGGACCCAGACTCAAAATGTCATCCATTAGCCTTATGGAATGTTATCCCAGGACAGTAGGTGAGATATAGGCTGATCTTTCATACTATTAGGGGGTTCCTCCAGACATGAAAGGGGACAAGGGTCCGAATAAGGGGCACACAAAGCGTGGTTTGTGGAGTGATAATTAGTTCGAACAGAATCCAACACTCTAGAAATTACGCCATCGTGGTGGAAGCACATTAGATAGGCACATTTTTATGATCATGGATCATTACTACCTTTAGGCAGGGCCTATCTGGAGAGGGCACTATTGCTCCCCAATGTCATCGTGGGGCATCCCGAACTTGTTTAGGGAAAAGTTGCAGTTACATAGTTCCCCACGAGGGGTCAATCCAGGGGGCCGGAAATGGGGAGAAATAGGATTTATGATCCCTGGGGATAGACCCAAGGATAAATGCCTGGGTTTCTCTACGTATCCCATGAGGATAGGAATCAAGACATTCGTAGTTCTGGAAGCACAATTTAACATCATGCAGGGCGATGAAAAGCCTGGCTGCGACGGTGCACATCCTACCAAAACTACTAAGCCCACATGAGTCGTGCTCGATGTGGGAAACAAGAAGTAGTGGTGGGACTTTCCAGAAACGGGAAGGAACATGTTAGGGTGAAGGTATGCTCGGTGAATATCGACCCAATAATGCTAACCCGTCCATGTAGTGCACTAATATGCGTGAAGAAGTAAAGCCGAGTATGTAAAAATTCCACTAGAACATGAGGAAGTGAAAATGTGTGAATCATGATGATCAAAATCTGGATCACAATGATGGTGTCGTAACAATGAGGGATAATTGTTTACCATATTCGAAACACAATATCCATATCATGTTAGCCTGGAATGGGGACATACAAATGAGGGTCGACCACTGACCATGTTTGAAACACATGACTTGTCGCAAATGTCATCCAAGATCTTTAGGGATGTTGGCCCAAAACAGTAGGTGAGCTGAGGCGGCATGAGACCAGGCCGTGAATGGGGTCGCTTCATATCTGGAAGAGGATGAGGATCCAAATAGTGAGCTCACAAAGCTTGGACATGGAAAAAGGGGAATGTCCCCATGAAAATTCCACACTTTGGGCTCTTTGTCAAATCACATCTAAATACGACAACGAGGCGTATTAGATAGAGGGAGTTGAGTCCCTTACCATAGGGAGATCTTATTTTAGGGTTGTAGAACTCAGACCATGGATGGTAGGAATCGCGAGAGACACATGGTGGGGTAATTATAAAACCCGACGTGAATGGGAACTTGGGGTTCTGACCACCATGTGTTCCTTGGAGAGGTTTTAGGTCGAGGTACCGAAAATGAGAGTTAAACTGATCCTGAGGAAAAGTGTAAAGGAGTTCCTACGTATCTCATGAGAATAAGAATCAAGCCATAAGTAGTTCTAAGGGGTGGCATGGTAAGGTTCCAATGCCAAGAATAAAAGGGGCGTGCGGGTGTAGCCCCCACACCAAAAGAAGAAGTATTTGATTTATCTTGTTTGTTCTTTAAGGTGGATGTTGTTTTTTTTGTGAAGCAACAAGCCTAGGATGAAAATCCCTGGAGGCAACACAAGAATCAAGCCATATACATGCATTGAAAAATGGTATGGCGTGTGACTGATACCAAACATGGTGTCTCCAAGAGCGAGGACACCGCAATGCAGTGCCGTTTTTCGTCGTGTGGCTAGGATGATAATATCACAGTTTAGGGTCATGTGATGGGACCAGGCGACATAGTTTAATGTCATTTGGATTTGACGCATATAGGAGAGGTGAGGTTCCGGAGAGGAATGCGCATGGTGCGGTAAAACATACCCGGAATAGATGAGGACATAATCCCACATCACACCACGTGCAATTCTATGAGGGAAGCCTCGGGTCGAGGAGCCAGGAAATACTAGAAGAAAAGGGGCAGGAGAAACCAGTTCTCCATTGAGCTGGGCCCATAGACAAGATGTCCGGGTGTTCCTACGCATCCCACAAGAATGGGAATCAAGCTGTACATAGTTCTAGAGGAGATCTTAGTTTACAGTCTTAGAGATCAGACCAGAGAGGTGTGGAAACCTTCCAAGTAAGCACAGACCTCAACCCGATACCTAAGCCCACGTGAGTTAAACTCAGTGTGGGAAACAAGGGAGGAAGAGGTTTATTGCAATACCTGAAATGCACTCCAAAGGGAAATCGGTGCGAAGCCCCGAATGATGCCCTTACCACGATTTTGTCCTCCTAACGTGCAATTTCCCCCTGAGGGATAGTGCCAGGAGTGTCAAGATTTTATTTGGACATGATGGCATGGAAAAGATGTGGATCATGTAACCAACACTAAAGGCTTGAAGGGGCTAGTGTGATGATGAAGGATAACTGTTGACCGTGTTTGAAACACAGTATCCCTATCGCATTAGCCTGAAATGGGGACAAACAAATGAGCATCGACCGCTGAACAAATTCGCAATGCGGGAATTGTATCGATTTGTTGTCTAAAACCCTCGAGGACGTTGACCCATGATGGTTGGATAAACCTTAGTCCTAGAATCCAGGCTATTTGGGGATCTCTTTGTGTGTGAAAGGTGATGGAAGCCCTAGTGAAGGGGAACACGAAGCCTAAGAAATGGGTGAAGGCATGTCCGAGTAGAGTCCGACATTCCAGGTACTAAACCAGAGTACCCTTAGGCACAATGGATAATTTCCAAAAGAGGCCGTGGGGCTAGGATAATAGGGAGACCACTTAGAGATAGGGCTGGACCTGAAGACGAGATGCTCGGGTGGTCCTACGTATCCCATGAGGATGGGAATCAAACCACATGTAGTTTTTTAAGGAACATTGGGGTAAGATACCCATGTGAGGGGGGTGTATGACACGACGAGTATCCCAACGTGAATGAGGACATAATCCCATACCACACCATACAATCCTGAATAGGAACTTAGGAATGGGGACCGAAAAGGCCATGGGGCCTAAGGATGGGTCTCAGATGGGAAGGCCCGACTAGTATGCAGTTTGTTGTCTTGTAGGGAGGACGAAAGTGGGTAAGATACCCCACATACAAGAGGATTACAGAGCGATGAGTAAATCGACATGAATGAGGACATAATCCCCTGCCACACCATACAATCCTTAATAGGAACTTGGGAAGGGGCTTGAGAAGGCCATACGACCTCTTGTGCGGTTACCGCCTCATCACAGCTCCTAAGTCCATGTGAGCAGTGCTCGGTGTGGGAAACAAGGAGACGGTCTAGGCTCTCCCCATCATATGGGGTCTAATAGCTGGCATTGCCCTATGGGAGTTTATCGCTTGGAGATACAACGGGGAATAATGAACCACTACACTCAATTTTTGGGACGTCTTGCGGTTGTTCTAACGATGCAGGATAGCTGTTGACTATGTTCGAAACACAACGTCCCCATAGTGGCATGAAACGAGAACAATAAATGAGCATTGACCGTTGACCATATTCACAACGTAGGACTTGTATCGGCTTGTTGCTGAACATTCTCGAGGGCATTGGACTGAAGAGGTAGGAGATCCCTTAGACCTAGCATCCATGCCATTTGGGAGACCATCTGGACAGGAAGGATGATGGTGTCCCAATCAAAGGAGTGGGTGAAGCATAGCTGTACCCAGACATTTTAAAGTCAATCAGGGCGGTGAAAGAGGTGGACACCTCTGGAGAGGGAGACATATGGTGGAATCGAGATGAGTTCACCATGTATTGAGGCAAAAACCTATACCACACCATGTGTCCTAACCCGAGGGGAGATTCTAAAGTTTTTGGGCTGGGCCGATAGACAAAATTTCCGGGCATTCCTACGTATCCCATGAAGATGGGAATCAAGCCACACGTAATTCTTGAAGGCCATGAAGTTTAATGTCATGTGGTGAGGACACGGGAGAATAGAAGAATGAGGGAGCACATGGTGCAATCATCACAATTGCTATATGAACGAGGCCAAGGAGGCCTGCACTACACCACATGAGGACCCTCCGAGAGGACTATACCCAAGGGAGATAGTCGAAAAGGAGAGTTTTGGGGATGGGCTCAAGACGGGGCGTCTGAGCATTCCTACGTATCCCATAAGGGTGGAAATTAAGCCATACGTATTTCTAGGGGTGAAATTTAACATCTAGAGAGACAATGAACTGTTTAAAGTCATGTTGAACTGAACAGTTAAAGGTCATGCCGGACTGAGTGCAGTTTTAGGGTCATTCCAGGCCCAATAGTTTAGGGTCATGCCGGACCTGATGGCTCAGAAAAAATATTGCTTGAAGAACTTGGCATTGGTGGGAGGAGTTATTCTCTCACCATCCATAGTCACCAGTGAGTATGCACCATTATGGTAAACCCTGTGGATTCTGTAAGGTCCTTCCCATTTGGGCTCCAACTTGGGTGGTTGCCTGCCAGGGATCATTGGCGCTCGGAGGGCCAATACCATGTCAGCTTGTAGGAAAGAGCAGAGGCGAACCTTCTTGTTGAAGGATCTAACTATCTTATTCTGATCCCTTTCCAGATTGTGCCGGGCACGAAGCCTATTCTCGTCAAGTGCTTCCAATTTAGCTAGACGAATTTCAGCTACCTTATCTGGTGCCTGTTGGTTATAGACCACCATGCATAATGAAGGAAGCTGGATCTCGATGGGTAGGATGACCTCAACTCCGTACACTAGGGAATATGGGGTCACCTGGGTGGAATTACGAGTCATCGTCTAATACGCCCGGAGGGCATTGGGGAGATTGTCCGACCAACTCTTCTTGTTCTGAACAACCATTTTCTGCAAAATTTTAGAGAGGGTTTTGTTGAACACCTCGATCTACCCATTTTCCTACACGTGATAGAGGAATGTATGGTTCGAACGGATGTTGAACTTGGAGTACAATTTCTTCAGCTCGGCTGCTCGGAAGTTGGTGCCGTTATCGATGAGGACGGCGTGAGGGACCCCAAATCGGTAAATGATATTGGAGCTCACAAAGTGGATGATAGAATGGGACTTGACCTCCTTAAGCGAAACTACTTCTTCCCACTTGGAGAAGAAATCTGTGGCAGTCAGGGTGAACCTACACTGGTGAGCTGTCATCGGTGGGTATAGTCCCATGAAATTGAGTCCCACACCGTGAATGACCAAGATTAATTGGTGGATTGTAGAGGTTCTGTTGGCCGGTGCAAGAAGTTAGCATGAATTTTTCATGTGGTACATCTCTTGGTGAACTCGATGCTGTCATGGATCATGGAGCGCCATAAGTACCCCAGTCTTCGGATCTAATAGGACAGCTTTAGACCTATCTGGTGAGCACCACAGGAACTTACGTGAACCTCTTGCATGACCTGAGAAATATCGACTCCTTGGATGCAATGGAGGGGAACACCATATAACCCGCGCTTGTAGAGGATCTACTCAAGACTGGGACCACTCTGGAGGGTAAACTGTAGTGAACGACATTAGATTCGCTTGCGCTCAGCCTGATTATCCAAACCATTTTGGAGATACTCGACAATGGGGGCTATCTAGTCGGGGGTCGCTTCAACCCCTGCATCTAAGGAACCTGGGGGTCCTGACGTGGAGGATCCAGTGGTAAGATGTTTTACCCGCAGGTCGTCGTCATTATCTGGGGTGACAGGAGCAATGACTCTCCGTTTTGCCACATGTATAATCAGATCATCCTGCTCGGGTTCTGCAAGTGATGTCGCCATGCTGGGGAGAGCATTGGCTCGACCATTCTGCGATCGAGGGACATGAGTAACCTCTGACCGATATGGGAACTGGGCTGTTAGCTGGAGGGTGCGCTCTAACAATGGCACACGATCTGGATTGCTGATGACATATCCATTGTTTATTTTCTTGATGACTAGTTCGGAATCCCCTTTTACATACAAATGGGGCACATCGATCTTGAGAGCCAGCTCGAGGCTGGTGATGAGGGCCTGATACTCTACTTCATTATTGGCGCAACCTTCCGACAATTGGAAGGAGTATGGAAGGATGGCCTGTGATGGCGTAATAAAGACAATACCCAAGCCTACTCTATTGAGCCTAGGATAATTGAGTCTCCTACCAGTGGGGATCTGGGACACACCATCAAAGTGCATCTCCCAACATGGGATGACATGATCTACTGAGAGGATTGTCTCATCGGGAAAATCCAGGTCTAGGGACTGGTTCACGATAGTTAGATGGGAAACTAGAAAATCTGCCAATGCCTATCCCTTGATAGCCTTCTAAGGCACGAACCTGGCATCGAACTTCTGGAGGATTACTTCCCACCATGCTAGACAGCCAGTCAACGTGGGGCAGTTCAGAATGTACCTCAGAGAGTCTACCCGAGACACCAGCTATACCTCATGGTGCTGCAAGTAATGTCGCAATTTATGTACAGTGAATATGAGCACAAGACATATCTTTTCGATGGGGGAGTATCTAGTCTCCATATCGATGACCATACGGCTAAGGTAGTAGAGGCTATTTTCTGTCCCCTCATTGTTCTTCTGGGCAAGAAAAGAGCTGAGAGATCATTCCAAGGCTGTCATATACATGATCAGCGACTTTCTGAAGGCGTGTGGCATCAAAATCGGAGGCTGGAGCAAATAATTCTTGATTTCCTCAAACTCGGTCCGGCACTCTTCATCCCACTCGTAGGAGGATCCTTTCTTCATGAGCCGAGAAAAGGGGTTACACTTTCTGGTCATATTTGCAAAGAATCAGCGTATGTAGGTTAAGTGGACTTGGAAACCTCGAAGATCCTAAATATTGATCGGGGGAGGAATCTGACTGATTGCCTTGATCTTCTCTAGGTCAATCTCGATACCCCACTACCTGACAAAAAATCAAAGAAACATCCCAGAGGTGACCCCAAAGGCACATTTCAGCGTGTTCATCTTCATATGGATAGAGCGGAGGAAGCTGAGCACTTTCTCCAAGTCTTTGAGATGGTCCTAGTGCTGGTGAGATTTGACCACCAGATCATCCACATAACATTCCACCAGTGTCCCAAGGATTTTCTTGAATATGCGGTGCCTGGTCTGCTAATAGGTGCAACCTTCATTCTTTAGGCCGAAGGGCATAACCTGGTAACAGAAAGTACCTTGGGGCGCCCTGAAAGTGGTGGACTCTTCATCATTGGGGCCATCTGGATCTGATTATATCCAGAGTACCCATCCAGGAACGAGAGGGCCTGAAACCCAGCCGTAGCATCGATTAAAAATTCTGTCACTGGAAGGGGGAAATCATCCTTCGGAAAGTGACAATTGAGATCCCGAAAGTTGATGCAGACTCTGATCTGTCCGTTATTATTCCTAACTAGCACATGTTGGCTATACACTTGGTGTACTATACCTCCTTGAAGAAGTTGTCTCTGATGAGCTTGTCAACTTCGGCCTCAACCATGGCACCGTGAGAACGATGCATCTTTTTGGGAGGTTTCTTGAACCCGCGGTGATTTGTCGAGAGACCGAGGTGGTAGATGACTACCTAAGGATCTAGCCCTGAAATATCCTCATAGCTCCAAGAGAATACGTCACAGTGCAGTTTCAGGAAGTCCACATACCGCTATTGCTCTTCGAGTGACATGGCAGCACTGATCAACGTGGGTTTCAGATCTGCCTCACTACCAAGGTTCACCTGTACCAGTTCATCGACTGTGGTGGAGACACCTTCTTCAAAGGAGGGGGGAGCATCCTTCAAATCCACATCATCAATTTTGGAGGGATCCCCAGTAGGAGGATCTTCTTCCGGGTCGATAGATTCTGAAGGGAGGATGGTACCAGAAAAATGTCGGCCCCTCCAATGTCTGAACAAAATAGCGGATCTTGGCAGCCTCCTACTACGCTAGAGTCCCTAACATGGTCACACACATTGAGTTGAAGTGGGTCAGGTGCTGTAGTGGGTCCCCCATCCCGTAAAAGTGGGGAGAAAGTGGGATTCTCGAAACCCGGAGGTGATGACATATCATACACCCATGCCGGGTATGGCTTACCATCAGGTGGGATTGCCATCTGCCACGTTTCCAATGCCACAAGGAAGGCTATGAGTGCTACCATAGGATCATCTGGGTGGGGGTCCCTGTCTTGATGGGGATCCCAAACCACGAGCATGTTTCGGGGTTCCTCAACATGGTAAAAAGGCTCAGCGGCTCGTGGAGCGGCTAGTGGAGTGACCCTTGGGCCTGCCGGGGGAGCCCGAGTGGGGTTTCTTGGAATGCCGCACCATTCAGGAGGGTTTGGAAAGACATAACACATCCTCTTTCCATGAGATCCAGCTTCATCCCTATCTGCAAGAGCGACATGATCTGGGTTTCCTGGGGGCATCTCGCCGAGGGGTAGTTGTTCTTGCCCCTACTGCCCTGGCCTAGGATTGACGTAGTCGGGTCGTCGCTCTGCAGCGCGTTCATCCAGGAGATCGTCGACAAACTTTTTCTGCTCAGCAAGTTTCTAGCACAATGTGGCCTTCTTGAGGTCCTCCTATGTCTTCTGCACTGAAGCGGATGGGTCAGAGTGCTTGACAGCTCGAACTTGGTCTTTGCCCTTATCGGAATTCCGGCTGAGTACCAATGCCTCGATGGCCATAGAGAGACCAATGAGGTTCTTCTTCTAGCGCGTAACCCTTCCTAATGGGTCCAATAGTGGTGGAATTCCCTCGGGAGGTAAGTCTCCATCGAGGAGCTCAATCTCGTCCTCCTTGTCCACTATGTCGGCCATGTTGACCATGACCCTTCCTGGGGGCATGTCCTCGATATCTCCTAACAAGTCAGGCTGCTTCTGGATAGGATTGAAGAGAAGGTAAGCATACTACCCCAACCACTAAATTGTGCATGGAGGGAAGCCTCCTTGATGCTCTTGTGGAGTACCATGAAACTCTGAACGCATTTATCTTGGATGGTCTTGCGATGGCCTGACAACTCAGGGCGCTGGGCCACAGGGTGCGTAGCCAGATCAACCAAATGACATTATTCGCCATTGTCTTTATGGTAAAATTGGCTCCTAGAATAAGACACTCACTGGTGGTGAAGATAGAAGTGAGTTTCCCAAATGGTCTAGCGGAAACATTCAAACTCCTCTGGGGAAAGGGATTCCGGCATGCAGAAATTTCGGCGCTGCCATGGGCCAGAAATTCTCGGTGAAGTAGTTTGCTGTGAGAATGTTCCATAAGCTCCTCAGCTCGGATTTAGGGTCTGGAACTTGATTTCCCCATTCATCAACTAGTGGTGGCTAGGGAACTGGCAGTGGTACTGAGGCAGACTGCTGGGATGACAGGCTGGCCGGTGGAGAGTACGGAGAACGAGTTGAATGGACGCCGAATCTTGGGTTGTCCTCTGAAGAGTGTAGCGACCTGGACGCTATGTCATGATAAGACGGGATGATGGCCACAATTACTGGATTAGGGGATAGGGCTACTGGTGATAGGCCGTGATGCTGCTCGCCTGCCATTGGTCCCTAGAATAGCTCTCCGTGATCTCTTGTGGAGGTAGAGAGCACTTCTAGAGACGATGGTGGTGATTGCACAACCGCAACCTGCGGGGCTGCTAGATGTTCATCCTCCAAGATATACAAGCATAGGGAGGCGTGAATCATATGAACCTTGCATTCTGGGAGCACCAGACAGATGTGCCTTGTTCCTGCCCTAGCCCTTGACTCAGATGAGCGAGGGGAGGGTTCCCGAGATAATTCTTACTCCGCTTCGGAGTCTGAGAAGTGAACCGGTTTGATCTCCATCTGGCCCTTCTAATAATTCTTCTTGTGGTGGTGAGAACCTTCCTTCCTGCCCCTTGGTGGCTCCTCGGGACATGGATGATTTCTGACACTGGGTCGTTCAGCCGCACTGGTGCTGGGGCAGAGAGGGTTTCCTCCCGAGAAAGCTGGGGTGCGAGGAGCACTGGGACAAATGTCAAAGGGTACATGGGTAGGACCTCCATGGATAGCACTAGAGTAGGATAAACCTCAGTTGGAACTGGCAGGAGTGTGTGGAGGACCTCCATGCTTAGTAAATGTGGAGTGAGGATGGACTTCACCCCTATGGGTTCCATAGTGAGGAAGACCTTCACTAGTTGCTGAGAGGATGCAGGGATGATCCCCACATTGGAGAGAGGCCGGATGTGCAATGTCCCTACACCGGTGGTCAAGATCAAGAGGAACGACTCCATATCCAGTCTAATGGGAACAGAAGAGGCTTCTTTGTTGAGTATCACTGCCGCGAGGTAGACCTTCATTCAGATGGGGGGTGGCACGGGGCGAACCTCCATGTCGAGCTCCGAAGCGGGGAAGGCCCACGCTCTCTGTATTAGTGGTACAGAGGGGACCTCCGTACGGGGTGGAATTGCTGTGGGTTGGTTCGCGACGACCACTGCTGGTTCCTACGACCAAGAGAGTTGACCCAGCCTGCCTATGGGGCGGATGGGGCCTCGATCCCGGTTGGGCATATAAGTGCCCCAGCTTAGTGTATGTAGGGACCTGATGGTATACGTCAGATGTGGATCGGACCGTAGTAGCTATCGACGTTGACGCCCCTTGGCGGCTGTCCTCCTCAGCTTGAGACCGACATTGGTGTCAGGTCAGACGAACCGGGGCCGGTGGTACAAGTACGTAGCTTACTTGCTTCTCTTCCAGCAAGATAGGGTGGCGGCGCTAACGCGGCCGGGTGGGAGCCCTCGCTGGGAGCCCCTAGAATGGGACTCTTATAGGGCTAGGCCGGACATCACCTACCTCATCAGCATAAGGCAGGGATCCATCAAAGCGCTCCGGGTATAGGCTCCAAAAGTGGTTGTATGTCAGGGTGGGGAGCAATTTATCCCTGCGCGGCCCTCGGAGGCGGCGTTGATGGAGCGGAGCGAATGCCTCCAGGTCCAGGTGGGCCATATCCCACATAGAGATGATGAACTCATCTTCGTAACGATGCAAAAGGTTGTTAATTACCCTTCGTTGGATAAATTATGATGGGGAGATGGGTCGTGGGCTCCCCACAGTCATAGACGCAGAGGCCTTCCCAGAAGAGGTGAAGCCATGTGGAGTGGTTGTGCTGGCGCTGCCCCTTTCCCTATGTAGACAGGCAGGCAGTGATTCTGTCCCTGAGGCAGCAACCTGATTCTTGAAAAGCAGGGAGATGAAATCATCAGTGCTGAAAGAAAAAGTAATCGACGACAAATGCCCCAGCACCATCCTATCTTACGTGATCAGTAAGTGGGATTCACGCTGACAACATTGCAGAATGGGATGTCCAACATTCTACTTCCCCAACTTATGGTGAGTTTCATGCTAGTCCCACTATTTTCTTGGCGGGACCCGACACTGGATAACTGAATCTGGTGACATGTGAATTTATTGATGCCCCAAGCACTACTAATCTCCATATTGAGGAGAATACCTTCACGTCGGGTTCACCATTTCTATTTCCAATGCTTTTTCTGGGGAGCGCATGTCTATCTCGTTTGGGGATGAGAGGCGTGGTTTTTTGTTGCCCCATATTCTTACTTTCCAAAGGTAGGTGACATACGCTCCTTATTCAGGGATGTCTGCTCCTTGATCAAAATGGAATGATGGGATGTCGGTTCTTCATTCCGTTGATTCCTCCTCGGAACTCATCACCTAGTACATGTCTCCCTCATAGTCTTAAGATATTGTTCGTGAAACTCTTCCAGGCACCATATCTTCATGGACACCAGTTAATTACACTGCTTCTTTCAGGACATTCCACGGGGTCCGGTAAGGGCAACAACCTTCAGTTAGGAGATTTGTCACATTGGGCATCACTGGTGTGTCTGGATGCTAGGGAATTGGAGTGTCTATCTTCTGTCCCTTATTATAGGACTTCTCAAGATCATGGAATCCCGAGTCATCCTACATAGAATGTGGGGAATCATATTCCATGGGCATGTATCTGGGGTTTTTTTCAGCTTCTTATGTTTAACACAGGGTATGCCGCAAGTTTAACCTCCAGCAGAGATGGATCAGGCTGATCAGAATACATACTAGAGTGGATCAGATGGAGGAACCCCCTAGAGGGAACACCGATATTGGGGCCAACATATGGGTGGTTTCCCAAATGCTGTTAAATGGAACAGGGAATGGGGTGCATGATCCCACCGGGATGTGGCGGCCTCGGTAAGGATCAGGATGAATGATGGAAGGTTCCATGAAAGGGATGGTGAATGGGATGGAACCATCATGAGGATGATGATGGATTTGGGATTGAGCCTTGAAGAGGCTTCCTACATATCCCTGTGGTAGGGAATCAAAGTCCACGTAGTTCATCTGATGAAGAATTACCACCGATTGGGGTTCAACGGCTTGCCGTTGGATGGTGTCGCAAAGGCTTTCCTCTGGATAAGGTCACAACGGCTTACTACTGACTGGGGCCCATAGTTTAACATCATGCAGGATGGGGGAGGACCAACGTTGAAAGGGGTTGGAACTAATGGGTGTTGGGTATTGGCGAACAGACGTAAAAGAGGGTCGGAACAACCAATGGGTGGTGGGCTTGAACCTCCAAAAGGCTTTCTACGTACCTTGTCTTAGTAAGGATCAAAGAGCTCGTAGTTCAGGATATGGGGGCATGAGTCGGCGAACCGATGTGAATAAAGACCTGGGGTCCTAGTGGATAGTGGGATTGAACCTCAAAGAGGCTTCCTACGTACCTTTCCTTAGCAAGGATCAAAGACCTCGTAGTTTAGGTGGGCATCAACGAACCGACTTGAAGGTGGACCTAGGGTCTAATGGTGTTTGGGCTTGAACCTCAGGGAGCCTTTCTACGTACCTTGCCTTAGAAGGGATCAAAGACCACTTAGTTCATGTGGGGTTGCCAAACCGATGTGAAGATGGTCAGAATGATCAATGGGTGTTGGGGTTGAACCTCAGTGAGACTTCCTACGTACCCTACCTTATAAAGGGTCAATGACAATGTAGTTCAGGTGGTAGGGAACCAATGTGAAGATGGTTGGAATGATCGGGTGTTGGGTTTGAACCTCAGGGAGGCTTCCTATGTACCTTTCCTTAGCAAGGATCAATGACCTCGTAGTTCATGTGGGAGTCGGTGAACCGACGTGAAGGTGGACCTGGGGTCCAATGGTTTTTGGGATTGAACCTCAGGGAGTCTTCCTACCTAGCTTTCCTTAGCAAGGATCAAAGACCTCGTAGTTCATGTAGTGGGGAATGGACATGATTATGGTCGGAACAGCTGGGTGTTGGGATTGAACCTATGGGAGGCTTCCTACGTACCTTGCCTTATCAAGGATCAAAGACCATGTAGTTCAGGTGGGCGTCGAAAAACCGATGTGAAGGTGGACCTGGGGTCCAATGGTTGTTGAGCATGAACCTCATAGAGGATTCCTATGTACCTTTCCTTAGTAAGGATCAAATACCACGTAGTTCATATTGTGGGGCATGGGGCTTACACTCTAGGCTTCCCAGAGTGGATTCCATGGTCTGTGCTTGCTCTAAGCCCACGTGAGTTGTGATCGGTGTGAGAAACAAGATACAACTTAGACATGACGATCACGTCACGAAAGGTGCATCTATGGGAAGTGGAGTGGGGGTTACACGTGATCACAACCCAAAGAGAAAATAGGGGCTTATGCGTGGTTAGCAACCCGAAGAGGCTAGGACTTACACTAGAAGGGAGGCCTGATGGAGACAAAGCACAACGAGAGATGGTTTTGGGACCGAAGAAATGAGAAGCACCATTCCCCATCACACCCTTTTCTGGCCCTGGGGAGCGAAGAAGAAATGAGGAGCAAGGATGCTGCCTCATACAAGAAAGCTAGGGGATTATGCTGAGATGGTTTCCCTTTCCCCACGGACAAACGCCACTCTCATAAGGAGGATATCATCCCCTGTGGAGACCAGTGGGCGTGGATAATGTCGATGGTGGGGGTACCCCATGTGCAAGGCACGTGGATAGGTCACAATTTAACATCATGTGCTGAGGACGAAGGTTCTTTGTAGTTTAACGTTCTGTAGCTCGAACGAGGAGGGTTTTCTCCGCACCCCTAGGACATACATTATCGGTACCCTCTACTCCTTGGTGTAGAGAGGGGACATGAAAGGCCGTGGTGAGGGGGTGTCATGGAGTGAACCATCGAGGGGACCACGTTAGTGTGGCTATGCAAAGAAGAAATATCCATCGGCGTGCCTATGAAAAGAAGCATAAAGCGAAGCAACGTAATGGGAGGTCTCGTCCAGGGGACTTTAAAGTCACATCGTACGAACCTGGATGGTCGCACGGGAAAAGGAATAGAAAATAAAATGGGTTCATAGATAGGGGTACTATGAGGCTTTTCTACTCCGCGTGGTGAAGGGTATTTGCTAAGGGGTGTGCTTCGCGAAGTAGGGTGGCAGAGACTAAGCATTGGGCACAGGTTCCAGGGGGAAGTGCTTCGCGGAGTGGAAAGGAATTCATAGAGCATGGCCTTGTGAAGCAAATGTGCCTCATGAAGCAAGGCATCATGAAGCGATGTGCTTCACGAAGTACAATGACCTGGCATTGGCATGCAGATCAAGTGTACATGAGGGGTGTCTTGCGAAGCATAAATGCTCCGCGAGAACCAGGGTCCCTTTGGGGATCCCCTTCCTTCGCGAAGGCCCTTAGGCTTCGCGAAAGGAATCCCTCTCAGAAGAGGTGATTAAAGAAAGGCAAAGGGGAGGTACTTCGGGGATCAAAGGTACGTCGCGCAACTCATGGTTCGTAGATCAGAGAGTGATTCATGATTTGGGAGCTAGGAAGTTGAAAGGTCGGACTATTTGTCCTTTGGGATCAGGGGGATCCCATTATTTATAGACAAGAGGCACCATGAAGCGGTGCTTACGTGGTGCGAAGAGGGACTTGGTTACTTCACGGAGGGATCACAAATGTCAAATGCATTCACGGAGCATCCCACCTTCTTGTTTCATGGTGGGCTCGCGAACGTTAAATGCGTTTGTTGAGCATCCCACCTCCTTGCTTCGCAGCGGGCTCACGAACATCAAATGCGTTCACGGAGTGTCCCACCTTCTTGCGTCGCGGTGGGCTCACAAACGTCAAATGTGTTCACGGAGCGTCCTACATCCTTGCTTCGCAGAGGGCTCAAGAACGTCAAATGCGTTTGCGGAGCATCCCGCCACCTTACTTCCTGGAGGCCATAGTACTAGGGGGACTCCATGAAATAGCTTCGTGAGGCAGTCAATGATTCCTTATTTTTGGCTTCTTCTCTGTCCCGAATTTTTGTGCCAACAATAGTGATACTTCAAATAAAGGACTTGGTTGTGTCCTTATATAGAATGATAGAGTTATTTTTAATGCATCACGACATATAATGATTTCTAAAAAAACTATCCTACTCATGATCTTGAGTTAGCAGATTTAATCTATTCTCTGAAGATATGGAGACGCTATCTCTATGGTAAAAAAGTGAGATTTACACTGATCACAAGAGTTTGAATTATATTTTCTCACAAAAATAAATTAACACGAGGCAAAGGTGATGGATAGAACTACTCAAGGATTACGATTGCACAATACACTACCACCCGGGGAAAAAAAATAATGTGGTAGATGCTTTGAGTAGAAAAGATCATGGAGTTCTGAACAAGATGAGAGTTGAAAGGGATCCTATGTTCATAGATGTAGTAAATATGGATATGGGAATAATAATGGAAGGTGAAACATCAATAATTTTTCAAATGGTTTACAAAACATCTTTACTAGAAAGGATAAAAAGTTCTTAGACTAATGATGAAGAGTTTCAAAAGAAAATTACAACTACAAATGATGGGATATTGATTTACTTTGTATATGAAGATGGAATTTTGAAATTTGGGAGTAGGATTTGTGTTATCGATATACCTAATCTAAAAAGGGAATTTTTGGATGATGCTCATAGCTCCAATTTCTTTATACACCCTAGTCTCACTAATATGTATGGAGATTTGAAGGAACATTTTTGATGGGACAACAAGAAGAGGGTGATTGATGATTATGTGTCAATATGTATGGTTTTTCAACCGATGGAGGCTGGAAGACAAAATTCTATAGGAGTCATGCAACCTCTTCCCATACGTGAGTGGAAATGGGAAGATATTACGATGGACTTTTCCATGGGGCTACCAAAGAATCCTAGAAGGAATGATGCAATATGGGTCATTGTTGATCATCTTACCAAGTCAGCATATTTTCTTACTATAAGAGAAGATTAAACACTTGAACATTTAGCAAGACTATAAATTAATGAAGTTATAAGACTTCATGGAGTACCCCTATCGATTGTTTCTGATAGTGATCCCCATTTTACATCAAGATTCTGGAAAAGTATCCAGAAAGACCTAGACACTAAACTTTGTTTAAGAACTACCTACCACCCTCAAACTAATGGAAAATCTGATCAGACTATTCAAACTTTAGAAGACATGTTGAGATCTTGATCACTTGACTTTCAGGGTATGAGGGATCAATATTTACCTCTGGTATAATTTTCCTATAACAATAGCTTCCATTCAAGTATTCAAATGGCACCATATGGAGTATTATATGGAAAGGGATGTCGCACACCAACTTGTTGGGATGATGTTGGTGAAATAAAACACATAGGCCCATAACTTGTTGAGAAAAAATGGAAAAGGTGAAGATCATCCAAACCCACATCAAAGTATCTCAAAGTAGGAAAAAGAGATATGCCCATAACGAAAGAAAGGACTCTGAATTTCATGTAGGAGATCATGTTTTCTTGAAGGTATCTCCATGGAAGGGTATTTTATGATTTGTTAAGAAGAGTAAATTGAGTCCCAGGTACATCAAAACTTTCGAAATTCTAGAATGAATTGGAGCTGTAGCTTATCGTTTGGTAATGCCTCCAAGACTCTCCAAAGTACATGATGTGTTCCACGTATCACTATTGAGAAAATAAATGTCTAACCCAACGCATGTACTAACCTATGAAAAAATAGAACTGGAACCCGATATGTATTATTGTGAAGAGCCTGTGAAGATCCTTGATACCAGAGAACAAACATTGAGAAATCAGATGGCTTTCCTGGTAAAAGTTCTTTGGAGAAACCATAAAATAGAAGAGCCGATGTGGGAACCCAAGGAAATAATGATGAAGAACCACCTGAATCTTTTTATGAAGTAATATTATAGAAATTTCAAGGACAAAATTATTTGAAGGAGGGAAGAATGTAACACCCAAATATTATACGGTATGCTTCTCTTTGAAAAATGAAATAGCTTGCGTTGTACGCAACTTCGAGTTCTAGCACACCACGACCAATCAAACTAGCTGTTATGAATTGTAATATACCTTTTTTAAAATTTTATAAATTATATTTTTGAAAATGGACTTCATTTTTGGATTCAAAATATCAATATTAGCTTAGGGTGATTTTTTGTTATTTTTCTGAAAACTTTCAATTTTTGATGAATAGTGAAAAACACTGCATTATTATTTAAACCCGAATTTTATTTAAATAATAATAATAATTATTTAAATTTATTTTTAAATTCAAAATAGATACATAATACCTATATTAGATCAATTTAATTCATTAGAGTCATTTTATAATAAGATTAGATATATAAAATTTTATTGAACTATTTAACGCCTTTTACCCACTTTCTAGGAACATTTGCAAATTTGCATAAAACGTAATTTTATTGTTTTTTTGAATCAAATTTCAAAAGTATGAGAGACATGGTTGAAATAAGTAAGTAAAATATGGTTCAATAGGATGAAAATAATTTTTTTGTGAATAGTAACTTTTGAATTTTATTTACCATAGTTAATAGTAAATAGGTTAATTAAAGGTAAAAATTATATTATAATTACCCTAACACATGTCCTAATTATCTTTTATAAATTCATTTCGACCAAAATCTACCTTAGGAATAAAATATTATCCTTTTTTATCAACTTGGATTCGATTGGGACATTTATTATTATTTTATATAAAGAAGAGTTAAAAGTGTTAAATTCAAATTTTAATAACTAAACCATTTTTAATATATGGTTATAAATAATATAAATTAGAATATAAATATTAATTGGAAATAGAAAAATATTTCCCACATCATGGTATTTTATTTTTAATTTTAATACATTAAATAATTAAATTTATTTATGACACAATGATGATGGAGTAATTAACTTATTAATGAAATATTAAAATAATTGATATTATAAATATCAAAATAAATGTAAATTGATACTTTTGATGAATTAAACTAATTTTATAGGTTATTAAGACATTTTATATTTTATTAAATGTATTTTTTTCTAAGTAATCATGTTTTGTTGACTTTCACAAAAACAAAATAATAAATAGTGTCAAAATTGACATAAATGAGTTTTTAAAACAAATAATATATTATTAAATGATATAATATTACTAAAAATATAAGGTTTGGTCAAAGGAATTATATAATGATATATATGTCATTAATGAACCACTTGGGATTCTCTTGTCATTTTATAGTATGTTTATTAACCATGTATTGTAATAATACAAGAAGATATGGTAAAAGTTACACTATATAACTAAGAGTTAAATCTAAAAGATAAGGTTAATATGGTGACATAAACTTGAATAAAACCTATTGGTTGAGAAGTTTTTGACCCATACACACCTTATCCTAGAAATAAATCCATTTGGAGCCATTAAAAATCGAAAATGATTTTATAATAAAATAATATTTCAAGCTTTTCTTAAAGTGACACTCACCTCTCTTATAAAAGAACACTTCTCCTTCTCTTAATTTCACACCTCCAAAGCCATTTGGCTCAGCCAAACCCCACTCAAATATACTAAAAACTACCCTCAATTAATCCTAGAGGCCTTACTTTTATCGTAAATCCAACCTAGGGAGCCCTTTTGTCTAAATCAAAAGCAAACACCTGAAGAAGAGGTAATTATTTCATCACCTCTTCCATGTTCTTTTCTTCTTACCATTCCTATTTAATTGTTGTTTCTATACCAAAATAATAAATCCACTAACTTCTAAAAACTATAATGTGATTATATATATGGTACAACCATATTAATTATTCTATCCATCCTATGAAGGATGAAGTCACCATATGTGCGTACGTACGACTTACCGTCTCTACGTCACGGTGTAGTTTGTTATTCAACAATTCATTAATTGTATGGGTATAATAATGAGTATAATCGATTTGAATAATAAATATAACATGTTAATGATTCTATATATGTAATATACCATCAAATTACATATGATTTCACCATAAATAGAATGATATTGTCGCTCGTGCGTACGTACAGATTACCGTCTCCACGAACACGATGAGATTCATTCCCAATCGTAACCATTCAAGAGTAGTATTCATTTTATGATTAAAAATAATGTTTAAGAACTTTATATAATTCTATATGAATCAAATACATCATAACAATAAAAAAATTACTTACGTAACGAAACATATAAAAGAAAACGAATCAATTAACACCCAAAACAATGATAACACTGAAATATTATTAACAAAGAAATATTAGAAGATCATATATGATATAATATTATGTATTTGGTTCTTGTATAATTTAATAAAAATTATTTAACTATTATATAGGAGGTTAATGTACCCTCTAAAAAGGAAAAGTACAAGGTAAGGGTTAATTCCACAATCTCATAATTATCTGAGATTTTTTATGTGTAAGTATTTACTGAGACATATTTATAATCCATGTCCATGTTTCATAAAAATGTTTTCAAAATGAATATTTTAAAGTTTTTTGTAAGGTAATATTTATCAAGATCATCATTTTAAATGTTTTAGTGATTTATTTTTCATAATCTTTTTAATAAATGTCCATGTTTTCAAAATGATTTTGATGATTTATTTATATGGACATGATTATTTAAAAATGTAAATTCATTTAAAAAGTATCAAAGTTGTATGGGACACTTTTATTAAAAAATATCTTTTAAATTACTTCCTTTATAAATGTGTTAATTTTAAATGATTTCACAAAAAAGGTATATTTCGTTTAAAGAGTTTTACTGATCATTTTCAACTATCTCAACATTCTTTACTGGATATTATTTTTGATTGAGGTTGATTTATTATAATACAATATTACATATTGTATTGAATGAGTTATGATATGTTTGACTTTGGATGTGCTATTTTTATACCATTCATGTTTTATGGTTAATGTATTGAATTTTTTATTCTAGTTTTAATATGAATGATTATGTTATGTTTCAACATTTTCATATGAGGAATGCATTGGAGTTAGTAAGTGACGGGAATGGCCAACTATAGCCCCACGATGCATCAGTAGGTCTCATCATACAAACTAGTGTCTTGTAACAAGGCATTGACAAAATATTATTTGTAGTATTGTCACTAGAACTTGACTATGTGGTTATGATGTCCGTAATTATGGATTCCATCATTATGAAATTAGTTATTGATATTACATGTGATTATTCGACTTGTAAAATATCCATGTGAATAAGTAAATGGAATTATTTGATTTATATTTTCCATATTATGTTGATGTTTAAGTTTAAAAGGCTTGTGTTTTAGTATTATACATTTCCTAAAATTTTTATGCTTATTTATGAAAGTTTCTACTATATTGTTATCCTTACTGAGCATCTGAGCTCACCCCTTTATATATTTTATTTTTCCCAAGATGTGAAGAAGTATATTATGATTAAACTATAGGTATAGGACAAAGGATATGGGTGTGTTCAAAGGGGACAAAATGTTGTTTTTTTATTTCATGATGTAATGTAAAACTTATGTATGTATCTAGTACTTCCAAGGCTACTAAACTAATCGGTATTTTGAGACTTGATCTCTTGTGATCATTCTAATGTTATGTAATAATGCACTGACTCTGGGTAACTAGGTTCAAGGAGTTATATAAATAATATTATTAAATTATAATTATTATCTCATATAAATGATATAATATTTCTAAACCCACCCTTAATACATTCTATGTAAAGTGTGAATGAATCACGTCACTGTGAAGAGGAGGTAGTCCACATGTCCAAAAATAAAGTTATCATATTTATAAAAAATGGAAAGAATAAAGTAAGGTGTTATATAATACTTCTAGAATAATGAATACATAATAAATATCATATATATCAAATAAAAATAGTATGTAAATCATAATTATTAACCATCAGAGGTGGCCTACTAAAAACAAATGACATCGTTTCTTGAGGTGGTAGTCTATCGTACAGACGAATGATAAGTTCGTTACCCATTTGATGGATTTGTATAGGTGTAGGTATAAAACCTAGAATAAAATAAATATCATTATATTTAGGATACTACTATTATTATATAATCATTTAATAAGAATAACTACATTGGTGGAGAAATAAATATAACAGAAATGCATGTTGAAGAACATTACATCTTTTTCTAGTAACTCCATTTTTGTTTGAACTAAACAAATTCCTTGGTTGGATTTATAACCAAAATTGGGGATTATATTATGATATGAGAGATTTTGAGAGATTATTTGGAAATATTTTGGATAATCCAAAGTGTATTTATGGGTTTGAAGAAGGGGAAGAGTGACTGCCTTTTATAGAGTACGAGTGGATTTCCTATAAATGCCAAAAGGTAAACACTATTGGGAGGTCTCCCTAACCTCATTTTCTTCCAAAATGAAAATTAATGTATTAAAGGTGAATTATATTAGATAAAAACCTCCACCAATCAAAAAAAATTCCATTTTTTTAACTTTCTTCCTTAACTTATATGTTTTCCAACTTTTATCATTTTGGTTTTTATTAAGTTAACTAATTTTCTAAATTGAGTAATTTAACCATTTATACTAAATTAAAGTTAGGTTTATTGGAAAATATAGACCCAATTAATTCAAAATAATATATATAATTTACCAAAAAAATGAACCCCATGTGTGTTGGAAATTAATTTTAAAATGAACACATGTAATGTGAAAAAACACCACTTTAACCCAAACTATGCAAAAAATGTGTTTAATATTTAAATGTAAATATGTTCATTATAAATTATACATTGGTACATTAATAGACCATATTTTATATTTATTAACATTTGGAAATAATTTTCAAGAATATATGTTTTTTTGTAAATTTTAAATCTTATAATAAAATATAATTTATTATAAAATAACATTAATGTCAATTTTGACATTATTTACTTAATTTAAAATTAAAAATATAAAGAAAAACATGGAATTTGAATATATTTTGTTCAAAAATATGTTACATTATATATTCATTTAAAAAAATTTAAAGACAAAAATTCAATCATTTTACTTCACTTTGAATATTTTTTAGTACATTTCTTTTGGTTAATTATTAATTAAATAGTTTCAGTATTTGAAATTCCTTAAAAATTTAATCTAATTAATTTTATTATTATTCATAGAAGGACAAAAAAAGAAGTTATTTTGAGAAAATATTATTTTCTTCAAAACATATAGACTTTATCGAAAATTATATATTTCATTATCAATATGTTTTACCTATATAAAAATAGTAATAACAATATTTTAAAAGCATTTATTACTATTCATATTACTAAGTTTTATGGCTACGTTATAACTTTCTTGTTTAAAATAATAAAATGCGCTTTCATAGAAACTTAGTGTTACGTGTAACGCAAGCTAAGACGATGTTGCATGTAGCACAATATTATCTTGTTCCAGCATATAATAAAAGTTTAACTTGGTGTATCATGAAATGAAATGCATCATAGAAATTTAATTTATTCAAAAAATAATAATTCATAAAAATGTAGGGTGTTACATTCTACTCCCCTTAAAATGAGTTTCGTCCTCGAAATTCTTATGGGTTATCAATGTATTAATACCTAAAAGTTACATTAATAGAAATATTTATCATAAAAATGAATACTTAAAAATCCTTAAAAAGTGATTTTTGTAACCATAGTGGTTAGTGAATGTAATTCATAACTAGGTTTCCACATAGGAGAGAATATGTGGGAAGTAAAAGCATGGATCGGGAGGAAAATCATAAATAATCATAGATATTGAAAATGATCACTGATCACAAGAAAGTGGGTGATCCACATAATGTTAAAAATCAAAAAACCATAAACTAAAGAAGCAGGAAGGAGGTTATTGATATCATCAAAAAATGATGATAATATAATTTTTTTTTATTTCAAGACCATTTTCCTAAAGTTGAATATTTTTTCACAAGAAGATATTCTTACTTGACTTAATTCAATTTTATAAGGAAAATATCCCCCTTTGGTTGTGCATCGATCAATTCCACCTTCATCCCTTACTCCGAGGAATGAAGCTAAATTTTTCATTCATAAAGAATGAATAGATCATTATATCCATAAATAGGATGACAACTCATTCCATACATCTTTTGTTATTATCATAATAAAATGGTTAGCACCAGTAATCCAATATCCATAAATCCTCAAATGGTGATATAATATCTTAATCTATGAAACCTCATCCTTATTTTATCTTATTCCATCCCATAAATAGTTAACCTTATTACCCTTCCAAATGATAAAAATATAAAACTTTAGAAATATAGTTACTAAATCAGCATAACCTTGATCTCCCATATATAATAAAGTAGCTATTGGTTGTCACATTCCAAACATGTGAATACCTTAAAATTATATTCTCTTGAAACATAGTAATAACCTAAATTACCATAAATCATTTTGAAAAAAATTCCTGCTTCCTTATTCTTAAGATTAATGGATATATTTCTTAAATCAAATAATTTTTAGAATTCATCCATGATAACATAAACCACTTTTTCATCAAATCCTTAATCTGTTCTAAGGTGATCGATACTATCCAATTTACTTTTTCCACTTCAATCATCTCTTTGTCTAAGATAAACATAATTTTCTCTATATCTTGAACACATTAAGGGTTACCTTCCCTTAATCAAAATATCATGATTACATTAAATAACTTTTTTATATCATCTGTACCATTTAACATATCCTTTCAGATCCTTAATGAAAAAGTTTTTAAAAAAATACTTATATATTTCCTGATTAATATAACACAATCATTGAATTCCCAAACATAAATACTTCACTCATCCAACTTTATTCTTAAACCATTACTCAAGATTCATCATTTTATTCCTTAATAACCCTTTCATATAATATGAAATATGAATATTCTATTAAGGCTACTTAACCTCAATTTAATCATGGTTCTTATGTTTAATGGAAAACACACTGTTAAAACATCCCATACGTTTCACATGTCATTTTTTGTATCTTTATCATCATCAGTATAACCAATACTCATACCACCTTAGTGATTATCTTCATGATATTTCTACTTAGGGAATAAATTTGAATAATTCACATACTATACATAAATGAAATGTGTAATGTTAGCCTAGTTCCTTCTATTTTACGATATTTAATGAGACCAAAAAGCATAATGTGAACAACACTTATCATACAAGAAAACCACATAATCATGAAAAATCACATATAGGATGCCTTAATCATGAAACTTACTTTTATATCGATGAGACATTAGGATTTTCCTTAGAGAAATCCCTAGATATATAATTTGAAATATCCCTAGGGATATCACTAATGTTTTCTCATCTTAGTTTTCAAATTTTGAATAAAACTTTTCTTTCATAACAAATATAGCGACCCTCACTTATCATATATGGATATGAAATCAATTTAAATGAATATTCTAAAAATTAAAAAAGTGAATTCTGAAGATTTGTAATAGTTTAGTGTCTTTGGAAAATTCGAATAAAATATTCTAACTTGGTGAAATATCTTAAATATTTCCCACTTTGATATTCCACTTTAGTACTTTTACTTAAATTCTTTCTTCCTAACCAGGGGAAAGGAAACCTAATAATGGGTGATCAGAGATGCTCAGTAAGGGTCAATAAAGGAGATAATAATCATAACATGAGAATAAGGGTATGATAACATGAGAATAAAATTTTAATATCATACCCTAAATATCAAAGATCATAAACATGAATCATGGAATAAATATTAGAATTTCATAAGACATGAATTATAGGGGAATCCAGAGCATAATCCATGGAATAATAATATATGAATAAGACATAGAATTTGTGGTAGACAAATAAGACTATATAATTATATACATAGTAGCCTAGTATAACTACCAAATCCATATTATTGGAATGAGTTCACTCCCAAAACCCTCTTAGTAGTTGAAAGAGCGCTATCGTGGGTGCCCTCAAATGATTAGTGTGATTTAGGGGTACTTATGTGCAGTAGAGTGGCTGACTAAGGTCGTCTCTCAAAGTCGGAAGTAGAATTAAAACAACTTTATAGAGGTATTCCAAAAATAAAATAGTACAAAAACACTACTTGAAAGTATGGGTTTTTTTTGATGTTTATAAAACTTGAAGAAGTTTTCTGGGAGAAGATTGTATTTTTTTTGTTTTTAATTTTGAAATGAAGTTTGATTAAAAAGACACAACAAGAAGATTTTTTTTAGAAAATATTTTAAAAGAAGTAATCGAACTAACTATAACTCTTCAATAATTAATTAATAATTATCATTTAAATTAATATTCACTTAATTATGATCCCTTAATTTGTAAAATCCCGTACCCTATGAGAATTAACTTTACCATGAAGATGAAGTGAATTTAACCTTAGGCTAACTTCGGAACATGCAATCGCAACACCCTACTTTGATTGATGTTGTAAGATTAGATTATGGTCAGTGGTAAATTAAGGCACATAAACACTATGGAAATGAGGATTAATTGAGTTTAGGGATTGTATTTGAACTCTACAAATTGATCCCGTGTGGTTTTGAATTACCGGTTAAGGTTGCGCTCTCACAGTTCACACAATTCCCGACCTCGCGTGTTTTGTGTTAACTATTAAATTGCTTTCTTATATTCATTTAAATTAAAAAATCAATTAATAGATCATAATATGTGAATTAAAGTATCTCATTGTTTCAAAATAAATTAATGAATAAGGATAGATTTCGATCTATTATTAAAAAGAACTACTCTTCCATGGGTGGCGTAATCGTCGTAGAAGCGTTTTGCATGTGAAAAGGTTTATAATGGGTATAACCCAATAAAGCTTCTACTAAATAATTCCAACCCAATTAGGAAGATTAATAGAAGAATAAATTTAAACAAAACAGAAGAAAAGATGATGAATAAAAGAAGATCAAAGAAGTTTATTACACAAATGAAAACATTACAAAATGAAGAAGAGAAGGAGGCTTCGATGAGGGGATCCTTGCTTCAAGTGATACCCCTCTTACAATGGTTGAAGAATTTGGGTGAAACCAATTGTTATCTACATATAATCTCCCAATGCACGTCCCAACCCCACCAAATTAGAAAAACACCAATTTATAGAGTAGTGGGGAGGCTAGGTTCAAAGTGGTTTCAAGTGTGAATGGGGAATCTCAGCTAAATATTTTATGCCAACTTCACCGCCCATTTGACCACCAAAACGCATGAATTGTCCGGCCTTACAGAAGGATCAAATGTGCGTATATGGGTCCTCTATCTCCTCTCCAAATGTGGGATCAATATAGGCCCATATGAAGGATTTATGGCCGAAATACAGAAGCTTCTCCATTCAGGCGTGTCCAGCCCACCTTTGCCTCTATGGACCAATTACTCCATACAAATGCATTATTTTGATCTAGTGTAATGAATAGAAGTTGTAGAAAAGTATGATAGGAAAACTGTTACAAAATTTAAAGTTCAAATAATAAATATAAAAATATTTATCTTCGAAATACTACAGTGCACTATAAAGGGTAAAACTGGAATTTTCAGCAAATTTTCAAATGAATGATCAAATCCCAAATATTTTATAAATAAACATATTTAACACAATGTGAGGAAATTATTTCATTTATTATCAATAAGATATTCAACAAAATAGTGTTTTATTAGTAGTCAATGGTCACTCTCAAGACCAACTTAGTGGAAAAATTCCTTTACTGAACTGGGTTCACTCCCCATTCTAGCCCTGTATTGTTGAACCAGGTTCACTTCCTCTTCCAAACTTGTATTACTAAAATGGGTTCACTTCCCATTATATCCATGTATTATGGAACCAGGTTCACTTCCTATTATATCCCTATATTACTGAATCGTGCTCACTTCCTATTCCAGCTCTATATTACTAAACTAGGCTCACTTCCCGTTCTAGCCTAATATTACTAAATCGAGTTCACTTCTCAATTCTGCATTGTATAATTGAACCAGATTCACCTCCCATTCCAGCCCTATATTACTGAATGAGGTTTACATACCATTCAAGCCCTATATTATTGAATCTATTTTACTCCTCATTTTAGCCCTATCATACTGAACTGAGTTCACTACTCATTCCATCCATTCCATACTGAACCAAGTTCACTTCTCATTCCAGCCCTATCACTCTGAACCAAGTATACTTCTCATTCTAGAACTATCATACTAAACTAAATTCATTTCTTATTCCAAAACTTTTATACCAAACTAAGTTCACTTCTCATTCCATCCATTTATATCTCATGATATATAAATCTTTACCCAATGCGTTGGAGAGAGATATCGGATCAACCTATCACATAATGAAATTGTACATTCATGTGCCGCATGATAATAAAACATTAAACATATCATGACCCATTGTAAAGATATGGGTTTTATAAACATCATATTCTAACCCATCAAATTAAATTGGTATCATAAACATTTCATCATATTATAACATATGGAAAAGATACAAGTTTCAAAATCATTTCATCAAAGTATAACCCGAAAAAGGAAGTGGTATTCATAAGTATTTTATCATGGTATAACCCTTGGAAGAGAAATGGATTTTATAAAAAAATTCATATTAATCATTAAACATTCAAAGAAATAATAATAATGGTATCCATGGATCATAACCCTACTAAAACATAAACTATATCCAATGTTATCAAATTATATGGAGATAGATTTTGATAGTTCACTTGGAACATAACTTTTATTTGAAAATAAATTTTTAAAACACAATTTTTTTCAAAATCCTTTTATTTGAAACCATTTTTAAAACATATTTAGGAATAATTAAAAAAATATTTAAACCATTTGTTGAGGAGAATTTTCTTGAAACATTTCCAAGTGTCCCATACCAATTTGAAACATTTGAATCATAATACTAATGAAATAATAATATTACATGAAGCTTATAATATCTTGAAAATAAGGATATTCATGATATAACATGTCAAAGGTAAGTATATACACGTCGTATAATAATATATGGTTATAACATGGCATGTGTCTCAAAGAAGGAAAATTGAGACAAAATTACATTACTGATTTTGTTACTTTAGAACCATAAATCCCATTAAAGAGAGATCATCAAATGGATATGTAGATAACCATAAATTTATGAATAATAATCAAATAATACATTCAGGGGAATTATATACACCACACAAAAGAAATGATTAGTGAATATGACATAAGTCTCATGGGAATAATAGTGAGACTAGAAATCCCAAAACTATATGGGTAACTTTTAAATAATGATAACGATGAAAGAATAATAATAATTAAAACTTTTAATATCATAAAAAAAGTAAATTTAATACTTAAAATGTCATAGGTTAGTATATTCTGCACAGAATAGCAATAAGCTGTGAATATAACATATACCTCATAGAAATAAAAGTGAGATGAGAAAACCCTTACCTTAAGTCTTGAATTTTTTCATTCATGTCAAACCTCCTTTATAATAAGCATATTTTTATTATAAATCTAGAAAAAAACCATATTTTTATATATAATACCATATATGATTTTATTATGAATTTATATTATATTTTTAATAACAATTTCAGGTTAATGTTAAGTTTCGTGTAATAATCACTTTGTTTTTCATATATATTTTGACATGTAATTATCGATACTATTACTTATATCATGATTTACTTATCTAATTAATTTAAAAAATGATATTAATATCATATATATTTAGTATTTAATTATTTATTATAATTTATAAAATATGGGAATATGAAATGGAAAACACCATTCATGGAGATGGTAGTCTGTATGTATGTGTGAATGTTGTTTTTGTTTTCTTATCATATTGTTAGAAATAATGTAAATGACATATATGTATACATATAATATCATTTCATTAGAATTTTTATGTAATATATATCGTATAATTTTTCTTAACCCATCCTTGATACATTCCATGTAACTTGTGAATGAATCACATCACTTTGATGATGTGGTAGTCCACATACGTTCATAAATGAAGTTATCGTATTAAAAAAAATTTAAAAATCAGGAATTTATATGTTATATAATTCATTCAAAAGCATAAATAAATCATAAATATCCTATATATCAAATAAAAATAGAATTTACATCATAATTCCAAACCATGAATCGTAGTAAATGAAAAATGAATGATATCATTTCACGAGACGGTAGTCCGCTGTACACACGAATAATAATTTTCTTACCAATTTGTTGGAGGTGTGTGTATGTGTAGGTAGAAAAATCAGAATAAAACAACTGAATATATTTATGATATTTATTTTACTATATAATAATTTAATAATAATAAATGAATGATTGGAGAAATAAATAGAATAGAACGCACATTGAAGAACGTCACCTCTTTATTGGGTAGGTCCTTTTGGTTTGCACTAAAGAGATTCCTTGGTTGTATTTCTTCCCAAGGAGAGGTTTATTGGATTATAGGAGGGATTTTGGGGGATTATTTGTGCATATGTTGTATGAGACTGTAATGGGCCGAACCTCTCCAGCCCATTCCTTTGTCAAAAAGAAGGTCACGAAGTGTTCTAGAGGGTTAAATGGACTTTTCCACACTTTCCCGAATTTTGAAACTACACGCCGTGTAGTGTGAGTACATGCCATGTACCCCCTCGCTGGGTATACCCCAGGTTGAATGTCGTGTCCTTGCCGTGTGAAATAAATGGGTACACGCCGTGTGTCCATACTACACGCCGTGTAGTCCCTCCCCGCATACGTGTTACCGTGTGTTGACCAGTCAACAACCATGTGCCGTATTGGAGTCGTGTCCTTGCCGTGTGAAATAAATGGGTGCACGCCGTGTATCCAATACTACACACCGTGTATTCTCTCCCTGCATATGCATTACCTTCAAGCCGTGTTTTGACTAGTCAAAGGCCGCGTTCCGCGTTGAAGGCCATGTTGGAAGCCGCGTGGTGACCGTGTGAAACGACCGAGTACACGCCGTGTACCATAAAGTACATGCCGTGTACTTTTTCTTTTCTCACCTATAAAAGGAGGGGTCCCCTCCTCTTTTTTAACTCACCCCTCTCCTCCCCATTCCTCTGAGCAGAGCTCTACCAAGAGACTCGAAGGATCCTTTTCTTCCATAACTTCTTCAACCGAGCTCTGATTTACGATCCGTCAACGGCCACGGAATCGTAACGATGAGGCGGAACTTCCGATCTTGGATCCATTGTCTTTACTTCGGCCTTTCCTTTCCGACTTCCACCCGAGGATGTTTTTTCGGGACTCAACAGAAGTGACGGATGCCGATGGACGTCTCCTAAGGTTGATCCGGGGGAGAATTGTGATCAAAACCTGTTGAGGTAGGGATCTTACCTTCGTCTCTCTAAATTGTGCATCATGCAGGGTGGGTGTCCTCTTGTTTACATGAAAAACTTTTGAACCAGTTTAATGAAGATAATAACTGGCTTATTAAACGGGGATGGGAAGTTTGTGATTGCTGTTACTTTATTTATATCCTGTGATATTATCTTGTGAATTGAATAGGCTTATGCCTACTGAAAATCATGATCATTGGGGGCCTTTGCTTGCGCAATTAAATGTTTCCCTATCTTCTAGACCATTTTTGTGAATGGAACTTTGTGGAATGTGGAATTTGGTTAATCACGTAAAGTTGGCTAATTAAAATCTGAAACCCTTGTGTGATCGTCCCGGTTGAACAAAATGGAATAACGAACATGTGGGTATTGGCTTGGTTACGTGGCAAGTGATGGGGTTTTTTTGTGGGTTGTTGTGGAACGGGTGAGTAGTGGGGCTGCGGTTGACTTAGTTGTTTGTTGGTGTGAATTTTATGTTGGTAATGAGAAGTGGGGCTACGATAAATGGTATTAAAGGGATAATGATGTACGAGTTTCGGTGTGTTTATGGTTGTTGGCAGTGGGGCTGCAGGGTTGGGTTTAAATGTGAGCAAGCTATGGTTTGTGAATAATAAATAAAAAGTGGTAGAGTTAATGAATGGTGGGTCATGGTAATAGAACGAGAATAATAATCAATGGGTTAGTTGGTTAATAAGAAGGGACTTGTTGTGTTGCTTGTGTTTTCCTAACTTGATTTGTGGATGGCAAAGATATGCTTTACGAATGATTGATGTGGTTGGTTGTGGATAGTTTTTCAGTAGTTAAGGAACTAATAAACTAATTCTGCTGAAATGTGAAAACCTAAACGGGGTTGGGGTTGTTTGTGGTATGCATGATTCTTAGAAGTAGTGCCGGGGCACGTGCTGAGTTCTCTATTCAAATCCATAGGGTGGGCTAAGTGTTTGGTATATATATATATTTGTATCTTTTTGTTTTATCACACCCCACCCATGTTGAGCAATTAGTGCCGAACACTCCCATTTCATGGGAAATGGTGGTTTCCCCTTAGTTACTAGCTCTTTCCTTATCCTTCTTCCCTAGGATGTGATGGATTGAGGTGACCTTACACCTAATACCCTTCAGGTAGGTTTCGATTGGGGTGGTTTTAGCCCAATACTCTTCGGGCAGGATTTACTGTTTTCCAAGAATCTTCGGGATGAGGCCCAGGTGTGTGTGGGCGGGATACGTGGTTGTGAGGCCCAGGTGTGTGCGGGCGGGATGTGTGGTTTGTGAGGCCGAGGTGTGTGCGAGTGGGATACGTGGTTGTGAGGCCCAGGTGTGTGTGGGTGGGATAGGTGGTTGTGAGGCCTAGGTGTGTGCGGGCGGGATGTGTGGTTTGTGAGGCCCAGGTGTGTGTGGGCAGGAAGAGTGTGGTAGCGTCAGGACGTTCACTGTTAGGAAGGTCAGCTAACTAATGGGAAATGGTGCGGGGTACCCAATAATCTTGTTCTTATATAATACTATCTGTTGTGATTGTGTTTTTGGTGAGTGTGGCTGGTGAGGTTGGGTGGATAGATTTCCTTTCTAGGTTTCCTCTGTTTTTCTCATGGGACATTAGGATGTCTCCCCACCTGTTCACGAGAGCTTTAGGTTTCCCTACTAAGTATACTTTTATGCTCCCCATATGTTTACTTTCAGGTTTCTAGGAGGACTACCAGGGCCGTGCGGGACCCTACTAGTCGGGAAAGTTGGAGTTGTTGCAGTTTATGTACACTTATTTCTTTTGGTATTGTACTTTTGAGCTTTCTTTTACTTGTACCTTGTTTCAGAACTATTTAAACATGCATGTGGGAATGGTTTGGGTTTATTTCTATACAATTGTTCTTTTCCTTTTTGGTGGTTTACTTGTCCTATTTCCTGATCTTAAATAATAAAAAGGGTAATGCCTCCCATATTTGTGAAAACTCATACCCTTGGTGCTAGTCGCCACCCCGGGGCCTACTGGAGGTGGGACTTAGGGGTCATTATCTCCGTTTCAACATCGCCATCTCAGGAGGGGCATCTTTGGTGGGAGTGGGTCGTGAAAGAATGGTATTAGAGCTGATGGTTGAGAGATAGGATGGAGTCTAGAGTTAGGCACAATGAGGATTGCATGGGATGGTAGGGGAACAATGTTAGTTAATCTTGGTGCGTGACATAGGCCAAGGAAGACTGGCAAGGACACGGGATTTTAGGGCCCCCTGTGATCCGATGCAAGGACTCTGAGCCTACCGAATGACCAAGTGAGACTACATTGATTGCATGGTAGAGACCCTAGGGAAGGTACATGAATCATCATGATTGTGTTTTACTTGATTTGGGTGTTCTAGGAAAGAAATTGAAATAAAAATGATAAAATAAATCCGGGATATATTTCCTTACTACTTGGGCTTAGGTGATCTTTGTTTATCGTACAACTATGGCACCTGGATGTCGTCCTCGGGTGGCTCAGACGGCCGAGGACCAGCAGATTCAGGTGGTCGATCAGTTGAGGATTGACCGAGGGGAGGAAGATAGCCAGTGGCAGAAGACTCTCCATTATTTCCAGCAGCAAACCCTCAAGAAGTACGAGGGTAGTACTTCGGATATGGAGACAGAGGGGTGGACTGAGGAGATATGGATCGCTTTTACCTTGATCCGTGCTCCGAGGGAGTACTGGGTTCCCCTAGAATTCAGTCAGCTAAGAGGTGCAGTGCGACAGTGGTGGACGCTCTACCTCGGAGAGAGGATAGAGGCAGAGGTTCCATGGGATGACTTTGAGAAGGAATTCCGAGAGTAATTCCTTTCTTCCATGATCAAGGTGGAGAAGCGACAGGATTTACTCTCCCTTCAGCAGGGGAGTATGTCAGTACGAGAGTTGAGGATCAAGTTCAAGGATCTCCTACGCTTGGCTCTGGATCTCTTTCCGGATGTGGAGTCTTGGGCGAGACGTTTGGAAGAGGTTCTTCGTCCTTCACTCCAGTATGCTGTCACCCCCTTCACCCTTCCGACGTACTTGGCTGTATAGAAGAAGGCAAAGGTAGTAGGGAGGATACACTCACAGGGAGGTGCACCACATGAGGGGATCCATCCAGGTTCGTCAAAGGGGAAGGCAGTCAGCAGCAGGTCTCCTGCGATGGGACCTTCTTGGTTCAGGCCAGTGGGGAGCAGGACCCAGCATTTTCAGTTCAGATCTTCGGGTCCACGTCCCTTTTTCACGAGCCCAAGACCGAAGTGTTTTTCTTGTAGAGGTTTCAGGCACATTCAAAGTTGGTGCCTGACCCGAGCTCAGAACAGTGGAGGTGGGCAGGTTCAGCGCCCACCTCAACAACACTAGTTGCCAGTGAGGCCCTTCCAGCAGCAGCAGGACCATGCTCCTCTGAGGGCAGACTTTGCGGGAGGAGGCTGACCTCAGGGTTCTCCTTAGGGACCTCGACTAGGGCATGTTTGGGGAGGTGGACGACATCAGAGAGGCAGAGGATCTAGGCATGGACAATTGTACGTAGCAGAGTTGACAGCTCCAGCAGGACCAGAGGTGGTGTGAGGTATGATTTGTTTTTTCAGCACTCCTGTTTAGGCTTTGTTCGATTCGGGAGCTTTGCACTCCTTTGTTGCACCTGGTCTAACCCATTCTTTGGGACTAGAAATAGAGAGACTTTTTGTACCACTGGTGCTGAGTACACTAGTTGGAGGCCAGACCAGCATATCTTGTGTTTGCCGGGGATGTGGGCTGACGTTGGGACCACATTGATCTAGTGGGTACCTTCTTCTTTTATAGATGCAGCCATACAATTTCATCCTAGGCATCTACTGGTTGTTTTCTGTTACTGCCATTATCGACTACTTACAGATAAGAGTCGTGTTCTCCGACGTAGATGGGCAGCATGTAGCTTTTGTTGGAGAGAGTAGATATCAGGTGGGAAGCCGACGTGTGGAGCCTCTCCTTTCCTTGTTAGGCGGGCTATCAGTGGTTCCAGCTGATACTGAGATGATGGATGTCCCGTAGGTTGTTGGGGAGTTCCTCGATGTTTTTCTTGATGTGGTTGTGACTCTACCCCCCCGACATGACATTGAGTTCGGGACAGGCTTATAACCTGGTTCCCATCCGATTTCGATGTCCCCTTATCGGATGGCACCTTCGGAGTTGCAGGAGTTGTGGATTCAGATTGATGATATAATAGATAAGGGTTTTGTTTGACCCAGCATATCACCATGGGGTGCTCTAGTTTTGTTTGTGAAGAAGGCATATGGTGGCCTCAGGCTATGCATAGAATACCGAAGGTTGAACCAGGTAACAGTCAAGAACCGTTACCCCTTTCCAATGATAGATGATCTCTTCGACCAACTGAGGGGAGCATGTTGGTTTTCCAAGATCGATCTATGATCTAGATATCATCAGCTGAGGGTAAAGGACAGTGATATCTCGAAGACAGATTTCAGGTGCAGGTATAGACACTTCGAGTTTGTAGTGATGCTGTTTGGAGTTAAAAATGCACCGGCTGTGTTCATGGGACTTATGAACTTTGTCTTCTGAGAGTTTCTGGACAAGTTCGTCATTGTGTTTATCGATGACATCCTGATCTACTCAAGATCAGAGGAGGAGCATGTTGAGCATCTCAGGGCAGTCTTGGAAGTCCTTTTACACCACCAGCTTTATAGGAAATTGTCGAAGTGTAAGTTCTTGACACAAGAAGTACACTTCCTTGGGCACATAGTGTCTCAGCATGGAGTGTCAGTGGACCTGTCGAAGGTGGAGGCAGTTGTTTCTTGGGAAGCACCCAAGAGCGTGGCAGAAGTTCATATTTTCATGGGGTTAGGAGGTTACTATCGGAGGTTCGTTTCGGACTTCTCTCGAGTTGCTGCTCCATTGACAACTTTGACTAGGAAGAACCCGATCTTCCTATGGAGCGAGCAGTGCCAGAAAGCTTTCGACTACCTGAAGGAGAAGTTGGTTAGTTCTCCCATACTCAGGTTTCCAGAAAAAGGGTTGTTGTATGAGGTGTTTTTTGATGCTTCTGGCCTTGGTCTGGGGTGCGTGCTGATGCAGAAGAAGGGAGTGATCTGTTATGGGTCTAGGTAGTTATTCCCTCACGAGCGTAACTATGCCACCCATGACATAGATCTTTCAGCAGTTGTGTTCTCACTGAAGTTATGGTGATATTTCCTCTTTGTGGAGCGATTTGTGGTCTTCTCAGATCACAAGAGCCTGCGTTATATCTTCTCTCAGCATGACCTGAAATTACGGTAGCGGAGATGGGTCGAGTTTCTCTAAGACTATGACTTCAAGATCTCTTACACTGAAGGTAAGGGCAATGTTGTGGCTGATTCCATGAGCAAGAAGTTGCATAAAGAAGTGGTTTGAGAATCCACTGATGCTTGGAAAGCAATGGGAGAGTTGGCTTCCTTGCACTTGGATGTAAGGGTAGAAGGTGTTAGAGGCTGTTTGTTTCAGATGACGGTGTAGTCCTCCTTGTTGTAGCAGGTGGAAGAGTCTCAGTGGGGGGACTCTGAGGCGGAAGTAATGCGGGATCGTGTCAATCAGAGAAACGCTCCAGAAGGATGGTCAGAGGATAGTTTACATCGGATGATTTTCCATGGAAGGTTGTTTGTTCTGGAGGCGATGCATGGGGGAGTTCTCCGTGAGTTCCATAGCTCAGACTTGGCGGAACATCCATGAGTTTCAAAAATGTACCGAGGCTTGAGGGAATAGTTATGGTGGCCTGGGGTGAAATGGGCAGTGGCGAAGTTTGTGGCTAAATGCCTAGTGTGTCAGCAAGTGAAGGCTGAACACCGTGTTCCCAATGGTTTATTGCATCCCTTAGATGTCCCCGAGTGGAAGTGGGATGGCATATCAATGGACTTCGTCAAAGGACTACCCAGAGCTTAGGGTGGTTATGATGCTATCTGGGTAGTGGTAGATCAACTGAAGAAATCAGCTCACTTCTTAGCAATTAAGGATTCGGGCCCGGTGAGTACCTTAGCACAAAGGTACATAGATGAGGTGGTGCATTTCCATGGAGTTCCAAAGACTATCGTCTCAGATCAAGATACTCGGTTTACCTCACGAGTCTGTAGGGGGTTATAGCATGCTTTTGGAACCCAGCTATGCCTTTGAAAATATCTTTTTGTTGAATTTATTCTCACCTCTACATCTTGTGTTTTGACTCAACAATTTCAATTTTACCGATTCACATATTTGTTTTTGGGGAATCCTATTAAAAATGTATATACTCACCCACATATAATTTTTTCTTACACATGTCATGTCTTTTGAAGATGATAAATTATTAGATGGTGGCCTTGGTAGGCCTATTATTGGTGGATCTTAGTAGTACTCAGTGATTGTGATCATAAGAAGTGTTTGGTGTCAGTTTCCTAGAGTATGGTTATACCACTTCTTCAAATCTTTCTTTGGTACCCCCTTTATTTTTGGTTGGGCGTATATTTTTCCCTTTATAGTTTGGGTATTTTTATATTGCTACACTCAGGATATTCTTAGTGGTCATCACATGCATTGTTTCTTCTTGGGTTGGTAGTGTTATATTTATCCCACGTGGCTGTGTTGTACTTGGAGGTGTTAAAGTGTAAAGGTTATTTATGTTATGGCCTCCCATAATTGTGATATTCCTACTTGTTTCTACTTAATATACCCTGACCTATTAAAGGCGGGCTTGGGGTGTCACTCTCAGCTTACCTCCTATCCGATTGGGCCCCTGATAGGTCGGGTGATGACATAACTAGTTTTTTGAGTTGTGTTATAACTTAACAAATGACTTTATCATACCAGATAATTATAGATAAAAGAGATGAAGGAATAATGAAACCATTACAAGTAGATTTAAGTGGTTGATGAAGTAGAAAAATTAAACTTCATCCCTTTAAATTAAATTTAAAAGGATTATTCCTTGAGAAATTCTCACAGAATCATTAAGTTAGATTGGTAGTATATAGAAAAATTCAGATTTTGAAAATTGAAACACTTTGTAGTTAAACATGTTTTGTTATTCTACTTGTTTAATTTAACTTTCATGTATAGATAAAAGTTCAATGACCATTTACTATGAATCAATCTACACGATATTTCTTTATTAGTTGATCAATAATATCTTCACATGGTTTCTTCCTAAATTATATCAACAAACTACAAATTATTATGGTAAGAATATAGAAACAACATTGTTATATTCATTTAATCATTCATAGAAAATTTCCATTTAAATTTACAAGAAATATCCTTTTAATTTTTCATTAAATTATCTTGATTTATAAATTGATTTATTCTTCATAATAATTCCTTCAAAATATCAAAGAAAATATTTTATTTTTTAAATATGTATTTAGATATCCATGTAAATAAACATAATACACTTTTTATAATATATATAATGATATTCACATGATAAGATTTTTTTGAAAATCCCAGAATATAAATTTTGAAACAATTCAATTAATCACATGCAAGGAAAGATCCTTCAAATAAAAAAGAAATGAACATATTAAAAACTTATTCATAACATGTTTCATTTAATATAAAGTGATAGTTCCCATGTACAATCTCTCCTTAGCCATTACTATATTGATTTTGATGTAACATAATACATAATTTTATCTCTTTACATAACATCAAGATTCACACAACCAATCACATATTAGTGAGATCATCATTGATATATCCTTATTTGGTTCTCACAGTTCTCAATAAATTCTTACATAACTTTGTTACCTTATTCCTTTTCCATAAACTATGGCCTAAAAACTATACCATTCTTATGTTTTGGTAAAAATTTATCCTCCAAAATTATAAAAACTAAAGAAAAATTATTAAACATATAATATATAACATAATCAATACTAATTAATTAAAATATTAAATACACAAGTGAAAAAAGAAAAAAACATAAATAGAACTAATAATAACACATATTAAATGAAGTGAATTGATGTAAATAGAAAATAAATAAATAATAAATAAATAATAATATAATAATAAAAAAATTAGACAATGAATAAATAATTTGTTGAATAAGTAATTATCAAAACCTAATAACTTGGAAAGTTTCCACTCAAAATTCTACCCATTTTTTATAATTACAAAACTTTATCATTTTCTCCTTTTTTTAAAGATAAAAAAGTTAATACAATATTTAACGAATCATGTAAAACTTAACAATTAAGTACAAGATTTTGAAATATAACAATTAATATCTCTCCCTATTTTTAAAATGTAAATCACATTAAATAAATTACACTAGCATGATTGGATAATGAAACATATTAATAATAAATAAAAGTGATTCCAATAATTACATAAATAAAATAATCTTAAATAGACATGCTCGACTAAAAAAATTTACAACTCCCCCTAAAATAATGTATAAAAATAAAAAATACCAATTATCAAAAGGTAAAAAATTAGAAAAATAGTAAGCAATATCCCCTTAATATAAGATTTATTACAAAAAATGATATGATAGTGAAAATACATCATGTAAACTCGCCCTGTACAAAATAATTCTCTTCCAGGAGCCATTAAAAATGTTAATAATATTCAAATAATTAATAAATATATGTATATAAATTAAAAGAGTAATGAATAAACATATTGTGTCTTCTATATAAGAGAGGAAAATCAGACCAAAACTTAACGGAATGAAAAATATAAGAAGTAAAGTTCATTCTATCAAGAAATAAAATAAAATAGTTATTACATTCTCACTATCCAAAATAAATAACATAAATCATTTAAGAATACCAAATAATAAAACTATAATGAGTATGCATACTAGATATAATGAAATTCCTTACGTGGGAAAGTAGAGTATTTTAGATCCCATTAGATTCAACATAATAACTTTGGGAACCCAAACTAAGTGAACTTTCTAAATATTGGAATTCATTGAAGATATAGTAGTTACCACATTTTTATTTCAAAGTGGATGTTAAAAACATTCAAAATAATTATAATCTTAATGTATATATTATCCACATTTGAAATAATTAACCTAAGAATAAAGAAACCTTTATCTTTATTAAATAATCACATTTATTAAATTGAATAGGATGACTAGATTTTACCTTTGAAATAATTTTACCAGACATTATCTTTCTTAAAAAAATATATTTCATATGAAATTGTGGTAAAATCATTTATTATATTCTCATTCAACTTATAAACAACATTGATATCACAAAAAACCTCCACACTATTTGAAGAAGTAGTATTCTTAAACTTTTCATTCTCTTCCTTCAACTTATTATTTTATTATTTAATCTTCAAAACTTCTTTAGAACTAAAAATATTAAGATTTTCAACCTTAGTAGTGAGATTATTTTATCCCTAACAAATTAATTATATTTCACCCTATGCTTCACAAATATGGATATAATTTTATCTATTTCTTATTGCTTCTGATAAAATATTTCTCCTTAGACCTTATAAAAACTTAACATTATTGGATTCATTTGTAGAATTAAAATATAAAGTATATGAGATGGATGAAGATGTTACCTGAGAAGATTTAGCTATGAATCACACATTACTAATGTTTTTCATTTCCTCATATCAATAACTATAAGGATTACAAAAATTGACTTATTTCTTAAAAAAATTCCCCTCATTTTCTAATTCTTAGGGTAGTTCAACCTTGAGCAACTAGGTTTTTTACATTTAATGGACTTATGTTATGTATGGTAAAAATAGTATCCTATGATTTCATTCACATAATATTTCACTTTAAAGCATATTCTCTATCTAGCTATGAAAGATAAAAGGTCTTCCCAATAATTTTTATATTATAGAGAAAATTATTAGATCCAAAAATAGATATAAAAAATAAATTTAGTATAGAATTCAAACAATCAGTTATCTAAATGGTTTAATATGATATGAATTGCCAGGACCTATAATATTGGTGGAAAGAGAAAAGTGGGGTGGTGGTGGTGGTTATGTTGTTGAATTTTATATAATCTAAATCATAGTAATTAACAATTTAATGTGTAATTATATAGAATAAGAGATAAAGAATTAATCATAAATATTTTAGCATAATGGTAATTTAGATTATGAAAAAATTTAACAAGAGATAAGAATGAATAACTAACATTTATATTTATGAGAATACACAGAACCATTTTTATTGATGTTTTATTAGGTGAAAATACTCATACACTTACCTTTTAGTAGCGGAATAAATATTTTGTGAGTTGTGTTACATCTTAATGGATAACCTTATAGAATGATAGAATTATATATCAAAGAGATAATAAAACAACGAAACCATTATTTGTTGATATTAGTGGTTATTAGTGTAGAATGAATCAAATTCATATCTTTAATGTAAATTTAGAATGATAAATCCTTGGGAAACCCACATAACCTCAAAAAATTAGATTAGAAGTGTTTATAAGAATTCAACTTTTCAAAATTGCATCACTTTAGAATTGAACAAATATCATTGTTTTTTTGACATCCTTTTATGGGTGAAACAAAAATGGCTATTTATATTGACTCAATCACCATGATATTTCATAATTAATTGATCAATGATATCTTCTCTTGGGTTATCCCTTAATTATCTCAATAACCTATAAATCATAATGATAGAAATAAAAAAATATAAAAAAATACTATTTTTTCATTTATCTGTTCAAAGAAACTAATAATTTAAATTTTTATGAAATATCATTTTTAATTTTCCATAAAAATATATTCAATCATCACATGATTTTTTCTCCTGAATAATTACATAAAAATATAGGTATAGTTTTTTTAAATAAAATTTTAATTTTTAATGAAAATAAGCATATATCTCTATGAATAATCCATATAATGATATTCAGATGACATAATGCCTTCAAAAATCCCAAAACATGAATTTTGAAACAATTTGGTTAAATACATGTGAGGCATGATACTTCAAATGAAACTGATGTGAACAATATTAATATTGATTATTAGAGATTATTCCATTTAATTTTATATGAAATTGGTTAGGTATGCTATCAACTTATCTAGTACAATAATGATTTTGAAAAATCATAATACTTGATGATCTCTCCTCACATATCATCAAGACATGCCTACCTAATCTTATATATGATTTCTTGCAATAACTATCTCCTTATGCAATTTGTGTAATGATTAATCCATTATTACAAAGCTTTGATCCATCAAACCTTATTTATATAGAGTTGAATAACTACTCTCATATTCTTATATAACAAAAAAAAATTTACAACTACAATTATAAAAATTAAATAAAAAATATTAAACACATAATATATAATATAATGAACATTATTTTATTAAACAATTAAACATAAAAATACGAAGTACAAATTCAAATACTAATAATTAAAATACATATTAAACCATGTCAATTCCTTAAAATACAAAAAATATTAAATAAAACAAAAAATAATATAATAATATGACATTAAAAATAATAATGAATGAACAATATGAGGAAAATTAATTATCAAAACATAATAATGTGGAAAGAAGAAACTAAATATTTGTGTCTCTTGGTTACTTGATGTCATAGAAACATGGATTATTTAATAATATAAAATTTTATATGATATAGTAGGTGGAAATAGTTAAGGACATATATGTGTTCAATAGAGATCATGAAAAATCTGTTTTTAGCCGGAGTAACATTGATGATTTTCTAGAGGATTCCCCACACTTACAATTATATATTAGAGAATTCATAATTGTTTTATATGCTTTAAAGACCCATGAGACTACACATTGTGACTGTATGAATGAGGATTATGTTTTGTTACAAAGTGTTTGTATAAAATTTTGAGATATTCCCTAAACGTGTTTAAGAGGATATCTAAAAGAAGTTTTAGATAAATTTTCACAAGTTTTTATATATAATTTAACTTGGGGTAAAGATGGGTGCAAGATTTTCCAAAAGGAATTTTATAAGATATCCAAAATTAGTTTTGGACATGGTGTTTATGTTTTTAACATATAATATGATATAAGGTTAAATTTCACTATGTCTATGTGGAGATAATGAAAGTAATAGATTTTCAGTTATTTGAACTAAAACCAATCCATTATGTGGATGTATAAACAAAATTATGGGGTTTTTCTGGTGTAAACCATTATATAGAGAAGGATATTATGATATGGTCTAGTGTATAGAAATTATTGAATTATTAGATAATGATAAACATTGCTATATGTTTCAACCTAAGTTAACATTTATTGGTTTAATTATTATTTAACATAGATTTAAAGAGTTTTAATGTTGGGATATTAAACATTTAGTGAGTGAAATGTTTTATTATTATTTTGAACGGAGTTAATTTTTTTTTATAATGTTAACTATTTCTATCAAATGTTTAATAAATTTTTAGAGCTTCAGAGAGTGTCATCATTTATTAAGAAAAATGAGGCTAATACCATGAAATGGTAGTAAATTATTATCTTCATAAACATTATAATATAACAACTTCATTTATATATATTTTTCCAAAAATTCTTTAATCAAAGAAATTAGTTAAACACGGATCAAAGGAATGTTAGAGTTAGTTATGTTCAACTAATTTATTTTTTCCTTTTGATTACCGGATCATGTATTTATAAATTTATTATCCTAATCATGTAGTATTTATTATTCTACAGATCATTAATATTGTAATTTCTTTTAAGTGTTTTTCATGTAAATGTTTATAATTGTTCCCTATAATAATGAGAACCTGGTGATTTCATGAGAATATTCTTAAATAATATATCATATGGTATGAATAAATCATAGTAAAAGAAGATAGACGATTTCATTATATCTAGTGTTTGGGGCTCCTAAGAATTTATACATATTCTCATAAAGCATATACCTAATGATATCTAATAAGGGAGTTCATGGGGATGATATAGATAATATAAGCATCAAAATATTAACGTTTCATTAGTTTTATCTATTTATGAGAAGGTATATTATTACTTTTACTTGAGATCCTTAATAATGTATACTATTATTTATGTACTATAATTCATGAGGAAAACCATGGTTTTTTTAATCATAGAGAATTATCTTGAGTTTGGTGTATCAATAATTATATAACATTAATTGAATGGAAAAGATATAATTGTTCCCTTTATAGTTATAGAAGAAAATATCTATAACCCTTTAAATAAAATAAATGTCCCTGAGTTAAATCCATAGTCATGGTTTTTTGGAGAAAATTTTATCAATGATTGAAAAAAATACAGGTCAAATGAATGGGATGAAGAAACATGTATGCATATTATTTCATGATATATTGGTAGAAAAATGGATAATATTATATAATAAAATTCATAGGAGGTTTTCACTATGATAACTCATATTTTATTTATCGGGGCCATGATGTGTTCCATGATTTCCTGCTTATTCTCTAGGTTGGACTAACTACGATTAAGAAACGATCATAGAGGGACACACATTAAGTGTATCCCTAAGAACATTAGATTAATTTGAATCTAAGTTTAATCATAAATTTATTCCTAGAATATGGAAAAATGTATCTTCATGTTATACTGATGATAAATTAAATCAAAATATTATTCAAGATAAGAAAATGTGGATGTAAATTTAAATTTCACCTCAGATTTATTCACAAGATAAGTGAATTTAATTATTTCCTCGTATTTTAATAGGTAGAGGATAATTACCCCTTATTTTTATTGAAATAATAGAACCCTCATGTTATTATGGGAGGAGGAATCCAATTGCATGACCATTGTAGGCATAGTGGGGTATTAAACCCCATTAGAAGAGGCCCATAGGCCTAGATTTCCAATGATGCACCACACATCGCTTGTGTATCACCCACATACTTCCCTATCATCCTCCATGACCTTTACCTCACCTAGAATCACCATCATCACTCTCCACTGCCAAAGCCTTCCCATATCATGCTAGCCTGTGGTTTCCCAACATTCCATAGACCAGTCACATCCTGTCGTCCATGGTCACTACCTTTCCCAATATGGCTCTTCATCTCCAAGGCCTACCATCAGCATCACCCACCATTTCCCAGATTAGAGTCTACTTTCCCCTATATCATCCATGCAAAAATTATTGTCACGTCACTATCTACTAGATTCCTTATGAATCCATCCAAAAATACCACCATAATAAATGGGTAACTAAGTTTAACAACTAGGATTCGAACCCTAGCTACAACGATGCACTTTGAGAGCCCCAACTAACCAGGATAGGGTCATGTGCATCTCTTTATTATTCAAAATATATGTAAATATAATATTTATTCATTATACGGGTGAACAGAATATTAATTTTTTTTATAAGGTAAATAAATAAAATAAATTTTATTCACATTTTTTGTGAATGAAAAATTATTTTATTGAATGAATATTTTATTTTTATTCAAGTATCGATAATTTAATTAGAGTATTTAGACCGAGCTAATGATATGATAAATATATTTTAATATCATTTAAATAAATAAATATTTATTTAGTAAGTGATATAAAATAATACATTTAATCAAAATAACAAATTTTTTATTGACATTTTAAGAGATAAGTGACATGAGTTTTTATTATAGTCAAATTAAAATAAAGGAATTAAATTAAATTATTTTAATTCATAAGCTAAGTATAACAACTAAGTTGTTATTTTATATTTTAAATGTGAATCAAAACCATTTAATTATCCTCTTAATTCCTAGATAAAAAATTAGATTGAATCCCCCCTTATCTTAAGTTTCTAGAGAGAGAAAAATATATATTTCTTCATAAGACAATGGGGGAATGACGTAAAGAACATGATTACCATGTCCCATGTTAATAGTTTCATTAAACAAATAAAAATATCACTGGAGGAATTATCATTTGTATTCGTGAATAAATGATGACATGGTGATCAATAATTAGGTCAATGATGTACATGATGATCATAAATCAAAGTAGAAATAAAATAACTGAGGTATTTATTTTATTTAAATAAATAATTATAAATTTTCCGTGATGATCCTATTAATGGATTCACCATGGAAAAAAATTTAACAAGAGTTTAACACCATTTATTTCATTGTGACTTGATCCTTCATGTCATATTAGATCATTCACACTAATTTATAATTATTATTGTTATTTTATTTTTTAAAATTCACCTCAAGGGCCTTTTATAGGTTTCAATGGTTGATACCACCTATAAATAAAAGTTCATTTGATCAAGAATGGGCAAAAGGGAATGATATTTGATTCAGATTAACACTTTTAATTTATTAATTTAAAATAATATAAAGAATATTAAATAATGGGTTGTTTGACCAGATTAAAGTGGGGTTTTTGCACAATACGTTGGAGATATTTTTTATTATATATAAATTAATATATATTATAAATATTTTTACGTTTTATAAATAATAAAAAACTAAAAACTATTTGGAGTAAGAGGCTCCCACTTTTATTCTTAATACTTAGTTAAATCCCCATTAAATGTGGTTAGATCTCTTTTTATAGAAAATAAAAAAATATTGGGGTGAAGTGGATAGGGGAGGGCCTCCAATATAATTGTTCTTATTTTATTAATATATATGTTTATTATATTATATTAATTTAATATTATTTAATGTTTAGAGAGGTGGATTTTAATGTTTTCGATAATGCATTATTTTCATTATGAATGAACATGAGCTAGATCGACCTGTATATATTTAATATTACTTAATTAATTTAATTCAATTATTTTATAGTTTTTATTTTATAGTAATTACTTTTAAATTAATTTGATGATCTGAGTATTGTCACCCATTTTTTAAACTGTATAGGGGAATACATGTCCATATTTAATTTTTAAATATAATTCATGATTCTCGAGATCCCCTCACTTATGCTTGAGTATATTATTGTATGGGTGGAGGATATATGATTAAGTAGTTCACGTGACGATTTTGAGATAAATTCAAACCATGGAGAAACATTGGAGAATAAAGGATGCCACAATTCAAGTCGAACTAGACTCGTGGAGTTACTACCCCTAGGGTCTAGTTTTTTTTATTGCTCTATAAACTAACTAGTAGATTAATGTTCCCAAACATTAAAATTTATTTATCTTTTAAGGATTAAATATTTTATAAGATTACAGTCACAAAGTGATGATAATTAACAAGCATTATTAGATAAAAATGGACAATACAAGTAATGACTTTTTTTATTTTCATAGTTAATTATTTTTATAAAGATTTTACAAAGAATAATTAACAAGAATACAAGGAAATAATTTTTTTCATTCATAAATATAACAAAATCCCATTAAAGAAAACTATTTAGTTAGTTATATTCCTTACATAACCTAATTTATAATATATCAACAGTTTAAAGTGAAAGTTCAATCGTAGTCCATATCATTTCCAACTGTTAGGAAGTTTTAATGATGGTGATGTGTCAACTTAACCAAATTTTAATTAGGAGACATGGCTATAGTCTCTGTGGTGTAAGTTTGAGGCAGGAATTGAGTACGTCCAAGTATAGGATTTAACAATTGAGGAGTCCACCCAAGAGATCAAGGAGATATAAGTTCATGAAATTGGGAAGAGTAAATCACACATAATTACCTTCAAGTAGTGGTATGTTCATAATCTAGGTTACAATAAGGGAAATATAGATCCATTCCACCGAAATATCATAGTGAATCGATGTTTTGAATAAAATAGTGGGGGATATTTGTATTATATATATTCTTAAGAGATATAAATGATTCAACAAATATTGTCTAAATTGTTAAAAAAATAAAGTTCTAAAAATTGCAATTTTATTTTTTAGAGAAAATGAAATGAAATACTATGAAATGATTGTAACTTAAATATATTTTGGACAAAGAGAATTTCTTTATCTTTGAAATTTATAAAAAGTACATAGTCACTTGAATATAATAGAATGAAAAGAAAATAATTATTATATATTAGAATCACTACTACTTACTTAACCTCCTAAGGAAGCAAGTGAATATGAAAAATGTAATTAATGGAGACACATGAATTATGAATTATATGTACAATGAATTTATCTATTATTGATTTCATAAAAATGTAGAAGAAGTATGAGGTTAACGATGCATACTACATGATGTCTTATATCTAAGAGATTTACGAAGAGTGAGGTAAATTAGAGAGATAAAAAAATATTGAAATCCCTATTAATGTACTATTCAGAGGATGGAGTCCCTAATATAACTCATATACTCAAAATTCTAGGGTTCATTGAGAATTTGAAGAATTAGGATTTCAATCTAGACAATTAGTTGTCATATAAATATTATTATATATTCTCCACCTTGAAATTCCTCATTTTTATTTTATTATGAAAAAAATGGGGAAATCACATGTAGACCTTTTGAAAATGATTTTCTAATTTGATAAACACATTAATTATAATAATTTTTTAATATTTGTGGTGAAAATGAGGAAGTGGAAGGCTAATATACTAGTAAAATAGTTAATTTTAAATGGTAATAATATATATTTTTCTAAAATTAAAATATTTACAGGGGAGTAACAAGAAGGAAGATATTTATTTGGCATGTGGACGAAAAGAAAATAAGAATAAGAACTATAATGTAATAAATAATGAAGTGAAACCTAAAGGTATATTTTTTATTGAATTAATTTTTTTCAATTTTATTACTAATGTATTAGATGAAGTTTTTGATTTATAAATCTGAATCTATATAAAAGAACAAAGTATATTTGAAAAGATTTTTTGAAGTTATATGGATCATCAAGATATTAGTAGATCAAGTCATGCTGCATTAAATATAGAGGATTAAAATTTCATATTACCCAATGCAATAATTATAATATTTATAAACTTTCATTATATGTTTAACACAACCATAACATTATCTATGTGTTAATTTTAGAAACAATTGGATTTATTTCAATTTTAAAAATTAAATATCATCTTATGTTATGCTAAAACACCTTTAAATAATAATTTGAATACATAATTTAATTGGTACATCCAAATTTAGAAATGAAAGATTAATTAAATCCAAAAAACTCAATGTGAGGGATTATAATACTTGTTTACTTTTACTAATGACATTATTAGATATATATGTCTACTTTATATGTTATAAATAATATTATGTTATGTTTCTAAGGAATATAAAAGTGAAATAGTGAATCAACATGTTATTATGATAAAGAAGCATCATTTAGATAGAGGCATTGAATATCATTATAGTAATTTCATTAATCTTGTTAAATTGTATAATTTTTTTACAACTCACACATTTATATACACCACAATGGAATGGTTTTAGAAGAAGGAAGAATCACACCTTATTAGACTTGGTGAGATCGATGAAAAGTCAAGTAAATATTATATTATCCATTTTAAGATATATATTATTTTTAGTAGTATAGATACATAACCTAATTTTCCACCTAAAGTGGTAAAAAAGAACTTATATGAGTAAAATTATGAGAGAAAAACCAAAGTTTCACATATATGTGTATGAGGAAGAAAAGTTTTTTAAGTATATTTATAGTAACAAATTTATATCACATGACCCCAATTATATATTTATATGATCCTAGATATAAAATAACGTGTCTATAGAAGTAACATATTTCAAAATAAGATAACGGAAGAAAGATATAGTTTAATTATGTTGTTTCATAAGAAATAGAATATTTGATATAGGATTAAAAAAACATAAAACTTAGTGGGGGAGTTGTTGTTGGGTCCAAAAATATTTCATAGGTCAATAAGGGAAGTAAGATAATTAGAGAGATATAATTTATCTTATCACCACAAAATGTGACAAACAACATATTAAAGATAATGAACTTCTATATAATAAGAAGAAAGTAAAAATATGTATCTATATAATGTTATGGGGAGTGCCAAAATTTTCTCTCAATATTATATGGAAAATGAATATTATTAACAATTTAGTGAAAGATACCATATGGAGAAATCAAGAGAGGATAATTTTATATCCCACATAAAAAAAGAATATGTAAAATTACTTTCACTTTAATGACTCGATCAGTCATTAATTTCATTCTTTAAAGTATTAAATTGTAGATAATTATATTGTAAAAAATTAAAACTATCCAAAGATATGATAATTTATTAAGGATATGTTCTTGGTATATAAAGAACATAAGAAAGTAGTTTTAAGGGGATATATAACTAGTTTCCATAATATAAAACATAATTTGATATCACAGTCAATATTTTGATTATGCAATGAGAGAGGGAAGCTATAAGTTTATTAGGGTTTCTAATACTATAATATCTATATATATCATATCTTTAGATAAAGTTAAAAATGTTTCAAGCATAGATTTTGGAAATATCATATCTTGATAAGTTTTTATCAAGGAGTCGTAGTCATAGTTAGGTGTATAACCACAATGTTAAATGTGTTAGTCCTAACAACTAAAGTAATACCCCAGTAGAATCATGAATTTCAAGTGATAAATAACAAGGTAAGACATATTTCTAGCCTGACCTTGTGAAATTTGAGCTATATTGGATTTGTTTCCATAGAATGAAATATTTTTTTACATTGAATTACTGGATCATGTATTTATATGTGTCATATCCATAACACATAATTTTTATTCTTCTTTAAAACATTTATTTGATAATATCCTTAGATTATATATCGAAACAAAGGATTATAATAGTTACCTTCTATAATAAAAACCTAGAAATTATATAATAATTTTCTTAATTAATATATCCTATGGTTTAGATAGATCATATTGGTAGAAAAAAGATAATTTTTATCTATTAGGTGTTTGGGGATTATAATAAATGAGACCTATTATCATAATGTTCTTTCTCTGGGATCTGTAAGAAATGAGGTCCTGAAGATGGACCAACTAATAAAAAAACCTTATTATTAATATGTAATTTTATTTTTCGGTCAATGAGAACATGTTTTGGGCCTTTTAATTGAGACCATTATTAATTTATATCATGATTCACATTCTTTGTTCGTGATGAAAACCATGATGTATTTAATCATTATGAGGTAGCTTGAATAATGTGTTCCGTGACTTATATTAAATTAATAAAATGGTCGAGATAGAATTTTTCTATTCTAAGTTATGGTATATGATATCTCTTTACTTTTAATTGAGATAAAAGTTTACGAGTTAAATCCATGGACATTGTATTTTATAGATAAGTTTATCTTAGAATGTCAAAAAAAGATAGGTAAAATTAATGGGATGATAAAACTTTCTTGTATCTTATTTCATAAAATATATGTTGACTATGGGATTATGTTTGATAATAATTTTTTTGGAGGTATTCTTTATAATGACTAATCTTTTTTTATTACGGTATTTATATGTTACTAGATATCACTCATAAACTATGGGTTTGACCAACAACCATTAAGAAACGAGCCTAGATGGCCACAATCTAAGTTTATCAATAATATCAATAGTTTCATCTGAATATATGTATAGAAATAAATTTATTCCATGTTTTTGTATTAATATTTATTCAAGTTATATTAATCATAAATTCAATCACATGATTATTTAAGATAAGAATAATTTATTTGACTGAGGTGATTTATAAATTTAATATTTTTTCAATAGATGAGTTAATATAATATTCAACTATTTATTTATAATTTTTGGGAATAAAATAAATATTATTTAAAATTCAAGTGAATATTAATTTTATTTTTATCAAATTAATATTTTATTATTTCTCAATGTTCAATAATTTAATTGGAAGATCTGGATGAAGTTAATGATCCAATAAATATATTTTATTAACTTTTAAATAAATAAATATTTATTTATATAAATGAGATTAGAACAAAACTTATCGTAAAAATAATTATAAAAATATAAATATTATTTTTTTAAGAGATATTAGACATGAGTAATTATTAGAGTCAAATTTAAAGGAAATACTAAAATGAAATTATTTTAATTCGTAACCTAAGTATAATAATAATATTTTTTTTTCTTTAGATGAGAATCCATTCTGTCTAATTCTTCTCTCAAGATGTAGATAGATAATTTTAGATAATACTCATTCTTATATAATGTTTTTAGAGAGAGATAGAGAGATAGTAAAAAATAGGTTTATTTACATGACCAAGAGTGAAAGACATGTAGTACTTGATTCCAATGTTTTAATACCCAAGATATCAAGAATAACATTTGGAGTTTCATTGAACATGTGTGGATATCATTATAAGAATTATCATTTGGATTCATAAAGTAATGATAATTCAATGTTGATTGATAATCAGGTCAGATATATATATGATGAATAAAAATAAAATCAAAAATAAAATTATCCATGAATTTATTTTATTTGATAAATTAATTATAAATTTTACGTGATGGTCCAATTAAATGATTCAAGAGAATTTAACTGAGTTTAGATGAAAAAATTTAAAATGTGTATTGAGAACTTCCATATCAACTTTTTGTAGATCCTTTAGCAAAGGTTTTAGTATAACATGGATTTAAGGAAGTCAATACCAAGCATTGGGATGCTCACACATGCAGTGGATATCATATGAGAAAGTATTTTGTTTACTGATTATTAACAATATTTTTCAAGCTTGTTTAAAGTGTTTGGAAAGATCATATCATCTCAATAAAGGTATGTGTAATTTATTAACATGTATTTAGTTAAAATAAATAAATGGATATTGGGAAAATAGGGTTTAGATAATAATAGTGAGTAATTAAATATTAAAAAGAAATTATTTTTCTCAACAGTGTGGTTGAACTTCATCTGTAAAGTGAATGTGGAAACATATGAGAATTAAAAAAGTTGAAATCATTGTAATAATCAATATATGAAGATTAAGAAAAAAATCATGCTCTAATTGATCATAAAAATTCATCAAGTGAAAAGAATAGAGCTTCACCATGAAAAATAGAATGACTAACAATGACATTGAAAACCATTATGTAAATGAACATTTTTGATGTGAGAATTCACTATAAACATAAAATATAAAAACAATCTTTGTTGATATTTAACAGTGGTCAATAAAAGTTAAAGTGATTTTTAGATTGATAATGTCATAACACAAAGAATAATTAAATGAGGAGTTATCATTTATATTTTTTTAATATATTGTAAAATATTAACCAAATATTTTCAAAGATCAAATATATAGCTGTCTTATAGTACATGAATATTAATAGTAATGATATTATTAAAAATTAAATGACCCACTTAGGATAAAAAATTCTCATATTACTATAATAATCCCCATGAGGTTTAAAAAAAATAATAATCTCTTAATTATAAATATCGACCTTACGTGAAATATAATTTCAATTTTAATCCTTAAGTTAAATATGGATATTTAATAGAAATCATGATAAAGGAAGACATGATGATTTATATTGATCACAATAACAAGTAAAATGAATATGAATGAAAGGTATATAAGGATTCAGTAATGTTGAGATAAAATAAATACTATAGTGTGAAAATAAATTATATTATTTAAAAAACACAATTCTATAAAAACAAGAGATTTTAAAATATTATTTCCATTAAATTGTTTATTCATCTAAACCATGCTTAAAAAGATATTTTAAATGGAACCATTTAATTAAAAAAAATCTAAAAATGGCATTATTTTAAATATTACATCATATAAAAGGTGATTCATTAAATTTTGTTTCTCTTTGATAGTTTAATACCATGTATTTTAATTTTTTAGAATTTTTTTATATAATATTATTGTAGTTTTCTAATAAAACTTGAGTATTTTTTTTTGTTTTAATATTTTATCATTTACCTAAACAATTCATGGTCAATATTATTACGTTTTTTAGAAAACTTACATAAGAACATTTTTTTAGAATCTTGTTTAATAAACTATTTCAATGTATTTTTTGAGGAAAATAATTATGTAATTTTTATATTTATTATTGTATGGTTTAATTTTTCATTATTATAAATCATTATCTTGGCCAATATTATGATGAAATTATAATTTTGAATTTCATTGAATGATGTTCATATATTCCCCACTATTCTTGATAAATCCATTAATCCTAATTTTTTATTTAATAATTTTTAAAATAATTTCATTTTTTTATTATTTTTAATTTTTAGTAATTATATTCCAATGATTTTATCTCTATAGAAAAACATTAATAAATTAATTTTAATATATGTTTCATATATGTTGGTGAAAATTTTAATTATATATTATTATTAATTTTAAAAAATATTTTAGTTGAAATTTAGGAGTTTTTTTAACGGTGGAATGATTTTATAAAATTTTTATGAAAATGTTATTATATTTTTAATTTAGTATAGTGAAGTTAGTTCATAAGTTTTATTATTGTGTTATAATGTTATTAATTAATTTTTATTTTGATAAAATTAATTTTTTGATGGAAATAGTTAGGTTCAAATTATTCCAACGCCTGTGAGATTTTTTAAGGAAAAAATAATATTTAAAGAAAGTGGTTTTGGAAAAAATTTGAATAATGTCTTTTGACACCATGTTTTGATTATTACTATTGAATGAATAATTATTTAAGTTCACTTAACATCAATTTCAAAATAGGATGTAATTATTAGACCCCATTGATAAGAAAATTAATCAACGATAAAAAATTATATTTGAAATGATTAATATTATCTAATATTAACCATAATTTAATAAATGGTTCAATAAGAACATTAATAATGTGATGTATAAATCCAATAGAATATACCAATTTCGAAAAATATTGAAATAAATATTTAATATTTTCTAGAAGATAAAATTCAAGAAATTCATACTCATATATTGATATTTTTCAGTATATTTATTCAGGAAAAAAGATAATAAGAACTCAAATTTCAAATTATAATTTAAATGTATAATACGATAAATAAATCAAATAATATCTAAATTATATATGTCACTTAATATTGTATTTTTTACCAAAAAAATTATTTTATTAAGAAGAAAAATGTATGATAATAAAAATTAATGAATTTAAAACATTTTTCAAGTGTGGTTTACCTATTACTAAGGATAAAATAATGATGACCAAAATATTATACATAAAAGGAAATGATAATTTTAAGATAAAAAATATGTTTTTATACAGAAATCACCCTTGAAGGAGGGAAAAGAATCTCATAAAATGTGTATGTACCACAATATAATGAGATAGTATTAAGTTGTGAAAATATTTTTGATTTTGTTTTCTAAAATGAAAATGATTCTCATATTGTAAATGATTAAGACTCAAATTAAAATCTATTTACACTATAAATATTCTATAACATAATAAATAAATTCAAAACTAATTTTATTTATTTATTTATTTAATGAAGTAAATTACACCAATTCGAAAAATATGATAATTTTGAATTTTTGTTCCATCCATTTTTTAAATTTAATTTGTTATTATATGGTAGAAATTTATAGAAAATGTGTTATGTTTTTTTTAAATATTTTTTTATGTAATCATGTATTTTCTAAATTTTTTATAGTGTGTTTTTAATGTTTTATTATAAAACAATGTTTGTTTGATTATATTTTTAAATGTATTTAATAAAAAAAGTAATAACTATTCTATTATTATTATTATTTTTTGTAAATGTTTTCTAACAAAAATTGGATTTAAATATTTTTTTATGATATGTATTCTATAAAATTAATGATATAACAAATGTAATATATTTTTAGAGTTTTTTTGAAATAAAATATGTGGTATATCATTAAAATAATATATAAAGGTTATAAAATCTTTATTATTTACTAAACTTTTATATTACAAATTTATTAATTTGTTTGTTCCATTTTTTTATTTTAAAAAAAAATTCATTTGGTTCATTGTTTTTTGTTATTTTTTTGCAACAAAAATTATAATCTAGCATTTTTCAAAATTTTCATATACAATTAACACAAAAAAATAGTTATTTTCAATCAAATTTTTTACATTAAACATATTTCATGTCACTTAAATAAATCATTAAACATATATTATGTTATTTTTATTATTCTAAAAATCTTACAACATTAATTATCTTCTATTTTTTACAACATATTTCATATACAATTAAAGAAAAAACGTATATTGTGTATTATTTTATTTATTTTTAAAATATAATACATATTATATCATTAAAACAAAATGGGAAAACGTTCTTTGATAATTATTTTAACTTTGAAACAAAACACGTGCCCCATCATTATTAATTTTTCAATATTTTATTTTTTTAACAAAAAAATTGGTGGATTGATACAAGTCTCGATTCGTGAAGATTATCTTGAGTGTTGGATAAATTATAATAGTGATATATTTTAATCAAATTTGTATTCTTTAATCAAATAATAGATACTTCCACTAGATTTAATAAAAACATAGGATTAATTATAGATTTATTATCACAATCCAAATATATGTAAAATCATTTACAACATATGTATGTCGGAATTAGCTTGGTTTGCCTCCAACATGGATGTTAATCAAATATATGTTATCAAATTACATATGTCATACATTGTACCACCCCAAATTTTATTATGAATTTTCATTTTACAATATTTATATGTTTAATAGTTGATTAACTCATTTTTTAAACAATATATATGTAAATTAAATATTATTTATTTACTTAAGTTATAATATTACACAGAAAAATAAAAATAAAATTATTACAAGAAACATATATGGAACATTATAAAGAAAACTATAAATGGGAAACAGACACAAGTAAATAAAAATCAAGGAGTTTGAAGTATTCTTCTTTATGGTCACCAATAAATATCATTTCACAAAGTATAAATATAGAAACGATGAATAAAATTATAAATATGGTAGACATTTGAGGGTAGAAGTAAGTGAGTAAGATGTGCAGTTGATAGAAGTATTTGAGTGTATATTTATATATATAGATTATGGGTGTATATAGTCATTGGATATATATATCATCATTGTATACATATACTAATGGGGTATATAGATAGAAATTTAGTATAAAGATAATAATTAGTTAAAAATGATTTTTGGTATAATTTAATTCATTATATGGCTGATTTAAGAGTATTGGATCCTTAAATAAAGTAATAATGAGATGTTACTATTATAATTTTTTTGTTAATATCGGGAGTATAATAGGATAGAGGCAGTGTCCCTAGGTTTTTCCATTAACTATGAATAAGATGAACTTCAAAAAGTATGGTTTGAAAAAAATTATACATGTGAAAATTCAAACATAGAAGAGATCAATATGATATATGTGCTTGCTAAATCACCACATGAAAATGCTAATATTTCATATCTCACCCGTAGGGTTTATATATATATATATAGGGTGTTATATATGTATATATTAAGATGTTATCAACATAAAATTATTAATATGATAAAATATTCTTTTTAGGTTTATTTTATTATAAGTATTATTAAGAATATAATATTTATAATTAATTAGAATAATAATCCTTGATTTTTTATATGGGTAAAATAAATAATTAACATCAATGTAATGTTAAAGGAATGATAAAAAATAAAAATATAATTATTATATTATATATTTTTTATTTAATATTAAAATTTATCATATATAGAGTTTTAATTTCATAATATGGATATCATATTTCGAATCGAGACATAAAAATTAGATAAAATTATTAATATCATTTTTGTTGAAAAATAATTTACAATGGTGTATTTAAATTCATTATTAAATAGTATACATGGTAATTATGATAAAAATGATTTATAAATATATTCAAAAATAAAAAAACTTAGCATTAAATTTTTTGGATGGTAAATACATGTCCCACATTAATTTTATCCATTTATGAGTCACTTTACCAAAAAACACATTCCTTAACCATTAATGAATTAGAATTTGAAAAATTACCCTCAATATTATTTATAAAAGGACTCCTTCTACACCTATTTTAAACCACACCTATAGTTTTTTATCATGATAATCCTATAAAATCTCCCCTAGAATATTTTCTCACATTTTATATCTTCTCGTTAGAAAATTGATTCACATACCCTTTTTTTACAAATAACGACTTTAAGAGATAGTTCAAATATTCAAAATAAGTATCATCTTCTTCGTAGTATATTTCTTTCATAATATTTATTGGATTATTCTTAAATATGATTTAACACTTTAATAATATTTAATGAAAATTAATAAAATTCTATAATAAGGTAGTAATAATAATAAAATACTTATATTTTTATATTCATTATTTCTTTATATCATGTTTATACTTGGTCCGGTTGAACTACCAAAATGAAAAATAATACACTATTTTATAAATTATAATTATGCATATTTAAATAATAAAATAATGGATATATATGACATATATAACAATAAATTAAGTTATTTTTATGTGTTTTAATGTAATTAAATATACCATAAAGGTTAGGGAATAACCCTTATTATTAAGAAAAGGAAAGGAAAATACAACATGAAGGATGATAGGGTCATACAAGCACACATGACCTCATACCTAAGGAGAACCAAAAAGAAGAACTGAAAAGTCAAAGTCACATTGATTGGAAGTGTCATAGTCTCTATCCAAATAAAACTCATAATCCAGAGGTCCATGAGACCTGGTAACCATGGTAGGCTTCAGGTATGAGTAATACTTCCTCGGTCTCGCTTTCCTAGAAGGAACGTGCTGAAATCCATCAACATCCACAACAACATTTTTCCCTTGGAAAAAAACCAGACTGTAGGTTGGTTTTTTTGGGAGTCATCCTCAGCTTCATCCCATATTCCCTTGATGTCATGTGTTTCCTTTAATTTAAGAATTTCCATGTGGGTCCTTGAAATCCTCTCACCCTGTTTCTCAAGAACAAGGTCCATACATTCCTGCACCTTTTCCATAATCACTTCTGGCATCATTCACCTTCACCTTCACCCCCATAACCTTCACCCTAAATAGTTCACTACTCTGTTTGATGCATCAGTTACACGTCCTTATCCACTTGAGACTTATGGGAAATCTCTTGGAAAGAATCTTCCACCGCTGGTGATGCATTATCCTGAATTGATTATTTCTTCACCTTCTTCCTATAAGAAGTATCATGATTTCCTTTTATTAAAAAAAAGTACAAGAAATTTTTTTACAACACCTCTCTTTAGCATTCACAACAACTTAACAATCAAGAAAGAAATAAGTTAGTCTCTCATACTCCACCTTGATAGAGATATCATCATCTAAGAAAAACTAGACTATATTATGAATTAGAAAAGTACTTAAATCAACTTCCACTAGAACTCTAGAATAGTGGATGAATTTTGAATCCTCAGTGGCCCTATCAATTTTAATTGGAATACCAACTATATAGGCAATGTCAAATAGAATTTTAGGATGAAATAATATACAATTAAGGCAAACAATTTTGATCTGGACCCGAACTCTGGTATTTTTAATCGATAAAGGATTTAAATGGAAATCCCATTCTTGAAAGAGATCCATACCTGGATTTAGAGCAATTGACTCGAACCCCCAATCTTTCTAATTTAGACTTTCTAATGGAAAAAATAATATCAAAGAATCTGTGTCACATTCGTATGAGTCTCTAATTTTAAAACCCCCCATGTAGAGGTGAGTTTTCGTACCAAATAATTAATTCTACATGTTTTACCTTCACTGGGGAGAACCAGTCTGGCAATAATCAATTGCTCACTGATCTTGAATATGTTTAGAATAACCTCCCTACTAGAAACAACACGGGAAGTGTCACCCTTTCTAATAATTCTCTCAAAAATACCATTGCGCATGGATGTAAAGTACATTCTTTCATAGTCTCCTTTAACTACTGAAGGGGATCTACTGGATTTACCAGCACTTGCCAATTTATTAGATGAGATTCCCATCTCCACAAGGACCCTTTCTACTACAGGTCGAGCATCAAAAACTCCAAAAGAAACTTTTCTGTTCGAATTCAATTCCAAGGGATGATCTTCAATCACCCTCATCGCTTCAAGACAAGGCCTGTCGACAGGGTAACACAAATATGTATTTCCTTCATTCAGTGCCACCTTGAGACCCATGACCACCACCATTGATGGAAAGTGGGTCATCGTCGGGACAACATGACAAACTGCATAAGCAATGACATCCAGTTATCAAACCTTCAGCACAACATCAACAGAAGCAACCTCACTTAAATCTGTAACTGCCAGGTCCAGTTCAGATCTATAGGGAAAGGCTAAAATGACAATCCCCAGCGTAACCGTGTGAACCACAACATATCACCGATTTTTCAGCACAGCACCCTCCAAGGCTCGATTTTCATCTCTTGCGTCACCCGCAACCGCTAGATTCAGATCCAGTTTAAATCCATAGGGGATGCTCTCACCATCCACAGCCACCTGAAATCCACAATACAGACCATTATTCTATAAAAAAGAAACCAAATCAGGGATTGAACCACCCACAACAAGGGTCTTACCAAGATAATGAGGTAAAACCATTGAAATACCCTAGGTATGTAGAAGAACAATATTTCCATGAGAGGAAGAGTCTAGAGCACCCGCCATCCTCCTAAAATGTAATTAATTATACAAAAAATCATTTTTAAGTAACTTATTATGTTTATTGAAATTACTCGAAACGCTTGAGTTTTGGATTTCTTCCTTGTAAACTATTTCAATAACTTCCATTGAAGGAACATGAGAATTTATAAATCATTGTAATATTATTATTATATTACCTTTATTATTATATAAATTAATAACTAAAAAATGTGGAATAATGATCAAGACCACTACACTGAAACAAGTATGGAACTATTAAAACTACAAGCATCTGATGATCAATATAAATTACGACTAATATGTAAATAATTAAGAAAGGAATTAGTTATTACTATTAAAATAAATAAATACAAATAAGATTCTAAAATATATAATTATTATACTTAAGTTGGTTATATATGGAGGTAGAGTGCCTTTGAGCAAGTTATGAGGTAAGGTAAAGGGAACTTTCCATTACATCTCTTTTGGATTGAATATTTATCTTCCATATATGTGATCCTAAGAATATATATATATATATATATATATTCATCTCATTTTACAGATACATCCAACATATTACCTCTATTTATATGGATATTTGTTCTCTCTCCATTGATTTTGGTGTACTTATGGAGTTAATAAAGGAATCAATTTCTCTCTTCCATCATATTTTTCACATAGTTTATTTCTCATACCTCTTTATTATATTTTTATTTATATTATTTATTTTTTATTTTTTTATATCCTATTACTTGAATAATTCTTATTTCATTTCACCTTTCTTTGGACTATATTTTCTCATACATTGAATATAAAAAAAATCAAAAATCAAAATATACTTCTGCTTAATTTTCAAACAATTTCTTATCTTCATATGAAGGATTTTCCACCTTTGTGAATATTGTTTTATGTTTCACTATTTTAATCTCATATTTTATATTTTATCTCTTTCATTATAGTTATATATAAAAGGTATCTTCTAATTTCATTATTTGGATTATTTTATTACCTCGTGAAAATTTTTATGTAACATATTTTATTTTTATGGATTAATCATGTTATTAATTACGAGGGATATATAATTATTTTCATGTGGAACACATATGAATTGATATATCAAGATGTAATGGGTTGTTCTAAAATTATATATCCCTAAAATGCATTGAGAAAAACATTACATCTCATGATATTATTAGGTATGAGACATAAGTGGTTAGGCTATCCATCTATGTTATGGATATCTTATGATTACTTATGTTTAAAATATCTTAGGATTAATTATGTTCCACATTCGTATGTTATGTCTCTATGGTTCATGACATTTATGTTTCCATAATCTTATGTAATGTATTATGTTCCATTTATTTATATCTACATTATTCTAATATGCTCATTCTATTATGTCATACCTTATGATTACTCATATATTATATATTAGAATTCATTATGTTTTATGCATACATGGATGTTTGATCAACCATTCTTTTTTTTATGTACATTCTCATGAATAATAATTTATTTATATATATATATGAGAGATTAATATGTGAATATGTTTTAAAAAAATGTATATTATTTTTCTGGAAAGATGTATCATGTAGCTAACATACAAAGATATTAATCCTTTTGGTACTGGGTTTGTGTTTTATTCACGTTTTAAATGTAAAATGATTCAATATCCTTGAATGTTAAATATGGGTTTTAATACATATGACAACTAAATCTCATTGAATATGGTATAATTTTTAAGAGGTATCATTATCTTTATTAGGATCAAAACCTAATTCATTTTTAAGGATTCCCTATTTTTAGAGGAGTTCACTCACTACAAGCTAGTGGTCAAAGGATCAATGTTTTATTTATTGATTTATGTCATTTTAGAATAATAATATAAAATTACCGATATATTAAAAATGAATGGTTATTTATTAAAGGTTTATAAAACATCATCAATTCTATTTAATAAGACATCACTGTAACTGACTAAGATCTTCAATATTTTATCACTACTTTTGTCGAGTTAGATAACTAAGACAAGCTCATTAATATTATCCCCAATACTAATTTTTTTGATCCAATCACACAACTATTTACTCTAATTTTGTAAGAAGTATCTCATTGTATCATCCTTATACTACTGAAAAAATGGGTTCCCAGCCTAGTTGTACTCACAAAACCTCTCTTTATTTTTTTATCTATAACTAAAATTATAATATTCTATAACTACCATATATGATGTTTCCATGTGACCTTTAATGTTTCATGAATATTAAACATCATCATCTCACTAAAATATTTGGCATTAGATATTGAAATTTATTTTCAATGAATTAATTTTAGAAAAAAAAATCAATTCTACACTTAACCTACCAAGTGTGATGCTCGACCCATGTACCCACCTAACAGTGAACCAGACCGATGTATCACATGAACTCAACTATATCTCTCTATATTCTAGATGTTTTTGACTAGTAGTGAGGGCTTAATCCATATAGCGGGGATACTATTCCCAATATTAAAAGTAAAAAATAGTGGAAAATAACAAAAACATCCACTAATAAAATCATAGCACACATAAATATATAAAAACAATGATATAAAAAAATGTACTAGGTGGAAGAATACAGTCATACACACACTAATTTACTATTGAGATGATCCCAAATACCTAATAAAAATAATAAAATTCATACACACTAGACCTACTGCCACCCCATGGCATCACACTACCTATCTTTATATACCCATCGAGAAGCACTAACCCAATCCACTATACATCATCTATTAGACCTAAAAGTATTAATAAGGTATACACATGAAATTTGGTTCTTGTGTAGGGTGTGAGAAATTATAATGACCTAGTATTAATGTATATAGAAATTACATCACTTTTGCGGAATACTTATAACCTTACAAACAGAGATGCCCAAAGATTGTTTTAGTTTAGTTCTGTTGGAAACATGGAAACATAAACACTAGTATATAAGAGAGATAAATTATCTCCCACTAGGTTCTCCAAGACTATAACACCTTTTAGACATATCAAACATGAAATATATATTCATAACCAAGGGAAGGAAACATAAATAGGGGTGAGCTCAGATACTCAGTAAGGGTAAACAAGAGCCACAAGTAAGAATAAACATAAGAATTGGGGTATAAGAACATGATCATAACATTAGAAGATCATACCATACATATCATAAGATCAAAAACATGAATTATGGAATAAACCCTGATAGTTCAAAAGACATGAATCATAAGGAAATGAAGAACTTAATCCATTAAAGAATATCATAGGAATAATACTTGGAATTTTGGCATGTATGAACATGTTATATCATTCCATATAATTCAAGATGCATTCTTAGAACATATCACGGCACTTCAGGGGATCTACACCGACTAGGAGGGACACAATGCCATCCCCATTCGTAGTCCTTTCCTTGTAAGGGATTGGGTTTACCCATATTCCTATAGTGAATTGGGTTTCTCCATCTTACCATAGTGGATCAGGTTTCCCCATATTCCATCTTTATTGTTACTACACCTATTGGGTGGGACACACCACCATCCCCAGTCATAGTTCTTTCCTTATAAGGGATTATGTTTCCGCATATTTCCAAATTGGGTTAAACCTGTCGACTTGATTCCCATAATTATCCGATGAGATATAGATCTTTTCCCAATTCATGTGAGGGATATATAATTCCCACCCTTCTCATAATAAAACCATTTATATATGTCACATAAGATAATAAAACATTCATCATATCATGACACATAAAAATTGATAATTTCTATAAATATCAAATAATAACCCATGAAATTGAATGAGAATCATTAAAATTTCATCACATCATAACCTATGTAAAAGTGATAGTTTTAATAATAATTTCATCAAAGCATAACCCACGAAAAGAATAGGGTTTAAAAAGAAAATAAATTTAGGAATAGAAACTAGTGTCATAAGAATCATTCCATTGAAACATAAACCATTCAAGAATGAATATGAATGTAACATTAGGATCATTTCCTAGAAGTTCTTGAGTATCTTCAATGAATGTCATTTTAGATAGAAAATAAATTTTATAAATCTTTAAAAATAATTATTTGAGAAAAATATCCTTTCTTATTTGAATTTTTTTTTAAAAAATAAAACCTTTTGAAAATGATTTCTATGAAAACAGACTTAAAATATTCTAAAGAAATATTTGAAACCATATTAGAAACATTTTTATTTGTAAACTTAAAAAAAGTGCATGAAAACTTATAAAAGGATAATGCTTTTTTTTTGGAAAATATTTTACTTGGGAACTTATAAAAGGAACTTGAAAACGTTTTGAAAACTATTTTCCTTGAGAACATATAAAAGATACTTGATTTTAATTTTGAAAAAAACTTATAATAGAATATTGAATACATTTTGAAAACAATTTTCCTTGAAAATTTCTTAAAAAACATTTTCTTAAAAATTAACCTTTTAAAAATACAAATTATGCTTTAAAGAAATTATGGTGGGTAAATCCATACATGTTGTGTGAGGTAAAAAGAATATTCCTTTTTTCATGATAAAAAGGTAAGAAAAATGCCTTAATCGGGAAGAAACCTGAAAATTACTTTGCAAGAATTGGTAAAATAAAAAAATAATAAAAATAAATTTTAAATATTAAGTAGAATAGTAGAATATTCTAATAAACCCTTTTTTGAAAACATGGTTTCCAAGGAAAAAAAATTTCCATCCAAAGGGAGAGGTTAAATCGAATTTTCTTAAAAACAAATTCATGATCATCTTATGTACTAGAGAGTGAAAAAATAGTACCATTACATGGATATAACTTGAATAACCAGAGTGTAAGAAAAAACATAAGATTTATTGAGATATGGATGATAAGATTTAGTAAATGGGAACATAATCATAAACAATTTCGATAAATGGTTAGATTATAGACATAAATTGTTTTCTATTTAGTGAATTTAGATCATAAAAAAATGGAAGGAATAACATTACCAGAAGATTTATATGTCATGAAAATTAGTATATTCATAATATAACATTTCAAAGGTAGTATATACACCTCATGGAAAAATATAGCTGCACAACATGTCATGTGTCTCAAAGAAGGAAAATTGAGACAAAATCACTTTACCAATTTGGTACCTTTTGAAACATAGAACCCATGAAATAAATATCATAAAATGGGTATGTAAATACCTATATATTAAAGTATAATAATAATATAACAAATCCATGGGTAGTATAAATAACACATAAATGAAACAAATGATGATTAAGGAATGTATCTTAGAGAAATATTAAGTGAGATTAAATCATCTTACCTGGTGTATTGAATATTTTTGTACTCGTTAAAAAGTCATGTATAATAATTGTAAGTTTTTATAAAACTTTTCTTGAACAATATTATCATATATAATACCACATTTGGTTTTCACATGACTTTACATTTCCTACTTGTTAACAATTTCATGTTAAGGTTATGCTTCGAGTAATATTCGCTTTTTTCGCTTGTGTATTAATCTGTTATATATTTGGTCCTTATAATAATATCATGATTTAAATAATTTAAACCATTATTTAAATATCGTGTATATTATCTATATGTGTATTATAATAACATATAGAATATATAAGTTTGAAATGGAATACATTGTTTATGGAGACGGTAGGTCGTATATAAACTTGACCGCTGGTTCTATTTTATTAACGTATTGAAAGAAAGAAAGTAAAAGAAATATATGTTTATGTATATATGTATATAATATCATTAAATTAGAATTATTATTTCATATATATTTTATATGTTCACTAAATATATTCTTAATACATTGCATGTATTATGTTAATGAATCACATATCTTTGAGGGGGCGGTTGTTCACACTACCTCAAACGAAATTATTGTATTTACACCTGATGGAAAGAATAAGGTTATGTTCTCAATAAAAACTACAGAAAGATAAATAGATTATAAATATAATATATATCATATATAAATATAGTTTCCATCATAATTTACACCATGAGAGGCAGTAAGTAAAAATGAACAATCACTGTTTCTTGATAGTGTAGTTTTTCGTACACATAAACAGTATGTTCGTTACCCATTATATGGTAGTGTGTGTAAGTGTAGGTCAAGTCCTCAGCATAAAAATATACCTGTATATTTATTATATTGTTTTTGTTATAAAATCATATAATAATAAGAGTTTAGGGAGTGGATAATGGAAATAAAGAAAGGATCTTGAGGGAGGGTGGTACCTCTTAATCAAGTAACTCCTTTTGGTTTTCCCAAAGGGATTCCTTGGAAGTATTAATTCCTAAAGGATTTAAGAATTAAGGTAGGTATTTTGGGAAGTGTATTGGGTAGATCTTTACATAACCTAATTTGTTTGAGATGTGCGAGGAAGTGGGAGAGGTGGTGGCCTTTTATAGGCAAGGGAAAGGGCACACTTGGTATTTTGAAAACAAGTTAGGTGTATCCAAGTTTTTAACTAAAAAAGCCATAAAAAACCAAAAACAATTAATAATTTAAGGTTTATGTATTAAATATGGCCATAAAATGGTTTTTTTATAAGTGGATACGTAATTTGGTCTCTTAATATTAAGGTTTATTCCCTAGTTAAGCTTAATTGTATCTTAATCAATGTAATTAATTTTAACTGTATTCACTAATATTTTTGGTAAAAAATTAAGATAACCTTATTATAAATTATAAATTATTCATATTAAAAATATGTAATCTATTTTTATAAATTCCAATCATATTAGTTACATAAATTAATTTAAATTTAGTCTCTCACGTGGGATGAAAATGCATGTTTTTAAAGTAAAAACATCCAAACATTTTCTAAGTTTTTACACCAAATTTCAATGTAAAATTGATTCCAATGAACTAAATTATATTAATTTATAAAAATATCATCTAATTAAAATTTTAGACCAATTTAAAATATAATTTATCCTTATAGTTAAATTAGATGAAAAAGTAGTTTTTAATTAAAGTTCAATATGTTTAACTATTCATTAAGAAATGAAACCTTACAGAAAATTATGAGGAATTAATACTAACCTAATTTTTATGTTTAAATTTCAAATATTATGTTTTTTTTATATGTTAAATATATATAAGTTCTAAAAATTGTATTTTAAATTGGTTCTCCATTAAAAGTTGGTAAAACTACATTTACAAAAATATAGGATTTGAGCATAAAATTGGGTTTGTTATTATATTATGTATACCAAATATATTAGATGAATATAAAAAATATTTTATTGAATATATAATATATGTATTAAATTAATAGTAATCAGTAGTTGTAATTTATATTATTTATCATAACAAAACACCTTTGGGGGCATAAAAAATAAAAACAAATACTTTATATTCAAATGGTTCTTATAATTTCATTTCTAATTCATTATTAAATTATGAATTCATCTCATATTTGTGTAAACCAAATATTTTCATAAGTTAGTTAATACAATTCAAAACAACTGATTTAACAGGTAGGTTATATCTTATTATGTTAAATAATGATATTTTATTTTATTGTAAAACTAAGTCTTGCATGTTATAGAAGCCAATGAGGAAAGTCCTTAGTGCCTGTAATGCAGGCCAACCTCGGTGTTCCATATAGAGCTAGATAAAATTTTTGTTTCCTGTAGTACCTTATTAAATCATTGTTTTTTATAACGCAAGACAAACATAGTGATCCAATAAAAAATAAATTATTTTCAATGTTGCATGAAATGAAAAGTATCAAAAGGATTAAATTAATTCAGAAAAAAAGATTTCACAAAATCTAGGGGTGTCACATTCTACCCCCTTAATATGAATTTAGAAATTGAAATTCATTTAGGTCATCAATTATTTAATACTTGAAAGTTTCATTCATATGATAACATAGGTTGGGATTGAATATTAGACATGGTGAAAAAATATAAATATTTATAGGGAGTGATTGAGGTCATCAATTACAAACAAGTGGATGATCAATTAAAATTTGTGGGCATCACATTCATAAATCTATAATGATTTAAAAGGCCATTAGTTCAACAAAAAATCAAGGTTTTAAGAATTTTTTTAGATCATTTACCTAACATTCAATAATTCTTTTGTTGACCAAGAATATAAGGAAATATACTTAATTGATATATTTCGATAAACAAAATTTCATTCTTGGGATATGCTTTTATAAAATTCTATTTAATCCATTACATTAAGAAATGTATGTCCATAAATTAACTTTGATTCCTAAAGTACTAAAATACACTTTTATCAGATCTTGGGGCCCCTAAATAAATGAAAAGTATAACTATTTTCTCTAACTATTCTTAAAAATCACTATGGTCTATTCATTAATCTCTATGCATAAAAAGTAACACTACTGGTTCATCATTAATATTTATTTGTGAAAAATAATTACACATTAACTAGGAGATCACATAGTCAAATGGTAGGTGTGAAAACATTATCGTCATTTGGTCATGGGTTCAAGAGGGCCTTGTCAGACTTTATTTATTTCCACTCAACATACATTATATCATTTTATAGAACCATACTAATATAGTTTTCAAAATAAATATGGTGGAAACCCTTAAAATAAGGTTAATAACTAAATGTCTTTTTAACAAATATTTTCAATACAATCTCAATACCTAAATAATTCCTCCAAATATTAACTTAAAATTATCATGAATGGTTAAATTTATAACCCTTGTGAAAGATGAAAATTAAAAATAGTAGAAATAAGTTCAAGAAATCAGCTTAATATTGATCCCCTATATATCACAAAGTAACTATTAGTTGTTACATTCCAAACATGTGAATTCCTTCATCAAGTATTCTCCTGAAAAGTGTTAATGAACAAAATTAGCATAAATACTTATTGAAAACATGCATGTTTCCTTAGTATGAAGTATATTGGATCTATTATTTGAATAAAAAATGTTGTAAACTTCATAAATGATAACATAAACCACTTGTCAACAAATCTTTACTTAGTCTCAAGGTAATCAGTAACGTCCAATTTACTTTTTCATATCCCACACATCTTTATCAAAACAACATTATATTAACATAAAAAACATATTAAGGGTTATCTTTCCTTAGTAAACATATCACCTTTTCATTAAATAACCTTACCAATACATTATAAACATTCAGTATACACTTTTATATACAGAAAAACATAAAAAGAACAATCCTTATATATTTCATCAAACATATTACATAATTTCTGAATCTAAATACATAAAAACATCAATTATTCCAATTTATCCATAATATATAAGAAGTAAACCTCATCCTATTATTTAATACATATTTCCTTTCACATTTTATCTATAATCTCATCATGAGGAGCAATATGACCATTACTGACACCACCTTTCTAATTATCTTCAGGAGCTTTCCCCTTAGCTCATCGATTTGCAGAATGACCATTAATTACACATTTAAAGCATTTTACCTTTGATGATGACTTAGTTAGGAAAATATTCCAATCCATTTCATTAATCAAATCCTTTACTTTTCATTTATAGTTACTTGCTTTGTGACATTTTCCACAGTAAAAAAACCTTCATGTTCCTCTAATACATTCACTTAGTTGATTCTTTTCACATTCTTGACACAAAGGAAACTAAATATTCTATTCTCCATGGTCTCCATTAACTGAAATCTCAGAAAAATCCTTCTTTATCTTATTTGGTGAGTTAGAGAGTTGGTTAAGGTAAACTTTGTTGATCATGTTCCTTGAAACTAATTAGGAATGATCACAATATCCTTCACTCAAGTGGTAACCCCATTTGATTTATCATCAGCATATTTTCCATCACATTCAATGTAAATCATGTTCCTTCTAATTCCCTCAATTTTCTAAAACCAAAAAGCATTGATTAATAAATGGATATCATAGCGAGGAACCACATAATCATGGAAAGTCACTTATAATATGTCTATGTTATGAAACCTTCCTTAATCTATGACAAATTAATTTTATCCTAGGTTATTCATAGTTATATTATATTCAAATAATTTATCATGGTCTATGATGAGTCTGTGAATTTCCAAAGCATATCCACAAGGAGTGTCAAACCATGTGTGTAGAAAGGCCCGTTTTCATGTACCATATTACCTTGAGTCCAGCCCGAGACAAATTATTGGAGTTATTACCCCTTGGTACATCTGTGTGAAATCCACGTCCATTTTTAGTATCAAGAAAAGGATTTTTTATATGAAAACACTCACTCTATCATTTACCAAAATTATAGTACATTTTCCAATACTTTTCATTATCCTTAGACTTATCATTAGACATGTCCTTAGAGTTCTCATTAGGGTTTTCTCGTCTTAGTTTCCAAAGGTTAACTAAATATTTTCTATAATACCAACTATAACAAACAAGTCTTAACTTATGTAGACATTACATCACTTTGGAAGAATACTTAAAACACTACAAAAATGGATGCCCAAAGACCGTATTAGTTTATTGCCTTTGAAAACATGGAAATATAAACACTAGTGCACAAGAGAGATACATTATCTACCACTAGGTTATCCAAGACTAGCAACCCTATTAGACATATCATTCATGAAATATACCTTCATAACCTGGGGAAGGAAGCATAACAGGGGGTGAGATCATATTCTTATTAAGCTTATACAATGGAGAAATGTACGCATAAACATGATCATAGTGGTATGAGAATATGATCATAAAATTATAGGATCATACCTTGCATATCATATGATCAGAAACATGAATCTTGGAATAATGCTTAATAGTTCATAAGACATGAATCAAAAGGAAATAAATAACATAATCTATGAAAGAATATCATAGGAATAAGAATTGGAATTGTGTCATTCATAAACATGTGATATCATTCCTTATAAGTCAATACACATTTCTATAACTTAGCAATGCACTTTATGGGAACTACACTAACTTGTCAGGACACACCACTATCCCTAGTCACAATCATTTCTTTATAAGGGATTGGGTTTCCCCATCTTCCCATAGTGGACTGGGTTTCCCCATATCCCCATAGTGGATTGGGTTTCTCTATCTTCCACCTTCATGGGGACTACACCTACTATGTAGAAAAAACCACCGACGCCAATCACAGTCATTTCCTTATATGAGATTAGGTTTCTCCATCTTCCCATAGTGGATCAATCCCATTGACTTGATTCCCATTATTATCCCATGAGATATATATATTTACCAAATTCATTGGAGGGAGATATAAATCCCCTCATATCAAAATAAAATCTTTCATACATGTTCCGCGAGATAATAAAACATTCATCATATCATGATCCCTAAAAAGAGATAGGTTCTATAAACATCAAATCATAACCCCTGAAATAAAATGGGTATTATTAAAATTTCATCACATCATAACCAGTATAAAATAGATAGTTTTCATAATCATTTCATGAAATCATAAACAATAAAAAGAAGTGATTTTCAAAAGAATATAACCCTTGGAAGAGAAATAGGTGTCATAAGAATCATTCAATAAAAACATAAATCATTCATTAAATAATATGAATGGACCTTTGGATAATTTACTATAATGTCTTGAGTAACATAAAAGAATGTCATCTTAGATGGAAAATAATTTTTAAATATCTTTCAAAATAACTCTTTGAGGAAAATATCCTTTTTTATTTGAAAAAGGATCTCTAAAACATAAAACCATTTGAAAACCATTTTCTATAAAATAAACTTGAAATATTATAATGAAATCTTTGAAAATATTTTTAAAACCTTTTTCTTTGTAATCATATAAAGGGACATTGAAAACTTTTTGAAAATCCCTTTCCTTAAAATTTTATAAAATGAGATTGAAAACATTTTGAAAACCATTTTACTTGAAAACTTCTAAAAGGATTTTAGAAATTTTTTGGAAACCATTTTCCTTGAAAACGTATAAAAGAATCTAGAAAAAAAATTTTGAAAAAAAAATTCCTTGAAAACATATAAAAGAAGTTTGAAAACATTTTGAAAACTATTTTTATTTAAAATTAATTTAAAAATTCATTTTCTTAAAAATTAATCTTTTAAAAATGAAAATGAATCTTTAAAGAAACGATGGAAGGTAAATCCATACAATCCATATGAGGTAAAAATAATATTTCTTTTACACAGCAACTTTGACCAAGTAACTTTTTATTTAGTTTCTAAAAGGCCACTTTGAGGGTGAGTAGTAACCGGAACATTAGAAAAAACATCTAGCGTGATTCAAAACCTATGATCCAAATTCAAAATCTAGACACACCAAATGAGGGGGTCACTTTCAGGATATGCTTGTATCAGTCGAAGTCACAGTCATGATTGCTATCTATCATCGTTGTTGAACCCACCATCCTCATTACTCATAAACACCACTTCATCATCGCCACCGATTCATAACTGCATTAGAAAGCCGAAGGGAATCAGTTGACGAAACCAAATTCACCACCAAGAAACTAGAGGTTGGAAATTCATTATTGAAACATCCAATAGTGGATCAGATATCCTCTATCACATCCTGGAACCATCGAAGGCATCACCGATGATCACTGCCTGAATGATGACGAGAGAAACTCTCACCTAAACAGAACCCACAACAACATCGATTACGAAAATCACCCACACCATCGTCGCTTCACCCTCATCTCCACCGTCAACATCGACATTCAACACCACACCAAAAATGTAAATAACCGAATCTAGAACACAAATCGAAATTTTTATCTAGTGAGAATAACAGATCAAGATCTCGAAGGAAAAAAACCCTTGTCGATGGCCATGAGGAAGAAACATCAGAAAGATTTTTCAAACAAGAAATCACCTTCACTAGAGAACACATACACATGTCGCGCATGGAGCACCATCGAACACCGACCCACATCCAAAAAACTCTTAGTTCCAATGCTCGAGATCCAAATTGGAGGGGCATAAAGGAATTCAAGGCTAGAGTTGGGTATTGAGCGGTTGAGGGCTTTGAGCACATGCTTCATCGATGAAGAGGAACACCAGTAGCTGACATAACAAAAGTAATCTGACTTCAGTAGCACCTGGAAACCTTTTGACCATGGAAACACATAAACAAAACCCTCCTTATTACCACCAATCCAAATATGAACAAGAGAGGTGCATAATAATGTGAGGGAAGATTAGGTTTTGAGAGGCTGAGGGATTCCACAACAAGCATCCTTCAATGGGAAGACTGAAAGAGCCATGGAAGAAAACCCACAGTAACGAGCCTCATAGAAATAAGAAAACCCAAGGAATATAGGACCTCTAGAAAGGGGAGAAAACGAAAGTGAAGAAGTGAATCAGAGAAGAGGAATGCCAAAGAAGCAGAGTAAGAGATGAAGATAAATTTACACCAATGAGGGCCACAGAAACTATAGGAGGAGAAGCTGAGCCGAGTGGGGAGATGAGAGCCGGGAGAACGGGGTGCCATCATAGTAAAATGGTAAGAAAAATGACTTATTCAGAAAGTGACCTGAATATTCCTTTGAAATAATTGGTAAAATAAAAGAATGGTAAAAATTAATTTTAAATATTATTGGATAATATTATAATATTCTTTTAAAACCTTTTTTTTGAAAAATATGGTTTTTAAGGAACACAGATTTCTGGTCGAAGAGAGAGGTAAAGTTGGACTTTCTTAAATATAATTTATTAAACATATTATGTACCAAATAGTGGAAAATGGTACCATTACATGGATATGACATGAATAAATTGAGGTTAATAATAATCATAAGAGTTCTTGAGATCTGGATTATAAGATTTGCTAAATGGGAGCATAATCATAAACAATCTCAAAAAATGGTGAGATTGTAGCCATAAACTGTTACCTATTTGGTGACTTTGGATCATAAAAAATAGAAATAATAACATTAAAATAAGCTTAAAATATAATCAAAATAAAAAGATTCATGATATAACAATTCAATGTTACTATATACAACTCATGAAAAAATATAGGTTTATAACATGGCATGTGTCTCAATGATGGAAAATTGAGACAAAAATAACTTTACCGATTTGGTAACTTTTCAAACATTGACCCCTTGAAATAAATATCATAAAATGGATATTTAAATAACCATTAATTAAAGTATAATATTCATATATTAAATACATATTCAGTATACACACCATATAAATAAAACATGTGCAGATTAAGGCATGTATCTCACAGAAATAAAAAATGAGATGAAATCACCATACCTTGTGTATTGAATCTCATCGTACTCATTAAAAAATTAATTATAATAAATTAAAGTTTATTATAAATCTTTTAAATAACCATATTACTATATATAATACCATATATTTTTTTATTATGAAGTTATATTACCTGCTTGCAAACAATTTCATGTTAAGGTTACAGTTCAGGTAATATCCAATTTGGGTTTTACCTATGTCTTAATTTGTAATATCTTCTGTACTTATTATTATATCATGATTTACAGAATTAAAACCAAGATATAAATATCATTTATATTAATTATATTTGTATTATAATAATCTATATAATATAGAAATATGAAATGGAAGACACTATTCATGGAGATGGTAGGCCGTACATACGCATGAACACTGCTTCAATTTTATTGAGGTATTGAAAGAAAGTAAATGACATATGTGTATAAGTATATATGTATATAATATAATTAAATTAGAATTATTTTTACATATATATAATATAGGTTCACTAAACATATCCTCAATGCATTCCATGTAGTGTGTGAACAAGTCACATCGCTTTGAGGGGGAAACAGTTCACACATCCTCAAAGGGAATTATCATATTTAAACAAGATGGAAAGAATAATGGTATGTTCTTAGAAAAATTAAATAAGGATAAATAAACTATAATATCATATATAAAATTTATAAATATAGTTTCTATCATAATTTCCCCCATGAGAGGCGGTAAAGGAAGAATGAACAATTATCATTTCATAAGGCGCTAATTCACCGTACACGTAAATAGTATGTTTGTTTCCCATTAGATGGAAATGTTCAAAATTTTAGGCATAAAAATTAGAATAAAAATATACTAGTATATTAAGGATAATTTTATTGTTATAAAATCATGGAATAAGAAGAGTTTAGGGAGTGGTGAATGGAAATAAAATAAAGGAGCTTAAGGGTGGGTGTTACCTCTTAATTGAGTAATTTGTTTTGGTTTGCACCAAAGGGATTAATTGGAAGTATTTATATCCAAATGGAGGATTAAATGAGGAATTAAGGGTTTTTTAAGTGTATTATGTAGAAATTGGCCGAAACTGAGTGTTTTGAGAGGTTTGAGGAAGTGGGAGAGGTGGTGGAGTTTTATAGGAAAGTGAAATGACATACTTGGAATTTATGAAAACAAGTTAGGTGTACCCACATTTTTACGCAAAAAAAGTCATACCAAACAAACCAAAATCAATAACTGAATGTTTATAGCCAAAATATATCCATAAATTTGGTATTGGACAAGTTTCTAGGTCATGTGGGCCCTTAAGTTTATGTTTTATTCCATTATTAAGATTTATTTTACCTTAGTCGCTATAATTAATTTTAACTTCATTCACTAATATTTTTGGTAAAAAATTAAGTTGAAATTACTAGAAATTAGAAATTATTCTTATTAAAAATATTTTATAAAATTTTCTAAATTAAAATCAAATAACTAGAAGAAATTAATTTAAATTTAATCCTACAGATGGGACAACAATGTGGGGTTTTGAAGTAAAAACATCCAAAATATTGCTATGTTTTATACACTATTTCAATGTAAAATTGATTCCAATGAAATAATTTTTTTATTGATAAACATATGATCTAATTATACTTTTAAACCAATTTAAAATATAATTTAACGTTATATGTAAATTAGATGAAAAGGCAGTTTTGAAATAAAATTCAATATTTTCAATAATTCATTAAAAAAAGAAACCTTACAAAAAAGTACCAAACATTGATCCTATCCAAATTTTTTATATTAATATTTAAAATATAAAGTTTATTTTGTCCTATTAAAATATATAATAGTTCAAAAAATTGGATTTAATATGGGTTCTCCATTAAAAGGCGGTAAAACTACCTATATAAATATATAGGTTTTTAAGGATAAAATTGGGGTTGTTCTTATGTTATGTGTATAAAATCTATTGTAAGAATATAAAAAACATTTGATTAAATATATAACCTATTTATTACATTAATATTACTCACTAATTTTAATTAATTTAATTTATTAAGACAAAAAAAATTTTGGGGCATAAAATATAAAAATATATACTTTATATTCAATTGGTTCTTATATTTATATTTTTAGTTAATTAGGAACATATGAATTCATATCATATTTATATATTACATATATTTTAATAAGTTTATAATACAATTCAAAATTGATTATTTAACAGCTAGGTTATATCTTATTATATAAAATTATAATATTGTATTATTCAGTAAAACATTGTCTTTCATGTTAAACAAATAATTAAGGAAAGTAATTATTGCGTGTAATGAAAGAAAACATCAGTGTTCCATGTAGAGAAAGATAAAATTTATGTTGTGTGTAGTGCATGATTTACTCAGTGTTGTGTATATTATAAGACAAAAACTGTTCTTTAATATAAAATAAAATATTTTCAATGTTGCGTGAAATGAAAAGTATCAAAAAGAATAAATTAATTCGAAAAACAAATATTTCACAAAATCTCAAGGTGTTATAGAAATACATACCATTAAGGTATCACTAAGTTCTCCTAGTATAAAACATCATATTCATGTATCCATGTGGGATAATTATAAACATGCACACGAACACCTTGGACATCACATGCTAACCAGACTACCATGACACCCTGTGCATTAGGCCACCATGTGCTTACCAAGACACCACAACAACTGATCATACCAACTTCTACACCATGCTATAATCCACCTCATTGTCTCAACATCTCATGATATTGTATCAAGGCCCATCATATAGCTAAATACTCCGAGTAAGGTGGAATCCAAACCTCAACGCACTATCCACAGACATAGGGAATGATCATATATCTATATCTCAACCCACAACCTTATCTCTCAAGGTATGTTCCATTAGTTACACCTCATGACATCCCACGACCTATCCCCCTGTGTAGTCCTAAAACAAAATCTATTCAAGGAAATTTCTAAATCATGCACACTAACCCAATCCATTCATGGAATGGTCCTTGACCCAATTTTTTCATAAAATATGGAATAATCATCACACTGAACAAAGTCACTCATGGCAGGGTCCTAGACATAATAATTGAAGGGAAAGGGAAAAATTATAACACCAACCCATCCATACAGACTCTAGGTTGGTCTAAACACAATGAACCAGCTCAATAGAATATGGTGGTCAGAAGTACATGTATGCAAACATGTCCCACAACCCCTCCGATAACTCTATAGTATATCCTGGGGTGATAACCACTCAACACTTATCCCCTTACTGCGACACAAATTTTCTCTCACATTAGGGTTCCTAATGGGTCCCCCATATCTTTCAAATCTCTTCCCATTGACACTATAATGATCATTAGCCACCAGTGACATCACTACCTAAAGGTCCCTATAACATTGAATCGAATGTCTTACCGAACCTCTTCAGTCCTAGCCCTCTTACCTAAGGACTATCTCAATCCCCCACACACTAATACCATTGAAATCCTAAAGTCAAGTACCAGAAAAAACTCTTAACCCACACTTGGGTCCCATATCACATCTTCTATGGGAGATCCATTAACCCATCACTGAGAGGAAACCTGTACCTATGACACCACATCAAGTCCCAATGGACTTTCCATTATCACATTGCTCAACAATATTCACACCACAATCAAGAGGGTTTAACTTCTCAATGATTAGATGCATAACTATAAAACCTATTGAAACATAGACTAAGAGTGTCGTACCTATCCATCTATCCCTAGTTAAACCATCCTCGGCTCCGTGCATCCCATTAAACATCCCATAGGCCACCCAAGGTCTCTCTTAATCCCATCATCACTCTAACTACCTTGGAAATATAGTCATTAGGTTCTTTCTATTTTTCCAAAGTTATGAAAAATATTATCCCTAAACATAGTATGTAACACCCAAATATTTTACAATATGTATATTTTTATGAAATTTAATTTTATCCATTATTTACATTTCATACAACATCGAGCTTAAACAAACAATGAAATATTATTATTTAAATGTAACCATTATAACGTAGCTGTTATAATGGTGGGAATGAACATGATTAAATTAATTAAAAAAATATTATTTAAAAATTTAAATATAATGAATTATTTGGTGACCAATTATTTATAAATTAATATAAAACCCTTTTTAAAATAGAAGGAAATATTTTCCTAAAAGAACTATTTAAATGCACACAATTGTATTTTATACTAATAAAATAAAAAAAACATTTTTCGGATTATATTTATGATATATATATATATATATAATTTTAATTCTAATATTTAATATTCATCCAAAATATTTTATAGGCATAAGATAAGAATGAATTCAATTTCACGTATTGAAAGTCTATATTTTTCCAAATACAGTTTTACCGCATTTTAATGATGCACTTGTTCTAAATCTAGTTTTTGAAACATTTATAAATTATATTTGAAAAAAATTAACTTCTTGTTTTAGATAGGAATATAAAAGTTTAGTTGGGTTGAATTTTTGGTATTTTCTTTTAAGTTTCATGTTTTAATGAATAGTATAAAATACTAAATTTAAATTGAAAATATATTTTCATACAAATAATTTAGAGTGTTAAATTATATTTTTGATACGTTTTAATGTACAATTAGATAAATTTTTATCATTTAACAACATTTATGTTATTGTAATAAATTTCTCATTGAATATGGATATAAAAACATTTTAGTCTTTTGAACGTTTTAACTTTAAAAACCTATTTTCTTATTCTGTCAACATGATTAATTTTAAATTAGTTATTGAAAGTTTTGTTTTTTTTAGATTTTGAAGAATGGATTCTATATTTGTGATTAGAGATATCAATTTATGTAAATAGTTCCCTTTTATTTTTGTATAATATTAATATTAATTTTTGTTATTTTTTTATTAACACGTTTAAAGGTAAATCAAGTAATTAATTGTAAAAATAATATTATAATAATTAGAAAATTACCATAACACTTTTTATAATTTTATTTAATGAGTTATTATAAACCCAAATCATCCTTGGGATGATTTTATTTCATCTTAGAGCCACTTGAATGACTTTAATCCTTAAAATTTTATTCTAAGGAATTTCAAATATGTAATACTCATGTATTTAATAAGTATTACATTTTTTATATGTGGTTATTAAGAAGATATATTTGATTATAAATTTTAATTTGAAAGATAAAATATTTATCTTCATTGTGATATTTTATTCTTAAATTTTAGTAAATAAATAATTACCTTAAATGCTTATACAATGATGATTCAATAATAATTTAATTAATGGAAATATCAAATAAATTATATTAAAAAAAATTAACAAATATAATTTGATATAATTAATGTCATCCAAGAATTTTATATATTAACTATAAATATTAAGTATATATTAAAGGTTTTTGTTTTAAGTTATATTGTGTATTTTTTTAAAATTCGTGTAGTGAATAGAGTCAAAATAGACATTAATAATAATTTAAGATAAATAATAGTTCATTAAATGATATAAAAATCATAAAAATATAAAACTAGACAAAAATATTGGTATAAATTTAAGTATACCATCAATGATTCATTTATGGTTCTTTTAACATTTTAAAGTAACTATACTAACCCTTAAGGAATAAAAACACATGTTGTCATGATTTAAGTTAAAGTGATTAAATATGGGTTACAACCAAAATATAATTGTAATAATATGACCTAAACTTGTCTGAAAATTAATATTTTATTGTATTTTTACCCATACTCATCTTATCTTCTAAATAACTCAGTTTAGATCCATTTAGAAATGAAAATTAATATTTTTAGAGTTTCTAAAAGTGACCCTCACATAAATTATAATAGGGAACCTCCTCCCTCACTTATTCATACAACTTTGAGACTTCTAGATGAACTAAACCCATCCTATTTATATTCACAACATCCTTATACATTTTATGTAGGTTCTGGTCTTTCAAAAAGATCAACTCCAGATCAATTAAGAAGAGATCTAAATGAAGTCCATAGAAGAAGAAGTAATTGTTTTACCATGTAATTAAAGTTAATTTCTTCTTTTACTTCCTCTTAATGTGTTTTTTATATAATAATGTAATAAATATTGTATCATCTATATGATTAGATATTATTATGATTGTAGGAAAACCATATTCCACTTTTTATCCATCCTAAAAAAATGAGAGTATAATGCATGTGTACGCACAACTTACTATCTCCACACCATGGTATAATTTATTTTTCGTCACAAATTTATTTGGATAGGTGTAATGATGGATATAAATAAAAAATACGACATTATATTGACTTTTTATAATGAATATAACATCCAATTTCTTCCTCTTTCACCATTAAGGAAATGATATCATCACTCATGCATATGTACGACCTACCATCTCCACGATGTGATTTGATTCATTTTCTTTTTCAATCATTCCAGAATGATCATAAAATTGTATATAATGAAAAAAAAGAATATTTATTAAATTAATAGTATTATGTAGGTGAAATAAATATATCCTTTGTATGATAAATATTACTTACACGATAAAACATGTATAGGATAATGAAGTAGTTAACACCCGAGACAAGGATAATAACGAAATATTATTAACAAAATGATATAAGAAGATCATATATGATATCATAAATTTTTATATGAATCTAATATAAATTAATAAAAGGCTTTAAAACATTATAAATCAAGTAAATTATCATTCATCAAAAGGAAAACATAAGTTAATGGTCACTTTACAATCTCATTATTATTCGGTATTATTTTGGTTTAAGTCTCCATTGGGAAACATTTTTATTCCATGTCCATGTTTTCCAAAAATATTTTCAAAAAGGATCTTTATATAATCCTACAGATGTTTAAAATCTTTTAACTCATGTTTGACTTTTTATAAAATGGTTTGAACAAAATCTTTTTGGCATTTTCCAAATGAGGTACTTTATAACTTTTTTGATAAAAATATAGAAGGAATGTTTTTTAACTTATATATTATGAAAGAATTTTCCCACCACAATAAAAATTTAAGGTATTTTAGATTCTTTTACAAGTTTACAAGATTATTTTCAATGAAAACTTTTTCTCTTAAAATTGTGCGGCCTTTTAATTAAATGATTTTAAAGTAAAAAAGGGTATTTATCTCAAGAATTTTTTAATTATTTTATTAATTTATTTTCATCTATGTCAACATCCTTAATTTAGTCTTAAAATTATTGAGGTTGATCACTTATGATACCTTCTACCATATTTTATTTAACGGTTTATGATTAATTTAAATGTGGATGTTCTATTTTGATACCATTCATCGTTTATGGATAAAGTATTCACATTTTATTTTCTAGGATGATTATGTTGTTTATGTTTAAAATATTTCATATGAGGTATGAATTGGACTTAGTAAGTGATGGGTGGGGCCATCTATAGCCCATCGATGCATCTATATGCATTATGAGACAAACTAGTTTGGGTATTGGCTGAGGCCTTACTCATTTATGTATAGTGTCTTGGTTGAAGCCCTGATGGTATGTTTATGATGTCCGACATTATGAATTCCCTCATTATGATATTAGTTATTGATATTCCATGAGATTATTCGATTAGTAGAATATACATGTGATTATTTATATGGAATTATTTGATTTTCATTTATTCTTTCCATATTATCCACAAGATTATGTTTCGTTGGATTGTGCTTTAGTTACACACCTTGCCATATTGTTTATGCTTATTTATTTATAATAGCTTACGTTGTATGCTTACCCTTCCGGAGCATCTAAACTCAAACCTTTACTATGTTATATTTTTCTTAGGATTCCAAGATGTATATTATGATTGATATGCATGGTTAAGCTAGAACAATAATGGAATTCCAAAGGGATTTTCTTTGTTGTATTATATATTGTAAATTAATTACTGCAACTTATATGTTTTTAATTTTAAAAAATTTATTCCATATTTTTAATCAGTGTGTAAAAATTATGTAAATTTATCCCTTTTATTTTTGGAAATTATAAATAATAATATTAGTATTTTTTTATTAACTAGGTAAAAGACAAACTGGGTAATTTAGGGTTAAAATAATATTATAAATATTATTAAATTACCCTAACACTTGTTATAATTTTATGGGATTAGTTATTGTTCTCCAAATACATCATTGGGCCAATATTATTTTTTCTTGGAGCCACTTGGATGACTTTAGGACTTTTATAATATTTTATTCTAATGAATCCTAAACATGTCACACTCGGGTTTTTAATATGTATTACATTTTTCATATGTGACAATTCAAAAGATATCATTGACTATATGTACTCATTTGAAAGATAAAAATTTTATATTAAATATGATAATGTATTAGTAATTTTTGTGAAATATATAATTATCTGAAAGGCTTACCTAATGATAATGCATTAATTATTTAATTAATTGAAATATCAAATGAATGATATTAAAAATATTAAACTAAATATAATTTTAGATAATTAATATCATAAATCAATTTTATATATTACATATACATATTAAATATTTATTAATGTTTTTGGTTTTAGGTTATCTTCTGTATTTATATTTTTCAAAATGTTAAGCAATGAATAGTGTCAAAATTGATATTATTTATATTTGAAGAAAAATAATAGTTTATTTTGATGAAATAGAATTAATAAAAATCTAAATTTATTCTAACTAATTGGGATGAAGTTAAATATATAATCAATTATCCATTTATGGTTTGTTTGGAATTTTAGAGTAACTATATTAACCCTTACAGAATAAAATCACATGTTGTCACAATAAGAGTTAAAGAGATTAAACAAGGGTTAATTCCAAAAGAAAAGGGTAATAATATGACCTAAACTTGTATAAAAATTATTTTTTTGAGATTATGTCAGCCCATGCTCATAATATCTTTGAAATAACTCACTTTGGATTAATTTTGAAAAGAAAATTAATATATTTTGTGTTATAAAAACTTCCCCTCATTCAATTTATAAAGGGAACCTCCTACCTGTTTTATTCACACCACATTGAGCCTTATAGATCAACTAAATCCTACCTGTTTATCCTAAAAACATCCTTATCCATGTTTTTAGGTCCTGATTTTCCAAAATACCAACTCTAGATCCCTTAGGAAGATATCTAAATGACGTCCATCAAAGAATAGTTAATTTTTTTACCAACTCATTCGAGTTCATTTATTCTTCTACTGCCCCTTTAGGTGTTGTTTCCATACTAAAGTAATAAATACAATATCATATATATACTGATATGTTATTATGATTATTGTAAAATCATATCCTAACTTTTATCCATCCTATGAAAAATAAAATCACCACACGTGCTTACGTATAACTCATCGTCTCCACAACATGGGGTAATTTGTTTCATCACCACTTTATTTGGATGGGTATAATGATGGATATAATGTGTATAAATAATACATATGACATGATATTAATTCACTATAATTATTATTCCATCCAATTTCTTTCCCTTTTACCATTAGGGGAATTATAGTGTCGCTCGTGCGTATGTACGACCAACCGTCTCCACAACATAATGGGATTCATTTTCTAAGTTAATCATTAAATAATTATCATAATAATGTATATAATGAGTAAATATAATATCTATGAACTTAATATAATTTTTTATATGAAATAAATATATCATATGCATAAGAAATATGACTTACATGATAAAACTTGCATAGGAAAATGAAGTAGTTAACACCCAAAACAAGTGTTATAATGATTTTTTAATAAAAAGATATAAGAAGATCATATATGATATCATAAAATTGGATATTGTTTATTATAAATAAATTACATGCTTTAAAAAACTATACATTATGTTTAATCACATTCAACTAAAGAAAAGTAAAATTAAATGGTTATTTCAAAATCTCATTATTATTCGATATTGTTTAAGTTTAAGTCTCCACAAGTGAACATTTTTCTTCCAACTCCATGTTTTTAAAAAATAATTCAAAATTGTTATTAGAATTGTCCTAAAAATGTTTAAAATCTTTTTACTAATTTTTTAATTTTTGTAAAATGGTTTGAAAGGAATCATTTTATTATTTTACAAACAACATACTTTACAACTTTTTCGGAAATTTTACAAAAGGAATGTTTTTTTTGACTTATAAAATATGAGATAATTTTTTTTGTCGTGGAATGTTAATTTATTGAAGCATAATTTACAAGATAAAAATTTTATTTTCAATGGAAAGGTTTTATTTACAAATTTTTTATTCATTTAAATAAATGATTTCAAAGTAAAAAATAGATATTTCTTTGAAGAAATTTTTAATGATTTTATTAAAGAATTTTGATTTATGAAAAAATCATTAGTTGGATGTTTGGATTGATAGATGTTGATATCTAGGATTCTTTATACCATATTTTATTGATTGTTTTATGATCAGTTTGACTATGAATGTGCTATTTCAATACAATTCATGGTTTATGGTTAAAGTATTCACATTTTATATACTAGAGTGTTTATGTTTCACCCTTTTCATATGAGGAATTAATTGGACTTAGTAAGTGATGTGTGAGGCCTAATATAGCCCCTCAATGCATTGGTAGGTCTCATGATACAAACTTATTTGAGTATTGGATGAAGACTTACCCATTTATTTATGGCGTCTTGGTGAATCCTTGACAGTATGTTTATGACATCCATAGTTATGCACTCCCTCATTATGAGATTAGTTATTGACATTCCATGTGATTATTTGATTAGTATAATATCAATGTTATTATTTATATGGAATTATTTAATTTTCATTTATTATTTTCATATATTTCTCAATATTATTTTTAAATATATTGTGTTTGAGTTATATACATTTCCTTACTGTTTATCCTTATTGATTCACAATAGATTCTATTGTACACTTACCATTACTATTCATCTGATCTCACCCATTTCTTATGTTTCATATTTCCTAGGATACCAAGATATACATTATGACTGATAAACAGGGTTAATCTAGTAGAATAACGGTGTTCTCAAGGAATTCTCTATGTTATATTTTATATTTTAAATCGTAATGTATGTTTCAAGTATATTGGTATTTTTTTAAAACTACTAAGTTTTTTAGTCCTTCAGGATTAGATTGATTGTATAATATGATAATTTAATAAAGTAACCACTGAATCTGAGCTACTGGGGTCGGGGTATTTACATAAGAGGCCAAAACCACACAATCTCTTCCTCCGAGGCACTAATAGTCCTTATCCATCTACCCCATCCCATGAAACATACATTCAGTAGAAAGTCAAAGATATAGACACATATAGATTTGTGTTAAATGGGACACCTACCTCTATCAAGGATATACCATTCACACCATGCTCCATCGATCCTTGACCATGATCATCCATGCCTTATCTAAGATTTCACCAACCCCATGTTCTTTCCTCATTTCATACAACATAAATAATTATTTATAATGACTTATAATTAATTATTTAATTTAATCCAAAAATTTATTTTGGTCGACTAACTCCTTTGGCTCTTTTTTTCGCCTCAAAACTACAACCAACATCACAGAGAATGTGTGAGACACACCCCCAATACCATCCAAACAAAATGAATTATCATGTTAATAAAAAAACCAGCAATTTTGTTTTGTTTTACCAAAAAACCTATATAAAATTAAGCAATTAAGTTAACTAAATGAAAACCACTTCTAACGACTTGCATACATCACCTCAAGATCTCCTCTATCCATTTCACCTAAAAGACTAATATAAAAATAGTTTGAAATATTTTACTTTCAATTTAAAATTTATTAATAAAAAAATGATATTTTTAGGGAGATTGTCACATTTTATGTTTTTTGTATGATTTTGAGCTTAATTGAATAATGTCCAAATTTTAAAATTTAATGGTTTTAATTAATTAATTTATTTTGACCATAAATTTTTTAAAACATATCAAAATTGATATTTTTTTATTTTTTTGGTTTATATATTCATTGTTATTTATTTCATTCTACTGGACCCAAAGCTCAATCCATCAATTGATGTCCCAAAACAAGATCACAATTCCGGCCTTGAAATATGTGCACATATCTAAATATTTTTGAATATGAACATATATCATAGAAATTTATATCCTAATAGAGATTAAATTTGAATTGGACCAATAAAAAATCCAACGATAACAATTTTTTACTGTGAACATGCATGATTATTTATTTTTAAATGCCATAATGGCATGAGAACTTGGTGCATCAAAATACAAACTTTCAGCCAAGAGATAATAAATATACCATGTAAATTAGATATAAATATCTACAAATATATCCAATGAAGATAAAATTTTATATGTTGATGGAGCAGACATAGGGAAAAAACTTTTAAGAAGAAACTTATCCAATATTCTATAAATACATGGGGCTACCATGCATGAAATTTTGGAGAAAACTTATGGAGTCAAAATTTCACTTCTTTTCCCATAAAAATGCATCTCTGCTACTTTTAAAAGGGTTGGAAAATTATTGGCCATTTTGTGTATGTTTAGAGGTTATTTTCTACTTTAGTTTATTTTTTCAATTTTACTTTATATTACTATTCCTCTTCATACCTCATTCACTCATTTTTACTTATATGTGCTTCTCCCACCAAGTTCTCTTCTAACTCTGTGAGAATGAGTAACTAACCTTGATTTATGTTTGAGGTTGGGAATGGTTGTTGATTGAGTTTTGATACACTTAAATTTGAAACTATTTATTTATTTATAAGAATTTAGGTTTTTGTTAAATTGATTTTGGTGTATGATTTCCCCATTTTCTTTACCATAGTGTCATTCCCATTCATCATTCATCCTTCCCTTCACTATCTAAGTCATGCATATGATGGAGTATGGTTTGGGTAACGATGGTTGGTGAAGATATATCCTATCTATATTTATTAATATTATTTTCTTTCATGTAGATACCTCAGTGTTGGGGTAATAACAATTCGAATGAGAGGGTGTAGTATGATATATTTTGATCAGTACATTGAATTGAGTATCGAAAATACTTTAATGAATAGTGATATCAATCATTATAATATACTATGAATGAATGACTTACTTATTTGTTTCTAACATCATTATTTTTCATGTTATATATATATATGTTTATTTTTACTACATCATTCAAACACACCTACTTTTATTATTTAGTATTATATTTGTTATTATTTAAATTGTGACCACAGAAATTCAGTGTTGTGTGAGATGCATCCTCGAGAACGACCCTGGGTGTGCAGTAAATTTCTTGATTAGGTAAATAATATATTGAATATGTATCCAAAAAAATATCCACACATCAATTTGGCACCATTTTCAAGGAGGAAAAACACTTTCACACACCATTTTTCATAAAAAAATAAAAAAAAATCATAAATTTCAAAAATAAAAAACATTCTTTATTCATGATGTATTCAAATTTGGATTATTATAAATGGAATGACTAATATCAAGTTAAAAAGAATATTAAATTCAAAAAATTAGTAGAAATTACTTTAATAAGAAATATAGGACATAGAGAGAAAAATATAATGCCTAATTGAATATGTACACACATCCCAAGAGATACAACTGGAGCCAGAATCAGAACCTGAACACATTGTAAAAGATATTTCACCAATCAATTTTTATGATAAAGAACTTGAGGTGTTTGGGAAGGATCTTTTATAGGAATTAATAACAACATCCCACACTAAACCATTTCTTGAGGAGGTCCTTGAAGAACACATGAAAGCTGATGTACTTATGGGAGATCAACATTTTTTTGGAATAATCCTTTTAATTTATTTTTTAAGATAACCTAAAACTTGATCTTCCTATATTTAGATAATTAATCATAAACACCTATATACCTATATATTTTTATGAAAATGATGAAGATGAACCATCTGAGATCGAGTTTCTAATAGTCATTCTAGAAGAGAAGAATTTCCAAGATTAATTACTTGAAAGGGGATATTTATTTATTTATTTCTATATTTTAACATCATTCAAGATTTATTGTTTTCTAACTTTACGTTTTCTGAAATTTTTGACACAACTCAATTGGAGAAAGAATTGGGTTTTAAGGAATATAGCAACCAAGTGGTGGTCATAAAATAAGGAGAAGCTATGGATAAACATATGGTGGTGTGACTACCTCCTATACAACAACTTGTATACCATATTGAGGAGGACTGTAACATCCACTGATCTAGAAGTCTATCATGTGGCTAGAAGGGGTTTGTAACAAGACCTAATGTGCACCCCATAACTATTGGATGCTGAATAGCAGTGAGGGTGTGACCAATATAGTGGGGAGACTATACTTCCTAGTATGGAGTTACATAGCTATAGAAATAAACAATATAAATAAAATAATTAGAGAAATAGAAAACCATAAACAATATCTCATATCACTGAAAAATTAAAAGAGGATAAAATAAACCAATAACATTGAATCTTGTAATGACATGATTAGATGTATCCAAATGTAAAACTTGAAATAATACAATAAAATAATTCAGTATACACAAAGTAAACCCAGAAGACTCCAGTCCTGATCCCCATTTTGGTCCCATATCCAAACTCCAGTCCATCCAGTATGAAAAAAATAAATAGTATAGTCCCTTTCCCTTGTACAATCTTACATCCATGAAATCTACTTGCGTACCAAATGGAGGCCCAAGTAGGGTGTGAGTATAAATCATTAGGTCAACACCAGTATTTATAAATATAACTAGTCTAATAATAAGTGTATGCAATAAAGTGATAAACATGTGTATTAGTTAATTAATTAATATAATATATAAAACACATTCTTTAGAACCTTTCTATAATATCTTTGAGCATGTAGAACATTCATTCCAACCAACAACCACATAACCATGGTAAAAGGAAACAAATTTGTGTCAAAACACACTATATAAGAATTTTAAAATGGGACTCGGTAGAGCACGCTCAATATAAGAATTACTGCATGGTACTGGGCATTTCCCACTCAATATAAGTAGTAACACATGGGACTGGGAAGATCCCACTCAATATAAGAATTATAGCACGAGACTCGACATAGCCCACTCACTATAAGAATTATAGTATGGCACTAGGCATTTCCCAATCAATATAATCATTATAGCATGGTACTAGGTATATCTTGCTCAATATAATAAATAAAACATGAGACTAGTCATGGATCGATCAACATTAGAATTATAACATGGGACTAGTAATAACCTAATATATATAAGCATTAAAATATAACAATAAAACTAGTCACAACATCAGGGATATCATTATATCTCATAATACATATCAATGGTTAATTATGAAAATAACCATTTATCTTTTAATTTTACATAATTTATATCCAAAATGATCAACAGTCATAATAATAAGTTATAATATATTACATAGGGATTCTATAAAAAGAAATCACCTAAGGTGACATATCATGCTAAACACACATTAAGATATTAGCCAGTTCATATTAGTCATGGGTTTTCTCATCCAATGGGTAACCAAAATCCAGGCCACAACAATTTGATCCAAATGGATTTCAAAGAATAATTCAAATTAGAATTTATTAAATTTAAGTGCAAGTCATGTTGGCACAATCCCAATATTTCAAATACTTTGATATTAATCATACGATAAGGTAAATGTTTAGACCCATTCCTTAAAATAGATATTTAGCAACCCAAATAACGTGTAACACCAATGTTAATAAAGGTTCATAAGATTATAAAAATAAACCTAGATCAAATCAGAGCAAGATTAACGTTAATCCTAAACATGGTCTAAGGATTACACCACCAGAATGGATAATAACAAACAAGGGGAAACTAAATACAAAGAATTGCGAGGGATGGATCACATAAATGGGAAGTTTGGAAAGGTGGAAAGGATTCCCAAATTGCATTGAGCTTGTCCTAGATTACGAGGAGAAGGATACACACAAGAGGGAATGAAAAATCATTTTCATGGAACACTTAATACCATTAATCCTAATAATTTCATGGTGTGTAATACATTCAAATGTCATATTTTACTTTTTTAAGGGATATACTAAAAAACCAGTGGACTCATGTTTTTATTTATCCCAACTAATGATTAAATGATGTGAATGGTTTACATAATCTGTTAATGTCTCAAACCCTTTAATGGTTCACGAAATGCATTTGGTGGAAGTTACACATCATGAAATTGTTACATGATGTGTACTCTCCCATTACATAGTTTTTTCGCCCAATTTCCATCATAAGTTCCCGAACCACCTCTAAATCCTTCCAATGAATGAAAATACCTATAAAACCATTTAAAACTATTTTATCCATACTCTATTAATTAAAAAAACATACATCCTAGGACTTAAGTAATTTTACCGAAAAAATTATCTCTATATTTGGACAATACTAGGCCACCATGTCTCAAAAAAAAAGTCAAAGGGGGGCATACCTGAAAAAAGAAAGGATCTCACAACCTCCCCACTATATATTAGCTTGTCCCCAAGCTTCTATAATAATCACTTTGGGATCCAAAAAAAATGTTTAGCCAGTGTGTTCATACATCAAACTCCCTCTCCCAGGTATCCTCATTAACATGCCCATGCTACCATAACATTCAAACCAAAGGAATCACCCAACCCCAGAGATACTTCTCACTATCGTCCAAAATCCATATCAGATGATATTCAAAGGAGGAATCAACACTAAGCTCGAAATCCTTGACGTACAACACATTATAAGTGTAAGAAAAATATCTCTAAATATGCGACACATGAAACAAATTGTTCTTGGAATTGAAGCATAGTGGAATGGATAATCGGTATGACATTAGACCAGCCTTATAATCTATCTCAAACGACCTGAAAAATTTGGGCACTAGCTGACCAACCTCAAACTCTAGAGGTCTTATCCTATGGATAATGTAGGATTTATACATTATTTTTTCTGTCACCAACTACCTCTAAAGAAACTAAACCTGGTCAGATATCTCTTTCACAATACTAGGCCTAACAAGCACTAACTCACCTGCCTCAACCAATAAAGATATGAATTAAATATCCTCCCATATAGAGTGATGTTATTAATTTATTCATAACATTATATTTACTCCCTTTACCAATTTTCTATGAAAAATACATAATTGGTGTGAATTATTCATATTTTAATATTAAATATAATTTTGAGCATTATTTGAATTAATCCAGATTCAATTTAGTTTAATTTTTTAATCATAACTCGCATCCTACTAATCAAAATTTCATTATTCTTGTTTTTAGGGATACTTATTCAACTTCTAACATATAATTTGAATGAATCCTTGTCTAATTCAGCAAGTTGAAGGGTCATATGATCCACAAAAGAAGGCTTAAAGAATCTATAAAGAAACTAGACCAGCCGTGAAGATTTAATTTATGGGCTCAATCCAGAATTAAAAATCATTTTATTCTCCACCAAAATTTTGGGTCCAATAAAATTACATCTAGACCATTAAACACCATTCTATTATTTCTCTTTCCCATTCAGTAAAAAGTTTGTTTTACCTCTCTTCATATTTCGCGTGTGTTTGTTTGGTTCCCCACTATTTTCTTGTTCTCTTATTTTTATTTTATTTTTAACCCATAACTATAAAAATTACAACCAGATCCTTAATCACCTAAATGGTTGAGTAAATCTCCTATTGGGGTGAGTCATAATTTGAGTATATGAATTAATTGAGAGCCTTTTCTTGATAAATATTCTTTAAATTAACAATTTGTTTGTTGAACTTAAAATGTAATGCATTAATGACAAGATTTGTTTAACGAGTTTCTTCCGTAGATTATTGGAACCACAAATACCCTACCATAAACATGTTCTTATTTATATAAGAACCCTAAGTTATTAAAAGGATTGGAGTAAAACCTTAACACTTGGGAATTATGATCGAAGTCATCTTGTGAAGTGGGTGTTAATTTAACGTAATATAAAGAAAATCTCAATGATATCATAAGCCTAAATCCCCAATAATAAACTCACCCCAATATTTATAAAAATTTTAAGTCAATATACATCAATTAATTATTTCATTTTATCTGTACAAACAAACTCCCAAATCAAATTAATGTCAATTAAAAATAATTGACTATTAAAAAGTATCATCACCAAGGATTCGACCCAAGTGCCTCTATAAACATTAGTAGAGAACCCACTACTGAAAAAACACATTTTAACATCAGTTTGTTTTTCTATTTTTGACATTGGTTTTTAACCGATTTCTATAAAGGCGATGTAAAAAATAATATTGTTTGCCTTAGTTTTCTAATAACTAATGCCAAAAATCATTTTCATTGATGGTTTCAGCGTCGGTTTATTAAATAAACCGACGCTGATAACCGATTGTTGGCGTCAGTTTTAGGTAAAACCGATGCTGAAAATCTAATAGCCTTAGGTTTACAACATCAATTTTGGATAAATCTGATGCCAAAAACCCTTTTTTTCAAATCGGCGTCGGTTTTTAAAATAACCTACATCGTACGTTAATTTTTTTTAGAAAAATAATAAAAACTACAATTCCAATTAAATCAAAACCCCTATAACTAACTCTTTATACACAACAATAAAAAATTATTTATCATTCAATAAAAATATAGAACTTACATAATTTTATCTAGTTAATCAAAAAAATATGTATGCATTTTTATTATAAAGTAGAATTAAAATAAAATTACCTGCAATCAATGACTGCTTTCAAAAATTTTGTGACCTTTGCAAGTCCCACCACTCCAGTATTTTCAGTTCTCACACTGCTCAACTATTCTTTGATATCCAAGATAATACATTTGAGTCACTAAAAAATTTACATGGATTCTAGTTAAATATCAATGCATCAATAAATCTTATAAAAAATTAGACAAAGACATTACAGAGGCACTTGAGAGAACTCAATGATTTCTAGTGTCGAATGTTGGAAGAATATGCCATTGTAGGGAATGTGACATCTATGGTTACGGTTGAATGGTATGGTCTGATAGTAAACTATTCTACAATGGATGATCATATAAAGCAAGCTGAGAATAAGATGGATAATGAATATACTTAGTGGAAGAACTTCATTTCTCATTTCAAATTAGTGATTTTTTTCTTTTATGTGTGTGTTGATATCCCATGATGTCAAAGTTTATGTACATTTCTTATAATAGACGTATAATTGGATGTATGTTTAGGGGTTTTGTGATTTAATACCCAAATTACCATGTTTCCAATTTCATAGAAATATGTGATATGTTAAAAATAATCTGTGAAGAAGTAGATAAATATCTTATATTTCATTTTTATTTGAGTGATATGCTAAAAAACAAACTGAATTGGATACCTCATCAATATGTTACCACTTGCGGTGATCATATACATTGGAGATCATGATGTGCATTCTATGAATGTTATATTATTTGTGACCTATAGTGAATTTTGGAATATATCGAAATATATATGTTTCTAATGTTTCCATTATTTTTATGTTATGAACAATGGTGTGTGTGTATGGCCTTGAGAGCAGTGTTTTGATATGGAAACTAATGGGAATGTGTATCCCATTAGACCATATTTGATGTTTGATTCCCTACACATTCTTTTGTAAATTGTTACCATGTCACATAATTATCACCTCTTTATGTTTGTTTCTATAGATATCTCATGATGACATGTATTATACTTCTTTTTATGATATTTTTTGTTGAATGTATTACCATACCTAGGGAAGCATTATTTTGTAGTTGGAACAAGTGGAACATCATGATATTATTATACCAGGGTGGTTAACATGACACGAGACAATGATTATGATGTACCTATGATTGTCTTATGACTAGACCTAAAATAAAATTCATTATGGATACCAATTGCCATGCAAGAAATTTATGTCATGTGGATATCAATTACATGTTCACTTATCATCATTGTGGCCTGACTCCACACTCAATGCCTTAAGGATACCATATAACATGTTTAATGCACTTTTGGATTCTTTTTTGTCAGTTCTAATGTATTTTTTATCCTTTTGGCATGGAGTTGTAGCAGGTATGACAAGGGTTCATGCCAACTTCGATAGTTCATAGCCTCTCAGCACATGGTTGATTGATTATTTTTTCTTTCATATACCAAGCATAATAAAAAAACCTACGCCAAAAGTTACTATTTTTTTAGAAAATTCATAATATTACACTTTCAAAATAAAGTAGAATTAAAATACACGTACCTAAAATTTACGGCATGGTCATTGTTGGTTAATGTTGATGGATTCATTTGATTATTAGTAGGTTCAAACACATAATATATCCAACGAGTTAGTTTTTTTGGAAACCATATGTAATATTATTTATAAATATTTGAATATACATACCTCTAATACTAATCATACTTAAACTAATATTTCCCAAAAATTAGATTTAATATGGGTCATATCATATTGGGAATAAGACTGTGAATCATTGAATGCCTATAATAACATTGAATGATATGAGATAAAAAAATAGAATAGTATGAAAGAAAATATAAAAAAATCAATACAACTAACCTTATCAAATTTAGCAGTTTTCCTAGTTATGATTATCTCATACATAAATCTTAGAATATAATAACCATATTAAACATTTCATTGTTGACAATGAAACTACAGTTCTAAAACATTAAACAGTTAATAAAAATTAATATATAAAAAATATTAGAATAAATTATAATGTAAAAACTAATTACATGTACTTCCACATATTGGATTTTATTTGGTGTCTTTATCGACTTGTATTCCTTGTTAAATTTTTTCCATGAACTGCATTTTCATTTATATGAACTAATAATACATATAAAAAAATGAGAATTGAACATAAATGAAGTTATAAAAAACAAAAAAACTTTCCTTTCAAATAAGGTGGAAAATATTTTACAAACATTCCCTAATAAAGAGAAAAAACAATATTCGGTACATTCACTTGGGAAAAATATGCCTAACATCCAATGCCCCCTACAATAAAAAAAGTTCACAATTAATGACATTATAATGATCATTAGTTCATAATTATGTTTCTGTTCTTACTTATCATGAAATGGTAGAAACCACCACTGAATCTTCGTATGTGATAATCTATCACACATATATAAAACTATATCATGAGTCTTCACATATTACACTTCTATGGAATTGAATTATAGATCTATAAAACCATAAATGTCTATACTTTCATTTTGTGAAACAAGCATGTGTAGATAACTAATTGAAAAAGAAAATATAGTTAGTCAATTTAAAACCATATTTTATTAAAAAATACAAATTCAAATGTCAATTTACTTAGATGGTAAACAACTGTACCACATTCAGGCTGATCTCTTCAAAATTTACTAGATGCATGATATCTTCTTTGAGTAATCTCAATGGATATTATATTCCGCATATATCAGTCGTCATACAAAACTCAATAATAAAATTCATCAAAGAAGATTCCTGAGATAATCTTTGTATCCCATAAGAAATATCTGAAGTCTCTACAGTCGATTGTTCCTAAACATTTTGTTTCATTTCTGCAGCTTCTTTTGATTTTAGATAATCCTATATAAGTTAAATGTCAGATAAAATTATAATTAATTTTGAATCATTTGTAATTAATATTTAAAAAAACACATACATCATATGAAATATAATGAAGCAAACCAGTTGTCTAGAGTAGAAAATGACCAACACAATCCCCAACTCTAGTGATCTCCGCGGTATGAAATGGTAGTAGAGCATTAGGTTCTATAATATCGAGTACTGATACTCTAACTTGATTCATCTTCATAGGATGGTGGTGTACATAATCCTCAAAAAATTTAAGAGTCATAACTAAACAATATGTATGTGAGGATCTTCAGCAAATAACTCACAATAAACATTTTGGTCTGAGTGAGGTGGTGGAGAATCAAATTAAGCAGATGGGGTAGGGTAGTCCAGGTGAGTAGGATGGGAAGGCTGAAATATAAAAAAGTTATATTAGTGTTTATAATTTATAAAATAGAAATATTCATCACAAGTAAATAATATACCTAGGAATGCTGCTCATACGGGGCAGGGTAGGTAGATGGGGTAGGGTAGTCCGGGTGAGCAGGTTGGAAGGCTGAGAAATGAAAAGTTTATATTTCTGTTTATAATTTATAAAATAGAAAAACTGATGAAAAAAAATAATATATCTAGGAAGGCTGCTCATACAGGGCATGGTAGGAAGATGGGGCAGGGTAGTCCAGGTGAGTAGGCTGGGAAAGCTGAAAAATGAAAAAGTATTTTAGTGCTTATAATTTATAACATAGAAAAATTGATAAAAAATAAATAATATACCTGGGAAGGTTGCTCATACATTGCAAGGTAGTACGAGTGAGTAGGTTGAGAAGGCTGAAAAATGAAAAAGTTATATTAGTTTTTACAATTAATCAAATAGAAGAATTTATGACAAATAAATAATATACCTGGGAAGGTTTCATAGACTGTAATTGTCTTGCCATCTGTTCTAACAAAGCCTTATGCACTTATTCTTGAATTTGATCACCCATACACTGTTTCATATCTTTCAGCTCTTCTTTTAAGGTTTCTATTTCTGGGTTTATAGATTGCTTACTCTTACCAAAATTCTTCCGAATACTAACAGCTTCCTGATATCCTCTGACAAGTCCGGGGTGTTCTTCCTTTCCGAAAGTAGTGGCTAGGTTTTCCATTCTACCCTTGGGGATAAAAGATCCATGTGTCTCCTACTCCTAAAGTTCATCCTAAAATGAATTATAAAAAAGTTATATTAGTTTTTATAATTTATAAAATAGGAAAATTGATAACAAATAAATAATATTTACTAACAATTTTATCAGCTACATACTTATCTTCTTCTGTAAGATACTGTTCATTTTTTCTTCTTCACGATCGTTTAAAATTTTCATGGGGACTAGGAGGAGATGTGGGACAAAATTGGACCGCTTTTAAACCACTACTATATCGATCTCTCAATGCTTCATATTTTTCTTCAATCATTTTCTGCTCCAAATAAGAGTACCCTACACGTGAATATGTATGAGGGTATAAATTTTTCAAACAGATCTCCTGGAGGTTTTTTATATAAAAATAAACTACTAGGTAATAAGAAAAATTTATAATAAATTTTACTATATAAAATAATTATCATACCTGAAATATTTTTTCAGTATGAATGTCATCAAATTGCTTCCATGTATCTTCATCTATAAAATGATACTTGAATCATGGGTTTTCAAACCATCTCTTTCCAAAAACATAATTTTTTGTGAGTTTTGTTTTAAAATATCTTTATCGAACCGCCGCTAAAGAGAGATGTATTTTTTTAATTTCTTTTGTTTCCTCAAAATTGAATGTCATCTATAATTGAATAAATTAAATATGTCATTTAAAAAATATATAATATTAAAAAATTAAGATAAAAAAAATCAATTAATATATTTTACCATCATGGACCCCAATGCTGTTGCTTCTCCATGTTGTCCACTGACTTCCAATTAGGATGTAAAATAATAATCCTGTAACGGCTCTGCATCACAATATAACTGATAAACTGAAGTGCATTTGGGCCAATTTCATTTCTATCATCATAAAAAATGATGTGTACTCTATCATCATCACGAGTAAGTGATAGTTTTGGTAAACGTGTAATACCACATTTACCAAATTGAGAACATGATTTTTTAGTAGTAATATGAGATGTCTCCACCACTGAGGAAGAATCAGTAGTCCTGCAAAAAAATTGTAGATTAAAAATTTTATTTCCTTAAATAAGAATATTGATAAATATTAAATTATATGTAAAAAACGATATACCCCGGTAACTGCTCCTCTCTATCTATATCTTAAATTTCTATTAGAAAGTGTAATAAAATTTTGTATGCCTTCATATCGTTAGAAAAATGAATATTTAGAAACAAGGAAGAGAAAAAATAAGTAAGTAAAAAAAGAGTCATGCATTTATAAGTTTCAAAAAAAGTAACAAAATATAAATATTTACCAGAAAAATTAGGAAAGTAATTTATTGTTTTTTCATATTCCTTCATTATGATCATTACGTACTGTATGCACTTTTTCTGTCCTATACTCATTTTAATCATTCGTAAATTGCGTAATAGATGAATAAGGCTTATGTAAATCACTAACATCATCATCATCATCCTCATCACCCAAATGGTATCATTTTCCTTGCAAAACAACTAACCACTGATCATTTAATGAATTAATGACATAAAATACCTTTTTTTGCATGTGTCTCCATGATAAATGATTCCTCATTGTAATTAAATCTTTTCAAATTAACCAGTTTAAACCAATATTCATCATGTTTCACACCACTATTACTATAAAACCAATTACACGTAAAATAGTGACTCGAAATTTAATATAATCAATTTCCCATATGTCTTATAGAACTCCAAAATATGGCGTTGATAAAGAAATTGGGTTTTTATCTTTGTCCCTTGAAAAATGTACTACTTCAGCAAAAACCATCACACCACTATTCTAAACAGTACTCTTTTCATCCAAGGTTTTTGTGTAAAATGTGTATCCATTGATATCAAAACCAGACCATGTGATCACATTAAAATAGGGTCCCCATGCTAACCACTTTAATGTTTCTGATACAGATATATCTTAGGTGACTTTCTCTTTACACCATGAAATAAATGTCTTCTTATGCTCAATCATCAACCACTATTCATCTCTTTTCTGATATCGTAACTTTAATTCAAAAATATATGAGGATATATATGATTGACCCTAATCTGTGTTGTTCAAAATGTATAAATGTGCCGGCATCACTTCATCACGTGGAATGAACTTTACATTTAATCCTCGAACCCCTATACCTTTACTATAAACTATCATATGTCGAGATATAGGGAGACCGATATGCTCCACCTCATACAAATAATCAGTACAGAACTCAATCACCTCTTCTAATACATATTTTTGAAAAATAGAGGCCTCTGTACGATAAGTATTTTTAACATATCCCTTCAAAATTTTCATTTATATTTCAAAAGGATACATCCATCTTAAATAAATAGGCCCAAATATTTTTATCTGACACACCAAATAAAACTGCAGATGAACCATTATATCAAAAAATGTGGGTGGGAAATAAATTTCTAGTTGACAAAAAATAAGTGTTTCTTCATTCTCCAACACATATAAAAAATTTGAATAAAAAACATTTCTACAAATGGATTTGAAAAAATTACATAACCTGCTGATAGTATTTCTGATAGCTGTCAGAAATATACCACGAACTGCTATTGGTAGAAGTTGTCGCATCTACACATGGGAGATAAATCCAAATGTATTCTCATTAATATTAAGTATAATCTATCATACAACCCATATTTTTTATTTCTTTTATATCTAACAAAGTTCCAATCAAACTATCACATATTTCTTTCTCAACACGCATAACATAGATGTTATGTTTTATCTATAAAAATTTCCAATAAGGTAGTTTGAAAAAAATCAGAATGCTTCTTCCAAATACTTCTTTGAAGACCAGAACTTATTTTCTTTCCAAATGTAGAATCAATATATTTCACCCTCTCATAATATTCTTCAGTTGAAAATGTTTTAGGGGGAAGGTTGTATTCTTGTAATCCGTTAAATTCTTTCTTCAATCTACAATAAGGATGACCAATTCGCAAAAATATTTGATGTCCCATGTACACTATCTTTCTCGCATTCTAAAATTGATAATATGAGGTCTATTCTTCACAAATTGGACATGATTCATGTCCCTTAACACTATATCTAGATAAGTTTCCATATGAAAGAAAGTTGTTTATAGTGAACATTATGATATCACTCAAAAGAAAATACACTTTCTTGTATGAATTGAAAACTTTAACCCCTACCTCCCATAATAGTTTCAAATCACCAATCAATGGCGAAAGATACACATCAACATCATTTCCCAATTGGTTTGGTCCAGAAATCATCAAGATCATTATAACATATTTTTTTCTTCAAACATAGATGTGGGGACAAGTTGTAAAATAGCAGCAAAACATGCCATGAATTACGTTGGCTACTGCGGCTCTGATATGGATTCATTCCATCAGTACACAATCCCACTATGAGATTTGTAACTTCACTTCCAAAATCATGATTTTTTATAAAAACTCTTCCACTGTGGTGAATTGGGAGGGTGATGTAAGTTACCTTCATAGATGAGCTCATCTGAATTCCATAATACCTTTTTGTGTCAATAGAATTTGAAAATAGATGCTTCAAATGAGAAATTATTGGAAGGTACCAAATTGATTTAGTCGGAGTTTTGATTCTGGTACCTAAAAATGAATCAGAATTAAAATATCATAATTGTATATAAATGATATTGGATGACATCATTAGAAAGTAAAAAATTGATTTCTCATGATGTTAGATGACATCACCTGAGAATGAATCTAAGATGACTTTCCTATCTATCTTATAGCGTGATTTCCGAAATATAGGACAACTTGATAAATATTCATTTTCTTTCCTATACAGTGCCCAATCTTTGGAGAAAGCATATATCTTTTTATAATCCAATCCCATTGGGCATAATATTTTTTTCGCCTCATAATTGGATTCTGGAAGCCCATTTCCTTATAGAAGTATCTCTTTTAAAAGAACAAGTAAGTTGGAGAAACTTTTATCACTCCACCCATTTTTTTCTTTTAAGTTAACTAGTATCAAAACTATTGATAACAATTTATATATACTACAACTTGGGAATAATGGTTTCTCATAATCTCCATACAATCCTTTATAAGTTGATGTTTTTTCAATGGTTTCCACACCTGAATCATGATATAATTCTTCAATATGATCCTCTGCCTCATTATGAATATTTTCCTCAACATTGGATGTTCAATTTTCAATTCTTTCACCATTCCAGATCCAACGTGTATAATTAAGTATAAAACCATAACAAATGATATGGTCCTTGATTTCTCTGGAGTTTAGCTTTCTCATATTTAAACACTTCACACATGGACAGAAAATCAAATCAATGTTTTGAAGATGTCGTTTAGAAAATTCCAATAATTCATCAACTCCTTTTTCATATTCACTAGGGGTTCTTCATAAATGTATCCAATTACAATCACTTCAATGTCTTTTATCACAAAAATAATTGGTGAATATATTAAAACATATTAACATATATATATATATAGATAAATTGTAAATAGAAACACATTTAATAAAAACTATTGATAATCAGATAAAAAACATCAAATATGAAACACATTTAAAAATAGTAAACATTTTATCTTCATATTATAAAATTCATTATATTGATATTATAATTAAATTATAATATCAATATTCTAAAATTTATTAGTTCATTTTACATATTTATTTTATTGTTTCGATGTTTCATGTATCAAAAGTATTGAAGATTTCATTACTTTAAAGGGTGAAAAATTAGTTATTATTAGTAATATGAAATAATAATTAGAGTAAATGTTCATATTATAAGTGAAATCAATCCTAATACTCCCAAAATTATGACAGATGAAATTAAATGCATAACTAAATTGATATATCTTAAAACACATTTGGGTGAGAGAACAATAGAATAATTTGAGGAATAATAAGTGTTTGTGGACCATTTCATGTTATAATGAGTATATACATAGATTATTTTATTTTTGGTGTAATTTAGGTCGACCTGATTCAAGCCCGCAACCCTCACCCCTCCCAGGTGTATTTCCTCAATCCTATGACGACTAATATGTTAGATAAAAATAATGTCAGAAGATTATTTAGTATATTGGTCAAGATAAAAATAATGTTAGATAAAACAAATTCAACACATTGACTAATACAATTGGTCAATAACATTTACCAATACATTAATAGATAATTTCTGATAAAAATAATGTCAGATAAAAGCAATTTAATTGGTGTTTGGTACAATTTATTCAAGAACATTGACTAATACATTTATACATAATGTCAGATAAAAATTCACAACCTAAAATCATACAACTCCAATCCATATCAAGAACACTAACTAATCACTATTAGGTATGAATATTAACTATGTTCCAACACATTTTGAATAAACAATAAACTAATATTTTAAGAAAATAAAAATTAATATTAAATTAGCAATAATTTATCTTCAAAATTTAATAAAAAAATTGCAAAATTTGGAGTTTAAATCGAAAATAGATCTCCAATACGAACATTGATCTGTATAAAACTTTGGAAAATTAATCACTGTAAGATCTAGAACAAAATTTACTGTAAATACGAAAAATAAAGATAAACAATGAACGAAAATCAAACCATGGTTGAAAGTTGCTCAAAATTTCATTAAGGAGAACAAATAATCCGTAGATGATCAAAGAAGACCATATAATTAAGAACACACACCACAGATTGTGAAAATGGAGTAAAATCATCAATAATGGTGGTTGGAAATCACAAATATGGCTTCGAAGTCATCGTGAGTTGAGAGGATCCACCATGTGTTTCAATTTCTATGAACAATGAAGACGAGGGTTTCCCGATCCTGACAATTTTTAAATGACTTTCAATGATGGTTTCTACAGAAACCGATGCTGAATTTTTTTAAAAAAATCTTCGTTGGTTTTGGGAATAACCAAAGTGTAAAATATATATATATTTTAACTTCGGTGTTAGTTTTGATACAAACCGATGTCGAAAGTCTTTAGGGTTGTTATTTTCGGCGTTAGTTTTGTGGAAAACCGATGCCGAAAATTAAACCTATGGAAACGGTTTTCCTTAAAACTGACGCTGAAAAACTTTTTTTGGTGTCAGTTTATATTAAAAGCGATGCTAAAAATCAGCGCATTCTGGTTTATTAATTCGTTTTTTAGTAAAACTGATGAAAAAATCCACTCATAAAATTTTTTGGCTTCTGGTTTTAGTAAAATCGAGGCTAAAAATTTCTCACACAAAATATCAGTGTCAGTTTATAAAAAACTGACATTAATAATTCAATGTTAAATCTCGTATTTCTACTAGTGACTAAACCCTTGAACAATCGATATGAAAAAGTTGGATGCACTTCAAAAGGTTCCATCACTGGGGATAGTACTATTTGCAGTTGGTAGTTTTTTTTTGAAAAAAAGTATAAAAAATAAACAAAAAAATAAACAAAAAAATTATAAAAAAAAGAAAAATGCACCTTCTCATAAAAATCATAAATGGAATAAACCAAAAAGAAAAACCCATCTTCCTCATCCTTCGCTAACATCCCCGAATTCCACAAATCCTACCAAATAATACATCAGTTTTATTTCACCTAGAAATTGAGTGAACTCTTCGTTGGATTAGAAGGGATATTAAGGATAATAAAATCACTCCAGAACCAATCATTTTACAACCAATTATTCTAGATGTGAATAATCATTGGGAACAAACCCTCAAAGAAATCACTACCCCTAATATAAATTACCAACCCCTTGGTATTCAATATCCAAATATTGAGGCTAATTTTAAATTGAAATCGGGTTTGATTCAATTTCTAACTCATTTCCACTGGTTATCCTATGAGGATCATCATCTTCACCTCAAAGATTTAAAAGTGGTGTGATCTACCATGAACCCTCAAGGGTTTTTGAAGAACAAATCAAACTTTCAGCATTACCATTCTCCCTAACTGAATCTAACAATTCATGGATCTACTACCACCCTCTTGGTTCCATAACCAAATGGAATGACATATAGTGACTCTTCTTAGAGAAATTTTGTCCTGCTTCTCATAATGCTTCTATCAGAAAGAAAATAAGTGGTATCCATCAATTACCTAATGAATCACCCCATGAGTATTGGGAGAGGTTCAAAAATCTTGTGGCAACCTGGACACACCATCAAATCCCTGACTAAATCTTGATCCAATACTTCTTTGAGGGGTTGTTATCTATGGAGATAAATTAATTGATTCCAAAAGTGGTGGTAATATTTTTGAAAAAATTTCTACGGCTGTATGAAATATCATAAGCAATATGGCTGAAAACATGTAGCAATTCCATACTCGAGCACATACTAAAGTCAAAAAAGTACAAGAGAATCAATCCATAGAGCCGAACAAGATAACTGAGTGGAAGAGTGAACTTACAGGTCTTGTGAGAAAACTAGCGGTGGCAACCAAATCTCCAACCACATATTCTCCACAATCTCTATTCCTTTGACCTATCAAGAATTGTGGAATCTGTAGCTCACCAGCACATGCAACTAACACATGTACAAAACTTCAAGAGGATCCATTTGATTCAATAGAACCAATGGAGCTCAATACAGTATATGATCAGAGGAAAACCAACACTTAATAATCATGTCAGTTTATTAAAAAAATTCAACCAACCCCACCCAGTTCCCTTAACTTATACCTCTAACCAAGGCTTGTGGTATGGTAATCTCATTTATCAACCCCCTTAGTTCCCTCCTCAAAATCAAAAACTAATTCCAATATGGTCAAGGTTGTTGTAACTTACAACAACCTTTTCCTTCTATTACTTAACCACAATGGATCAATCATCCTCTTTATCCTCCTAGATTACACTATCCTAATAAGCCTTCTCAATTAAAAAACCAATATAGGAAGCTTCCCAAGAACCAAAATCAAGGTAATCCCAGTGCAGGACATGACTCTTATTCCAAAAAACCATGGGAAATAACTGTGGAAGATCTTGCCTCATTCACCCATTCTAGCCTAAAAAACATTGAAACCCAAATTAGTCAACTTTAATCCCACCTTATCCGACAACACACATCCAATTCTTCCCAATTACCACCTCAACCTTTACCCAACCCCAAGGGAAATGTAAGTAAAATTTCACATTGATCAGGGGAAAAAATTTCAAAGCCTCATAATGGATCCTCAAATGAACCTTTGGATATTTATCTTGAAAATGAAAAGAAAAAAATATAGAAAATGAACCTAAAGAAACTCCCTCACCTCTTTATATCCGTCTAAGGAACCCAACTCTTTTTCCTAAAATTGTTTCTAAGCCATGAAAATCCTTTAATCCCGATCTTTAAATGCTTTACATGTTTAAATATATTGAATTCAACATTACCCTATTAGATTACATCAAAAAAATTCCTAATTATGCCATGTTTTTTAAGGAATTGGGCACTCATAAGAGACAACTTAGGAGAATTGATAATGTTTCAACATACCAGTTCGTACCCATGAAGGGAAAAGATCCTGGGCTCTTTACAGTTCCATGATAGATAGGATGTTTAAACTTTTATGATTCCCTCATAGACCTTGGAGACACGATAAATGTCTTGATTAAATCCATCTTCTTAAACATTTGTCATGGTTCCTTGCACAGAATAGGTATTATCATCTAGATAGCCAATCGAAGCACAATCAGTCCCGAGGGAATAACTGAGGATTTTCTTATCTGAGTTAACGATCTTATCTTCGTAGCTAATTTCTATTTCATTGACAAGGAAGGTACGATTACCTCTTCTCAATCTCCTCTAATTATAGGAAGACCATTCCTCTGAATATAAAAAACCAATACTGATGTCCATGTGAGAATACTATCCATGGAATTTGGTGACCAACTGGTCAAGTTCAATATCTTTCAAGCCATTTGATACCCATTAGAAAATCATGCTTTATTCTCAATCCATGCTTCTTAGGAAACTCCTGAGAGTCAATTGAACCATATTCCATCATATTCATCATGTTCTAATGAGAGAGGAGATTTTGATATTTGTACATTGATTAACCAATTCCTAAATGAGGATGTTGATGTTGACCTCTCATTCATAGAATCCTTCAATCTAGAGGATCTTGAAAACTCTCTTGAAACCCATATCAACTCTGATATCTGCTGTTCCACATTGGAAAATATTGAGGAAAATGAATAAAAACCATTTGAAATCCCACCCTCTATTCTTGAGTCTTCTATCCGACAAATTAAAGATGAGAATGATCTAATACCTCTTCTTACACACCTGAAATATTCATTCATTTTCCATGATCACTCTTATACTATCATTATCTATACCACACTTAGTGAAACCGAGGAGTCCAAACTTGTTCAGGTGTTAGAGAAAAATAAAAAGGCATTAGGTTGGAACCTATATGACATACTAGGAATCAACCCCACCCTTTTGTTGAATCACATCCATGTTGAGGAATTATCCAAACCAATTCAGAAACCACAAATAAGGATCAATCCACTCATCCTTGAGGTAGTTAGGGAAGAGATTACCAAGATTATCCATGATGGTATTATCTATTCAATTTTTGATAGTGAATGGGTAAGTACAATTCAGGTGGTACCTAATAAGGGTGGGATAACTATTTCCACAAATGAACATGGAGAGGTAGTCACAACTTAGGTGAAAGAAAAATGGTGTGTATGCATCGATTATTGGAAATTCAATGCTGAAACAAAAAATATCGCTACCCTCTTTATTTCCTTGATCAAATTCTAGAATGATTAGCCTTGAAGTCACATTATTGTTTCTCGATGTATACATTAGCTACTTTTATCCTAGAAGTCACATTTATGGTGATCCATTTGAATCCTTCTTGTATTCACTATCTCTATTCCTTCAAAAGTGTGTCAAATGTAACCTTTTTCTGAATTTTAAAAAATGTCACTCCATGTTTACTAATGGGAATGTCCTAGGGAATATAATTTCAAAAGATGGTATTCAAGTCGATCATTTCAAAATTGAGGTGATCCAATCTCTTCTTGAACCCAAAACAGTTCAACACATCTGTTCATTCCTTGGTAATGCTGGTTTCTCTCAGCAATTCATCCATAACTTCAACATAATTTCCCTCCCACTCACTCGGATAATCCAAAATGATATTGAATTACATTTTGACGAGGCATGAAAGAGAGCCTCCATTGAACTCAAAACTATTCTTACAACTTCCCCAATAATCCAACCCCCAGATTAGTCCTTACCCTTTGAATTGATGTGTGATGCTTCTAATAGGGCCATTCGGGCTATTAATGGTCAAAGAAGAAAAAACTTTCCCCATGAAATATATTATGACACAAATATATTTTATAAAACTCAATATTAATACTATGTGACTGAAAAGGAACTTTTATAATTGGTGTTTTCATTAGATAAATTCCGACCATATCTCTTAGGTACCAAAATCATCATCTTCACTGACTATTCCGTTACAAATTTCTCACTCAATAAAAGTGTTCCCAAAATGAGGATAATAAGATGGGTCTTAATGCCCTAAGAGTTTGACATTGTGATTAAATATAAACATGGAAAAGAAAACCATGTGGCTAATAACCTGAGAAGAATTTCTAATTATTCACATTCCAAAAAATTTGATCATAAATTTCTAACTGAACATATTTCATCTATCACTCCAAAGTTACCATGGTATACCCCAATTGTAAACTACTTGGTTACTGGTGTTTTTCCTGATTTGTTTTTTCAAAATATCAAAAAGTGAAGTTGAAAATTGATTCAAAATTCTATTTTTATAAAGATAATAATCTTTTAAAAACTGGGATTTACTTGGTAATTAGAAGATGTGTTGATGAAGATAAACATTTCTCCATATAGGAATTTATCACTCAATGCCTGGTTGTGGACACATTGGACCACAAAGGATCTCCCAAAAGGTCTTTGAATCATGATTGTTCTAGCCTTCACACTTAAAGGAATCACATGAGTACTGTAAATCATGTCCAACATGTGAAAATTTTAGCACAATTTCTAAAAGAAATGAAATTCCAAAAAATCCCTTAATATTTTGTGAGATCTTAGATGTTTTAGGAATCAATTTCATGGGACCGTTTCTATCCTTCAATATATTCTCAAACATTATTCTTGGATCTGATTATGTTTCTGGGTGGGTTAATTCCAAACCCACTAGGAAGGATAATGCACATACTTTTAGTGAGTTCTTACAAACCCATATTTACATCAATTTAAAACACCATGTGCCTTGATAATTGATTTAGGAACTCATTTATGTAATCTTACCATGGAATATCTTTTGAAAACTAATAGGTTTGTACATAAAACATCAGCTACATATCACCCCCAAAAATGGCATGGATGAACTTTCTAATAGAGAAGTCAAAAGATTAATTGAGAGAATTGTAAATCCCACCAGAAAATATTGGTCTATCACACGTGGTGAAGTTCTTTGGGCTTATCAAACCACCTATAAAACACATATTGGGACATCTCCTTTTAGTCTTATTTTTGATAAAGCATGTCATTTACCAGTTAAAATCCAACATAATTCATTTTGGGTAGTGAAAACTCGTAATTTTGATTGTGAAAAATCTGTTGAAGAGATATGTTTCTATTTAAATGAATTGGAGGAGCTTTGAACTGATTTCTATGAGAATTCCAATCTATAACAAGAAAAGGCCAAGGTACTACATGAAAAAAACATCAAGCGAAAGGTATTTCAGGAAGGTGAAAAGGTAATGCTATTCAATTCTCGATGTTGAATTCACCCAGGTAAGCTTAATTCTTGTTGGGAAGGTCCTTTTATTGTTTCTAATGTTTACCTATTTAGTGCAGTGAAAGTATAAAACCCCTCTTCCAAAAGGACATTCACAGTTAACAGACATTGGTTAACACATCACCATGACAGGACACACATCCTGAGAACCACATCAACTTCCATCAGATTCACAACTTCTACAGTAGACTCACCACTGGATGGGGATAATGACCAACCAAATCCCAACCAGGGGAATGTCTTTCCCTTTAACTCTACCTCCCTTCCTCTATCTACCTCTTTGTCCTACTTTCTCTCTATTTTATTTTTTACCACTTCCTTCATCAAAACCCTTTATTTTTTCTCTTTATCTTTTTTGAGGGTGTTTTTTTTAAAACACTAAAGAATACCAAAAAACTAAAAAATTGAAAAACAAAAACAAAAAGAGTCATAATCACTCCTTTTCCACTTTGGAAATTTTTCCCAACCATTTCGGGGAGTCAAAAAAACATGTTTTCATCTCAAAAATATTGTATTTTCATTTTGAATTTGGATAACGAATTTTGTTTAAAGACTAATAAATTTTGAATTCTCAGTTTTATATTTGAAAAATTATTATTCCCCAACCTTGAGGAACAACTTTAGATTTCATGAAAATGTATCCTATGTCCATTTTTTTTATTTTGTGTGTTTTCACCCCCTTTTTTGAGTCCTGACTTTTTGGACCTTTGAGTTGAATTTCCTAGTTTAGTGTGAACTAATATGATATTGTCATTTTTTGAACCACACGAGAATAAAAATATCAAAATATCCTCCCATTAACGATACATTAATCCTAGTTTTGAAATCCCACTTCATGTATATGAAAACTTTTTCTTTGATATCCACATTACATGACCAATACCTTGTCCCACCCAACATCTACATGGAAATACATTCCATAATTTATTGAAATTTAAGTGGGGGAATGGATTTATTTTTTGGTATAATTTCCTTGATTTTAAATGTGTTTTCATATGCTTTAGGGGGAACATCCATTTTAGTAGGGGGCGGGAGGTTTCCATTCAGTGAGTTTTGGGGAATGGAATTTCATTTAGGTATTTTTGTAAATGTTACTAACGTGTGTTCAATTTTGTTTTGAAAAAAATCAAAAAAAGAAAAGAAAAAAATGCGATGGTCTTGGGAAGGTCAAAAATTACTCTTCTTAAACCTTTGATCTTATTATATCCATTAAAATTAGTGTCTTTAAGAGATAAAATATGGGTTGGGAGATGATTGTAAGATTTTTTTCAAGTTCAACTTTTAAAAAAAAAGGAAAAAAGAAAAAAACTCTTATATCATATGGATATGTTTTGTGTTTTGTAAATGTTTCATCTTTTTGTCCTCTTAAAATTTTCATCCTGTTTTGTGTCTTTTTCACACAATCATGCCCTTGTTAAAATATGTTTTAATTTCCTTCCAAGTTTCATTTCTAAAAAATTGCTCATTGTTTTACCCATGAAAATGTTTTACCCCTCTTTCTTCTCTATTTGATATTAAATTCCAATCGTCCCATAGCCACAAAAAAACCCATTCAAAATACCCCTTTATTCTTGTGAACTTTAGAATAGGGAATGGAAGATGAGATCAATTTCAAGCTATATGATTTTCACTTCTGATTTGTGAATGAGCGAACCTCTAGAAAATAATTTTTATCATCTTGATAGGAGTAAGTTTTGAGTGCCTACATTTTCCATTTCTAATTTGAGCATGAAAAATGATTTTTTGGAATATTTTTTCTATAAAAATTTCTGTTGGAATTTAATATGGATGAGTTAAATGTTCTGAACCTCCCATGATTGGGAAAAATAAAGTTTTAATATTTTTTTGGAAAGTGAAAATGATTTAGTCGTGTTTTTATATTTATTGTATATGAGGATATGAACACAACTTAGTGTGGGGGAGATTATGTTATTAATTTATTCATAAAATTTTATTTACTCCCATTATTGATTTTATTTTAAAAGTGATTAATTGGTGTGAATTATTAAAATTTTAATATTAAATATAATTTTTGAGCATTATTTGAATTAATTTAATTTCAAGTCACTTTATATTTTTAATCATAACTCACATCATACTAATCTATATTTCGTGATTTTTGTTTTTTAGGGATCATTATTCAATTTCCAACATATCATTAGAAACAATCCTTGGACAATTAGGTCATTTGAAGGGTCATATGATCCACACAAGAAGGCCCAAAGAAGCTGTAAAGAAACTGGACCAGCCATGGGGATTTAATTTATGGTTTCAATACATAAGTACAAATAATTTTATTTTACACCAAAATTTGGAGTCCAATAAAATTGATCTTGGATAAATATTTCAAAGCTCAAATCCCAAAAGGGGACTAGGTTATGTTTTGAAGTCCATTCCACCATTTTGTCCTAGAATTGAAATCATCACACCATTGTTATTTTTCCTCCAAAACTATATGTCCTTAGAGGTGATTTTTTTTTGAATTAGTAGATATAAGAGGTTAACTTTTTAGAAGAAATTGTTCTTATTTGAGGTAATCTTCCCATTCAAAAATCCATTCACATTACAGCCATAAAAAAGTGGTGATAAAAATAGGCAGATGCATATTTTTTAGTAAAAAAAACAAAGATTTCACAATATAAGTCCAATGGACACCAAAGTTTAAAATAAGATAATGAACATCAATATCTATAACTTCTAAGATGATAATATATTTATCTTGAGCATTCTGGTAGTCCAAATTGCTAAGCCAAGTGGAGGGGCAGATTTGGAATACAAATAGTCCACCACATTAGGCAATAAATGTATCCCCATATTCTCCTTGCATGTGGTTAGAATTTTAGAAGAGAGGAAGATAAATTGGAAAGACCAAATACTTGCCAAAGTTCTGGGAGGACTTTCCAATTTCATGTTTTAACTTAATAGACCATTCATCTCTTTGTTTTCATGTTATATTTTGTTTGTTTTACTTTATGATTTTGTAAGTGTTTTGTTGTAATTTTGTTTAAATAATAATGAAAGTTTCCTAATAATATCTTATTCTCATCAAGATTCTGTAGTTTAATTTTAATTTTCTTAAAATATCTTAAATCATGTTGACAACCATTATATTCTTTCTCTTTCTCATTCAATCAAATGTGTGTATTACCTCTCTTCATATTTTGTGTGTGTGTTCAATGCACCTCTCCTTTCTTGTACAATTTATATTATTTTATTTTTAACCCATCACCATAAAAATCACCACCATATTTTTAACCACCTAAATGGATGAGTAAATATTCTATTGGGTTGAGTCATAATTTGTGGATATTAAGTGATTCAGAGCCTTTGGTCGATGAATATTCTTTAAATTAACATTGTGCATGTTGAACATAAAATTCTATAGATAAATGACACTATTTTTTTAATGAGTGGATTCCATGGATTATTGGAACCACAAATAGACTACCATAAACATGTTATGATTTATATTAGATCCATAAGTTATGTTAAGGTTTAGATTAATGTCTTAACACTCAGGAATTCCAATCAAAGTCATCTAGTGAACTGAGTGTTAAATTAATGAAATATAAAGAAAATATCAATGATACCATAAGATTAAATCCCCAATAATGAACTCACCCCAAATATTTATAAAATTGTTAAATCAATATACATAAATCAATCATTTCATTTTAGTTCTACAAACCCCCTTAATCAAATTACTATCAACTAAAAATAGTTGACTATTAAAAAGTATCATCGCCGAGGATAAGACCCGAGTGCTGCTATACACATTAAAAGAGCACTAGAACCTTGAAATATCGATAAGAAACAATCACCCGCGCTTTATAGAGAGTCAAAATGTTCCCGTCTGGATCAAATACAAAAATTTGTTTTTATAGAAATACTCCATGAGTTCCATATGGTTCTCCCATGAACTAAAAAAATTCAAAACACTAGCTCATAACGTATCCTCCAAAATCAAAATAGTCCACATCAATTGACTATCAGTATGAGGATGATAGGCTATGCTCAAAAGAACATATAATACCAAATACTTTATAAGACCTTTCCATAACCACAATTTAAAATGAGGATGTCTTTTAGAGATGATACTCCTTAGGACAATATGTAGAAAAACCACCTAACACATTTAAAGACTACCCAGATCATCAACTATTAAGGTTTTCCTGATAGGGAAAAAGATGGATAACTTCGACATTGGATCCACAATTACCAATAAATTATATTTATTGTAGTTTATCTTGGGTAATCCTATCGTAAAAATCCATAATAATATCTTGGGTTCCTTGTTACTTGTTTATTGTTTTGTTTCTTTATCTACCTTGTTTGTTCCCCTTGTCTTCCTAAATAAAAATTTGATGATGATGATGATCTTACAAAAATATAAGATGAATCTCATAACTACACCCTATGGATCAGAAAACTAAGTTGTCTTAATCTGTCTAAAAGAAAGAGTATAACATATTTTTACATCTCAACTGCTCATCCTTGAGACTATTAAACATCTAGATAAATGTATGCAAAGAGGTCCATCATCTATGAATCGTTTCAAGAATTAGGCACTACCTATTTCTTCATCTTTTGGATTAATGCATCTACAACGATTTTTCCCCTTCCTAGTGTATAATCCAACTCTAATTCAAAATAATACAAATACATGACCCATATCCTCTACCGAATGTTAAGGTCCTACTGAGAAAATATGTATCTGAATCTCTAGTAGTCCATGTATACCAAAAACCTATCACCCATGAGATGATTCTTCCACAATCTCAGGGAATTCAACACTTGTTCTAACTCTAAATCACAATTAGGATAATTACTATTGTGCGGTCTTAGCTATCTAGAGCTATAAGAAACCACTCAATCCTCCTGCTTCAGAACTACTCTGAGTCCAACTCAAGAATAATTAACGAACACAGTATATTCTTTACCTAGAATAGGTAAAGTGAAGGTTAGTATTGATTTCATCCTACCTTTCTGATCCTAAAAAATTCTCTCGCAAGAATCTGACCAAAATAACTTCCCTCCCTTCTTATCAAGTCCTATCATTTGTGCTTTGAAAAGGGAGAACACCAGGAGAAGGTGCTGATAATAACCTGCTAAACCCCAAAATCTCATAATCTCAAAGATATTATTGGGATTCCCTCATGATAACATGGATGAAACATTCTCTAGGTCCACTATCACCCCTTATTATATGTTGACATGACCCAATAAGTTCTCTTTATCAATCTAGAAACAATATTTAGATAGATTGGAATAAAGATGATACTCTCTAAATGTACTTATGATGATGTCAGGATGTTGTAATGGTCATCTAATAACTAGGCCTATACATATATTTCATTGAAAAATACACCAAAAACCAGTCCAAAAAAGGATACAAGATCTGATTCATCAAATCCATGAATACCACTAGAGCATTGCTCAATCCAAACACCATCACTATGAACTCATAGAATCTATTCCTTGCCCTAAAATCAGTTCGAGGTATGTCTAATGGTATCACCCTCAAATGATGGTATTTAGATCACAAATTGATATTGGATAATATCTTAACTCCTATCAGCTGATCGAAAATATCATAAATTCATGGAAAGAGATACCAGTTCTTGATGGTCATATGGTTCAATATCTGATAATACACACATAAGCGTAAAGATCCATTAGCCTTCTTAGTGAAAAGCAATAGAGAACCCCATTGAGATATACTAGGCTGTATGAACCCCTTAGAATCCAATTCTTCCAACTAAAATTTCATCTCCCAAAACATTTCTAGTGCCATCATTAGTAGTGTAGAATTGATTTTTCTCATGGTTTTTTTCTTTTTCAAGTTCTTTATTTGGTGATATTATTAAGGTTGACTTTGTAAATAATTTTTTAATGTTGGTTAATTAAAACTGACGTTGTAAATAAATCTATGTTGGTGGTTTTCACATATATTATCTAATAAAAATGTGAAATTATTATTTTTTAAAAATTTTATTTTTGATTCATCTTCTCTAAATTATATAAGAGAAAAAAAACTATAAGAAAAGGAATCATAAAAACTTGCAAAGCATCTATCAAAAGACACTTACAATTGAAATTTCAAATCAACAATATATATAAAAATAAAAATAAAAAACAATGTTGATTTGGCGATGGCGTAGTGGTGTAGGGTCAAGGGCCATGACAATGGTGTTTGGTGAGGTCTGGGGTTCGATTCTTGGGAGCCCTCTCTTGGGGGAATTTCCACCTCCCATGTACCTCTCGTCTTGCCGAGTCACCCGGTGTCTCATCGGGTGGGCAGAATGGGAGCACTTCACCTGGCTAACAGATTTCTGTGTCGAACCATCGCTGATCGAGGTATTACCTTGTGGGACACACTATCATCTCAGCAGGAAATGGCTGCTTCCTAGATGGGGATTCTTCAGAAGACCTCTTCGTGGTGAGGGGGTGTTCTCGAGTGTGGTGGGTTCGAAAAGGCCACTCTCAGGGATTCCCTTTCTGAAAAAAATTAAACAAATAAAAATCAATAAAACCTATAAAATGATTTTACCATTCAGTAGGTAAGTGTATCCAATCCAATTAACTATTTGTCTGCGATTCATCAAAAATCAATAAATAAGGAATAAGGAATTTAACTTGTATTTTCAGTAAAACAAATAAAATATTAATGAAAATTTTATGAATAAATCTAAACTTTTGGAACTTTCTAATTGTCCCAGTTGAAATTTTTTCATACATAAATATAAAAACATAATATTTAAATTCATTTATTCCTTCTTGTTGATGAAAATTCTATTTTGAATAAATATTAATTCAAAAAAACATATTTAAATAATATATACAAAAATTTTTAATTGTAAATGAAAATAAACCTTAGCTTGTACAAATTTTATATTGGCGATCTTATTTCTTATCATCTATTGAAATAAAATCCATGCACTATTTTTAAATAATATGAATAATATAAATTTTAGTCATTATAATATAAAAAATTGTAAAAATATTCAAACTTACCCACTCAATACATTCTTGAAATTTTCTCTCACTTCACCATGGATAGAGGATAACCAATACAATGACTTCTCTCTTGGAAAAAAATACACAACATCAAATTGATAATGATATATAAGAAATTTTAATGTGAGTTTTTATTATGTTAAGTAACATTTAACACTTTGAGATAAATATGTTTTTCTACTCTTGATGACATGGAAACATCCAGAACTAAATAATTCCATTCTTCTAAAATATTTCAGAAATATAAACTGTTCTTTCTATATCTGTCATTATCCTTGCTATAGGTGAAATAAACCTTGGGTCCATAAATCTATATACATCAATCTTGAAATTCTGTTTTAAAATTATATAAATAAACCTAATAAAAAAACATAAATATAAATTTTCAAAAAATTAAACAAATGTAAAAAAAAAATTAATGGACTTACATGATTTTTTTTGCATCATGTTGATTCCCAACTTATCTCAAAATACAAGCTCCATGATATTAATTTTCAAAATCCCCATAGTAATTACACTCCCATAAATATAATATTCAATTTTAATCTCATATACATCCAATAAAAAATTTTAATATGTTGAAAATCTATCAAGACTAGTAGAATATGTATCAGAAGTCATAAAACATTGTATTTCAGGTTGTATATATATTAATTATTTAACTTTAATGTATTTATATAAATAAATAAATAAATATATAAACATTTAAATGATAAAACAAATTTAATAGAAAAATGAAATAAAATATTAAATATATATATACCTCTATAGTAATATGTCAAACAAGTCTATATGCACAAACTAAAAAATAGAAGATACTTTTTCTAATTGAACTCACCTCATCTGTAAGACATGATGTTTTTATAGATTTATTTACAATATCCTATATAATGACCTTATAATGATCTATCTAATTCTGTTGATGCCGAATGGTATTTTTGATATAAAATATCATCCCATATTCAACAATATTCTGGGGATCATCAACATATGACTCACAATAACTAGAAACGTGTAGAGGAGGGGGTGTAGGGATAAGATAATAAGGAGTGAGGTATTAAGGCAAATATGTTTAAGTAGGAGGAGTGGTATTTGTTGGCAGATTTGGAGGAGTCGTATTGGTAGTTTGAAACTTTCTTTGAATGTTATCAAACATCAACTATACCGAAGCTCATATCCTTCCCATCATCACATGAATATCCTGAACATTGGATTCCAAATATTCTATTTTTTATAAACATTATCCATTGAACAATCTTTCAAACATGGAAAGTATTTTTTTTACTGATACACCTGGAGGGTATCCTCGTACACAACTCGGGTGTTTAGGATATCTCATTGTTGTAGCTAAAATATCCTTTCTACCCTAAGATATAAAGGCCCCCTATGTGCTCTACTCCTCAAGATAATCCGTTATGGAATATTTGAAGAAATACATCATGAATCAAAATACTTAAATAGTTTATTTAACTTAAATAAATAAATAAAACATCTTAAAATACTTTCAGTTACAACCCTCGACTATTCTGTAAGATATTTCCCTTTTTCTCTAATTTGATTCCTCTTATTTTTCATGTCTAGTGACGGGGGGGACCTCTGTAGACCATGAAGCCTTAGCTCTTAGATTGTGATGTTTTCTTCTATTACATTTTCTTCCAATAAGATATACTCACCCCAAGATAATGTATGAGGGTATTTGTTTCCAGATTGAATCTCCTAATGAGATCTCCATGATTACTTTAAATTAAGAATTATAAATATATAAACCATTAAGTTGGTCATTAATATAATTTTTTTAAAAAGGTAACATCTACCTTACAAAAAAGTCTTCTCTTCATATACTTTCAAAAAATTTCATCCATGTATCCTATAACGTCCCTGTTCCATGTGCCACCCAGAGGTGCCTCATACCCAGTTAGTCACATAGCCACAAGTGAATTTCCCCAAATTCTATAGGCTTCCAACTAGAAGTGAGGTCCTTGTGTGTGATAATGGGGAAACTATGCTCCCATTGGCTGAGTAACACTACGGCAACAAACAGATAAAAATATCAGAAGAAGTAATAATACCATACAATAGTAAACAACCATGGACAATGAGTAAATAAACAATTGGAGCTCATATATAAATAATGCATGATATATATGTATAGGAAATCATCCAAACAAGTCACAATGATGGAATATAGTACTAAACCATGTACAAGAAAACAAAAATAGTAAACAACTCCAACAGCATTTCAATCCTCATCTTGGTCTCATTCTCTCCATCTCCACAACAATCAAGTACCTAAAGTAGAAGGGCACTTTACCTTATCTATACCTGTAGCAATGTAATTTGTTTATTCCCAAAAGCATGAACCAAACAGGGTGTGAGAAGAATCCCAGTAGGAAAATACCCAAATATCTATGCCCAATAGTCAGTAAATATATATAGCAGACAATATGTAAAATGAAGCAATAAACAAGGAAGTACTCAAAAGTAAACAATAATACAGTTTCAATTACATTCATTTACATTTATCAAATTAGTCAACCAAACAAACACGAGAAACCCTCTAGTAGGTTCTCATAGTCTAACCCCTCTGGTCCAAATTAGCAAATACTCTTTAAGGAAACACTCACTGTCAATTCCCCTTGTGGTATCAAAATGGTAACTATAGACACTATGAGGAAGCACTGAACATCCAATTCCCCATGTGGTCTCACAACGTGGAACTACAAAAACTTTTAGGGAGCACTTATATCCATCCCCCCTATGGTATCGCAACATGAAATTATAACAGACACTATGGGAAATCCCTCAGCATTCATTTCCCCTATGGTGTAACTACCCCAGGTTCCCATATCCTATGTAAGTCAATCATGTACAAATGATATCCACCAGCCAAAGTAAATCACAATATACTACTTGGCTAAACAAATAAAAGCATGGTGCAAGAAAGTCAGATAATATCACTCAATAGTAACATCACTAGGCATGGAAAACAGAGTATCCTAATAGGAAAAACTAGGCCCTACGACCAATAACATTTCAAACTTTGGAAAACACATCCATAGCATGGAAATTAACCCTATTCACAAAAAAAGATTCCTAACTCAAGCAATCAATAATAGCAGGCATTAACATGATTAAATTCACCAAACACGCAATACCCTAAACTAGGGTATTGTGCACTTTTCCCACATATAATTCAAAGAAAACTATAGAAAGGAAAAAACCACCTACCTCAATGTTTTACGATCGATATAGTTGAACCTCAGCCTTTGAATCAACCTAGAATTTCGTAGGTCTACAAAAATGTCTAAATAGTTTAACCAAGGATAGCTCATGAAAGAGGATAAATCATGAGATGATACTTTAGAAGAAGGAAGAACTCACGGTAGCGATTCCAACATAATTGATGGCGGTTTAATCAGAGAACGGATAGTTAATCAGGGGATCGGAGAAGAATCATGATCTTCAGTAACTCATGGGCGATAAAACATTAGAAGAAGTGTTTTATGTGAATGAGAGGTGAACCTAGTCTGATTTATCAAATAAAAATAAAAAATACGTGGAATGTTCCCTAAAAATATATGCAGTGTATATGATTTTACCAGGCCCCACTTTTGGTGGTCTCTAGGTCACCCCACATGGCCATGTACTCAGCTGTTACACGGCCAGTACACAGCTACCTAAGGAAATCAGGTACACGGTGTGTACTCTTAAGTACACGACGTAAACTTCTAAAATTTCCAGAGAATCCCCTTTTTCTCAAAAGCACTTGAAATCAAGATCCATTCCTGAAATGAAGATACGGGTTCTTACAAACTTCCCCCTTAAAAAAATTTGTCCTTGAATTTCCCTAACAAGGTAGTGGAGAAGGAGAATAGTCCTCGAACAGCTCTGGCCACTGTAATCGCACATCAGCCTCCCTCTCCCAAGTGTGGTCCTATACTCACCCATGCTTCCATAGCATCCGTACCAAAGGAATTGACCAGCCATGGAGAAAATTCATGCTACGATCAATAATCCAGATATGATGCTCTTCAAAAAATGCATCCACCTCCAACTAAACCTAATTAAGTTGGAAAACATGAGATGGTTCTGAGAAGCAACGTCTTAGGTGAGAAATGTGGAAGATGGCGTGCATAGCCTGGTACCTTTGAAGTAACTGCAACTGATATGAAACCAGCCAGACTCTCTCCAAAACCTAAAACGGCCTGAAGTATCTTGGTGAATTTCTTCCCTATCTTCTAATACTCCTGTGTCCCATCCTCGCCGTGAAGCGTAGGAAAACTTGATCTCCGACCCCAAACACCAGAGGTCGTCTCCGTCGATCAACATAAGAATTCTGTCATGACTGGGAAATATCCATCCTCTTCTGAATCAACTCTATCTACTTCATGGTGTCCTGGACAAGATGAGGTCCCATCATAGCTGCCTCTTCAACCTCCAGCCAACATAGGAATGATCAGCATGACCTACCATAAAAATCCTCATAAGGTGCCATCTGAATAGTTTTTTGAAAACTATTATTGTAGGAAAAATTCACCAGAGTTATGTGATTCTACCAAGAACCTCCAAAATCTAGGATTCATGCTTGTAGCATGTCCTCTATCACCTAATTTAACCGCTCGGACTGGACATCTGTCTGGGATGGTAATCTATACTTAGAAGTACTTGAGTACCCCAGGCCCTCTATAGTCCCTACCAGGCCCGAGAAGTAAAACAGGCATCCCTATCTAAAACGATGGAGTGTGGAACCCCATGTAAACGTAAAATATCTCAGATGCACAACCTTCCCATATCATTAACACTAAAGGTCTCTTTGATCGGTATGAAGTGTGCAACCATTTTGAGTCTTTCAATGACAACCCAAACTGAATTATTCCCTCAATGAGACCTCACTAATCGGGTCATTAAGTCCATCATGACATCATTACACTTCCACTCGGGAATGGGTAACTACTGCAAAATCCCTGTTGGTCGCTAATGCTCTACCTTCACCTGATGATATGTGGAACATCTCATGAAAAAACCTACAACATCTCTCTTCATGCCTGGCCACCAATACCGGCGATGTAGAGATTGATACATCTTGGTGGCACAATGATGAACTTCCCAAACTGTAGAATGAAAATTCGACATCATCTCCTCGCGTATGTCTGCTGAAACCCATACATGGCCATGAAAACACAAGATCTCATCCTCACCTACTGTCCATCCAGGAATAGGGTCCCCTACTGAAACACTCTCCCATAACACTAGGTATTTAGAATCTGATAGTTTCCTCATTTTCACTCGCCCAAGTAGAGTATAGGTAACAATTATAGAAGAAAGAAACATCTAACCGTGTCTATTTTGTACCTCCAAATGCATCTCAAAGAATAGATCCATAAGCTACCACTCACTATGGCCTCGTAGACTACATGTATCTGAGTCCTCCTGCTCAACGCTTCAACCACTGCATTGCCTTTCCCAGTCATGTAGGCAAGCTCAAAATCAAATGACCGAAGGTACTCAACCCACCTTAGCTGTCTTGAATTTATATCATGCTGAGTAAAGATGTATTTGAGACTTTTTTGGTTGGTGGAAACTAAAAAATTCTCTGCCAAAAGATAATGTCACCAATATCACCAGACATGAACAATTGCAGCTAACTCGAGATCATGCATCATGTAATTTCTCTCATTTTTCCTCAACTGCCGAGACTCGTACACAATGCCTCCTTCCCCCAGCATAAGAACTTCTCCCATCCCAATACAGGATGTCTCACTGTAATCAATATATCTATTTCTTGGCTCTGAAAAAACAAGTATCGGTGTTGAATTCAACCTCCATTTCATCACCTAAAAGGATGAATCGTAGGAATCTATCCATGAGTACTTCACACCCTTCTTAGTCAGGCCCATCGGTGGCACTGCTAAGCATGAAAAGTCCTGTATGAAACATCTGCAGTAACTATGCAACCCGAGAAAAATCTATACCACAAAGACGTTCTTTGGTTTCTATGAGGAAACTACTACTCTCACTTTATATAGGTTTACATATACTCCTGTCTCAGAGATAACATGACCCAAGAAGTGAATTTGGTCCATCCAAAAGTGAAATTATGAGATCTTAGCATATAACAGATGCTCTCTTAGTGTACTCAAAACAATCTCAATATGGGTAGCATGGTCATGTCGAGTGTGAGAGTATTCCAATATATCATCCACGAAAACCACCATGAAAGAATCCATATATGGATGGAACACTCGGTTAATTAGTTCCATAGAAACTGCAGGCGCGTTCATGAGACTGAACAACATAACCACATACTTGTATTGACCATAACTAGTTTGAAAGTCTATAATAGGTATATCAGATGGTCTAACGCACAACTGATGATAACCGGATCTCAAGTCAATATTTTAGAACACCTGGGCTCCAGGAAGCTGATCAAAGAGATCATTAATCCTTAAAAATGGATATCAGTTCTTTACCATCAACTGGTTCGGCTTCTGATAATTCACACAGAGTCGGAGGGTACCATTCTCCTTCTATGCAAACAGGATAGATGAACCCCAAGGAGAAGTACTGGGTCGAATGAAACCCTTTCCCTACAACTCCTCCAACTGCTTCTTGAGATCTTGTAACTCTAGTGTATCCATCTAATAAGGAGGAATGAACACCAGTGACGCTCCTGGAACAAGATCAATAGAAAATTCTACCTCTTGTTCCGAAGGAAAACTTGAAAATTCCTCTAGAAAGACATCCATAAAATGATCCACTATTTAAGGAAAGTCCATCTGTGAAGTCCTCTGGTCATCCTGATACAGACTAGAAAAATATATTGTAACTCCTCCCAACCCATGATGCTCGGGTCCATCTCTGCTCTCCTGGACATCCCATTCTCCCTTATGTAGAAACAAACCACCCTATGGTGATGTGAAACTCACCCTACAATGATAAGAATCGACAAAAGCTTGGAAGCGATAAAACCAGTCAATTATGAGAATGACATCATAGCTTATCATCTCTAAGACATAGTGGTCCCATAAGAAGTGACACCCACCAACCTCAAGGGGACAATCCTTGCACTGACGTATATTTGTTTTTCTAGTCACCAATAGAATTTCTAGAGTCAAGATATCAGTAAGGGTAAAAATACAAAACCCAAGGCTCTCCACAACAGCAAAAGATATGAAACTATGGGAAGCCATTGTATAAAAAAGTGAAGAGGCTAAAATTGATGCAACTATAAATGTACCTTGAACTATAGAGGATTTGAGATCCTACTCTTATTGGATATGCTCTATCGAAAATGCCTGACCTACGCCGTGTCCTTGTGAAGCTGACTGAGACCCCTGAGTTATCCATCTAGCGGTTGTTGAAAAACTATGTCAGACCACTGCGGCTATGACCTCCACCTTGGCCTGAATAGCCTGAAGAAATCCATCCCCCGGTAAGATAAGAAACTAGGGGCCCTGATCCTGAATGAGGAGTCATAGAAGAGCCTCTGTCACCAGCAGTTGGTGAGAAAGACTGGTAGAAATGATGAAGATGATCCATATTTCCGCAATATAGGTACTCCACTAGGTCCCTCAAGAAATGTTGTCTTGTTTTCCCACTCTTCACACACTGGAAGCACACTACCTGGCCTCTAGAAGAAGTATTCTGCCTACTCGGATCTCTACGCATAGACTCCCTGCGGCATTTCCTGCTATCATTCGGAGGGGTACCAACTCCGGATGCCGAACCGCCCTGGCTCACTCCTCCAGAATCCCTCAGATTGTGCTCCGTGATTAGTTCATGGTTGAATATAGAAGTGATGGAAGTCAACCGGAAGACATTCACCTGAGATCGGATGTCGTTCCTGAGACCATCCTCAAAATTCCTTTCTAGAATAAACTCATCACCCTCAGGAATGGGCACGAAGCACTGCAGCTCTGTGAAGCGAGAAGATTAATCCATGACTGAGAGAGTACCCTACTCCAGGCTCATGAACTCTCAGGCTCAATCATCCCTCATAGTCTTCAGGTAGAAGTAATAATAGAATGCATTTTGGAAGTCATCCCAAGACATAACCTACTGGTGCCCCGCCTTTGAAATCACCTCCCACCATATCTTCGTGAAATCCCGAATCATGGACATAGAGATATTTACCCTCCTCTTTGGAGGTGTCTCTAGATTCTCAAAGATCAACAACATGGATTCTAACCATGGATCTGTGGCCTGAGGTCCTCCATCCCCTGATAAGGTGAGAGGATGTTGTTGCTGAGAAACCCACGTCAACTCTTCCATAGATGGGGAAGGATGTGGTGCTCCCTAGAAGGTCTGTATAAATCTCAAGTATCTTTCTCGAAACTGTGCATCGACACCTGTATCTGGAATGATGGCTAGTGCTAAGACAAGCAAGATGGTAGGATTTGCTGGTAGTCCCTAATCTACTATGTCCGGTGTCTGATTGTTGCCCTGTATCTGGTGTACAACCGGAGGACATCTCGGTGGCAGGATGCTACAAGGTCAAGAACACACCTTAGTTCAATAATATCAAGGACTGAAAACTAGAAGTGTAGGAAGGGAACATGAGAAATAAATCATTCAGGTTTTTCAAAATAGGTATACATGGCGTGTGTGACCCCTACACGGCCTGTTCAATTAATCTTTCACATGGGTGTGTACTTCTACCAAAACTAGTCATGTAACACCCCATACACTCGATGTGTTCTCCATTTAAACTGCATGTACTTGAATCCTTTCTCCCTATCTGAGTTTCTCTACCTGGCTAAAACACATGGTTCTCCTAAAGCAAGACTACATGGCGTGTTTGTGCTGGACATGGCTTGTACTAGAAGGATTTAGCCGACCAGTGTCGTTGGTCACACGGTCGGTCACACGGTTAACTCTACATAGTGTGTTCAAGATAAACACGTCATGTACTACCTGAGTTCCATCAATCCATGTCACTATTAACATGGCTGGATACACGGTCCTTTTATCATGGCATGTACATCTCTTAGAAGACATGTTCCTCCAAAAATTTTCCAGCCCTGTGTTTTTTCCCACATAGTTAGTCACACGGTTAAGTACTACATGGAGTATCTATATAGTACATGGAATGTACTTATGAAAAATATTTTCTTCTTGAAAAGAAGGATACATGGCAGTTATTCATCAATTTACACCATGTATTCTGAGTTTTTCCAAACTGTAAGCCACATAAACTACTCCAGAACCACATAAAATACTAAAAAGAACAATAAAGTGCCAAATTCTGATCTGTGGGGGCCCATACTCCCTACTAATTAAATATTGACCTCATATTCATGTCATACCATAATATAACAGTGAAATGATCCATCAAATTCCAATCCATGAGGACCCATAACACCTCAGGGACCAAATTATGGAATTTATCGAAAAGAAACATTACATATTAGAAATACCCTATCAAATAGTAGGTATTCTATCAAGGCATCTACCAAAACAACATGCTTATTTAGAAAAACATCTATCACAACAACATGCAATCAGTAATTCACCCTAAATGGCCTGACAAGAATGTATGACATGTGATTTCTAGAAAGTGTTATTTGATGCGTGAGATGATATACCCTCATCTCCTCAGGTTTCAAAAGAAATAGAATCTCAAAAATGTCAATGATAATAACACAAAACATGTGAATCACCTAACAGTGAAATCAAATCAATTGTAAATTTGAAAAACCAGAATAATTGCAACAATAAAGGTAAATTAGATTTTCCTATACAAGAGTTTGCTACTCCTAGGAATAACTTATTAGTAACTACATATTCTTTCTTGTCCCTAGATATAGGCTCCAAGAAGTAAGTCAAGGAGAAAATAATACTTTTGATACCACTTTGTAACACCCTGGTTCCAGGTGCCACCCAGAGGTGCCCAGTACCCGGTTGGTCACATGGCCTCAAGTGAATTTCCCTGAATGCCAGAAGCTAACAACTAGTAAAGAGGGCCTTGGGTGTGATAGTTGGGAAACTATGACCTCATTAGCAGAGTAACAAAGCAGAAACAAATATATAATATTAGAGGAAGCAATAATAATACCATACAATAGTAAACGGTGGAAGAAAACAAGTAAATAAACAACTGGAGATCATATATAAATTATTCATGATACATATGTCTAGGAAAGCAACCAAACAAGTCACAATGTTGGAATACAGTATTAAACCGAGTACAAGGAAACAAAACATGTAAACAAATCCAACAGCATCACAATCCTCAGCTTGGTCCCATGCTCTCCATCTCCACAAAAATGAAGTACCTGAAGTAGAATGGTTCTTTCCCTTATCCATACCTGCAGTAACATAAAATGTTTGGTCCCAAAAGAATGAACCAAATAGGGTGTGTGACGAATCTCAGTAGGAAACCACCCAAAGATATGTGCCAAAAATTTGGTGAATATATATTGTAGGAAATATTACAAATAAAGAAATAAACATGGAAGTACTCAAAAATAAACAATCCTACAGTTTCAAATATATTCATTTACATCTATCAAATTAGTCAACCAACCAAACATAAGAAACCCTCTGGGAAGTTATCACAGTCTTACCCGTCTGTTTCATCTTAGCAAAGACTCTCTGAGGAAGAACTCACCATCAATTCCCATTGTGGTCTCATAACGGTAACTATATACACTCTAAGGATGCACTCAACATCCAATTCCCCATGTGGTATCACAATGTGGAACTATAGAAACTCTGAGGGAGAAGTTACATCCACCCCCTATGGTCTCGCAATGTGAAAGTATAACAGACACTCTGGGAAAGCCCTCAGTGTCCATTTCTTTTATGGTATAACTACACCAGGTTCCCAAAGCCCTATGTAAGTAAATTGTACACAAATGATATCCAACATCCAAAGTAAATCATAATATAATATTTGGAAAAACAACTAAAAATCATGGAATAAGCAAGTCAGATAATATCACTCTATCCTAACAGCACTAGGCATGGAAAACAAAGTAGCCTAATAGGAAAAACTAGACCCTACAGACAATATGAGTTCAAACATGGGAGAACACATCCATGGAATAGTAATTAATCCTATTCACAAACAGGATCCCTAACTCAAGCAATCAATCATAGCAGCAATTAATAGGACTATATTACTTAAACACATAATACACTAAACTAGGGTATTGGGTAATATTTGCACATATATTTCAAAGAAATCTACAGAAAGGAAAAAACCACCTACCTTGACGATGTATGATCGATATAGTTGAACCTCAACCTTTAATCGACCTAGAACGCCTTAGATCTACAAAAAAATCTAAAACTTTCAACCAAGGATATCTCGCCAAAGAGGAGAAATCATGACATGAGACTCTAGAAGAAGGAAGAACTCACCGTAGCGATTCCAACATAATCAACGATAGTTGAATCATAGAAAGGATGATTGATCAGTGGATTGGAGAAGAATCGTGATCTTCAGTCGCTCCTGGGCGAGACGGCATTAGAAGAAGTGTTTTCTGTGAAGGAGACTTGACCCCAGTCCAATTTATCAAATAAAAACAAAAATACATGGCGTGTTCCCTAAGGATACACAGCGTGTATATGCTTTTACTAGGACCCACTTTAGGCGATCTCTAGGTCACCCCACATGGCCATGTACTCGGCCATTACACAGCCAGTACATGGCTACCCACGACAACCTGGTACCCAGCGTGTACTCCTAAGTACACGACATGTACTCCTAAAATTTCTAGAAACTCCTCTTCTTCTCAAAAGTACTAGAAATCAAGATCCATACCAGAAATGAAGATACTAGATCTTACATATCTTCTTCTATAAATGGATATATATTACATGGATTATGATATTTTATATCCCAAAAAAGGAACTATGTTGTGAGGGATGATTTAAAATACCTCCATATCCTAGTAGTCAATGATAATCTTTTTTCCCTAACTCCTTCAGTATTTGGTATATCATATTTCATAAGATAATTCGGGGGAAAACTTATATTACAATAAAACTTTCAAGATAAGTAATATAATAAAAAATGATCATACCAAAACGGTCTCCCACAAGTTTTATAATGTCACTTTTTCAACACTTTTCCAATCATCAAAAAAATTATAACTTTTCTTTTAGCCTGTACTACTACAAAAGTATTAATTTTTTTTGAATTTGGATAGCTTATAATATCATTATAATCAAATTCTACTAGTATCCTTTGGTCCTGAATTTTTTTGTAAATGTGTGGTTTCATGTTTACCAACCATCAAACTCTTTTTTACCCCATGGAAGGTGATGTCTCATGAAAAGAAGGATGTGGAGGCTCATTAATTGGAGTATGTGAATATTCCTCCCTAGAGGAATGAGTATGATCATATGCATAAGTATGTGGTGGATTAGATGATTGATCTGTCATTATCCTACAAATCAAAACAATAATAATTAGTACAAAAATTTACAAATATAACTATTATATAAAAATATAAATAAAAAATGAACAATTATAAAAAAAGTAATGTAATTAATACTCAACACATTTTTATTAATAGTTTTTTATAGTTAACTAAAATGTTAAAAATATTATTGAGATATGAAGTGACATAAATTAATGAATAAAAATTCAACAAATTATGTGTGAAAAGTAAAAATTCTCCATCTTGATAAATCTTTTTTACAACATTTTTTTAATATACTCTTATATAGTATTTTTTTAATTTTATTTAACATAATAATTTTAAAATAATTCATTTTCAAGAAAAAAAATAAATTAATAGATATGTTATAAAATGGTAAACATGGTAAACTAAACAAAACTAAATTTATTAAACAAAAAATTTAACTTATTAGATATAATACGTGTTTTAAAGAAGAACATCAAATTAAAATATATAATAATTTATGAAATTTAAAAAAATTAAACAAAAAATAAACATATTTTACCTGTAATATTTGAAATGTACTAATGGATTGTTTTCTAAAATTCCCTTTTCATGACTGTTCTCTGTGTCACAAACCATGTCTATAAAGTACACTTCAATATTATTTGTTAATATTTGCATGGAAGAAGGGATCTCACATAAATCTATATCTTCATCAAGTTTATCATCACCAACATACTATTTTTCTTTGTAAAAAATAGACCACTGCATATCAGATTGATCAAGAACAAAGAAATTTTTTTTTTCATGTGTTTCCATGATAAAATGATTAGCTGTGTATTCCAATTTATTCAGATTAACTAGTTTCATTACAAATTCATTGTGATAAACCAATTATATTTAACCACTGGAACTTGAAATTTAATGTAATCAACCTCCCATAATTCTTAAATGAATCCATAATATGTAGTTGATTCATAGATTTTATTTTTTCTTTGGCACTCAAAAAATTCATTACTTTTGTGAACACCAATACAAAACTATTCTGAACTTCACTTATATTTTCCTAATCTTTAATATGAAATATATAACCATTATTATCACACAAGGACCATGTTATCAAATTTAAACTTGGACCTCCCACTAAACATCTCAATGTTTCTGATGCATCTGATCTTCCAAGCATGGTCTTTTTAAACAATTTTTGTTATTTTTATCATTCAAAATCCACATTTATTTCTTCTCTGGATGACATTTTTTCAACACATTAATATGCAATGTTATATTTGGCTGAGCAGAATTTATGTTATTCAATTTGTATAAATGTACCTTCTTTATCTACTAAGCTGTCAATGATTTGAATTTCAATCAATAGATCCATACTTATTTCGAAAGGATACATCCAACATAGATATATAGGTCTACAAAACATTAATTCTTGAACCAAGTGAACTATTAAATACACTATGATATCAAACAAGATTAAGTAAAATACATTTCCAAATAAAAATGTATAGAAACCTATTCATTCCCCAAAGTGTTCAAAGCATTCAAATGAATCAACTTATTTCAAATTGAATCGAAAAAATAGTGCACCTTCAAAATAGTCATTATAGCATGGATGGGAGATATTCCACACAATGGAACTGGTAGGAGATGTTGCATCAGGACATAAAAATCATTATATTTCATTCTTATAAACATCTTATCATTTAAAGACACAAGATAATTTACAGTTGAAGAACAACCCAGTGGAACTTTGATATCCTGAATACATTGGAAAAAGCAAATTTTATTCCTCTTGGATAATGTATGAAAACCCAGGAACATGAATGTTTTCCTTACATTAGGTGTGATAGCCATCTATAAACATAATCCCATTTAGAGTAAGTACAATCTTACATTAAACCCATCTTTAATATTTTATTTAATATCTAACAATTTTACAATAATGTTTTCACAAATATAATTCTTCATGTGCATGAAATAAATTTTATGTTTGACCTTATGATATATCTAATATGGTCTCTTAAAAAATATTGATAGTTTCTTCCAAATATTTATATCATTACCAGATTTATGTGTCTCTTTTAATGTCACATCAATTTTTTTTCTCCCTCTCAAAATAATAATAAGTGGATATTGGTATTTTAGAAATATAAAACTCACATAATCCATTGAATTTCATTTTTAATTTTATATAAGAGAGATCTATAGATAAACACTTTCAATGACCCATGCATACTATTTTTATCCCATGATGTAGTTGATAATATGAAGTCTGTTGTTCACAAATTTCACAAGATTTATATCCCTTAACAGTGTATCCAAAAAAAAATTTATATGTTCTGATGTCCTTTATAGTGAACATAACACTTTCATACAGTTGAAATATTCCATTTTATAAGAATCATAAACCCTTATACCTTCCTCCCATAACAATTTTACATCATTAATTAATGTTGATAAGAAGACATCAATATGATTGCTGAGTTTTTTTGGTTCAGATATCATTAAACTCAACATGACATATTTTCACTTAATAAAAAATTTAGGAGATATGTTATGAATTACCAATATAACATTCCATGAACTATATGTTCTACTAAGAATTTTATTTGGATTCTTTCCATCCATGCATAGTCCAAGTTTGATATTTCTAACTTCAATTCTAAATGTATGAAATTTTTGATCAATTTTCTTCCACTATGGAAAATCAGCTGGATGCCGTAAATTTTCATCACATATCCACTCATATTTATACCATATTAACCCTTTTTCATCATTTTAATTTGAAAATAAATGTTTCAAATGAGTAATTATAGGAAGATACCAAAATTACCTAGAAGGGGTCTTTCTAACTGTTAAATGAGAATGAGTTTTTTCTTTCAACATATACCGTGATGTCCCACAATTAAGACAATCTATTTTTTTTGTATTCCTTCCTATATAAGACATAGTTATTTGGGAAGGCATGAAATTTATTATACCCTAATCTTTTTGGTAATAGTATATTCTTCACTTTATAATGTGAATATGGAAGATCATTGCACTTAGGAAGAATTTCATTCAACAATTGTATCAACTCTATAAAACTCTTGTCACTCCATCCATGTTTTGTCTTCAAGTCAATCAATCTTTAAACCATTGATAAAAACATAAATTTCATACCACTTGGATATAATAAATTTCATCATCGCCATATAAAGGCTCAATTGTAGATTATTTCTTAATTTCATCTACTTCAATATCATGAATCATTTCTTCAATTTGATCAGAATTATCATCTTGTAAAGAATCATCATCAGGAGATCCAAAATTCAAACCAGTTTCACTATGATAAATCCAAGGGCTATAAATTGGATTAAAACCATGAAAAATTAAATGATTTTTATCCCTATTATTTTCAACTGTTTTATGTTTAATCATTTCTGGAATGGAAAGAAAAGTCTATCGTTGTTTGGAAATTTTAGTTTGGAAAATTTTAAAAAGCATCAACACCTTCTTTATATTCATCACTTATTTGAAGTTAAATAAACTAAATTCAACTCATTATTATCTATAAAAAATATCAAAAATATATATCTTGTAAAGATAAAAAAAATTAAATTTATATAAAAGATTCAATAATTAGAATCTATCTCAATTTTGAAATATAAAACAGATATATGTGTATTTGAAAAGTATAATTATAAATTCTTGAAAATAAATGAATATTAGTTTAAATATAAATGGTATATCATAAAAATAAATGAAAGGAAGTAATTTTGAAAAGAAACTATAGTCTAACCATTCTCCCCTTTTTCATTTTCCTCTAAATCAAATTAGATGAAACATGAAATTGAATATTATTGAACAGAATCCAAATCATGTGTGCATTTTCCATTTTGATTAGTATCTTTATCATTGAATGTTATTAGAATTTTTTTTGAATAAAAAATATAACAATTATTAGTTGAAACATTAATTCATACTATAATATAATCATATAGTAGAGTTTTAAATAACACAATGATGAATTTATAATGCGATATATATATATAAAATTAATATTATATATTATTTAAGTCTAGTGTATTATTAAAATTGTGAAAATCATATTACGGACTATGTATTATAGGGAGTTTTCTTTATTTTAATGTAACACACTAATAACCCACAATTTAAATATTACAATATACTTTATTTGATACAATAAAAATAAAAATTAATGGGGGGAAAATGATTTTAGTGTTTCAATCCTACGATGAAGGTGTAATTCCAAGAAAATATATCTATCAAAATATAAAATTGATATGTAAAGGGAAAAATTGATAGTTTCTATTGTGTATTCACCAATAATTTCAACATTATATTGATACTAAATCAAAATATGAAAACTGCATATTTAACATATGATTTTGGAAGTTAAGAATATGCTCACATCAAAAGAAAGGTGGTGATATTCATATATAGTAGTTATATTATATTTTAAATTGATCTTTATACCAATTGAAATGTATGCATATAATAAAATTTTAATATTAGTAAGTCAGTAATAAGTTTTAAACACTAATATTAATTTATCCTTATACATGTATGTGTATTAATGAACAATAAATGACACAGAAACATCATCCAAATAAGAAATATTTTTATATTCAGTAGAGACATTTAAGATGGGATGTAGTATAGAAATTTTGGAAACAATTCAGTGCAAATGCCTTTCCATTTAATAGAAACACCTCAACATTAATATATAATGAAATCCACACACTTTTTTCAATTAAATTATCAAATAATTAATGTATATGAAGATGGTAATGTGATATTTGAGATAAGAAGATCTATATTTGATCATGAAATGATGTGACAGATGAAATATGATGGTTTTAAGAAGATGGTAATGTCACGACCAGTCCCTCGCGGCCCTTGCCGTGGCTACCCCAAACCCGCCTTCCAAAGGCCAGGGGTTGGAGACTAGCACCAGAAAGGCATATCCCTATAACGGGAAGGCATTGCCTTGAAACATGTACAAACACATAGTCCAAGAACACAACAAGATGCAACCGTGAAGTAAAACTGCAGTTGTAAAAGTGTTTACTAAAAGTAAAGGTGCCAGAATACAAGCCCAACTGAAAGATACAATACAAAAAAATAGAAAACATATCCTTAGATCGTCTGCCAAGGATCCTACCCAAAGGGTTGGTACAACTCATCTCCACATCTCTCCATGTCAACGACCCACCTCCATGTACCACCTGGTCCTGACTCCCTAAGTCTTAGCCAAGTTGCTTGTCATTTTCACAAGACACAATAAGGTGCAGGAGAATCCCATAGAGGGGTGAGTATAAAAATACCCAGTAGTGACCCTGAGACCCCTGAAGATCTCCCAGAATTACAAAAAGGAAAACCATAAGGCATGATCTCAATTACAAAGTATAAAGAAAAAGACTCATCTCAAACCAAGTATACAACTCACAGATTGGAAATATTGATGATTTGTCATAAGACATATCATTTTATTCCATTAGAAAGCTCCACAACTGAAACAAAAAGAATTTATTTCATTTTTGATCCACACAAAGTCGAATGTCGCTGATCTACAACGGGTCTCTCTAAGGCTGGTCCTCATTGGGTCGTGCATTAATGATACACACAGGGTTTCTAGAAAGCTTATCCCCATAGGATGTCTATGATGCAGATCCACATAGGGTCACTATGATGCTGATCCACCCAGGGTCTCTCTGATGCTGATCCACATAGGGTTTCTCTGATGCTGATACATACAGGGTCGCTCTGATGCTGATTCACATAGGGTCGCTCTTCAATTGACAACCAACCACAACATTCCCCACTCCCGGTGTTCTTGAGTTCTATAATATCATCTCCTCAATATATCGGTCATTCCTCAACTTTCATGACATTACACAAAGGAGGAACCCAAAGGACCTCAATGTCGTAAGGGTCCCAACCCGACAGACGATGCGTCAATCAGACGCCCGATCTTTGAATTATAGACATTTTAGTGCTGAGGGATCGGTTGGATTCGGGTTCTATCCAATCCACCTGCACTCCAAATTTCTCCAAAACTCTGTTGAAGTATCTCAAAAGGACCATCATGTTCCAAGGATTATATTTTTGTAGACGGTTCATCAAACGGACGTGTGGTTTGTGAGATACAGCCTTTTAAGCAACACTAGGCCGAAGTGGATATGGGTCCGGTCCGAACCGGTCGGACCGACCCGACCCACCCCATCCAGGGCAGATTTAACCCGGTTCGGGTCACCCCACCTAGACCAGGTAGGACCCAGGTCCGACCCAGCTTAGCCCGAACCAGCTGGGCGGGCCCGAGTGGGCTGGGCCGCAAACCAGCTCGGCCCGCCTTGGCTGGGAGCGGCCCACCGGGTGGCCTGACCCGAAAGCTAGCGCATCACCCAATTGGGAGGCCCGAGTGGGGGAGGCCTCTCCCCCTTCCCAAATAGCTAAAATCCATTTGGATTATCAATGGCAGTTCCATGTGGTGCTGCCTCACTGTTAGCGGGACCCACGGGGCGTGGGTCCCCTTTTCCCTGGCATCAAAGCCCGAGTCCCTTCTCTGTGGCACGTGAAGGCGCGCCACCTTCCGTCAATGTGGCCGGCTGAGAGACTGCAGTCCTTACCGCCGCGGCTCGATGTCGTGGATCCCCGCCACGGTGCGCGATGATACAACACCTACTGCCACCGCCAGCATCGCCCGTCAATGCTGGTCACCGGCAGCAACGCACCAACAGATCTTCCGCGGGCCACTGGGTGAGCTCTGAAGGTTTGTTTTCCATTCTAAAGGCACCTACAGGCCTCCTGTGGTACTGTCGTCACTGCGTGGCTCCCAGATTTGAATTTCCATCAAGTTGGAAATTTTTCCCTGAATAAAGAGACAAATACCGAAGCGGTGGAGGGTCCGGGCCTTGTTCGTTTGGCTCGCGCCCTCCACTTTTGCCTTATGAAAAGAGGGTAGCAATTAATTCATCATAGATAAACTATAATGCTTCCATGACTCATCATTATTTTCAAGAATGAGGAAGTGAAAGAAATTCACTTGAATTTAAATATAAACAACCCCTATCTCGGAAATGGTGAAGAAGTCATGGCTTGGAGAAGTGAAGTTGCCGGTGTTCATCGATTCGGGATTGATTCCTCCGAATTTTCCATCCAGGCCTTCGTTCATAATTTTTGGAAGATTCCACGACACTTCATCAGAGGTTCCTCCCTTCCATCTCAAAGACCAAATCCCTAGACTCATTTTAAAATAGGGGAAAGGGTTATTAACGTAACGAGAGATTAATGAGGTTCATTAATTAATGAACATATTAATCTATCAATTGTGTGGTTACAAAAACAAAATTCAAGCCATTAAATTTCTTTCCAACTCAACGGTCTTTCCACCGCCACTCAACCATTGGTAGAATAATAAAATAACAGATTTATGTCATTTTATTATTCTTTAAAATGTATGAAAACTAAATTTTTATCCCATCATGATGCAGTTGATGTTAAGCCTCCCTTAAGTGAATCTAGAAACTATAGATTCAACGGTACCTTAAAATTTTTAATTCGAGCACCGATTCAAAATATAGATAATTAAACCTACATGTCTACTTAACGCACCTTAAAAAAACTTCAAAATTACATTCCGGGCACACCGGGCCTCGAAATAAAGCGTCATCATTTTTATCAGACTTGTAATAATCCCAAATAATTTAAAAAAAATTCATGGAATTTCTGTGTCTTTACATTCTCCCCACCTTAGGTATTTTCATCCCTAAAAGCTAAAACAAAACTAGAAGAACAAATGGGCATACTGAGCATGTATCTGAGCATCCAGCTCATAGGTGATCTCCTAAATATTCCCATGCTTCCAAAAAACTCGCAATAGAGGAATCGATCACTCACGAAGGACCTGCTCCTATTGATCCTCTATATCCACCGGGAACTCCGTTAACGTCCTCCATTGTCAAAGTCAAGCTCTCCCCAGTCGATAACGTGCGATGGATCATGCGCGTATCTCCTCAACTGCAAAACATGGAAAACATTATGCACCCAGTGCATTTGTGGGGGAAGAGCTAGATAGTATGCCACCTCGCCTACTCTACTGAGGATCTAGAAAGGTCTGATGAACCTCATAGATAGCTTGCCATCCCGGCGAAACCTTTGTAGTCCTCCTCGGGGTGGGGCCCATTAGAAGACATAATATCATTCCTCAAACTCCAAGGGTCTCTGTCTCCTGTCGACATAAGTCTTGTTCCAGCTCTGTGTTATTTTCATCCTCTCCTGGATGATCTGTACCTTCATCATGGTAGCATGTACCAACTTTGGACCCATATGTACTGACTCCCCTGGGTCTGTCCAACATAGTGGTGATCGGAAAGGTTTCCCGTACAAGGCCTTAAATAGTTCCATGCCTATGGTGGAGTGATAGCTATTTTTGTATGCGAACTCCACCAGTGGTAGGTGGTCCTCCCAACTATTACCAAAATCAAGGACACAAGCATGAAGCATGTCCTTGAGTTTCTGTATGGTCCGCTCCGTCTGACCATCTGTCTGAGGATGGAAGGCGGTGATCAAGCGTATCTAAGTCCCAAACGTCTCCTGTAATACCTTTAGCTAGTCAAAGAGATCATCAATCCTTGGGAGTGGATATTTTTTCTTCACGGTCACCTGGTTCAGGTGCTGATATTCCACACAATGCCTCAGACACCCATCTACCTTCTTTGCAAACAAAATTGGGGATGACTATGGAGAAACACTTGGCCTTATGAACCGCTTCCTATGAAAGTCCTCCAACTGTACCTATAACTCACGAAGCTCTATGGGAGCCAACTGATATGATGGTGTAGATATAGGTACCATCCCGGGGTATAGGTCGATGTAGAAGTCTACCTATCTACAAGGAGGTAGTCCCAGAACATCATCTGGAAAGACATCAACATACTAGTCCCCCACTACAGGATAATTCAGACTCTTAACATGAACTAATCTGAGGGTAAGGCTAGACAATTGATTTTTGATCGGCTGCACCCTCCTCTGAGAAATTCCATCCTGTGCTGCAATGGTTCCCTTCTCACCGGTTAAGAAAAACTTGGTCCCATCCTCAGAGACACACCGCACTTTGCGCCAAAAATAGTCAACCTAAGCATGGTCTGTGGATAACCAGTCCACACCCAAGATTAAATCGTAAGGCCTTGAAGCTGATACTAAGAGATCCCATCCAAATATATCGCCTCCCAGAGTAATCTCACACTACCATCACCAGTGTGTAATCATCAAATCCTCCCACGTAGAAGTCTTCAATAGTAAGGATTGATCCAATGTATCAACCATAAACTTAGAGCTTTGAATGAGAGCCGTGGTAATGAAAGAGGGAATGGAACCTATGTCTGTAAGTACTACGGCTTGGGTGGAGGAGACATAGATCATACCTCAAATCATTTCTAGAGGACCATGGTTGTTGGCCTCAGCTGCCTGAAGCTGTGCTCATCCCTATATTCTTTCTCTCTGAGGTCGGGGTGGATCACCTAGAGGTGGTGGTGGTGGTGGAACCTCAAATCGCTGACCACCGCCTACTGCACGACCTTCTCCTCTAACTCATCCGGTTTCCAATATACCTCCTCACTCAAATATTTGAATCTGCCTCAATGGTCCCTTGACTATATGATGATTATCGGTATGGAGGGTCGGGCGGTCACGAGCCATGTGGTCGTGCCCGCAGCATGTGAAGAACAATCTTCTCCTCTGCTAGCCTAATATCCCTCATGAGCTCCGCACCTCCGAACCTATTTCCTTGGGTCATCCTCAAGAAGTTATGGCCTCATTGGACCTCTGCGGCATCTGCCTACTACCTGCTACAGATGAATGAGCTACCTTTTGTCCAGTGGTGGCTCTGACCGTCAATTCCTTCTCAGATAAGAATCTCTCCACCAATAATTCTCACTCGAGCACTCTAACATGCATCTGGATAGTGAGTGATATCATCGACGCTCTGATCTCTCTCTTGAGACCCTGCTCAAAGGTCCGGACCATGAAGAAAGGGTCTCGAACCATGTCGGTGGAGTAGCGCGAGAGGTTAGTGAATCTCTTCGAGTACTGAGCTACTGTTAGAATTCCCTACTATAAGTGCAGGAGCTTCTGAATATGCATAAATCATAGAGTCACCAGAACAAACTCTACCCTGAAGAGGCTCTCAAAGTCCGTCTAGGTAAGGGTCACCTCATCATGTAACTGGATCATCAGGCTCCACCATCTCCCTGTTTTACCCTGGAAGAGGCTAGCAACTAGGATCACCATCTACTCTACCAGTGTCCCAACTAGGGGGAAACCCCATGCACATCCTCCTTCTAGTCCACAACTATCTGGGGATCTATCTCGCCTCAAAACCTCGGATTCCTCTACTGTTGGAACTCATGAAATACGCTCATTCGGCGTGCACCGTCCACCAGCGGGGCTGGTGGCAGCTACTTCCCAATGGGTGGTGGTTCTACTAGTGCATCACCTGAAGGTGTATCATTGTAATAGGGCCATGAAATGAAGCCTCATCACTCGGTGGGCCGTCATCATGAACTATCTATGGAATTCTGTCTATCGATGTGGTGGAATACTGAATGAAACAGGTGCACCACAATCAATAAGTTATACCTGGTGAGCTGAAACAAAAGAGATCAAAATTAAAACATTTCAAAAACAAATGCAATTAGTTTTTTCATGCAGCGAGTTGGAAATTAGAATTTAGGGTCTTAGTTAATGGATTGGTCTGCCGCCACACTAACAATGGACTCACTAATCTGAAAACCACACTCAAAACACTTAACACTGTTACTCTATTGTAAATATTAGAGTCCCAGTTCTTTGGTAGAACCGACTCCTCTGATAGAAATTTGTCACGACCCATCCCCAAGGGCCCGAGCCATGACTACCCCAAGATCGCCTTCTATAGGCTAGGGGTTAGAGACTAGAATTGAAAATCCGTATCCCTAAAACAGGAAGGAATTGCCTTTTAACCTGTAAAACACACAATCCAAGAACACAACAAGATGCAACCACAAAGTAAAACTGCAGCGGTAAATGTGTGTACTAATAGTAAAGGGGCCAGAATACAATCTCAATTAAAAGATAAAATACAACATAAAAATAGAAAATAGCTCTTAAGATAGTCCGCCTAGGATCCTACCTGAAGGGTAGGTACAACTCGTCTCTACAGCTCTCCATGTCAACCAGTCCCCTCTATGTACTGCCTGGTCTTGACTCCATAAGTCTCAGCCAAGCTGCTCATTGTCTGCATAGAACACAACAAGGTGTGAAAATAGACCATGAAGGTGTGAGTTTAACAATACCCAGTAGGGACCCCGAGACCCCTGAAGTTCTCTCAGAATTCCTCAAAGGAAAACCACACGGGATGATCTCAATCACAACCCACAAAGAAAAATACTCAACTCAAACCAGGTATACAACTCAGAGATTTTGAATAAAGACGATTAGTCACAAAATATATAATTTTGTTCCATTAAGAAGTTCCACAACTGAACCAAGAATAATTCCTTCCATTTATGATCCACACAGGGTTGTATGTTGTTGATCCATGACAGGACTCCCTAAGGATAGTCCTCATCAGGCCGTACACTGCTGATCCACCTAGGGTTGCTATAATGTTGATCCTCACAGGGTTGTTATGATGCTGATCCACACAAGATTTCTATGATGTTGATCCACATAGGGTCTCTATGATTCTGATCTACATAGGGTCTCTCTGATACCGATCCACAAAGGGTCGCTCAAATGATGATCCACATAGGGCCGCTCTTCAATTGACAAACAATCACAGGGTTCCCCACACGTGTTGTGCTTGAGTTTTGTAACATCTTATCCTCAAGATATCAGTGATGACTCAACTGGAACAACATTAAAAAATGAGGAACCCAAAGTACCACAATGTCATAAGGGTCCCAACGCGACAAACAACACATCAATCAGTCGCTCGGTCTGTGAGTTATAGACATTTTAGTAATGAGGGCCCAGTTGGATTCCAATTCAATCCAACCCAGCCAAACTCCAACTTTCTCCAAAGCTTGGTTAGAGTATCTTAAAAGTACAATATCATTACAAGTATTTTAGATCCACATACGGTTCATCAAATGGATGTCTGGTTTGTGAGATATGACTTATTAAGCGTAACTAGGCCGAAGTGGCTTCGGGTTCGGTTCGACCCGGTCAGACCGACCCGGCCCGGCCTGAACAGGCTAGGATGGCCCGTCGGGCGACCTGACCCGCTATCTGGAATGAAACGTACTTGGGTGGCCCATATGGGAGAGGCCGCTCCACCTTCCTGAATGGCTGAAAGCCATTCGACTTCTCAATGGCGGCGCTGCATGGCGCCTCCTCCCTATCAGTGGGACCCATGGGGCATAGGTCCCCTTCGTTGTAGCATAGAAGCCATGACTTCGTTATCTACAATGCACGATGGAATGCCACCTTCCTTCAATGCGGCCAGCCAAGAGCCGACCGGCCCTGCCACCGCAGCTCGATGCCACGACTCCCCTCCACAGCGCGCGACGGCGCGCCGCCTGATACCAGTGCGGCCGACCAATACCGACCACCACCATCGCCCGCCAACACTGATTGTCAGCGCCAATGAATTGGTTCCATGCCAGAGGATCTTCCGTAGGCCACAGGGTGAGCTCCAATGGTATGTTTCCCTTCCGAACGCGCCTACAGGTCTCCTGGGTTACTTCCGTCATCGCGTGGCTCCCAGATTCAAATTGCCAACAAGTTAGAAATTTGTTCCCAAAGATTGAGACACATACCGAAGAAGTAGAGGGTCCAGGCCTTGTTCATTTGGTCTGCACCCTCCGTGTTAACATTATAACAAGAGGGTAGAAATTAATTCTACATTGATAAACTATAATACTTCCACGATTCATCATTCTTTTCAAGAACGAGAAAAAGAAACAATTCCCCTGAATTTAAATATAAACAACCCCTACCTCAGAAACGGTTAAGATTTCGTGGCTAGTAGAAGTGATGCCACTGATGTTCATCGATTCCAGATTGATTGCTCAGACATTGCTATCCGACCCTCCATTATTCGTTGGTGGATGATGTTGCAGGACTTCGTCAGAGGTTCCTCCCTTACGTTTCAAAGACCCAAGCCTGAGACTCATTTAAAAAGAGGGGAAGGGGTGATTAATGCAACGATATATTAATAAGGTTCATTAAAGAATGAACCTCTTATTATCCCAATGATTTGTTTACAAAAACAAAGAGTCAGTCCATTAAAAGTCTTGACAACTCAGCGGTCCCACCACCGCCACTCAACTGTTGGTAGAATAATAAAATAACAATTTTATGTCATTTTATTGTTCTTTAAAATGTATAAAAACTAAATTTTTATCCTGAACTACTACGGTCAAAGTTAATCCCCCCTTAAGAAAATCCTGGTGCTTCAGATTCATCGATGCCCTCATATTTGTAATCCGAGCACCGATTCAAAAGACAGAAAATGTTGCTCGCATGTTTACTGAACGTACCTTAAAAAAAGATCTAAATTTTATTTTGAGCACACTGGGCCTCAGAATCAAGTGCCATCAATTTATCACAGACTTGTAATAATCTCAAATAATTAAAAAAAATAATGGGATTTTCGGGTCATTATAGGTAATGCAGTATTTGAGTCCATAGGATAGAGAAAATGGATGTCAAGAAACAGAAAGAGATGATGGATGTGTGAGGATTACCTAATAGTGGAGTAGATATAATGAAAAAAATGAGGCCAACAAAACCATAGGATCTATGAATATGGAAAATTTATATTCATGTTCACCAGATTTAATAAATGAGGGTTATGGCTTTTGTGTGAGAGAAATGAGTCAGCTTTTGCGAGAGAGAATAAAACCGAAATGATCCAAAATAATGATTAATAAAATTTTAATTGGTATATAACATCAGTTACATAATAACCGATGTGATAGATCCAATTTTTCATGTTGGATATCATATAAACGAAATGAAAAAGAAATGAAAATTGCTTTATCTCTTCAGTTATTATATAACCGACGTGATAAATGGGGTAACTTGCTTTATCACATTATTTATTATAAAAATGATGTGTTAAAGCAACATACCTATATTTTTCATTTTGAAATAACAATAACCTATACGAAATATCATGTAAACTAGTTAACACATCTGTTATTTAATAACAGGCATGATAATGTAAGATAAATGATTCTTTCACATTGGTAATGAATAACAGAATTGACAATTATAATGTTAAAAATAATTTTATTACTAGTGCCTATATGGTGTAATGGAAACAGGATCTGCTCCTAGAACTAACATGATCATGAACTCTATCTCCCAATAATGTGGTAATCCATATAATTTTTTAGGAAATAAATCCTGAAAATTGTATACCATTGGAAGAAAAAAATATTACTACATTCCACCATTATCTAGAGAGATACCTAATATCTGAGCTATGAGACAATCCAATCCACAGTGAATTGGTCCTACATGACTATCTTATGGATCTAACTCACCCTGGTGAGAATAGATGCCTTCTTCTAGAGATATAAAGGTAACTCACCTCTGGAAATAGTCAATATTATCCTGATATAGAACTATCCAATCTATACTAATAACCAAATCAAAACATGTCATTTCTAGATAAAATAGTTCTCAAATGAAACGATAACCACCAATATCAGGAAGAAAAACACCTTGCAATGTTTGATATTATCTGACCATAGTATCCTTCGTGTGTCGATTGATAACCCACCATCCAAGATTTCTACATTAATTCCCAAACCATTTTAAAAAATATTAGATAAAAAGGAATGAAATACTTCTATATCAAACAAAACACAAGAAAGGGGTAGGTGATACAAGAATCATACATCTAATTATAGATGATATTGAATCTACACTAGATAGGGTATTCTAAAAAATGCGTAGTTGACTAGCCGCTTTTACCTGGGATTTATTATGACTCCCCTGAAAATTCCCTCTACCTGGTACTACTGCTCCTACACTCGGGTGTGACATCCCCAACCTAGACCTGAACGTTTTATGGAACTACAACTACCTTTATGCCAAAGAGATGCTAAGTACTTCGCATAATTTGGTACTTTTCTTGATCCCCTACCGGAACACTACTACTACAAACCCCTAAAATACCTCTGTAGGTGTTCCATCCTACCACAAGATAAATACTCCAGTGTGGGGTATATACACTAAGTCCATTTGTGTCCCAACTTTACACATTAAAAAACCTATAATGGAACATAGTATTGAGATAGATACCCAATGCCCTGACTCCTCTGCTAACTTTTTTCTTAAAGAAAACAGTCACACTGGCACTTCTTGCCATAAGAAGAAGAGCTCACAATTTGTTCTGTAGAAATATATTCTCCCTAGCTCGTGGTCTCTCTTAGATTCCATTACATGATATGTGCCTCATTCCTCACATTCAGAAAAAGTGATCAGATAAAATATGTTCACCTGTGAAATTATCTCATATAAAATAATATTATGAAAATTCCTATCTTTTGATATCTCATCAACTAAAAATGACACAAATCACTACAATTTGGTGAAAATTTTAGTGTAGTCCATAAACGAAAATCCCTACCCTGTCAATTTTATGAACTCACAAGCCTCCTCGTCCCTCAACCTTCCAGGATAGAAATTGATCAGGAACTTCCTATCAAATTTCTTCCAAGATAACTCCTCTTTATTCCCTTATTTATCAAGAATATCCCCCAAAATCTTTGTAGGAACCTGAATAATATATGAAAAAATATTCACCCTCATATATGAGGCTGTCTCAATATGTTTAAAGATTGTTTAGATTGACTTTATCTAGAACTTGGCTTCCTAGTGGCCTTCCTTTCTAGTGATCATAAGAGGATGCTATAGCTGGAACTCTATCTTCAGCTCATACATCAATGTCACGATACAGATAGTCTCCATTTCCATTGATCACATGACCCTCTCAAAGATGTCGTGAAGATGAACATATATCTGATCCTTAGGAGCTATAAGAAAATCTAGTTAAGCTATGTTAGGAGTGTGCTGATTTCCAATATCTTAACACTCAACTCGAAGATGATGAGGAGGAATTTTCTCTACAAGACAAATGCACTCCTTAGAGCACTAGCTATAAAAATAACATCAACCTCAGTAGGTGAAAAAATAGAGAAAAACTACTTATGATATCTCTAAACATGGATTACAAGTGTTTTAACATGATATATCAGTTCATTTATTTTAATTCTTAGATATAACTAGTATCATATATCACATCTTATACATGCATGTATATATAACATGAAATAAATATGTCCCTATCATGAACAATGAGAGTCAATATATATCCCTATGTTCCTATTATGATTCAAGAGGATTAGCTCACACCATATTAGGCCATGAGTATAAATCTCTAGAATCAATAACTTTACAAATACTAACCTCAAACAACATGTGAATCACCCTATATGAAATAACACAAACTATAACAAGAAGAAAACATAAACATCAATCACATACCTTGGCACTCTGATTCCCCCCATACATGGGTTAACTAATCCCATGCACAATCTAATTACCAAGTCCTAAATCATTTAAGTCTCCTTTCTACCTTTCCCAAATATTAAAGGGGAAGAAAATAAAAACCGACTCTTATGATACCAATTTTTAACATCCACAAATACAATTATCTCTCACATGGCCAGAATAGATTAGTTACACGACCTCAATCAAGCCTCCCTATACACCAAAAGATTCAAAATATAAAAGGGGATATGATCAGTATAGTGGGGAGACTATACCCCCTGGTATAGAGTTTAATATCAAAAAAATAGACAATATAAATAACATAAATAGATTAATAAAAAATTGAAACAATATTTTATATCACTGAGAAATAAAAGGATGTAAAAATAAACCAAAATTAACTAATCATTTATGGCATAATGAGATGTATTTAAATATCAAACCAAAAACAATAAAATAAAATAATTTAGAAGAAACAAAGTAAACCAAAAAGAATCTGGTCCTGGACCCCATGTTGTCCCCATCTCAAAACACTTTCCGATCCAGTAAGCAAGAAATCACCAGCAAGGTCTCTTTCCCTTGTCCAGTATTGCATCAATGTGATCTGCACGAGTACCAAATGATTTCCTGAGTATGGTGTGAGTAAAACTCAATAGTTCATATCCAAATTTTCTAAATATAACTAGTCTGATAATAAGTTAATGAAATAAATAAAAAAATGTTTATTAATTAATCAATCAATAAAAAATATATTGCAACCTGCAAGAACACCCTTCCAGAATGTCTATGAGGATGTAGAGCAATCAGGACAAACAAAAACTATATAAGCATGGTAAAATTGCACAGATCTGGGTCAAAAAACCCTATATAAGCATTTTCAAAAGAGAATGGGTAGATCCCTATCAATATAAGCTCCACTGTATAGGACTGTGCATTTCCCAGTCAATATAAGCTTTACAACATAGGAATGGGTAGGTCTCACTCAATATAAGCATTACAATATAAGAATTGGAATAACCCACTAAATATAAGGATTACATCATGGGAATTGGAATATCACAATCAATTTAAACATTATAACATGGTACTGAGCATATACCATTCTATATAATCATTACAACATGGGACTCAACATAAATAACTTAATATAAGCATTAAAACATGGGAATGGGCATGGATCGCTTAATAAATGAATTATAGCATGTGACTGGGCATAACCTTCTCAATATATGTATTATAAGAAAATAATACAACAAGTCACAACATCATGGATATCAAAATATCACATCAAACATCTCAATAGTTTCTTATGAAAATTACCATTTATCTTTCAATTTTACTTCATTTTTATCGAAAATGATCAATATTCCTATCAATACAAAATACACCATTACTTAGGGATTCTATATTAACAAATAAACTAAGGTCTAATGTCATGATAAAAAAACATTAAGAAATTATCCAATTCATAATAGTCAAGGGTTTAATCACCTAAATAGTAGCTAAAATCTATGTAACAATAATTGGAGGCAAAGGGATTCCAAAGAATAATTTTATTCATCATTTAATAAATTTTGGCACAATTCATGTTTTCACAATTGTAATATTGCACATACTTTTTAATTAAGTAAACCATAGGGTTAAGATTTAGTTATCCTACCTTAAACCGCTAATTTAGAAACACTAAAACTGTGTAACACCAATGGAAATAATGGTGTTGAAGACTAGGGGAATAAACATAGATCAAATCAGATCAAGATTAACATCTAACCAAAACATATTCTAAGGATTACACCACCCTAATTAAGAACAAAATTAGAGGAAGGGGAAACCAAGGCCAAAGAATTAACAAGGATCAATATCACAAAAGGGACATTTGGAAAGCAGTAAAACATTTAAAAAAAACTCATGGATTTTGTCCTAGGTCCATAAGAGAAGGATGCACATGGGCATGGAATGAGAAATCAGCCACACGAAAGACTTAATACGCCCACTACTAATAATTATGAAAATTTTAATGCATTTACATGTTTTGTCTTCATTTTGAAAGGGATATGATAAAAATCCCGCCACCTTGAGTTAATATTTATCCCGTAGAGCTATTATATGATGCGAATAGTTTACACAACATGTAACTATTTCACACCATTTACTAGCTCACAACATGAATTTGATGGCAGTTACATGTTGTTTAATAGGTACATGGTGTGTAATATCACAACAGACATTTTTTCAACCCAATTTAGTGCATAAGCACCCAAACCACCTATAAATCTTTCTAAAGCATGGGAAACCCCCGTAAACTCATTTAAAAAATTTATATTAGGACTCTATTAATTAAAAATAATATACATCCCTGATATTTAAGTCATTTTCCCCAAAATGATCAATATATCGGAAAAATTCTTTACCAACATAGCTTAAACAAAAAAAATCAAAGATGGACATACTTGAAAAAAGATGATATCTTATAAGGACACCATGAATGTCAACAAGGAGAACCCCTATCTTCTTTTCCTTCCCACTCTAGACCTAAATTTATATATCTATTCTTTCTTATGGGTTTTGAATTTTCTTATCTTATTTGGGGTTCTCCATTATTGGTGTCTACTCATGTACACTGGTTAAAGACACATGTGGTGGCTCATATCAAAGAAAAAACACCCACCTTTAGATTGAGGATAATCTAATGCAACTTCTATATTAGGGGAAATAAAATCTCAGCATCCAATAGGGAGGTATTAACCAATCACTTTCCATTTTCTTTCCCCTTAAACTTTCTTTTCATTTATTTTTGTTATGTTTTTTTGTAGTTTTACAGTGGTAGTAAGTAGGATATTAACTTAAGGCTACCACTAAAAGATAAATTAGGTTGATTCTTTCCTTTTCTTCATTTTATTTTCTTCCCAATTTAAATTATTCATGAAAATTAGTATCTTAATTTGAACAAAAAAGAGGGAAGTAAATTAAATAAGTTTTGGGGGGTATATTTAAATCCATTTTGTAGAATTTTTTTTGTTCCCGTAATATATTTTTCTTTTATTTTTATGAAATTTTTATGCTTTCCTTTTAATATTTTGGGTTTTTTTTTAATATTATTGAACTGAATTGAATAATTTGGAAAATTCAAACCATCTTATTTTTTTTAATATTTATTGATTTTAATTTTTAAGGATTTAAATGATTTTTAATAGATTTAGTTCCCTATTTGTTGATCTTTTCATTTTATGAAGTTTGATTTCTTTTGAAACTTATGTACACTAGTACTATCCAAATTGAAAGTATTACATAATTAGAGAGGTATATAAACCTTTTTGACATATTATTTATATTAAATTTTTTATTCAAAGTCATGATACATGTTTCTTAATCCCTAAATTTCTATTTTTTCTCATTTTAATCAATTAATTTTTAGGTAATGTGTTAAGTATAATTGAGGTCCCACTTTGAAAGACCTTTTTTTACATTCAAATCTAATTTTTTCAAAGCTCTTCATATGACATTTATTAACCCCCTAGTATCCATGAAATACCTTTTTAGGTAGCCAAATAACAATCCACTTATACCCTTCCAACCCGATCAAGAAGTTAAATGTATGATTTTTATTAAACTCAAGTGTGGGGGCGGGAGAATATGAGTGATATATTTAGTTCCTACTAAATCTATTTGAGTTTAATTAAAAGTGTTCTCAAATTTATTCTAATTTGGTGGAAGAAATTTTAGGATTACAAGATGTATATGTTGGACAAATATCATTAAAATATTTTTTGGGAGTTTAGAAATATTTAAATATCAATATATGGATCCCTTTTCCTAAATAATATGTTTTTGAAGAGAAATCCATATCGAAATTCAATCTAAAACAATGTTATAAATAGTGGAAAATATGGTATAAATTTATCATTAATTCAAAAATTATAAGTGAAAACTTCCCAAAAAAAGAAATATATTTTTGGAGGTGATTTATTTTTGTTCTGATTGAGGAGCTCACCATTCATGTCAAAATTGGTTTTCATGCATTTACTTCACTTTAGAGCTTAACCGTCATCATTCTACCTCAGATGTTTTTATATTTAAAACCTGCCAACCCTTAGCATCAAAAAACCTAAGGAAAATGACCTCATGATTTAATTTTTTTACAATATTAAGCGGAGATACTAAGAGAATATCAATCCTATGAAGATTACATATGTTCATGAGAATGATAAAAACTCCATATTAAAAATCATTGAGTGAATATAGAAATATTTTTTCGAGGAGGTAGGAAAAAATTCTTGTGATAATTTACATGACATTGAAAGGATTTTTAAAATTTCTAAGGAGTTATGTAATTTTTAACAATGTATTAATATTTATATTTTCCTTGATATGATAATTGAGGCATGTTATCATTTATACTTTGAGAAGTTTATTTTAACCATGGTATTAGATTATTTCCCAAAAGTGAAATGTTTATCTTTGTGAGAATCTACAAAGTAAATATTTTAAATTATTTTTCTTTTAATTTTAATGTTTAAAATCCCACCAAAGTGACATTTTAAGTGGAATCGTCACATTTTTTGGTTTTCGTAGAATTTTTATCTTAATTGCATAAATGAAAAATTTTTGGATTTGAATTATTTTATTTTTTTTCTTGTTTTTTGTTCATAAATATATTTACACTAGTCCAAATATCAAAATTATTATTTTTTTGGTTTCTATGTTTTTTTATTCATTTAATTATTATGGACCCAAAGGTTGATCCATCATTTGAAGTTCGAAAACTACCTCACATGTCCAACCTCAAAATTTGTGCAAAGATATAGATATTTATGAAGATTGGACTATATCTAAAACTTTTATAGCCTAATAGAGCTGAAATTTGACATAGAAAAAGATAAAATTCAAAAGAAAAACTTTTATTACTGTTGAATAACATGGTTGCTACTTTTTCATGGCCCTAAATGCATTGGAATTTGGTGCATTGGAGGACGAAGTGTATGCCATGACATAATAAATGTCTAGGGTAAATTAGCTATGATTCTCTTGAAACATCTCTAATAGATCTAAAATATCATAGGTCATAAGAGGATACATGTTGGAACAATTTTTAAGAAGAAAAATTTACCAAATTAGGTAATTTAATGGGTCTACACTGAGTAAAATTGCGGAGGAAAATTATAGAGCCAAAATTTCAACCCTTTTGTCTATAAAAATGTATCTCCACTTCTTTTCAAAGGGATATAAAGTTAGTATAATTTTGTTTATGTTTAGATGCTATTTTATTTTTTCTTAAATTTTTATAATTTTAATAGATATTATTCTTCTTGTTATTTATACATCATTCATTCATTTTTACTTATATGTGTTTCTCCTACCGTGTTCTCTTCACACACCATGAGAATGGTTGAATAAACTCAGTGTTTGTTTAAGGGATATAATGGTGGTTGATTGAGTTTAATTTAACTTAATTTTTAGACCCTTCATTTAATTTTGAGAATTTAAGTCAAGGAAAAATTGATTATGGTGTGTGATTTATCTGTTTTCTCTACCACCGAGTTCTTCTTATCATTCATCATCCATCATTTCCTTTACTATCGATTTCATGCATATAATGGAGTTTTGTTTAGGTAGACATGGTCAGAATAGACATATCCTAGACATATTTAGGAAGATAATTTTCTGGAATGTAGATATCTTGATGTTAGGGTAATAAAAATTCCTATGATTGGGTTTAGTTTGAAAGATTATGATCACTACATTCAATTGAGTATTGAGAATATTTTAATGAATAATGATATCATTATTTATATTCTCCTATGAATGAATGGATTCCTTATTTCTTTAATTTTTTTTACATTTCATGTATATATATATGTCAATATTTCATTACTCTTTTAAATCCCCCTCTTTATATTATTTTGTTTTATATTAGTTATAATTCAAATAGTGACAGTAGAAATTCAGTGTTGTGTGAGCTGCCTCTTCGAGACCGACTCTAAGTGTGTACTATATTGCATGCTTAGGTAAATAATATATTATCCATGGATCTCAAAAAATCCCAATTCATCAAAGCCCCATCAATAATTACTAATTATACCATGATTTGGTGTAATCAACACATGAACCCTAAATATAATTAGACCATATGAGACTGAAATAATGGTAAGAAAGAATGAAAGAAAGATGGAGGGAAAATTTACCAAAACCCAATGATGGATCACACCCAAAATCAACATGAAAGTGAGGGAGGAATAGAGGGGTATGTTTTGGAAAAGTGACCCTCCCTACATGCACTCTTAATACCGTAAAAAAGGAGGGAGGTGAGTGATCCACACTTTTATTTAAAAAATAATAAGATACATACCTTTCACAACATGAAACAGTGGTTCATTCTATAAGAAAGTTGGGGTATATGCTCTTTACCCTTGTCTAAAAAAATAATGGCATAAACCATGTTTCACTATGTGAATGGGATGTTATTACAATTCCCTAATATCCTATCCACCCAAACTGTAATTCCCTGATATTTTCTGAATTATTTTTTTTCGAATTAATTTTTCTTTTTGATATTTAGCATTTCACACCACACTAAAAGTACATTATTTTTTACTAAAGATATATGTTTTCCTTGTGTTATACAAAAAATAATGTTAATCATGAAATTAAAGAAACATAAATTTTAATTTTCTCTACACAGAACACAAAGGATATCTTGTGTTACATGCAATAATAACATTCTTTGATAGTTTGCGTAACACACAAGACTGATTTTTACCAAACAATAATATATTATTATTTAATATAATAAGATATAAACTTGCGGTTAAATTAGTGGTTTTTAATATTATTTACTAACTTATGAAAACATATTGTTTACACAATTATATGATGAATTCATATGTTATAAATTAATTAGAAATGAAAATATAAGAACCAATTGAATATAAAGGATATATTTTTATTTTTATTCCCCCAAAGGTGTTTTGCCTTAATAAATTAAATTAATTAAATTTTTTGAGTGATTTTAATATAATATAAATGTTATATATTCAATAAAATATTTTTGATATTCATCCAATAGATTTTATAGACATAAGATAAGAACAAACCAAATTTTATGCTTAAAAACCTATATTTTTATTAAAGTGATTTTACAACCTTTTAATGGATAACCCATTTTATATCCAATTTTTGGAGTTTTTTTTGATTTAATATGTCAAAATAAATTTCATGTTTGAGACAGAAACACAAAAATAAGGTTAGGTTAATTTTTTGGTATTTTTCTCTAAGGTTTCATCTTTTAATGCATAGTTAAAAATATTGAATTTTAATTCTAAACTAATTTTTCATATAATTTATTTATAAGGTTAATTTATATATTAAATTCTTACAAAAGTTATTATATAATATTTTTATCAATTAATATAATTTATATCACTATAATTAATCTCACTCTGAAACTGGGTATAAAAACATAGCAAACTTTTTGACATTTTTACTTCTAAAACCCGCACGGTCATCATGTCCGTGGGATTAATATTAAATTAATTTATATCAATTATATGTTTTGAATTTAGAAAAATGGATTCCATATTTGGAGCCATAATAATTTATATATTATAATAAGTTTAACATAGTTTTTTACAAAAATAATTAGTGAATGTAGTTAAAATTAATTAAGGTTATAAAGATAAAATTGAGCTTAATAATGGATAAAACCATAAATTTAAGGGCTGAAATCACCTATCAACTTTCTGAAAACCCAATTTATGGACATATTTCGAAGTTAAACCTTAAATTATTCATTTTATTGGTTTGGGATTAATATTTTTAGGTAAAACGTGGGTACACATAACTTGTTTTAAAAAATTCCTAGTGTATTCTTTTCCTTTCCTATAAAAGGCCACCACCTATCCAAATTTCTCACACCTCTCAAAAAACATAGGTTCGCCTGATATCTGTTCAATATACTTCAAACATTCCCTAAATTTATCATTGAATCCTCCCTTTGGGAAAAAATCCATCCAAGTAGTCCCTTTGGTGCAAACAAAATAGAGTTACTCAATCAAAAGGAAACACCCTCCCTCAAGCTCCTTTTTTTTATTTCCATTACCCACTACCTAAAATCTTCTTATTTCATTCCTGAATAACAAATAAAATATCCTAAATTCAATAGGATGTTTTTATGATAAATTTTCAACCCATAATTACACACACTTCCATCTAATGGGTAATGAACATACTTTTTACGTGCACGGCGAACTACCTCCTCACTAAATGATGATTGTTCCTTTTTTCCATTACCGCATCTCATGGTGGACATTATGATGGACACTATATTTATATATGATAATTATTATAATTATAATTTTTTTACTCTTCTATAATTTTTATTTAGAACATACCCTTATGCTCCCATCTTGGGTATATATGATAATTTCGTTGGAGGAAGTGTGGACTACTATACCCTCAAAGCGATGAGATTAATTCACACATGTAACGACCAAATGATTTTAATGGAAATTACCTTCTTATAAATATGCCATAAAATCAAATAATAATGAACTACTAAGTGATAAGTTAGATTTAAACATAATTTTGTCACTTCTATGTTTGGAATTTTGAAAATCTAATATACACGGTTGTGTTCAAGATGTTATTTAGAGTCTAATAAAACAAAAATATTTTTAGTGAATAGTAACCTACCATAAAGAATAGTAACATACCCTTATGAATAGTGATATACCCTAATGAATAGTAACCTCACCTATGATAGTATAAAAATAATATTCAAGTTGGAAGTACAATATACCTATGTTTTAGAATGAGTTAATGCATGTTTTAAATCTGGTTTTTTATAATAAATTATTATTTTAATTAAATATTAAAATAATAATATTTAAAAAATTATTTTTGAAAAATGGACTTCATTTTTGGATTCTACACATCAAAAAATGGTTACGGTGAATTTTTGAGGTTTTTTTGAAATACTTGTATTTTTGATGAATAGTAGAATCTCATAATTTACAATAAATGCTAAATAATGGATTAATTGAGTCGTCGATGATGCTCTGCTGATGTAAGTCAACTTGGTTATAATTCACATGAACCATTTACTATTCTTGGTTATGGAATACTTACTATTCCTTATCTTGGGAAGAAATAATAAATTAATGATTACAATATCATGAAATCCCTCCTCTCCTCCACTATAAAAACCCCCTTCACTCCCTCTTCTCTCCACTCCTATCAAGCTCCAAGCCTTCTCTAAATTCTTTCCAAATCTCTCCCCAAGGTCCCCCCCACGTAACAAAGCTCTTATCCTCCTCAAAATACCAAAACCTATCCCCTTAAGAGGTTCTCAAAGGAGGAAGTCTCAAGAGGTAAGTTCCTCTTCCCAAATTTCATCTTTTCTTTTATGTTCTTTTATTTTTTATTTTCTTTCCTCACCTCCCTTCACCATAATATTATGATAAATATAGTAACATAAATGTACTGTAATTTTTTCATTCTAGTGGTATATTTCATTATCTTATCCCCTTTCCCTACCCTTTTATTTGAAATAAATGAAAGCACCGTTTGAGATGTGCTAATTTTTCACATTCAAGGACAATAGTTTATCAATTTCTATTATTATCTTTAATTATGGTCATGAAACCATTTGTGTTATGGTTGAACCAGATTATTATATTTGTAATATATCCTATTTTTGGTTCTGTAATCTTTTGTTATAAATGTAATTATGTTATAATGAAATACACATTCTTTGTAATCAAATCCACCGATTAAAAAAAACGGTTATCACTAAGGTTATATATATAATAATTCAACATCACTCTAAGTAACCTAACTAAATTAAAACCATGTAATCTCTTCGATATTAAATAAAGAATTTAACTTCAATTTTGGACAAACACTTTCATCTTGCATATAATCCAAACTTGAATATAAGTGAACCGATCTTTTAAAGCCAAGTAAACAGACGAGCCCGAACAATGAAATTGAACCTTATAACTAATTAAAAAGGATTTTAATGAACAAAAAAGGGTTATAATAAATCAATTAAATATTTAAGAGGTTATGGAAGTATGAATTAAAAATACCTAATTTGTTTATTCAGGTCATTAATAACAATTGGAGAACACCACCAGATTTGAGGTAAGGGATCCTCTTCTTTTCTCTCTTAATCAAGATTGTCTTCTATACTATGCCTTTATATGTGTACTAGAAAATGATGGGTTTTGTTTAAGAACCTCCCCATACTTCCTTATAGATTTATAAGTGATGATAAACTCCATTTTTCTCACATCAATCCCTCTTGGTCACACCCGACACCATGCCGATAAAATCGTAACGAATTCTACCCGAACCTTCTTTGTTCTTTCAGGTTTCCATATCTTTCTTTAAAAATTGTGTTATCTTATCTATCAATGTGAGTCTTATGAATTATATTTAGTTGTACAATATTATTATATCAATAACCTTTCATCACATTCTGTCGGGGATATACATGATTTTGAAAGATTCCCTCCTTAGAACATTCCGATAAGCCAACCAGTTTTAAGGGGACTTCCCAATTTTTTACCCAAATTTCAAGTGAAAATTATCCTATGTTTTAAAACACCATTGTATTTATAAAATCTGTATTTTTATTATGAAAAAATACTAGGTTCAATTCTGGTTTTATATAAAAGAATGTCTTCTTTTTTATTTGAAAAGCTCAAGAGTGTTTTCCTTTAAACCGCACAAAAATGTTTTAATGCTAATGTTTCTAAAATACATTTTTTTATATATGTTGTCGATTATATTTGACACCAATTACCATGTTATATTCTTATTTTTCCCTATTAATGTCCATGTATGTTCTAATCCCTTCCTTTAATGGACACTTTCATGATAAGCCCATTGGATATATTTTATGTCATGATTGTAGTACCCAATTCTTTCCATGGGTGACCTTATGTTTATGTATGATTATTTATGTGGAAAGATTATTTATGTGGAAAGAATATTAAGGAATATGTTTATATGGGTGCGCCAAGATAGTGATCGAATGCATTGGGTAAGGATAAGTATCATGAGATGCGATGTTAAACGAGATTGGCGGTTTGCCTTGACCCGTACTGAAATGGGAAACGGGAATGGCGGTTAGCCTTGACCCATACTTATGATATGATTTATGATTCTGCCACATTTATATGATTCTATGTTTATATGATCCCATGCTTATATTAAATGAATTTATAAGTTTCATTCTTTGGATATCATTATGTCATGCCTCCTAACTCATGTTCTTGAGTTGTATCCTTATGTCCATTACTTTACTAGGATTTTAGCTCATCCCTTTATTCATGTGTTCCCCAGGGTACCCTATGAAAATGTAAGAGCTCAAAGGAAGTTAGAATCTATTTATGGAGATTAAATAAATAAGTTTTTGTATTCTCATGTTTTATTTTATATGTACCTAGTCTTCCAAGACACTAGACCTAACGATCCTTGGCTTGTACTCTGATGAATAATTATGCTTAAAATCATGAAATGTTTTATGTAAAAGGCTCAGGTCACTATAGTTGGTATCAAAAGGAAGTTTAGTTATTTTTGGAGATTAGGAATAGAGAACCTTAGTGAGAATCTTAAGTATGAGACTAAGTATAAGAAAACAGTTCTAAATTTTGGTGAGTATAGAGTGAGTGATTTATCGAGCAAATACATCCCTGTCTAGATATGAGTAGGTAGAGGCGACTCTAGCATAGATGTATCTAGGAGTAAAACCCAAAAACACCGCTTTGAGCTAGACTCGAACGAGAATTGGTGCATGATAAAGTGCCTTGTTGCACTCTTGGTTACGACACTCCTGGGGGATATGTTTCGGTAGATTCATGAGCTTAGTACAAACCATTTTTAGGAAGAAAAAAGCCCATAAGAATATCAGTTAAGAAATAGATCGAGGATAACCTAGATATAAACCTAAGGAATCACAAGTTAGGATGTACTTATTCTTTATAAGTTCATACTTTTATGTTCAAAGTTTCCTTTCTATGCTCAATAAATAAGTATTCATGACCACTAATTATAAGTTATTTTTCATAGTTAACGGAGGGAAATAGAAGAACACGTTCCAACAACCAATGCGATAGGAAATGTAATGATTGCTCTAATGACATGCCTGATGTGATGGAAGCCGGTGCTCCAAACTTCATGGAAGTACTTGATCAGCTGGCTCGAGTTATGAATAATAACTTGAATCAGGTGGAAAGTACCCCTCCTCCAAGGAAGGAGAAAGTTGCCGTAGAATCCTTCATGTGGAAAAGGCCTCCCATGTTTAGCGGGTCTTCTGATCTCCACCTCACAGAACAATGGATTAACTCCATTGAAAATATTTTCTCTTTCCTCTAGTGATCGGAAGAAGATAAAGTTGTACTGGAAATCTATCGTTTTGATGGGGAAGCTGATCAGTGGTGGACACTGATAAAGAATACGAAGTCCCAAGAGGAAATTTATTCCTTAGATTGGGAGGAATTCAAGAGGATGTTTTTGAACAAATATTTTCCTCAAACCCTCCTTCTCAAGATGGAAAGAGAGTTCATTGGACTCAAGTAGAAGGAAGATGACCTCATCAGGGCATATGAAGTGAACATTACAGGGCTTTCAAGGTACGCCTCTAGCTTTTTCAAGAACACCGAAAGCAAGTTGGATCGCTTCTTTAGCTGACTAAAGCTGAGTCTATGAAAAGTGTTGGCAATTCGAGACTTCGACAACTATGAGGAGATTGTATGTTGTGCCCTCAAGGTTGAAATGGAGATTGGAGACTCTCAGTGGTCTAATGGGCCTTGTGAAAAGAAGCGTAAAATGGAGAACAACATGGGTGTTTCATCAAACAAATCCCATGATAGAATGAAGCCTCACTTTCACCTCTGCACGAATTGTGGAAAGAACCATCTTGGTGACTATCTCAAGGGAATCAGGAATTTCTTCAAATGCGGAATGTTTGGTCACCTGGGCAAGAACTGATGAAGTGATATGAAAAATCCCGCTAAGGTTGAAGAAGAATGGAAGGTTCATAAAAAAACTCAGCCTACAGTGTAGTGTTTTAACTACAAGGAGCATGGGCATTATGCAAACAATTTCCCTAAGCCGATGTTTGTTAAAGGCAATCAGCAACAACATCCAAGGAAAAAAGGAAGGGCTTATTCTATCACTACTGCTGAGGTGGAGCCAAAAAACGATGTGGTGACAGGTATGCTTGTAATTAATTCAAGAATAGAGAATGTACTAGTTGATTCTGGTTGTATGCATTCTTTCATATCATTCAAGTTTAGTAGAACTATTCAAACACCACCTCAAAATTTGGAGGAAAAGTTATTTGTGAGAATAGTGAATGGGGAAATTATTGCATCCATGGTTTATAACTCCTCCTCGATTAATGTTTGTGGACTGAACCTACAAGAAAATATTTTCATACTTCCTTTAGTAGAGTTTGACGCTATCTTGGGCATGGATTGGATATCTTTGTACAAGGCCAACATCAATTGTCGGGAAAGGGAGATTACACTTCACATCCCGAATCATCCTCCGATTCTTTACAAGTGCACGGAGGAAGATGCGTCTCCTTTAGAATATTCGTCTCATGTTTAGATATTTCTTCCTTATGAGCATGCATAACTAGATCAAATGATTGAGACAAAGGAGAGAATCATGCTTAAAGACATGCCCATCGTGAGGGATTACACTGATGTATTCCCCGAAGAGATGCCTGGTCTTCCCCCTGACAGAGAGGTTGAGTTCTCAATTAAACTTATCACTGGATCTCTGCCAATCTCAAAGACACCTTACAGAATGGCCACCGTAGAGCTGGAAGAGCTGAAGAAGCAGTTACAAGAGAATATGGATAAGGGTTTTATATGCCCGAGTGCTTCACCGTGGGTTGCTCCAGTCCTCTTCGTCAAGAAGAAGGATGGATCAATGTGCTTCTACATTGATTATCTTGAGCTCAATAAAATCACTATAAAGAACAAGTATCCCCTTCCATGTATAAATGACTTATTCAATCAGCTTCATGGGGCCAGTTATTTTTCTAAGGTGGAACTTCAGTGAGGATATCACCAACTAAAGGTGAGGAAGGAAGATATTCCCAAGACTGTCTTTCGAATGAGGTATGGAAACTATGAGTTCATAGTGATTCCCTTTGGACTCACTAATGCTCCAGAAAGTTTCATGGATGTAATGAATAGAGTCTTTAGAGATTATCTCGACAAATTTGTGGTGGTCTTTATTGATGATATTCTGATATACTCCAAGAGCAATGAGGAACATGAGGAGCATTTGGAAACTGTGTTAAAGACTTTGCGAAGAGATAAGTTGTATGAAAAGTACAGTAAATGTGAGTTCTAGGTAGAGGAAGTATCATTCTTGGGGCATGTTATCACCAGGAAAGGGATATCTATGGAACCTTTGAAGACGAAGGCAATTGATGAGTGGCTGAGGTCAACTTCTGAAACTGAGATCCGCATCTTTTTAGGTCTAGCTGGGTATTATCGACGATTCGTGAAGAAATTTTCATGATTTTCAAACCCAATGACCAAGATGACAAGGAAGGGAGTAAAGTTCATCTGGATATAGGAATGAGAAGACAGTTTCAAGGAGTTAAAAAAAGGCTTATCACTGCGCCGATACTCACGCACCCTTCAAGTAGAGAACTTTTTGTGGTGTATAGTGATGCTTCTAATAAAGGATTAGGATGTGTGCTAATGAAAAATGATATAGTGATAGCCTATGCCTCAAGGTAGATGAAAATACATGAGCAAAACTCTCTAACACATGATCTGGAGTTAGCGGCTGTGATCTTTGCGTTGAAAATCTGGCGGTATTATCTCTATGGGAATAAATGTGAGATATATAATGACCACAAGAGTCTCAAATATATATTCACACAGAAAGAGATTAATATGCGCCAATAAAGATGGATAGATCTCATCAAGGATTATGACTGCTCAATCCACAACCATCCCGGTAAGTCAAACAAGGTGGCAGATGCTCTAAGTAGAAAGGATCCTGCATCATTATCAATGATGAGAATTGAAAAGGATATGATCTTCTTATATTTCCAAAGGATAGACATGAGAATCATTAAGGGAGGAACATCATAAATCATTTCTCAAATTATTTCTCAACCATCCCTTGTGGAGAAAATAAAGGTTTCTCAAAGAAAGGATGTGGAAATTTAGAAAAGGGTGGAAGCTATTAAAAATGGGAAATCCTCTGATTTCAAAATTGATGAGGATGGATTTGTAAGATTTGGGACACAATTATGTGTACCATCAGATCCAGAGATAAAGAAGGATCTATTGAATGATTCAGATAGCTCTAACTTCTCAATCCATCCTGGGAGTACCAAAATGTATCGTGATCTCTGAGAACACTTATGGTGGGATAACATGGAGAAGGAGATTGTGGAATATATATCAAGGTTCTTGGTATGTCAGAAAGTTAAAGCTGAGCAACAAAAGTCCAAAGGTATGATGCAGCCATTGCCTATACCCATGTTGAAATGGGAAAATGTTACTATGGACTTTTTCATGGGTCTCTCGAAGACATTGAAAGGAAATAATGCGATATGGGTTGTGGTTGACCGACTCACCAAGACATCCCATTTCATCGCTATTCGGGAAGATCTATCACTTGAACAACTTGAAAAGTTATATGCGAAGGAAGTGGTGAGACTGCAAGGTGTTCCACTCTCAATTGTCTCTGACTATGATCCAAGGGTCACATCTAAATTCTGGAGGAGCCTTCAACATTATTTGAATACTGAATTAAATTTCAGCACGACCTATCACCCCCAAACTGATGGCCAATCTGAAAGAACTATTCAGACGCTTGAAGATATTCTTGGAGCCTGCACTCTAGAATTCCAAGGTGGATGGGATCAACACCTCCCATTGGTTGAGTTCTCGTATAATGATAGCTTCCAATTGAGTATTCAGATGGCTCCAAATGAAGTTCTGTAAGGAAAGCGATGTATAACTCCAACCTTTTTGGATGAAGTTGGAGAAAGAAAGAAAGTTGGACCCGATCTTGTTCAAGAGATGACAGAGAAGGTTCAAGTCATCTAGAAACACATCAAAGCTACTCAAATTCGGAAAAATAGCTATGCTGACAACCGTCTAAGGGGCTTGGAGTTCAATGTTGAAGATAAATTCTTTTTTGAAATATCTCCATGGAAGGGAGTCATGAGATTCGGGAAGAAAGGGAAGCTAATCCCAAGGTATATTGGCCCCTTTGAGATCCTTAACCGCATAGGAGACATGAAATATCGACTTTCACTTCCACCAAATATGGCTTGAGTGCATGATGTTTTCCACGTATCACTCTTGAGGAAGTACATATCTGATCCCTCACATGTATTAAACTCAAAGGTGGTAAACCGGGAAGATGATCTTTCCTATGAGGAGTAGCCAGTAAAGATTCTGGATTAGAGAGATAAGGTTCTACACAACAAGACAACCCATCTTTTCAAAGTGTTGCGGAGGAACTATAAATTTGAGGAAGCAACATGGGATCTTGAGGAAGCAATGAAGGAAAAGTACCCACAACTGTTTTCGGCCTAGAATGTAAAATGAAATTTTGAGGGTGAAATTTCTTAAGGGGGGAAGAATGTAACGACCCAATGTTTTTAATGGAAATTACCTTCTTATAAATATGCCATAAAATCACATAATAATGAACTACTAAGTTATAAGTGACCTTTAAACATATGTATGTCACTTCTATGTTTGGAATTTTAAAAATCTGACATACACGGTTGTGTTCAAGATGTTTTTTAGAGTCTAATAAAAGAAAAATAATTTTTGGTGAATAGTAACCTAACCTAATGAATAGCAACATACCCCCATGAATAGTGATATACCCTAATGAATACTAACCTCACCTATGATAGTATAAAAATAATTTTAAATTTGGAATTACAATATACCCTTGTTTTAGAATGAGTTAACACATGTTTTAAATCTGGTTTTTTATAATAAATTATGATTTTAATTAAATATTAAAATAATTTTATTTAGAAAATTATTTTTGAAAAATGGACTTCATTTTTGGATTCTACACGTCGAAAAATGGTTAGGGTGAATTTTTGAGATTTTGCTGAAATACATAAATTTTTTATGAATAGTAGAATCCGATAATTTACAATAACTGCAAAATAATAGATTAATTGAGCCATTGATGAAACTCTGCTGATGTAAGCCTACTTGGTTCTAATTCACATGAACCATTTACTATTCTTGGTCATGAAATAATTACTATTCCTTGTCTTGAGAAGAAATAATAAATTAATGATTATAATATCATGAAATCCCTCCTCTCCTCCACTATAAACCCCCCTTCACTCCCTCTTCTCTCCACTCCTCTCAAGCTCCAAGACTTATCTAAATTCTGCCCAAATATCTCCCCAAGGTCCTCCCCCACGTCCAAAATCTCTTATCCTCCTCAGAATACCAAAACCTCTCCCCTTAAGAGGTTCTCAAAGGAGGAAGTCTCAAGAGGTAAATTCCTCTTCCCAAAGTTCTTCTTTTCTTTTAAATTCTTTTCTTTTTTATTTTCTTTCCTCACCTCCCTTCAACATAATATTATGATAAATCCAGTAAAATACATGTACTTTAATTTCTTCATGATAGTGGTATATTTCATTATCTTCTCCCCTTTCCCCACCCTTTTATTTGAAAGAAATGAAAGCACCGTTGGAGATGTGCTAATTTAGCACATTCAAGGACAACAGTTTATCAATTTCTATTATTATCTTTAATTCTGGTCAAGAAACCATTTGTGTTATGGTTAGTACAGATTATTATATATTTAATATATCCTATTTTTTGTTCTGTAATCTTTTGGTACAAATGGAATTAAGTTATAATGAAAAACACATTCTTTGTAATCAAATCCACCGATTAACAAAAACTGTTATCACTAAGGTTATATATATAATATTTCAATATCACTCTAAGTAACCTAATTAAAATTAAAACCATGTAATCAACTAGATATTAAATAAATAATGTAACTTCAATTCTGGACAACAACTTTCATCTTTCATATAATCCAAACTTGAATATAAGTGAACCGATCTTTTAAAGCCAAGTAAACAAACGAGCCCGAACAATGAAATTGAACCTTATAACATATAAAAAAAGATTTTAATGAAATAAAAATGGTTATAGTAAATCAATTACATAAATAAGAGGTTATTTACTTATTAATTAATAATCCTCATTTGTTTATTCTGGTCATTAATAACATGTGGAGAACACCACCAGATTTGAGGTAAGGGATCCTCTCCTTTTATCTCTTAATCAAGATTGTCCTCTATGTGTAATAGAAAATGATGGGGTATGTTTAAGAACCTCCCCATAATTACTTCTAGATTTATAATTGATGAGAAACCCCATTTCTCTCTCATCAATCCCTCTTGGTCACACCCGACACCATGCTGATAAAATCGTAATGAATTCTACCCGAACCTTCTTTGTTCTTTCGGGTTGCATTATCTTTCTTTAAAAATGGTGTTATATTATCTATCTATATAAGTATTATGACTTCTGGTTAGTTGTACAATATTATTATATCAAGACCCTTTCATCACATTATTTCAGGGATAAACATGATTTTGAAAGATTCCCTCCTTAGAACTTTCTGATAAGCCAACCTGTTTTAAGGGGACTTCCCGAAATTTTACCCAAATTTCAAGTGCAACCTATCATATGTTTTAAAACACCATTGTATTTATAAAATCAGTATTTTTATTATGAAAACCTTTTTGGTTCAATTCTGGTTTTATATAAAATAATGTCCTCTTCTTTATTTGAAAATCTCTAGAGTGTTTTCCATAAAACCACCCAAAAATGTTTTAATGCAATTGTTTCTAAAATAAATTTTTTTATATGTTGTCACTTATATTTGAAACAAATTACCTTTTTATATGACTATTTTACCCTATTAATGTCCATGTATGTTCTAATCCCTTCATTACATGGACACTTTCATGATACGCCCATTGGATATGTTTTATTTCATGATTGTGGTACCCAATTCTTTCCATTGGCAACCTCATGTTTTTGTATGGTTGACTATGTATGATTATTTATGTGGAAAGATTATTTATGTGGAAAGAATATTCATGAATATTTTGATATGGGTGCACCCAGATAGCGCTCTGATTCATTGGGTAACAATAAGCCTCATGATATGTGATGTGAAACGGGATTGGCGGTTAGCCTTGACCCGTACTGAAATGGGAAACGAGATTGGCGGTTAGCCTTGACCCGTGCTAAAGATATGATTTATGATTCTGCCACATTTATATGATTCAATGTTTATATGATACCCTGCTTATATTAAAGTAATTTATATGTTCCATTCTTTGGATATCATTATGTCATGCCTCCTATCTCATGTGCTTGAGATGTATCCTTATGTTCATTCCTTTACTGGGCTTTTTTGCTCATCCCTTTGTTCATGTGTTCCCGAGGGTACCCTATGCAGATGTAAGAGCTCAAAAAAATTTATAAGCTCTTTATGAAGATTAAATAAAGTAGTTTTCTAGTCCCATGTTTTATGTTATATGTACATAGTCTTCCAATACACTAGACTTAACGATCCTTGGCTAGTACTCTGATGATTAATTATACTTAAAATCATGAAATATTTTATGTAAAAGGCTCGGGTCACTATAACACACTTTATAGAATGTATTAAAGATATATTTAGTGAAAAAATATGATATATATGACATAATAATTTCAAATTAATGATATTATATACATATATACATATACCTATATGTCATTCACTTTCTTTCTTTCAACACATTAATAAAACAGAAGCAACGTTCATGCGTACATATGACCTACCGTCTCCATGAGTGCTGGATTCCATTTCATACTTCAATATTATATAGATTATTATAATAAAATAATTATAAATATAAATGAAATTTATATCATTGTTTTAATAATGGAAATCATCATATAAGTATATGAACCAAAGATAAAACAAATTAAGACATAAGAAAAAAAATCCAATATTACTAAAAGCATAACCTTAACATGAAATTGTTAACAAGTGGCTAATATAAAGTCATAATAAATCCATATGTGGTATTAGATATAATAATATGGTTTTATAAAATATTTATAATAAACATACATTTATTATATTAGAGTTTTCAATGAGTATGACTAGATTCAATACACAAGGAAAGAGGATTTCTAGTCTCACTCTTATTCCTGTGATATTTATGCCTTATTCATCACTCATCTATTTTTTGTAGTGATTATAATGCCCACAATTTTTTATATGATTTTTATCCTTAATTTTATAGTTATTTACATATCTTTTTGATGATATCTCTTTCATGGGGTTTATGTTTCTAGAGTTACGAAATCATAAAATTATTTTGTATCAATTTCCCTTCTTTGAGACACATGTCATGAACTTCAAGAACCATGTTTTCAAAGAAGATATTTTAAGATCATTTTGAACGGAAAATGAATTATAATTTTTTTGGGTTTTCATGATTCCTTTAATTATTTAAAATTATTTTCATGGAAAATGGGTTTCAAAATGTTTCCAATATTCTTTCAATGGTTTTTAAGGAAAATGGGTTTCAAAATTTTTGAAATATTCTTTCATAAGTTTTCAAGGAAAATGGTTTTAATTTTTTTTTGATATTATTTCATAAGTTTTCAAGGAGGATATTTTAAAAATAAATAAATATTCTTTTATAAGTATTCAAGGAAAATGGTTTTGAAAATGTTTTCAAGTATCCTTCAAAAGTTTTGAAGGTAAATGTTTTTCTAAAATATTTCAATCTTCTTTCATATGTTTTCAAGTAAAAGTGATTTCAAAACAATCTCAGGATAGATATATATGTTTTTAAAGTATTTTATAAGAAGTGTTTTTCAAAAAATATTCAAGATTCTTTTATAAGTTTTCAAGGAAAATGATTTTTAAAACATTTTCGAGCTCTATTTATAAGTTTTTAAAGAAATTTTTTCTCAACTATTTTCAAATATTTATTTATATGTTTTCTAGTTTATTTTCAAGAAAGTGGTTTTCAAAGGGTTTTTTGTTTTGAAGAACCTTTTTTAAAAAAGAAAGAAAATTTTCATTAGGAATTTCTTTTCAAATGTATTTCAAAATTATTTTCCATCTATGATGAGATCTGTTGATGTTACTAATACCCTTCTAGGAAATGTTTAAAACGTTCCATTAATATTGTTTTTATGAATGGTTTATGTTTTGATGACATTTTTTTTATAAAACCTGTTCCTCTTCCATGGTTTTATACTGGTGAAAATCGTTTCTTTTTATTGGTTAGTCATTGATGAAATGTTTATTAAAACTATATTTTTTCCATAGGTTATGATATAATTACATATTTATGTAACCCATTTCATTCCAAGAGATTAGGATCAGATGTTTAACAAACCCTTGTTGGGTAAGGATATTTTGAACGTTTTTGGCACATGTATGAATGATTCTATTATGAGATTGGTGGGACCTATATCTCCCTACAATTAATTTGGTAAAGATTTATATCTCTTGAGATAATGATGTAAATAAAGTCAATGGACTTGATCTACTATGGAAATATGGGGAAACCCGATCCCTTACATGAAAAGAATTGTGACTAGGGATGGTGGGGTGTTCCACCCAGTGGGTGTATTCACCATGAAGATGGAAGATGGAGAAACCTGACCCAATATGGGAATATGGGGAAACCCTAAACACTATGTGAAGATAGGGATACCCAATCCATTTTAAGGAAAGGATTGTGAATGGAGATGGTGGTGTGTCCCACCTAGTACGTGTAGTTCCCATGAAGTTCTTGGATAAGTTTTAGAAATGTGTCTTGACTTATAGGGAATGATATGACAAGTTTATGGAAGACACAATTCAATGTATTATTTCTATGTAATGATTTCTTGTGTTATATTATTTATTTCCATGTGATTCATGTCTTATAAATAGACTAGATCCTTGAAATTATTCATGTTTATGATCTTTGATATGAAGGGTATTATCTTGTAATGTTATGATCATGATCTCATACCCCTATGCTCATATTTTTGCTTAAATGTATCCCTTGTTTACCATTAATGAGCATCAGAGATAACCCCTTTTTATGTTTCCTTCCTCAGGTTATGAAGATATGTATTAAGTATGATGTCTCTAAAAATGGTTTGAGTTATAATAACTTAGTGGGAGATAATGTTACTCGTTAGTATACTAGTTTTTATGTTTCCATGTTTCCAAAGGCAATAATCAAATATGGTCCTTGGGTGTCTATTTGTATAATGTTTTATATATTCTGTAAAAGTGATGTAATGTTTATTTTTGTTAATACTGGATTGTTATAGTTGTTATTAGAGAAAAGTTTTAGTTAACCTTTGAAAACTAGAATGAGAAAACCTAAGTGATAACTCTAAGGACATGACTGGGGATAAGTCCAAGGATAAGGAAAGGTATAAGAAAATGTCTTGGAATTTTGGAAATGGATAAAGTGTGTGGTTTCCTAGAAATAAATCCTTATATGAATAGTAAAAGTGGATGTGGTTCTGGAACAAATGTACTTAGGGGTAACAACTCTAACAAGAGGTCTCGAGCCTGACTCAGGGTAATCTGGTACACACTGTACACCTGGTTTGACACTCCTGTGAGATATGATTTAGGAATTTACAAACTGTTCAAAAACCATCATGAAGGATTTAAAAATAAGTTTTTTTATGAGTAACAAAGGATATACCTAGGGTGCCAGGCATTAAAGAAGGTATCATAATTTATATATCATGTAACTGGGTTCTCATAATTAGGTGGTTCTTTTATTATAATTGTTTCTTACTATATGTTTTTTGGTTTTAGTCAATGACTGTAACCCAAAGGAACCATGTTAATGGTGATTTCAGTGGAAAATTCTACGATTTTCTATTGAGGATTCAAATTCTATGGGGGATGGAATATAGAACCTCATTGCTATACTCTCACAGATTTATCAAACTATGAATCATGATGAGCTTCCAAACAAGAAAAAGAGGGAATATCGTTCTGTTGAGTCCTTCATGAGGAATCATCCACCTACTTTCATTAGGTCTTCTGATCCAATTGTTTCAGAAAACTGGATCATTACCACTAAAAATATAATCTCCATTATCTAGTGTTCAGATCATGTGAAAGTCATTATAGATATTTATTAGTTAGAAGGTGAAGCAGACTAGTGGTGGACTCTAATCAAGAATACTATTAAGTAAGATGAAATTGAATCCATGGATTAGGATGAGTTCAAGAACTTATTCTTCAATAAGTACTTTCCTCATGTTCATTATAAGAAGATGGAAAATGATCTAATTGATTCAAATCACAAGGATGATGAATATTTTAGTACCTATGAGTCTAATTTTAGAAGACTCACAAGGTATAATTATGTTATTATCATCCAACACGAAAGTAAAGTTGATAGGTTCTTCAGTGGATTAAAGCCAAGTATCAGAAGGGAATTGACCATAATATACATTAGTAGCTATAAATATATTTTTCATGTTCAATAAAAGATGAAATATAGGTTAGATTTATATATAAATCTCATGGTTTTAACAAGAAGACTAAGATGGAGTTCAAATGAAAATATAAAACCCATAGAGAGAAGAAAAATTCTCAAACTCCTACTTTCCAAAACTGTGGGAAAGATCACTAAAAACTGTGCCTAAAATGAAAAAGAAGAGTTTTCAAGTGGAGGAATCCTAGTCACTGAACAATATTATTTATAATTGACGAGAAGAAGAAATTCAATGAAATGAGTAGAGAGAAAGTTAATAGAATTCACCACCCACACATCATTGTTTGAAGTACATGCAGTTTGGGCATTAGGAAAATCAATTCCCCAAACCAAGGGCTAAGATGGATGATAAGACACGACAACCTCTGAGGAAAAAGGAAAAAGGGAAATCTTATAAAATCACAATGGATGAAGTTAATAATGAAAATTAGGGAAAAACTTATCCTTTCCCCCTAGTTATGAAGTTCATGTTTGATTTGTTATGAATAATACCTATGGTAATCTTATTATTCATCCTTTCGTGATGTTTTTTGTGATTATATCCCTCTACATGGATTTTGGAAACAATAAAATCACATTTAATATTATATTGGTGTAAGGATAAACCCATTTATCCAATAAAAAAAGTTTTTGGTATAAGATAAGAGACTATTTAAGGAATAAAGGGTGAATTATATTTTAAAGGGTTTATAAGCCTGAGCCCGAATGGCCTAAAGGCCTTATTTTTTATTTTATTATGTACAATCCCCCTTTTATGGGTTGAAGGGGAACTCGTACATGACCTGTAGGCCCAAGGCAAAAGGCCTGACTTGACCCGCAATACATGACCCAAAGGCCCAGAGGCATACCATGCCCAATACATGATTCGTAGGCCCAACCCACTTGAACTACGCCTCCCCAGATTCTGCGTCATTGATCACATAGCACCACACCTTGCATTGCTGATCGGCTAGCATTTCCCCATACAAAGCTGCACGATGTCTGGTCCCAATGTCAGGTACCATACCCTTTCATTCTTCCAATCCAGTTAGCTCTGCTTCTGGTGGCTGCTACCCTTGTTGCTCTGATCCTCTTCTGGGGACTGTTCTATGTGAACTGGGAAACTCCATGGTCTACGTGGCCTGAAGGTCCTGTGGCTCAATGACCTTTGATGACCTGAAGGCTCTGGAGACAGGTAGGCCCAAACTGGTGGCCCGAAGGCCCAAATTGGGTGAATAGTTCTGGCTACTACAGTACTGAAAAGTAAGTGCTACAGTACTGCTACAGTGCCCCCGGGAATCCACCTCCACCCGGTTTTGAACCTGGGTCTCTTGGATGCCAAGCAGGAGCCCTTACCACTCGGGTATGGGCTTGTTGGATTTATAAGGTTAACCATTTATGGAAAGTATATTTCAAACTTCAGACAATGTTTTTGAGATTAATGTATTATCGTAACACATGAGGACTTATGAATATTGGATAAATTGTGTTTATTGATGGTAAATGAAGACATATTGGATGACTTATCATATCATATCTTAGTAATTTATGAATGAAAAAAAAATCTCATTCATTTCTTAGGTTAAGAGATTAAGTGGAAATCTATCAAGGCACATCCAAAGGGTGAAATTGTGAATATTAAAAGTAATAAAATAAAGTAAGTACAAATTATCCTAAAAATTATTCAACTCAAGGGAATGAATCACCAAAACAAAAATGTTTCACTAGTTTTTTCTTTTCTGATGAATCAAATGGCCCCATAGATAATTTTAGATTTATGGATTTGTGATTGTTAAATTTCTCCTAACTAAGTTCTATATCACTCTTATATAGAACTTGATTGTTATATTTCTCTTCAATGTCCATGTTTTCACATTCCAACATTGTTCTCCTACATGGAAACCTAGTTATATTTTACTTTGGGTAACCGTTGTGTTTCTAACTTTCCCTTTTAAAAGAAGTTTTAGTATTCATTCTTACGACGTGGGTTTTTGTGAAAGGAATATTCAAGTATTAAACCTTTGATACCCTAGAAATATTTCAATATTGAAATTATTTTTATGATGGTTATAATATAACTCCCCAAGATTTTGGGAATTTTTTTTCAAATAAATTTATCTTTTTGATATTTAACATTTCATGAAATGCTAAAAATTATTTAGTTTATATTAAATAACTATGTTTGGATTAAGTTATATGAAAAAACAAGTTAATCATTTACTTCACGCATCATAAATTTTAGATATCTCTATATAGAATATCAATGATATCTTGCATTACATGCAACAATGATGCTCCTTGTTAGCTTGCGTAACACACAAGACTGAGTTTTACCGAAAAAGAATATATTATTGTTTAATATAATAAGATATGACCAAATTGTAAAATTAGTGGTTATGAATATAATTAAATAACTTATGAAAATATATGGATTACATTAATTTAATATTAATTCATAGGTTACTAATTAATTATAAATGAAAATCGATGAACCAATTGATTATAAAGGATATGTTTTTAATTTTATCCCCCAAAGGTGTTTTATATTAATAAATTAAATTAATTTCAATTACTAAGTGATATTATTATAATATATATGTTATATATTTATTTAATTATTTTTTACATTCATCCAATATATTTTATAGACATAAGATATGAGCAAATCCTATTTTATGCTTAAAATATATATTTTTATAAGGGTAGTTTTACCACCTTTTAATGGAGAACCCATTTTAAATCCATTTTTTGGAACATTTATACATTTAATATTTCAATACAAACTCCGAATTGGAGATATAAACATAAAATTTGGTTATGATAATATTTTGGTATTTTTATGTGAAGTTTCATTTTTTAAAGAATAGTTAAAAATATTGAATTTTAATTCAAAACTACTTTTCATATAAATTATTTATAAGGTTAAATTATATTTTAATTTTTTTAAAAGTTTAGATAGAAAATATTTTTATCAATTAATTGATTTTAGGTTCTTATTATCATTTTAACTTTTAATTTGGGTATAAAAACCTAGCATAATTTGGGACATTTTTACTTTTAAAACACACATTATCGTGCCATCTGTGGGATTAATTGTAAATTAATTTCTACCACTTATTTGTTTGGAATTTTTAAAAATGTATTAAATATTTGGAATTATAATAATATATAATTTCTAATAATTTCAACAGAGTTTTTCACCAAAATGATTAGTGAATGTAGTTAAAATTAATTACAGTTATTAAGGAAAAATTAAGCTTAACAATGAAATACACCTTAAATATTAGGGATAAAATAGAATAGAAACTTGTAAAAAACCATTGGATGGACATATTTTGGCCATAAAACATACATTATAAATTTTGGTTTTTTAAGACTTTTATTGGTAAAAACGTGGGTACACCTAACTCATTTTAAAAAATTCCAAGTGTGTCTTTTCACTTCCATATAAAATGCCACCACATCTCCCACTTCTGAAAAACTCTCAAAATACATAAGTTTGGAAAATATCCACCCAATAAACTTCTCAAAATCCCTAAATTCTTCCATGAAGTATCCATTTAGAAATAAATCCATTCAAGGAATCCCTTTCGTGCAATCCAAAAGGAGTTACCCAATTAAGAGGTAACACCCTCCCTTAAGCTCCTTTCTTTTATTTCCAGTCCCCAATTCCTCAAATATTATTATTCCATTATTATATAAAAATTAGTGTCCTAAATAATATATGAATTTTTTTAAGTGTTGAACTTAAAATATCACACACTTACATCAAATAGGCAACGAACATACGTTTACATGTACGGTGGACTACCACATCATGAAATGATGATTTTTCCTTTTTCATTTTTCCACCTCTCATTGTGTGAATTATGATGAAAAATATATTTATATATGATATAAATTATCTTTATAATTTATTTATTCTTTTTTAATTTTTATTTATTAAATAACCTTATGCTTTTTATCTTGTGTAAATACAATAATTTTATTTGAGGTAGTGTGGACTACTGCCCCCTCATAGAAATGTGATTCGTTCACCCACTACATGGAATTTATTAAGGAAATTTTTCATGAAACTATATGATATATATAAAATATTAATTCTAATTTAATGATATAACATACATATATACATATAAATATATTTCATTTACATTGTTTCTTACATTACATCAGTAAAGCAGAAGCAACGTTCATGCGTACGTACATCCTATCATCTCTAGGAATGGAGGTTTCTATTTCATACATCTCTATTATATAGATTATTATAATAAATATATAATGAATATAAAATATATTTATATATTGTCTTACATTATGGAAATCATGATATATGTATAAGAACCAAGGATATAGCAAATTAAGACACAAGTGAAAAACAAAGCGAATATTACCCGAAGCACAACCCTAACATGAAATTATTAACAAGAGGGTAATATAAATTCATAATCAAAACATAAATGGTATTAGATATAAAAATATGGTTATTTAAAATATGAATAATAAAATTTTATCTATTATACATGAGGTTTGAATGAGTATTATGATATTCAAGACACAAGGTAAGGGGATTTCTAGTCTTCCTTTTATTCCTATGATATTTATGTCTTATTAAAAAATAATCTATTTTGTCTGGTGATTATAATGCCCATCAATATATTATATTATTTTTATCCTTAATTTTATAGTTATTTACATATCATTTTTATGATATCTCTTTCATAAGGTTTAAGTTTCAAGTGTTACCAAATCAGAAAAGTAGTTTTGCCTTAATTTTCTATCTTTGAGACACATGCCTTGAACTTCAAGAACCATGTTTTCAAAAAGTTTTTAAAATATGATATTTTAATATCATTTTCAAGGTTAAATGATTTTAAAAATGTTTCATGGAGTTTAATTATCCCTTAAATTATTTCGAAGTATTTTCATTGAAAATGGTTTTCCAAATAGTTTCAAGGTTCTTTCATAAGTTTTAAAGGAAAATGGTTTTGCACATGTTTTCAATATTATTTCATATGTTTTTAAGGAAAATAGTTTTCAAAACGTTTCCAACCTTATTTCCTAAGTTTTTATGGGAAATGTTTTTCCAAATTTTTTCAATATTCTTTCAAAATATTTCCTAGAAAATTGTTTTCAAAATGTTTTCAAGCTTCGTTTATAAGTTTTCAAGGAAAATGGTTTCCAAAATTTTTTAAAGCTCTATTGATATGTTTTCAAAGAAAAAGGATTCTAAAATGTTTTCAGATATTTCTTTATAAGTTTTCAAGTTTTTTTGAAGAAAATGGTTTTCAAAGTGTTTTATGTTTTAGAGATCATTTTTTAAATAAGAATTGATATTTTCCTCATGAAATGTTTTTAAAATATATTTCAAAAATAATTTCTATCTAAGATGACATTTGTTGATGTAACTAATTCCCTTATGTGTAATTATTCAAATATTCCATTCATATTATTATTCAAAATGGTTTATGTTTTTATGGATGGTTGTTTATGAAACATGTTCCTTTTCCACTGGTTTTATGATTTTGAAACCTGGTTCTTTTTCATGGGTTAGGCTATAATGATATCATTATGAAACCTGTATTTTTACACAAGTTATGATATAATTACATGTTTATGAAACCCATTTCATTTCATAGGATTATTATATGATGTTAATAAAACTAATCTATTTTTATGGTTCATGATATGATGAATGTTTTTGGCACATGTATCAATGACATTTTTTTGATATGGGTGGGACCTATATCTCCATACAATGAATTGGGTAAATATTTATATCTTGTGAGATAATGTTGTGAATCAAGTCAATGGGCTTGATCCACTATAAGAAGATGGGGAAAACAGATCCCTTAAAAGGAAAGGATTGCGACTGGGGATGGAGGTGTGTCCCCCCCATTAGGTGTAGTTTCCATGAATATAGAAGATAAGGAAACCCCATCCACTATGGGAAGATGGGGAAACCCGATCCACTATTGGAAGATTGGGAAACTCAATCCATTTCAAGAAAAGGACTGCGACTAAGGATGATGGTGTGTCCTTCCCAGTAGGTGCAGTTCCCATGAGGTTCCTTGATAAGTTATAGCAATTCATCTTGACTTATATGGAATGGTATCCCATGTTTATGCATTCCAGAATTCCATGCCATATTCCTATGTTATGATTTCATGGATTTTGTTCTTTATTTCCATGTGATTCATGTCTTATGAACTTCCAATATCTATTCCATGATTCTTTTTTATGATCACTGATATGAAGGGTATGATATTATAATAATATGATCTATATCTCATACCCCTTTGATCATGTTTATTCTTACCTGTCTCCCTTGTTTACCCATATTGAGCATCTTTGATAACCCCTTTTTATGTTTCCTTCCCTAGGTTATTAATACATGTATGAATTATGATGTGTATAAGAAGGGTACTAGTCATGAAGAACCTAGTTTGAAATAATTAGGATCACTAATGTAATAGTGTTTATGTTTCCATGTTTCTAAAGGGACTAAACTAATATGGTATTTGGACATCTGTTTGTATAATTTTTAATTATTCCAAAAAGTTGTGTAATATCTATATACGTTAAGGCTGGTTCATTATAAAAACATTTTCTAAACTTCTCCCAAACCCCATAGACATACTTATAATCTTAAACCCCATATAGAAACACCTTTTATAGATGTTAAAACACTAAAAACCCATTTCTAAGTCTTGAATCTTAAAATGAACTGCTCAAAAAGTGAAGAAAATCAAATTTTATCTCAAAACATTGTCCTCGATAAATATTGGTCATTAATAACTCCACAACATAACACTTATTATCCTCAAGAAGACATTATAGTCCTCAAAATACCCTCCCAGCCTTCCTTGACCATCAAACATGGATAAATCAACATATTCCATCTATGAATTCTCAACATTCTTCCACTGCACAACTAAAAAAAACATACCTAGATACACATTATTTCCTCTAAAAACTGATGGTATAATCCTCACACCACATCAACCACATCCTGTATGATTCTATCAACACAAATCAAATATAAAAATGTCTAACTCCATGAAAAATAATTAATCAAACATCATAAAACAAAATTTTCTGAAAAATAATTGACCATAACCACCATTGTGTCCTCAATTAAAGACATTCCTCCAACTCCTATACTCAGGTCTCTACTTGTACTCAAACCATGGTACCGATTTACCTTTACTTATCAATTTTTTTACCAATATATATTATCCCTGTATTTTTTCACATGGTTAACCCTTGGAATCTTGTCATGAATCATGGTTCACACCTAATCCATGTCAAATAACTAGATCTCCGCTAAATCATGTTATGAAATAGGTTCACCCTCTAAATCATGTGAGAAAATAGGCCCAACAAAAAAAATCTAGTGATGAAGTAGGATCACCCCTGAAACATATGATGAAACATGGATTACCTTACCAATCACCCTCAAATCAAACCGATAGATGAAACTGCACAACTCCAACCATCACCAGATCCAAAATTAAAATCTTGTGTTACCCAAGGAAGCATATATTAGTTGTTCTTATCACAAAATCATACCTTAGTTTCACATGGTCCATTCATCAAAGAGTCTCATCGCATCCATTACCCTTCTTACAAGATGGTTTCTCACCCATAACTTATATGATTCTCACCAGCATAGGAGTATAATTATCATCACCCAATGAACTAAAACCCAATTTCTATGGCCTATGATTTGAAAATTATGAATAATAATGACTATATATGGTTATTCTGATTAAATATGATCATGAATGCAAAACACCAATTCCTATAATTTATTTGCCTCAAGGAACATTATCCTCTAACATCCAATATTGTGATACCCACTATATTACTTCCATGACACTGATCCTCAAGATGTAATCCTAATGGGTCCCAACACCACTCTCACCCTTATTGTCAATAAATTATGAGGATAAAATCTACATATCAACTATTTCAAGGTACCCAAAGCTATCTATAGTTTCATCTATAAGAAAATATGCACATTACTTGACCCCCATGATGCCATGACCATGAGTGTCTCACCACTACAATACTGCCCCAACCTCGCTTAGGTTATTCAACAACCAAATAAATTCTATATATTCCAAATCATAGCCCATTCACCAATTTGAAACTCAATTGAAACTGATTGAACCCACCATGCACCCACCCTTTAATATCTACATGTTTATAAAATCATCTCACTAACTCTAACCATCCTTCTATAAGGAAGAATAACACACGAAGAACCTTCTAATAGGTTCCCACTCATGATCCAACTCATTCTCACCCAAACCCAGTTGTTGTACACTCCAATGAAACCCAATCACACAACGCAACTCATGATCTAATGAGTCACATAACATCTAAACTAGGATTATGTACCTAACCCACTTACCATACCCCACACACTTGTAACCGTTAACTAATATTTCAAGCAATCTCACTAACTCCAAGGATAACCACATGATCAAAAACTGCATGGGAATTTTTCCAAATCATGTATATATATCATCAATCTAACCATAACACTCTAAAGAACCCCTATAATCATACATGGATAAGAACCTAACTGATATTACCCTCCAAAAAGAGCCTTGATACCATAATTACTTAGAGTTATTCCTATCGTGGAATCCCAAGTCATATCTTATACCACCCCTCAACTGTCTGGTTCGGTTAAGTAGATTTCTCCAAAATATTATATGGGAAAAATATATAGGCTGTTGTTAAAACAATATTTAATAGAATCCATACCCTCATGGAAACAAAAGATCATCCTCATTCCATTTATTAGGAATCCAATTCCTGTACTGACCTCGTTAGGGTTCCATCACTGAGGCATCCAATGCTAATGCTAACTCACTATGGGCCCCTATATTAATGAATCGATTGAATTTACTTTACCATAGAACATCATGAACCCAAATCCACATGACCTTCCATCAAATAATAAATCATATTTCAACTGAATATATTTCCACCATCAAGTTATATCTGAAAATACCATGTAAGTTTTTATTAACACTTTAAATAGTTGAACCCCAATCATCAGAAAATTGAATCACGCACAAGAAGGAACAAGTAATGTGAGTTGAATGTGGATAATATGATGCATGAAAATTTGTTCATGAATCACCAATAGTTGGTCCATCACAAGATATTAAACATTCTTAAAACACCTATCAACCTTATTCCCAAATCATATAACAAAACATGGCTCTATTATAATTTTCTGATTTCCTAGCCCACAAACCCACCCAACTATGTCCTAGATCGAGGTCTCACGTGACCTCAGGCACACCTCTCCAAATTCTAGAGGTTATCAAAAAATGACGAGGGCCTAATACATATAGTGGAGATAATATACCCTTGAACCACAGTAATAAAAATGTAAAATAACCAAATCATCCATCATAAGAATTTTATTAAATATAAATAAATAAACACAATGCTAAAAAATGTACCATGTAGAAGAATAATATATTACATGTATTGATTTCCCAATAGGAAAATACAAATTACTAAATAAAAAAAATTAAAATTGTCCCACACTATACCTACTACAATCACTGAAATTAGACTCTTTCTCTTCACATACTCATTATGTTGAACCAAATCGATCCACAACACAACCTACACTGAAACTTAATGCTGACATAAGGTCTAGACATGCACCGGGGTGCCCACACAGGGTGCAAAAATTATCTCTCAGTTTGGTCTCACTAATTTCCCCTAGTATATTCAATTATATTCATGTATTAATGATCCATAAAAATAAACAATCCACACACGTTCCATGGACATCTTGTGCTAACTTGGACACCAAAACTCCCTGCACATTGATTCACTTCTTTCCAACCCCAACCCCCATGAAACTTGATTATATCTACTTTAATTACATGTAGGAATCCACCTAATCACTTCACCTTATCATTCTAATATATGTATTCCCAATTTTTATTTGAACATTTAGGGTCGGTGGGAATCCAATCCTCTACCGACAACCCATATACACTGGTTATAGTCATACATCCATATCTCAAAACACTGCCCTATCTCTCAAGGAAGGGTCCATCAGTCACACCTCATGTCATCCCATGACCCAACATCAAGGGAATTCATTTTTCCAAGACAATACAAGGAAATATAAAATTCATGCATATTAAACCAAGTTACTCATTTAATGGTCCTTGGCCAAATAACTGAAGGAGCAGGGAATGATAATCACAATGAACCATCCTCAAACTCTCCAAAGACGTCCAATCACATCGAAATATTCCTATAGACTCCCAAGATATCATACGAATATGAATGGACATAGGTTCAACAACCCATTATACTATTATCCAACTGATCCAAGGGTGGTATTCACTCCAAAAATGGACCATTGTTGCAACACATCTCATCTCACCCATTAGGATGCCCACTGGGTTTTTTAGACCCATGAATTATCTTCCCATTAATATCATCCCACTCTTCATCCACTAATGACATCACATCCGTGAGGCCCTTCTGACCCCGAAACAAAGGTCTGGTCTAACCGCATCAGTCATAGTCCCTATACCCAAGGATTATCCCAACCCATTATACTATAATCCCCTTAGTATCTCGACTCTAAGTACCAAAAAAACCATGATCGCTTCCTAAGTAATATATCACACCTTATAAGGGAGATCCTTTGACCCATTACTCAAATAAATCCCCTCTCTAAGAAACCCTATTTGGTCTTGAAGGAATCTCTCTTCTCATAATTCTCAATAACCTAAACCACCATCATAAGAATTTCACTTCTCATAGATAATACATAAGATAGTCCCACCTATTGTAACATGACCTAAGAATCACATACCTATCTAAATAACCCTAGGAAAACCATTATAGGCTCCTAGTATCTCATTTTATATCCTGAGACCACCAAAGGTCTCTCTTCATCCCTTCATAATTCTTTCTCCCTCCAAGTGAAAGTCTTTTGGTGATTCCCATTTACCAAAGTGCCTATGAACACTCTTCTCAAGAATTAGAGGCCAAAACCCACCTTATCTCTTCCTCCTATGGACTCATGGTCCCTTCCCATATATCCAATGTCATCAAATATTAATGTAGTAGCACATAATGTATAAAAACACATATGAATTTGTATTAAAGGGGCCACCTACCTCTGTCAGGGAGTTACTATCCACTCCAATCACTTCCAAGACTTTATCATTCTTTTATATTCCTCTTCTGAGCCCATACCAAATTCTTATATCCTTACTCACATCATACACAACAAATAATTAATTATAACAATTTATAATTAATTATTTAGTTTAATACAAAGAGGCATAAAGTCTAAACAACTCATTGTGAACTATTGAAACCTGAAAACTGAAACAACCACAGGTAAAAGTTAAATGGTGCACATTTTTCACCATCTTTAGAAAAATACCTATCACATGGTACCCATAAAAAATTATTATTATTTTGATTTTACAGAAAACCCTAAACAAAATTAGAGAAATAGATTTCCTCAACTGAAATATCTTTCAACGATGTGTAGACATCAACTCGAGACATCCTATAACTACTATATATGAAATACCTATGAATAGTGTCCAATTTCACTATGATTTAGGGGAATCAGTACAATAAACCTAAAGAAATTATTCCAGGTCACTGTGATATATGGGGAGAAAATAGATGGAAACTACAGGAGAAACACATTAAAATAACTGCCAAGTCACAATGATAATTTCAATTAAAGAAAATGAGGAAGAGAGGTGAAATCATTAGTTGATAGGGTGTCCCCACAAGAGCTACATCAAAAGAAAAAATGGTGTAGGAATATAGTATTTTATATTAAAAAACAGTGGACACGCCATTCATGGAATGATCCCCTGATTTACATTGTAATCCACTCGAGGTAGAGGGAATATCCCTTTGGGATGAAAAATCACAATGTAAACCATGGGTTCATGCTATGAATATGATTCTTATGTAATTTTATAGCTTCTCGACTACCCAAAACTTCTCTGACCTTCACCCAGACACCCTAGGTAATCCCATAACATCAAACCCATCCAAAAAACTACTTCTATGGATGTTCAAACACTCATAACCTATTTCAGAGTCTCCACTATGAAAATTAACTTCTCACTTTATGGAAAAATTATAATTCCATCTCAAAATAATAACCAAAAAATATGTGTGTCATTACAAAAATTACATCCCAAACAGGTAATATAAATAAAATTTAATGAGTTGACTATGAAAATGTAAATGTTTATTGATAAAAGTGCACTAAGTTGGAAGAAACTATTGGAAAATCGAAATCTACTACTTTTTGAAAAGTAACGAATTTCCAATTTAATACTATAGGATATCAAAAAATACTTATCAAAAATCATATACCAATTTTAATATATAAAGAAATATTTATGATTCAAGTACGAAAACCATTCTTAGAATGATACATAAATTTAAATCTAAATATTTCTATTTAATTTATCATGATTTATTTATTTTGGGGACTTGTGTTTATGGTGGATAATGGATATAATTTTAAGACTTTAATTATTATCATTTTTTATATTAAATATATATCATAAGGTGAGAAAATATTCATATTTTGAATTTAATTTAAATAGAACATGGATGACTTAGTGTGTTTGATATAATTGTAATTAATTAAATTATAATTTTATTGGTTAATGTTTTAATAGGGATTAAAATACTGAAAAAATGAATCAAAGTTGATATTAACTATTTAAGGATACATTAAATTATTAATTCATTGAAAGGATTGTAGTTTGGGTGATAGATAGTGAGTTAGGATTTAAAAAAATATCTCACAAGACAAGATAAATAATATTTTAGACGAGGAAGTGTTATATTTAGGAAAATGTGTGTTGAATAGTAATATAAAAAATGATGACACACTTTGTAAAATTGTGACATTAAATTATTTAATAACTATTTTAAATAAAAAATATGAAATAATATATTGGGAATAAATTTCGAGATCCCCATTCGATTATCATGCATGGAAATGGGAAAATCTCTCCATAATTTTCCTTTAATATATCCTCCTATTCCACATGAAATCTCGGATCCTTGGTGGAACCATGATCCATATACAAGATCAGAATATAGATGTGGAGATAATGGTAAGATTGATTGGTTCCATAATTTTTTTGTTAACTTTCTATATTGTTCAATATATCTTATTTTGATATGTTAACTAAGTTACACAACATATGTTAGATTAACATGTTTTTACAAATGATATTATACCTACTGAAATCTAATAAGTCAAGGTTGGTCACCCTTATCCTCTACCATAATTTAATATAATTTTTTTATTTAAATATGGGTTTTGGTATCATGAATCATGTATTGGGATCCCGAATGGGAAGCTTAGTGTTATTCTAAGTATGAAAACTTATTTAGGGGTGAATTAACGTTTTTGAAATTTAAAACCTAAAACCATTAAAAAACAATATTATAAAATAAATTTAAAAAATATAAAATGTTTAAACATTTCTATTTTGAATATAATTTTTTAATTGAAAACTAAAAGATACGTAAAACAACATAAAATTTAATAATTTTTTTTCAAAAAAAGGTTAAAATAAATTTTAAATTTAGAATCATAAATATAAGAAAGGATAATGTAAATTAAAGTGTAAATATAAAAAAATTGTTAAATGGGATTAAGATAAGAAATCCTTAGTTTCCAATTTATTATTTTGATATATACATTGGATTATTATTCCCACAATGTAATTACATGAGATTTTGGATACTTAAAATTGATACTATCTTTAATAGATAATGTCACATGAAAAACTGCACTAACAGAACACCCAACTAAAATGATCCATGACATATTAAAATTACATAAATAATATATTCATTAGTAAATAAAAATATTTAAAAAATTAAATAACTACATATTATTATTTTTCTTTGATTAATATTTTAAAAAGGATGCCATTCTAAGAACCATGGAAAAGGGTATTGTATTTTACCTTAATAAATTAAATTGATAATAGTTAAAAGATTATTATAATATGTAATATTTTTAATTATAAACTATTATGTAAATATTTTTTTATTTATAAATTAATTTGAAATAATATAAAAAACAATTGAAGTTTAAAAGGTCATTTTTTAATAATAATAGTTTTTCTTAATATATTTAATTTTCCATGAAAAGAAAATTTATAAATTTTTGAATTTGAATATGAGAAAATAAAAATAATTTTTGTATTAAATATTTAAATACTATCTTAGGATTAATTTTATAAATTATTCTAAAATAAAGGATTTTTTGTTGAATAGTAAAAAAATTCCCATTTTAAAAATATCATCAATTTTACAATATCACCATAAAATAATAAGAACTTAAAATTAATTTTTTTTCTAATATATATATATATATATATATATATTTTTAAAGTAAAATTAATCATTTGAAAACACAATTTTCAACTTATAAAACCCATGTTTAATGTATTGTAAACTTAAGTAATATTGTACTCTAAAAACTATTTTTATTTTCTTATATTAAAATTTAGTTTTTCTTTCACTTGTAGAAAATAAATCTAGAAAAATTGATTTCTTATTATGTAATAAGGTAAATTTAATTTTTGTAATAAAAGTTTAATTAATATAACTAATGTTAATAACCAAATAAATAATGAAATAGTTATTTTTAAATAATTTTTTTGTTAATGTTGTGTAGTTTTTATTTAATAAATTCAAAATATATATTTTATATAATGACAATAATTTTATTTACACATTTATATGAATATTTGTTAGTCATTGAATTGGTAATTAATTTTTTATAATATTAAAAACACTTAATATTGAAAAGAACATTATTCTATAGAACACTTTCTCTATATATTTAATGTTTTAAAATAAAATTTAATCTTTTCTTATTTTTAAATTGAATTATAACATATAGAGAAAAAATTTTGTTTATAGAATTATTGATTTTTACAATTCTTAACTTATATTTTATATAAAATATAAAATACTTTGGTAATTACTAGATACCAATTTAAAAACAAAAATGATAAAAAGTAAAAATCAAGTTATAAAAGTATTGAAAAATGTTTACAACATGTGGGATAGAAGGATGTGGAATAAGTTTTAAATTTAACTCACCCAAAAATCCTTTATTTATCCCTTTATAACCATTTACCCTTGAATAGTGTCATTTTATATTTGAAAGATAATGGGTGTTGAAAAAAGTACCCTTTTATTCTCTTATAGATAGGGATCACTTACACCCTATCAATGTTAAACATATTATACCAAATTTTATTTTAATCATACCAAATTTTCCTCTCCTAGTAGTCCATTTCACCACCTAAATTCATTGGTCACCATAAGTTATCCTAATCCATTTATTTTCAAGGAGACTTTCCTATGATAGTTCAACGTCTTAAATTGAGTATTACTTGATCATTATCCTTTTCTTCTTAATATTTTACTTCCACACCAACCTGAAACTTTTTAATATAATGAACTATATATCATCATTATAATTAAGGGTTCTTATATTAATGGAAAAAACCTTATTTTGTTCTTCTCATAGAATTATAAAAAAAATAATTTTGGTTGTGCATTTGGGTGGACGACTGCCTCCATAAAGAAATGTACATTATTTTCCATCACCACCTATCATGGATGAAATTTAAAATTTATTTAAGGTATAAATATTTTTTTAATGACATTATTAATGTTATATAAATATTAAATTGAACTTTATGTAAGTGATATTGACAATAAAATATCATAGTAAACTTAGCCACATAAAATGTAGAAAAATGAATACCTTTCCTAATCTGAGTACATTTTATTAAAACCCATATAAATAATAAAAGAGAAAAAAATTATATAAACCCCTATATTTAAGGATATTATGAAGTTATTGAATAAAACCTTTAACTATGGTCTACGTACCCTAATAGTTACATAGAAATTGATTGAAGCACCTCAAATAACCAATATAATAAAATAATATAATTAATAAATAGTATATGATAATAAATAGTCCTTATTAATTTATATATAGATTAATATTTTTATTAATAAGTTATATAATAAAAATAATTTTATTATTCAAAAAGTCAGGTTAATTCACATAGAAAATCAAGAAAAAGTTAAGGGTTTCTTGTCTAAATTTTGACCCCTTCAGACATATTTCTTATTATACACCATGTTTTCTGTGGAATAGTATCACTAATTAACATATAATATTTTATATAATGATTGTATTATTTTTAATTATATTCCATTTTCTTTCTCTCATGATGTTTTGACTCAAAAATATAAGGGGTTTATGCTAATTTTTTTTTCTTCCAATGAGTTAAAAACATTCTTATTGAAATATTTTGTTCCAAGAATGATTTATTATTCCAAATGAATATTTTTTATTTTTTAATCCTAATTTTACAGGGTTCTAAAATTATTCCTTATAATCTCATTATAAAATTACTCTTAACACGTGGATTATGTTTCTTGAATGGTTAACTTGGTCTCAATTCATATTTATTCTGACATAATTCTTATTATGCACCTATTTACTTTTAAATGGAGTATAAAAATCCATGTTTCTGTATTATATATTTAATTATTTATAATTAATGGGGTTTTAGTTCATTTTTAATAACTCTCTCACTTAAGGATTTTGGTTTAAATTTTACTCAAGCTGTAAGGTTTAATTTTCCAATCTGATTTTAAACTATAGATCTCACAAATATGATAACCCATATAAGGAATTTGTATATTCTACCCTTCCAATATCATAATAATTTTATACCCCTCTAGTTATCATAGGTAATATTTATTTTCCCTTTATGCTTATTTAAAATTATAGTTTTATAATCATTTAAAACAATTTCTTTTTTTCAAAAAAATTATTTTAAAATTATAAAAAACGGAATTTATTTTTATACTAATATTTTACCTTCAACTCCATATTTTATAGACATCCCTATATTTAGATTTGAAAAATGAGAAGGTAATTTGAAAATAATATTAATTTCTATGCAAAAAGTTTATTTAGAAAAAATTAATGTTTTTTAAGGTTTATTTTCAATAAAAAGAATCTATTTTAGTGTTTCCATGTGAAAATAAATTTATATCGCCTTTTTGTTTTATAAGAAAATTTATCCCCATGATTTCATTATAACTAAGAGAAATTATTTTTTATTAATTTTTTGAAATATTTATGTTAAAATTATTTCAAATGATCAAGGATATTTCTTATTTCTAAACTTTTCTTTTTTTAGAAATCCAATAAAGTGTTTTTTAACTAAGTCATTATTGTTTAACATATCTTATACTTGATTGATTATTTTATTCAATTGATACTATCTGAATTATTTCTATTGATGGATTATGAAATAATTTTTTCTATTAAATGAGTGATCTATTGTTACTTATGAGTTTCTTAACTATCCACTATTAATATGCATAAAATTTCTACTAATTCCTTTCCTTTTTCAACACTATGTTTTCTATTTATTTTATTGAAGGGTATTCTCTCATATTCCATTCATCAATTGATTGGTTAAATAATTGACTAAATCAAATACCCTTTATCAATTCAGTGAAAATACCACATACTTTATTGAATGGTATCTACCTAGAATGTTTTTTTGTATCATTTTATACACATTTATATTTAATTGGTTTTCCAATATTATTGATCGAATTATAAACATTTTTCTGATATGATGTATTTTGAAAGGGTAAGGAAACCCATTTTATTTCTATGTATTATTTATGATATGATTTGTTTCTTATACTTATGTAGGGACAATGATAGGTGGGGTACTATAATTACCTCAAATACATCAGTTTAAATTGATATCTCATGATATAGTTAGGCATGGATATAATTTGTTTTTTTATATAGTGGTGGGAATAATGAGTTTTCTAACATTTTTAGGTGTTTATATATTGAGTTTGTTCACATAGTCATGAGAATAATGAGTTTTTTTACAAGTTTTACTATGAATATTATTGTGCCATATCTTAAATTTGTTTTTCCTAGTATTGAACCTTTCTAAGTTTCCTTTCTTTCAGTCTATGTCACTTTCCATGTTTATGCCTCTTTTTAATACAGTCCACACATTTATTATATTTCATGCCTGATATGATTTATAATATATTCAATGTTTGGTGTAAATTTTTTATGTATCTTTATTATATTAATTTATCTTCTTATTCTCACTAATGATTTTTGATTTTTATTTCTTATATTTACACTTACTAAGAATGAGAGCTCGTCCCTTTATTTTGTTATGATTTTCCTAGGTTATAAAGAACATCAATATGTATGATGTTTCTATGAGAATATAGTATGTGGAGAATTAATGTGAGATATTGAACACATTTTATTGACTTATTAGGTTATTATATATTAAAAAATGTCCAATTGTTGAAAAATACATATGTTTTGTCAGTTAATATTTTTTCATAATTATCTAATACTCTAAACCTAAAAGATAAAGGGAATGAATGTATTTAATACTTGTTTTATTTCATATAATTTAGATGGTTACATTCATGGGGCACCCTAGTTGGTATTAGATAAGGGTTTATATATATCTGAAGATTAAGATTCTATTAGTTGAGGAGGTTAATGTCATTAAGAGGTGATGAGTTATGGTTGGGCATAATTTCAATGGTATAGATAACCCTTTCGGTGAGTTGAGGAGATATTGAAGATTTAATGGTTTGGGATAAGATAATTTTTTTGAAAACCTAAGGGATATATATATGGGATAAATCTAAGTATATGATAATAACCTGACATTTTGGTAAAGTAGAGATTGTGTGGTTCTCATAGAAATTACATCCCTATCCGGATAATGGAAAGTGGATGCAACTATGAAACAGAGGAAACTATAGGTAATAACCTTGAAAAAGGATATTTTTGTATCAAATAAAAATTTAATATAGTGCATGATGAGTGTTAATAAGACTGCATACATGGAGATAAAATTCCTAGGGATATTATTTTTTTAATCGCATTCTATTGAGAAATCATTAAAATGATTTGATTATTATTTTAACAAATTATTTTAACGAACCTAGTAGTAAAATAATCATGTATAAATATGAATTGAACCAAGAGTGTCATAGGATGAAACAAAGGTATTCTATGTTAACAATGAATGTGTTATAGTGTAAAAATACATTATATTGATGTTTTCATATTAATATTTTAGATATTATCAAAACCTTGTTGGAGTGATTATTTAATGAAATAGGATCTAAAAAATGAAGCTGATAAAGCTTCATATCTAGAAATAACTATATCTTATAACTGAATAATTAATTATACTTAAATAGTTCATAATCTTATTATTTTAATATTTTTATGGAAAATGTGATTTTCCTAGTCTTACATAAGGTTGTGATGTTGAAATATTAATTTGAAATAATTCTTGACAGTCTTATCTATTTTCATTAATGATTAATATTTGTTGATGATATTTTGGAATATTATAAAATGTTATAAGGATTGTGTGAATAATATAAATGTTTTACTTCAATATTTTGGATTAAAATATTTTTAAAGATATATTAAATTCTATCAATAACCATGAAAAGTTATTTTATGATTAGATAATAGTTTTGTGGATGAATATTGGAGAACACATTATTGTGGTATGGAAAACTCTTAGGTTTAATATATGATTGATGTTGAGGTAATAAATGGTTCAATTCTTTTGAGAAAAGTGAGTTACATAATATTTATTTCATTGTAATTGATTATTTATTTAAAGAAAAATTATTGATGATATGTTTTTTTGAATTCTTCCTTATTTTTGGTATTGTGACATATATTGACTAGTGTATTACTTTATTAACTAGTGGTTTCAATATTTTTTGGGTTAAATATCAAGTTAATTTTTGAAGAATATATTTTTTTGTGGTTTAACATCTTAGAGATTCAAATTGGTTAGAAAAAGTTCTTCTATGTAGAATTTAGTATTGGTGTATGTGGATATAATGGTATATAATTTTATAAATGATTAATGTTGTTTAATGAAAGACAATTAATTTGATATAAATTAATTGAGTAAGGTAGATTTCATATTAAAATGTATATATTGAATGATAAATATGTTATTAATACCCTCACTTACATTCATTAGTGAGTAATAAATAAAATTTCAATGACAAAATTTATATAAGTATGTACAATGTAAAAGACTATGATTATGGAGAGTCTAAATTAATACTCTCTTGAATAGTTTTTGTCACACACAATGCCGAACTAATGAAATGCCTAATGAAAATCAACCATATTATATAAAAATTGAATTAATAATATAGTCATTAGTAGTTAAAATATAACAATCAATTAAAATAAATAAAAATTATTATTTTTAATTGATTAATATTTAAAAAATGAGGTATTTTGAAGAACAACTTGAATATGCTTATTATATTTTACATTAAAAAATTAATCTAATCATAGTTAAAAGATTATTATAATAGTTAATATTTATATTTATATTATAATATGTCAACATTCAATTATTTTTAAATTTACGTGAAATAATATTAAAGACACTTGAAGTAAAAAAGTGCATTTTTTGAATTAATGTTACTTTTATTCATATATTTTATTTTCCTTTGAAATATGAATATATAAATTTTAAAATGGTATTTGAAAAAATTAATGTTATTTTTTAAATAAAATTTTTAATACTAACATAGGATAAATTTTTGAAATTTTTATAAAATAATAGCTTTTTGGTGAATAATTAAAAATACAGATTTTTCTAAAACCATCAATTTTATGAAATTATCAGAAAAAAATAATGAATTAAAAGTAATAATTTTTTACATAAATATATATGTAAAATAAAAATAAATCATTTAAAATAGTATGTTGAATTCATAAAACACATGTTTAATGTTTTAGAAACCTACATCACATTTTACTATCAATTATTTTTGTTTGACTATATTAAAAAAATTGTCTTCATGACCTGTAGAAACTAAATCTATAAAAATTTATTTAAAATTATGTAGTAAGTTAAACTTCATTTTGGGCATAAATGTATGGTTACAAAGATTAATGTTAATGACCATGATAATGGTGAAGGGGTTATTTTCAAAAAAATATTTTATTATTGTATCTTAATTTTTTATCTAATATATTAATATGATATATTTCAAAAATTTACCTGATTTTAGTTTTTAACATGTATAATTTTTTTTATAAGTCATCCAATTTTTAAAAATTTTATATAAGATTAATTACACTTAATGGTGAAAACAACATTTTTCTATAAAACCTTCTTCGATATAACTAATGTTTTAATTTAAAAATCAATTTATTATACTTATAAATTAATTAGTCTATATTAATCCTAAATTTGTTTCCCATAACAAGGTTACAAGTGTTTCATTATATTTTTAATAAAATGTAATCTACTAGGGTGAAGAATAGTTACCAAGGTAAAAACCAAAATAGTAAAATATAAAAATCAAGAAGAAAGAGGCTTGTAAATGTTAAAAAGATGTGAAAATACTAGTTTTAGAGGATTTATAGACATTATATCAACCAAGAATCAGTTATTTCAATGTTTTGGGACTATTGACCATTGAATAGTGTCATTACATTTTTAAAAAATTACAGGCATTCGCAAAAGTACCCCTTTCTTCACTTATAAAAGGTGATCACTTCTACCATATCAAAGTATCACTTACATATAGAGATTTCCTTGAAATAATTCCAAATATTACTCTCCTCAATGTATCTTTCATGATTTAAAACCCCTGGTCTCTATAAGTAACCTTAAACCCTTTATTTTTAGGGAGACTTTCATGAGATGTTCAAAGTCCCATGGTATGTATTATTAATCCATATCATTTTCTTATTAGTATTTATCTTCAAAAAATACTATAATTTTTTTAATATAATTACCTTATTATCATTAATTTATTAGAGTGAGATTATATTAATGGAACAACCCTTATTTATTCATTCCCATCCACTAAGAAAAGAAGAACTTCGATTGTGCGTTTGTGTGGACTACTACCTCCACGAAGTGGCGTGCTTTATTTTCCATCACCACCTAACAAGAATGTAATTATAAATTTATTTATATTAGAGAATTATAATTATAAAATTATTAATATTATATAAATATAATATTGGACATTCTATAAGTGGTATTAATAATAAATATTCATAGTAATCTTTACAATCTAGAATTAACATATAAGAGTACCTTTCCCAATATAAGTAAATTTTATAAAAACATTTATATATTATAATATAATGATATAGTACATACACCCATGAAATTCAAGTTATTATGATGTTATACTAAAAAAACTTTTACCATGGTCAACATACCATAAGAGTTAACTAGAAAGTTTTCAAACCACCTCAAATAACCGACATAAGAAAAAAATTTCATATGATAGTAAAAAGTGACTACAAATTAAAATATAGATGTTGGAGGTTGAAAATAATGTATATAATAAACATAATTATATTATTCAAGAAATTTTGGACATGGATAAGGAATATTAAGAACAAGTTAAGGGTTTCTCGTCTCAACTTTCACCTCTAGAGACATTTGTTTTTAGACACCATGTTTTCCTCAGAATGGTGTATCAAATGACCCAAAAATAATTTTTATCATCTTTATATTATATTTTGAGATATTCAATGTTATATTTCAATTTCTTTCTCTCTTGGGGTTTTGACTAAAAAATTCAAAATTTTAACGGGTTTCTGCTAACTCAGTTTTCTTATATTCAGTTATAAACATTCTTTGTGAACTATATTGTTATAAGCTTGATTTATTATACCTAATTAATACATTGTATTATTTTTACTCTTTTTTTGTGGGGTTATATAATTATTTTTTATAACTTCATTATCAAATTATTTTTACTTTACAAATTATGCTTCATGAAAGGGTTTGATAGTCTCAATTATGATTTCTTGAGACATACTCTTTATTATGCACTAATTCTCTTTTATATGGTGTATAGAATCCCAATTTTTTATTTTATATCATTAAAAACCATTCCTTAATTTTATTAAAATTCTAATTTTACCATATTTCTCCTATAATGATCTTGATTTAAATTGTACCGAAGCCATATTGTTTCATTTCTATTCTTATTTATTTAAAAACTTTCTCACAAATATAATAAACCATCTGGGGAATTTGTATTATATTGTTTACAATTTGATAATAATTTCCATCCTCGTTTATTTTCATTGGTGTGATTTTTTCTCTTTATATTGATTTAAAATGAGTGATTTATAATATTTTAAAAAATGTGGTTATCAATAAAAGTATTTTAGAAATTTAAAAAGTAAATTTCTTCTATACTCTTATTTTATCTTCTACACCAAATTTTTTGTATATACCTATATTTATTTCAAATATTAAAAAATTATATTTTCAAATACTTTTAATTTCTAGGAAAATGATTTGAAATAAAATCAACTTTTCCTTTTTTGTATTGTTTTTTTAAGAAACAAATCTTTTAATATTTTTGTGTGAACTAATATTTCCACCACCTTGTTCATTTTATATAAAACACTATCTTGAAATTTTCATCATATCTAAAATAAATTATTTTCCTTCTGGTTTTATAAAATATATTTTTTATATAATTTCAAAATATCAAGAATATTTCTTATTTCTAAGGTGATTTTCTTCTCTAAAAACTCCTCAATTTTTTTGTAAAAGTAATTTTCCATGTACATATCTCATGCTTGTTCAGTATATTCATTGAATGATACCATACCCATTATCTCTCTGGGTTTCATATGAAATTATCATTTCTATAAGAGGAGTTATTTATCACTACATTGGTCATTCTTAATAATCCATAGTTAATTAGTAGAAATTTTCTTCCAATGCATGTTCTCTTATATTAGAATGTTTTTTATTTATTTGAATGGTGAGTGTTTAGTAAGATTCCATTAATCGATTAATTAGGGAGATTATTGACTATATTGTTTACCCTTTATCTATATGGTCTCAATAACATATTATTTGTTTAATGATATCTACCTAGAATATTATTATATCATTTTATACCCATTTATATTCCATGGTATTATCATGTTTATTGATGGAATTATTAATGTTTTCCTTAAATGCTCTCATAAAAATGTATTATGAAACCCATTTTATTTCTATGGGTTTTTAATGATATGAATCATTTCTTTTGGAAAAAATATAAAAGGATGATTCTTGGAGGGGTCTTTTTTTCCCTCCAATGCATTGATTTAAATTGGTATCTCATGAGATATATAGGAATAAACACAATTACATTGATAATATTTTCAAGTGTGGACATAATGAGTTTTTTCACTTATACATGACCATAATGAGTTTTATCACGAAGTTTTCATATGCTTATGGTGTTCCATGTCTTCAATTTTTGTTATGTTAGGCACCTATCAATGTTTCCTTTCTTTCAAGATATGTTAAATTATATGTTTATGTATATTTTCTCATATATTCCACATTTTAATGTTATTCCTTTCCTTAGGCATTGTTTTATGGTATACGAATTGTTATTTATAACATTATTTTATATCTTGATTATATAAAAATTCTTATATTTTTTCCATATGCGATCTTTGATTTTTTATCGCTTATGTTTACCCTTACTGAGTATCTAATATCATTCCTTCCTTTTGTTCCCATTTCCAAAGAATATGAAAAAAATTAATACATACGATCCAGAAGAAAATCTTATGTAGAGAATTAGTATGATATTATGAAGACATGTTATGGATTAATAAAGTGATTATATAGAAAAAATAATATCCATTAGTTGAAAAAATACTAGATTTTTTTAGTTAAGGAGTTATCATAGTTCTCTAAAAATATAAACTTAAAAGAAAATGGGAATTAATTTAATAAAATATTTTCATGATGTCATGTAATTTAGATGGTCATATCCTTAGGGAATCATATATAGAGATTTTGATTTTTATGCAAAGTTTCTAGAGAATATTATAATGATTTTTATATATATAAAAACTACGTATGGTTATTGTACAGTCACAAAAAGTTCATATATATGTAAAGTCATTAATTAGAAGAATAAAGTGTATAAAGTAGAAATAAAAAAATAGAATATTATTGTTCTGTTTTGAAATATCTAGAAACTGGAAGGTAATATATAAGTGGGAAAGAATAAGAATATTCCAATATAAGTGAAACCATACTTGTTTCAATGAAAAGTGATGCATGATTGATATAATTTTTCCAATTATCCTTTGGTTCATCAATTTTTTGGGTGTTTATTTCTCAATTATATTTATAGGAGTTAGAAAAAATATGGTTGAGATTAATAATCTTTTGATTGATTTAATTTTTAATTTTTTTGTTTTTAAAGTTTGACTTAGTACTTCATATAATTTCATAGTTCCTATCTAACGTTCCTCATATTTTATAATCAAATTTTTATGTTGAGATAATAAACAATTGATCATGGATATCATGTAAAAATAAAAATTTGATTAGATAAAATTTACTTTATTTTCATTTCCATGTCTTTAGTATTCTATTATTCGAATTCCAAACCTTTTAGAGTTTATTTGATGGGTTTAAATGTATTTTGTATATTTTAATTTATTTCAAAATATTTGATGTAAAAAAGGATTAAATAATCTAAATGTATAGAATTTATTTATAAATTATAACAAATATCATCAATAAAATATTTTCTCTACCCATTAGATATATAATTATTAATTTTGGAAGATTTAATGTGAATTTTTTGATAGGTGTCAAATTATTGATATTTTTTTTGTACTTTGTAAACATATTTTATTTTTATGTAAATCATAAATTAAGTATGAATCTGGGTTTTGATTAATCAAAACCATTTACTTTAATGTTATTGTTAAAATAATGACCCACAAATCTATACTTTTTTATAATTAAAAGACATGATATGTTATAAATAATTATAAAAAACTTTCAAAAATATTATATTTATAAAATGAATTCAAAGATAAAAGATATGAGGTAATATCTATTAATTTTTATCTATATTTTTCAGATATATGATTATATATTAATAATTGATTGTCTTTATCCCTAATATTTATAAATTACCACTTATGTACCTTTATGTACCATTATATTAATAAAGACTCTAAAAAGGTAAGTTACCATAATAATTGAAATAAAAATATTTTAAATGAATAATAAAAATATTTGAAAAATGTAAATTTTATTAAAATTATATATACATGTACAAAAAGATAAATAAAGGAAAAAATAACGGTTGGCCCTTCAATTCAATTATCACAATCAATATTTCAATTCACTGTATACACAAATACATATTATGTATAATTTCTTTTATCAATATTATATTCTTCCGTATACTTTTAAATTTATTAATTAAGAGTAGGTATTATACTAAGAACATCATTGGGTATGTACTAAATTGTTATATCTTATTGTTTGATAGGTATCCTGACTTTTTATGAATGGGATCCCCACTTGGTCTGGTAGTGAACATGAGAGATCCCCTTGAGTCTATTTTATAATAGGACCTAGGTTGGAGACTCACCCTTATGGTATTAAATAAATAAATGTGAGGAATTACCCTCACAAAACCCATGGACACAAAATCAGACCATCAATTAAACACATAATATAATTAATTAAAGATCTATAGTTATCCCATAATTAATAAATAATTTAAAATAATATATAAAACCAAAATAAAATAAAAATAGGATCATGGGTAGCTATAAGACCTCAAAATTTTATGATATACTTAATTTAAAATAAATTTTACTTCTTCAATAGCTTGCGTTAGACAGACCACTGAGTTTTAGCGAACCACTATGTACTATTAATATATTATATAAATGGAACCATTAAACTTGGCCAGTAAAATTGTTTGGTATGAATATTAATAACTAAATTATTAAAACATTATTGTTTATTCATATATAAAATTAATTCATTAGTTCTTAATTGATTAGAAATGAAAATAAAAATCATTTTAATATAAAAGAGATGTGTTTATGAAAAACAATTTTTATACATGCAATGTGCTTTTATCTAAATAAATTAAATTGTACACTACTAGTGAATTATTTTAATTAAATTTATATATAACATATCCAATTTTTTTTAACACTCATGTAGAGCTTTTACTAAGCATGAGATAAGAATAAATATATTTTAATGCCCAAAAAAACTATTTTTCTAAAAATTGATTTCTGTCACATTTTATTCTATTATTTTAGAATTATTTTACACCAAATATAGAGATTTAATATTTAAAATGAGTAAAATATTTTTAATTAGATGATTAAAATTTATTAAATAGTCCTCATTTATTTTTTGTTATTATGAATAATATCTATGGTAAAATTTATCATCTTAATAAATGATAAATCACGTTAAAGTAGGTTATAACTAAGTGTTATAGACACTATTTTCCATATTAATTATAAATAGATGAATTAAATTAGACCCTTTTCAACTTTTTCTATAAATTTAACTATTTAATAGAAAATTTTCCATGAAAAAAATCTATATAAAATTTGAACCAATGAAAAATAAAAAACATCACTCTCTTGTTTTTAAGAATACCTTATGTGTTCACATAATGATAAAATAATGTTTTGAATGAATAAAAATGTTTGTTTCTATAATAATGAAATTATTTTCATGATGGTAGAATTTTTATATAATTTTTATTGATTATATAATAAAATTAAACACTTACACAACAACAACACATTTTTTATTCAATTAACAGAAAAATAAAATAAATAATTTTAAAAATATTAAAAGTAATTTTTTTATGATTTAGAGTGATCCATGAATTTTATAGACTAATATACCATATTATTGACATGATAAAGGATTATATTTAAATTACATCTTTTTATTGATGTATTTGCAGTCAAATTGAATGAATAATGTCAAAAATGACATTAATGACATTTTATGAAAATAATAATTTATTAAATTATATAAAAATTATAAAAATATTGAAAACAAAAAATATGGATAAAATATGGTATAAAAATCATAAAAATATATAGTATTTATACTCATTTTATTTGAATCTATATCCATTTGGAATCATTTTTCTGTAGAATAACTAAGTTATATTTTGATCGTTTTTAAAATTATAAGTGTGTCCTTTGAGTCGATTATAAAAGGAAACTACTTTATCTAAACAATTAACACCGTATAGAGACATATAAATTGAATAGAACGTAAATATTTATTTTTCATAAAATAATAATAAATGTTCCTTAGGTTATGGTATTCCAAAAATACCAACCCTTGGGTCCTTAATAAGAGATTTGAAGGAGTTCTTTCAAAGAATAATAATCACCTATATCAATAATTTTTTTTAAATTATTCATTAACATTGTATAAATCTTCTGTATTTTTAAAAAAATAATACATAATTATCATAAATATTCTAAAATGTTTTTATAATTATGAATCAAATAATATTCATCGTCTTTTACATCAAATGAAAACTTAAAGTATTGATCGTGCTTGTGTTTAACTTACCATCTCCACGGACTGAAATAATTCATTCTTCATCCCTATATTTTAGGGATGGAAATTATGATGAGTTTAATGTTTTTATTTTATTTATATTTATTACAAAATTATACTTATATTATAATAATATAATGTATACGTTTTCTCTTATAATTCTTTGGGAAACAATAACATCGCTTATTCGTACGGATGGACTACCACCTCCACAAAGCAATGTGATCCATTTCTCTATTTTCATTTTATATGGATGGTAATAAGGAATGATTTAATTAATATAAATTATTAGTATGATATAATAATTATTTTTTAATGGTGAATTATTATATTACTTTCTTTCATTCCATCTATCAATAAGTGAAAACAATGTTTATGCAGATGTACTACTTACCACCTCTATGAATAGTGTAATTCATTTTCCCATATCAATATTTTATATTTGAATCTAAATAAGTTTATAATGAATATATATAATATTTATATAATGATTCAAATTCCAATGATGTTGGAACCATGATCGCTGTAAAAGAACAGAAACTACCAACCCAAAACATACATGAAAATCAATGTAGTTATCACCTAAAATTGTGTTTTTTTAAAAATGCTAACAAACAGATGATAAAAGATTATAATTTAATTATATATTGTTTGGTATATATTATAATGTTTCTAAAATATTATATATATATATATATATTCATTTTATAGGAGTTCCAAACACATACGAAGGAAGTCGGAACTGAGGTAAGGGTTTATTTCATAATCTCATCATTATTTGAGTTTGTTTATGTTAAAATGTCCATTGGGAGAATTATTTTATAATTTAATAATAAAAACAATATATTTTTTATAATCTTGTCATTTCTATAATTTACATGTTTTCCTTTAATTTTCCACTCTTTAAGTACTCAATATACCAAAATAATGTTTTTAAAGAAAATTGACTTTTTTTACTCGGTCAAGAATATTTTTATTTCACATCCATATTATAAATAAAATATTTTAAATAATATTTTTACTATCCTATAATTATTTATTTAATAAATTTTTTCCCTTTATTGATGTTTTACAATTTTTTTAAAAGTAATCTTTTTGTCATTTTCCGAATGAGGTACTTTTTCCCTATTTTACAAAAGTGTGAAAGGAATCTTTTTTAACTTGTATGGAATGAATGGAATTTTTTATCGCCATCAAAAATCAATGATTTGAATATTTATTTAAGATTTTTCTACTTTATTTTCAATGAAAATATTTTCCATAATATTTTGGATATTTTTAGATTAGTGAATTCAAAGTGAAAAGGGTATTTTTCTCAAGTTTTTTTTGTCAATGATATTATAAATGGATTCTTATCTATTTAAACATCCTTTGCTGACAATTATGTTTTAGTGAGGATATAATCTAGTGATACCACCCATCATATTTTTTTGAATGGACTATGACTTGTTTTACTGTGGATGATATTGGTATTTTATTTACAAGTTCTTTCCATACAGATATTTATTAATTTGTAGGGAATGCTGATTAAGTTTTATTGCTTATTAACATGATTAATAAATTGGAATTATTAAGTGAAAGGTGGGTCTTAAAAATACATATACCCTTGATGAATATGTAGGTATCATGAGACAAAATATATTAGGCATTTGAATGAGGATTTATCTATTTATATAGATATCTTGGTATGGGACCTTGACAATATTTTTAGATGTCTTTGTACAAGGCCTTAATAGTAGGTTTCAGTTCTTTTGAATTATACATTCCATCATCATCAAATTAATTATGATGACCATTTTATTATTTTAATAGTTATGATATCTGTGGAAACATTTTTGGATCTTTTGATTATTTTTATTGCATTATTTGATAATTATTTTTTCCTTAAATATTATTCATTCCATAATAGATTCCATAGTATGAATACCCGTAATGAGCATCTGAGCTAACCCATTTATTAAATTTATATTACGTAGTATTATAGGGAGTGTATTATGATTGATATGAAGAAATATGCTAACATAAATATGTCATTATCAATGAAAATATATTGATTTATTTATTTTTTCAAAAGCATGTGAGATTTCAAGTATGTATCTTGTTTACCTAGAATACTAAACCTTTTAGTCCTTTGGGATGTGATCTCTTATTTCCATTACCACTATAATAAACTAACCACCAGCTCTAGGATACTAGGGACATGATCATTATATTTGGTATCAAATAATGTTTTCTTAGAAACAATAGAAACTAGATTAAGGAAAACATAAATTATGAAACATATCCTTATGAATGACTTTGAGGAAATCTATAAGTATAGGATAATGTATTAATGTTTTGGTAAGGTAGAGATTATATGGGTTTCCATGAAATAAATACCTATCTTGATACTACTAGTGGACATCATTTGGAAAAAAAATTATCTAGGTGCAATAACCCTGAAAAGAGTTGGTTGAGTACATATCAACAATCATTCAGCTGAATGTTGAGCATGCCCTTACAACACATAGTTTGTTTTGGGAATAACAGAAGCATAGGATGGACATCTACCCAACTTTTCCAATTTTCCAAATTTATGATTAATTCGGGATCAATAAAACGATGAATTAAAGTATCCATAGAATTGAATCAAATATAAAATACAAAGGGGAGAACCAAGAATGGAGAAGATAGAATCGATATATTTTGTTTATAATTAATTTAATTAAATTATAGAATTACCTCAAAGGTGATTCTTTCTTCATTGAAGCATCTGATCACGAGTCTGAGGTATGACTTCATTGGGTTGTAGAATCCAAGGATATGAATCATCTAGTGGTGATCCAAACATGGTCCACTTATCTCTAGACATTTCTAAAGGACTCTCCAAGTTCTATTGCAGAAGATCCGTGCCCTTGTGATGTCCACCTTTGATCACCTTGAGATTCACTTCCAATGTGTTCTACTTGATCTGGTGGAGGAGGATATCTCTAGTTCTTGAGAATATTCTTGTACATGGAAGAATTATCTAGGATGGAGATATTTTCTCCAAGGATATTGAGCACACAACGATTAGTTAGCTGGTGGAATGACCCCTTGGATTATATAGATAATAATAACATAACGGGTAATTTTTTTCACTAGGTAATTATTAATTGTTAGCACATGTGCCATTACATAATTTATTATTCCATGTTAAAACCCCATGTCAAATAATAATAGAAATTATATTATTTCCATGACATGTGATAAACAAATTTAATTCACCGAGTAATAATAAATAATTAGCACACCTTCCGTTACATAATTTATTATTCCATGTAGAAACCCCATGTCAAATAATAATAGCAATGCTATTATTTCCATGAAATTTTCTTAACCTGCACATTATATTTTAATATTTTTTAACCAAATAATATTTAATGTTATTTCTCATCGGACCCATAACTTGGTCCGCTAATCCTCCTCAATATTTATCTGGCCTTGAATAAAGACAATTTATTTATTGAATAAATATAACTGCATCAATCACTGATAAATAAATATTTAGTCCACAATATATTATCTCGAATAACTACCGATGAAAAAAATGTGATCAGGCATACTTGAATAAATTTTAAACCATAATTGATAATAATATTTATTCAACCTATTAAATTAATAAATTATTTAACTGCGATACTGGATACACTTAGTGTGTGACACTCTAGGCCTCTTTCTAATTGGCATTAGGTGGCCTTTCTTAAATTCCAAGATTACTATCTTTCAACGGGTCATGGAACCCAAATAAAGAAGTTTATGTTTCAATGAAAGATCACCTCATATGAAAGTTTATCATGTAATATAGTCCCTTTTCCCCAATATCTTTTATCAAGTGGGTTGCATGCAAGTTCCATTAACCCATGTGCTCGATTTCTCATTCTTTGACTTCCCTGAATTTAACTTTCTTAGTAAACACCATGGAAATAGATTTAGTTAGGCTCTATAATTTCCATCAAAGGGCTTGAGATATCTACTTCCATAGAAGTGATAAATAATTTCTCTCATTATTCATTAATGTAGTATTACCAATGATGCACCCAACATATCCTACCTTATTGCGAACATCTATCATCACAGTTTTCATCAATACATCTAAGTGTGTGAGTCATAATACCCATTAATAATAATCTTAAAGTCTAAGGACTAATACCCCTATCCATAGATAGGAACATCCAATGACACTTATGAATGTGGATTTCCTATATGATGGTCTGGTTGTCATAATATCCTCCTGGATATCACCAAGGATGCACACCATGAGAAGGTGCCTCAATGTTTCATGAGTCCCCACCCATGATATATTATATCATTTGTGTCCCTTCAAATGATATCATCTGGCCACATAACATATATTCAAGAATAGTGTCATGAAACTTCTGGGTTCTCATTATAATAGGGATCCTCTATACCCTTTTAGTGCAACAACTATTCATAGTACATTATCTCATAATATGTCACACAAAAGAACAATCATGATATAATAAAGAGTTTATTAATATTAATCTAATTAGTATAGGTTTATCATGAAGTATAAAGAAATTGGTTTCTCGAGAATCAAATCCAATAGACTCCCACTTTCACTACAGCCCACAGCTAATGACCTTTAGTCCATTAGCTCTCACATGATATTCATGCTTCTTCTGAGATATGCCTTTAGTAAAGGGGTCCACCACGTCTCTTCCATGGATACTCTTCTCACTTATTCTTCACCACTTTGATATAAATCCCTTAAGAGTTGATACTTTCGGAGTATTTTCTCTATTTGTTGATGTAACCTTGGATTTTTTTCAAGAGCCACCGACGTAGTATTATCACAATACAATGTAATGGGATCTTTACTGCCATGGACCACATCAAGATCTTGGAAAAAGTTCCGAATCTATATGGATTCCTTGGCTACATCAGAAGATACTATATATTCGGAATCCACTTTTGAATCATAGACAATTAGATGCTTTGAACTCTCATAGCTCAGAGCTCCACCATTAAGACAGAAAAATATCCTGATTGTGAATTCAGATAATTTCGATCTGACTAAAAAACATCATCAACATACCCTCTATTGACAAGATTCTCATCTCCTATATACACTAGGAACATATCCTTAGATTTTATAATATTCTTAATAATAGTCTTGACAGTAGTCTAATATTTTTCTCTTATATCTTCTTGATATCTACCTACCATGCTCTGTGCATAGGAAACATCAAGTCTGGTACATAAAATTTAATACATGATAAATAATTTTGATGAAGCATATAGAATCTTACTCATCCTATCTTTCTCATGTTGTGTATGGGGTCACATTTTCTAGGAAAGATGTTTACCATGTGACACTAGAAGCAATACCCTCTTGGATTTTTTCAAACTAAATATCTTTAGAATCTGGTCAATGTATGTACTTCGACTTAGTCAAACCAGCCTCTTGGATCTATCATGAATGATCTTGATCCCTTGAATATAGGCTGCTTCAACTAAGTCCTCCCAAGAGAAGTACATATTCAACCATTCCCTGAACGACTGCAATACTGGTAATTCATTTCCAATAAGAAATATGTCTTCAATATACCCTATTAGGATAATGACTACATTCCCATTAAATTGAATGCAAACACATGGCTCACATTGATTATTAATGAAACCAAATTCTCTTATGGATTCATCGAATTGAATGTTATATGAACTAGATTATTTCTTTAATCAATAAATGGATCTCTGTAACTTCCATTCCCTTTTATCATCTCCTAGTGTCACAAACCCTTCTGGTTGTGTCAAATAGAAATCTTCCTAAAGGTTTCCATTAAGGAATGCAGTTTTCACATCCATCTTCCAATTCTCGTAGTCATGGAAATATGCTATGGAAAGTATGATTCTTAATGATTTAAAAATGGGAACTGGTGAAAATGTTTCTCTATAGTCAATTCATTGATTCTATTTAAAACTCTTAGCTACTAGCCTTTCTTTTTTAGAACTACCTTGACCTTCCATGTCCAGTTTCTTCTTGAATACCCATTTACACTCGATAGGATTCACATCAACCAGCACATCGACCAGAACCAAAACATAGTTCTGATACATGGAATCCATCTCAAAATTCACAACTTCTTTCAATCTTGCAGCTTCATAGCTTTCTACTGCTTCCTCGAAGGAGTTATTTTCATCATTTTTTGATAATAATGAGTCACCATGCTCGATGACAAGGAAACCGTATCTCTCTGGTTCCCTTACCTCTCTTGTACTCCTACACAATACTTGTGTTTTAGGAACTACCTCTTCCATAGGGACCTGTAGAACATGTTCCTGTTTGAAATCCTATGTTTCTTGAGCACCAACTTTATCGAAGTCAATATTTATCCCACTATCCTTTTTGATAATGTTCTCCCTCTCAAGAAAGATGAGTTGTCTATAAATAGTCACTTTCATATTTGAGGGGTTGTATAGGTAATATCCCTTTTTTCCTTGGGATACCCTATAAAGATACACTTCATTCCTTAGGGTCCTAGTTTATTTAATGATAAATCCTTAACAAAAACCTCATATCCCCATACACATTTATGTAACAAAGTGGGTTACTTTCCACTCCATAGATCAAAGGGAATCCCATTTTCTTCCTTAATTGGTACTTCGTTTAATTTGTATGTTGTAGTTTAAAATTCATATCCCTAGAAGGATAATAAAAGATCTGCATGACTCATCATCGAACATACCATGTCAAAGAAGGTATGGTTCCTCCTTTCACTAACACCATTCCACTATAGTGTATATAGTGTAGTGATTTGAGAAATAATCCAAGACTCTTGTAAAAGGTCGATGAACTATTGGTTAAGATGTTACCCACCTCAATTCAATCAAAGCTTCATTATCTTTTTATAAAGAGGATTCTCTATATCATTCTCTAAATCCTTTAATTTCTCAAAGGAATCAGACTTATACCTCATTAAGTAAACATATCTATATCTACTCAAGTCATCAGTAAAAGTAATTAAGTAAGAATATCCACCTCTAGATTTTACTAGAAATGGTCCATACACCTTAGTGTATACCAATCCTAGAAGCTATGTGGCCCTTTCACCCAGTCCATGAGATGATGGTTTGGTCATTTTCCCTTGTAAACAAGGATGACATTTATTAAGTGGTTTTATATCAGAAGAGTATAAATAACCATCTTGATAGAGCTTTGTTAGATGCTTCTCATTTACATAACCAAGGTGGCGATTCCACAACTAGGTGTTTTATGAGTCATGTGAACTTGGTTAATTATCAATTTTCAAAAATTTGTTCTCATAATTTAATACATTCATACCTTTATTTAAATGTTCCAAACCATAACATAGGTTGTCCTTATAAAAGTAACAACATTTATTTTTGAACATGAAAATAAATCCATTTGTATCTAAAATCAATATAGAAATTATGTTCTTGGTAACACTAGGGAAATAATAACAACCATTTAAAACCAAAATCTTTACCATCAGCAATGTGAGGTGGTAGTCACAGATGGTAAGAGAAACTAGCCTCGCACTATTGGGAGCTCGCCGATCCACTTCTACTTGGTCAATTTTCCAAAATCTACTTGATTTATATATATGAATATAGACGTGAGCTCTAAAAGATGTATATAATAACCAATGTGTAGAAATTGAAAGATTACACTTGTTAATGAACACACTTTTGGATTACCCTTTCCTCGGGGTACATTTCCTCTTCTAGTGGCCTGACATGCCACATGCAAAGTATACTCCCTCCTTTCCTTTGCCCTACTCTCGATCTTATTCTTCTTGGATGAATGGTGATCAGAGTATTTTGATTATTTATAAATCTTAGTCACCCATTCCTTCTCTTCTCCTATGTCTCCTTCTCTTGATAGAGATCTTGAAGGTGAGACATCATGATATAAGAATCTATTTCCTCATGTTGCTTCGGGATCTCATTGGTCATGGAGGATAGCATGAGGCACTGAACATCCGTAGTGACATTCAGATGTTTCTCGTACACAAAGATTTTCTCATCACTCACCTAATTTCTAGGAACAACATTTAAAGGCTCTTCCATCACATAAATTTTCCTCTCATGGAAAAGGATAACCTGAAGGAGCCTTTTCCAATTTTGAAAATTAGTACTAGTGAGAAGGTATTCCTTCTCGAGTATGGATCACAATGATATCTTTGATGTAATTTTGATTTTTGTTTCTAAAAATTAAGTTGAATGGAGTTTTAGTTCTTTATCTTGATAAATATAGACAAATAAATAAATTAAAATTTATTAGTCTACCATTATTTTTTTGAAACCCAATAGCCCTCACCATTGGCTTCAGAATATCCCTTTGCTTGGACATTCTTACTACAAGGATCCATATTTCACGTCAGATTATCACAACTAGGGTTAGTGATGCATCTTGAAAAGTTTTAGTTAGGTATTCCAAATTCCAACTACACTCACAACTCCTTGATCTATTGAGTGGACTCCCTAATATTGAAATCCTTAGTTTTAGATTTCCTCAAAATTTTATTCTTTGTCACACAAAGTCCTGATAGGGAAGACAACCCTTGATGTAATCTAAGTTAAGTCAACCAGAAAAATTCAAATTATAATTCCCTTATAATTTGAAGCACCCCAACTAGGGTTGGTCAAACACTTTGAACTATGGTTCGATTCTAACTGAAGTAATGGAAGGCTATAGAGACTATATTTCATTGAGGGATATAATCCTTAATGCGTAAATCTAAATTTATTATCTTTCTAAATTCTTGTTAATGTTATGTGGGATATCCTTAAGTGATTGACCATGTATAGATAATATTTATACATAATCCATTTTTATTTTAGTTCCATCTTGTATGTTTTTTACTTCATTAATTATGTGATTGCATCAAACATCTATAATGAATAACCATAAAACTGATAGAAATAAAATATAGTATATGATCATGAGCTTTACTATTGGTTAGTTTATCTAGAGGTTGATAAATAACCCTAACCTAGGAGAGAAACACATTTAACCGTTTAAGGTTTGTGTTTAAAGCTTTCCACCAGTCCACCTTTGTATCTCCTTGGATTGGTTTAAACTTGGCTGCTAACTTGAACCACCTCCAATAGATTGGGAGATACATCCATTACATATTCCTATAAATCACATTCTGGTGAGGGGTAAAAGAAGTTTTAAATAAAATAAACCATGTGCATGCATGCCAACAACTTTTTTTCAATAAATAAATTAAAATAGAAACAATCACATACAAAGGTCTGGTCTATCTCATGATCATCCACATATATGAAAGAAATTATGAATTTAATATAACTATAAGTCAATTATTTAATCATTATTATTAAGATAAATTATTCTTGAATCGATTAATCATTATCTTTAATTAATCAATCATTTTTATCTTAATATATTTTTTTGAATTTCCTTGAGATTCTCACTTATAGCGTTGTATATAACTTGTACCGTGGAGGTAACTTGGTGAATACCTATCAAAAAATACCCATCATGTAACACCCCAAAGTTTTAAAAAATAAATTTAAATGAATGAAAGTTTGTTTAAAGTAGATATTTATAAATAGACTTTAAACATAAATTTGCAGCTTCTATATTTTGAATTTCAAAAACGGTTATCTACAAATGTGATCAGTAAGATATTTGGAGTCTAATGAAACCAAAATGATTTTTGGTGAATAGTAATATACCCTTATGAATATTAATATGACTCTAATGAATAGTAAATTGTATTATTATTTTATTTTCTTATGGTTATAAGATGATGAGATGTTGATTAATTTTTCTAGGTATTAAAAAATGAGATATAGATTTAAAATTTTTATTTTTGAATAAGATATGATTTTATTTAAAAATTAAATTAATAATATTTATAAAATTATTTACAGAAAATTGAGTTCATTTTTGAATTATAAAAATTGATAAATGGTTAGGGTGAATTTTTGGGATTTTTTCTGAAATAGTTCAATTTTCAGTGAATAGTGAAAATACAATTTTGAGTTTCAGTGTGTTTAATGACATCCTTAATGATTTAATAATGATGTAATAATCCTGGTATAATTTTTTAAGTAAAATAATATATGATGTTTCCTCATGACCCCAAGTTCTCAACCTTCATGTCTTAGGAGTTACTCTATAAGGTAAGAGAATTCTCAACTTCTTTCTTTTTTCCATTCAAGTTCTCTTTTATGTGGTATAACATTCAAGTTTCCACACCATGTTCTTATTTAAATTTTATTCTATCTATATAATGTATTATTATTAATTTATGGAAGTTTTACCCCTGTATCATCTCTTTTTAATGTTTTATAAAACCATGTTGCATAACCGTTATGCTGCAGAATTTCCATCTCAAAATTTCTCTTTTTTTGAAGCACTATTATTATAATATTATCATTTAAATTAAATTATATTATGTTAAGATATGTCATTAAATATTCCCTTAAAAATAAATATTATTTAATAATTATTCTATACCCTTTTTCTCTCATATAAATATTTTATAAATTTTTAAGTGACGCTGTTAGGCTGTCGAATGTTTCGTAAGGGATTTCTCAGCTATTCTTTAGAATTCCTTTATTTTCATCTTATTTCCTCACCTCCCCTTATACAAGAGGAATGAATGATCCAGTATGATAAATATTATTTATATCATCATTTTTATGTATGATTCACAATTATACTTCTTATTCTCTCCCACTTATTCAAGAAATTAAAACACTGTATGTGATGTGTCTATTTACAGACCTCTTGGATGTTGTGATTTCAATTTATTTTACATCCTTTAAGACTGGTCATGAAAGAATTTTTATGGTTGAAACAGATTATAATTTATGTATTATATATTATATAAGGTTATGGAATCATTTTGTACACATTTGATTAATTTATAAAACAATATGAGTTCATTATGAACGAAGAATCACAAAAATGAGATAAAAAATATCAATAATGTTTTAACTTATGAATCATCCTCATGTCATAATTTAAAATGATAAATGGTATAAGTTATGGGTTTCGAAATATGTAAGTACCATTCCATTCCAATTAAGTAGTTTCACTTCCAATCATCAAGAATATCTATCATGAACCAATCATGGAAACCATGTAAAGTACGCACCCGAAACAATGTAAATTACAAAATGTTACAAATAAATGTGTTGAATGATGTAGAAAAATGATCATATTAGGCATTATAAACATGAATAAATTTCATTAAGATATTAAAAACACTATTTTAACCATTATATAGGTGGTTTAAACTCATTTTAAGTTAGAAGAACCCGAGGTAAGGGAATTCTTAAACCAATTTCCATTCTTTGGGCTAACCTTATTCTTTATTCATTATGTGGTATTAAAATTATTGATATGATGAATTTTTGATTATATTATGTTTCACTGTGTGTATTTATAGTGTATACACATATCCATTAAATTATATTAATTCTCATTTAATTATATTTTAAGGTACTTTTCATTTAAAATCACTTTAAAACTCCATTTAATAAATTTCAAAAGGATTGTTTGTTATATGTATATAGAATGAATGGTTTCTTCTTATTTAAAGATACTTTATTATCATGATATGTTCCTTGGAAATTATTAATGTTGGTTTTATACCATTATAGCTCTATATATGTTGGTTTGATCTCATTATGGCTCAAGATATGTTGGGTTGAGCCCATTATAGCTCAAGATATGACAGGTGCGCTCCGTTATAGCTCTCCAATGCATTGGGTACTCCCAAGATGGAATTTGACCAAAAGGTTATTCAATGTGTAATGGTGAATGTAAGAGTGATATGGTAAATATTTCTTAAAGAAAATACATGAGGTTTCTATGTATATGAGTTTTTATGATTATGGGTTTTATTGGGTTTTTATGTTATTACTTGACTAATGATTTCATTTTTTATACCCCTTACTGAGTTTTATACTCATCCGGAGTTTTTTAATTTTTTTTTCACTTGATATAAGGATGTGTAAGAGAAATAAGGGAGTTGTGATGTTTTATATATATATTTTTCAATAAAATCATGTTTTAAGTTTAAATGTTTTATATTTTGAAAAAATGGATACTGTTTTTAGTAGTATCCTTTTTGTATAAATGTTGTAGGTTATGTAAGAAAGATATCTGAATTCATTAAAAATATAAACCTAAAAATATCCTCTTTGAGTAATAATCTATGTTCTTATATAATATTTAGGATTATGTATCTTTTTAAGGCCTGGTCCTTATTTTGGGTATTCGAGGCTGGTTCAGATAAATTTAGGGGGTAGGATGATGTTAAAAGAATACTAGAAATGATTTTTTCTATGGTAATTTGAAATGTTATAGAATTTAAGGCTTACAATTTGATTCATATATGTAATGTCTCTTCAGAATGGTTTTTCAAAGAAGAAGTATGGAAGCTGAAGTAGGAAGGCACCAAGAGGCTGATGTCTTTACGAATATGCAGTCTAGAATGGTGGGAATCAGAACTAAGCAGTTTGTAACAGCAATGAATTTGTTTAATCAAGAAATACATGTGGGTGTTATCGATTCTAGATAGTAACATGAACATCCATGAATAAACATGTCTTTTGTGGAGAATTTTATGAGGCAACATACTCCAGCATTCAGTGGAACCACAGATCCAATGATAGCCGAAAGATGGATGAATGCTCTAGAAAAGATATTTGATGTCATTGGATATTAGTAATGTAAAAATGTAATACTAGTTATTTATCATTTGGAAGGTGAATATGATCAATGGTGGTCTCTAGTTAAGAATATTAGATAAATATATTATCTTGACAATCAATAATGCGATGATTTTAAGAGTCTTTTTCTAGAAAAATATTTTCCCAAAACTGTTCGACTTAGAATGGAGAAGAAATTCTTGGAACTAAAGCAGGAAGATTATGATTATGTGGCAATATATGAATACAATTTTTTAGGAATTTCCAGGTACATATCATATTTTACTCAAGATTTTTATAATAAAATTAACATATTTTACTCTGGTTTGAAATCATTTTTCGGAAGAGATTTTTCTTCACAAGAATTTAATAGCTATGAGAAACTTGTTTGTTGTGATGAAAAAGTGGAGATGATTTTTTCTGACATGTTTGTGCCTTATGATAAAAATAATAAGAATAGGTTGGGTTGGTTGGATTTGGGTAATAATTCGTCAAAGAAATATAGAGTTAAGAAAATCAATTTCCCTTCATGTGAAAAGTGCGGTAAAAGGCATCCTGGTGAATGTCTTGTAAATTATAGGAAATGCTATCGATGTGGATAGTTTGGAAACATGTCTCATGAGTGAAAGAAAAATTATTTGAAATTTAATGAGAGGTCAATGGTGATATGCTTTAACATTAATGAATTGGATCATTTTGATAATGTCTGTCCGAAGATAGTCACTCAAGCAGGGAATAAGCAAGATTGGAAGCAGAAGGGTTTGGTAAAATAATTTTCAACCACTTTAGTAGATGTTGAGCCATAAAATAAGGTGATACCAGGTAAATTTCTTCTTTTTAAAGATTTTTCAAATGTATTGTTTGATTCAGGGTCTACGCATTCCTTCATTTCTGAGAAATTTTCTAAAAAATTGGGAATTCATCCTCATGAAATGAAACCCGGTCTCATGGTAAAAAGACTTAGAGGAAATATTGGGGAAAAAATAAACTATAAGAATCTACCTATGCTTTTTTGTAAAAAGTGATTATCTTTATAACTTTTTGTTTTGACTCTAGTAGAGTTTGATGTTATCTTGGGTATGAATTGGATTTCTTTTCATCATACTTAGATAGATTTCAAAGAAAAAGATGTTTTTTAAAAATAATTTTAGTTTGTGCACAAGAATGAACTCATACCATTGATAACATATCAGGAAGCTAAGAAAATGATAAAAGATGGAAATAAAAGTTATATTACTCATATTTTTAAAGATAATAAAACTATCCAGGTTAATGATGTACCAGTGGTAAATGAATACTTATATGTTTGTCCTGATGATTTTCCTAGTGTTATTCCTAATCAAGGGGTTGAGTTTAATATTGAATTAGTTCCTGATGCTAAGCCAATTTCTAAACCCCCTTATTGAATTTCACAAATAGAACTTCGAGAATTAAAAAAGCAGTTGCATAAATTATTAGATAAAGGCTTCGTCTGACCTAGACCTTCACCATGGGGTGCCCCTGTCATGTTTGGTGAGAAGAAAGATGGTTTAATGGGACTTTTCATTTATTATAGAGCCTTGAATAACATTAATGTTAAAAATTAGTATCCTTTGCCTCATATCAATGATTTATTTTATCAGCTCTAGGGAGCACATTATTTTTCGAAAGTTGACCTGAGGTTGGGGTACCATCAGTTGAAATTAAAGTATGAAGACATCCTGAAGACTACTTCCGTAATAGATATGGTCATTATGAATTTGTAGTTATACCTTTTGGGTTAACTAATTCACCTACTATATTCATGGAACTTGTGAATAGAATATTAAATGATTTATTGGATAATTTTTTGGTTTTGTTTATAGATGACATTCTAGTATATTTTATAAGTAATGATGAGTATGAAAAACATATAGGGGTGGTTTTTTAATCCTTAAAAGAAAAGAAACTGTATGGAAAATTTATCAAGTGTGATTTTTGGTTGCAATATGTTTCTTTTCTTGAGAAAATTATAAATAAAGATGGAATAATAATAGATCCTTCCAAAACAAAAGGGGTGGATGATTGAACAATAAAAACAAATTTTATAGAGATTCGTAGTTTTATTAGATTAGCAGGTTATTATCAATGGTTTGTTAAACAATTTTCACAGTTATCTAGACCACTAACTAAGTTAACCTGAAAAGGGGTTAAATTTGTTTGGATAGAAGAATCCGGTGTTTTTTTTAGGAACTGAAGAAGAGATTGCTGAATGCTCTAGTTTTGTCCTCGCCTTCACGAAATGGTGTGTTTTCCATCTACAATGATTCTTCATTAAAGGGACTTGGTTGTGTTCTGATGCAGAATGATCAGATAATTTCTTATTCATCAAGAAAACTAAAACCTCATGAGTTAAATTATTCCATAGATGATTTAGAATTTGCAGCACTGGTTTTTACTTTGAAAATTTGGAGGCACCACTTATACGAATCCAAATGTCAAATATATACTGACCATAAAAGTCTGAAGTATATATTCACACAGAAGAAATTCAACATGAAATAGAGAATATGGATTGAAATAATAAATGATTATGATTGCATGAAAAATTACTATATCAAATAAAACAATGTGGAAGATGTCTTGAGTCGAGAACATCATGCATCATTAACCATGTCATGTTTGGAACATGATCCCTTGATTAATGATTTGATGAATTTTGTCTTAGAAGTTGTCAGTGTAGGAAATACATTCGTTTTGTTTCAGGTTTCAGAGTAGTCATCATTATCATTCAGAATTAAGAAAGTGTGTAAGGACGACCGTGAGCTATAGAAAAAGGTATAGTTGGTTAAAATGGGTAAGTTTCCAAAATTTAAAATTGATAAAGATTGTGTTTTAAGATATGGAAAAAGGTTGCGTGTGCCTTGTGATTCAAAGTTGAAGAATTATTTGTTTTTTGAAGCTCGTAGTTCTCCATTTTAATTTCATTATAGAAGTAATAATATGCACAAAGACATTTAGGAGTATTACTGGTGGGATGGAATGAAAAGAGATATTACAGGATTTTTTGTGAAATGTTTGAAATTTCAATAGGTTAAAGAAGTGCAGAAGTTTCCAAAGGGAATGATTCATCTATTTCTACTTCCAAAGTGGAAATAGGAAAACATATCCATGGACTTCATGGTGGGAATACCTAAATCTTCTCAAGGTAATAATATTATTTGGCTTATTATTGATCATTTGCAAAAATCATTAAATTTCCTTTTTATTTGAGATCCAATGTCATTGGATCATATTTATCGACTGTACCTCAAAGATATTTTTCAGGTTACATGGATTTCCTATTTCCATTGTATCTGATTGAGATCCTAGGTTCACTTTTAATTTTGGGAAGGTCCTTCAGAATTCATTGGGCAAAAAATTAACTTTCCGTAAATCTTTGCATCCTCAATCAGATGGGTAGTAATAAAGAACGATTTATACTTTTAAGAATATGCTTCAACCTTGTTCAATGGACTACCGTGGTAGTTGTTATCATCATCTTTCTTTTGTTGAGTTTTCTTATAATAACAGTTTTTACTCTAGTATACCGAGGGCACCTTTTGAGGCATTGTATGGGAAGAGGTGTTGAACTCTAGATTTTTGGGATGGAGTCAGGGAAAGGAAGTTGATGAGACCAGAATTCATAGAGGAAATGGCTGAGAAAGTGAAGACGATCCAACATCACATGAAGAAAGGTTAGAGCATGCAGAAAAGTTGTGCAGACAACCGGAGGAAAGAATTTTCTTTTGAGGTAGGTGATCATGTTCTTCTTAGAATCTCCCCATGGAATAGTTTATGCATTTTATAAAGAAAGGAAATGTAAGTCCATGGTTCATTAGACCTTATGAAATTCTAGAGAAAGTTGGACTGGTCACCTACCGAGTAGCTTTACCTCTGAGTTTATCTCTGGTACACAATGTTTTTCGTGTTTTGATGTTTAGAAAATATGTTCCAGATTCATCACATGTCTTGAGCCAAGAAGCAGTTCATCTGGATGAGAACCTTTATTGTGAAGAGAAAAAAGTTCAAATTATTTATTGAAGGGAACATGTATCGAAGAATTTGTTAATCCACCAGGTAAATGTTTTGTGGAGAAACCACATGGTTGAATAAGTAACATGGGATTTTGAAAATGCTACGAGGGAAAGGTACCCTCACTTGTTTAATGAGTAAATAAAATTATGAGGATGAAATTTCTAGAAGGTGGGGATAATATGACACCCAAATTTTTAAAAAATAAATTGAAATGCATGAAGCTTTGTTTTAAGTAGATATTTATAAATAGTCTTTAAACATAATTTTACAGCTTCTATGTTTTGAATTTGGAAAAACGATCATCTACAAATGTGATCAGTAAGTTATTTTGAGTCTAATAGAACCAACTTAATTTCTAATGAATAGTAATCTACCATTATCAATAGTAATGTTAACCTAATGAATAGTAAATTTTAGTTTTATTTTATTTTATTAAGGTTATAATATAATGAGGTGTTGATTAAATTTTCAAGGTATTAAAAAATGAATTATAGATTTAAAATTATTGTTTTTGAATAATTTAGGATTTCATTCAAAAATTAAATTAATAATATTTAGAAAAGTTATTCTCAAAAAATGGTGGTCATGTTTTAATTATACACATCAAAAATTGGTTAGGGTGAGTTTTTGGGATTTTTATGAAATAGTTAAATTTTTAGTGAATAGTAAAAATACAGTTTTGAGTTTCTGTGTGTTTAACGAGATCATTAGTTCTGTAATAATTCTGGTAGACTTGTGTATAATAAAAAAAGATATTACGTGTCCCAAGTGGCTAATACCATAGGAAAATACCAAGGGAAAGCCCATGTTTTTACAACTACCACTAATGAGATTTCCCTTGGAAATTAATAAAGTATTCCCTCACTTTTGCTATAAATATCACCCCATTAATTCATTCCATTCATTCCAAATTGCTCCTCATCAAATCTCTAGTCTTTCTGACTCCCTATTAGGTGTTATCAGAACCCCACGGTCCCAAACATTTAGTCTTAGGAGTTACTCTACAAGGTAAGAGAATTCTCAACTTCTTTATTTTTCCCATCAAGTTCTCTTTTATGTGGTATAAATTTCAAGTTTCCATACAATGTTGTTATTTAAATTTTATTATATCTATATACTGTATTATGATTCATTTATTAATGAGTGACCCCTATCTCCCCTCTTTTTAAGGTTTTCTAAAACCATGTTGCATAGCCGTTATGCTGTAGAATTTCCGTCTCAAATTCTCTCCCATTTTCTAGCACTCTTATTATGTTATTATCTTTTAATTTAAATTGGATTATGGGGAAATTTCATTCCATATTCACCTTACTGTACATATTATTTAAGAATGATTAGATACCCCTTTTCTCTCATCAAAATATTTTATGAATTTTTAAGTGATGTCGTTAGGCTGCCAAATTTTTCGTTAGGTATTTATCAACTATTCTTTTGAGTTTCTTTCCTTTATTCTTCTTTAATCACATACCCTTATTCAAGAGGAATGAATGATAAAATATCTTAAATATTCTTTATTTAATCATGTTTATGTATGATTCACCACTTTAATTCTTACCCTCTCCCACTTATTCAAGAAATTAACACATCGTTCGTGATGTGTCGATTTACCGACATCGTTGACGATGTAATTCCAAATTATATTACTTCCTTTAAGACTGGTCATGAACCCATTTCTGTGGTTGAAACATATTATAATTTATTTATTATATCTTATATAAGTTTATTTAACCATTTTTTACACATGTTATTAATTTATAAAACAAAATAAGTTCATTATTATCAAAGAATTTCCAAAATGACCTAAACAAATATCAATAATTTTTTAACTTAAGAAACATCCTCATGTCATAATTAAAAATAATAAATGGTTTAATTTATGGTTCTGAAAATATTTAAGTACCATTACATTGAAATTCTGGATTTTCACTTCCAATCGGCAAGAATATCCGTCATGAACCGATCTTGGAAACCATGTAAAGAATGCACCCAAAGAAATGTAAATAACAAAATGTTACTTATAAATGTGTCAAATGATGTTGAAAAATGATCACATAAGGTGTAATAAACATGAATATGTTTCATTAAGATATTAATAAAACTATTTTAACCATTATACCGGAGGTTTAATCACATTTGATGTAAGAAGAACCTAAGGTAAGGGAATTCTTAACCCAAATTCCATTCTTTGGGTTAAACTTCTTCTTTATTCATTATGTGGTATTAATATTATTGGTGGGATTCATTTTTGTTTATATTATGTTTCACTATGCGTATTTACATTGTATACATATATCCATTCCATTATATCAATTGTCACTCCAATTATATTTTAAGGGACTTTACTTTTAAAATCTTTTTTATAACCATCTTTAATAAATTTCAAAAGGATTGTTTTTATATGTATATGGAATGAATGGTTTCTCCTAATTTCAAGATACTTTATTACCATGATATGTTCCTTGTACATTATTTAGGTTGGGTTGATCCCATTATAGCTCATGATATGTTTGGTTTTGCCCATTATAGCTCAAGATATGATGGGTGAGCCCCATTATAGTTGTCTAATGCATTGGGTACTCCAAATATAGAATTCGACAAAAAGGTTATTTCATGTGTTAGGGTGAATGTAAGATTGATATGTTAAATATGACCCAAGTCAACTGCAAGATGTTTCTTTTCATATGAGTTTTATGATTATGGGTTTTATTGATTTTTATGTAACCACTTGACAAACAATTTCGTTATTTATATCCCTTACTGAGTTTTATGCTCGTCCTGAGTTTTTTTAAAATGTTTTCCATAGGATATAACCATGGATAAGATAAAGTATAGATTTATGATGTTTTATATGGATTTTTGTCAAAGAAATCATGTTTTATGTTTTAATGTTTTATATTTTGAAAAAAATTGATACTTTTTTCAATAGTATCAACTTTTTATGAATGTGGTATGTTATGTATGTAAGACATCCTAAATCTTTAATACTCTAAGCCTGAAAAGATCCTGATTGTGTAATAATGTATTTTTTTGTCTAAAAATCAGGATTATTTAACGTTTTATGGTCGGTTCCCTATAAAGCATGTATATATACTTGTATACACTTTATTCATTGTGACATGTAGCATGCATGTAGAATTATAATTGTTATACAACTCATACATGATGTACAGATCTTTGAACATTATGCAGATGTAAATTAAACACACACACACACACAGATATATATATATATATGTATATATATATATCAAACACCTATCACATGTTGTTTCCCAGATTTATTCCCACCCGAAGGTGCAAGTCTCAAGGGTTTATATTATATAATAATAAATTTCTAAATCTTTGTAATCTGGAAATAGTACACAACATGTAGATCCAACTACTTGGCGTGTACCCTCCTCCTCATCCATCTGAAGTACACACCTATTGAAATGGAGTGTGTGGTTTAATTAGAAATTATTTAGAGTACACGATATGTATAGTGGGTCACACGCCGTGTAGAATCCACGTTACATGGTCACCAACAGGGAAAGCTGTGTATGGTATACACGACTTGAATCAGACCCAAAAGGGCTACACACTATGTCTAGTGGGACACACATAATGTTTTCCAGATGATCGTATGCCAATCTATCATGGTCAACACATGGTGTAAGAATTAATTACACCACATGTAATTAATTCACATGGCTTGATTAATTCCAAAACAACTCCTGATACATTGAACACAAAGACATAGCGTGTAGATCTGACTACACAATGTATATCCTTGTGTAATATTTAAAGAACCATCGACACCTACTGATGTGATCCTCAATTTAAATTTAATCATAAAAATATTCATTTCTATTAGATCTATGTGAAATGGTAAGCGAGGAAAAAATCTCAAAAAGCAGATTACAATAACGATTAAACAATAATTGGAAAACTTAATTATTAAAGAGTAAATTATCAAAGAATTATTTAAATAATTATAAATGAAAATATAACCCCTATGATACCAATTTTAGGTTCTGGTTGTAGCGGAAGCATTGGATAAACATGTACTAATCTTTGAAAATTTTCAGAATCGATGATTTATCTGGGATCAATACGATCTTGAATGCCATTATCCACAGAATTGAATAAATGATAAAAGACAAAGGCGATAAATGAGATCCGAGAAGATAGGATTGAGGTATTTTTTTATATAAATAATTTAATTAAATTATAGAATTACCACCAAGGTGATCCTTTCTTCATTGATTCATCCAACCATGGGTCTGAGGTGCAGCTTCATTGAGATGTATAATACAATGATAATAATACACTAAAAATGATCCACACGTGATACAAGTATCTTCAGACATCCCCGAAGGATTCTACAGGTGAGAGTGTGGAAGATCCTTATGCCTGTGAAGTCCAGCTTCAATCACCTTGAAAATCACTTAAAAAGCGTTCTACTTGATTTGGTGGAGGGGTATCTCTCTCATTTTTAAAGCTTTTTTGGAGAGGGAAGAATTCTCTAGGCTTGAGAGATTTTTTCCAAAGATTTTGTGCACACAATGATTGGTTAGATGGTGGAATGACCCATTGTATTATATATAGAATAATAACATAATAGGGAATATAATTCACTATGTAATAATAAATAATTAGCACATATGTTGTTACTTAATTTATTATTGCATGTGAAAACCCCATGTCAAATAATAATATAAATGCTGTTATTTCCACGATATGTGCTCGATGAATTTAATTCACTAGGAAATAATAAATAATTAGAAAATGTGTCATTGCTTAATTAATTAATCCATGTGAAAACCCTATAGCAAAAAATAATAACAATGCTATTATTTTCATGACACGTGCTTAACTTTCACAATATATTTATATATTATTTAACCAAATAATATCTAGTTTTATTTATCACCATACCCATAACATGGTCCTAAAATCCTCTTCAATATTTATTGGGCCTTAAATAACGAATATTTATTTATTAAATAAATATAAATGAATTATTCAATGATAAATAAAAAATCTATCCACAATATATTCTCTCAAATAACAAGCAATGAAATAAATGTGATCAGGCATACTTAAATTGTTATTAAACCACAACCAGGAATAATATTTACTCAACCTCTTAAATAACTAAACTATTTAACTGAGATACTGAATACACTTAGTGTGTTACCCTCTAGGAATCTTTATTGTTGACATTGGGTGGGATTTTATGAACTCCATTATTAATTTCTAGCAACGGGTCAAGGAACCCAAGAAAATAAAGTTGACGTCACAACGAAATGTCACCTCATAAAATTTCATACCATGTAATATAATCCTTTTGTCCTAATATCTTTAATAAAACGAGATGCATGAAAGTTCCATCAACCCATGTACTTGATTTATCATTATTTGACTTTACATAATTTAACTTTCATAGTGAAAACCATGGCCATGTATTTAGTTAGGCTATATCATCTCCATCGAAGGGATTGAGATATCTACTTCCATAGAAGTGAAAAATCCTTTCACATATTATTCATTAATGAAGTATTACTCATGGCACACCCAACATATCCTAGGGGAGTTACCTAGAAGGAAATATAATGAAGAAGGAGCCAGAATAACAGTTAGATATAAGTAAATTATTACTATACTAGGGGAGTTGAATCAGTTTATAACCAATAAACTTTCCCATTGTGTAATAATGTTAGAAAAATGTATGTGTTAGAGACCTCCATAATTCAATGGAACTAAAAATCCATTTATATCCGTGATATAGATAAGTTCCATAGAGAAGATATTTCTCTTTCTAGAAATTAATGAAAGGAGTAGGTTGTCATGGAACATTATTGTTTCTCAGGTGATAAAGATCAATGGTGGTTATTGATTTAAAACAATAAGTATGTAGAGGAAATAATTAGTGTGATGTATGGACATTAATGTAGTTTTATTGGAAAAATATTTTCCCCTCAAACAAATAAAAAATATGGAGTAACAATTCTTGAGTGTAAGACAAAAGGAGGAATAAAATATTTTAGTGTATGAAGCTAAATTTACATGGTCAGTAAGGAATTCTACGAACAACTTATGAAATCCAAAGGGATTATTCATACCCTTCAAAGGGAACTCATCTCTGAAACATTATCAGCATATGAGGACATAATATCATGTGCTATTAAGCAAAATAAATAATTCTCCAAGTCTTATGGATTTTAAGGAAAGTAATAGAGGAAGAAGATGGAAGAGGAAAAAATATATAAGTGGAATAAGTTTAAGAGGAATTTTACAACATGGTATACATTTGGAAGGACTAACCTTGGTACATGCCTAAAAGGAAAACGAGTCTGCTTCAAGTGTGATGAAAAAGGCCCTCATTGTCATGAATGAAAGGGAAAGATATAATCCATAAATGTAAATTGATTTATCTATAAAGATATGCGTAACTATTCCAACCAATTCCCAAAATTTTAATGGAATAAGCTACACAAAGAAAAGGCGAGAAGGTAAAATGCTTGAAATTACTACAACTAAAGTGGATATTCATAGAGACATATTAGGTGGTGAACTTATCATCCCATCCGTGATTGATTTTTTTTTATTTTAAGGTTCTACCCACTCAGTTATATCTAAATAATTTTCCAAGGACATTTCTTTAACAACTAAATGATTAGATGATTAGTTATTTGTGAAAATGTATAATGATAAGGTGAAAAATTATAAATAATATATCTCATCTACAATATAATTTTGTGGAAATATTACACCTATAAATCTTATTATTCTTCCTCTAATTTAATTTTATTTAATTTAGAGAATGGATTGGGTCTATCAGTATAGATACCATATCAACTATTGAGGAATATAAGTTACATTCTATATTATGAATCAATCTTCAATTGTTTATTAGTGCGAGGGTGAAACTAAACACCCAATGGAAATTAATTCAATTATATGAGTTTTATCATCATTTATGAGGGTATTTTTTATCAAATGGATGGGAAAAACTCAATATTGAAAATTTTCCTGTTGTTTGGGAATATAAATATTTATTTCTCGAGGAATTGCCTAGTATTATCATGAATCATGAAGTTTAGTTTTCAATAAAACTCATACATGGTTGTAATTATATTTCAAATATTCCTTAAAAAATGAGCCCAATTGAGTCACATAAATTGAATAAGAAACTCCAAGAGAATATGGATAAGGGTTTTATTGAGCATGGTGCATCACCATATGGTTCACCTATTCTTTTTGATAAGAAGAAATATAGGAAAATGTTTCTTTTCATTGATTTTATGGAAATTAACAAACTCACTAATTCGAAAAAGTATCCCCTGCCTTATATCGATGACAAGTTTGATTAATTAAGAGGATTTATATATGTTTACAAGATTCATATTCAATCTAGATACCTTTATTAAAGGATTAAGAAGGAGGATATTCCCAATAATAACTTCTGTATGAGGTATAGTCATTATTGATTTATAGTAACTCCTTTCAGACATAACAATTCTACTGCTATGTTCATGGATTTAATGAATAGAGTTTTTAGGGATTACCATGATCAATTTGTGGTACTATTTATAGATGATATTCATTTATATTATAAGAGAAATTAAAATCATAGAGATGATTTGAGAATTATATTGAAGACCTTGAGGAAGGAGAAGTTGTATGATAAATTTACTAAGTGTGATTATTTTATTTTGAAAGTTTAATTCATGGGTTATATAACCACATGTAATGGTATATAGGTGGATTTATAAGTGAAAAAAGTTATAGAGTAATTTCTTAGTCTAACCAAGTAACCAAAATATGTAATTTTATTTCGTTGATTGAAAAACAATGATTATTTGTGAGTGATTTCTGAGGAATATATAACCTACTCACCATGTTTAATTGGAAGGCGTAAAATTATTATAGATATATGAATGTGTAGAGAGTTTCAAAGAATCGAAGAGAAGTCTAGTTAGTGTGCCTATGGTTACACTATCTTATAGTGTAAAATGGATTGTAATCTATAGTGATGTATCAATGATGGGACTTCGACTGTTTTTATTGAAGAATAAAATTGTAATAGTATATACCTCTCACTAATTAAAAATTAATGAGAAAAATTACCCAACTCATTATTTGAATTTGAGAGTGCAAATTTTTTGCATTTAAGATAAGAATGTATTATTTATACAGTGAAAGGTGTGATATGTATACTGATGATAAAATTTTAAAGTATATATTTACATAGAAATATTTGAATATGTTCTAGAGAATATGGTTGGAGTTTATTAAAGATTATGATTCCTCAATAAATTACCAACATGAGAAGAGAAACATGGAGGTTGATGATATGAATTAGAAAAACCATGCTAGTTTAGCCATGATGAGGATTTAAAGAGATCCTATATTTATGGATTTATAGAAGGTAGATCATGAAATCTTGAGGAAATGTGAATATATTATACTTATCAAATAATAGATTAACCATCCATCCACAAGAGGATTAATAATGTGAAAAAGGAGCTATTTGATGAATTTTATAGTTCATCATTATATATTCATCCTGGAAGTACAAAGATATATATAGATCTAAAAGAGTATTTTTTTTGGGATAATATGAAAAGGGATATGAACAATAAATATCTTGATGCTTAGTATATTAGTAATTTAAGGCTGAGAGACTAAAGTCTAAGGAGATGTTACAACCATTACCCATACCAAATTAGAAATGGGAAAAATAGAAAAATATATTTTGTCATCAGAATCCCTCAAAAATATAAATGGAATAATTCATTATGAGATCTAGTTGATCTCCTTATAAAATAAACATATTTTATTTTTATCAGATAAAATTTCTCTCTTGATCAACTTTCCAGGTATACATTATGGAAGGGTTAAGGATGCATGGGGTACCACATTCTATTATATATGATCAAGATTCGATGTTCACCTCAATGTTTTGGAAAAGAATCAAGTGTGCTATGGATACATAGTTGAGATTCTGAAACACCTCATGAATTTTAAATGATACTATGTTTGATATCATATACAACACACAATACTATGCTTAAATGAATAACAAAATATTATAATTTTTTAAATTTTACATTTTTCACCTAGCTATTAAATTGGAAAGTATGATTAATAATAACCATATTTTGAAAAATAATTCCAGAGGTTTTATATAAAACAAATTTAATGAATAATTATTTTGAAATAAGAAATAGTTTTTTATTAAAGTCATTTTATTCATCAACAATACGTTTTCTTCAAAAAAAATTATTGTTTTTTGTGAGAAAATTATATATATTTTTGGAATATTAAAAATATTTAAGTAATGAAATAATATCATTTTTGGATTCAGTATATAAAAATTAACTTAGAGTGATAGTTTGGGATTTGTATGAAATGATGTTTCCACAGTGAATAGTGTAAATGAGGATTTTTCAAATACTCTCATTTATTTTCATTAAATTAAGTAATTTAAAAGTCAAATTATATTTTTAATTTTTTATTAATGTTACCTATGATATAATTTGTCTAAATAATTCAATTGTAATCCTAAATAACCAATATTTTGATATAATTTAATTTTTTTACTCAAAAGTCATTTTTTCTAAAAAACCTTATTTATTTGCATTTTTTTTATTTATATTAAGATAAATTTCTACCACTTCTATAAATTTAATAATAAATAATGGATTATATATTTGGAATTATGAGGTTAATATTTGGTAAATTGTTCCCTATTATTATTTTTTCATTATGAATAGTAACGATGACAAATATTTTTCCCCTTTGCAAGGTTATAAAGGGAAAACCCGAATTTAAACTGTGGGGTATGACCTCAAAATTTCCCAAAAACTTACCCTAAACCTATTTTATGAGTGAATATTTTCCATTACAATCCATGTCATTAAAATATTGAAACTTTATTCCATTTTTATTTGATAATGAAATAAATATTATCTACTTAATGTCTAAAAACAAAATCTCACTCTTTATGTTTTAATAAAAATTCATATTTTTTCACATGAATTGAAATAATTAATTAATGAAAGAAAAAATTTATATTCATTTTGAAAAAATTAAGTTTATTATAATAAATTATTTTTTAATTTTTTTATGTGATAAAATTACCTATACCTCTTACACCTCATTGATGTAGTGCTTCTACAACTCGTAAAAAATAAAATTAAATAGATTTAAAAGTATTAGATTTTATGTGTTTTGGATAGTTCAAGTTCTTGAATAATTTTAATGTATTTTAATGTATGTTAATTAATTTTCAAAAAATTTCATTTTTGTTACATTATTTTTTTGAAGTATTTAGAGTCAAATTTTTGTGAATAATGGGAAAATACAATTTGTTTTATAAAATACAATATATTTTATAATATTATCCTAACATATATATGTTATATAAATTTTTGAAACTTTTTAAATGAATAATTTATGATAATATACTATAAATAAAGTAAAAAAATTATTCAGAGCATATAGATTAGAATTTCTTTCATGATAAATATGAAAATCATTTTTAGTGCTGAAGGAATGCTTACACAATATTGGAAAAATAATTTTTCCCCCAATGATAATAATTAATAACTAAAATATTTTTAAAAAAAATTATTAATAATTATTATTTACAAATGAAAAATTTTAATTCTCATTTCTAAATTTGGAGTTTTATAAAAAAGGATCTTAACCAAAATCATGTGCAATGCTTTCGTAATTGTTGAAATGTAAAAATAACCAATTAAGTATGTTTCTATGATATGAATAAGAATATACAGTACTTATTATTTAATATAAATGATGTATAATAATTATTTTTATGTTTGTTTTTTAAAAAATTATCATAATTCTCTAAAACACATATACTGCAATGGCATGATATATTTGAAAATAGTAACAAAATTATATAAATAATTTTAAGAATATTAAAAATGATAATATTTAGATTAGTTTGGTTATCCCTTAAATTTTATAGATATTTAAAAATTAATAGTTAGGATATAATAGATTATATTTTAAAATTGCAGTTTTCATGATTTTTTAATGTTAAGTGTTTTGAATAGTTATAAGAAGACCTAAAATAGTATTTAATGTCTAAAAATATATTTTTATATCATTATAAAATTATAAATATTCTACAATGAATAATATAGATATAAAATTATTTATATTATAATTCCTGGTTCTTATGTGTTCCACTTTTTAATTTTTTAATTAACGTTATGTGTCTTAAGTAATGTAATTTTTTGAAACCGCCCATTATTTTTTCCTCTAAAAAGGCACCCACTTCAACATTTTTCACAAAACTCTAATATAGTTTTTTTCTCAAAAATAAACCCAAATAACTCTCTAAACATAAATTCCCACATCCCCCAACTAGTGGGATGATCATAAACCTTTTCTATATAGGACTTAAGATCAATCGAAGGGAGGAGACACAATGGTAAATGTAAGGGATTTAATAACTCAGATTCTTTATCATTAGTTTATATTAATTTTTCATTGTATTTAATATTATAATATTATGTTTGTAACGACCCTTGATAATTTTATGTTGTATTTTCACTTTTTTAAGTACATTTACAATTCATATACATAATCACTTCCTTGGTCAATTCTCGCTTCAAAATTATGATCATTGTAAGGTATTTTAACTCAATTTCCTTTCATCAAGGCATATTTTAATATTGTAGACCTATTTTCATTTATATGTTTCACATAATACCCATTTTACATGTTATATAAAGAATACTTAATACTTCCTGGTATTTTAGGTTACAATTAATATTATTTTATCCAAGGGGATTTGACATGAAGTTTACCAAATTGTAAGGTCTTTCTTAACTCAATTTTCAATATTTGGGTTATAATTCATTTTCCTTGACTATGTTATTCCATGATTATAAGTGAATCTATCTATAAATTGTTTTATTCTTTATTTCCACTTTTTTTTTTTGTGAAATTATTTTTTCCAAGCATAATAACTCTATTGATTAATTATCACTTAATTGATATGATCTTTGGAATATTTTATTTTATAATTGAATTATTATTCTATATTATTTATATTTATGTCTCCACTAGGAGAAATGTTTTATATTTTAAAATAAACCATTTTATTTAAATAGACAATTGTTATGATTATTCCTTATGATTGATTTCCATTAATGGAACACATAATCATGAACATGTTATAGTGGGTGCAACCAAATAATGCTCTAATGCATTTGGTAAAGTTTTTTTCTCAGGAAACATTAAGTATGAGATTATGAGGTAAACCAATTCCATTATTGAAAATTTTCCACCATGTGATGTTTCCTTGGTTGTTTTCCTTGACTTATTCGTATGTCATGTTTGTGTTGCTTCCACATTTCTAATGCTTCCATTATCTTAGGATACTATGTTATTTCTGTTATGTTCCCATGTGATTTCTCATGAGCCTTATCTTTTATGGTATCATGTTTTACCTTTAAATCACATGTTATGATTTCTTATTATGTTTATTCCCTTTCTAAATATTTGATATCACCGTTCTTAAGTTTCCTTTACCCAATTTATGAAGAAAGGTTTTAAATATGTTTTTCCTAACAAGGTTACTAGACATGATGATAATAGTGGGAGATGACATATATTTTAATGATAAAGTTGTTTATCTATCAAAGTAGTTATGTAAGAGTGTATCATAATTCAATTAAACACTAAACCTAAAATATCTATGTCTATATAAGGGATACTATATTTTTTTTGACATTGTATGTTTTTATATGGTTGAAATTTGGTCACATTTATTAGTATCAAATATAGACATATAAATATTATTTTTTAGCACTAGATCATGGAGTGTGGGTTTGGGGATTTTGTTGCTGGTATCTGAGGTCAATTTTGAAATCATTTTAGATCTTTATTTTTTCATGTGATGTTATCATAAGAGTAATTTATACCATTATGGGTTTATAAGTTTAATGTTGATCATAATTTCCAAGTATTGGAAACCCATTTGGAGGTTTTAAGTGATGGTATTTTGTGGCTATTAATGATATTTTTGGAAATATTTATAAATTTAGGGTACAAGTTACACTTAGGTATATCATATGTTTTAACATAAAAGATTATTCATCAAGAATAATATTACATTTTTTAGGATGTAAAATGAAATGCTTGAGATAAACGTTTAGGTTAAATATTTTTTTATTGTTTAGGTTATTCAGTTTGTTTGGAAATATATAGTTATTTTTTTTAATGATCTATGCTAGATTTTGGGTCTTATTATTGAGTCTTTCGAGATTAATGTTGTATCTCTTTAAATAAAGGTTTATAAATTTAGGCAATTTTATTGTCTTGTGCTAAATAGTTTTTTTGTTAATTTAAAAATAAAGTGGGAATATATTTTTATCATTTTTTGAAATTATGTGATCACTTATAATTTTATTTTTTTTCTTTAATCATGAAAAAAACATCTCGAATACTCATCATTTAGAGAAAAATATGAGATTTTGGTGGACATTGATTAAGAGATGAAATTATACTTGTCAAGAAAGAATATTTTCTTATATTAGTCTATATTTTAAAGTAATTAATTATATATAGGAAAATGAAAATGAATTTTTTTTATCCAATTACTTTCATTTCAAATGAATCAATTTTATGTTTTAATGATCTTTGGTTTATTGATTTGTGGTCATTAACATTCCCATTATCATTAAATTTCTTGCGATAAATGTTTTATATCACTCTCTATAATTAATTGAACATTATATTTTTCCTCTTTGTATATATTTTCAGTTACCTCTAATTTTGTTTTATTTGCGAACCTAGTTTATGTTTTTCTGGATTACTTTCATACCTCCCTTTTTCTCTAATCAATTTGAAGTTTTATTAACCCTTTTTATGATGTGGGATTTAAAAAAAGGTTTTCTGGAATATCAAACTCTTGTTTAGAAATTCAAAGATAAAATTATAAGGAAATAATTAATTAAATGGGTATATAATATAAGACATTGAGATTTTAAAGAATTATATGTTCGATATCATATACAACATTCCACTTTGAGCTTAAACGAACAATGAAATATTATTATTTAAATATTATGGTTATAACCTAGATATTAAATTGGAAGGTATGAATAGTAATAGTAATATTTTTTAAAATATTTCAAATGGTTTTATATCAAAAAATTTATCAATTAATTCTTAGGAAATAAGCACTCAATATTTAGTAAAGTCATTTTATGCTTCAAAAATACATTTTTTTCAAGATTTGTTTTTATTTGTTTTCTTTAATATTATAATTATTTTTTGGTAAATTTATAAATTTTATTTGATAAATATAATACAGTTTATAAAATCAAAATATTAAATTTAACTTAGGGTGATATTTGGGGATTTTTCTGAAATGATTGATTTTTCCATGAAGAGTGAAAAACATAAATTTTTAAAATACTCTAATTTATTTTAATTAAATAAAGTAATTTAAAACTCCCATTTTATTTTTTATTTGTTATTAGTATTGTATATGATCCATTTTATCTAATTAATTCAATTTTAGTTATCAATATTCATGATTTTCATATAAGTTAATTTTATTTCGTAAAAATGATTTATGTAAAAAATGTTTTTCATTTAAATTTTATGCATTTATATTTAAATTGATTCATTAAACTTATTGAAATTTCATATTAAAAACAGATTCCATATTTTGTGTCTAGATGTTAAAATTTTGTTAATAGGTCCCCTTTATATTTGGCCATTCTAAATTGTAACTATAGTAAATATTTGTTACCACAATAAGGTAAACCCAAGAAAAACTAGGTTAAAACTATTGCGTTAGACTTAAAATCACCCATAAACATGCCATAATACTATTTGATGTGCATATTTCTTCCATAACCCTATATGACATAAAATTTTGGTAACATGATACCATTTTTCTTTGATAATAACAGTAATATTATTTAAGTAAAGTATAAAAACACACTCTTTTTGTTTAGTTAAAATTTAATATTTTATCCCAAGGATTAAAATAATTTGTAAAAGAACTTTTTTAAAAAAAATTATTATGCACATATTATATTTATGATATTTTTTTTATTTTTATAAATGATATAATCACCTAGAATAGTTACACATCACTAATGTAGAGCTTCTACATCTAAGAAAATAATCAATCTAAATAGATATATAATTATTAAATTTGAGGTTTTTTCGATAATTACGATTCTCGAATGAATATAATGGATATAAATGGAAGTTAATTAGTGTTTTAAAAATATATATTCTAATTAAAATATTTTGATGAAGTGTTTAATATCAAATTTTTGTGAATAAAAGAAAGAAATACAATTAGTTTTATGAAATATAATATATTTTATGATATAATCACAACATAAATATGAGTTGTATATTTATGAAACTTATGGAATGAATATTTGTGATAATATAACAAAATTAACGTAAAAATATAATTCAAAACATATATATTATAATTAACTTCATGATAAATATTAAATTCATTTCAATGATGATTCATTGATTACACAACACTAGAAAAGTCATATTTGATGTCCAAATGATAGTAATTGAGAAGTAAAAAATTAATTCCATGACTTTATTAATAAATACTATGTATAAAACATTATATTTATTGATAAATTTAAAATTTTAAGTGATATAGCTATAATATTACCCAAATGCTTGTACAAGTTGAAAAAAGTTAGAATAAATTTTTTGATATATTGTCATGAAATGACTAAGAATAGATATTACATATGAATGAATTTAAATGATAAAAAATACATATAATAAAATCTTTTTTTTTAAATTTTAATTAGTTTTTTAAAATTACTATAATTTCCTAAAACACATACGACGCAATGGCGCGATGTATATGAAAGGAGTAAACCAATTTAAAACATAATTTTGAAAAAATTAATAATGATAATATTTAGTTAATTTTGTTTATACCATGAATTATATATATATATATATATATATTTAGGGAGTTAATTTTGTTATCTAAGAGGTTATATTTTAAATTTTTATTAATCACGATGTTTTAAAGTCATGTATTGTGAATATTGATGAAAAATATATTAAATAGAATTTATTTTTTAATTTTTTTAAATCATTATAAAATTATAAAAGTTCTATAATAAATCATATAGATATTAAATTTAGGAGTATATAAATCCTAGTTTTTATGTGTTCCAGTTTCCAATTTTAAAATCACCTTTATTAGCCATCAATATTGAAAAATTGTGAAAACCACATTGATTTTTTAAAATAAAAAGGGTATCACTTAATCATTTATCAAACTCAAATTTTGTTTTTATCTCAAACATCTACCCAAAACCATCGATAAAGATAAATTCCCACATCCAACAACCATTTTTATTATCCTAAATGTCTTAAGATCAATCAAAGGTGGGAAACACAATGGTAATTATAAGAGATTTCATAAATCAATTTCTTTTCATTGTGTAATATTTCTTCCACATAGTATTTGATTTTATAAGATTATGTGTGTAATGAATTTTTATAATTTTAGGTTGTATTTCCACTTATTTTAATTTTATTTACATTTGATAAACATAATCACATAATTGATCAATTCTCACTTCAATATTATGATCATTTCAAGTGATTTCTCCTCAATTTCCTTTCACCAAGGAATATTTTAATGTTATACACCAAATTTCATTTATTTATTGTTTATACAATGCCTTTTACATTTTCAAACATGAATCCTTCAAAATTCCTAAAATTTTAAGTTATAATTCAAATTTTTTGATCCAAGGGTATTTGACTTTAATGTTAGAAAGTGTTAAGATTTTTTTAACTCAATTTTTGATATTTTGGTATACTTCAACTTTATCAGATATGGTATTTCGGGATTATGGGTGAATTGATCTATAAATTATTTTATTCTTTATTTCCAGATATTTTGTGTGGAATTACATTTATCACAAAAAATTACACCATTAATTAATCCTAGCTTAATTGATATGATCTTTGGAAGGTTTTATTTCACAACATAATCATTATTTGGGACTGTTTATGTTTAAGTATCCACATGGATAAATATTTGATCTTTCTCTCACAAATTAATTTTCCATGTGTAATTATTATGATTATTATTTATGATTTATTTCAATATGTAAAACACATAATTATAAACATGTTATGATGTATTCACCGAACTAGTTCTCTAATGCATTAGGTATTGTCTTTTGTTTTATGAGATGTTATATATGGGATCAATGAGTGAAATTCATATAATATGAGACCTTTTCCACCATGTGATGTTGTCTTGGTTGTTATTATTGATTTTTTGTATGTTTTGTGTTTCTTTTATATTGATTATGTTCCCATGATCTTATGATACCATTTTCTTTATATTATGCTTCCATGTGATTACTCTTGAGCCTTCTCTTTTATGATATCATATTATACCTTTGAATCACATGATTTTATTTCTTGACATTTATATTCCATTACTGATTATTTTTCTCACACTTATTATGTTTCCATTCCCTTGGTTATGAAGAAAATAAGTATGTATTTTATTCCTAAGAAGGTTACTATATTTGAAGAACATAGTTAAAGATAATGTTGATTTTTATGAACATGTTTTTTTATGTATTCATGTTTTTATATAGTAGTCTGTCTAAATTCTCTGAAAATATAAACCTAAAATATAATAGCAGTTGTAATAGTTCAATATTTATGGTTTATTTTATGAGTTTTATATGGTTTAAATTGGGTTACACATTTTGGTGTGAAATCTTAAAATGGAAAGATTATTTTTTTAACAACAAATCATGGATTCTGAGTTTGGGGCTGTAATAGTTTTAGCACTGATCATCATCCTTAGATATATTATTATTATAATAGGATGATACAAACTCTAGGATGAATTTTGAAAGAATTATATTTTTTTTCCCTGGTGACTAGAATCAATACCTTCCTTTGGGGGATTATTTTTACAATAATAGATTTAACTCAAGAATTCAGATGGATCTTTATGAATACCTCTATAGTAAGAGGTGTATAAATCCAATGTGTTACAATGAAGTTAGAGAAATAAGTCTATTATTACCTAATATATCTTAGGAAATTATAGAGAAGGTTAAATCCATTCAACTTCACATATGTGTATATCAAAGTCGATGAAAATGTTTTGGTGATAGTATTCAAAAAATATATTTTAAAGTTAGTGATAAGGTATTCCAATGAATATATCTTAGGAAGAAGGTAATAAGGTTCAGAAATAATGGATATATGAGCCCTAAATATGTTTTACCCTTTCATGTTATTAATCGTATTGCGATATTAGCTTATCTCTGGGAAATTCCACCAAACCTTTCTCAAGATCATGATATGTTCCATGTATCTCTCATAAGGAGGTACATACTTGATCCTTCATATGTAGTGAACTAAGAGGTCATTACAATGGTTAAAAATATCAATTATGATGAAAAACTATGGTAGATTATGGATCATACCAAAACAGTGTTAAGAAAAAATACCACTCAGCTGGTCCATGTTTTTTTGTGAAATCATAATATTGGAGAAGATATGTGGGAACCTTAGGATGTGAAATGAGGTAGAAATATCCTCATTTGTTTGTATTAGAGTGATATAATTTTGACATAGAAGTTATTTTAAGGGGGTTAAAATGTAAAATCATTATACTTTATTATTTAAAAAAAATTAATTTCTTCAATCACATGTCTTACCCATAACTCTGGGTTTAAATAAACCACTATATAATATTAAAATATTATTTAAATAAGTCCATTATAACCTAGCCATTAAATTTTTATATTTTTAATTCGACTAACTAATTTATTTTAAATTTATGTTTTATATAGGTATAATATTAAATAACTAGTTAATAATTGATTATAAATTGAAATAAAACTCATTTGAAGGAAAAAGAGACGTTTTTTGGAAAAAATGTTTTATATGCGTAATCTTATTTTCACTAAATAAATTAAATTGATCACTATTAGTGAATTATTTTAATTCAATTTAAATAATATATATTAAATAATTTTTTTAACATTCATCTAGAATATTTAAAAAACATGGGATAATAATTAATCTTTTTTTATTCTTAAAACTGTATTTTCTAAAAAGTGATTTTAGTCACATTTTTCACAATTATTTTAAAATTAATTTTTTCCTATTTTAGAGATTTAATCTTGAAAAATGGACACAATATTTGGAATCATGGGGTTTCAATTTGGTGAATATTCCACTTTTATTTTTGATCATTATGAATATTAAGTATGACAAATATTATCACCTCAATAAAGGATAGGTTAGATTAATCATCACTAAAACAATGTTTTATGGAAAAAAAATTTCAGATTAATTGTTGAAGGAAATTCTTCCCTTATCACCTTAATTTGGAAAAATAGTTGATTAATTAACAGTTATTCATGAAAATTTCCTATACAATATTTAATGCAATGAAAAATAAAAAATGTCCCGGTCTTGCTTTTAAATATTCTTCATCTGTTCATGTAATGATAAAATAATGTTGTGAAAAAATATTACTATTTATTTTTATAATAATGAAATTATTTTCTTAATAAAAATTTATTTTTATTTATTTTGATTATAAAATCACCATAAATTTTTAACAACACTACTCAAGTATTTCTTCAATTAAGAGAAAACTAAAAAAAATGATTTTAAAAATATTTTTAATAATATAATTTCTATGGGTTATAGAGATCAATGAATTTAATAGATTATTATAGAAAATTAATGCCACGTTAAATGATCGTATTCGAATTCCATCTTTGTATTGACATATTAGAAGTTAAATTTAATTAATAGTGTCCAAAATGATATTTTTGATATTTTGAGAAAATAATGTTTTATTAATTTATTTATATAACATAAACATATTGAAATGGTACAAGGGGATGATATATGTTATAAAATTTTATCCCTTAGAAATTTATGATCCAATTGTAACCATATAAGTTAAATTACGACCCTTTACTAATAAATTGTTTTACCATGGTTAAGATTAAAATTAGTTCACCAAGGGGTTAAATAAAAATATAATGTTTAAAATGACATAATAACCTCTATAAATTTCATTTGATGATGATAATTAAAACTTAGTATACTTTTATATGAATCTATGGACATTTTGATGTACTTTCTTGAGAATAAATTAGTAATATTTTAATCATTTAAAAAAAATCCAAGGGTGTCCTTTCCCTATTATATAAAAGGACACACCTTTCTATCATCTCTCAAAACCACTTTTAACCATATATATCAACAAAAAATTGACCATTTATATTACATAAATCCATAAAAAAGTTTTTTATGTTCTTTTATTCCAAAAAGATGAACCCTAAGGTCCTTAATGAGATATCTAATGGAGTAATTTCAAATAAGAGTTAATCACCTTAACTAATCACTTAATTTTTTTACTTCTTATTTTAATGTCTCTAAATATATGTTATTTATCATAAATAAATAATTTAAATATTCTCAATAGAATTATATGTTATTATGATTGTCCATAAGTATTTTTTTTCTTTCATTTTCCATAACTTACTTTATGGTTGAGTGATAACCTCACAATTTCAGAATACCAATTTGAAAACACCATAGACTGACAGAAAAATAACACAAAAACAAATGGAAAGTGACAGTATCACTCATGCATACATATTACTTACTGTATCCACATAAAAAACAATTAAATTTTTGTCAAAATATTTCAAGTATGCATATTATGATAAGTTTAATTTTTATTTATAATATTTATGTGATACTTATGCTTCTTGAATTATAATGTCATTTATACCTTCTTGCCTTCCAGAATATTGGAAAATGATAATTTGACTCATGAATATGTGTGGATGAACACTCAAAAAAGTGAAATAATTCATTTTTTCATTTTTTTATATGTAAGTAAATGAGGATAGATTTAATGGATACATTTGATATATCTCATATAATAATTATTTTTAAAATGTATATTATTATTTACATTCCTTTTATACCATCTTCCAAAAAGTGAAAACAAAGTTGTTTCATAAGTACGATTTTCTGACTCTATGAATGGTGTAATTCATTTATCTATATATATATATATATATATATATTTTATGGGTGAATCTAAAAATATATATATTGAACCCATATGATATTTATATCATGATTAAAATTTTGGAGATAATGGAACCATGATCAAAGTTTGTTGAATGAAACTACCAAACCACAACATATTTGAAAAAAAAAGTTATTTTTATGATATATATGAGTATGGTTTCATAATATATGTATAAAAAATTTATATTTATTGCATAGGAGTTTCAAACACGTGCAATGGAAGTCAAACCTTAGGGGTGGGATTATTTCATAACCATATCATTATTCGAGATTTTTATGTTAAACTCACAACTTGGGGAATTATTTGACCTTTCTATATTAAAACAAATATATTTTATACACATATGGTTATTTATATAAATTAAAAAATTTACTCTAATTTTATACTCTTAAAGTACCCAAGATATTGAAATCATGTATTCAAGGAAAATAGAAATTGTTTTTTCTGCTTGGCTGGGAATCATTTTCTAACATATATATATTTTCCATAATATTTATTGAATAATATTATTAATATTATCTAATTATTTATTAATGAAATTATTACCCATTATATACTTTTTTTCTGAAAATAATATACTTATTATTTTTTGAATGAGGTACCTTTTAAAATTTTTATGAAAAGTGTGAAAGGAATGTTTTTAACTTATATGGAATGAACATAATTTCTAATCATCATGAACACTCTGTTTTTTTAATGTTCCTTAAATATTTTATAGGGTTTTTTTAAAATAAAATGTTTTCCTTAATATAGGAAAAAAATAATATAAGTGAATTCAAAGTGAAAATGGTATCTTCCTCAAGATTGTTTTAGAGATCTTTTGAATGAATTTTCATCTATGTGAACATACATTATTGAATATTATACATTAATTAACTTATAATCCAATGATACCATCTACAATATTTTTTTGGATGGATAAAGATCAGTTGGATTGTTGAAGGTATTAATATTCCATATGTTAGTTCTTCTAATACATACTTTTATTGATTTTAAGGCACATTTATTAGGTTGTATTTCTTATAAATATGGGGAATTAATTAGAAATATTATGCAATGTATGGGGGATTATATAGCCCCTTGATACATCGATAGGTCTCTTGAGACCAACTATATTGGGTATTTGGCTGAGGACATACCCATTTATGTAAATTTATTGGCATGAGGCCTTGAAAACTTTTTTTAATGTTTGAACACAAGGAATCAATGGTAACTTTTAGATTTCCATCATTATGCATTCCATATTTATAAAATTAATTATTGATGATCATTTGATTATTTAAAAATTTAAGACATCCATGTATAGGTTTATAGGTCATGTGATTATTTATATTCAAATAGTTGATTATTATTTATTATTTCTATATAATTGGTTCCTTATTAGATTATATGATACACATACCGTTATTAAGCATATGAGCTCTCCCATTTCGTATTTTTCATTTCCCCAAGATGATATTAAGTGTATTATGATTCATATCTACAGATATGATAAATATAATAATGATGTTCTCAAAAAAAAATTATGTTTTCAAATGTATGTGAGATTTCAAACATGTATCTAGTTTACGAAGACTACAAACACATTTACCCCCTTGGGATGTGATTTATTATATCTAGTACCAATGTAATAAAGTAACTATTGGATCTTGGCGACTAGGGTCAGGGTCTTTAAAATAATGACTGCACAAAAAAACCCACGTTCTATGATAATAATGTCTAACTTGGTAACCAAACTCAACCTAGAAGCCTAGAAGAAATATATATACATATATCTATGTGTGTGTGTGTGTGTTTGCGTGTGTGTGTGAATACCATGTATATTTACTAGGATCAAACCCATGATATCTAATGAAAATGTGGAAGAATCATACTAATGATGTAGTGAACATACAACTGAAGAAACAAGAATCTATTGGGTCAACTACCACATAGCCTCACTAGGTTTCACTCACCAAGTATCACATCCAAGTGTAATAACAAAATAAAAATGATATTAAACTAGGCTCCCCAAAACCACTTCCCCTATGATTTTACACTCTCATTATCCAATATCAAATATCTTCTGCTCCCTCTCTCTAAGATCTGATGTGGGTTGGGCTGTAAGCCAAACCTACAAAACCTCCCCTAGGGTCTAACATCCCAATATGGAATCATTCCACACATGCCATAACCTTAACCATACCACAAGCCAGAATTAAACTATCCTCATCATTCGATATCTACTTACATATGTCACACCACATCTATACACCAAATATCTAATAAAGTTTTGAATTTTGAACCTAAAGGACATTAACTTTGTTCCTTATTCCTACCATGCACAACCCCCAGCATATCTCATCTCACCATCCACATAGCCAATTCACTATTCCAAACTTGGTAGGGAGATTAAGGAAGAGGGAGTAGCTTTCTATCCATCCTCACCAACATGGATGCTGGAGAAAAAATACAAAACCAAAAACATTTCGGCATCAGTAAGGTAAGAAAACTCGGGTAGGGTGCATAAATGAATAAAAAGGTAATACATCATATATATATATATATACCACACACAAGACTATCCTAGAGGGTCTAAACTAATATAAATCTATCATAACACACAACCGCCATAACACCTCCATTAATATACTCTACCACCCCTACAATCTATAATGTTGACTATCCCCCAACAACCACATGAGACATCCACGAAATCCTTCCAATATTCCCATTTCAACACATCATTTAACCATTCCAGACTAACCGATTTCTAATCATGTCAATTTCATTAGGACATTCATTTTCCATAATTATTGTCAAACTACCCAGGTTGTCATTAAAATTATTCCCAACCATTAATTGGATCGTAATGGCCGGAAGGCCTTCATTTTTTTTATTTTGATAATCCACCTTTTAAGGGGTGAGGTGGAACCCTTAAAGGCCCGAAGGCTTAGAGACAATTACATGACCCGTTGGTATTAGAGGGAATCACCCAGACAAGACATCTTGAAACTTCTCCTCCATAGCATATGTCATGATATCAGCACTCCACCTTTGTTGGGCTAGTTGGCTAGCTGTCCTATGTATAGCTTCACAAACCCAGTACCGATGGAAAAGATATACCCTCTCATCCTTCCAATTCCAGTTATCTCTCCTTCAGTGAATATTCCTTCCCTGAATCCTCCTCTAAAGCTTTGTCCCTTGTAGTCTGACTGGTACATCTACATTTTCATGTAGCTTGAATTCCATGGAGTGGTCCAGAGGCCTTAAGTTGGCCCAATGTCCTTGATAATCAACTGCCCTGAAGGCCTTGGGTGGCTCGAAATCCTTACAAGACCTAAAGACCAAATCGATGGCCCAAAGACCAAGATGGATGAGTAGTTCCAGCTGCTATAGTACTGAATAGAACCTGCTACAGTGCCTACTACGGTGTACCCTACTGTGATGCTACAGTACTACTACAATACTGCTACAGTGCTGCTATAGTACTTGGAAATACGCCTCCACCATGATTTGATCTCAGGTCTCTTGGATGCACCTACCGAGTCCTCACCAACAAGACTAAGGCTCATGTGCACCAACCATTAATCATTCATTAAAGAATTTATCATTCCATATATAGCACAATCTTATTGATTTACATACCTATCCTTAGTACCAACATTTCTTTTATACACAACATTTAATATTTATAGGTCATATACAACACCATATCTCCTTGACATGACCTCGCATCCTATCAATATCCATAGATCGATGCCCCAAGCCAGCATTATGGCCCAACCATCAGATATAAAAAAAATATCATAGCTCATCCATCATAATGAATAATTATAATCTCCATGTCCAACATATATCCCTCTCCCAAATCAATAAGACAAAAAACACTTCTATCTTGAATAGCCACACAAACACAATAACCAAGTGTAAAACCAATAGCAACAATCCAAATTAATCCTAATAATAAACACATTATTAAATTTACTTTTAATATTTATTTAATAATTATTTCATATCGCATATATAGGGAGCCAAAAAATAATTTCATCAACACTCATATAAGTCATTACCATATTTAAATTGTTATTCCTTTTATAAAATGGGATTTCAACAACCCAATTTCAATAAGAGACAATTTTTACATAAAAACATGCATAATATCCTCAACAAGGACAAAATGATTCAATATCTTTTAAAAAATAAGAATAAACTAGTAAAGAAGATATTAATTTCTCCCCTTACACTTAAATAAATATCATTTTGAATTATTAACATTCATTTAATTTAATATTAGAATTTACCCAAAGAAAACACTGTATTAGATATTACACAATTTACAAAAGTATGGGAACTGTTTTGAATCTTCTACCTCTATTTGAATCTTTTAAGAAATCACTATGTAAGAATAGAGGAATATATATTCAAAAAGAAGAAAAATCAAAAGAAAATACCCAAAAACCTATCCATAGTAAACCATTATTAAACCGAGCAAAAAACATAACCTTAAATTAAAAAAATCCACCATAATAAACATTTAAAAGTATAAATGATTAATAACATGGAGAGGAAGAGAAAAAGTGGTAAGTTAATTCAAGGGAGTTTGATCCTTATTGTAACACCCCGAGATTTTATGAAAACCATTCTTTTTAATTTCATTAATGTCTTGTGTTGTACGCTACACCAAAAGGAGCTTGCACAACACGCATCCTTGACTTGCCTTGCATTACACACAATCGCGACCTTCCTCGATAGTGTGTGTAGTACGCAATAATGAGTTTTCACTAAACAAAAATATGCTATTAAAATATTATTAAAACTAGCCGTTATGAATAGTAATAACCACTTTTTGAAATTTTGTAAATTTTTATTTTTCAAAATGGAATTCATTTTTGGATTCGTAATATCGAAATTATCTTAGGGTGAAATTTTGGTACTTTTCGGATAACTTTCATTTTCTGATGAATAGTGAAAATTACTAAATTTTAATTAAAAACCACCTTTTTAATCGAAATAATTAATAGTGATAAATTATTAATTTCAGTGGTTTTAAAGTATATTTAGAATATATTTTTACAATTTAATACAATTTTGTTCATTGGATGTAATTTCACATTTAAACCAGACATAAACAAGTGTCAATCTTTTGATAGTTATTATCTCTTAAGAACACGCTATTTTTTTTGACGACAGGAATTAATTTTTAAATTAATTAATGCAACTGATATGTTTTGAATTTGGTAAAATAGACATCATTTTTGAGTTCATAATATAAAATATAGCTTAGGCCTAATTTTTTATATTTTTCTAGAAACTTTCATTTTTTGATTAATAGTGAAACCACTAAGTGGTATATAAGAAAAATGAATTTTTCATAAATCTTAATTTTACCGCTTCTGTGAGTGGAATTTCAAAAATCCGAGAGACACAGTTGATGTCAGTAAGTAAAATGTGGTTTAATGAGATGAAAATAATTTTTGGTGAATAGTAACTTTTTACTTTTTTTAACCACGGTAAAAAGTAAATAGGGTAATTAAGGGTAAAAATGATATTATTATTACCCTAACACATGTCCTAATTCTATTGGATAAGTTTAATTCGACCAAAAACAACCTTAGGAATAAAATATGACCATTTAGGCCCACTTGGATTAGATTAGGACATTTATTATTAATTTATTTAAAGAAGGGTTAAAATAGTTAAAATCAAAGTTTAATAAGTAAATAATTTTTAATATAGGGTTATTCATAAGATAAATTCGACTATAAATAATCATTATAAATCTAAAAGGATTTCCTACATAATGTTATTTTATTTTTAATTTTTAGACATTAAATAATTTAATTTATTTATGAAACAATGATGATGCAGTAATTATCTTATTAATGAAATATTGACATAATTGATGTTATAAATACCCAAATAAATGTAATTTCAGACTTTTTATGAAATAAATTAATTTTATAGGTTAACATGACATATTATTATTTATTTAATTTACGTTGTTTGAACTAATCATTCTGTTATGATTTTCACAAAAATAAATTACAAAATAGTGTCAAAGTTGACATAAAATAGTTTTTAAAAAAACTATTATATTATTAATTGTTATTTTATTCCTAAAAATCTAAGGTTCGGCCAAATGACTTAAATAAGGTTAAATATATTAATAATAAACAACTTGGGGTTAGTTTGGCTGGTTATAGTAAGTTTATTAACCTTATAGTATAAGAACACAAGAAGACATGGTAAAAGTAAAATTATTTAACTTAATGTCAAATCTAAATGATAAGGTGAAAATAGAAACCTAAACATGTATAAATTCTATTGGATGAGAGTATTTCGACCCATCCACACCTTAGATTCTAAATAATTCAATTTGGAGCTATTTAAAACCGAACTTAACTTTATAATAAAAAACTATTTTTAGTTTTTCCAAAGGAGCCCCTCTCCTCCCTTATAAAAGGGCACCTCCTCCCGCTCTTCCTCACACCACTTTGAGCCTTCAAGCTCGGCCAACCCCTGACAAATTACCTTCTTCACTTCCATAGAAACATCCTAGAGGTTCTGGTCTTCCTCAAAGACCAATTTTAGTGCCCTAAAAGGAGATCTCAAAGAGGCGCTTCAAAGAAGAGGTAATATCCGTTACCGATTCTTTCATCTTTATTTCTTCTTCCACTTCTTCTTCTTAGGTTGTTTCATTATTAATTAATAACATCAGTATCACTTATATACTGATATGTCATTATAATTATGAAATAACCTTATTTCACCATCTATCCATCCTATGGAAAATGAAATTACCGCGCATGCGTACGTACGGAATACCGTCTCCACGTTGTGGTGTAATCTATTTTCCAGCAACACCTTACTTAGATAGGTATAATGGTGTACATAATAACTATATATGATTATTGTAAAGTGATATTGATTCTGAAATAGTATACATACACTCCAATACAATTCCACGATCATGAGAATGATATCATCGCTCGTGCGTACGTACGGACTACCGTCTCCAAAACGCGATGAGATTCATTCTCCACGTTAACCATTCATGAATGATTATAAAGTATATATAATAATTAATAATAAAATATATGACATAATAATGATTCTGGATTTATGTGTATATATATGTATGTCATCTACTTAATTCCATTCAACTCAATAAGGAAAAGAAAACAGCATCATGCGTACGTACGGTCTACCGTCTCCATGAACGGTGTATTTCTTTCCATTTACTGATCTATTATATATATATATTCTGAATATATATTATATATAAATCATTTTTTATATTCTGGAATTAAGTAATCATGATCTAAGTAATCATATGAATAATTACAAGTCAAAACACAAACGACAAATGAAACGATTTTACCCAAAACGCTCTTTAACATGGATTTTACAAAAGAACGGGTAATATAAAGCCATAAGTGAACCATATATGATATCATAACAATGATTATGATTATGGAATAAGTCAATGACATTATTTAAATCATTATACAGGAGGTTCGGACACATACGATGCAATTCGGACCTAAGGTAAGGGAAAATATCACAATCTCATTTCTATCCGAGATTGTTTATACTTTGAAATTTACTGGGGTGTATTTTATCATCCACATCCATGTTTCCTCAATATGTAATATTATTTCCATCCAAATACAATTTTTTAAATCCAATTTTACCCTTCGGTGAGTTTTTAGTAAAATATATGAAAGGAATCTTTTGTTGTTTTTCGTACGAGGTACTTTTTGACTTTTCCGACAAAAGTATGAGAAGAATGTTTTTTTAACTTATACGAAATGAATGGATTTTTAAAACATTATTTCCAAGAAGCTTACTTTAAAAATTTTCAAGTTTATTTTTAATCAACTTTTTTTAGTTTAGAATTGTACGACATGTTAAGAAAAGAAAAGTGTTTTTGAAGCAGAAAGGATATTTTCCTCAAGAATGGAGTTCAAGTGTTTTATCAAAATTATTTTCCATCTTTGATAATAAAGGGTTATGTTTCTATCCCTATTATTATATTGATTTGATTATGTTGTGATGGAATTATATTTATGAATTCCTTTATCTTATATGAATTGTTTTATGATGTCACGATGTTTAAGATTCCCATTTTTATTACATGGGTTATGCAATGATGTATGATTTATGATTTTGTGGCACACATAAGAATAGTATCATTATGAGATGGGTGGGACCTATATCTCCCTCCAATGCATTGGGTAAAGATTTTATATCTAATGGGATAGACATGGCTGGAACGGTAGGTTATACCCGTTCAGTGAAATAGCACTGAAACGAGGAGTGAACTCGGTTCAGAAATGGACTTTGTCCACTAAGATAGTATTGGAAATGAGTCTTGACTAATAAGAAATGATTCTATATGATTATGTGTGTATGAAAAAAAGTTTCATGTTTTATGTTATGATTATTGGGATTACATTTCACTACTATGATTTATCCCATGTTATGATATTATGATCTCTTTTGCAGGTTAAGATTTCCAAAATGTTATGTTCTTATGAATATGATGTGATTGCTATTTATTTTGTTTACCCTTACTGAGAATTTGAGCTCACCCTTTTATGTTTTCTTTTCCCCAGGATATAAAGAAAGGTTTTAGGTATAAAAAAAAGATGATCTTAATGGGAGATGTTGAAGATCTTTCACCACGATTAGAATATTATTTTCAAAGTTTCCAAAGACACTAAACTATTACAGTCCTTGTGTGTGTGTTTTTGTTATGTACTAAGTATTCCGCAAAAGTAATGTAATGTCCATGTACGTCAAGATTTGGGTCGCTACAATAGGTATCAGAGGAAAGGTTTAGTCAACCTTTGGAAACTAGGATGCGAAAACATTAGTGAGATCCCTAGAGATATTTCTAAGGTATGTCTAGGGATGTCCCTAAGGATAAGTATACGTATAGAATACAGTCCTAGAACTACGGTAACGATCATAGAATTTAACCTAAGATGTTAGATATTGAGGATACTCCCCCTTTATTATGTTGTTTTCCCTAGCATGATTTTTGCCTCTCACACTATTCTTTTTGGGTTTTAGACGATGGCTGGAACCCGAAGGAACCGTGTTGATCAATGCAATGGACAATGCAATGATTGTCCTCATGAACAAACAAATGTTATGGGAGATGGAGTGAAAAATCTTATTGCTATACTTACACAAGATATGAATCATTCTGGACTTCCAAATGAGCAGAGAAGGGAACAATATTTTATTGAGTCCTTCATGAGGAAACGTCCACCTTCATTCAGTGGGTCTTCTGATACACTTGTTTCTGAACAATGGATCAGTACTACTGAAAAGATATTTTCAGTTCTTCATTGTTCTGAACATGATAAAGTCATCTTAGCAGTATATCGTTTGGAAGGTGAAGCTGATCAATGGTGGAATCTTATCAAGAATACGAGGCAAAGAGATTAAATTGAGTCCATGGAATGGGACGAGTTCAAGAAATTATTTTTTAATAAGTACATCCCTCATATTCTTCGAACAAAGATGGAGAAGGAGTTTCTTGAACTAAAGAAAAAGGATGATGAATCTGTTGGTATATACGAAGCGAATTTTACAAGGCTTGAAAGGTATGCATCTGGATTTGTCATCCAACCTGAAAGTAATGTTGATCGATTTTTCAGTGGCTTAAAACCAAATCTTCTAAGGGCATTAGCAATAAGAGACTTCAGTAGCTATGAAGAAATTGTGCATTTTTCTATCAAGCTAGAAATGGAAGTTGGTGTTACTTATCCATCTCATTGTTTTGACAAGAAACAAAAGATGGAGTTCAAGGAGAAATCTCAGAATAATGGTGAAAAGAAGATGAATGTTTCCTTATGATCAAAGTTTGGGAAGAAGCATGGTGGAGATTGTCTTAAAGGGACTAGAAAATGTTTTAAGTGTGGAAAAGAAGGTCATCGAGCAACTGAGTGTCGAAGTAATGGAAAAAGGGTTTCTAATGATGTGAACAAAGAAAAGACTGCAGAGAATGCACCAACAAAACATCAATGCTTCAAGTGCAAGGAATTGGGGCATTATGCTAATAAATGCCCTAATCCAAGGGTTAGTGATGATCGACGTGAGCAACCACTTAAGGAAAAGGACAAAGGGAAGTCACATGCGATCACCATTGGCGATGTTGAATATGACAACGATGTGGTGGAATGATTAAGTGTTTATGTAATGGGATTCCAGAATAATGTTCTATATAGTATCGAGGAATATTGGAAAATTTATGTTTTGGTCTATTGTGGTTTTCGGTAATTTTATGGCATCGTTAACCATGAAAAGTGATTGAAATATTTTTGGAAGGAAGATGATATGCACATAATGAAGTGATAAAGAGAATCTAATGTGTTTTATAGCATTCATGAGCTCATGATTGATATAAGGACTAAGTGATATCATGGTTTGAGGATATAGAATTTTGAGGATTTTGGTATGTGGAAAGTGATAACTTTTAACTGCATTCATGTTTTCACTAAGGTTCAATGGATATTCATTTTTCAAGAGAATACATGATTAAGATATTCACATATTTGTAATTTGACCAGCAAGATAAATCTTATGATATATGGGGGATAAATGATGGCATTCACGTGATCATTTTCTTTATACAATGAGCTTAGACCAAAGTATTTTAGATAAGCCTAAAGATTGGAATGGATTATGTTGGACATAAGTTAGTATTGTTTAAGGATAAATTTTTTTTTGATATTGTTGATGGGATGTTATAGTAATATAGCTTTAGAAAAAGGACAACCAGCAGGACGGGCGACAACCCATCGCATCGGACAAGGCTGTGGGAATCGAACCCACAACCGAAGTGCGACTGGCCTTTATCGCCTACCACTGGCCTACAGGAAGTCCCTGTTTAGTAGAAACTAGTTTTATTATATTAAGCAGTATGATATATGAAGTATAAGTCCATTTTAAGAACCATATATGATTAATCTCACAATAGATGGACTTATGTATTTTTTTGATAACTTTCCTAACCTTTTGTTTGAGACAGATGGAATGACCCATCATTCTATCATATGATCTGCTAACACATCACGAATGACAAATTAAACTTCATTTCTTTAAGAGATGAAGTGGAAATTTTCCAAAGAACGACAAACGGTGAGACTATACCAAAATCACAAAAGTATTTCTTCTAATTCCAATTTCTTCAACTTTAGGGAAATGATCTTGAAAACCAAAAATGTTGTCCTAGTGCTCTTATATCTGATGAATCATATGGTACCTTAGATCGTCACAAATTTATGGCATTGTGATTGCTGGCTTTTCCATAGCCATGTTCTCTACCACTCTCCATCAGAACATGATGGTTAGATTTCTCTTCCATATCCATATTTTCACCTATGTGGAAACCCAATGATTAGTTTATTTGGGTAACCGTTACATTTCATACTTTTGTTTTTAATGATTGGTTTTGTTATTCCTTTTTACGTTGTGGGTTTCTATTAAAGAAACTTTCGAGCAGTAAGACATTTATAACCACGACGAATTTCGAGGGCGAAATTCATTTTAAGGGGGGTAGAATGTAACACCCTGAGATTTTATGAAAAATATTCTTTTTAATTTCATTAATGTCTTGTGTCGTATGCTACACCAAAAGGATCTTGCACAACACGCATCCTTGACTTGCCTTGCATTACACGGAATCGTGACCTTCCTCGATAGCGTGTGTAGTACGCAATAACTCGTTTTCACTAAACAAAAATATGCTATTAAAATATTATTAAAACTAGCCGTTATGAATAGTAATAACCACTTTTTGAAATTTTTGAAATTTTTATTTTTCAAAATGGAATTCATTTTTGGATTCGTAATATCGAAATTAGCTGAGGGTGAAATCTTGGTACTTTTTGGATAACATTCATTTTCTGATGAATTGTGAAAATTACTAAATTTTAATTAAATACAACCTTTTTAATCGAAATAATTAATAGTGATAAATTATTAATTTGAGAGGTTTTAAAGTATATTTAGAATATATTTTTACAATGTAATACAATGTTGTTCATTGGATGTAATTTCACATTTAAACCAGACATAAACAAGTGTCAATCTTTTGATTGTTATTATCTCTTAAGAACACGATATTTGTTTTGACGACAGGAATTAATTTTTAAATTAATTAACGCAATTGATATGTTTTGAATTTGGTAAAATAGAAATCATTTTTGAGTTCATAATATCAAATATAGCTTAGGCCTATTTTTTGGTATTTTTCTGGAAACATTCATATTTTGATTAATAGTGAAACCACTAAGTGGTAGTTAAGAAAAATGAATTTTTCATAAAACATAATTTTACCACTTTTGTGAGTGGAATTTCAAAAATCCGAGAGACATGGTTGATGTCAGTAAGTAAAATGTGGTTCAATGAGATGAAAATAAGTTTTGGTGAATAGTAACTTTTTACTTTTTTTTAACCATGGTAAAAAGTAAATAGGGTAATTAAGGGTAAAAATGATATTATTATTACCCTAACACATGTCCTAATTCTATTGGATAAATGTAATTCGACCATAAACAACCTTAGGAATAAAATATGACCATTTAGGCCCACTTGGATTAGATTAGGATATTTATTATTAATTTATTTAAAGAAGGGTTAAAATAGTTAAAATCAAAGTTTAATAAGTAAATCGTATTTAATATAGGGTTATACATAAGATAAATTCGACTATAAATAGTCATTATAAAGATAAATAGATTTACTAAATAATGGTATTTTATTTGTAATTTTTAGACATTAAATAATTTAATTTATTTATGACACAAAGATGATGCAGTAATTATCTTATTAATGAAATATTGACATAATTGATGTTATAAATACCCAAATAATTGTAATTTCAGAATTTTTATGAAATCAACTAATTTTCTAGGTTAAAATGACATATTATTATTGATTTAATTTACTTTTTTCGAACTAATCATTCTGTTATGATTTTCACAAAAATCAATTACAAAATAGTGTCAAAGTTGACATAAAATAGTTTTTAAAACACATATTATATTATTAATTGTTATTTTATTCCTAAATATCTAAGGTTTGGCCAAATGACTTAGATAAGGTTATATATATTAATAATAAACAACTTGAGGTTTGTTTTTCTGGTTATAGTAAGTTTATTAACCATATAGTATAAGAACACAAGAAGACACGGTAAAAGTAAAATTATTTGACTTAATGTTAAATCTAAATGATAAGGTTAAAATAGGAACCTAAACTTGTCTAAATTATATATTATGAGAGGATTTCGACCCATCCCCACCTTATCTTCGAAATAAGTCAATTTGGAGCTATTTAAAATCGAACTTGACTTTATAATAAAATAATATTTTTAGTTTTTCCAAAGGAGCCCCTCTTCTCCCTTATAAAAGGGCACCTACTCCCTCTCTTCCTCACACCACATTGAGCCTTCAAGCTCGGTCAAAACCTGCCAAATTCTCTTCTCCACTTACCTAGAAACATCCTATAGGTTCTGGTCTTCCTCAAAGTCTAATTTTAGTGCCCTAAAAGGAGATCTCAAAGAGGCGCTTCAAAGAAGAGGTAATGTCCGTTACCGATTCTTTGAGCTTTATTTCTTCTTCCACTTCTTCTTATTAGGTTGTTTCATTATGAAGTAATAACATTAGTATGAATTATATACTGATATATTATTATAATTATGAAACAACCTTATTTCCCCATCTATCCATCCTATGGAAAACAAAATCACCGCGCGTGCGTACGTACGGAATACCGTCTCCACGCCGTGGTGTAATCTATTTTCCACCACCACCTTACTTGGATGGGTATAATGGTGTACATAATAACTATATATGATTATTGTAAAGTGATATTGATTCTGAAATAGTATACATATACTCCAATACAATTCCATGATCATGAGAACGATATCATCGCTCGTGCGTACGTACGGACTACCGTCTCCACGACGCGATGAGATTCATTCTCCACGTTAACCATTCATGAATGATTATAAAGTATATATAATAATTAATAATGAAATATATGACATAATAATGATTCTGGATTTATGTGTATATATATGTATGTCATCTACTTAATTCCATTCAACTCAATAAGTAAAACAAAATAGCGTTCATGCGTACGTACGGTCTACCGTCTCCATGAACGGTGTATTTCTTTCCATTTACTGATCTATTATATATATATATTATGAATATATATTATATATAAATAATGTTTTATATTCTGTAATTAAGTAATCATGATCTATGTAATCATATGAATAATTACAAGTCAAAACACAAACGACAAATGAAACGATTTTACCCAAAACGCTATTTAACATGGAATTTACAAAAGAACGGGTAATATAAAGCCATAAGTGAACCATATATGATATCATAACAATGAGTATGATTCTGGAATAAGTCAATGACATTATTTAAATCATTATACAGGAGGATCGGATATATACGAAGCAAATCGGACCTAAGGTAAGAGAAAATATCACAATCTCATTTTTATCCGAGATTGTTTATACTTTGAAATTTACTGGGGTTTATTTTATCATCCACATCCATGTTTCCTAAATATGTAATATTATTTCCATCCAAATACAATTGTTGAAATCCAATTTTACCCTTCGGTAAGTTTTTATTAAAATATATGAAAGGAATCTTTTGTCGTTTTTCGTACGAGGTACTTTTTGACTTTTCCGACAAAAGTACGAGAAGAATGGTTTTTAACTTATACGGCATGAATGAATTTTTAAAACATTATTTACAAGAAACTTCCTTTACAAGTTTTCAAGTGTATTTTTAATCAACTTATTTTAGTTTAGAATTGTACGAAATGTTAAGAAAGGAAAAGTGTTTTTGAAGCAGAAAGGATATTTTCCTCAAGAATGGAGTTCAACTGTTTTATAAAAATTATTTCCCATCTAAGATAATAAAGGGTTCTATTTCTATCCCTATTATTACATTTATTTGATTATGTTGTGATGGAAATATATTTATGAATTCCTTTATCTTATATTAATTGTTTTATGATGTCACGATGTTTAAGATTCCCATTTTTATTACATGGGTTATGAAATGATGTATGATTTATGATTTTGTGGCACACATAAGAATGATATCATTATGAGATGGGTGGGACCTATATATCCCTCCAATGCATTGGGTAAAGATTTTATATCTCATGAGATAGACATGGCTGGAATGGTAGGTTATACCGGTTCAGTGAAACAGGACTGAAACGAGGAGTAAACTCGGTTCAGAAATGGACTTTGTCCACTAAGATAGTATTGGCAATGAGTCTTGACTAATAAGAAATGATTCTCTATGATTATGTGTGTATGCCACAAAGTTTCATGTTTTATGTTATGATTATTGGGATTACACTTCACTACTATGATTTAACCCATGTTATGATATTATGATCTCTTTTGCAGGTTAAGATTTCCAAAATGTTATGTTCTTATGAATATGATGTGATTGATATTTATTTTGTTTACCCTTACTAAGCATTTGAGCTCACCCTTTTATGTTTTCTTTTCCCCAGGATATAAAGAAAGGTTTTAGGTAAAAAAAAGAAGATCTTTATGGGAGATGTTGAAGATCTTTCACCACGATTAGAAGATTATATTCCATGTTTCCAAAGACACTAAACTATTACGGTCCTTGTGTGTGTGTTTTTGTTATGTACTAAATATTCTGCAAAAGTAATGTAATTTCCATGTACGTCAATCTTCGGGTCACTACACTTATGAACCAGGTGTTTGGAATCCTCAAGAAGAGAGACTCGAGAGCTATGAGAGGGCTTAGGGTTGGCTAGGGCTTTAAGGAAGGGAATGATAATCAAACAAAGGAAGGTTGGACCCATTATTTATAGAGGAATCCCAAAATACCTCCAACATGACATATTGACTTCCACAACTCCCATGTAACATTCAGTCAAAGATAGATTCGAATCTTGGGGGTTTAATCCTTAAATGACACAAATTACATAAAATATATATAAAAACTTTATATATAACCATTATCTACTCTGTAGCATAAAGGACTCTATTCTAGCTCTCTGAATTTCCACTGAGTCCATCCCCATGGTTTACAGGAAACTCTCCCATCATTTCAACTCAACATTCCCAACGATATGGAGTAAAGATTTATATATGATAGTTTCCTTCCTCCACCATGAACTCTTCCTTGTATCAAATTCATAAGCCAACACACTAGACAAATATCCTTTTGCTGATGCCTACTTCCTATAAGGAAACTTCATATGAATTTTGCCCATCGCCATGAAAAACAATATTAAATGATGAACCCCATAAAACTAATTGAAATCTCCCATGGTAGTTCACAACACCACACCCTCAATTATGGTATGTATATTATCCTCATTTCTCATAGGGTAAATGTTTTAGATAAAAATCATTCCACCACATGAGTTTTAGACCACATGGTTCACCATAAGGACAAACTACCATCTCTCATGGCCTCAGTTACAAAACACCCATATCACCATGCCCATAAATACCAAAATTGGTTCAACTACAACCATACCCATGACATAGTGAACTCCATAGATTTAAAAAACCCAACTCTCACCTTCATAACTCCTCCAAACACCACTTGAACAACTCTAGAAATTGATACACACAATGTAATAAACTGGGAAAGTCCATGATGTTACAAGAAATACCTTTGATATAATTATCATCTTCATTATTCAGAACCAAAACAAGAAGGAAATCAACATACACCACAAACCTGGACCCCCGAGGAGATATCTCTCGAATGAAAAAAATTCTATCTACCAAAAAACATTAATGGAAACAAAAAATAAAACTTTTTTTGAACCATAGAATAATCAAAATCTATCAATAATATTAAAAAGAATATAAAACACCCCAATAAGAAAAATATAAAAATAACTCAAGATAATATGAAAATATATGAGAATCACATTCCCATATAATCTATTTTATACCACAATACCTACATTGAATTCAAACAAAGGGAATATTTCACATACGTAACACCTTTTCCCAATGATCATAGATCTCAAATGGCCACTCAATGAATGTAATTTCATCCATGAAATCTAGAACTGCCCAATTAATGAAATTAACATCATCATGAAGGTACTAACAAAGATATGATATATGGAAGACATCATGGATCATGTCCAACTATGAAAGA